>JAFMOC010000011.1:265000-1692500 GCA_019802505.1 Corydoras sp. C115 | reverse complement strand
ACATTAAGATGGACTTAAGTACCACCTGTTAAAATCAATTGATTTAAAATATAACAAATGTATTAGTGTAAGAAAGTTCAAAAATCTTATCCGATCCTTCCTTCTGTTTCTTGCCGGCACTCGTTCCCTCACTCTCTCTGCACCGCATTCACCTTTCACTGCACTCACTCTGTCTTCTATTCCTTGTAGCTTTCCTGCTGACATCGAAATGGCCACAGCAAGCAGCAGGCTAACCTTCTGCCCTTACTAACGAAACCAGCATGCCATGACACCCCATAAACAAGCATTCACACCTTCTCAGATGCACACATGCCAGACTGTAAACAAGGAGAATAAATCACTTTGTAACAATATGCAGGTCTTGCTTGGCCCAAGATAACTGATGGATAAGCCCTGTTGTTTAAGTGTGCTTTCAGTGCCACTGATTTTTCTATACATTTGTAGTCCATATGATGGTAAAGTTTGGTATTTTATCTCTAAATCAGCGGTGAGCAGTAAAAACCGTTATGTTTTTTTGGACCCTGAAAAAAAAAAGTTTCTTTATATAAGTTATATAAAGTTTAAGTTGTTTATTGTGCAATAATATTTCTGTCTGTTTTTATTCATATTTTTAGTGTGGTCAATAAAGGTTTATCCTGTTCATGCCGTGACCTACAGTGCGCTTTGAGTTTTGGCCTCTGGTGCAAATTAAATAACACCCCTGCTTTAAATTATACCAAATTACATACTCTTTTTGCATTAAGTAAAGTGTGCTTAAAGTGGAATTTAATATGTTTGGTGGCTATGGGATTCTAAGAATTTATATCAATTTATTGTGAGTTGTGCACCTGCCTACAGGTGGCTATCGATTTTTTTTTACAGGATGCTGTCGTCTTTTTTAAAAAAACTGAGTGGATAAGGTTGGTCTAACATTTGAATGATGTTTTCATCTCTGTAGTATAACCTAGTGCTCTGAGGAGTTTGTCATGACACCATCTATATCTTTTGGGGATAAGCACCCCCTTGAACCTAATCTGTAGAGTTATAAGCTGCAAAGTTCCCCCCTTCCCTATTGCAGGTTGTACACTGATTAAACAAGTAAAATGATGTGAAAAGGTTTCCCAAAAAAGTGTGGGCCAAGTTTTACAACTCTTTGCTTTTCACCTTTTCATATCCACTTGACGGACCTACACTTTAATCAGGTCACTTCTCCTTACTGAGTCTCTTTGAATTACTGAGATAGTGATCCAGGTTTGAATCTCAAATCTCGAATTTCAGTCTTGGTGGAGTTTCTTTGTTCACCCAGTGTCTGCATGGGTTTCTTCCGGGTTGTCCGGTTTCCTACTACAGTACAAAAACATGGATTTAAGGTAAATTGAATGCTCTAATTTGCCCTATATAGAGTGTTTGTGTTTGTGAGTGTGCCCAGCGATAGATTGTATTGATAGATGTATCTGCCCAGCGCCCAAAACGTTCTCCCCTGGATGGGCATAGGGAATCCCCCTCGCGACCATACTAGAGGATTAAGTTTAAGATAATGAATGAATGTACGTCTCTTATATGTGGAACTGATGTGTCTTGAGTCACTTCTGAGTCTTGCAATCCTTTCTTCTAATGCCACTTGACATCTAGAACATCCTGTTTTAACTTGGTATAGATTAGTGGATATTTTTTCAGCTCTGTAGCCTTCTGATGCCCTCTTGCTAACACATGCAAAGTATTAACTTTTTAAAGGTTGTCTGTTTTTCACAGTCGTTTTTGAGGTTTTTGAATCTTTATTTTTTTGCACTAAATACTGTAAGACATATAACATTAGCCTGCTGTAAAAGCAGAACCTAGTTAAACCAATCAGACAAAAGTAATGTACTTTGTCATTTATGCATTAAGAAAATTGTTTAACGTCATTAAGTATATTTGTTAATAGATTTGTGGAAAATTATAACATGGTGTCCATAGCTTTTCACCTCTAGCCACGCAAGTCACACTCGAGCTTGTGCGGCTTGGATGCATTTGTGACTCATTACTGCAGATTCATCTAAAGCCAATAATTGTTCCCAGTTGAAAGCTTTCATATAAGCTTGTCGTGCTTGAGGTCATTGTTTATATGTGTATGTAGAAATGATGCTTAAAAATTCGACTTTAAAGGAAAAAGGAAAATGCTCCTTCCACACGTATGATTACAGTGTGTGACATCGGCTTCATGTAACAGGTGCCTAGGGCACCTGTTCTTCTGTTCTGTTCTTCGGTTCATTATTGAGTTAATTAACTTTCGTTCTTGTTTCTCATTTAAGTTAATTAACTCTGTATTTTCATTGGTTAGTTTTGTGCACGTGGTCGGGTGTCTGTTTGTATATCTCTCCTGTGTTTCCCTTCCTCAGTGCACGTCGTAGTTTTATGTTCGCTCACTTTCTGTACCTCTTGTTTTTTGGTGTCCCTACACCTTTAAACTAAATCCTGTTATTCTGCTACCTGCGTGCTTGGCTCCCTTCAGTGCGTTAGGGCGCTGCGGCTCTGCACTTCTTTTGCGCAGCCACTTTAGATCGATGTAGCGAGCGTAACACTTGACAGTTGATAATTAAAAAATAAGATAGCCATAGGTAGCACATCGCAGTTGGACGTGCTCTCCACTGAATGGAATCAGTGAGCAGCTACATATGCCTGCCAACACATGGACACAGATACACTTACCTGTGTTGCTACATTATTCTTGCAAATAGTAACAGACAGTGCTCTATATTTTGTGTCCTGGTTAGACGTGTGCCCCTCATACCGTCTTAGAGCGGGCTATGCCCAAGTTGGTATTCAACCTTTTCCATTTTTTTGTAGGGTGCACCTTCTTTGTAAAGTTAAAGTTTTTGCCCTTAAACATGAGTAATAATATCGTGCCACTTGACATTTGTTATGGGTTGTAGGGGTCACGTAAGCATCGCTGTAATGAAGCACTATCCGTGGTATGTAGAATGTGAATTATCTAACATGCATATATATATATATATATATATATATATATATATATATATATATATATATATATATATATATATATATATAATGGGGGGGGGGGTGTGGATTCAGATAATGATCGGGTTTGGTAATTCTACAGTGCAGTTTTTCTATAACTACTGACTTGTGTTCTTTCATTTGTAAGTGGTTTTGGATAAATGCGTCTGCTAAATGTCCAAATGTAAATGTAAATGCAGATGTAGACATAAGGTTCCTTATGTGTATCCTGTAATAGCAGTAAAATGTATTTTATATTTATATTTATATTTATAATATATATATTATAATATATTTAATCTCAATGACTGTTATGTTACTGTTATGGTATGTCTTGTATCATCTTAAAAATATTTTTTAAAAAAGGCACGTACATATTTTTTTATATATTATTTACAATATATAAATTAAACATGCCCATCGATGGATTGGCGCCCTGTCCTGGCTGTATCTGGCCAGCGCCCGAGACGTTCTCCCCTGGATCCCCCCCCCCCCCCCCGCGCGACACCCCCCGCGGATAAAGTGGAAGATAATGGATGGATGGAAATTAAACATTTTAATTTATTTTAAAAAGACATTAAAGACACTGTTGACTAATATATATATATATATATATATATATATATATATATATATATATATATATATATATATATATATATTAGGGGTGTCTTCAACTAAGGATTTTCATAGTCGAATCTTTCCCTATAGTCGACTGATAGTCGAATCAGTTAAAATTTCACCACAAGATGGCGCTATAAGCGTGGTTTTTAAAAAAGATTTTTTTTTTATATTTTACTTGCTTTATTAATGTGTAGCCTATTGTTAAAGCGCACACATCATTAAAAAAAATATTAACAGAAATTAGAATGATTTTATTTGACAAAAGGCTATATATATATAACAAAAACAAAGACATTTCATGTAAAAACTAATGCTTAGCAGCAGCCATGGGCACCCCCATGTGGTCAAAATGGTACATTCGACTATGAGGTTCATAGTCGACTACGGTTCTCCGAATCGAATCAGCGAATCAGCGAATATTGCAGCTCACTCCTAATATATATATATTTATTTTATTTTATTTTTATTTTTTATTTTTTTGTCAACAGTGTATTTAATGTATTTTTTAAATATATGTGAAAATGTTTAATTTATAAATCCTAAATTTAAGGAAATAATAGATTTTACTTGACAGAGAATTGTGACTTATATAGTAAAACAACCACTTTTCCTTACACAGTACAGATTTTCTTAAAATACTTTAAGCTAACATCACTAGATGATGCATGACTTTAATAAATGCCTCTCTGGTGTAGGGTGACCAGATTCCAATTCCCCAGATGTGGGAAAAAGACTATGTTTGTGTGGGACACTGTGGGACACCAATGCATAGTCTAAAATAAACATAACAGACAGTTCTTTAATGTGCTAAAGGGTATGACTTTCCTGTTTTTCTCCAAACAGTATATGTATATATAACTTGTATCTCTTATTTAAATGCACCTTTCTCTAACGTCAGAAAACATAGTACGCATGGAACTTCCATACTATTTTACAGTGTTTCTCAAATTAAAACACATTTGAATCTTGTTTGGGTTTTAGACCGGGAAACCTTCTTTTGAGCAACATGTCATATATTCCTTCAGATCTAGTGCTGCATGCCGGTGCTGTTCTGACCTGATTTGCATAAGTTGTGTTGATGGGCACGCCCCCTAACATGGGTCCGCGTTCCCGATTGGTTGACATTCAAACAGCCCGTCTCTCTTTCAGTAACAATGCGGGACAACGTTTCAAATTGCGGGACACCTGAAAAGTAACGAAATTGCATGACTGTCCTGCACAAAGCGGGACATCTGGTCACAATACTCTGGTGGAGCGCTTTCTTGAAGTCCGAGTTCAGATGGAGAATTTTCTCGCCTGTTCTCCAACCTCCCCTACTGAAGTAGTTGGTGTTTTGCTGTCTGGCTGTAATTACTGTATCTTTAATACAGCTTGTGGTTTTATTGATATTATTGCATGTCTTTTTACATTTTCACTGGTTGTTTATTTAAATAAAATTACTCTACTATTTTTATATTTTATTACAATAATAAGCCAACCACACGAGACAGACCAACACATGTGGTGAAGTCATTCATTCATTATCTTCCGCAATACATATTGCAATACCTTAGGATATGTGTCACTTCAACTACAGTGCCAAGCACATCCCAGGGGGCAAATGCATCATAATCAAATGACATTTTAATTTTAAAATTAACAATTTAAATTGAACTGCACTGTGCTTCAACCACTGATATGAAATTCAAAACTGATTTACTAGAACCTAGGGTTGCGAGATGCTTCACTTGCCTATCTAGGGAAAATGTTTCAGTCGCTTTTCACATACACCCAGGACAGGGCATCAATCCATTGCTGGGCACACTTACTCACACACACACACAAACCCACACACATATACATACACGCAATATATAGGGGTAATTTAGAGCCAATTCACATTGAATCCATGTTTTTGGACTGTGGGAGGAAACAGGAGAATCAGGAGGAAACCCACACGAAATGGGGAGAGAATGTAAACTCCACCCAGATAGGGATTGACAGGCAAACATGCTAACCACCAAGCCACTGTGCCACCCTACATTTGTAACTGTTACCAACACTTTTAGAAAACAGTATATGAAATATGAAAGCTAGTCTCAGCAAGGCCAATAAGCACTTTAGACTTATAACAGGGTTTCTTGGACAGGATCTAAATATATTGAAAGATTTCAAGCAGATATTAAAGTAAATAGGACAATTTAGATAGGACAATTTGGATAGGACAATTTAGGGCAGGGCGGCATGGTGGCTTAGTGGTTAGCACGTTCGCCTCTTAGCGCTACGGATTCCCGGTTCGAATCCCCATCTGGGTGGAGTTTCCATGTTCTCCCCGTGTCAGCGTGTGTTTCCTCCGGTTTCCTCCCACAGTCCAAAAGACAGGGATTAAGGTCAATTGAATTCTCCAAATTGCCAGATATAGAGTGTGTTTTTGTGGGTTTGTGTGTGTTTGTGTGAGTGAGTGTGTGCCCAGCGATAGAATGGCGCCCTGTCCAGGTTGTATCTGCCCAGCACCAAAAACGTTCTCCCCTGGATGGGCATGGGTAACCCCACCATGACCCTAGTAGAGGATAAAGCGGAAGATAATGGATGGATGGAACTTAACATGTTGCAATATTACATGAGACTAATGCACTAGCTTAATAATTTGGTGAACTTATTTGGATTCCAATAGCAATTTTAAAATGACATTTTTTAATTTTTTTTTTTTTTTTAGAAATCCAAATACCACAATACTCCATGACTAATATTTGGGTGAAACACTATCATATAAGTATTTCATTTAAGACTTATTTACATTTACTTTTTAGTAGCATAATGATGGAGCTGGGCACAGAACCTGCACACATGCTTCAAAATAAATTATTTGCTTCTTAACCAAAAACTTCAAAACACTCTGCAGGAACTAAAAAGCTGTCTGTAGATAGAATAATTCACAAATTACACAAATGCTCAAGTTTGGGCATGAGATTTCTAGTAAAGTAAATTAGTAAAAGTGAAAAAGTAAAAGTAAATGTTTGGTTTTTGCATACATTTCTCAATATCTAATAAATATTCCTACTGATAATGTCATGTTGTAAAAATGGATAAGAAATGACAAAATACATGGGGTCCTAGTTCTTGAAATGTTTTGACCAATGCTTGTCTCAAACATTTGATTAGGATCCCACCATGAAAATATTGACACAAATAAAAAAATACAGCTGAAGTAACTGGACATCTTAAAGGTATTCATATGTACATATTAAAATGTTTGATTTTAATTATACTTTTTCTTTATGGATTCAGGCAGGTGTTTAAAATGTGCCACCTAGAATATTCTCTTTCAGGGCAGATTTAGTTCTCTAGTTTTTTTTCTGTAGCCTCCAGCCTGAATCGGAATCTGAATTCAGGGTAGTTCCAAAGGTCTATATTGTTATATTTATTTGGTTCCAAATGTCCATTCCCTGTTTCCTGACTAAGAAATTATGATGTTTGTTGTCTTGTTCCTTTGCATTTGCATTGATTCTGCTGCCAGATGAGGATATATATGGGGCAGCTTTAAGGAAATTGCGTGGCAGCCGCTGAACGGCGGGTAGAGAATAGTAAGTGTCAGTGATGGACGGCAGGATATAAATAGCAGCAATGATGGCAGGATAATGCATGGTGCTTTTTGCTTGCCACTGTTCTCAACTGGCAGTGAGATGGAGGGAAAGCAGGCCACATGTCTTTTTCAGGTCACTTACTGACTCACAGAGATGTGGGAACAGTCGTTGATTAATTATTATCATTATTACCATCATCCTTAGCCAGAGCATAAATCAATGCGATGTCAGTCTTAGCTGACATTGGGTTGTTGGAGAGATCAGGGGTATGAGCATCTGTCAGCTTTTGTTGTTATATAGAACATCCACTTATCTTTAAGCTGTGTCAGCTAGCATGCTGGTTTCCTACTTTACCATATTGATAAAAGAGGAGCTCTCAGAACCGTAGGCAAGTGACTTTATTCATTCTAAAAAATATTTGAACATCTGTACAGTTAACAGCAGCTACTTATTGCTTAGTTGCTTGTTCATCAAACATCAGCTCAATTGCATTTGCCTGGCCATGGCTTACGGTATTTGTCAGAGTAAGGGGGGTCATAGGAGAAGACCTGACTTTTCTTTCACTTCCACCACAACCTTTTTCCATTTGCCTCCCTTTTTCAGTATTGCTTTTACTTTCAAAATTATTTACATCCTAAAGGAATTACAGTGCCATAGCTGCAACAAAGCAGCATGTCTCATTGTGTGTGGAGTGTAAAGCACGGCTCACGGTCACCGTGTCTTGGTGATGTTTGTGAATACATGGGATCAGAAGAGGCCTCAGGTGGATTTGTCTTTATAAAAGTGCTTTGACACATCTGCCACTAGCCCACTTCATTTATTCCACTTGCGTAGATTAAGGCTGTTATTACAAGTAAGGTCACACCATGCATCCTTGTTATCCTGACATGAGAGCAATGCCATGCTTGGCCAATCAGATGGGCAGGCGATAGTAACCACGGCAAAGGGAGATTTTCATCAATGAGTGTTTTAAACTACTTTTAAACCTCCTTTTGTAGTATTCTTGCTCCTGGTTGTTATTTTGGTTGATCAGAGATTTAATTTTTTTACATTCATGTTTCTAGTCACCTGTTTGTGTTTGCTTATCCAGTGGATTTTGTCCAGCCCTGTGGTCTTGTCAAGGAGGCCGGGACTTATTAGTAGGGAAGAGCAGAAGCTGGCAACTTGACCGACCTTGCTGTGTTTGATGTGTGTTAGGAACAGAGTATTTGTCTAATAACTTTGTTCCTGATCTGTGTTCCTTCTCTACTGCAATGAGCAAATAAATACACAGAGGACAGGGAAATCAATGGCAGCTTACTAATGCATCACATTGAGAAGAGCAATGGAGAGGGTGTTTGTGTACGGTGTTAGTGGTTCTCTTTCTTTGTGTGTCCATGTGGTTGGTGTTTGTACTTCATTTACCCCCCTGTTGACTTGGGTGTCAGTAGCAGTTAAATACTTTGCAGCTTACTAGCTCCTGGTGGAACCCGTTTCTATTCTTCTCTAGTCCTTCTTACAACTGTCTATCATTCAAGCGTGGATGGCATTGGTTTGCTTTTATCATTCATCTTCTTACTAGTGTAACATTTTGTCTCCAGCATATCACAGAATAAAACACTTATCTGGATTACATACAAATCTGACAGAATTTGTCATTTATTATTAATTTGACGTTCATGCCATGAATTGTAGCACCTGATCCCTGTGCAACTCTGATCAGGATAAAGAAGCTTAGAAAAATTAATTTTAAAAAATGCCTTAAATCAATTGTAAATAAAATATCTAAATAAATGGTTCAACCCAATTCAAACAAGTTAGCTAGAAAGCCACTTTATGTATGTCTATTAAACTGAAATAATTTTTTTCAGAATTTATTTGAAGTTTATTTAGGGTGTTTTTGCTTGCTTTTCTCCAACAACATTATTCCTTTATTCTACTGCTTCAAATAGACGTGAATAGACTATTAAGCAAATTATACGACATCATTTATCGACTTCTCACAACTTTTAAGATAGGACAAATAACTAGAATTAAATCTTCATGCTTTACAATTGAACATGTTTTTTGTCTTTGTGCTCTATTATTTACAGAGAAAGTGGCAACAGAAAGTTGAATGAGATGATATGATAAGCTAAACAAGTGAGAAAATTCTTCTCCAGTAATCTTTTTAATGAGTATACTGCATGCATATGATTCAGTGGGTATAGATAATCGCAAACACAAAGAAGACGATTCCTCTCTTTTTTCTTCTTTGTCTCTGAGGTACTCAGACCAAGCAGCCGTGTCCTGTTTGGTGATTTATCCTGTAAATACAAACACACACCCTCTCCATGCTCGGCAGTCTGATAGAGGCACTTAACCCTGACCGGCTGCTCTCCACTCACATAAAGTGCAGCAGCGAGTAAACAAGAGTTAGCAAGCCACCACGTGAAATGAATATTGTATACACACATTTGGGCTAAGTGTTGTTGTTTATGTCAGGCATGGTGTTTATGGTGCTAGCTAGGCCTCTTAGTGCAGTAAAGTTTCCCATCATCCCATTGGCCATCAATCCTCAAACTCTCCCTCCCTCTCTTGCAGTCCCCTTGTTTTATTTGTTCTCTCCTTATTCCTCAGTGCTCAGCTTGTGCTGCCTGCTTCTACGCTCACTTTTTTTCTCCCTCCCTCTCCTTTTGCCACTCACCTTCCTTCCAGATGGCATATTTCACAACCTGCTAGGCACGATCAATCAAGCCCAGATGCAGACTGGGCTATTAAGGTCAGTAATGATCGTCCTTTGAGCGTTATGGGCCTAGCTCCTGTTGTAAAGCCATGCATCAAACTCCTTCCACTGGCCGCTTTGCCCAGCCCTTAACAAGCCAGCTTAAAATATCGGCCTGAGGATAGGAAATGAAAAGGGTACAACCTTATCTCTCTGAAGACAGGCCGTTATAGCCCAGAGGTGTAATAAAACTACGGGACCCAGCCGTCACCAGGAGTCATCTCTTTTATAAGCAATATCTTTCAAAGTTCAGCTAAGAGGTGGGCACAAGGCATTGGATTGCACTGTAATGTATCACACAGTGCCTGAATTGCTGCTACCCAGGTCTGATGGTATTCACTGCTCTGCTTCTCCTTCTTTTTCTCGCTCTCCTCTTCCATGGGAGTACAGTTTATTATAGCCATGTTCACCTTGTGTCTCCCAGAATCCTGGGTTTTACCTTAAACAGTACAGGGACCATTGGGAAATCTGGCTGGTATGTTTTAGTGTGGGGTTGGCAGAATAACTGTTTGGTGAATGTTGATATGGGTGCAAAATTGTAATTGCAACTGAGGTTTGTTTATGGGCATTACGCTCAGTGTTATAGTTCTGAATATAAATGAGCATGTATGCAGGATCTGTTTGTTTGTGGAGGTCTAAATGCCAATTTACACAGAATTTCTGATGAATTATTTAGTTCATCTTATTATAGTCATAGTGAATCTTGGTCTATTTCCATCTCATTTTTTAATAACATAATAAACTTGGTTTATATATTTTGTTCTGGTCAAAATAACTTTTTGCTTGTAGCAACTAAATAAGTGCTGTACTGGAAGTAGTGAATCTGACTACAATACTAATTGAGTTGTAAGTAGATAAAGTGTCCCAATAAATCCAAGGCAATCCAAATGGCTGCAGTATTCTTTCTCGTGTGCCATACGCATGTGTCTTGTTTCACTATCATTCATTTATTTATTTATTTATTCAGATCATTTGCAAATTAAGTTGGTGTTATGTATGTTTTGTCGCTGCATCGTTACAATTATATTAAGAATCTTTAATTTACTTACTAATGTAGTGGTGGTTTATTTATGCATTAACAAAGCTCCATATTCATCAGATGAAACATTATTTTATTAGAAATTTATTTATTTACAGAGACACTAAATGAGGTTCAGCTAAGCTTTTAACAATCTAAGAAATGAAAAAAAAACTTTCGTTTTATTTCTACACTGAATTTGTGGAATTATCCACAAAGTAGCTGTTTATATATATATATTCAGGAAATTGATTAAGGTAATCTTAAAAGGCAGAGTGTCGTGTAGTTTTAAGCAGGTATTACAATTTACTTGTGAGGTAAAATGGTTAAAAAGAAATAAACTAGCTATGTTAACTACTAACTAACTATTATTAACTACAGGTAAATAATGAACACGATGTTATTTTGTAATACATAAAGATTTTTTCTGCTGTACTCTAATGATTAAAGAGTACTAAAGATGCTAATATCCATAACTAAGCTCCAAGCTAGTTAACATTTATAACGCTATATCTAAAGGTTCAATTGAAAAAACTGATTGTTTAACACTAACGTGAACACATTAAAAATAATAAACTAACAATACACAAAGGTAAACTTTACTAAACCAAGCCAGTATGAACATTATCGTACATTTAAAAATGCCTCTTGTACAACAGTTTTGTGAACACAAACTCTGCTGTGCGTATGTAACACTTGTCATTGTTCTATCAGCAGCACGTGAGAGGTTACATCTAGAATTGATGGAACCTGAAGCTATATCAACCATTTCAGGTTGAACCATAGAAGGTTTTTATTAAAAATGTATAAACCAATGTTATGATTTATCATTATTAATAAAGATGTTGGGCGGCACAGTGGCTTAGTGCATGTTCTCCCCGTGTCCGTGTGGGTTTCCTCCAGGTTCTCCGGTTTCCTCCCACAGTCCAAAAACATGGATCAAGTCAATTTTCCAAATTGCTCCATATAGAGTGTGCCTGTGTGAGTGAGTGTGTGCCCAGCGATAGATTGGCATCCTGTCCTGGGTGTATCTGCCCAGCGCCCGAAACGCTCTCCCCTGGATGGGCATGGGGATCCCCACCGCAACCCTAATAGAGGATAAAGCGGAAGATAATGAATGAATAATGAATGAATGAATAAAGCTGTTTTAAAAACTATTTATGTTACAGTCACTTGTTTCTTATAGTTTTCAGTCGTAAAATCAGATTTAAACCAAGAGCAAAATTTTAGCCCTTAATAAATAAGTGTTTTTAATTTACCATCAGCGACGTAACCACAGTGTCCTTAAGATGATGTTATTAAAAATTAATTTATGGACCGTCTGGTGACGTAACCACAACATACTTTACATCACCTATTTAAAGGTAATTACAGTAGCTTCTGGAGATGTAACCACAATGTTGCCAGTTGGTAAGTCACGAATCAACCAAAAAGTACCAACAGATTATGTTGCTGTTACATCATGGGTTAGCTTGGGTATGGACTTTCTTTAATTAAGCCAGATTTGTTTTTACATTTTGCATTCTGTCTTCATAAACAGTCTTCAAAAAAACAGCAAAAAAAACCCTATCAAATTATTATACTTTGTGACCCACTCTTCAAAAAAAGTGTCTTGAGTAGGCAAACAGGCCATTTGAAAAGGTTGTAAGAGCACACCGAAACCCTGACACTTCTGTATGCCTCATTCTTAATGAGCAGACTAATTAATTTATTACCACTTATGGCTATCCTACTTCTGCATAAATAAATTTGTCTGGTGCAGTTTATCTCCTTTTTGGAGGCCAGCTGGTGTGTACCTCACACCTTCATCACTGCCATAAAGCGTGTTAATGTTTACGCACTCTCCATTAGCCATGCTCATGGTGTAAAGAATGGTTTCCATATGCGCATTTCTTATTTTTTATCGCTCCTTCATGATCAGAAGGCCAATCTGAATGTGTGGAGAAGGCTTAGTTCATGAAAAGTTTGGTTTACACAATACAGGCCAAAATAAACAAATGTCTGAAAAAACAGGATTAAAAAATAATATCAAGGACCATTATAGGCAGCACGGTGGCTTAGTAGTTAGCACATTCACCTCTCAACGCTGGTGATCCAGGTTTAAATCCTAATCTGAGTGGAGTTTCCATATTTTCCCTGTGTCTGCATGGGTTTCCTCCGGATTCTCCAGATTCAGTCCAAAAAAATTAATTCAAGGTAAATTGACTGCTCTAAATTGCCCCATATAGTCTCTGTGTGTCTATGTGAGTGAGTGGTCAGCTATACCTGTCCTGGTTGTTTCTGCCCAGCGCCCGAAATGTTCTCCCAAGTCTTTCAAGATAATGTATGAACTATGTAGACTTTGTTATGTGCTAAATATCCTTATTATTTTATTCCAGCAGTAATTTTAACAGTTTCCACATACTTTATATTCTTGATATTCTCTCTCTCTCTCTCTCTCTCTCTCTCTCTCTCTCTCTCTCTCTCTCTCCAGGACATCTGTGTGTCTCTCAACAATGTCTCCAGGACATTGTTGGGCACATTTACTCACACAAACAACAAACACACTGCATATGAGGCAATTTAGCGCATTCAATTTAACTTGAATCCATCCCATATGAACTTGGATGCCTAGTGCTGACAGGCAAACATGCTAGCTACTAAGCCACTCGCCACTCTGTCGCCCCTCTCTCTATATATCTCTGTATATATAGTGATCTGATGTATTGTAAAATGCTGTGCACTATGATATTTAGAATATTCATGTTCCCTAAAGTATTTATTATATTATATATATCTGTCAGGCCCACATCTAATAGCATGCTATACCACACCAGTGGGTGGACTAAATTTGGCGACAGTGCCAATTCCATCCAATAACACAGGCCTTTTATTCCTTTTTTGAAATCTTATCTTTGATGCTTTTTTGCTTTCGGGAATTTTACTACAATACTTCCCACCTCCACTGCCATCTAGGGAAGGGGCCCAATTTCTTAAGTAGTAGGTCCTGAAATGTGACACTGGAGGCTCTTTTTTATCTAGCCATGTAGATTGCAGCTGTATAGCACTACACTTTGACAAGATGATTAGACTGAGCACTGGAAACAGAGCACAGCTAGTCACACTGATTCTGCTGAATAACAGAAAAGGCAGTGTGCAGTAAAATGTTAGTAACTGGAATTAACATAAAGTGTCAAAACTTGACTAAAGCATTACTGCAAATAATGGGTATAATTAAGAGATTGCAGTACAGTGATGCTGAGAAAACTGATCCGCTTATATGTATACGTATATGCTTATACAGTGTGTGTATATATATGTATATATACAGTCATATGCAAAAGTTTGGGCACCCCTATTAATCTTAATCATTTTTAGTTCTAAATATTTGGGTGTTTGTAACAGCCATTTCAGTTTGATATATCTAATAAGTGATGGACACAGTAATATTTCAGGATTGAAATGAGGTTTATTGTACTAACAGAAAAGGTGCATTATGCATTAAACCAAAATTTGACAGGTGCAAAAGTATGGGTACCCTTATCATTTTATTGATTTGAATACTACTAACTACTTTTTACTGACTTACTAAAGCACAAAATTGGTTTGGTAACCTCATTGAGCTTTGAACTCCATAGCCAGGTGTATCCAATCATGAGTAAAGGTATTTAAGGTGACTAATTGCCCATGGCATCATTGGCTCCTCAAAACAACTGTCAAATGATCTGAAAACAAAGATTGTTCAACATAGTTGTTCAGGGGAAGGATACAAAAAGTTGTCCCAGAGATTTAACTTGTCAGTTTCCACCGTGAGGAACATAGTAAGGAAATGGAAGACCACAGGGACAGTTCTTGTTAAGCCCAGAAGTGGCAGGCCAAGAAAAATAGAAAAAAAAAGAAAAAAAGGCAGAGGAGAAGAATGGTGAGAACAGTCAAGGACAATCCACAGACCACCTCCAAAGAGCTGCAGCATCATCTTGCTGCAAATGGTGTCACTGTGCATCGGTCAACAATACAGCGCACTTTGCACAAGGAGAAGCTGTATGGGAGAGTGATGCAAAAGAAGCCGTTTCTGCAAACACGCCACAAACAGAGTCGCCTGAGGTATGCAAAAGCACATTTGGACAAGCCAGCTTCATTTTGGAAGAAGGTCCTGTGGAATGATGAAACAAAGATTGAGTTGTTTGGTCATACAAAAAGGCGTTATGCATGGCATCAAAAAAACACAGCATTACAAGAAAAACACTTGCTACCCACTGTAAAATTTGGTTCCATCATGCTTTGGGGCTGTGTGGCCAATGCCGGCACCAGGAATCTTGTTAAAGTTGAGGGTCGCATGGATTCCACTCAGTATCGGCAGATTCTTGAGAATAATGTTTAAGAATCAGTGACGAAGTTGAAGTTATGTTCTGGAATGCCCATCCCAGTCCCCCGACCTGAATTTCATTTAACATCTGTGGGATGATTTGAAGCAGGCTGTCCATGCTCGGCGACCATCAAATTTATCTGAACTGGAATTGTTTTGTAAAGAGGAATGGTCAAAAATACCTTCATCCAGGATCCAGGAACTGATTTAAAGGAACAGGAAGCGACTAGAGGCTGTTATTTTTGCAAAAGGAGGATCTACTAAATATTAATGTCACTGTTCCTTTGAGGTGCCCATACTTTTGCACCTGTCAAATTTTGGTTTAATGCATATTGCACATTTTCTGTTAGAACAATAAACCTCATTTCAATCCTGAAATATTACTGTGTCCATCAGTTATTAGATATATCAAACTGAAATGGCTGTTGCAAACACCTAAATATTTTGAACTAAAAATGATTAAGATTAATAGGGGTGCCCAAACTTTTGCATATGACTGTATATACTGTATATGCTACATATGCTGTAGTGGAGGACATTTAATCTGTTGCTCCTAGTCAAAGACACAACAAATCTGTTGCTGGTCGGTATGCATTGTTCAAAAATAATTTTTCAAAGCTATACTGTGAATTTATTTCATTGGAAAATAAAAACATTGTCACATTTGTTTGGATTAAGACTCAATTAGGTTTCATCTTAAAATGAATTGGTAACTGTCACTCTTATACATTTGAGAGTCATTTGAGAATGTTATTACTTATGCGTAATGAAATACACTACACTACAGACAATAAGAATCCAAATGTGAAACAATAAAACCAACAAATGTATAATATAGACAACAAAAAAAAAATACAGGTGAAATTTCACAGCACATTTCATGTACTCCTGAGTGGACTAATTTCTGTTGTTCATCCGTAGTACGTTTTATACTCTGTGGAAATTTGTTCCTTAGTGCCTTCTGCAGTTAAACATTTTTTACATCTTTACATTTTTTACAATACCTGCACTGGACTAAACCAAGCATATTTTTTGTTTTTATTTATCACCAAACAAAATGAGAGAAACAACAGATGGCAGAGGACACATGACAACAAAAAATAACGAAAGTATTTTTTTAATAATAGCAAAACATTATCATCATTATCATTATCAACAAATTACCATAACAAAATCATCAATACATCAATACCCCTCCTCCCCCAATTAAAAAACAGAAAAAGACTGGACTTGTGTTATCTCGTCTCATTTCATTATCTTTTGCTTCCTCCCCTCCGGGCGACACGGTGGCTTAGTGGTTAGCACGTTCGCCTCTCAGCACTAGGGATTCCCAGTTCGAATCCCCAATCGGATGGAGTTTCCATGTTCTCCCTGTGTCCGAGTGGGTTTCCTCTGGGTTCTCCGGTTTCCTCCCACAGTCCAAAAACATGGATTAAAGTCAATTGAATTCTCCAAATTGCCCCATATAGAGTGTGTTTGTGTCTGTGTGAGTGAGTGTGTGCCCAGCGATAGATTGGCGCCCTGTCCTGGGTGTATTTGCCCAGCACCCAAGACATTCCATGGGGAACCCCCCCGCGACCCTAATATAGGATAAAGCGGAAGATAATGGATGAATGGATGTATTAATCCCCTTCAGGGGAGAACATTTCGGGCTTTTGGGCAGATACACACAGGACAAGGTGCATCTAATTCACCTTAAATCCATGTTTTTGGACTATGGGAGGAATCCAGTGAACCCACATGGACACAAGGAGAACATGAAAACTCTGAAACCCCTTTTCGTGATTTGAACCCCAGTGCTGAGAGGTGGACATGCTAAACACAGCGATTCAGTGCTAGGGATTCCCGGTTGGAATCCCTATCTGGGTGGAGTTTCCATGTTCTCCCCGTGTCCGCGTGGGTTTCCTCCGGGTTCTCTGGTTTCCTCCCACAGTACAAAAACATGGATCAAGTCAATTGAGTTCTCCAAATTGCCCCTTATAGAGTGTGTATATGTGCGTGTCTGTGTGAGTGAGTGTGTGCCCAGCGATACACCCTGCCCAGTGCCCGAAACGTTCTCCCCTGGATGGGCATGAGGAACCCCCCCGCGACCCTAATAGAGAATAAAGCGGAAGATAATGAATGAATGAATATTTTAAATACAAACAAATCAAAGATAACCAGCCAACAGTAGCAATAACACAAAGAACATAGATAGAAAATACATTAAATATAACAAAAATATAAAAGATAAACACATAACAGAAAAATTAATGTAGCCAATGATAAAGGACATATTAAAAAGCGTATAAAAAAGATTCTAAAATATAAAAATTATAAATAAGCATTCTTTTGTTTTTGTATGCATGTGGACATTGGAGTTCATTCTAAGTGCCCTGGTAAGTTTGGTCAGTAGTCCTCCCACACAGAGTTCCGTGAATCAGGAGGGCACAAGGCAGAAAACAAAAAAATACCTAAAGGTGTCATTTGTTGACTGTAGAGAAAAATAAAGTTTCATGTTTGGGAAGGTATGCTGAGATGACCTTTTGGATTGAGCTACTTGCAAATGGAACTGAGCTAGGTAGTTACTGGACTTGGTTTCACCAAAAGTAATAAAGTGGCCAATTGTTATTTGGTAACACAATATGCCGATCTTGTTTATGCTAGTTTGTAAATCAATCTAGCTGTTAAAGAAAATGACAATATTGAATACAGAAATGATTTACACCAAAATACAGTGGCATCCATACTCCATGTTTCCATGTTTCTGCTTAACCCACCTGTCTCTGCTTAATCACACACCTAAAAGGGACGTATTAAACCATGTAAATGTAATATTATTTATATTACTTTTTAGTGCGGCACGGTAGCTTAGTGGTTAGCACGTTTGCCTTTCCTGGGGATTCCACATTCGAATCCATATCTGGGTGGAGTTTCTATGTCCTCCCCATGTCCGCATGGGTTTTCTCTGGGTTCTCCCTTTTCCTCCCACAGTCTAAAAACATGGATTCAAGATAAACTAAAAACTCTAAATTGCCCAATATTGAGTGTGGTTGTGTGTTTGTCTGTGTAAGTGAATTTGCCCAGCGATAGATTGGTACCCTCTCCTGGGTGTATCTGCCCAGCACCCACGATTTTTTTTATATTCATTCATGGGCGGCACAGTGGCTTAGTGGTTAGCACGTTCACCTCTCAAGAATCCCCCTGGTTAGAATCTTAATCTGAGTGGAGTTTCCATGCTCTCCCCATGTCCCCGTGAGTTTTTCCGGTTTCCTCCCACAATTGGGATTTGAACATGGATTCCCAGCACTGAGAGGCGAACGTGCTAGACACTAAACCACTGTGCTGCCCATATTGTTTATAATCTAAGAATTATACAGTTTATTTAGATACACGGAGAACTGTATTAGCTACACCTCCATCTTTCACGTTGGTTATTCATTTCAGCACTTGCAATATGAATTAATTTTGTAGGTTTATGAATATAGACTAGAATATAGAGAATATAGATGGTGGCTTAGTGGTTAGTGGTTGGCATGTTCTCCTCTCAGCACTAGGGATTCCCGGTTCGAAGTATAGTATAGGATAAAGCGGAAGATAATCGATGGATGGATGATTATAAAATGTTATGGCTTGTTGCTATGCCAACTTGCTTAGCCTCTTTTACCTTCTTCTTTAATGGTCAGGGCCTTAGTAGGCCCACAGTAGAATGGGGGGTGTGGATTATCACACCATTGTGTTGGAGTTTTGTAACACCATATATTCTAGTGAACATCTTAATGCTCCTTGTAAAAATCTTGTAAAGTAACTTGTACCTGTTGCTGCACTTATTGTGGTAGTTATTCTCAAATTAGTGCTCATAGGATGCTGCCTAAGGAATGCTGGATGTTACAATGTACAGTGTTGTGTATAAGCACATTGACACACCACCATTACATGTCACTGCAGAGCTAAATATCATCCACTACTAAAATACCTGCTACATAGTTTTTGTGTTATTGTGACATGAACAAAGGTAATATCTGAGCACTTTAGAAGAGGAGTCATTGATGCTCTGGGGCAGTCATAGGCTGTTGGCATGGCAAGCAGCCTTGTGACATAAAGATTCAAATCCCGATCTATGGATAAAGTGCCCTTGAGCAAGGCACCTAACACCAATTGCTCCCCAGGTGCTTTATACAAGGCTGCCCACCGCTCTGGGCATGTGTGCTCACTTCACCAGTCTGTGTATATGTGTGGGTTTCACTGCACCGATGGGTTAAATGTGGAGGACAAATTTCTTAATGTGTAAGCGCAGTAAGCAAAATATATAACTTTTTACTTTACTTTACTTTATACATTTAGTCAAGAATAGCATTGGTTTGGTTTGTGAATGTAAATGTATGCTTGGGTAATTAGTGTGCTATCAAGTTAATTTAATGAGTGATCAGCCTAAATTATAAAGCTGATTTGTTTGGTTTTTTTTCAACTGTTATGAAAGCATTTATCACATAGCATAAAAACTCACTTGCTTACTTAGTACTGTGTAACTATGACAATAATGCTGATGTGATTTTTATTACCCTGACTAATATTGCACTAAGCATAATATGAATGAAACAACAATAGTTGAAAGTGAATTGAATTAAATCCACACACTCGGGTAAACCTATGCTGTGTTCATTACAAGAACGAAATGTATTACTATTATTTTTTGATTACTGTCGAGTGCTCAGCATTTGGATTAGGAATAGAGTGCATCATTGTTATAATTGTGATACTCGTGGGTCATATTAATCTGCTCTGATTAGCATTGTTTTCTTTAACTCTAATTGCATGTATCAACACATTTGCACATTGGAATTAACACATCGCATCCTTAGCTATCTGATTAAGTGATTAATGGTGAAGCGATCTTGTAAGTAATGTATGGATCCTTTTTATTACACACTTCTATTATATAAAATTTTGGCCCATGGCATCTGGGTGGTAGCAAAAAGCACAAGACTGCTGGGATCAGTACAAACAAAAAAATCATGTACACACGGCAAAAGTGGATCCTGTAAAATATAATAAAGAAAAAAGATAAACTTACATCACCTCGAGCTATGACAACATTAAAACGTAACAAGTTAACAACTGAAAGTAAAGGTGGGGGAATTATAAAACCAATGCATAACCAATAAAATTGAGGAGGAAAAACCACATCTGAGACAAATTAATGGAACACGCATACAAATTAGTGACAAACAAGCAATAACCAGGAAAGCCAAGAGTAACAAATAAAAAACTTACCAAGAGCACTTCTTATGCTCTTTACAAACATTATTTACTGACATTTTTTAATAATAAGGGAGACTGAATGGGAGTTGGATATGAATAAATTGGGAGAATATGGTTAAAAAATAAATATATATATATATATATATATATATATATATATATATATATATATATATATATATATATATATATATATATATATATATAATAATATATATATATAGTAAGTAGTAAAGAGACCTGACATCCTCTCTCTAGCACACAGCCACTTGCATGGCATCCTGGTTGCAAATAATTACCATCTTCTCCTGCTCCTGCTCCAATGCCCATGCAAAAGCGACAGGTCCCCAACATTCAAACGGTTGGCGATCTCTGCACCTTTCCTGCCTTTCACTGCTATGAGCTTAAGCTCTGATGGAATGTCTGAAGCCACCATGTACCCAGCCCACTCTGGTGTGCTTTACATGTAAACTGGAAAAAATAGACCACTTCCCCTAGAGACCATACCCACAAAGCCTGCAGGTGTCTTAATGCATCTTCATTGTTCTGGGTTTTGGCACCAAATGTAATGATGTGATAAGAATGAGACACTGAGCAGAGAAACTGGCTTTATTTATGGAATGCATTCAAATAACATTAAAATACATCCGTAGACTGGTGTCTCTGCCGTTGCCTTGCGTTCTTACCGCTTCACACAATCTCTCTCTCTCTCTTCAGCATGTCAAGATCCTTTATCAGCAGAGCCTCCGGCAGGTGTAATAATTACCTCTAATTAACGTCCCTCGCCACCGGCTCCGTCTTTTCCCCCAGCATCACTACACTCCTTGGAGATTATACATTACGGCTCATACTTTATGCTTTCTAGTAACTTATCAAATTACTCTTTTTTGCTTTTTATATCCCATTTTTACTCTTTTTTTAATTCTTTGTTGACTTTTGAGTGGCAAGGTGACATTGTGTGTCAAATTAGCATTCCATAGCAACTTATTCCAATTTAGAGGGTAATTATTAATATTTATTGAGCGTGTGTGTGTGTGTGTGTGTGTGTGTGTGTGTGTGTGTGTGTGTGTGTGTGTGTGTGTGTGTGTGTGTGAAAGGCTCAATTGCTGCAAAAGAACAAGAATTCCAGGTTCAGGGATTGAGCACAAGATGAGGTAAGACCTAGAGAGTGACAGAAAAAGAAAAAAGATGGAGAGGTGTAGCAGGCAGGGAGAAAGAGAGTGAGAGCATTAGGCAGAGGGAAAGTCTGATCTCGCAGATTGTGCTCACTATTCTTAGTGCTTTAGACAGGCTGATCTTGTTGCCAAGTCCTCAGGGAGGCTGTGGTTCGTTTAACTGGACAAGTAAGAGATTTAATGAAAAAAAGGCGCAGTCACCTGTACCTGGAACCAAGAACTACCACAAAAAGCTCTAACATGTTGCAAGCTGATTTAATTGCAAGCTTATAAAATGTATTTGAATGTTAATGTATTTTATAGCAGCTTTTCTAAATGTGCAGTGGTCATTACCTCAGAGAGCATTGCATTTGTATTTGCTTTTGTTCATTTAGCAGCTGCTTTTATCCAAAGTGACTTACAAGTATCACAAATTATTGGTTTGTTCAGGACACAGGGTTACATACAGAGTTACTGGAGCAATGAGGATTAAGATTCTTGTTTAAGGACCCACTATGGTGACATCAGTGGACCTGGGATTTGACCCCACAACCCTTGGATTGCTAGCCCAACATCCTAACCACTAATCTATACCACCCTCCAGAGAGCACTCTGTATAAAATAAATAAAATGAACACAAGGCAAAAGGGGGCATACCGACATGACTCAGCAGTCGATCAACCATGCTAAAACACTGTGGGGGGCAGGAAGAGGGGTACTATAGAGTACGGCCTGTGGGGACTGTCACTTTACTAAAATATAACAAGCATGGGAAGTGCCCCCTGGTTGGCACGTGTCATGGTTTATGGTGTGTTCTGATGGCAAATGTAGCCAAGCTAGGTCAACATTCTTGCAATGCCCGGCCTTACATTAGTTTGGGGAAGTGCTTCCATTTTAAAAGAGCCTTGAACAGTTTGCCTCCAATTCTACTCTGTTTCACAAAATAATGCAATACAAAAATATTAGACACTTGAATGTTTTTTGTGTATATGTATTTGAATTGTATTTAAGTAAGTTGAATGTTTTTGTCTCATCCCATTTTCAGATAGTGTTTGTTTTTAGTTGTCATGACTTTCGGGCCGTATTTGACCCTTTCTTTTATGATTTAATGTGTGTGAGTCTGAGTGTGTGTGTGTGTGTGTGTGTGTGTGTGTGTGTGTACATATGTATGGCTGTGGAACAGGAACAGGGAGGCTTCAGCCTGTTGCACTTCAGGCTTCACAGGCCCCTGTGCACATCACACATGCTGATTCCCTTGTTTATAGAATTCACCAGCTCCAGCATAATTCGCATGAAAGAACTTGCTAAGAGCACTACCGTATATTTTGTCACATTACATTTGTACAGCTGCGGAGTGTCTATTTTTGTGTGGGCATGCTCACACGATTGTAGCTGGCTTGCATATCCTGCTTCATTTGGCAGTAGGAGTGGGCATTAGTGCAAGCTTTGTCGGCCACATTTCTTCTTCCAAATTCAGTAGCAGAATAAGAAATGTGAATTTTCTTGATACAAAGTGCTCTGTTGTGCCCTGGTAAGTAGTGCAAAAAAGAACATGCAGGCAGATTAAATAAATAACAAGGATTTATTAACATTAGGACAAAGATGGACAACTCACTTACACTGATGACGAAGGTAACTCAAAATGATGACAACCTGGCGATACTGGAAAAGTAGGAGAGTTTATTTAAATTAAAAGGGGATTGTGTTACACAAAGAGAACACAGTGGAGGGACACTAACAATGACTAGAGTCTAATTAAACCAATAGAAGAGGTAAACTATGACACAGGATCGCAAATGAATGAACAGACAGATTATTAAAATTATATCCTCTCGGCACAAAATTTACAGATCTAATGAATTATGAGAAATATACTAAATCTGATCCTAACATTAAAAACTGTTCATTTTTGTGATGATGATTTAATGTGTACATTATTCACTCATCATGCACAAATTAGCTCTTATCTCTCTTCTGTCCTTTTGTTCCTTTTAGATCTTTTTTATTTCCCTAAAAGCTGAGCCAGCGAAAACAACCTGAATTAAATTATTCAAAAGGGCATTAAAATGAACATGAAGCCTGGAAGAGAAATTTACATACTCTGAAAAAGTGATGGAGAAGCATTGTTTTTTTTTTTTGTTTGTGTTTTTTTTGTTTTGTTTTTTGATATTTCTGTTGGCATTAATGTGTTCTCACTTCAGAAAAAAGTCTAATTATTAGCTATTTAAATTGTAAATCCTTGTTAAACTATATCTCCTCCTCCAGCAATTGCACTTTTCCTTGCATTCTTTAAAGAAATGCTACCTCTTAATAAGCATCAACTGTGGGGGGCTAATGGCTTTCCAAGCTCTTTTAATTTCATTCATACTTTTACAAAAAAAAATTAATAATTAATTGCCAGTAAACAACCATTTAAGATGCTCACCACACCATGGTCAGCTAATTGGCTCATTAAATGTAACATTAGGTGGGAGAGGGGCTGTCAACAGGCCCTGCAGGACCCACTCAGTGCACAGTGTACAGGGAGCATTGATCATCCCCAAGCACTGCCAACCTGATTAAAGACCAATAAAGCCCCTCTGTTTCTCACCATCTCTGAGAACTGTGCCCCAGCCACCTCCAAACCTGATTTGGAGTGCAGCCGCCCTTGTTGGCGTAGTCTTAATAAGCACTGAAGGGGGGAAGTTGGCCTTTTTACAAGCTTTATGTAGCAGTGTTAAATGAGAAATATACTTCACTGCCTACAGATAAACTGATATTGAGCTTTACAGCACATAATTGACAAACTACTAGTAAATGTGACCTATATGCACCAGTTCTTTAGTTTATTTTTGGAGATCTAAAGACATGGAAAAATAAAGTAAAACAATGCTAAAACAAATAGATAAGTTTTGCAGTAATGTTAAAATTAAAAAGATGCAATATACAATACAAACCATGCTCCAAACCAATAACATAACTATTAGAAGTAGTTCAGACTACTTACGCCAATAAGCACAACAAATATCAATTGAATGTGACCTTTTTGTTGTCTGTTTGGAATCCTCTACTATATGTGAAAATCAATAACATGCATATTGGAAAAATGGTATTCATGGTATATTGCGATGTAGTAAATCGACCTCAGGATGAAGAATCAGATGATAATTCATGTGACTTTATTGAACAAACCAACTTGATATCCATTATAATTTTGTGCTTTTGGGAATAGATCTAAGGTCAAGTGCTGTTTTACTCACATAAATCAGTTTTGTGATATGACATGTTTAGAGTAGCTGAAAGAAATAACATAAAATATATACATTACATATATCTTACAAAATAAGATATTTATTTAAGGTCAGATTCATCAATTTAAAAGAAGTCATTAAAAGTGTTTTAAACAACATTTGCATTTTTATATTATTTACAGATAAACCTATTTACATTTTGATGTTGATAAAGATACAAGCACATACAAATATATCTACAAATTGCACAACCAAAATTATTTTTATTTATTTAGGATTTTTTTCACTTCTTAACTTATGTAATGTAGTACTCCATTGAGATGTTGATTTGCACGAGATATTTTCTTTTTATTTCATATGGGTCATCAAATGTAAATATTATCTTCCATAAGGCTAAATTGTAAAATGTACTTTCTAAGCAGGACTTAAACAGTAGAGACCTGTCAAAGATGTGTTAAAAACTATTGGTCTTAAAATAGGTTTATATATTACATTAAAGGAATAAGTCTAAACAGTAACACTGTAAATAGGTGAATGCCATATTTTTGCTTTAATAACAAGAACAAGAAACAATTTATTACAATCAATATATTTTTATAGGGGCGGCACGGTGGCTTAGTGGTTAGCACGTTCGCCTCTCAGCACTAGGGATTCCCGGCTCGAATCCCCATCTGGGTGGAGTTTACATGTTCTCCTCCGGGTTTTCCGGTTTCCTCTCACAGTCCAAAAACATGGATCAAGTCAATTAAGTTCTCCAAATTGCCCCATATAGAGTGTGTATGCGTGCGTGTCTGTGTGAGTGAGTGTGTGCCCAGCGATAGATTGGCGCCCTGTCCTGGGTGTATCTGCCCAGCGCCCGAAACATTCTTCCCTGGATGGGCATGGGGAACCCCCCCGCGACCCTAATATAGGAAAAAGAGGAAGATAATGAATGAATATATTTTTATATTGAATAAAGCTTTTCCAATAAAATGTTTATTAAATATTTATTTGATAACACTTTACCTAAATCCTTAATGCATTATAAGTGCATTTATAAAGTTTTATAAAGTATAATTTAATAATGCTTTATAATAATTGTCATAAGCCTTTGTTAATGTCCATAGATGTACATAATCACAATTAAAAAGTGTTATAAGAGCATGCAATAAGGCTTTATAACACAAAGTGGATTAATGCATTATAAATTATTTATTTTAACTGTTTAACAACTTATTATAGAGACCAGCGACATAAAGCCTTATAACATTTGTGTTTAAAAAAAGGCTTTTCCTGAAAATGACTGAAAATGAAAGTACTCAACTGTTTCTAAAAGGTTTATAAGCTTTCTTTACAGGCATCATGCAAAGTGTTGACATTTATTACCTCTTTAAAAGAATAGTAGCAGTAGTAGTAGTAATTGTAGCATACATAGTAGTACAAAATGACCTCTAAAAGCTTATAAATGCTCTTTAAGTAAAGTAATCATCATGTTTTAAGTAAGAATGTCTACCATTTCTTCTGACTTATTGTCTCTAATAGAAACTCTTATTATTATTTTATTTCTCTGTTACATTAAATTGTAATTAAATATGAACCAAATAGCGGCACGGTGGCTTAGTGGTTAGCGCGTTCACCTTTCAGCGCTAGGGATTCCCGGTTCGAATCCCCATCTGGGTGGAGTTTCCATGTTCTCCCCGTGTCTGCGCGGGTTTCCTCCGGGTTCTCCGGTTTCCTCCCACAGTCCAAAAACATGGATCAAGTCAATTGAATTCTCAAAATTGCCCCATATAGAGTGTGTCTGTGTGAGTGAGTGTGTGCCCAGTGATGGATTGGCGCCCTGTCCTGGGTCTATCTGCCCAGCGCCTGAGACGTTCTTCCCTGGACGGGCATGGGAAACCCAACCGCAACCCTAATAGAGGATAAAGCGGGAGATAACCAAATATTTCACTCAAGTTTTCCATTGGTGCTTTGACTTCTTTTATGTTTTTGAGGTCAGAATAAAGGCATGTACTGTATTATTATAGATAATAGTGTTCATTTTGTTTCTTTCCATGTGAATTTCCTTCTTGACACATCCATATACCTCAAAATGATGCTGGAGGTGAATCAACAAAGCAGAAGAATGCTCTTTTGTTTGTTTATTAAAAGGATTACTACTAAGGGTTTTTGCTAGATTAAAATGCCCTTAACTGTATTACTTGGCTCTGAGAGGATGAAAATATAAATTTTCTTTAAAGATAATTTAATTGATGATTTTAATTGTTAGTAATTGATATTAATTGAATCAAATTTTATTTCTCATAAAAACTGATAAAAAATGATTTTTAAACATCTGTCAGGCCAAGGTGAAACCTAAAAACAGACCTCGAGGACCAACACTGGGAACCAGTTATTTAAGGTTTAATATTTGGATTTGATTGACTGACTACATTTGTTCTTATGACCTATGTCTGTGGGAAGGTCTTTTTCATGTCCATTTTCTTGTCTCCGGTAACCATATAGGATGATATTTCACAGAAAAGTCATAAAAAAGAGCCTCAAGGGTGTAAAAAATTCTATAAAACTAAATGAAATAAAAAAATATAAAGGTCTGTATGAAGGTCATTGTATGGAGGCATGCTTACATTTCTACCCTATTAATGCTGACCATGCATTAACCACCTCTCATGTCACTGCTGACATAGAGAGGCAAAAGTGCTTCAGGAATATGTTCCGAATCTAAAATATTCAATAGACCCTAGGAAAAAAAGGATCAGCATGAGCTTTGAAGTTGAGCTGGCAGGATTGAGCCGAAACAGTGTGTGTGTGTGTGTGTGTGTGTGTGTGTGTGTGTGTGTGTGTGTGTGTGTGTGTGTGTGTGTGTGTGTGTGTGTGTGTGTGTGTGCAAAAAGAAGCAGGAAAGAGACAGCGAGAGGGAGCACTAAACAGGATCTTATGATTTCTTTAAACCCGTTTTATTGCTGTCCATTTATATCAACCTAGAGTTTTGATAGGATTTTATAAAAATGCCATGTATTGGACATAGATTTTTATTTTAATTAAGTGGTTTGACTTTTTATGAGAACATTTTATGTTACTCACATCAATAACCATCAATAATCTAATAGAATCTTTTCTCAGTTTTACTTCGGATACAAGGCTAATGTTAATAACTACTAGATGTTTAAAAGTTGCAAATCTGGATATGTATTGATTAATTGTTGTTTGTGCATGCATGTGTGTATCTATATCGACCATGCTCTTAGCATTGGTAATATACTCCTCATATTCACAGTTTACTTACATATTAGACTCATATTTCATTGACAGGAAATTAGCCCACTCAAATACAGTCCCATCATCTATGAAGACACACGCTATGCAGATTTCCTCAGGACCTGATGTGACATTTGTTCACACAGCTTAGTTTGAACAAGCAGTCAACACACATTAGTGACTAAGAGCCTTTTTGATAATGTTATTTTAGAAAATGTACAACCAGGTGTACGGGTCATGGTTATTAAATGTTTAAATGTATTTATTAAAATGAATATATTATTATAATTCCAGGTCCACTGAAGTTACCAATCTGGGTTCTTTCGCAAGACCCTTAACCCTCATTTCTTCAGAGATGCTGTGGCCAATTCTGTGCTCTCTTTGTAAGACGCTTAGCATAACATGACCAAATGTAAATGTAAAAAAAAAGCCATAAAAAGTGTTTTACAAAGTTAAATATAAGCTACTTATTTTGTAAGGTATGAATGTAAGAAATGGGGAAAAAAAATATTTGGCTGTTCAAAGGGGTTGCAAAAAATACCAAAGATTAAAAGCAGCATATGTCACTCCAAAATAGCAGTATGCACGTCATTGGTACTTTCAGATCGATGCCTATGGTGTGGCCATTAATGCACCCTCATACCATCACAAATACAGAATGTTGCATTTATTAGTAAAAGTTTAGATGGTCTGTTTATCCTTAGAATTTAAAATTTGACGTCCGTTGAATGTGGACTTGTTATACTACAGAACACATTTTAACAGATTTTTTTTCCATCTTAGATGGCTTGACTCTCGTAAAACATGCTAATGTTTCCACAAACATGTTTGGCAATAGCATCCTCTTTTAATAAAATGGCTTAAGTTTGCATTTTATGCTGAAGAGGACAATGTTAGTTGAAGTATAAGTAATTAATTTATATAGCGCTTTTCACAACCGTACATTGTCATAATAGCTTTACCATGTCTAAACTCCCAAATAGCAAGCCGAAGCAACAGTAGCAAGAAAAATCACTTGCTTTAAACTCTTGTTAAAAACACTTGTTATTGTTATGTTCTGCCTCTCTCTCTCCTGTTGGCCAGAGTCACTACAATGATGTCACTCCCTATCACTGCTCTCATTTTCTGACATCATTGCTGATCGCCTTTCTACCTGTTTCGAATCATGCTGTTACCACCACTATTTATAGTTCCTATTACCTCCAGTCCCACGCGAGATTCCTCCATATGCATCATGTGCTTCGAGCATTAATATCCATCCTGACAACACATTTTGTCCGTGATCCGTTTCCTCTCCTGGAAACCCAAATCCCCATCGTATCCATTTCAGTTCCCTGTGTCTGTTAATTTTGGATTATGTGGAAGGAATATCTGTATTGTATCGACTTCATCATTGGTTCAGTCTCATCTGTTCTGTACACCTGGACTCTATCACAAGGACTTTGATGAACAATTAACACATCATCCCTATGCTGTTTATAATAAACAACCCTTTATTCAGTCCGTGGTCTCTACCATTTATGTGCGTCTTCTGGTTTGTCGTTCGGCAACCCCTCAACAGTTCTGATGTTTTTAGGAAGAAACCTCATTGAGTGGCTGGGCGGCATCAAAGAACATCTTCCTCCTTTCCCCTCTGCCTTGCATCCTCAGCATCCTTTTGTTGATATAAATGTTATCATTTCGTTGCACATGCACAACCACCACAATCTTGCCTCCTTAAATGTCCTATCTTTATTGTTGCTCTAATAAACTTATTGCTAACAGTGTCCACCTTCGTAACTCTCTGTTAGGTCCTTGCAATGCAATGGCTTGGAAGGACAGAATCCAGAGATGAAGGTGGTTGAAAAGTAGTATGTAATCCAAATGACACTGGGAGAAATAAGACAAAGCATGTGACACAAATGAACACAACACATTAAATCAATGTTCCAACATAGAACACAAGGAAGGCAGCGCTTTTAAACGGTTAACGGGTAGACACATAAGGGGAACACCTGAATGGATTAAACGGATTATCAGTAATATGATTTAACACTCTTAATAAGAATTGCAACTCAGCTAATTTTTTTCCAAATTACTTTTAAGTTCCTGTATTTTAAGTTCCTTTTTTTCTAAACAGCAACATTCCTAACTACTGTCATGTGAACGTTTCCTTTTATGCTGGCAGATATCAGAAATCATTACTACAACTCAATCCCATTCACATCCACACCATCCTTCTTGCAATCTGTTTATTTTATTTCTCTACTACATTCTCTATTACTTTGTACACTAGATCCCATATACCTGAACTCATTCACTATTTTTAACCTCAAGCCCGTGCAAATGAACCTCACAGTATCCTCAAACATATCCTACACCAACCTCACATATTTCACAGCTCCATTAGTGGCACCATTTCAACAGTTTCACTAGCTCTACAAACACACAGTGCAGATCCTTCTAACCTATCTGGTACTTTATCACAAACATTCTCCTTCACATCTTACTTACCCGGTCTGGCAAGATGGGCCTGAGTGCTGCATTAAGTGACAGCTGGTCCAAAACCCGTGATCATGTCTGTGTCTTAGTCAGATATACTGTGCTAAAGATTTCTTTTTTTTCCGGTTTACTAAACTGTGCATCTTTAGGATCATAATCCGCGGCTGTTTTATTTTTATTTTATTTTTTTCACCTGACCTGAAGTCACCTAACTTAGTGTATTATATCTGATCTTTCTCACTTTCTTAATTTCCCCATTGTGGGAATAATAAAGTGGGCAGCACGGTGGCTTAGTGGTTGACATGTTCATCTCTCAGCGCTAGGGATTCCCGGTTCGAATCCCCATCTGGGTGGAGTTTCCATGTTCCCCCCGTGTCTGCATGGGTTTCCACCAGGTTCTCCGGTTTCCTCCCACAGTCCAAAAACATGGATCAAGTCAATTGAGTTCTCCAAATTCCCCTATATAGAGTGTGTACAGTATGTGTGTGAGTGAGTGTGTGCCCAGCGATAGATTGGCGCCCTGTCCTGGGTGTATCTGCCCAGCGCCCGAAACGTTCTCTCCTTGATGGGCATGGGGAACCCCCCCGTGACCCTAATATAGGATAAAGTGGAAGATAATGGATGGATGGATGGGATTAATAAAGTATTATCATCAACATTATCATCATCATTTACCAAAAGTTACTTTGTTGTTATATGACTTGTCTTTTTTTACACAGCATTTAAGTAGTATAATGATTTATCAGTAGGACTAATTGGAAGATAATAAATGAATAAATAAATTCATAATTTCTCAGTTATGCAATAAGTTTTACATTTTAAAAAATACACTTGTTAAAATTGTAATAAAATCTAATAATGCGATGAGGTGACTTAATGACCAGCCAGTAATATTATACTGCATTACATCATTTGATATTATTGCATTTTCAGGTTGGTCATTTGTAATACGTTTATACATTTTATTATACAATTATACAATAATACAATTATTTGGGTTTACTACATTAATTTACTGAATTATTTGTTGGAAATGTTATTGCATATTTAGGATTATTATACTCTTGGGAAATAACTATCATTTGATATGCTTTAAGTCTGAACATATAAGTCAAATAGGTTCTAATTACAAATGTGTGAATGAGTACATGAATGTGTTTGTTGGATTGTTGGATTTGTGATCGGTTAATGATGTTTTCCTGCCTTTTAGTTAGTAATAGATTCTTCCCCTATGACCCTATTTAGGATAAACAGCTCAGATAATGAATTGTATTGATGTAATTTGTGTTGATTTTGTTTATGTTAATTTTCATGGTTTTTGATCAGGTAATACTTTAGCATAATTTAATTCTCTTTTTTGTTTTACCTGTGCACGGAATGCTGAGCAGTCTCTTATCTGGTTTCATGCTTGTCGTTCCTTCATCTGCTCCTTGGCTCACTTTTAGCCAACAAACCGAACTCATCTGCTGCTCAAACAGCTGCAGTAAAGAGATAGAGAGAAACAAAGTAGACATCAAAATTTCTAGCTAATATCCAGAGTACTAAAGCTTTCCACATCTTCTTTACAAATGGAGCACTCTGTATGAACAAACATCAAACTGATTGTTGTGGATTTTCTATAGATGGTGAGCAAGGTACAGGCAGTGTGAGCTACTCTGTGAATTTCTGCCTGCTGAGTTGTGACACTGATGCAAGGTGAGGCTATGGTCAGGGCTAAAGATGGGCAGTTAGGACAAGGTGGAGTGAAACACAGCTCAGGTACAATCTGAACGCAGCTGATAGGCTGCAGGGTTACTCAGGGGAACTGTACTAGCTTTATTTTATTGTACTTGAGCGAATTTCACATACATGTTCATGTGAGTAGGTGTAGCAGTGCCTGTAGCAGTTTCTGTAAATATGTTTACTCAAAAATAGGTTTACTAAGCACTAACTTGTTGTAATTGATAAACCTTAATGGTCAAATTGAATTTAATGCCCTGAATCTAAGTGATGAACAGCAAAATTTGTGACTGAATGTTTTTATTTGCTGTTTCGGCCATGTGTTATCAGAACTTTCATTTCACCTTACCAGAACAGCATTCAGGGGCAGTTGTTGATAGCGAAACCACTCAGGGGATAATTTTCCGGGGTACTAAACTGTGCCCCTGGGGCTATTTTTTTATTTAAATTATTTTTTTTATTCATTTATTTATTTTCTCACCTGTCTTTTCCCCCCAATTATTACATCTGATCTTTCTCACTTCTTTTTACTAATAAATGTATCATCATCATGATCGTCATCATCATCATCATCATCAATTAGAAGTTAATAAAAAGATATGAGATAAGAGACACCAAGTATTTCAACAGCTTTAACAGCACTTGCAGGCATCATTTTATTCAGCCCCTTCATTCACTCAGCTCACACATCCGCTCTCTTTCTTAACTTTTCACTCAGCTCACGACCTGCCGTTTCCACTTGTCCGCAGATCAGCAGGATGGAGGGATTAACGGATCAGTACCCAATTTCCCTTCAGCCTGCTAGCCCATAATCACGTCATCTAACACCTGACAAGCGGGATAAATTCCATTAGCTTTTATTAGCAGTAATTATCGTCAGCTCTCACTCCATGCTGTCTCTGGCTCCTTATTCACGTTCCTCCTTCTTTTCATCTTTTACTTTCTTTCTTATTTTTTTTTCTTATTTTTTTCCCATTTTTCTTTCCTCACCTGCTGTGATGCTCACTCAGCAGTTGTGGCTGCCTTGTCCATGACTTATTCTTCTGCTCAGTCACAGTCTAACCTGCTTTCCTTTCACCACTAACCCATGCCATATTTTTGCACACAAAACACCTTTGACATACAAACAGAGTTCACTTTAAATGAGGAGCCTTTGCTAGTGGTACCCATACTGGTGAGCTATGTGCCCTTTTAGGGACCCTATCTTTCTTTGTCTGCATTTTGCTGCAAGTCAGCACATGTTTTATTGGCCATTATGGAGAAGGGGAATAGTCTGGGCTGGGTTGGCTGCTGAGGGCTGCAGTAGTGTTGCTTTTTGTGACATGCCGATGGTAAGCAAGCATGCTGATGGCTCAGTGTTTGATTCCCTCTGTTGTGTTTATGAACACATTTGGTGTAATTACACAATTAGTCTTTATCACCCACCTGCGGTTGTCAAAATCAGCTTCGGAGTCGTGTTTCACAACAAACACACTAATTTCACTTCGCTTTATGAGAGCGTTGCTTGCTTGTGGGGCTGCACACATACTTTTAATCACGGACCGTTTGCTTCATTCTGCTTGTCCTTTTGTGTCATCGCTTTGTCATTTTACTGCCTTTGTTTGGGTTCAGCATCTGTTCCTACAGACGTTCTTTGACTACGCAAGCATTTCTGTTACCTCAGGTGCCACAGCAAATGTTTAGACTGCCTTTTCCCTCAGTTTGACCTTCCATTAAGATATTTATGTATACTTTGTGATATATATATATATATATATATATATATATATATATATATATATATATATATATATATATATCACTTTAAATGAGGACCCTCATATATATATATATATATATATATATATATATATATATATATATATATATATATATATATATATATAGGGCGGCACGATGGCTTATTGGTTAGCACGTCTTAGCGCTTGGGATTCCTGGTTCGAATCCCAATCTGGGTGGAATTTCCATGTTCTCCCCGTGTTCGCGTGGGTTTCCTCCGGGTTCTCCTGTTTCCTCCCACAGTTCAAAAACATGTATCAAGTCTATTGAATTCTCCAAATTGCCCCTATAGAGTGTGTCTGTGTGAGTGAGTGTGTGCCCAGCGATGGATTGGCGCCCTGTCCTGGGTCTATCTGCCCAGCGCCCGAAACGTTCTCCCCTGGATGGGCATGAGGAACCCCACAGCGACCCTACTAGAGGATAAAGCGGGAGATAATGGATGGAATGGATTGATATATATATATACAGAGTACAAACATGATGCGCTAAAAAAGAGGTGGCTTTCATTGTGGAACAATGCATCTGTTCTATAAGTGAAAATAATTAAATGTACCCAATACAGCAACCTACCTACCTACTCATGAATCCTGCAGAGGTTTATATACTCTTTTTAACCACCAAGTGTCTCGATATGTCTCACAACCTCTATGACATTCGAGCAACAACAACAGTGATTGGTAGCGAAGAGTGGTTAGTGATGTGTTGTTTTGTTTGGTGTTCCCAGCTAGTATAATGTGTTGTTTTGTTTCTTCCCAGCTAGTATAATAAGGTTTTTCTTTCCCCCAAAAAACAACGTCATTATAACTGAAAACACTTTATATCATGCAATTTTTTTTATTTTATGCTTAATTACACAATGTTTGATAGGTGTTGGGTAAAAAATGCTTTGTACAAATAAATTTTTTAAGCTTGCATCTCAAACCTATCTCATTATCTTCCGCTTAATCCTCTACTAGGTAAAGGTGAACTGTGCTCACACACAGAGGAATTGGTCCTTCACATTTAACCCATACATACAGTGAAACACACACATATAAATACACTGTTGAAATGAGCATATGTGCCCGGAGAGGTGGGCTACCATGTATACGTCACCTGGGGAGCAATTGAGATTAGGTGCCTTGCTCAACACTACTTGTTAGTACCAGGAATCAAACCGGGATGATTGGATAGCAAGGGGTTTTCCCAATGCCCATCCAGGGGAGAATGTTTTAGCACTGAGCAAATACACCTAGGACAGGGAGCCAATCCATCTCTGGCCACACACTCACTCACATAGACAAACACACCATTTGGGAAAATTTGGGGCAATTTAGAACAACGGACTCTGTGCCGGTCTATTGTGATAAAGCGGGAGCAAAGCCAGAAGGCAAAGCTCTCAATTTACCGGTCAATCTACGTTCCTACCGTCACCTACGGTCACGAAATCTGGGTAGTGACCAAAAAAAATAGATTGTGAATACAAGCAGCAGAAATTAGTTTTCTCTGCAGAGTGGTGGGGCTTTCCCATAGAGGTAGGGTAAGGAGTTTGGAGTACAGCCACTGCTTCTCCACGTCGAGAGGAGCCGGCTGATGTGGTTCAGACATCTGTTCCGGATGCATTCTGGTTGCCTCCCTGGTGAGGTTTACTGAGCATGTTTATCAGGGAGAAGAACCAAAACAAGCTGGAAAGATATGTATCTCGATTGGCCTAGGAATGGCCCCCGTAACCCAGACCCAGGTAAGCGGTAGATAATGGATAAATGGATAGAATTTAGAGAATTTCTACTATTCTATTGATATAAGGGGACCATGGCATCCAGATCGGAATTTGAACCTGGATCTTGACTGCTAAAAGGCATGCTAACCACTATGCCATTTCTTTAAACATTAATCTGCTAATTGATTGTAAGCTGTATTTGTTCATAATTGTACAATACAAAAAACAAGTGTTCTCTTTAGTTCTGACCAAATATCAAACATTTGAATAAAATGGGCATTGTGCCATGAGTGACATTTCAAGTGGGAATTAGCAAGACCAGCATCCAGTGCATGAATAGACCCCTGCTTGATTTTGGCAGTGTGTAAAGGTACATCCACAGGGTTCGGGAAATAAAGCAAACAGCATGATGGAGAATGACTCCCAGAGCAAAAGGCAGTGACCATCACAGTGAGACATTTACAGCCCGTCAGTGTTGTTGGACCACATAGCCAAAAAGGAAAAAAAATCATTAATGAGGGCTGGTGCTGTAGGGACACAGAGGTTCAGCAGGTGGCAGAGCCGGATGGGGGTTAGTGAAACATGGCAGCTCTGACACACTCTCTGACTTTGATGAGAATGCAAAATTCTCAAGACAATCATACATAAGGAAACTGATTGTTCTTATGGGTTTAGGCTTGTGTTTGCATTATATTAAGAGGACAGTTAGTTAATGTCCCTAGCGGGTGGATGGTAATGATGTTGGATGGCTCTGCAACTGTGGGACAGAAATAGACGAGAGCTGAACGCTGACTGTATGGAACATTATCTTTGTACTTATCTACTTTATGTCTCTCATACTTGTTCTTTAGAAAAACATACACATACATACATTATTGCTTAGTAGTTAGCACGTTCGCCTCTCAGCACTTGGGATTTCAGGTTCGAATCCCAATCTGGAGTTGCCATGTTTTCCCTGTGTTCGCGTGGGTTTTTTCCAGGTTCTCCGGTTTCCCTACAGTCCAAAAACATTGATTTAAGGTAAATTGAATGCTCTAAATTGCCCCGTATAGAGTGTGTTTGTGCATGTGTCTGTGTGAGTGAGTGTGCCCAGTGATAGATTGGCTCCCTGTCCTGGATGCCCAGTGCCCGACGTGTTCTCTGCTGGATGGGCATGTGGAACCCCCCTGCAACCCTAGTAGCAGATTAAGGGGAAGATAATGAATAAATGAATGATAAAACTACAATGATTAACACTTTATTCTCAATAACAACCAGATGGTATACTAATATATTGATTACTGTGAAATTAACCTTAATTTAATTTTCTGTTAAACTCACCTTAGTGCAACATGTTTACCACAGTTTCTTTCTTAGAACAATACATGTTCAAGTAATAAAGAAGATAAAGTTTAAGCTCATTTATTTCAATATTGTTATTGACTAGTTAAAGTGATTGGTGATTAAAATGACATTTAGATTTTTTATGTTTTACATAATTTTACTACTTATGAACACAACAAATATATCTGTATTTGTATTTGAGTTCAGCATTTGCCGCTCTTTTTCCATGTAATAGGATGCAGTTCACCTACAACTGAGATAACAATAAGCAGCCTAGAAAATAAATAAATTAATGAATGCACATTTTGAAAAGTAATTACACCTCTACACAGAGTATATCACGATTTGTATGCATTACAGCAAATGCTGATATGTAAGATATTGTAAACAAGTCTAATAAAGGAACCTATTTTATTTAAAGCTTACATACCTTACCTAGATTGCATCTCTTTTTACTGGAATGTGTTTACATTTGCATTTACATTTAACAATCTGGTGAACATATTTATCCAAAGTAAATGAACAATACAAGTATGTTAGAAAGCAAAAAGCTAAATTCCTGTATTAAAATACTGACTGTAACTACCATGACTACGTAAACAGTGTTATCTATATTTTTAAAAGGTTGTGTATATGCATATCTGAATCTGAAAAAGGAACTGAAGTATTGTGTTATTAAATTGTTTTATCTTTCTTCATCTATAAGTGGTAAATAATTTAACCACTATTAAGTACCATTTTTTTGGGAAAATATAATTACAATTTGGGGCGGCATGGTGGCTTAGTGCTTAGCACGTTTGCCTCTCAGCACTGGGGATTCAGGTTCAAATCCTAATCTGGGTGGGGTTTGCATGTACTCCCCTTGTCCGTATGGGTTTCCTCAGGGTTCTCCAGTTTCCTCCCACAGTTTATTTCTCATTTTTACAAAAATCATGCTTATTTGTGGATTTAATAGACAAACATATAAAGATCCAAGAATTCTCTGTGTATTTCTGTTGAAGTTGTACTACAACATTCTTTGATAATGTGTTATGTTCTTTATTCATTTTGGAAAATGCATTTACTCACTGGTCTCCATCATTTATGTCCTGGGAAAACACTAATGTAATAAGTCATTTGTAGAGGCAACCAAATAAACAGATATCTGTCAAGTAGTTGAACATGCTCTAAGCATCTAAATAACAAAATTCATTTATATACATTACTTTAAGGCCACAGTCAATAGTATTTTATAAGCTTTTTGTAAAAGTATTACAATTATTAAGACTATTGCAATATGCCTTTGCTAAAGCATGGGGACATAAAATAATAAGAAAAGACAATTCATAAATATTAATCAAAACATCACAACAGGGAGTTTTTTTTCTTGGCACTGTCGATTTGGCTTGCTTTTGGGTATTCAGGCTCATAACACTGTAAAGATGTTTTGTGGCAAAGTACTGTTGTGAAAAGCACTATATAAATAAATTACTTGAACTTGTAGGCTTGATGTTGCTTAGCACATTACTGGACCAAATTCTATATTTGTTTTCATGATTTTTTTTACCCATTTTTTTACCCATACCAGGTAGTTTCATAGGATTGTACACTGGCGTGTACCCTGACAGGTCTGAAGAACTGGACCTCGAATGTCTCGAAGAATAGCAGTGATATGGGGCCAGCAAACTTTATTTCTCAGCATGGAACTTTGAATGTAAATAGGTCTGGTGGTCATGCATATAGATGTACTGCTCGCAGCCTGGACTGCTGTGCTTTGGGACACAGGACCAATAAATCGGTACAGCAATGTACAATACTTTCAGGTCTCCTCATACTATATTAATCAACATTTTAAGCATCATTTGTGAACAGAGGGCAACATTTAATTTAATTATTATATTTATAAGATTTTGCTGGTGGGCCTATTTGGATGTGTTAAGAAATTCTGCATATAATTCAGTGTAGTTTTGTACTTCATTGGCATACCAAATCTAAGAGTGTTTATTTCTTGATGATTGCTGGCTAGGTACAGTGCTCATGAAGATGACACCATTGGATTTCTTTAATGCGCTAAGGCAAAAACATCTAATCCAATTGGCAGTAAATGTTGTGCAGGGTTGATGGCTACAAAGTGAGAAGAAGCCATTTTTTTCTAAGCTTCACAATTTGTTATTTTGTTCAACCAAAATCTTTTCTTCTAATATACCCACGCGTCTATCAAAACCACCTGCTTTTCTACACATGGCTAATTATCATACATACTCTTTATTTTTCATGTAGACACCTATAAACCAGTAAAAAAAATAATAAATCAGTGGTCGGTGGGTTAGGTTGGTGGGTTGACTGATTTGACAGATTTAGTAACACCAGCATTGACATCAATTATTCTACAGAGGCATGCACAGTTGCTGGATTAATGATGCTTGTGCTACATAAATCAAGCACTAGTCCAGAACCACTACAGGAGAGAAGAAACAGATACAGGAAATGTATTAACACCTGCATTTCTTTCTCCACAGCACAATTTCTAACCTTGAGCCATCAGTCTACTCAGGGACATCACACTCATTTAGAACCACAAAATGCAGGTTTTCACAGAGAACAGGAGGCTGATAACTTACACCATGAATTAGGTCATTTTAAATCATCAAAAGTGTCTCTTGCAGACTTGAGGACATAGAAGCATATCAGTTTTGAGCAAGGGCATACTGGCAGAAGGCGATATCTCTAACTGAAGCAAGTAAAATATGAAGTGTGCTTACTTGTCTACAGCTGCTAAGTGTGTCTCAAGAGATCAGTGCATAACTCTTGAATTGTGGCATTAGTACATTTTCATCTTCCTCAAAAATCAACTCTTGTTTAACTAGTTGAATTAAGCGCTATATTTGCAGTTTTAAAATATTACTTACTTTACGATGAATATAGAACGAGGCTTGTTCTCTGGGACATCAAGTGTCACTGTGCTTGAATAAAGAGCAAAGGGATTATAGTGAAGGTGCCAAAAATCCCACATAAATGCCGTAAGTCACAGTGTTACAGTGTTTTTAAACATTGAATCTAGTAGATTTGTATGCTTCTAAAATGATATTTTATTGTACTCTATCCAAAACATAGCATGTTTAGATTCACAATTTCACAAAAGAATATGGATATTTAAACACGGTGGCTTAGTGGTTAGCACGTTCGCCTCTCAGCGCTAGGGATTCCCGGTTCGAATCCCCATCTGGATGGAGTTTCCATGTTCTCTCCATGTCTACGTGGGTTTCCTCCGGGTTCTCCGGTTTCCTCCCACAGTCCAAAAACATGGAACAAGTCAATTGAGTTCTCCAAAATTGCCCCATATAGAGTGTGTATGCGTGAGTGAGTGTGTGCCCAGCGATAGATTGGCACCCTGTCCTGAGTGTATCTGCAAAGCACCCGAAACTTTCTCCCCTGGATGGGCATAGGGAACCCCACCGCGACCCTAACATTGACTAATATTAAGTGATAAGCTATATTGTTTATCCATCTATCCATCCATTACCTTCTGCTTTATCCACTACTAGTGTCGCAGGGGGGTTCCCCATGCCCATCCAGGGGAGAATGTTTTGGGCACTTGGCAGATACACCCAGGACAGGGTGCCAATCTATCACTGGGCAGACACTCACTCACACAGACACACACACAAACACACTTTATATGGGGCAATTTGGAGAACTGACCTTGATCCATGTTTTTGGACTGTGGGAGGAAACCGGAGAACCCGGAAAAAACCCACAAGGACACGGGGAGAACATGGAAACTCCACCCAGATTGGGATTCGAACCGGTAATCCCTAGTGCCAAGAGGCGAACGTGCTAACCACTAAGCCACCATGCTGCCCTTCATTCATTCATTCATTATCTTCTGCTTTGTCCTATATTAGGGTCGCGGGCGGGTTCCCCATGCCCATCTAGGTGAGAACGTTTCGGGCGCTGGGCACATACACCCAGGACAGGGCGCCAATCCATCGCTGGGCACACACTCATACAGACACGCACACATACACACACTATATGGGGCAATTTGGAGAACTCAATTGACTTGAACCATGTTTTTGGACTGTGGGAGGAAACCGGAGAACCCAGAAGAAAACCCACGCGGACATGGGGAGAACATGGAAACTCCACCCAGATTGGGATTCGAACCGGGAATCCCTAGTGCTGAGAGGCAGACATGCTACCATGCTGCCCTGATATTGTTTATTTATTCATTATCTTCCGCTTCATCCTCTATTAGGGTCGCAGGGGGGGTCTCCATGCCCATCCATGGGAGAACGTTTCGGGCGCTGGGCAGATACACCCATGACAGGGCGCCAATCTATCGCTGGGCACACACTCACGCACACATACACACTCTATATGGGGCAATTTGGAGAACTCAATTGACTTGATCCATGTTTTTGGACTGTGGGAGGAAACTGGAGAACCCGGAGGAAACCCACGTGGACACAGGGAGAACATGGAAACTCCACCCAGATGGGGATTCGAACCGGGAATCCCTAGTGCTGAAAGGTGAACGTGCTAACCACTAAGCCACCGTACCGCCGATATTGTTTATACATTATAAAATAAATGAAAATGTATAATTTTTAATTAATATTTCTACAATAAAAGATATTAGAAATAAACATTGATAAATTATTTTTGTTTTGTCAGTGGTGCTTTCAGTTTAATATTCTGTTCTTTAGTTCTGAGATGTTTTAGGCTGCCATATATATACATTTAACATGTTTGTTTCCAAACCAAACCATACTTTAGGTGCATGCTACACTTTCTATTGTGTATGTTATTAATGCTAAGATGTTTAAATCTGAGACCATTCCCACACCCAACACTTAATAAATAAAAAAAATTAAAAAAGGGTACACACGACCCAGACTAATGGTGACGCACAGACTGTTTTCTGACGCCTCCCCAAGCAAGTCCCAGTCCTCAAAGTCCTCCTTCAGTAGTTAGAGCTGTTTCACTCATGACAGTCAGCAATATGTTAGTGTTTTATGGCTTGACACCCACGCTTCCTTTTAGTGGGGTCTACTCTTGCCCCATGTTTAGCAGGGGGCATGGTCGGATATGAAAAAGACCTGTGCTAAATTACCATCTCAAAGTGCACTGCCACACTGCCATAAAATATTTGGGTCGACTAAAAACCCATGTACCCATGAATGTTATGATAGTCGTTGGCAAATGTATATTGTTATTCTGCTATGTTTAGAAAAAACAGGGATAAGGACACGATTTGGATGTTAAACCTAATACTCTTAGCAAAAAAAGGTTAGAACTAATGCTCTTGCAGATTACTGCCACCAGTGTCCATCAGATGCCATCAGGCCTGGAGCCAGAGCAGATGCTTCAGCACGCCAGCTTATAAACATCTTATAAGAAGTCAGGCAGATGAGGGCTTGCAAATTAAAATGTCACTTCTTATTCTCCCTTGCTTCTGTCATCTGCCTGGCCTACACCCCCTCTTTTCTAGGGAAGCACACAGAAGGAATTCATCTCTGATGCTCAGTTTTTTATTGAGAAAGAAGACAAGATAAAATGTGAAGGACATGATGCTGTATTTTCTGGTGTTGAGTTTGCACCTTGTTTGTAGCATTACTGCTATTATTTTATAAGAAGCATGGTGTTGTTATTTGGAACCTTATTAGCAGCTGGCATTGTAATGAACTCATTTTGTCAATGTGAGTATTTTGTAAACTTATGGTACATTCACCAATGTAATCTACAAACACTTTTGAAAGCATAGGACTGTTATACACTCTAATGCAGACATATAAATACATCAGGTCTTTGGTTTCACTTTTAATATAGCTAAAACAAATTATTATTTATAGAGTATAGAGTTGTTATAGGTTTGAAGTTTATTAGGGGCATTATTAGCATACAGTTTGGATATTTTACCATAATCACTATAATCACTTTAGAATATTTGCATAGGCGGATGTATAAGTAAAACACATTACATAATAGAATAGAATGAATTTGAATAGAAATAGAATAATTGTCTGATAAAACTAATCCTGATAAAATATACGGGCGTTAGTATTGACATAATCTTTTTTTTTTTTTAAATGTATGTAATGGCTCACCTGTATAGTAGTTACTTTCATAATCGTGGGTAGAAACGTGGGTACATTGGGCATACCCAATGCCATATTGCTTTATATAGCCATGCAGCAATAATGTCTATTGTCCTAAAGTGTGTGTACAGCTTGTACAGCCGGATGTCTCTCCTGATACTGGTCTTATTCTGCCCTTGAGCCATTGGGGACACAAGCTGCTGTGTATGGAGGAAATATGATACAGTAAGGTAACAGTCTAGAAAACATTGTCTAATGTGGTAAAAATGGAAGAGTCTATTGAGTAAAAGATATATGACAGCCTGCTTGGAGTTTGCTAAACAGCATGTAAAGGTCACTGGCAGCTTGAGTAAAAAGGAACATTTGCTGGTCTGCTGAAATGAAAATTGAACTCTGGGCAAAACAGCTGGCTTTATGTCTGCTAAAAGAGAAACTGGACATGTGAGGTACACTGAACGCAGCCAAATAGTTGAAGGCCCTTGAAGAAAGCATGACAATGAGTCTAAAATTATGACCAAAAACAAGTCGCAAAATGTGCGCAAAAGTGCCCATCCAAAGCGTAGAAGTTCACACCAATGAACAGCTTTTTTAAACTGCTGAGTTTAAAAGCATTTGCCAATTGATCATTTTTGCCTCTCAAAACTCTCATTATGTATACTATTAATTTATTATCTTACGCTTAATCCTCTCCTATTGTCCCATCCAGGGGAGAATGTTTTGGGGACTGGGCAGATACACCCAGGACAGGGCACCAATCTATCCGTGGGCGCACTCACTTACAAAAACACACACTATATGGAGCAATTTATATTATTTAATTTTACTTAAATTCATGTTTTTGGACTATGAAACCGGAGAACTTTGAGGAAGCCCACTTTATATGGGGAGAATATGGAAAATTCACACAGATTGAGATTCAAACCTGGAATCCCCAGCGTTGTGAGGCGAATGTGCTAACCACTAAGCCACCGTGCCACCTTAAATTTGAATACAGCATACTATGGCCAAAATCAGAGTTAAGAAAGAAAACCATGTCATCCTCAGTCCATCACTAGTCTAACGTTACAGTCGAAAGAATTGGGCCAGCGCTATGTTTCTGGATTTTGGCACCAAATGTAATGTGGTGAAAAACAACAAGGAATCAGGTTTTATTAACATATTTTATTCAAAACACATTTAAAATACAAATGTTGGCTCGTTAAAGTGCCGTCAAGCTAATTTACAGTCTCTCCCTTTACTGCATGAGCTGTTCAGGATAAAAAAAGACCATTCATCAACAGAGCACCTGGCAGGTGTGTTAATCACCTCTAATCAAAGTTTATCACTGTCAGCTCCTCCTTTCCTTCCTGATTCCATCACATGTGCCTACCAATCCAGTCCGTACACTACTCTCTTAACTGTGCCGAAACACTAGAAGGAGCTGTTTTCACACCAGCTTCTTACTAGAACCTCGTCACTGGAGTTGGAATACCAAATCACACACTGGTGGGAAATGCATGTGTTACACCATTCATTCATTCATTCTTTCATTATCTTCCGCTTTGTCCTATATATTAGGGTCGCGGTGGGGTTCCCCATGCCCATCCAGGGGAGAACGTTTCGGGCTCTGGGCAGATACACCCAGGACAGGGCGCCAATCTATCGCTGGGCACACACTCACTTACACAGACAGGCACACAAACACACTCTACATGGGGCAATTTGGAGGACTCAATTGACTTGATCCATGTTTTTGGACTGTGGGAGGAAATCGGAGAACTTGGAGGAAACCCACGCAGACACAGGGAGAACATGGAAACTCCACACAGATAGGGATTTGAACCGGGAATCCCTAGTGCTGAGAGGCGAATGTGCTAACCACTAAGCCACCGTGCTGCCCGGCAAAAAGTCTATTTCAGATATTTATATTTATATACAGAATTAACTGTTTTGAATTTGTTAGTGATATAATCAAGACATTGTCATTCTTTGTTACCTATTATGTGCCAAAACAATTAAATTAGCTAATTAATAGACATTTTGAATAACTAGATTAGATCATCAATGTATTTTTCCCATGATGGTATGTAGAAAGATTTTAAGATGGCAATGTCAAGATTCATCAGGCTCAGAGTGTGAAAGTGTGGTACAGGAAGCATAAGGAATTAACTTTTAAAATTAAACATCTTTGCAGATTTTTTAAATGTTTTGGAGAACACTTTTTTAATGGTAATGTAATGTACCTCTGAATAAATATATTTTTTTAAACAATCAAAGTAAAAAACATATACAAAAAAAATATTGAATACAATATTTGTAAATATTGATACAAAATTAAATAGATACAAAAAGTGTCAATAAATTAATACGGGTGGCATGGTGGCTTAGTGGTTAGTACGTTCGCCCCTCAGCACTGGGGATTCCAGATCAAAACCAAATCTGCATGGAATTTCCTTGTTGTGTTTCCACCCCTGTCTAGTGAGTTTGCCCAGTGATAGATTGGCATAATGTCCTGGGTGTTTCTGCCTTGCGCCCGAAACATTCTCCCCTGGATGGGCATGGGGAACCCTGTGTGATCCTACTAAAGAATTAAGCTGAAGATAATGAATTAATGAATGAATAAATAAATAATAATATAATCCGGGTGGCACGGTGGCTTAGTGGTTAGTACGTTCGCCTCTCAGCACTAGGGATTCCCGGTTCGAATCCCCATCTGGGTGGAGTTTCCATGTTCTCCCCGTGTCCGTGTGGGTTTCCTCCGGGTTCTCCGGTTTCCTCCCCCAGTCCAAAAACATGGATCAAGTCAATTGAGTTCTCCAAATTGCCCCATGTACAGTCCCTGACATAAGTTGTCACGTATCCATTTTGTGGAATCAAAAGCTTATAACCTGACTTTAAATCCATCCATTGGCTTTAGAAATGACTCATATGAAAGCTGAAACCCTCCCAAATGAGATTTAATTTATGAAAATAAATTTGCTTTACTGCAGAAATATTGATCATTTAATGAACACAGAAAGTTCCGATTTTGGCAAGACAAAAGTTTTGATGCCCACAGAAAGTACCGTATTTTCCGGACTATAAGGCGCGACGAGACTGACTCAGACATTGATGAGAGGGAACCCGGAGTGCAGCTTTTTAATTCAGACACAGAAGATGAGGACTTTAATGGATTTGTGGGAAAAGAGTGATTAAAAATAATGTGTGTTTTGTCAAGAAGTAGAATAAACTTCAATTATAAATCACCGTTTTGCATCCTTTACTTTTCTCGTTGACCGTATGTTTTAACAAGTGCCTTATAATTTGGTGCCGTACAGAATAAGTACCGTACAGAAATAGAGTCCGTAATTGAGACTGCGCCTTATAGTACGGTGCGCCTTATACGTGGGTCAAATATAGAAATAGACCTTGTAATTCAGACCGTGCCTTATAATACGGTGCGCCTTATGGTCCGGAAAATATGGTAATGTGAAAATCAAACAAATAATTCACTTCATATACAAAGATATGCTTCATAACACTTGTTAATGACATTGTGGTGCTATTAGAGCCATATTTAATATTTTGTGTGACGTCCATGAGCTTGAAGGGCTGCTTCCATGCGGTTCGACAATGATTCAAACAATTTATTGATGAAGTCATCAGGAATAGCAAAGAATGCAGTCTTACATGCCTCCCAGAGTTCATCAAGATTTCATCCTACCCCAAACATGCTCAATGATGTTCATGTCTGGTGACTGGGCTGGCCAGTCCTGGAGCTCCTTGATCTTCTTCGCCTTGAGGAACTTTGATGTAGAGATGGAGCACCATCCTGCTGCAAAATTTGACCCCTTTTATGATTGGGAATGTAAGATGTAGCTAATAATTCTTGATATTTTAGGCTATTGATATTGCCTTCCACCTTGCAAATGTTTCGCACACCCCCATACTGAATGTAACCCCAAATCATGATCTTTCCACCACCAAACTTGACTGTTTTCTGGGTGAATCTTGGATCCATGCGGGCTCCAGTAGGTCTCCTGCAGTATTTGCGGCGGCTGTGGTGTAATTCAACTGCAGATTCATCTGAGAAATCCACCTTCTTCGTCCATCCATTTAGCAGGCTGTGGGCCTTGGCAAATGGCACATGGTTTTTTACCTGCCTTTTGTTTAGTGCTGGCTTCTGGGCACTGATTCGACCATAGAGGCCATTTCGAGACAGAATCCTACAAACTGTTCTAGTTGACACAGGGACTTGAGGTGACCAGGCCTGGTGGAGCTCTGCTGCAGTGGAAGAGGAACCAACAAACGTTCCTCCCGAGCAGTTGTGCCAGCCTCCTCTGAAGTGGATTTGGTCTTCAGCGTCTTGATAATCAAGGCTTTGGTCGCAGGATGGATTTTTGGCATGTTGTCAGAGGTCAAGTTGCAGTGCAAGTGAAGGTCTGGGGTGCTGGAGTTCTTTTTATACACACCCACTAATTAACCAATCAATTAGTGAGCACAGGTGAGGCTGTAAACTAGGATTGGGTGCATTATATGACAAGGCGACAAAACTTTTGTCTTGCCAAAATCTGACCTTTCTGTGTTCATTAAATGATCAATATTTCTGCAGTGAAGCAAAATTATTTTCGTAAATTAAATCTCATTTGGGAGGGTTTCAGCTTTCATATGAGTCATTTCTAAAACCAATGGATGAATTTAAAGTCAGGTTATAAGCTTTTGTTTCCACAACATGGATAAGCGACAGAACTTATGTCAGGGACTGTAGAGTGTGTGTGTGTGTGTGTGTGTGTGTGTGTGTGTGTGTGTGTGTGTGTGTGTGTGTGTGTGTGTGTGTGTGTGTGTGTGTGTGTGTGTGCATGAGTGTGTGCCCAGCGATATCTGCTGTTCTCCTCTGGATGGTCATGGGGAACCCCACCGCGACCCTAATATAGGAATTAAGCGGAAGATAATGAATGAATAATGAAAAATATAATCCTTTATAACACACATGATTAAATCTAAAATGTTTCTACAAAACAATGTCCTTCTACTTTTTTTTACAGTACAGTTAAGATATTATACACATATATGTATGTGCGTACCAAACTGTAAATACATTTTTATTATTTTTTTTTTTTTGAATTTAGTCAACATATAGCAAATGTACATTAAACTTAATATTCATGTGTTAGCCTATTTTTCAAATTTGATTAGAGTTACCATATACTAGCACAGATGTTTATATTTTTAAGGTTTTTCTGTGATCAGAATCGAGCCATCCCAGGAGAATCTGCCTTTGCGCCAGGAGCAAATACATCACAAGCACTCTGACTTAGACAGAAATATGCCACTTATTTTTATAGCAGCGTTATAGAAAAAAGGGGGGTAATGCATGTATTGTCACTAGTGTCACACCATGTCCAAGGAAGCAGTGCAGAGAAGCACACAGAATGCCAGGGAGCGGTAAAAACACAGTTGTATAATAACATGCAGGAACATACTCAAACAGAACTTACAAGGAACATGGCAAACCTACCTAAACAAAAAGATCAAATGTGGGCTTATATAACAAAAATAAGACATGTGACTAATTAACATAAATGAGCACTAATGTCTGCTAATAATAAAGCAAATAAAGCACTAGAGGGCAAACAAGGTCTCACCCTAGTCTGACTTTATATTTTGTTGTGGTTAAGTATCAGTCGGCAAAGAAGCTAATATTAATGAGGAATACATTTTTAACATTTTACACTACATACCTTTTATATCTGGTGTGACAGAAATCCTATCTTGATGGAAATCCTGTTTTAATGTAAGTAGATTTTTTTTTAATTCATCTAATAGGTTGTTCACTTGCTTTTCAGTAATGATACATAATGTTGTTAAGTTAATGTTAAAGTATTAAGTTGGATTATAAGCATAAGATAACAATAAGTAGTGTTGATACACTGTGTCTGTGCCTCTATATGGCATGCATATAAAACAGCCACTTATATCACTGTCAGCATTGCATTTTATTCATGGCCCTACTTGACAGTGAAAATTATGTTATACTTAGAGAACATCAATAAACAGACATTCATACTCAAACCACTTTTATGCTGTTCTTTTTTTGTAAGAGCAACTTGGGAACTATTAGTGCCCCCATATCACCCCTACCCACCCACGCATACAGTGTCAGGTGTCTACATGAGCTGTGATGCTAAAATTGAAAGAAAATCACCTTTTCCTACCCTCCCACCCTCTTCCTTCAGGCTACCTCTATGAGCCTTTAACCTTGACCAGCAGGATGGAGGAGAGGGAGGAATTCTAATCTTAAAAACCTGCTGATTAAAGCTAGTTTTGTGGAATTCGATTCTGCTTAATGCCTTTGGCTTCAAGCCCAGCTTCAACATGTAGCACATCTCCTCTGAGAAAAAAGTGCATAAATGGATACATGCCTTCCAGCCACACCCACCCACAGTTTTGTCTTTAATTAGTCTATATTTAGGGTCTGTTTTTATGTAATTGTTATGTAGGAAATGTTTTTATTGTTTGTATTTAATAGACATACTTTTTGATTGTATTTCTGCATTTGGAGCTCTTGTTTCCTCCACAAGTCTAAAGACGTGTTATCCAGGTGATTTGGAGATACACAATTGCCCCATGGTGTGAATGGGGCTTGGTGTGCTATCCTGAATGTTTTTTCACCCAATGAGTTTTAGATATGTTTCAGCATTTCCTGTGATGCTTATTCGGATTAGCAAATTAGAAAATGAGTCAATGAATGTGAAATTGCATTTTCAGCAGTAAAAACTACATAGTTGCCTTTCCTTGTGCTAATCATGCATTAATAGAAATATGAGAATTTTACAATGTATAGTTCTACAAAATATCTGACTGGTTGAACCACTTTACACTGCAAAAAATCTGTTTTTTAAAAAAAATAAACACAACCAATAAACACAACCAATATTTTAAGTAAATGTATCTTGTTACGATTTCTTAAAATAAGAGAATGTTTTACTAGTTTACTAGTTTATACTAGTTTATTTATCTAACTTAGAAATCTATTCAAGTCAAAAACAAGATTCGTTCCACTTTTAAAAGATTTTCTGAATTGTTAAGATTTAATTTTTTGCAGTGTAGACATATAATCACCATACGTGCATATGTGCATACATGCAACCACCTTACTTCCATATTAAAGCACCCATTGATTGTGTCGGTTTCAACAGTAGGAAAACAGTGGCTTTCAAGTAGCAAATTTGGAAAAAAATTTGTCTTTTTTTGTTTTTGTTTCATTTTTTAGATTAGACAATTAAGTTTTGTAATTAATGCTGATGAAATGGATTTGAAATGATTAATCACTAAAAATAGATGAAGTTACATAATTAGGAGTACATAATTACAATACGGCGGCACGGTGGCTTAGTGGTTAGCACGTTCGCCTCTCAGCACTAGGGATTCCCGGTCCGAATTCCCATCTGGGTGGAGTTTCCATGTTCTCCCCGTGTCTGCGTGGGTTTCCTCCAGGTTCTCCGGTTTCCTCCCACAGTCCAAAAACATGGATCAAGTCAATTGAATTCTCCAAATTGCCACATATAGAGTGTGAGTGTGTTCCCAGCGATGGATTGGCGCCCTGTCCTGGGTGTATCTGCCCAGCGCCCGAAACGTTCTCCCCTGGATGGGCATGGGGAACCCACCGCGACCCTACTAGAGGATAAAGCGGGAGATAATGAATGAATGAATGTATTACTCATTACATTAAACCAGGCATATCAAGAATTTTGAATTTTATTTTAATTTGGCAAATTTACCTATATTAGATCATTTTTATAAAAGCTTCTCCTTGCTACATTACATTTTTTATAGTAGCCATTGCACTGCCCACAGTTGATTTTAAGGAGTAAATTCCCCCACTGGGAAGAAAAAAAGTGCAATAATGCCAGATACAAAAATCATAAGAATATTCAAGATATTCCGCAACTGGGAAAATGCAACAATGATGACTTCAGTCATACAAGTCTCTATTAGTAACTCAGATAGTTAATTAATAATAATTATATCTGTGCAATGTTGACAAATACATAATTGAAGAACCTTTATTTCTTTGGCACTTTACAGACATTGTACCTTGGTGCTCTAACAGAATGGCTGTTGACTATGTAATAGTAAATCGTTTATAGGTTTTTACACCCACAAAAAAGGGCACATAAATATAAGATGGCTACCTATATGATGTCTTTGTGAGATTGTGTTAATATGTAATGTATCTCACACCTATATCAATCATTTTACATGGAGGCATGATGTCTGTGAGGTCATGCCAATGAGTAGACTATGTTCAAATGAAGCCTAAACAATGTATTTTCAAACACCAAATAGATGTCATGACAACCTTCTTGTGATATCTGGAAATGTTCAAGTTGATTTTAAATGCTACAGCAGCAAATTCAACAGCCAAAGCAAAGTTAAACCATATTATAGGCTTGAACATAGATCAACAGCAAAGTCTAAGCAGAATTAAACAAAAGGTTTATAAAATGTCACAATTATTACTGGTTTATCTGTTTATCTTGTGTATGTGTTTATCTGTTTATGTGTGTGCCATGCTTGCTCACTATAAAAAATTGATATTTTTTTGATAATTATGAAGCTCATTAGAAGGATTCTTAGAACTGTTTTAATACACATCAATTTATTTATCTTTACAACATCCTTTAGAGTAAGTTTTCAGTCACACAACACATGGTAGTTCTGATTGTCTGGTTTTACACAATGAACAAAATAAAGTACTGTATTTTTCGGACCTAAGGCGCACCGTATTATAAGGCGCACCGTATTATAAGGCGCAGTCTGAATTACGGGGTCTATTTCTATATTTGACCCACGTATAAGGTGCACCGTACTATATATATATCTCAATTACGGACTCTATTTCTGTACGGTACTTATTCTGTACGGCACCGTATTATAAGGCACTTGCTAAAACATACGATCTACAAGAAATGTAAAACGGTGATTTATAATTGTAGTTTATTCTACTACTTGACAAAACACACATTATTTTAATCACTCTTCTCCCACAAATCCATCAAAGTCCTCATCTTCTGTGTCTGAATTAAAAGGCTGTGCAATTTCACTATCGAGCACTCCGAGTCAGTCTCGTCGCCAGGCGGCTGTTCAGCAATGATGCCGGCTTTCGTAAAAGCTCGGACAACGGTTACAGCAGAAAGCTTAGCCCAGGCATCCACAATCCATTCACAGACGGTGGCGTAACTCGCCCGCCGCTGCCTCCGAGTTTTAGTAAACGTGTGTTCGCCGTCTATCATCCATCGCTCCCACGCTGCCCGCAACTTTACTTTAAACGCCCTGGTTACGCCAATGTCCAGCGGTTGGAGTTCTTTATTTTATCCTCCCGGAATGACGGCAAGCTCCGAATTAATTTTCTTCACTCTGCTTTTCTGTGAGATGATCGCGCATGGAGCCACAAATCAGCAGTGACGGTGATGTGTGGAAAAAAAACACCCGGTCGCACAACAATACTTTTATAGGTTTTGGAACTCAGTACACGTATAAGGCGAACGTCCGATTTCTGGGAAAATTTTAGGCTTTTAGGTGCGCCTTATAGTCCGGAAAAAACGGTAAATTTACACTTATTTACGGTGCAGCTATACACCTGTTTCTGTTAGGTCTTATAGTAGACAGTGCATGCCAGAGCAAATGAAGTCAGGATTGTATCGATGTACAGATCTTGAAAAGGATACAGAACATATTCTGCAAAATCTAAGGTAATGAGCACATTTCCCTCCATCATCTATATATTTAACGTTTGGAATCACTAACTGAAAATCCCTTTCTAAAACTGGTAGCCTTTCCAACCTGAGTGATTAGGGTGGGGTCTTAGTCATAGAGGTGACCAAGGAACCAATGGTCATTTTAAAAGAGGACCAGCATTGCTCCATGGAGAGAGGAGAATCTCCTAGAAAGACAACCCTTTCTGCAGCACTTCACAGATCAGGGATCTAAGGTAGCATGGCCAAACAGAAAGCACTACTTAATAAAAAGCATATGTCAAAGAATATGTCAAAGGGTACCTGAATGATTTTCAAGCAATCATAAACATGTTAAGTTGTGTGTTTTATAATTGACGCATTTGTAAAAATGTTTAACTTTATTCACTTTTTAACAAAGGAATATTGTGTTTATAGTTTATTGGCCTTGATAAAGATGCTGTGAATTGTTTCTTGACGCACTATAATATGATATGATTTTAAATAAACACAATACACATAGCTGTAAACCTCATACCACTATTAAACAGAAAGGTTATGCTTTCTCTTTTAAAAACTTTTACAATTGGCTTCAGGAAAATGTCAATATCGTGTGCCAACAGTATAAGTCCAGGCAGTCCTGAAGTGTGTGCAGGAGGTATGGATTGGCTTACTGGCAAGGGAACACTAACTTGCCAGCTGTGAGGCGGCAGCTATATTAGTCAGGCTTTGCCTGGGGCTGAATGAGAAACCCCTCAGGCAGCTCTACATATTGAAGTTTCATTGATATTGTATCTACTGTTGCTTCATCCACTTCTAATGAAGCCATGACACCAAAGAAACATGAACAGACTGACTGGCATGTTAACCAACTCAAGAAACACCACAGGACCAGAGCTGTAGTCCAGGTACAATAAAAAATACTTTAGCTGTAGCGTTTTTGCAATTTTTCTGGTTATCTACTTCGTGTCTCATATAATCAGTCAGCCAGTCACTGGATTGTCTCTGAGGCTTATTTAACTTACAATGATTTTCACTGGATTTTCTATTATCTAGAGTAGTGTAATTTTAAAAAGATGTTGGCATGTGTTGGCTTTTGAGTTTATTTTAGATATGAGGTAGTAGTGATTCTGTAGGTCTATGAGTTAAGGTTGTATTGTGCCTCAACTAGGGCAACTAGGTTATTGACTGTCTATCCAGGGGAGAACGTCTTGGGCGCTGGGCAGAGACACCCAGGACAAGGCACCAATCTATCACTAGGTACACTCACACAGATACAAATGCACACTATATGGGGCAATTTTAGAGAAGCCAATTTACTTTGAACCCATGTTTTTTGGAATGTTGGAGGAAACCAAAGAACCCGCAGAAAACCCATGTGGACACAGGGAGAACATGGAAACTCCACCCCGATTGGGATTCGAACCTGGAATCTCCAGGGCTGAAAGGCAAATGTGCTAACAACTAAGGTAACATGCTGCCTTGCTTTAAATATGTTGTCTGTAATAATAAATAATTTAATGTAGCAAATAATAATAATAATAATAATAATAATAATTCATTCATTCATTCATTATCTCCCGCTTTATCCTCTAGTAGGGTCGCGGTGGGGTCCCCCATGCCCATCCAGGGGAGAACATTGGGTGCTGGGCAGATAGACCCAGGACAGGGCGCCAATCCATCGCTGGGCACACACACTCACTCACACAGACACACTCTATATCGGGCAATTTTGAGAATTCAATTGACTTGATCCATGTTTTTGGACTGTGGGAGGAAACCGGAGAACCCGGAGGAGACCCACGCAGACACGGGGAGAACATGGAAACTCCACCCAGATGGGGATTCGAACCGGGAATCCCCAGCGCTGAGGGGCGAACGTGCTAACCACTAAGCCACCGTGCCGCCATTAATAATAATAATAATAATAATAATAATAATAATAATAATAATAATAATAATAATACTGCACCTCAACAAGGGGAAGCTGACCTTAATTGGACTGGAAAATTGTTCAGGATGTTTGTCTCTCTAAATTCCTCTAAATAATGAATACCATTATGTAACAACAATTATTAGAAAGCATTAAGCTTTTGAAATGAACTAAGTTTCATTTACAGGTTATAAAAAATTTGAGATTTATGTAATTTATTTATTAGTAAATTAATTTGCTGTCATATTCCTTTCTTTCATGCTTCAGTAACAACATCAGGACATAATTATTCTAATACTCTTAGACATGCCAGAAAATATTATTTATATATAGCGCTAGGAATTCAGGTTTGATTCATGTTCTCACATGTCCATGTCCATTGGGTTTTCTCCCACAGCCCTATAAAGTGTGTGTGTGTGTGTGTGTGTGTGTGTGTGTGTGTGTGTGTGTGTGTGTGTGTGTGTGTGTGTGTGTGTGTGTGTGTGTGTGTGTGTGTGTGTGTGTGTGTGAGTGAGTGAGTGAACGTGCCCAGCGATTGATTTGACGTCTTGTCCTGAATGTATCTGCCCAGTGCCTGAAACTTTCTCCCCTGGATGGAACCTGATGAATGTACAGAATTTTATATATATATATAATATGCTTGCTATTATAATCAAAGACTATTTTTAGATGCAAAACAGCAAATTGGAAACATAAATAATGTGCCAGTGTCTGATTAAGAGTGTCTTCACACATCATTATGAACTAATGAGAGAATGTCCCATCTTGGGCAGGTTGCTCGCCTTGCTGTCACTGTCTGTCTATTCTGATGGATGGCAACGATAGGACGCATCCCATTGAGATGTCTGCGATTGGCAGTCTCCATCAGCTGCTGTCACAGCTGAGCTATCTGACTTTTTCTGTGGCCATTTATAGCCCTCACTCCTTGACTAAACCCTGACACCACACACCTCAGCACAAGTCCCCAGATGGGCAGTGAGTCATGCTGGCCTGTTGTGTATTTAAGCTGTTCATGTCTCCTGGGCAGAACAATCATAGATGACTTCTTTATAAAAGCTGAGTGTCAGTAAGCATCTTTCTAAGAGTGTCGTTTGTATTCTCTGGTATACTCTCTTGCATCTCAGTTAACCCTGGTGATGGGATGGGAAAAGGCAGACTGAGTAATGGAATAATGCCTGTATTATAGTGTGAATATAATTACACTTTAATTGCTTGCCATTTGATGTACTGTCATTTGTCACAGCCCACAGACAGCAAATAATGGCCTCTGTCTTTGTCACTTTGTCACATTTCCATTCAGTCTTCAGAGACATCAGAAACCAGCTGAATGATATGCATATTGAATTACTGATTAACTTTTCACTGCCTTTGCCTATTTTCTCATTTGCATGTCCTTCATGCCATTACAAACTTTATTGGGTGTTGTATTTGATTCATATTAAGGGTTTGATTTAAAAGAGGATGCTGTCCTCATGACCTTAAAAGGACGATGTTTATGCTCATTTTTAAGCCTATTTATAGTGTATCCTTTTAAACTGATATTATTGCATTACTTTTTGTAAGGAGTAAACTTATATCTAATTGCATTAGAGTTCAATTAGATGCAATCAGTTTAAAACAACTTTTTGTCTTGGTAATGCAGATAATAATTACAGTATTAGACTAATAGGACTAAAACTTATTGTTTTCAATACTAGTTCTGGAGAATTTTCTTCCACAATTTACCATACCTGCTCCAGCCAATAAACTTCTGAATCTGAAGTCTAATTTTAACAGTCTAAATCTGTGGCACTAGTGCAAGGTTATGAGATGCAATATGTTATTTGCAGGTAACACACAATCAACGCCTTCTAGAAGAGTTCAATTGCAGCATGTTTAAATTTTGCTTGGACTGGGGTTGCAAACAGGGATATGTTTCCAACATAATCTGCATGAATGCTTCTGTGGCCAGCCAGGAACATAACAGACGTAAGGTTTAAATTATGAACAGACTTTGATATTATTAGTATGCTGTAGCTGGACAGCTTATTGGTTGCTCGTTTGCCTCTCAGCACTGGGGATTCAGGTTCGAATCCCAAACTTTAGATGTTCTCCATGTGTCTTCATGAGTTTCCTCCAGGTTCCTCCCACTGTCCAAAAACTTGGATTCAAGGTAAATTGAATGCTCAAAATTCACCATATTATAGTCTGTGTAAGTGAATGAGTGTGTTACCAGCGATATATTAGTTCACTGTCCTGGGTGTAGCTGCCCGGCTCCCATAATGTTTTCCCCTGGATAGGAATGGGAACCCGCCGTGACCCTAGTAGAGGATTAAGTAGGAGATAATGAATAAATGAATAAGCTGCAGTCACAAAAGCAGAGAAATGACTTTGAAGAAATAACCATGGGCATAACAGAAGAAACAGGTGTGCGTACAGGAATTAATTAAATCAGACAACGAAACAAACATTTCAGAAAATTTCTCAGGAATAGAAAGATGACTAGGCATTTCCACCAAGATTCTTGTCCATATATATTCACCCCCCACTAAAAAAATACATGGAATGTTTGGTAAAGCAAGAAGTCTTTGATTTGTTGTAAGATAAAAATAAAAAAAGGATCTTGAGAAAAATTTAATTGTCAATGAACCTTTAGATACTGACAATGTCACATCCGCTTTTGCTGTCTCACAGAATTTCAGAAATGATTAATCATTCAGTAAAATGTGACACTCTGGAGGATGTTTAGCTGAAGTAGTGGTACACAAGTGTTTAAGTGAGATCAGTGATGTTTTTTGTTTTTAGCAAACTATTTATTATAATGTAAATTTTGAGAATTTAGAGAACTTTTAAACATAGGTGACACAGGCAAAGACAGAAACCATTTACAAAGTGCACGGGGGTTACAATGATTACCTCAAAATATAAACACAGGTTGTAAATAATCAGCATTATTATACACCAAGACAAAAATAAAAATAAAGTATTACACAATAAGTCGCTTTGGATAAAAGCATCAGCTAAATAACTAAATGTAAATGTAAAACCAATAGATGAGTAATTACAGTAAACTAACAAACATACAGAAAAGAACAAATGGCACAAAATGAGGTAATGTAACTCAGCACGTGAGACATGAATGTAGAAGCAGCAGAGTCACCATCTCCACTGTAATGGGAAATTTGTGCCACTAGCATTTTTATGAGTTCAATCACTGATGTATGTAAAATTAACATACTTTCATGTTGTGTTTTTGACTGCACATATAGATTATCGCTAAGATCATGTCTAACAGCTGCAGCAGTGTCTCTGCTTGGACTTTGTAGGAACAGTTTGTGTATTTCATAAATTGGGTAAACACAACCTGCCTGGGGCTAATTTATTCACACTCCAGTCCGCACAGTGGGTAAAGCTGCAGGTTTCCATTCTCAACTGTCAATCTTATGGACCAAGGACCATACTAACAAAACATGCTTCTAAAACTGTGCTCGCATGCAGACTGCCCTCTCCTGACTAAATAATGAACTTTTTAAAATCTGATTTTAACTTGCCAGAATCATTAAATTGTGGCATAATATAATGCTCAGCTTTTGCGTCTATTCTTCTGAGGTTGACATGACTACTGGTCAACAGATTTTAGTTCCAGATTATTGTTGACCTTCCACATGCAGACCATGTGCCCTCACTCCAACAGCACCTGTCCTACTGAGACTCATATGTTGAAACATCACTGCCAACAGAGACCCATGCTCAAACAAATGTTTTTGCTTGTTTGAAGATGATTTTGAAGCAGATTTAGCCAGTGTTGTGTCTGTCTGTTGTTTTAATTTATCCTAGCCTTATTTCAAATTTTCATATTTAAATTGTTTGCATACACATAATGTCTCTAATGCAGTTTTAATCACTTTCCACATGCTGTCCAGTTATCGAATGTTCAGATTCTTAAGCCTAAAGCAATTCAATCAACTGTTATCTTGTAATAAAAAAATTTAACACAATTTGTAAATTTTTTATATTGCTTTCCATTTTATGGATTGTGTAGCAGTGTGTGTGTGTGTGTGAACGTGCATGTACACACTTGCCAACCCAAAAGGTTTCATATTCTGACAGCTTTGTTCTCCTTTTCTCTCCAGATAAATAGTTATTCTTTGGGTGTTTTGTGTAGGTCCCATAACCACAGAATTGGAAATTTGATTTATTTCTAAAAGGCTAAAGTTGACTGGCTTAAGCACTTTCAAACAGCATGTGAGAAAACTACTAAAGTCAATTAGAAGTCTGAACCACAACCTATGTTTTCTAAATTTGTCTCTTGTGTTATAGGTGCACACACACACACACACACACACACACACACACACACACACACACACACACACACAGATACGGTGTTGTTAATGCCTATACATATATTTTTTTCTATTAATACTATTCATAATAGTGTTGAATAACTATGTGTGTGTGTGTGTGTGTGTGTGTGTGTGTGTGTGTGTGTGTGTGTGTGCGCATGTGCATGTTTCCTTTCCCCAGTGTCTCTACGGCTGTTATGTGCACTCCTCCATTATCCCTACCTTCCATCGCAGGTGCTACTGGCTGCTGCAGGTAAAAGTTTTAAACTTTCTATAGATTTTGTGCTCAATGTGTCCTTATGATAGTCTGTCTTTGTGTCTGCGTCTTTCTGCCTAGCAAAAAATTTTATATTCTATTCTGAATATACCCTGCAGACCTATTTCACTTTCCAAGATGGTATATAGTGTATATAAAAATTGTGAGTGGCTTCAAATGTTTTTCTTGTTCATGCTGATATCACTGTTAGTATTTTAGGGTTTATAAAAAAGGTAATTAGATTGCATTTTGATCTATTCACATTTCATTTTAATCATAACATTGTCTGTCGCATATACTTTCCACAGTCTGTGTACAGTAATATATCATTTTAATAATGGGGCAGTCATGGGCATGTGGTTAAGGAACCAGCCTTGCGACCTGAAGGTCCCACCAAGTACCATGGCTGAAGTTCCCTTGGGCATGTCACCTAACCCCAATTTCTCCCTGGCCCCCAATTACTCCCATATTCAAGGATTCCCACCACTTCAGGCACGTGTGCTCACTGTGTGTGTGTGTGTGTGTGTGTGTGTGTGTGTGTGTGTGTGTGTATATATATATTCACTGCACGGATGGGTTAAATGTGGAGGACAAATTCCTCTGTGTGTATTCAAAGTAGGAAAAAATAAATCACTTTATCACTTAAAATCTCAATCTCATAAAAAAGATTTGAAAGAGTTTAAAGTTTAAAGAAAATTTCCATTGCAAATTTGAAACTTATTTCAAACTTTGAAAATTTGAAACTTATTTGTTCGCTCTGATCTTACAAAAATGTTTGTACAAATCATTTAGGAATCTGTCTCTCTGAGTCTGTTTGGTGGTTTTTCAGAACCAATTAATTTTCAGTAAATGTGTAATTAAATAGTAATATGGTCACTGCTTGTTCCACCCTCTCTACTTGTTTACACCAGGCAGGCAGACATAAAAGCAAGGTTAACATGCTGGTCTAAAGGACCAACATGTCTTTAGTGAACTTTAGTTGTCTACAGAAGAAATTTTATCGATTTACCTATTGATTACTTTCAACTTTAAATGTGAATGTGTTGCAGGGCACAGCATGCTGTTAAAATATGTGGGCATACTGGACCCAACCACATGAGACATAACCACAAGAGCCAAATAAGTTTAAAAGGTTTATTTTTATTTTTTTAACAAACAAATATAACAAAAGCAATATCAATTATGTCAACGCATTTTACATATTAAGCATAGCGATGTGCATATTACACATGCAAACAGAAATATACAGTGGGGGTGCACACTACTCTTACTGTTGAAACAGTGTTACGACATTTCCTTAAGAGAGTGCGCACCTCAGAGAAATAAATAAAATAAAACAAAAGACCGAATAGGTCACATATCCACTTTGATTTGGAGTGTATTGGCCAGTACCTATCGCGAAAAAAAGGGGTGCAGGATCATATAACAATCAGGTTTCATAATTCTACAGTGTAGCTGGTTTTCTTCATAACTACTGACTTGTGGTGTTCTCATTGATAAGTTGCTTTGGAAAAAAGCATCTGCTAAATGACTAAATGTAATGTAAATGACTTACGGCATGCCCATACAAATAATGGCGCAGTGCTGGACTCAAGGAACTCGCCCAGTCCCTAAGTACAGGTCAGAGAATGAATTCATAAGAATTCACTGGGCATATACACCCAGGAGAGGGCACCAAGCTATCTCCATAAAATGAGTTATTTGTAACAAAATCTATTACACAAACTCGATTATAAGGCCAGTTGCCAACAATTGACCAATTGTTTTCTACTTCTGTTGGTATAATGATTTATATAGCATATATAAATGACTGGGTTGTCTAACTTTAGTGTTTGCGGAATAGTGGAATAGGCAAATACAAATACCAAAAACAACTATAAGTGCACAAACATTGCATTTGTAAATAATTTAGTTCTCTCTGTTAGATTTTTTTTCTCCCAGATATAAATTTAGTGAAAGAGTGTTAAAGATCAACAATGTTAGAATGTGACTGTCTTTATAACCACTCTAGATATTCTATAATGAGAAATAGGCAGGCCACAGGAGTAGGTAGAAAAGTGAGTACTGAGAAAAGAGGCATATAAAAAGTCTTGTGCTTCTTTTAGATAGCTTCTCATTCTTCAAGGTGAACCTGTCTAGCCTGCATGCGCTCTTAAGAGAGCCTCATATCATTCCGCTAAAGCCATGCAAAGGTTTAGGTGAGGGTATCGGCACTATTACCCCGCATGCACAACTGCTAACAGGCCCACTACACACATTCAGTCTCAGAAAATAGACGGTTTGCATATGACTGTCAAGGGATGCAAAATTTTAAAAGACTATTATCAGTTTTCTTTCACTATTAAGCCTTTATGTTTCACAGATCCAATACACACACACAAAACACACACGCACATAGAGGTTTGTATCACTTTTTTAACTGACTCAGTCACTTAACATTTGCTGAAAGTAATTCATTTTCTTTCTTCATCATATCTTACATTAAAGAGTTGAAGTACAGCTATGGAGGTTAGACCGCTAGAAGTAATTATAAATTTAATATATCAGAGACTAAAACATCACCTCATTTGTCATATTCCTTGGCAGAGCTTTGCTGAGGGTCAGTAGCCTCCGTTGGAACCACTCTATTGTGTATGTGTGCTGTGAGGAAAAGAGTTACACTATATCAGATAATGAAATGACTCATAAGCCTGGATTACAGGATTTGCCCTCTTTCCCCCTCTCTCTCGTACTCTCTTGCTCTCTCCCAAGAGCAGAAATAGTGGGAGTGCCTTCTATAGCCACTTCGGCCTAATCTCTGGCAACCAGATATATAGCATTAAAGTGAAAACCATGAATGACAACGTTATCTTGTAATGAATGTAAAATTGGTTATCATTATAGTTATGAATGTCTTGGTCAACACAAAACCTTTGAACTAAGTAAAGGTAATCAGATCTTGCAAATTGGTTCCAATTTGAACACATCTCTCTCATCATTAGCATTTATAGCTGTATGTTAAAATGTTGCAACCTAAAGTTGTAGTTATGTTGCACAAAATAAGTTTTGGAAAAGTATGATTATCGAGTGTAATGTTGTTGGTCTGGTCATTTTTATTTATCAAACACACATTCCACATTTTTAGATTTGTGGGTATTGATGTGTTTTACATTTGTATTTGTCTACACTTTTTAATTATTAAACTTATTAAACTTTTTAATATATAATGTAGACAGCTGGATTGTTGTTCTTTAAAAACCAACCCCATGTAAATCACATAGATTACTACAAGTGAAAATGTAATTGTTGATTTTGTGACTGTGCTATATTACATTTACATTCCGTCATTTAGCAGACGCCAAAGCTACTTACAATATACCAATATTGTAGCACAGGATCAGCCACACAGCACCCCTGGAGCAATGAGGGTTAAGGGTCTTGCTCAAGGACCCACAGTGGTAACTTTAAAGGACCTGGGATTTGAACCCACAGCCTTCAGATTGATTGCCCAACACCCTAACCACTGAGGTACAGGTACTACATCCTTATATAAAATTTAAGGTGAAAAAAAATGTCTTAAAAGAACATTGCCATCAGTGTGAATGCAAAAACCTCTGCATTTTAATTGTACACTCACTAGTGACATTACAAAGCTTAAGACCGCCATGTACACACACACACACAGCCCTCTGTGTCCAAATTTGATATACAGTAAGAGGTACCCAAAAAGCTTTGAAGGCAAACATGCTATCCACCATTTCTAAAGTTTATAGAAAAAATATTAAGAATTAAAACTAAATTTTCTCTTAATACAAACCTGAAATGTGTGCAAAACTAAACTGAACTCAAATGCCTTGCAAAAAATATTTTGTTGAACGGCCTTTAGCTTTGATTGCTGCTTCACTGTGGAATTCATTCTCACAAGCTTCTGCAGTGTCACAACATTTACTTCGTCCAGAGTTGCATAAATTTTTACCAAAGGTCTTATATTGATGATAGGACATTTGAAGTGGCACATCTGAAATGTTTTCCACAATTTGACCCTTATGAAACAGATTAACATCTTTTCCATGGTCACAGAATGTGTCTTTTAACAGGGATGTTTAACAAATGAGAAGCTACTCTCTGCATCATTTTGGGTTAAATAACTTGTTGCTAGCTGAAACATAATTGCCTATGCAGTAATTATCCAATGGAAAGCTCTTACCTACAGTATTTGCTTAGTTAAATGCAGGTGGTGACCTTTTTTTCCAGGCAGTGTATAATGTGAACTCAACGAATACACATAATTGAATTAAAAAACAACAAAAGATGCCACTTTACCACAAGTTTGGAATAAAGCAAAAAACAACCAAATTGATAAAGTTAATGAGGTGGATTTGAGGAAAACAGCAAAGACATTTTGTCAGAACAAACAAAATGGCTGCATTTCAGCATACAAATTGTGTTGCTATTAAAAGCCCTCAAGCAGAACCCACCCGATATTTCTCAAGTATTTCACCACAGCATTTATATTTGTCTGCTATAAAGATTACAGCATTAGCCCTCAATTGTCAGTAGTTCTTCTAAGACTTTACATTCTGAACAACTGGAACTGAAACCAATAAAAGACAAATAATTAGTTTATAAAATGTATTAAATGTAATATAATAAAATCATACATAGCTCAGGGTACATGCTATTCACAGCATGAATGATAACTGGCACATGACTCATGCAACCAATAACATACCTGAGGTTACACCCTACATTTACCAAAGTTTTGCACTGTCATACCTAGAAACCACTAGCAAGGTGGTCCTTCTGAGAACAAGCATTCCCCCAGCATTACCTCACGGTCAGAACAGCAATATTAGCAATGGATCAGCATGCATCCCATGTTCATATTGTTTCTTTTATTTATTTTGCATAGGATGTGCATAATCGCTGATTAAATGTTCTTGTGCATGTGCAGATTAAGAGTACAGCACGGGGGGTTGTAGTGGTAATTTATATTCCTCTTATTATGTTTATTAAACTTTTTTTTTTTACTTTTATCTGTCCCAAGGTTGGGACCCACATGCCCACATTAACCATGTATGCCATGCCATGTGACAGATGACTGCTAATTGTGGAACCTTTTAGAATAATGTTATCATTGCTTATTTTGTCTTTGTGCCAAGTTTTTTAAATGAGTTGCAAATATTACATTTATTTTTACAAGAATACATTTTTATAGCCTTTGCAAGTTGAAGTGAATTAACAGATTACAGCTTTTAGTTTTTAATTGCATTTGGGTAATGTGTTTCAAATATAGGTTTATGAGATTCTTGGCACAATTCTATATGTAGAGTGTACGCTGATGCTTTGCAGAGCAGGCCTGTATTGACTGGGCCCAGGCTTCATACCTGTTGTCATCTTAAAAGTGTGTCTAAAAACTATAATGCACAAAGTTTAGGAGAACATTCAAAATTGACATGCCCATGAAGTCATGTATGGATTAAACTAGTAATAGTAATGCAGTTACTTTTAGATACTTACCACACTATGAGGTGTAGACAAAAGTTGCAATGAAAAAAGCATGTCTCCTTAAGTTATAATTTTAAAGTGACACATGAATAATAATTGGGTGGCACAGTGGCTTAGTGGTTAGCATGTTCACCTCTCAGCGCAGGGGATCCAGGTTTGAATCCCAATCTGGGTTTCCATATTCTCCCTGTGTCCATGTGGATTTCTTCCGGGTTTTCCGGTTTTCTCCCAAAGTTCAAAAACATGGATTCAAGATAAATTGAATGCTCTAAATTGCCCCAAAAAGTGTGTTTTTGTGTGTGTGTCTTTGTGACTAAGTGTACCGAGCGATAGGTTGGCACCCTGTCCTGGGTGTGTTTGCCCAGCGCTCAAAACGTTCTCCCCTGAATAAGCATGGCGAACATCCTCCACCACCCTAGTATTAACTAGTATTAGGATAAGGTGGAAGATAACAAATGAATCAATGAATAATACTCCTATTAATCTTTAGAAAAAAAAAAACAATCTTCGTGAATTAAAGTTTGTTGAGCTGCCAAAAAAAGAGACATTTCGAAACAAAGCTTTTTATAAAAGTACTCCATCCATTCTGTGAAGCATAGTAAGGGATCTCTGACAATTTTTTCAAACTATCTGGAAATTACTTTTATAGGTAATAAATCAATGACTATATTTACTACCTGCAATTATCAAATCCATACCTGACTTTATCTGCAAGAGATTCAAAAAGGGTCATGGTCAGCACTTCTAGTATGTGATACAAATTTCACTTTTAATCTTTTTTCACCACAAAATGAAGGTCTGCCATGGCCAGTTTAGTTCTCTGGCTCAGCTAAAGTCCTGCATGTGAGCTGAAGAGTAATTAGCAAGTCTAGGCCTAGTCAAAATCTGAAGAAACTGGTAAGATTTCATATGAACAAATAATGTCACATGTTGTCCAGTCTCCTTATTCATAGTGGAGTTTTCAGTCATGGGAGTAGTGGTTTTGAAATGAGGTGTATTGCTATCTTGTTACAAGAAAACCCAAATGCACCATTGACTGAATACAGTCATCAACAGGCAGATGTTCATTGACATTTTGGCAGTGAATTCTCAACAAAGGTGCATGTCCAACTCCATTGAATAGCCACAGACCGTAGTCTAAATAGCCACTGAATGTTATTAAAATATCACTGCATTTGCGCAGAGAATGCATCTACATACTCTACACCAAAGGTCACTAAAAGGCATACCACGGTCCTCCCACAGTACAAAAACATGAATTCATGGTAAATTGAATGCTCTAAATCGCTCCATATAGTGTGTTTGTTGTGTGTTTCTGTCTAAGTGAGTGTGCCTAAAGATAGATTGGTGCCCTGTCCTGGGTATATCTGCCCAGTTCCTGAAACTTTCTAGCCTGGATGGGCATGGTGAACCCATCCGCGACCCTAGAAGAGGATTAAGCGGAAAATAATGAATGAATAATTAAATCAGAATTTTGCAAAATGGGTTAAAGAATGTTTTGTTCCATTTATGCCATATTCGAGATTTGGTCCAGCACCTTATCCTGGGTGTATCTGCCCAGCATGCGAAACATTGTCTCCCGGATGTGCATGAAGACTCTTAATAGAGGTTTATGTGGAAGATAATGAGATGAGATTAGATGTTTCAAATTTAGTTGCTATGTTATGTTACTGTTAGATACTGTTACTTGTCAGCTATAAATTTATCCAATAACATTTTGGTTTGTTGATGATTATATTGCTATATGTTCTGAACCAATTGATTACATTGCGAATTGATGTACCTTAGTAGCCACTGATTTTTGGTTAGTTATGTTTGCTACAGACTAGACTCTAGATAAACATTGAAACAATTACTTCACACCTTTTTCATGAAAAAAGTTAGTAATTATGTTTTTCACCTTCTCTTTAGAACTCTCTTTAGGGCCATGCTTTACTCACACCATCTCACTGATTATTCCCAATCCCCTTAGCACATTCGCCATGCCATTTTCACTCTCAGACTGATGCTGTGCTCAGGGCACATATAAGTGAAAGAGGCACAAAAAACAAGATGGCTGCTTAATAATGCAAAGCTTTGTGAAAGGGCAAGACACCGGCAGTGTGCTACGCTGACATTCAGCCTATTATTGAGTACTAGCCGCTTGCAGTCATGTGCGTCCAGCTGGATGACTTGGCATAGCCAGGGCATTAGAGCACAGGATTGGTCTGACTTATTGTGTTAATCCAACTGCTGCCTATAGAGTCAGTGGGCCAGTTGTGCTACACCTCACCTGAGCTTTCATCTTTCATGAGATGAGGTAGATACAACTATTAAGCATGAATAGTAATATCTGTGGGTCTTGGGTCATGTGTGTGTGTGTGTGTGTGTGTGTGTGTGTGTGTGTGTGTGTGTGTGTGTGTGTGTGTCTGTGTCTGTGTGTGTGTGTGTGTATGTATGTGTATGTGTGTGTGTGAGCCAATGATTTAAGATTCAATTTGTGATCATGAAATTAGCACATACTTTTACTACATTCACCTGTTTCTCTCCAGCCACACAATATTTCTCAGAATCTCAGAATGAAGTTCCTGTAAAAAAAAATTATAATAATAATAAAAATAAATAAATAAATAAATAAAAATTATTATTACATTAAGTAATAATTTTTGGGCAGCACAGTGGCTAGTGGTTAGCAAATAAGATTTCTTTTCTGGGATTTCTCTGGGTTCTGCGATTTTCTATCATAGTTCAAAAGCATGGATTCAAGGTGAATTGTACCTGTGTTTAGGTACTGTCTCTGGCAAGAAATTTAAATTGGAATCTGGAATTTAAATGCACCTAATAACAAAACAATATAAAATAATAAATTAATATTGGATAACCTTATTCTTTTTTTTATTTGCATTGTGTGTGTGTGTGTGTGTGTGTGTGTGTGTGTGTGTGTGTGTGTGTCTGTGTGTCTGTGTGTGTCTGTGTGTGCATGTGCATACAAACACAAACAAAAAATATGTCAATTGTTTTTTAAATTAATATAACTTTAACACGTTCTAATGACATTTATTCAGATGTTTTTTACAGTCAAGATCTTACATCTCTAAGGAAAGTTATTGCACAAATTTTTGCATATTATTTCATGAAAAAGTGTTCATTAATAAAGGTACAGTTTTTTCTTAGGAATTTTGGAGAAAATACGACGCCATGAAAAGTATGACATACTTTATGGGCACTTTATGGGCAAGTATTAAAAATAAAAAAGTTGTCATACTTTTTTGCTTAACATCTGTAAAGAGCCAGTGGCAAGCTTTATAAGTCTCAGAAGTGGAGCGTGAATAAGCTGTCATTTGCTATTAACATATGGGTCAAATTTCAGATAAGAAGCACGTTTAATTGAACAAAATGACTTTAAAATGATTGTATGATAATATAGGTTGGATCATTTTATTTTTCATTAAGCTAATATTTGATAAGTGGTTGTCTATATCAGGATAGTGTCAGGTAATATTCCATTTTTAATAAGAAGACAGGTAGTGGACACAGGACAGATCAATAAGAAGCAGCTGCATGTTGAACTTTTTGGGATTGTGTGAAAGAGGTTTACTTACTGTATCTGTGGACACAATCTTTTCCCAGAAGCAATAAAACTGGCCCTCCTTTGGTCATCAACATTTGTAAATGGATTTTAGTTTCAGACTGGCTAAACTGAAATGTCATCAACTGAAAGAATGTAATGATGCCTCATTTTATTTTCCAGATATTTTGGAGTTTTTTTTTAATGTTTCATCAAACGTACTCTCCAAATGAAAGAGAAGTGCAAAGACACACCATCAGCATCACAATTGTCACTATCTCCTGTCCTTAATGCACCAGAGCATGTGCATCCAAACTTGGCATACAGAGCCATTCACGAACCCACAGAGATATTGCTATGCACAGCTGACATAATCGCGATCGATGGTCGGCCGAGAGAGACTTCTGTAATGTTTCATTATCAGCACAAATGCTCACCTTCATTCTGGACTTTTACAATATACAGTATGCAAACATTAAACTGTAACATGACATCTGTGGCTAACGATTTTTCTACTCTCGCCTTAACGCTATGTTTCACCCTGCTAAGTGCCAGCAGCAGCCAATCTCAGTCTCTGTGTTCCTGCTAAAACATTGCTGGCCGATGGCTATTTTAACACAAGCATGACATATACTCACTCATTAGTGCACTTAAATGAAAGATTATTTTCATGGTTAAAACTAATATTTTTCATGATTATAAGTATTTATTCTTTTCAATTTTAGAGACGCAAGATTCATCTACCATCCATTCATCCATTATCTTCCACTTAATCCACCACTAGGGTCATGGGGTGTTCCCCATGCCAATCCAACAGAGAATGTTTCGGGCGTTGGAAAGATACACCCAGGACAGGGTGCCAATCTGTCATGAGGAAATTTAGAGCATTCAAATGACCTTCAATCCATGTTTTTGGACTGTATGAGTAATTTGGAGAACCTAGAGGAAACCCATGCAGACACAGGGAGAACATGGAAATGGAATTGATTCCACCTAGATTGGGATTCAAACCTGGATCTCTAGTGCTGAGAGACGAACATGCTAACAACTAAACCATGCCACCTGAGACAGTAGACCATCAGCTCTAAAATCAGAATAGTCTTTATCGTAAGAACAATCATGTTGTAGAGGTTGTGGGTGGAACTACAAAAACACTCAGTATATATTAATACATAAATGTAGTTCCTGAAAAAAAGTAAATGTAACTGTTGTAATTAGCAGTCTGGTAACTGTTGACTGGTTGGAAGTGGACAGGTGTAGTGGTGCAGGCTGGGAAATAGAGTCCGTGGCCGAATAGGTTAAATGCGTAGAATACTTAAGTAAAAACAGTAAAAATTCAACACATTACTCCTAAACCGTATATCAATGTGCGAAATTAACTATGATTATTAATTATATGACGATTAGACTGTTTTACCCTTCACTATTAATTAGTCCAGTTTGTGTGTGTGTGTGTGTGTGTGTGTGTGTGTGTGTGTGTGTGTGTGTGTGTGTGTGTTTGTGTTTGAAAGAGAGAGCGAGAGAGCATTGTTCAGTAATGTGCTATCCTGTGACATGACACGCCTTGTTTCTGCATACCACCCCAGCTAATGACCAGAACTGTCACATTTGTCTGGCACTGATTGCACATCAAAGGCCCAATTAGCTCTGGAGCAGTCTGGCATTCTGATGCACTCATCTGGCAGTGTAATGGAAAGAAATCACCAGCAAGTGAGAAGTAGAAGGAGGGCGGTTCATCTGTTCTCACCTCTTTTATTCACTCTTCCATCGATCCCTATTCCCTCGCATTCAAAGTTATCTCATGAATTCTTAATCAATATTATATATAGAACTGCTAATGTCACCATGAACTTTGTGTTTGTGTGGATGTGTGGGTGTCTGTACCAAATATCACATTGTGGAAACCAAAACTGTGGGTACCTCACATAATTGCAAGTTCCCCCCCAACCCAAACACACACACACACACACACACACACACACACACACACACAGACAAGGAACATTTAAAATTTTAAGACATGTTGAATGGTTAGGGAAATGTTATGGTTATGGGAAAAACAGTCATGGTTAAGGTTTGATTAAGTTCCCTCAATGCATAAAGTCCCCTCAATGCATAAAAACAAGCACATTGCTGTGCGTGTGTGTGTGTGTGTGTGCCACAGAATTGGGAATTTGATTTATTTCTAAAAGGCTAAAGTTGACTGGCTTAAGCACTTTCAAACAGCATGTGAGAAAACTACTAAAGTCAATTAGAAGTCTGAACCACAACCTATGTTTTCTAAATTTGTCTTATTATAACTAATTTTGTGTTATAGGCACACACACACACACACACACACACACACACACACACAGATACGGTGTTGTTAATGCCTATACAGATATATTATACAGACAGAAGTATAGGAACATACTTCTTTATTATTAAATTCAGCTTTTTCTATTTTTTTCTATTAATACTATTCATAATAGTGTTGAATAAGTGTGTGTGTGTGTGTGTGTGTGTGTGTGTGCGCGCGCATGTGTGTGCGTGCATGTGTGTGTGTGTGTGTGTGTGTGTATGCATATGTGAGACTTGATGAATCTGATGAAGCACACCCTTGCTTCCATGCGTGAGGTACTGAAGAGATTTGTTTACTAGGCTATGATGACACTGATGATAATGTTGTAAAACTGGCTGCTGCCACTTTAGAGAAATACTCCTGAGCTGCAAATGTATCTGTGGCATATGCGCATTAAAAACCAGATGAGCAAAGTAATGATGCATTAAGTTCTTGATCACTTTATTTCAATATGATTTTTAAATGCACATACTTTACTTTGGCTCACCATATTTTAAACGAAAGATATGTATTTTTGACCTACTACAATTTTCACTTTGAGACATTAATGTAGTTTCCGTCTAATTTTTAGTTTCATTAGCTTACATAATCAGATACATCTATTTTTTTCTGCAAACAAATGTACTTACCATTTAGTTAGGTTCCTTTGGCATGCACATGCTGTACAATGATTCTGTTGTTTGTCTTTTCGTTTTTCCTGTGAAATTTGTCTCAGAATCAAAATCAGAATACTTTATTAATCTCCAGGGCCAGGGGAAAATTGCAGTTTTTATGGATGCTTTCTTTGTCGTGTTTATATATAGAGAAGTAGAGTAGAATTAGCGCAGTAAAATTAAACTAAAAGTACAAAAAATACTGAATTAAGTAAAAGTAAAGTGGCATGTGTAAAGTATGTTTTTTTTTTTTTATCTATTTATTTATTTTTTTAAATGGCTTGCCTGTCACTTTCACATGTTTCATTCATTTATGTTTATGCCACTTCTTCTTGATTCTTATTTAAGTCTGCTATTTCTGCCTCCGTTAATTACTGTTTTGTAATGAAAATTATTGTTTCATTATTCATATATTTTGTTGCAATTATCAAGTATTAAGTTTCCGGTGTTGTTGGGTTTGTTTGCAAAGGGTTAATTATGCTTTTTTTTTTGGTCATATCGACTGTTATGTACATAAATCAGTCAGTACAATTTATCCAAATTAGTTTAATGTGTCATATTATCACTACAATACAGATCGAAATGGGTTATAATCAATTATAACCCAGAGAGCTCTGCCTCAATGTCCCAAGTATTGGTTTAAATACCTCAAATTGGGCATAGGCTTATTCTGTTTTTTCCAAATTTTCTCAACTTCTGACTCCATTTATTACACTATAACCTTGTGCTTGTCTTTGACATACAGACTGTTGTTCAATACATCTAGTACATACTTTACATACTGTACATACTTTATTAGATTTGCTTAATAAGATCACTACTTGGACTAAAAAATGTCCAACACTCCCTCATGTCTAAGCCTATATCCATGTCTAGTTCCATGTGCATGTTTATGCTTTAGCCATCTTTATCTTTGCCAGGCTTTTCAGACTTGTCCAGATCCATGCCAGAATCTCTAGCCATGTCTACATTCATAGCACATTCTCAGTCATGTTATATCTGCAGCAATCCCCAATCATTTGTACTTGTACTGCGTCATCTCAATGTCATGGTCCCTAGCCACATCAGTACCAAAACCAATTTCCATGTCCATAAATGAAACTGGATCCATGGCAAAGTCTACATTTAGTCTACAAAGTCTGTCGCCGCATGTATTTCTTGCACCATTTACACATATATTATATTGTATGAAGCAGTGAGAGTATCTTGCAGTATCTTGAGAGTATCTTGCATTCATTCATTCATTATCTTCCGCTTTTATCCTATATTAGGGTCGCGGGGGGGGGGGGGTGTTCCCCATGCCCATCCAGGGGAGAACATTTCGGGCGCTGGGCAGATACACCCAGGAATGGGCGGCAATCTATCGCTGGGCACACACTCACACACACATACACTCTATATGGGGCAATTTGGAGAACTCAATTGACTTGATCCATGTTTTTAGACTGATCCCCACCCAGATGGGGATTCGAACCGGGAACCATGTTTTTGGACTGTGGGAGGAAACAGGAGAACCCGGAGGAAACCCACGCGGACACGGGGAGAACATGGAAACTCCACCCAGGTTGGGATTCGAACCGGGAATCCCTAGTGCTGAGAGGCGAACGTGCTAACCACTAAGCCACCGTGCCGCCTTAAGGCTGTCCAATATAAGTTAATTTATCTAAACAGACACAAATCCGACCTACAACATTTTCATAAGGCAACTTTTTAAACTCTGCACTGCATTAGTTGCACACAGATGCACTATTATCACTTTAATTCTAGGTTATAAACAATTTTTAAATTATATCCGTACAGTGCCATATTTGTATTTATATAGATTTTCTTTTTTAACTTAGCATATTGTGTGTGTGTGTGTGTGTGTGTGTGTGTGTGTGTGTGTGTGCACGGTGGAAACCCATGCGGACACGGGTAGATACGTAAAACTCCACCCAGATTGGGATTCGAACATGGAATCCCCAGCGCTAAGAGGCGATCGTGCTAACCACTAAGCCACTGTGCCACTCATGAGCCTATACTGTAGGTACACACTATTTGTCTTATTTTTTTTATCTAGGTCATAGTACCGCATTATTGTACATTAAGTCCTGTCATATTGTCACACATGGCCCAGACTACACTTCCCATGTTGCTTTAAGGCATCACTTCACCAAAGTAATTACTAATCAAAATTATGAGATTAATGATTCACACCACCTGTGTTTCAGACTCTCACAATTATTTCCAAGCCTTTCTGTTTTTTTCTGGTTTGGCCTAGACCTGTTTTAGGATTGTCCTCTTGCCTGTTTTATTTAAGTAAGCTCACCTTTGGCGGCACGGTGGCTTAGTGGTTAGCACGTTCGCCTCTCAGCACTGGGGATTCCCGGTTCGAATCCCCATCTGGGTGGGGATCAGTCTAAAAACATGGATCAAGTCAATTGAGTTCTCCAAATTGCCCCATATTGAGTGTGCGTGTCTGTGTGTGTGAGTGTGTGCCCAGCGATAGATTGGCGCCCTGTCCTGGGTGTATCTGCCCAGCGCCTGGATGGGCATGGGGATCCCCCTCTGCGACCCTAATATAGGATAAAGGATAATGAATGAATGAATGAATGAATGAAAGCTCACTTGTGTACATATTGCACTTCCATATTATTTGTTTTAAATCTGATTTGAATTCACTTGCCTGTTATTCCTACTTGAAATTTCAACTAATGAACTTTAGTAAATTGGCTCTGGTGTAGTTTAATTGGTAAAGACAATGTTCAAAAAATGATGGCATTACCTAACTTATCGTGTATGTTTTTTTTTGTTTTTTTGTTTTTTTTTTACAAATGTGAATGTCATACAAAATTTAAGTACCCCAATAATAAATTGTCCTGGCCTGCTGTATTTATTCATTCATTCATTCATTGTCCTGGGCACACTCACTTACACAAACACACAAACACACATATACCTAAAATGTTTTTGGACTGTGGGAGGAAACCCACGCAGACCCACAGAGAACATGGAAACTTCACCCAAATTGGATTGCTGGATTCCCAGCAGTTAAATGCAAACGTGCTAACCACTAAGCCACCGTGCCACCCGCCTGCTGTTTTATTCTTTATTTAATTTTGAATGTATTTATACAGTTCAGTTTGCAGAAGTGCATTGTGAAATGCGTTGGTATATCTGGTTCCTCAAATAATCAATTGTGTACTGGCCTGACAGTCGGGTCTTCTCTATGTGATGTTTTTATGTTCTCCTCCTGTCTGCATATGTTCCCATCAGAATTTCCAGTTTAAGCACATTGTACAAATCTGTTTTTGACAATTTAGGTGAACATCTTAAATTATCGTAAATGTCTGTTAATGTATTTGTGTATCTGCCATGTGCTTGAAGATGAGAGTGCTGGGATGGGTTTTATTTGGTCTGGGATTTCTTTCTGTCACTGTAACAGTGACCTCTATAGGCCAATTGAAGGGACAACACTGGGAGAGAGTGTGTAAAAATCTGTCTGGTTGCACCCAGAGCTTATAACTGCTTCCTGACAGGTCTGTTAAAAACACATGTTTGCTTTGCAGGCCTCCTTGGACAGCTTTGGGAGAGGCACAGGGTGGGGAACTAACACAAGTAAATTGGGATAAAACTGATAAAACTGGAATAGAAACACAGAAGAAACTTAATTAGATTAGAGCTTTTAGAAAATGAAGACAGTAAATAGTTTTTTAAAAACCTATTCAAGTGAGTAGCCTGTTTGGGCATTAACTGCTTAGATATCTGGTCAGGACATTGCCTTGGGATTTCTAAAAGTGTAACTTAAAGGTGTTCTGGCTCAAAGTAGCATTACATAATTTCTGCAGCAAGCTTCAGTTGAGCTTTAGTAGAGTGCACTTATTTGCATGTCTCTAAGAAATTTGACAATTATTTGAATTTTGGTACCTAATATGCAAAAACATTTATTTTAACCAAGACATAGTTCTGCTATGGAAAATTAGAACAAGAGACAAGAAGACAAAAATCAAATGAGGACCGTAGACTCAGTTTAGAAAGATGATATCATCGGGTGGAGTGCAAAAGAGCCTTGCAAATCACATGCCATTAATGAGCTGCCACATAAATGAGTCTGCTCGGCATGGCTGGGGACTTGGGGTGGGTACTCTGGGGTGCTTTGAGGGCCAACACATAAAGCAGCTGTATAGGGATTTACAACTGCTGTCACCTCATCTTTCCAAGCTTGACGGCTGCACTCACTCACAGGGATCCAGCTCCACCCTACAGAGAAGATTTTTACTTCAATTTACTGTAAATCTGTTCCACCAGAATGGAATCAGAGTGATTGGAAGCTTTCCACCTCTAGACGTCTATTTCTGTTACTCACTGCCTCTCAATGAGACATTTCAAAAGGCTTATACAAAAACACTTTTTTATTCATTAAAGTTTTCATCCTTTATTAAGCAGTTTATGGCTTAAATAATAATTAATACATTTTAAAAATGATCATGTTTATATCCAGCCAATCACTGACATCAATTTGATGGAGTGCTCTTCAGAGACCGATAAGGAGGAAGATGATGGAGTTCGAAATTTTGTAGATCACTTCTACACTATGTAACAACCAACTTGTCTTCGTATTCTCAGAACAATGTATTGTAAAATACACAAATTAATAAAAAATATCTAAAATGGTGTTTGGTATATGTTAGCCTTAATTAAACATTAAAACCAACATCTATGCAAAGTCATCGGCTTGCTCTTTGGGGGTTTTACAACACTGTAAAGCTGCTTTGTGACAATGTACTATTGGAAAAAGTGTTATATAAATAAACTACTTGAAATTGAACTATTTTTGTGCAAAGTGGATCAAAATAGCTTGCTAAATTTTAATGGAATAAAATTATTTAAATGGTCAGTAATTTCCTCTTAAGTCATAAAAGCCTTTTAAACATCGTTTACATAAATTGTGAAACATATAGTTTTGTTCTACACCATTAATTTAATCTGATTTTAAATAGACTAGGTGAACTAATTTAGGGCGGCATGGTGGCTTAGTGGTTAGCACGTTCGCCTCTCAGCACTAGGGATTCCCGGTTCGAATCCCAATCTGGGTGGAGTTTTCATGTTCTCCCCGTGTCTGCGTGGGTTTCCTCTAGGTCTCCAGTTTCCTCCCACAGTCCAAAAACATGGATCAAGTGTATTGAATTCTCCAAATTGCCCCATATAGAGTGTGTCTGTGTGAGTGAGTGTGTCTGCCCAGCGATGGATTGGCGCCCTGTCCTGGGCGTATCTGCCCAGCGCTCGAAACGTTCTCCCCTGGATGGGCATGGGGAACCCCACCGTGACCCTACTAGAGGATAAAGCGGGAGATAATGAATGAATGAATGAACTAATTTATTTTCTTTTAAGGTTATTCATTTTCTTACTCTTCCATTTGGTTTAGAGCAGGGGTGCCCAATACGTCGATCGCGATCGACCGGTTGATTGCGCGGGGGTTTCAGGAAGATCGCGATGGAGGTTTGAAAAAAATAGTGCTTATGAGCGCTTATCACGTGTCAGCGCTTTATTACAGCACAGTATCTGAAACATTGTACAAATGCGCACATTTTAACAAACACAATGTGATTCATTCTGAATCTCGTTCTCTGTCGCTGTGCAATACACTCAGGAATGGGCGCCAATCTTTCGTTGAGCACACGTACTTACACGTACACAAACACACTCTATATGGGGCAATTTGGAGAATTCAGTTGACCTTCATCCATGTTTTTGGACTGTGGGAAGAGAACCTAGAGAAAACCCACGGACACGGGGAGAACATGGAAACTCCACACAGATTGGAATTTAAACCAGGAATCACTAGTGCTGAGAGGCGAACATGCTAACCACTAAGCCACCGTGCCGCCCACCAAAGAAGTTCAAAAGTCATGCTATTTGCTATTTGGAATCTGTTTAATAAAAGAGCAATATCTGTGAAAATGGCTGAAGCCATTTTTTCTATGCTGATTTGACAAAACATGTGTGTAAACAGGTTTCAATATAAAAGCCTGAAAAAAAAAAGATTAACCCTGGTAGATCTCGATGACCTGTCCAGTGGAAAAGTAGATCTCGGGCCAGAAAAGTGTGGGCACCCCTGGTTTAGAGTGTATTCATTTTTCAGAAATCAGTAAGTGTTATATTCAAACTGAGTGGCTGATCAGAAGCTGGATACCATAATATTTTGGGTTACATTGCTGCTTTATGATTCAAATTTTCAAGAGACCATTAAGAGAGGGTATAGAAATTTGCATCAGGCACTAAAACATCTGAATTTATTTGTCTGTAAATATATGATTTCTTGATCGGATCTGCCCATGTCAACCAAATGGCATCAGACATCTCCTGTAAGCTGTGGCGTTTAATTCTGGTACCTGACAGGTGACAAATAGTTTTATAATCGCCTGTGTCTTTTCACATTTCGTGGTTGGAAGTAAACCGAATGTGTGCGTAATAATAATAGCTATGCTGCTGTCTCTTGCCAGTTATTTTTAGAGTGAGTATTTTAGTAGCGCGTGTGTGTGTGTGTGTGTGTGTGTGTGTGTGCGTGTGTGGCAAGAAAGACACATGGGAAATGGAGCATCAGGTCAGACAGCTTGTTCTCTGAGCCTATCAACTACCTAACGCTTCCCTCAACTTCTCTCACAGCAGGCACAAACACATCTTACCTTTCTCAGTAAGTGTTGAGCAGTATCATGAGTGTGTTGTGTGTTACTGTTTGCTGCGCTGCAAAAGCCAGGTGAAGCTTTCTGTTTTATCTAGTGAGCTGCACACTCCAGCTGCCTGGGCCAGGCGTTTTCTTATTGCTCAGCTGTTGTATTGATCTCACCCACTCAGTCTCCTTTGTTTATATTCACAGTATGTAGTAAATTAAAATAATGACATATGACTTGTCTAACCTACAACAGACTCACCTCACTTTTAGAAGTGTTGACAAAATAGACAAAATTGTTATTGCTATTGTTATTGTTCCGATAAATCGGATTGGCTGATCCATTTATCCAGCCGTGACATTATTGACAATAACACACACCTCTGACTGCTTCATATTCATAGCCATGTGTAATATACAATACACTTTTAATACATATACAATATATTATACAATACACTCTGCTATGCATCATGCCTAATAACACCTCTTTCCCATCATTTACAATAATGGACGCTTATTGCTTTAATATAACTTATTTATGGTCAATATTTGACCATAAATAGAATTTAGTTCACTTCAGTAATTTTAGTCACTATTGACAAACCCATTTCTTATATTTGTAGACATTCTGTATTACCTGTTTAAACATTTTTAAAAATATTACTAAAAATAAAGTATTTTTATGATATTCGATTTCATCAAAAATAAACTAATTTAAGTTCTTGTTTTGCTGAAATTTTACTATATATATATATATATATATATATATATATATATATATATATATATATATATATATATATATATATATATACATATATATATATATATATAAAAACATTTTTACTCTCTTTTTTCCTCTTAGGACCTCAATGAACACTTATTTGCAAGATAGATGTATCTTTCGACTGTATTATTGATGCAAATTTTTTGCCCGTAGGCAACGGACAATATGTAATGGAAGTAAGACCCCTCAGTATGTGCTCAGGGACTGATTTAAGATTGATGCTTGCTCTTTTAGTCCATAATTATTTCAACAGAAACTGATTCACACTTTAGTGCTGCAGGTAATATAACACTGCCTAATGCAGTCACTCTTATACCCTCTACTGAGCCTTTACTCATCTTATCAATTCATAAGAAGAGCACTCACCCAATTATTAACTACAATACATTGTGTGGGGGGGTGTGTGGGTGTGTCAGTCAGTGGAGAGAGAGAGTGATTTAGGTTAGTAATCAATTTAAACACACATACTGTGGGACATCTTGCCTAAGCACTAAGAAATAACAGGATTTTAAAGCAAAAAGTGTATCTATCTATCTATCTATCTAAAAAAGTGAATTTGAATATAGTATAAGGTTAGGGGTTAAGGCTTGGGATAAGGTTTGATTAAAGTCATTGTGGTTGAAATAGTTTGGTTGAGTATCCATGAAATTTACTAAAGCTCATGTAATGAATGTGCATGAAATGTGGTCTTTCTTATTGTCTATTTGACTTAAGTTGTACATTATGTTCTAGAAGTTATATAATATTTTGAAAATGTTAAAACTGAGAAAGATGGGGGCAATTTTGTACCACATTTGACAATGATAAAGGGAACAAGTGTAGTATCTATATTTAGATTAAGCTTATAAATTAAAAGCTTTTTGTGCAGAACATTTAAATTTTTATAAATACATTTTCTTGTTTCTTAGGATTTAACTAAGACTAGAAATAAACTTGTAACTTAAGTAAAAAGTATAGTAAAACTATGGGGTATACATTGTTTATCCATATAAAATTATTTAAGTATCTAAAATGCATAATGTGCTTAACTGCACAACTGTCACACAATAGTTGCCCTTTGATACAGCTGTATCTGACTAAATTTGCTAAAACAAAATGAAATTTTAACAGAACATTTTATGACACCCCAAAATATGAGTTTTGTTAACTAACATGTATAGTAATCCATCCGTCCATTATCTTCCGCTTTATTCTCTACTAGGGTCACGGGGGGGTTCCCCATGCCTAACCAGGGGAGAACGTTTCGGGCGCTGGGCAGATACACCCAGGACAGGGCGCCAATCTATCGCTGGTCACACACTCACACAGACAGACACAAAAACACACTCCATACATGGTGTAATTTTGGAGAATTCAATTAACCTTAATCCATGTTTTTCGACTGTGGGAGGAAACCCACACGGACATGGGGAGAACCTGGAAACTCCACCCAGATGGGGATTCGAACCGGGAATCCCTAGCGCTGAGAGGCGAATGTGCTAACCACTAAGCCACCGTGCTGCCACACATGACACCGCAGTCAGAAGATAATTTAAATCTTGACAACAAAACAGACCTCAATTGAGAAGTGAATAAGGTAAGCAAATACCAAAAATTCGTCAATACAAATCAAGAACTAATAATTAAATTAACAAAGCATTTTACATATGGTGTAAGTGCTGTTTTTTTATGTTCCACTCACACCATGCACTTCTACCACTTTCTTTTAATATATACCTTACACACTTATAGCATTTGTCCACTTGCTTCTGGCATCGAACACACAATCAGCTTTTTCCGTTATCACACATTGTCCTCCCTACCAGGAGTCTAGTCTCAGTATCTGTCTCTTTGTGGGATCCATCGCTAATGGATTTATTAGGTTTTCTATGATGGAAAAGTCACATCCATCTTCCTCTGTCTTTGTTGCTGATCTATTTTTCTCTGTCTTTGTTGCTGACTCTGGCTCTGCCTCTCACTCACTCACTTTACTTTCTCGTTGTAAGTATTCAGCTGACTTGACAGTTTGTTGACATTAAATTTACCTTAACTCAAGATCAATCTTTCTTTCAGCTGAATTCATAAACATTTAATCAGATCAACCATGACAGCCATGCAATCTTGCTGGTCAGGGATCTCGTGACTGTGCCTCATGAGCAGTTTCATACAGCAATGTCACATAGTGCCAAATACCATGCAGATCCAGTCTTTAGCACACATTACCTCCTCTGCACCCTCTATTCTCCTCTCTTGTCCTCCTCCTCAGCTGTTTTGAATTATTTCGCTGTCTGCATTCCGAAGACGTGCACTGTTTTATTCATCTGGTGCTGCACCTGCCCAATCGGGCATCTTGGATTGTTTGAAGACATGGTTCTTCTAACTATTTAATGTATTCTTGGCAATTTGTGTCTTGTTTGTTTGATTAATGTAGAGTGCCTCTCCCTGGGGCCTAGTCTCATTAGAGTGTGGACAAAGCTGGAAGTTTTTATCGTGCTGACTCACGTGAATGGCGGCTACTATGTTAATGCCCTCAGGATTGGACGATCGAGCAGTGATCAGATCTTTTCAAACTCTTTAATCTATATTGTTTAACATTTCTGTCTCATTTCATCTGTCACCCGCCTTTGTGTCTTCTCTTGTTCCTCTCCTTTTATCCTCTACAGCAGTAGGTCAAACTTTTTAAAATGCATACCTCACTTACAGTGCACTCAAGCAAAATTGCCTTCTCAGCATCTGTGCCTTAATGATTAATTCCTCATTGATGGTCTCAATTAATTTGCTATTACATGGCAGAAGGTCTGCATGGTCTAAGTCTCTGTTCTGGCCTGGCTTCAATATTCACTGGCAGCTGAAAGACTGAAAATTCTCAGCTGTGCTAAACCATGTTGTTCAGATTTGGTCAAATCGTCCACAAAAAAATACACTGCAACCACTTATTCCCACTCCTAAAATTTGGGACAAAGTCATGCTAATCTGTCTAATCAACTTTTTTATAATTATTCTTTTTAGTGATCTGCGATTTATATTATATTCATTATATTCAATATATTCATTATATTCAATATATTCATTGTTGTAGTTTTATTTATTTAACCAGGAAGCTCAATGAGATCTCTTTTTCAAGGCAGACATGTCCAAGATAGAACTTGTTTCCAATCCCAGAAAGTAAAACATGAAGACAATTTCAACAGACACACTGATACATACACATAATACAAAACAATACATATATTTAGTGCAAAAATAACTGAATTGCTTAGACTGTAATTCATTCATTCATTCATTTTCCTCACAGAGTCACAGGGTGGTTCCCCATGCCCATCTGGGGGGGACGTTTCAGGTGCTCGGCAAATACACCCAGGACAGGCAGCCACTCTATCGCTGGGCACACACTCACTTACACAGACAAATACACAAACACACACTTTATAGGGCAATTTAGAGTGCTGAGAGATGTGATAACCCCTAAGCCACTATGCCCTCCAGACTGTAGTTGCATTTGAATAATATTCCTTTTCATTTTGCACCATACATTTTAATATTTACATTTTAAACCATTCAGAACAGCATTAATTGTATCTTAAATTTACTTAATATTAGTTAATATTACCTTAAATTTCATTTATATTTTATATAAGATTACATTAAACTTTATTGTTATTGAGCAAAGTAAACAAAATGCATTACTGCATCTAACCAGAAGTGCAAGATAGAGATTATTTACATGAAATAAATTAATGAAATAAATATTTAAGTAAGAAGGTATATACATATGTACATATTTGTTATGCAATGTAAGTAGTGTAATGGTGCCATGTGCAATTATGCAAAATACAATCAGTTAGACAGGTGTAATAAGCAGTAATAAATAGCATGGAGTTAATATGGTTTAGAGGTGAAAATATGGTAAAATTGAGTTCAGTTTAGCAGGATTATAGCCTCAGGGAAAAAGCTCTTCCTGAGTCTGCTGATACGAGAGAGTAGGCTCTTGTAACGCCTGCCAGACAGAAGCATGTCTGTGGTCTGGATGTGAAATGTTCTTGGTAATGTTTCTAGCTCTGCCCAGACATCTTTTAATGTTAATGTCCTGAATAGAAGGTAACTGGGTGCCAGTTAATAAGTTATATTTTATTATTCATTCATTCATTCATTCATTATCTTCTGCTTTATCCTCTAGTAGGGTCGCGATGGGGTTCCCCATGCCCATCCAGGGGAGACCGTCTCAGGCGCTAGGCAGATAGACCATGAACAGGGCCAATCCATCGCTGAGCACACACTCACTCACACACACACACACACTCTATATGGGGCAATTTGGAGAATTCAATTGACTTGATCCATGTTTTTGAACTGTGGGAGGAAACCGGAGAACCCGGAGGAAACCCACGCGGGGAGAACATGGAAACTCCACCCAGATGGGGATTCGAACCGGGAATCCCTAGTGCTGCGAGGCAAACGTGCTAACCACTAAGCCACCGTGCCACCTATTTTATTAATGAATATAATTAAATTCATCATTATAAACAATAATAATAAATGTTGTCTATGTTTAAGTAAATTAACAATTAACGTTTTTTTAATAAGTTTGTGTAATAAAGCTGTAGTAAAAAATCCTAGAAATCACTGGACAAAGGGCATGAAATACCCTGGGCAAGACTATATTTCATGACAGGGCAGAAAAAAATGCACACACATTCTAGAGGAAAAAAGCTGGTGATGATCCACTTTGTGAATAAGAGAGAATCAGAAAATTAGCTGAGATGATGCTTCCACCTGGGATGTGTTTGCATTAATTGTCTTTGTGTTTTATTCAGGCAATACTCAGAGAGGGTGGGGAGGGGGGGTCTTAGCTGTATAGCTTAGCTGTCAGCTGCATCTGTATGTCAGCAGTTCTACCAGCCAGTTGATTGCTGAAATTATAAGTTCAAGTTCAAGTATTATTTTGGAACGAAACAAGGAAATGGAACGAAACAAGGAAAAAGGTGCTACACAGAACAGCAAACACAACACAACATAAAGTGCCTGTATGCAAATAGCTTATGCAAAACAAGAATTATAATAAATACAAGTCAATATACAGGACAATACACTTCAAGTGATGGAAGGGAACAGTGCAATAGAAATTATACAGGGCAATAAACAGTAAACATTTAGTAAATGGGAGGTAACAGCGCAAGTGGCCCCCTAGTGGTGTAAGCTGCAAGGTGCAAAATATGTCCATGAATGTACATGTAGTACTCAACCCTATGTGCGTGGCTGGGTGTGGTGTTTTATCTGTTGCGGGCACGAGTGACCCACACTGTACACTAGTTGAAGCTGTGATGGTAAAACTTCAATTTTCTCTGAGGATTAACTATTCTGATTTTAAAAATCAGATGAAGTTTTAGGTCAAATTTATGCAAAAATTCTAAAGTGTTGTCATTTTTTAACACTCTGTATTGATTGTGATCTTTATGAAGAGATGTATTTTTTCAGCACTGCTACTTAGTATATTTCACACTTTCTTGTGTTTAAGATTATACTGTATATATATATATATATTAGAACTACAGTTCTAATAAACTACAGTTGTTGTACAGAGTACAACAAACACATTTACTCTTCAGTAAGAGAAGCAGATGTACTTCTTTCTGATTTTTGAGAGTGTAGTAAATACACATATCTCAGACTTAATTAAAGAGTAGCAGAAACATCTTTTCTGATACTTACATGAGAAGAGCAATGGCCCTTAGGTGAGAATAACACACACTCATTTCTTTCTGGCTTTTCATTGATGGTAGCAGATACTTTTAACTCTGTGACTCTTTAAGTAGCCAGCAGACACACTTCTTTCTGATGCTTCAGTAAGAGTAGCAGATCCACTTTTCTTTGAATCTTTGGTAAGTGTACTAGAGACTTCTCTTCAACCCTTTAGTGATATAGTAGGAGATAAAAGCCCATTATCAACCTCAAGGGATGGTTCACCAGATTTTTAAGTTTCTACCTAATAGACAGAAAAGAAAACAGTAATCACTTTAATTAAGTGCATATAAAAAAATATATTTTTTAATTAATAATTTATATATTTATTTATTTATAATTAGATTTTTTAAAACAAAACATTTTATGGGTGGGCACGGTGGCTTAGTAGTTAGCCCGTTCGCCTAGGGATTCCCGGTTCGAATCCCCATCTGGGTGGAGTTTCCATGTTCTCCCCGTGTCCGCGCGGGTTTCCTCCGGGTTCTCCGGTTTCCTCCCACAGTCCAAAAACATGGATCAAGTCAATTGAATTCTCAAAATTGCCCCATATAGAGTGTGTCTGTGTGAGTGAGTGTGTGCCCAGCGATGGATTGGCGCCCTGTCCTGGGTCTATCTGCCCAGCGCCCGAGACGTTCTCCCCTGGATGGGCATGGGGAACCCCACCGCAACCCTAATAGAGGATAAAGCGGAGGATAATGAATGAATGAATGTTATGGGTTTAGAATGCATGGGTTATAGTATTTTGTATTGGAGGTGGTTAATTAAATAAAAATCTAGTCCCAAGGAAGATGTTGTCAATTAAAACCTTAGGAAGAGTTTTTTGAGAGATGTATAGAGGCTAAAAAAATTAACCTGCTCCTTGAGTGTGGAGCTCACATATTGGATTCATTGCATACACACAGAGGAATTTGTCCTCCACATTTAACCCATCCGTGCAGTGAAACACACATACACACACTGGTGTAGTGAGCACACATGCCCGGAGCTATGGGCAGCCTTGAATACGGCGCACAGGGAGCAATTGGGGTGAGGTGCCTTGCCCATGGGCACTTCAGCCATAGTACTTGGTGGGACCGGGAATCGAACAGGAGACCAGGTAACAAGCCTGGTTTCTTTACCACAAGCCCATGATTGCACCAACAAGCCCATGACTGCCCCATGGTGTGTGTGATGATGTGGGATTTTATGTTTTTATACCAGGTTCGAATACCAGGGGACTGGTATTCGAACCTGGATTCTCAGCACCAAGAGGCGAATGTACTAATGACTAAGCCACCATGCTGGTAAAATATATTGTATTTATGTGCTTTTTGTAGTTTGTTAAAAAATCTTTATAATTGTAACCAGGAAGCTTACTAAGAACAAATTAAATTGTAATCAGGAGCAATTTTACATAATGCAACTCATTCTAATAATAACTGCAATATCCTCATATAAATGTTATCATTTATCTTCTATACAAAACATATTATTTGAGGCAGCAGCTGTTCTTCACTGTTAAACATGTCACATGGCAGAACACTATTCTCCTTCATACACTGGGATTTAAGTACTAAAGCATATTTTGGGGGGGAAAAAACTGTGGACATTCAAAATGTTGTATTTTATCAGCATCTCCTTATGACAGCCATTCCAATTCAGTTTATGTTAAATAATATGTTAGAAACACTTCATTCTATTGAACAAGTACTACTGAAAAAAAATCTGATGTCAACCATTGCAGTTATATAGCAAAATGAGAACCACTAACAAAATAGAAATTATTAATAAGTTAATAATATATGAAGGTTTGATTCTGGCTGTACTGAAACAAAATCAGACTGTTGTTTAAATATAGGGTATACAAAAGCAAAATTTGTCATCAACAAATGTAGCAGAGAGCAATCAGAAATGTTAAAAGTGGTTTCTTTATTTTATATGTGTCTATATTTAGATATGGTGCTCTAAATTTCAAATCTTTTTTATATTCTGACACTTCAAACTTCAAAGAATCACAGCTGTGTAGCTGCTTATTTACTTGTTTAAGGTATATATGCACACAAAGCAGAGGAAAATTATTAGAATATAGCAAAACTTTTTTAGGCAGCACAATATAAAGCTTGTAATGTAATTAAGAAATGGCTAACAAGAACCGCAAAATTATAGGAATAACAGAAATCAAAACAACCATACAACTGCAAAATACCTGCCTGAAGTTTTCGCAGAAAATGTGCTGGTTGGAAAACATTGATTGTTTGAATTGTAAAATACCTGATCACTACATCTGTTCATGGCTGTCCTACACTGTTGAGGCTCACTCTTTTCTTATTGAACTCTATTTCCATTTATGGTAAATGACTTAAATAATGTAATGTACATATCACACATTGATACGAATGTGATGCAGCCAGAGGTGTGCATTATTGTCAATATGAACAGCTGTGAATATGAAAGAATGTGAATGGCTCAGCCAATCACTACCCGTTTGTTTAAATTAAATCACTTGTCTTTTATCATATCCCTGTTACATTTACATGCCATTTAGTCATTTAGCAGAAGCTTTTTCTCCAAAACAAAAGAGAACAGTTTAATAAACTAGCACAAGTAAACACATTATGGTTCTTCATCATCACATATTCTGTGACCAGTCTCACAAACTAGTTATAGCTGTTTATTGTGCTTTTACCAAATGATAGTCATACTTCCACATTTGGATAGGTTATACATGCTTAGTTGGCTTTTAGGTGATTTGTTGTACTTTATGTGTTAATTATTGTTGTGGGGCTGGGAAATCTAAAAATTAAAATGGAAAGTGCTACTGACATGACCCTTAAAAATATGACTTAGAGAATTGTTTTTTAAAAACTGTAGCTACATTACATTATATTACATTTGGTCATTTAGCAGATGCTTTTATCCAAAGTAACTTAAAAATATCTGAACTGGATGGTTGGGGTCACAGAACAGAGTTGTTCATGTAGCATCCCTTGAGCAAGGAGGGTTAAGGGTCTTGCTAAAGTACTGATGTTGATATTCAGTGGACCTGAGATATAAACCCACAACCTTCAGATTGATAGCCCAACCACTGACCCCAATGACTCCTCAGGTAATTATATCAAGATAAACTCAAGAAAGATGTTTAAAGTGATGTTTTTTTTTTAAAGAAATGTTGGGCTGGGGTAAGCTTATAACTATAGGAAGGCACACTAATATTTTTCTTTATAACCAGCCCTTACTATACAGATTAAAAATGTAACCTGTAACTTCTTGGTCATGAGGCCCCCAGAAACTACCCAAAAGGATTGATGTGTTGGGCAGAGCCATAGGAACTCAGACTGTTAAACACAACATGGGATTGATCTTGCAGAGATTTTCAGCTCTGTGAATGGATTGGAGGATTGTGGGATCAGAAATTCACGGGCTGTTTTGCTGCTAAAACGGCTGTGGACTGAACAAAGACTAAGTCTTATCTGCTTTTTGGCTCCTCATCCTATCAGTTGGCCTTAAGTGGCAAGCTGCTTAGTGAAATTCGACCAAAAAAAACTGTTGCTATGGTTTTTCCTGGCAAACTTGCCCAACCCAATCTTTCCTATTTACATTGGAAGACTCCTTGAACATGCATTCTACTGCTTCCTTACCTGGTCTGGCAAGAAGAAGCAGTGGCAGTGCATTAAGTGTCTGGAGCTGTTTTTTATCACCTGTCTTTTCCTTTTCCAATGTACTACAATTTTTGAATATCTCTATTGCAGGACTAATAAATGTATCATCATCTTCTTAAGAAAGCGTAAGAATTTCTCCAACACTTTTTTTTTCTTAATAGATCAATTTTTAATTTCTTCAAAAAGTACAATAGTTTTATACTCCTCATATTACTATTCCTATAGAATAGGAGTACAGAATGAAGGTCTGTGAGAAACTTTTGTTTATAAAATGTGTGTCCATATACAAGTAAGCTGAGACAAACCTCGACATGACATTTTGTGCTTTGAAGCTGATGCTTGGTAGTTAACAGTGTGGAGCATGTGTTCCACGAGTCCTTTTAATCACTGAGGTGTTCCTTTTTCCTCACCTCATCTGTGCACTGGTCCAGCTAGATGAACATGCACACAGGCTAATGGTGTTCTTATCGTCCCTGTGTGTGCTGAGCACAGCCTGTTAACAGCAGAGTTTTTGTCATCTGTGACGGGTAATTCCACTTCTGCTCAGGTCACTGAAGTAGTGTCTCCTAGAGGCAGTTGAGCAAGAAATCAGTCAGGTTCTATGCTGATTACACTGAGCTTCTGTAACCTTTAGAGGTACTAAATGATTTTTGAATTTAACTGACTTAAAAATACTCTGTTTATGATTCCCGTGTAACACCAGCCTTAAATTGTCTATATTATTTACACTGGTTTGCTGATGTCTGCTTTGTGCTGTTGGTCTGTAAAAAAAGTAAAAAATATCTAGACATAGTTTCACTAGCCCAATTAACTATTTACAACAACCAACAATACTGATAAACCTTTATAAGCTGCATGATTCAGCAAAACTTTACTATGCTGCCTGACCTGGTATGGTCCAATGTCAAACTATTATAAAATGTTATGTCTAGTGCCACACTATATCTAAGCCATTTTCACATTTACATTTAGTCATTTAGCAGATGCTTTTATCCAAAGAGACTTATAAATGAGAACATCACAAGACAGTTTTTATCCTTTTTTTACATCAGGTGTTTTTGAAAGAGATGTGTTTTTAGTTGTTTCTTAAAGATGCAAACTGACTCCACCTTAAGGAAAGATTGTTCTACCAGTGGTGAACTGTGGTGAACTTGACAGCGTGAGAATTATCACCTCAGTGATGTGGAATCACCAGGCGACGATCATCACTAGAGCACTACATTTTGAAAATATAGAATGAAGGTAAGAGGGGGCAGATCCAGGAATGGTCCTGTAGGCCTTGTACTGAATGCGAGCAGCTACAGGGATTGACATGAGTTTGCTTGGGCTGGTTGAACACAAGTCAGACTGCAGAGTTTTGAATTAGTTTTAATTATTTTTGGTTGAGTGTTGGCTTTTTGAGCAGAGGTTTAACTATGGCCTGCTTGAAAGAATCAGGAAAAGTAGCAGAGGTGAGGGAGAAGTTGATTATGTGTATAAGTGCTGGTGTGATAGAGGAAGCAATAGAATGAAGAAGGTGAGATGGGATGGAAGCAATGGGACAAGTAGTTGGGTTGTTGGAAAGGAGAATCTTCCAGATGTCCAATTCTGAAACAGGGGAGAAGGATGAAAAGGTTGAATTGATTGGATGTGTGAGATGTAGTTTTGTGGAACTGGTGTATATGAAAGAGTTTGCTGATGCCCTCGATCTGCTCTGTGAAAAGGGTTGCAAAGACATCAGCTGACAGAGAGGTGTTGGGAGGGGGAGAAGGTGGAGTGTGAGCTTCTGAGATGCATGTTAACTTGGACTGGAAGAATAAGGACTTAGCAGCAGTTACATCCTTCGAGAATGTGGCAAAGGTAGACGGGTATGTTTTTACATCTAAAGACAGACCAGACATATGCCATTTTCATTCAACGTTTCGAAGAGCAGTGTGTTGTTTGCGAAGCACCTCTGTGAGCCAGGGACTGGAGGGAGAGCTGTGTGTTTTCCTAGTGGATTTTGGACAGACCTGGTCTAGACAAGAAGCCAAAGGTGGAGCAGAATGGGTGCAGTATTAGTGTCAAGGGTTGAGAAATTACTGATGCAGATATAGAGAACATCTGTTACCAAGTTAGCAAAAACTGTATTTTTATAATTTTCATAGTCAACTTACAGAATTTTTTGTGAAAACAAAGGTTTTACCCAGCTAATGACATACAGTAAACAAAATGGGTGGACATTAATCCCAATATTCATCTATTATCTAAACTCTGTACATTTACTAGATTTAGAATTAATTTATCCATTTATTATCTTCTACTTAATCCTACACTAGGGTCGTGGGCAGATGCAACAGTGCTAACCACAAAACCACTGTGCTACCCCCTCTAATAGTCAGTGTGTGGTAAATTTATGGTACTCTTACTGATTGATATGATCAGTGTCTAAAGTGATGTTACACTAAATCTTTAACAATTAACCTATGTGAATTACACATGAAATCTCAATGTCTATGGCCAGAATTAAAAATGTCTTGCATAAAAGTCATTCACAAAAGTGAAAAACATGTTCCCCATGCGCATCCAGGGAAGAATGTTTCAGGCAATGGGCAGATGCACACTGGACAGGGTGCCAATCTATAGCTGGGCACACACTCACTCACACAGCCACACAAACACAATAAATGGGGCAATTTAGAGCATTTAATATAATTTACCTCGAATCCATTTTTTTTGACTGTGTGTGGAAACAGGAGAACCCAGAGGAAACCCACGCAGGCACAGGGAGAGCATGGAAATGCAACACAGATTGGGATTCGAACTTGGATCCCCAGTGCTGAGAGGCAAACATGCTAACCACTATGCCACCGTGCTCCTCACTTATAATTAATTATTAGAAAATAATTGATTATATTAATTTTAATCTTTCATACACAACTTCTATTAACTTTCTGTACCTCTTTATCATGATCTGTGTGTCATGTTACAGAAGAGCATCCAAAATAACAGCACCATTAATTTTTTAATACAGTACTACAACAATATTCCTGATTATGTGGCCAGGATTCTGCTCACACTTATACTCTCATCCACACAACGCAAAGTTTTTCAGATTACACAAAGCTTAACACCTTTTTGAATAATAACACAATGATACATTCTCTTTTGTGTGACCAACAATGCAGTTTTAACTAGGCATTTCTTAAACCTGTTGTGCCAGTCAAATAAAAGGCATCATAAAAATATGTGCAACATTTTAACTTTCTTTGTTTTTGCTGGGGGCAGCACGGTGGCTTAGTGGTTAGCACATTCGCCTCTCAGCACTAGGGATTCCCGGTTCGAATGGGGAATCCCCATCTGGGTGGAGTTTCCATGTTCTCCTCGTGTCCGCGTGGGTTTCCTCCGGGTTCTCCGGTTTCTTCCCACAGTCCAAAAACATGGATCAAGTCAATTGGATTCTCCAAATTGCCCCATGTAGAGTGTGCATGTCTGTGTGTGTCAGTGTTTGCCCAGCGATAGATTGGCGCCCTGTCCTGGGTGTATCTGCCCAGTGCCCGAATCTCCCCTGGATGGGAATGGGGAACCCCCGTGACCCTAATGTAGGATAAAGCAGAAGATAATGAATGAATGAATGAATGAATTTTTTTGCTGGTCTTATATATTTTCTATGTTGAGTACATGTTGAGGTTATTTAAATGAATTCCTTTTTTCAACTGTTTTCACTTTGAAACACTTTTTATTTTGTGCTTACGTAGTAAAGATAGTGTAGCACTTTTTTATCTACTTTTCAGCGTGCATAGAGTAACAGTGACTAAACATTTCGATACCCTCATGAGAGGCACTTAGCATGAGGGGGAAAAGTTTAATTAATGTCCTTAATAAAGAAAAATACTACTTGCACAGCATGTAGAGGCTGCACACACTGCAGCTCTATCTAACTTCAAACCCCTCCGGTGTAAGATTTCCCATTGCAAGAGCCTCCATTAGCCCAAGCCAAGGACTGCATTCAACTATTAATCAATAGCTAAATTAAATTGTTTTCCCCACTAAATAATATCCTTACAATTGTTCTTCTCCCTGTACATTTATGTAAATTTGACTAAATAAAGATTATTATTTATTCTTTTATTTATTACCTTCTGCCTAATCCTCTACAAGGGGTGGGGTTCCCCATGCCCATCCAGGGGAGAACGTTTTGGGAGCTGTGCAGATCTATCGTTGGGCACACTCACTCATAAAGTCACACATTATATGGGCCAATTCAAAGCATTCAATTCACCTTGAATACATGGGGTATTACGGAGAGAACATGGAAACTCCACCCAGATTGGGATCCCAACCCACATCCCCAGCGCTGAGAGGCGAACATGTTAACCACTAAGCCACTTTATTGCCTAAATAAAGATTAATTGTTTAAAAATATATTTCTGTGAAATAGGAATTACACTCACCTACCTCGATCAAAAAGCGGCTGTGCAAATGAAGCGCAGAGCCGCAGCGCCTTAACGCGCAGAAGGGAGCCAGGCACGCAGGTAGCAGAAACACAGATATTTATTAAAGGTGTAGGGATACCAAAAATCATGAGGTACAGATAACGAGCGAACATAAAACTACGACGTGCACGGAGGAAGGAGAACACGGAAACTAAATACAAAAACACCCGATCACGTGCACAAAAATAAACCAATCAAAGGAACGAGTTAATTAACTAAACAAATGAACAAAGAACAACAGAAGAATAGGTGCTCTAGGCACGTGTTACACCTATGCTTTTGCTTCAATCAAGTATTTATCAACAGATTGTGGATTTATTTGAAGCTTTAGAGAATGTGGGCAGATTGTATTTCAAATGCCAAATATGCATTGTAAACCATATATGTGAAAACGAAATAAAAAATAAAAATCTGTTAGGTGTATGTCAGGATTCGTCTGATAGGTCAATGCTTATAAGTTGTGGAGGGTTAATTTTTATGCTGGTATAGCTTGTGTAGGAGTATGTTCAGTTAACTGTGTAATTTTGGACTCCTTTGGTTCTTATATTGTCTTATTGAGTGTTAAGCAAGGAACAAAATACTATTTCAGTGTCTCTTGTATTTGAGTTCTGCAAATGGTTGTACACGATTGCATTTTTTTCCCTGTTTCTCCTATTTTGTAAAGTTTGTGGGTGCAATCCTCACAGCTGACCATGAGGGCATGGTGCTCTATCTCACAGCAGACTAACCTCAAGTGACTTACAGGGCACTTCTCTACTATCTTCATAAAAGGGCCTAGAACACTAAAGCCTGCTTTTAAAGCTTCTTTTGAAGAGAAAAGGCTTTTTTGGATTACCTCTGGATTTGAATTATAGATAAGATCTTTTCTCTTTAATCTAGTGTAGGTGCTGTTCAAAAGCCTTGAGACTTTCAGTGCTAATATCAGACGAGTACACGCATTGAATTGAAATGTTTGATATGAAGAAGTGAGAATTCAGCCTGTTTTGTCTTAACTTGACCTTATTATCCATTAGGGTAGGATTCTGCTTTTATTAAAGTTAGAAATATCCATATCTTTTACAGTTTTAATTTGATTGCTTTTTGAACTTTACCCATAGAAATATTAATAAATCACAGATGTAATAACAATTATTGAAGATATCATGTAATTTCATATTTTATTCTATTTTAAGACCCATGCACCCATTGAGCTGGTTATGGAAGATTTTCTTCTACAAAATTATTAAGAAAATATAAGTGTATGAGACACAGCTGAACTGTCTTTCTTAGACAAAAAAATAAAAATAAAAAATGCATTTTGACAAACAGGAAATTGCTGAAACTTTGAATATGATGCATTTTGAATAACCAGGGCTAAAATAATTTAAAATTCAGGAATTGATAATTATCAAATGATGAAATATTTTTCAACTATTTTAAAGTAATGTATTTTTAGTGGTCAAGAAATTTATGTTTCATCTAAGGCATCTACAATAAGGAGAATTTTTTTTTTTTAAATATCTGTATTGGTGATGCAAGGTATACAACTTCTTTTGTAAGATTTTTTAAGCTACAAAATTACTTTTTAAAACTTGTACAAGCTTTATTTAAGATTTTACTCTACTTGTACAAAGCTTGATGAAATATGTTACATTGAGAAAAGAAATTTGGGACACACCTCCAAATTTAATTGCGTGTTTTGTTCTGTGGCACAGTTGTCACAGTTGAGCTATTAAAAATATAAAATATTCTAATAAACAATGGATATGTATAGTTTGTTGGATACTGATGTTCATTAATGAGTGGAGACTACAGATGAAACTGTGGCTAAGCATGTTTTTTTGTAAAGGAGTGAAAGGCTTCATGAGATGATGTGATATGTATACAGTAAAGATGATACATAATCAAAGTAAGTAAAATCTGCTTACATTAATGATGAAAGGTTGTCCAAACTAGAACTTATTTACCACTGATTAGGCAACCATCACATGGCTATATCAGCCTGTGTGTGTGTGTGTGTGTGTGTGTGTGTGTGTGTGTGTGTGTGTGTGTGTGTGTGTGTGTGTGTGTGTGTGTGTGTGTGTGTGTGTGTGTGTGTGTGTGATGAACAACCAGATCCTATCCAGGATTGTTTTTTATTATTTTTTCATTTTTTTTTGTTTACACTACCTTATAGCAAAACTATGATTACGGAATGAAATTGATGTTATTCACAAAGGCTCTATACACTTTCAAACTGCACCTCTAAGTCATGAACTGTCAATTTAAGCAATTTATCCATCTAACATTTGCTGCCTGTGCATAGCTGCACTGAGACTCCATAAATACAAGAATGCACTGGACTGCATCGTCTCTATGTGAAGGAGAATATGACCTCATTAGAGAAGGCCAGGGGTGCTTAGTAAAAACTGAGAAGTTGTACTGTATATACATATACAAATTTCCTATTTTGAAAGGCTGAATTTGGGTCTTTTCTAAGCGGTGAGTGGGTGTGTGAGAGTGCATGTGTATAGTGTAATATAAATTCTTTGTACAAAACCTTGTCAAAAGTTGGTCAACAAACGCTTTGCTGAAACTGAAGCTGATGCTTGCTCTTTGCAAAATCATCAGGTTAGCAATAGAAAAGTGTGGGGAAAAGTCAGACATGCAACGATTTGTACCGTCCTTGAAATATCTAATATTCATCATTATCACCATCATTAATATGCTCCTTTTCTGTCATGCTCTGACTTTTTTCAGAACCCTGATATTGTACTGGTTCATTACTTGAATGTCCCAGCTATAGAGGACTGTGGGAAACCATGTGGCCCCATTCTATGTTCCATCAATACAGACAAGAAGGAGTGGGCAAAGTGGACCAAAGAAGAACTTGTTGGGCAACTAAAGCCAATGTGTGAGTATTAACTATATGTTTCCTTCGCTAATAGAATACTGCCCTCTCAGGTTTTGGGGAAAAAAAGCATAAAAAAAGTCTTTAGATTTTGGCCATTTAATTAATTTTGAAGCGTTTCCAGATATCCACTCTGTTTTTGTGGATCTTTTTGTGGAACACATACAGTTGCTGCAAAATACAGTTTTGTTTTCATTATTTACATTTAATTCCTACCACCAAAAAGGTTTTGTAATGTAATAGAAAGTCTTCATCCATATCTTTGGAAGTTTGTGGTTTAAAAGGCTTTTAAGCATTTACCCAGCCCAAAAGGTTGACTGACCTTTTTCAGAAATGGTAGTTTTAACATTAAGACGGTATTATATTTAAAAATAAATAAACAAACTTTATCTGCTTTATGGGCCATTATTATTTTATGACTTACGAACTAAAATTATAATATATACCATATTTATTTTATTAGGGTGGCACGGTGGCTTAGTGGTTAGCATGTTCGCCTCTCAGCGCTAATGATTCCCGGTTCGAGTTTCCATGTTCTCCCCGTGTCCGTGTGGGTTTACTCCGGATTCACTGGTTTCCTCCCACAGTCCAAAAACATGGATCAAGGTCAATTGAATTCTCCAAATTTCCCCGTATAGAGTGTGTTTGTGTGAGTGAGTGTGTTCCCAGCGATCGATTGGCGCCCTGTCCTGGGTGTATCTGCCCAGCGCCCAAAACGTTCTCCCCTGGATGAGCATGGGAAACCCCCCCCCCCCCCCCCCCCCCCCCCCACCCCCCCCCCCCCCCCCCCCCCGCAACCCAAAAGAGGATAAAGCGGAAAATAATGGATGGATTTATTTTATTATTATACTGCATATTATTAGTATAACTGTCCTCACTATTACAGTACTGTATGCACCCAACTATCCGATGTTCATTTGCACTTGGCATCTATGGCAATATCGTCACTTAGTAGTGCAGCACTTTTAGAAAAACAATGTTTTTTTTTTTTTTACATGGGCCCTAATTTCCTGTATGGTTGTGCTGTTGCACTACAAATAAGACTGAACAAACACCACAACTAAGTACTACCACTAATTAGGACAAACTGCTATACAAATAAAAAAATAACAAATAACAAATAACAGCTATAAAAATAATTATGTGAGCGATCACCTATTTAAAAATATAGTGTTTTTTGCCATACCACCAAAAAGGTTTTATAATATAATTGAAAGTATGCCCTCATATCTTTGGAGGATTGTTGTTTAAAAGGTTTCTTAAGCATTTACCCAGCCCACTGAGTTGACTGACCTTAATCATAAACTCACAGATGGCAGTTCAGTCAGGCAAAGTAACTAAGCTAAATTTACAATATAAACCCAAACAACATTCCACTCAACACATACCTTTTCTTTACTGTGATAGTTTTTTGTATCATACATACATTTTTGTATCATACATACAAAGATTTTTGTACCATACAACATCCACACCAACAGGATACTTTTCAAAAAAAGATTTTTAAAATTGTAATGCAATATTACCAAGATTGTGACTGACTGTGCTTAACATGCTCCTCATGGATATTAAGGAGCATTGTAATTAGAACTTGATTCATGCACTGTATATAATATAACGCTGTCACTTATTAGGTACACCTCCTTGTTTCTATAATCCATTTTGTTAATTTTATCAGTTCAACCTATCATTTTTTGTTCTATAATTAATGGCTGTGAAACAGCTGATTATATGCCCAGCGATAGATTGGCATCCTGTCTTGAGTGTATCTGCCCAGCACCCGAAATGTTATCTCCTGGATGGGCATGGGAACCCCTCAGCGAGCCTAGAAGAGGATTAAGCGGACGATGAATAAATTAATTAATTAATTATTATAACTCTCACTTTTACATTACCATATGAACCCAACTACAGTCCATAATAAATACTTGATGCAATGTCCTTGGCATCTATGGCAATTTCTTATATCATTGCTTAGTAGTGCAATGCTTAAAGAAAAACAATGTTTTGTTTTGGCCCCAATGCCTTGTATGTTTGTGGCCAAAATTATGCAATGCAAATAGACTGAACACACACACCACTTACAACATACAACAGCTATACAATATAATTATATGGGCAATCAACCATGTAAAGCTATACAGGGTTTTTGCCATTCTAAGTGGTAAATGTTTCTAACCTTAGATGGCAATAGTAGAACACCAATAATCCCAGGGGCAACAGAGTAACTAAAGCACTGCCCCTTGAAGGCAGCGAGAACAGACAAGAAAGGCACAGATTTCAATATGTAGCGAAACAACAGGGTGTTAAAAACAAACAGAACAATACACAATGATCCCTAAATAAAACTAAGCACGCTGCAAATTAATTAAAAAAAATCTGAACTAAGAAGCCTACTAAAACTGGGACACATGTGAAAGAGTCACACAAAGCTGAGTGTGGTACCTCGGTGTGTAGGGTGATGGGCAATCAATCTGAAGTGTGTGGGTTCAAATTCCAGGTCCACTGAAGTTACCAATGTGGGTCCATGAGCAATGCCCTTAATCCTTTTTGATCCAGGGATGGGTACCAACCCTGTTCTCTGACACCAACCATCAAGTTGTAATACTTGTAAGTCACTTTGGATAAAAGCATATGTTAAATCCATCCATCCATTATCTTCCACTTTATCCTATATTAGGGTCGCGGAGGGGTTCCCCATGCCCATCCAGGGGAGAACGTTTCAGGCGCTGGGCAGATACACCCAGGACAGGGCGCCAATCTATCACTGGGCAGCGTATGTTAAATGACCAAATGTAAATGTAATGTAATGTAAATGCAATAGAGAACCAAGTTCACAAAACCAGAAATAATGTGCAATAACTCATAGCTAAACAAATACAAAGAACTAAAAAAAAAGTTGATTGGCAAAATGGTGGTAGGGCATAAGAATAATCTAAATTAAATAGCATGCACAAAATGGTAGAGCACCAAGAGCAAGACTTAGGCTAAAGTAACAAAATCACATACTCGGAATGTTGTTAATTGCTGGTATAAATGCTGCGCAGGGATGCAACAAATTATAAAATAAAGGAACTGATGAAAGCTAAACATAAGTGTGTTGTAACGTAATGTTCCCCGACCACAACCAACCATACTGGAAAAAAATAGAACAAAAAAAAAACATGTGACAAACAGAAAATCAGAATCATCAGAATCATAATACTTTATTAATCCCCGGGGAGGAAATTGCAAAATTGCAGAATTGCAAAACAAGGTAAGGAAAATTTACACAATAAGTAATTCAAACAATGAACATATAAATCAAACAGATGGGGCCAGAGAAGCAGTCCATCTAACAAATAAGACTAAACATTTTACAGGTATATCTTGCTCAGTCCATGGTAGTCAATAACCCAAAGTCAACTGTTTTCTGTTTCAGATTTGTGTAAAGATTTTATTTAGACACATAAAAATATTTAAAAATTTACAAAAATTTACAAAATTTACATTGTTACATTCTAACTCAATACTAAAATGACTTTTAATCAATTTTGTCCTTATTAAATACATGGTTTTAGACCTTTTAAACAAAGTATACTCTCCGTTCAACAGTTTTACACTGTAATCCAACCCATTATTTCACATGAATGAAGCAGCACTGGCTTAACTTAATTTGTATTCTACCAGACTGACATTTATCTGGCCACATGGTGTTAATGAAAAAAGACAAAGTCATTGTAAAAAAAAAGCTACTGAACATAACAGAAAAGTGTGGATATATGTGATCACACTTTGCCCTGTATTTGAACGTACTTTGTCTAGACCTTCTCTTTTCTTTGGCTAGCAGAGTAAGCATGCTTTGGCTTCCCGGCATTTAGTGGAGGAGGGCAGTGGTGATATTGATTGATGTGTGTGTGAGGGAGAAAAACAGTGTCTCACTTACCAGAAATTCTTCATGTATATGTTCCTACCACTTATCTTAATGTTAAAAAGCACAGGGTATTTCCCTGTGCTTTTTAACATTAACATTAACATTAACATTAACATTAACATTTTTTTTTTTTTTTCCGACCGACACACCGACACACACACACACACACACACGTATGTATGTATATATATATATATATATATATATATATATATATATATATATATGTGTGTGTGTGTGTGTGTGTGTGTGTGTGTGTGTGTGTGTGTGTGTGTGTGTTGGTTTGTTAAAAAATGACCAAGAGAATATCAGAGAATTGGTGTCAGACCAGAGTATAAACAAAAGACATATGATCATGTTTTCCTGGAATCCTGCATGAACATGTCTGTGACAAGAATCATGGGTTGTTTGAACTGGAACAGGCCTGTCAATATAATGAATATATGAAGCCACCTCTTTGCTGTCAGCACTTTTAGTAGCAGGAAGGCATCTGCATGATGTAGGCAGCATGCTAATTACCATGGTATGTTACCATCCCATCCTGTGAGTAATCAATTAAGTGCCCTCTGTTCACATTGACTTTAGGACAAAGATGTAAACAAAATTGTTTATTACACCTGCTGTCTGATTTACTTGTGAACAATTAACAGTAATGCATAAAGTCATGGACTTGGTAAATAGTGTGTGCAATTGCAGAAGGTCAAAAGTTCTCTATCTGCAATGCTATTGTTGAAAGTCCAATGACATATCAATAAACCTGGCTGTCAGTTAGTGGCATTAAATGACCCTCAGATACTCTATCTGACTTGAAGGGAAACAGTACTACCTAGTGGTGTCTTAGTGGATTTGCAGGAACTTGCCAGCCTAAAGATTCTGCCATACAAATCCTACCTTTTTTAAGCTATGCATAATTTATGTGTACATTATATATTAGACCTGCATTTGGAAAATGTTCCCTAGAGAAGTATGTATGTTATACAAAGACTTACATCCATGTAAGAGGAGCTGAGTTTACACTTTTTTTATACGGATGACAAGAAAATTATTTTTACTCCAAAGAAACCTGTTAAAAGATGATAAAATAGAGCTTGTTTATCCACCATATTATCTAAGATTTCATGCTTTTACACCATAAAATGTCTCATTACTTCCATTCTCCGCATTGCACTAATATTTCCTCTACAGTACAGCGTTTGGAGTGTAGATCCATCCTAAAATACTTCACTATAAAAGAAGATTGCTGTAACTCTGTGTCTGCATAAAGTTATTAAGCACTTGCCATCTCAGCAGTAGTTTTTATTTATTTCCTACTTTGCATTTATATCTGTAATTATCTGCTGTTCAGCGAGCAATAATTTATTTGAAAATTTACAATTATGGGTACTTTTTACCTTAACTGTCATCTGTATCTGTCCAAAACAAATGCAAATACATAATTAATAAGGCTTAAATCAAGACCAGGCTTTTAGCAGGATGGTTGATGCTTCGTTTATATAGTGAAGTCAACATGTTTGTAAAAATCACAATGATCTACAGAGGTAAAAAGTTTACTAACTGAGAGACTTTTGGCAAAAATGCAGAACAATGTGTAGAATTGAAAAATAGAATATAACAGGAACCTATACCTCCAACAATTTTAAGTTCATTTAATAATTTTGTGTTTTTATAGTAGTGTTTTGTATCAAAACAGTATGTTTAACATGCTGCATAAGGAAAGCTATAGGGCTGGAGTTCAGGAGAAAGATCGCAAAAGTTTCATCCAGCTTATGTAATAAAGAAACCATGATTCAACAATGCATATCTCTTCATCTGTGTGCTGTAAAAAAAATTAAAATAAAACTTTTCAAATCTGTTGCATCACCAACACCTTGTCCGGGGCATTTCTCTAAACTGGATGACTAAGTTGTAATATCAGAGATATTGATTCAGGAAGATACCCAAGGCTGAAATAAGATTTGTGGGTCTGTGGATGTGGGTCAGATTTGGATAAGATTTTTGGATAAGATTTGTGGGTCTGTGGATGTGGGTCATTTCATAATGTGGGTCATTTCATAAGCTTTACCACAAAGCCGTGCATTAGAAAAATTTGTAGTTTGTGTTTTAGAGGTAAAATAATCCATTGTAACACCTTCCCAAAAGTTTTAAGTATCATGTTTTACAAAAGCAAATACAACACAACATAGATATTTGCACTAAAGCACAACCCACTTTATAATTCCATTTATAATTTCCATTATAATTCTATTTGCACAGTGTATATACAGAGTTAAATTTATTTTTATCTTTATTTTTATCTTTATTCTTCTATTTTCTTATCCTTTACAAATTAACAATTAAACTTTCTGTGGAGAGGTCAGGTAAGAATTTCACTGCTGGCTGTACCATGTATATCTACGCATGTGACGAATAAACCTGATTCTGATTTTGATTCTGATAGATGGTAGCAACATTTTGTGAGGTTGTTTTTTCTTTTGCCAGGACTAAAGGTAAAATAGTTTCAATAGATAGGGCCTGTGGTGGACAGATACAGATGGGCAAGTGATTACCATTCCAACAGGATAATGACTCTGCATATAAAGATAAAACACACAGTGACTTAAAGATATAATAATAATCTTAAGAAGCTAAATTAGAGCCCTGACCCAAAAATGCATAAAAATTTGTGGCTGGACCTGAAGTGTACAGTCATTCACCATGGGATTTGACTAAACCCATCCCCATCCAGGGGAGAACGCTTGAGGGGCAGGGCAAAACAGGGCTTCAAATCAGATAGGATGCTGTTTTATGGGCAGTGTGTTGGAATGTTGTTCCATGTTTAAAAGTAGAAAATATATTTATTACATGTCTGTTAAATTAAACACTGGTGCAGTGAGAGGTCTCATATCACTTTCTGTGTGGAGTTTGTATGTTCCTTATTTGAACTGCTCACAGTTGAGCTTTTGTTGCAAAAAGTTGTTTTTCAAAATGCGGTAAGTAAATCTGGAATTTGTTTAAAGGTGAGATTAGGTAAAATAACTTTGCATTGTTGCACCATAATCCCGGTGATGTTGTGGGTGTGGAGCTGGACTCGCTGATGGTAGTATCAGAGAGGAGGATGCTGTCTAAGCTTAAGGCCATTATGGACAATGCCTCCCACCCGCTATACCACACCCTTGACAGATACAAGAGTACGTTCACTCAGAGACACATTCCTCCTAAATGCACCACAGAGCACTACAGGAGGACATTCCTACCTGTGACCATCAAACTATACAACTCACTCAATGTGTAATAACATAACATAGCAATAGTGTCTTTATACATTAGGTTTTAACTTGTGCAATATATGTCACCACTGCCATTGACACGTTACTTTGTTATAATGTTATATTTTATTAGAAATATTAGTGATGCATTTTTCTTTTGCTTTATTAAGCCCTTGTTGTTTAAATTGCCACTTTTTTTTTGTACATTTCATAACTTTACAACTATAACATCTAACAATTATTCTAATTTCTTATTCTGATTTCTGAAACCGGGTGGAATGGTGGCTTAGTGGTTAGCACAGTCGCCTCTCAGCACTCGGGATCCAATCCCAATAGAATCCCAATATGGGTGGAGTTTCCATGTTCTCCCCGTGTCTATGTGGGTTTCCTCTGGGTCCTCCGGTTTTCTCCCACAGTTCATAAACATGGATTCAAGGTAAACTAAATGCTCTAAGTTCCCCATATAGTGTTTTCTCAGCAATAGATTGGCACCCTGTCCTAGGTGTATCTGCTGAGCACCTGAAACGTTCTCCCCTGAATAGATATCCCCACAATTCTAGTAGAGGATTAAGTGGAAAAAACAAAAATCAAATCAAATCAGGTTTATTGGTCACATGCATATATACATGGTACAGGCAGCAGTGAAATTCTTTCCTAACATCTCCACATAAAGTTAAAGGAAATAGAATAAAATAAAAAGTTAAAATAGAATAAAGATAAAATAAAAATAAAATGAAATATGTATTTACACTGTGCAATTTAAATAAAAAATAATAAGAGAAACTGTACAATTATGGCACTGTATAATGAATGAATATTTTAAAACCTTAAGCCTGTTTTTGTCATAAAGATGTGAGTTCAGATGTTGTACAGCATGTGTGGCAATCTCAAGGCCTGCGGGCCATTTCCGGCCTGTAATACTATTATATACGGCCCGATAATTTTACTGTGATGTATTATTATTGTTATTAATGGCCTGGCGATATGTTTTTTGGACTATGCTCATATTTTGAATTTGTATGATTTTTGCAGGAACATTTTTATTTTTCTAAAATGTTCTAATATTTTTCTCAAGAGCAAGAAAAAGAATGTTTTGATTTGTTATTTTTTCTTTTGTGAAAAAGCATAATCTTTATTTAATATTTTTCATGTTCATATTTGTAACTTTTATAAATTTGTCAAGAGATATTTTTATAGAGAGTATAGTGTTTTAAGTTATATTTAAGTTTAAGATTATTTATTATGGAATGATATTCCAGTCTTGAATATTCTGCACTGAACCAACATTTAGTTCATTTGATTTGTTTCATAAGTTCATGGCATAATGCGTATAATATGTTATGACATGTTGAAGGAATTTTCTGTCCACACGTGCAGCACTAGAGCTCACTGGGATGTAGCTACTTGCTGTGTGCTTGACAGCTGTTGTCTGTTTTCTTCATATTTATTCATACAGCTCATGAGTTCTAGCAGCATGCTTTTATCTTTGTTTCTGTGTGCTGCTCTGTTATTTCTTCCACTCTTGTGCCCTTACTCCGCCACCCCTTTGCTGAGAACTCTTTTCCTACTTTAATGGTTTTCTCTAACTTCACCTTCTTTTATAAGCAAATGTAGAAAAATGTGCAGAGCTCATATTAAGGACCACCTTTATGTTTGATAATGTAAATGTAAAAGTAATACTGGAATACACTGATGAAACCATGAAAAAGTGTAAGCACATGAGTTAGTAGCTCAGTTACTAGTCAGGGTGACACGGTGGCTTAGTGGTTAGCATGTTCATCTCTCAGTCCTGGGGATCCAAGTTCAAATCCCAATCTGGGTGGAGTTTTCATGTTCTTCCTGTGTCCATGTGGGTTTCCTCTGGGTCCTCCAGTTTTCTTCCAAGGTCCAAAAAGATGGATTCAAGGTAAAAATGAATGCTCTAAGTTGCCCATATAGTGTGTGTTTGTGTATGTGTCTGAGTGAGCAAGTCATCCCAGCAATAGATTGGTAAATTGAATAAATCTGCTGAGTACCAGAAACGTTCTCCCCATGTTCGCATGGGTTTCCTCCAGGTTCTCCAGTTTTTTTCCACAGTCCAAAAACCTGGATTGGTAAACTGAGTGAACAGAATGATCTAAATTGCCCCATATAGGGTGTGTTTGTGTGTGTGTTAATCTTTTAATCTTTCTGGTCAATAATTGTTTGTAATGACTTGATGGAGAACATAAGCTGAAAATTAGCTTCTCACTCTAGAAGGAAAAAAGCATTTAAAATATATTTTAATATATCATTTTTTTTTTAATAAATTTAAAATTGCACGCTGTTAAGTCACTTTATTTAAGATAATAGCTTGTTCTCCAAACTTTACTCTTATAATCAGGAAAAAGCAAATAAAATCTTATGTGAGTATCAAGGTTTCTAACTATATTGCTAGTGGTTTGTTAACATTAAACACTGAGTTACTGCTGCTTAGTTATGTTGGTTAGCCACTTTCAAAGGTTCAGTGAAACACTAAAGATGTGAGTCATCTTGAAACAAGATAAAATCAGTATATTAGCAAATTATTTGTTATCATACACATTATTTTGTGTAAAACCTAATACAGTGTTGATGGCTGTTACGGTCTGCTGATGCCATGACTTGAAAGAACAGAGCTGAACAATGTGACAATGTACTGTTGTAAAAAGCGCTCTATAAATAAATAACTTGAACTTAAATAACTTGAACTTGAAGGTGTTTCAAAAGTAGTCTTTAATCCAGAAGACACTAGGTGAAAACAGCCACGACATGAACATAGCATAAACAATGTTCCAACACTAAATGCTTGGAAAGGCACGATTTTAAACATGTAAGGGATGGACATGTAATAAGACACACCAGGCTGTACCAGATTACACAAATTACACATAAAACAGGACCCAATGGGGTGCGGGTGTACAGCCCAGTAATGCCGATAATACCACTAGTTTGATATGACAGTGGTGTTGCTTATAGAGTCTTTTACCAGTACACCATTAAAACAGAAACATAGCCCGATTACCATGCTATTACTATCAAAGGCATTATGCAATTCCTCTAAAAGTTCTTGAGTAGCTATTGCCACAATTTTAAAAGCAATCCCTTGCTCTTTTCCTTTTGTACCTTAGAAACGTTTTTGAGATTTGATTGATGTGGGCAGCCTCATAACTCTCAAACCACAGGTATTTAAGATTGTGTGTTAGTGCTAATTAAAGTGCTAAGTAAATTGCTTACTACTCTTCATATATGTTTCACGTGACAGTGAAGTGACATGACCTTATATGAAAAAACCTACTGTCCAGCAATTTAACCATTGACCATGTAATACCTGCGAAAAATAAAATAAAATCTCTTCTAATGCTGTTTTCACTCCAGTTCATGGCATCAAATGGACGTGCAGCAATGGCAACAACAGCTCCGGTTTCTCAGTAGAGCAGCTAGTACAGCAGATACTGGACAGCCACCAGACCAAACCTCCTCCTCGGACTCACAACTGCCTCTGTACAGGCACATTGGGTAAGTGACAACAAAAATAGTCAGAGGTAGGTTTTTATACAATAACTGGTACCAGTATAAGTATAATAATAATAATAATAATAATAATAATAATAATAATAATAATACATTTTATTTATAGGCGCCTTTCAAAACTCTTAAGGACACTGTACATAGGAAATAAAATCAATTAAATAAAAAATATACAAACAGCAACAACATAAAACAACAAGAAAAATGTTTTGAAAAGAATTAAATAAAAAATAATTTAAAAAAACAATCTAAGAGCTGTATGCTAACCTAAATAAATGAGTTTTGAGCTAAGATTTAAAATGCCTAGGGAGGGGCAATATCACAAATTATTGTATAATAATTTATTGTTTATCAAAAATTAATATTAATCTAATGGCGAACTAATAGTACCACAATAAAATAGAAGATATTCTTTTTTTTTTAATCCTCAGTTTTTAATACATTAGTAGCATTCAAATAATCACAATATCAAAGAACTCATAGACCACCAAAGACTTAATATAATATGTTAAATATACACAACTTAAAAAAAAAACATTTAAAAAAGCATTCAAAAATGTTAAGACTGAGGCACATAATGTTGCTGAATCCAGTCCTGACCAACTCCAGCAACCCCAGATCATAAAAAAATTCATGTGGTGAAATATTTTTTAGGCCAGACAGTGAATGAACTTTTTTTTGTCATATTTAGCCTCTGTCATAACCTATTTTTCATTGCCTTGAAGCATTTGCTTCTAAATTTGTTTCTATTTGTTTCTGTTTTCTCATTAAAAACACTGAAACTCATACAGTTGCCTAGATGTTTTCATTAATTATAAAATTACATATATTAGTTTTTTTAATGCGGTGGCACGGTGGCTTAGTGGTTAGCACGTTCGCCTCTCAGCGCTAGGGATTCCCGGTTTGAATCCCCATCTGGGTGGAGTTTCCATGTTCTCCCCGTGTCTGCGTGGGTTTCCTCCGTGTTCTCCGGTTTCCTCCTACAGTCCAAAAACATGGATCAAGTCAATTGAATTCTCAAAATTGCCCCATATAGAGTGTGTTTGTGTGAGTGAGTGTGTGTCCAGCGATGGATTGGCGCCCTGTCCTGGGTCTATCTGCCCAGCGCTCGAGATGTTCTCCCCTGGATGGGCATGGGGAACCCCACCGCGACCCTAATAGAGGATAAAGCGGGAGATAATGAATGAATGAGTTTTTTTAATGCATTTTTTAAAAGTGTCTCAAATTCGGTGGAACTGAACAGATTATATTTGACTTTGTTACATACATATATGTCCTACGTGTCTATTGACTTTTGGGGGGAAAACAAAGTACCTAGAGCAGTGCTTCTCAAATATTGGGGTGCGCCCCCTGGACATAACAAGATATCACAGAGCAAGTGATATTAAGTGTACTGAACAAACCCTCAAGAGACAACATGGAAAAATATTTAACAGGGATGGCTGAGAGAAAGGCGGAGAGAGACGAAGATAACGAGACCAACAAAAGTCAACCGAAAGCTAAATGTCGAAGCGTATGTAGCGCTTGGCTTCACTGTAACTGAGGTGGGAGACGAAGAAAGACCAGCTGGGAGACCCCGGTGTGTCTTCTGTGTCTTAAAATGTTGGCAGCGGACAGCGTGAAGCCAAATAAATGAAGGTGTCACTTAAAGACATTACACCCCAATCACGCTGATAACCGCTTGAGTTTTTTAATCGTAAACGTGACGCGTATAACCAGCAATCATAACGCTTTATGAAAGCTACTTCAGAAAAGCTGTGCGCTGCAAAACGGGCGCATTGGAGACATTAGTTCTGACTTCCTCAAAAAAAAAAAAAAAAAAACAGCACAAATTTTTGTATTCATTTTTGTTTTGTAGGTTAAAGTGTTAATAAATTGTGCTCCTGAATTAATGTTGCTGGTGAATTTAAATTTATTATTATTTTTTTATTTTATTTTATTTAATTTTTCAGTATCAAATGCCAGTCAGTTCAAAAATGTTTCTAGTTTAAATAAGGATTTTATTCGTTTCTGTTACAAACTAAAAAACAAAGTTAATAAAATGTATTCTGTTCTAAGTTGATCTATATTTCTTTCTTTTTTGTTTTCTTTATTGTTAATAAGGATACATTGTTATAAAAGAGCTGTACTTATAACAAATTTATAGACAAATCATACTACAGTGGTCGTGTAAAAATACTTTATCCATTTTGTCATGTGGGGGGTGTGTGTGTGTGGGGGGGGGGGGGGGCGCAAAATGTTTTCTTCTTCCTGGGGGGGCTTAACAGAAAATAATTGAGAATCACTGACCTAGAGGAACCTCACGCAGTCACATGAAGAACATTTTAAGTCTGCCCAATTGTACAATTTAATTTTAATCATAAAATGAACATTAAAATTAACAGCTTTTGAATAACATTTAGTTTCTTTAATATGTTAATGTTTATCAAGTGTTTTTATTGTTGTAATTCATTATAATAAAAGGAGCTTTACACTTATAGGGCTAATATTTTTTTTTATTTATTTCCTAGGTACTGGCAGCAGTGTGCACCACAAGTGTAATAGTGCCAAACATCGTATTATTTCTCCTAAAGTGGATCCTCGCACTGGTGGCTACAGCAGTGGTCACTCAGAATTACAAAACAGTGATGTGTCAGAAGGCAAAACAGAACACAATCACAGTGGGGGCAAAATCGGCACAGGCGGTTCAGCGGGAGGAATAACGCGGGAAAAACGAAATGGAAAAGTCCACAAACCCACCCTACTGCACCAGAACAGCACAGAAGTCTCATCTACCAATCAGATCGAAGTCCCAGACACAACACAAAGCTCACCTGTGTCAATTAGTAGTGGTCTAAACTCAGACCCAGACATGGCTGACAGCCCTGCCATTACAGGCATGGGTCATGTACCGTCCGTGATGGGAAGCCTTTCACAAAACATGTTCATGTCAGAAGTAGCAGGAGATCCGGTCTACAGTATATCTCCTACTGGTAGTGCTAATGCTCATATGATGGGCTCTGATGGTACGCCCCATGGTTTGGTGCTCACAGTCAACTCTGATAGCCACAAATTTGCCTTTCCTGGTAATGGAGGCACAGATGCAGGAACTCCAGGGGCCACAGATGGACTCTCCATGCTCTCTGCAGCCGGAGTCTCAGACGAACTTATACTCTCCAGCAGCCTAGACTCAAATAATATGAAGCTACCTGAAACCACTGTTAATTTTGACCCTGACTGCTTCCTAAATAATCCAAAGCAGGGGCAAACTTATGGAGGCAGTGGTCTGAAGCAGGAAAATAGCTCCTCCAGTGGCTCTCCCTCTTCTGTGACTTGTGCAAATGGCTTGCAACATTCTCCATCTATGTCCAATTCTAGTTTTAGCTTTGCCGCTGATCTCATTAAAAATATCAAAACTGAAGACACATCGTTTGAGCAACAGCTGGCCAAAGAAAGTGGGTACCAGGTGGGAACAGTAGTAAACTGTAGTGTAGCCAATGGCTCAGCCTCTCAGACGCAACTTACTTTGACACCTGCAGGTTCACTGTTACCCTCTGGTGGGGGTCTAAGTCCCAGCACTACCCTAGAGCAGATGGACTTTAGTGCCATTGACTCAAAGACAAGCTTTTCTTCCAGTGCAATGGGTTATGACCAGGCCATGAGCAACACTCATCTAGCCCACCATTCTCCAAGCTTCTTTCTCCAGGAAGCCCCACAGTCAAGCCAGAACCAGCAGAACAGGCAGACCTCGGAGCACAACAACCATGATAGAAGCTACATGAACTTACAGGTAGTCAAAACTGATTCGTCTGGAACAAACGGCAATCTCCACCACCACCATAGCCACCAGACCCAACACAGACCCAAATGCAATGGAATTACAGCCACAGAGAACACAGGACAGGCTGCACCACTTCATCTACTACAGTATACTGGAAGATTTGCCAACCTGGGGCATGATGAGGTAGTTGGTCAAGATCAACCTGGAAATACTGCTACTGGGCCGTCTGGCACTGCTGAAACCAAGGCAGATAACTTACTTAAATCTGGGGATCCTTTACAGTCTTGTACAGGAAACAATGCAGATGGAAGGGAAGCAGAACAATATCTACAGACAAGCACAGAAAATGGCGTAGGAACTGAATCTGTGACTGTTGTGAATGGGAATGTAAATGAGAGTGTTAATGATAACAGGCAGCAGCAGTTGCAGCCTCTTCTTCAAGGTACTGGGCTGGTACAAGGCCTCTATAACTCTGTGGGTTCTCACCAGACTCTGAATGAAGCTGGAGCTGCTGGTACTGGTGGTACAAGCATGGAAATCAGCCTGGATCACTTTGACATCTCTTTCGGCAATCAGTTTTCTGACCTCATTAATGACTTTATCTCAGTGGATGGGGGTGCAGTGGGATCTAGTGGAGCACTCTATGCTCAGCAGTTGATGGCACCACCTGGCCCAGATGGCCAAGCAGCCTCAGGATGCAATCAACAGGGACGAGAAGATAGAGCCAACAGAGCTGCAGGATACAGTACTTCTGACCTCTGTCTTCAACACTGCTGTAGCCCTGAGACGATGGGAGGTGGAACAGCTAGCGCAGGAGCCCCAGATGAAACAGGCACGCTTTCCTATATGCATGTAGCTGAGGTTGTTTCAGCAGCAGTAGCCCAGGGTACACTAAGTATGCTACAGGCCACAGGGCGACTCTTCATGGTAACCGATTACTCGCCAGAGTGGTCCTACCCAGAGGTAAGTTAATTTAACATGTGACTGAAATATTTTCAGTTTTTATTTTGGTTGGGCTCTCTCATAATAAAACAAATACATCTAATGAACAGATGTAAAGAGAAATATGCACATTATAACCAAAACTTTGAGCTCACTCGAGCTTCACATTAATTCATTTGTTATCTTCCGCTTCATCCTAAACTAGGGTTGCGGGGGGGGGGGGGGGTTCTCCATGCCTGTCCAGGGAAGAACATTTTGGGTGCTGGGAACATACACTCAGGACAGGACACCATTCTATCGCTGGGCACACTCACTTACACGGACACAGACACAAACACGCTCTATATGGGGCAGTTTACCTGGAATCCATATTTTTGGAATGTGAATGGAAACCAGAGAACCCAGTGGAAATGCACACAGACACAACAGGGAGAACATGAGCACCCCACCCATATTTGAACCTGGAATCCCCAGTGCTGACAGACGATTGTGCTAAGCCACAGTGCCACCTTAGTTTCATACTGGTCTGAGTTAATTAAAATATAAGCCTAGAATTCTTAATTAAAATAATTTGAAAGTATTTAACATTTTAAAGTATTTTTAATAATATTACATAATATTGATTCATATAGGCTAAAGTTAATCTTTTATTAAAATTAATCTTTTTAAAAATTAATAAACTTTGACTTCCCCCAATTAGCCATGCTTTTTGGGAAAATGTGTAAAGTTTCCTGGATGAACAAATATGTAAAAGACAAACAATATGTTCAAACATTCAGAGTCTACTAGTGTGTATAAATAATGGAGGAAAGGGTTTGCAATAAGTACTTAAAGATTGAAGACAGCTAAAAGTGCTGATGGTTACATATTTTTCTTACAGCTACATGACCTAAATGGCACAGATGTGTTTTTTGGCATCATTAATTGTTTTGAGTATGGAAATCATAATGGAATACGTCCATTTAAATTGTTGATTTAATAACATTTAAAATAAATGTAAAATAGAATTATTTGTCTCTGACTTTTGTGCCACAGATATAAAATAGCATAAATGAATGAATCAATCAATTGACTATTAAAGAGTGTGTGCATAGTAAAAAGATTTGGTAAAACCACTGTGTTAAAAAAAAACAAGTTCCGATTTCTACATCTTTATGCAAGGGTAGTAATATGCCATGTGCCATAACACTGCAGGACACAACAGTACTATTTAATGAACGTAATTATTTGAAAAAGGAGGCTAAGGTGACATTGAGAAAGGGTGACACTGACTAAGACTGTTTTCTATCCACAAATATTTTTCACATTAACAGATTTTGTTAGAAATTGGCACAAAAGGAACATAATACTGTCTTTTTATGGTGGCATGAATTATCGTAGCGACTCCCCCTCTCTCTCTGTACGGAGGGGAGGAATGATATGCGGTGGCATTGACAATAAAGCATCCTTGTATCCTTTTAGTTTTTTTTTTTTTATATTGAATAAATTAATTATGACCAATGAATTAATTTAATACAAATTTCTTTTCACAAATATTACACACATTTGTTGCATAACTAATTTGTTTAAGTAACTTCTAATTTTTCAGGTGAAAAAAATAATAATATAATGAGCAGGAGAGCAGGCGAATATGCAATCTTGTGCAAAATTTTGGACAGACCTGATTAAATGACATCTTGATTTCGAGTGTTAATAAGATAACATGGGCGGCACGGTGGCTTAGTGGTTAGCACGTTCGCCTCTCAGCGCTAGGGATTCCCGGTTCGAATCCCCATCTGGGTGGAGTTTCCATGTTCTCCCCGTGTCCGCGTGGGTTTCCTCCGAGTTCTCCGGTTTCCTCCCACAGTCCAAAAACATGGATCAAGTTAATTGAGTTCTCTAAATTGCCCCATATAGAGTGTGTTTGAGTGTTTGAGTGTGTGAGTGTGTACCCAGCGATGGATTGGCGCCCTGTCCTGGGTGTATCTGCCCAGCGCCCGGGACGTTCTCCCCTGGATGGGCATGGGGAACCCCACAGCGACCCTAATAGAGGATAAAGCGGGAGATAATGAATGAATGAATGAATAATAAGATAACATGTCGTATTTAAGAAATATAATGTCAGCCAATCATAAAGAAATGTTTGTCTGCCAATCATAATTTTATTTATTCATTCATTCAATAACTTCCACTTAATCCTCTACTAGGCTCATAGGGGTTCCCAATACCCATCCAGAGGAGAATGTATCGGGTGCTGTGTATATACACCCAGGACAGAGCGCCAATCTATTTCTGGGCACATTCTCACACACACACACACACACACACACAGAGTCACAGACTCTATGAGGCAATTTAGGGTATTCAATTTACCTTTAATCCATGTTTTAGACTGTGAGAGGAAACTGGATAGGCAAACTAATAATGGGTGTTAATTTATGTCTGTCCAGAAAAACAATAAAAGATTTGCACAAGGTTGTACACTTTGAAAAATTTTTCTTTTTCCTAATAAATAATTATTTTCTACTACTACTTCTACTACCACAACTGCTACAAGGCATGCAATATCCCTTTTATCCCTTTTACTCAAAATGCTGCTGCTTTCTGCCACATGGTGGCAGCAAAGTGTTATAACAAATAGTGTTAAGCGGGATAGTAGAGCTTGCTTTATAACGAGCTACATCTGCTCAAATGTACAGTTCTGATTAGAATTTCAAAACGTGTTTGTGTGTGTGTGTGTGTGTGTGTGTGTGTGTACTGCAGGGAGGAGTTAAAGTGCTGATAACGGGTCCATGGCAGGAGGCTAGCAGCCAGTATAGTTGCCTGTTTGATCAGATTTCTGTTCCTGCCTCACTTATCCAACCTGGAGTCTTGAGGTGTTATTGCCCTGGTAAGTTACTGCACAATCAAATTTACACAGGCACACACAAGAAACATTTATGCATACTATTATAGTAATAACCAATCACTCGTCTAGATCTCCGAGCTGACCTGGAGGCCCCAGACAATGACTGGTTATGATTTAATGCAGGACAAACTGTGTGAGCACCTCTTTAAGCCCTATGATATTTAATGCAGTATACAGAACAACCACAATGTCATTGGAATCTCTCTCAAGGTGGCCCCTCCCACTAAGTGTTTAAAATAACCACACAACTTACACTCTTTATAGGCTGTTTGTGAAGAATTTTTTTTTGCAATAGTATGGGACTGTTTTCTTTCAAATGCTTACATTTAAATATGATCACCTTTTTTTTAATGTAAATAGGCAATATTTGTTCAGTGGGGTGTTTTGATTCATGCCCCCAAATGTTTTGCCAATCACATATTTTCCCAACCTTACAAAATTATTGGTCAGCATGTACTGTTTGTTATCCCAACTCAATACATGACACAAGCCACAGCTCTTTTTTTATTTCTCACACGTCATGAGTTTTAATTAAGGGTGTTTGTGCAGCCTTCAGGGTTCATTTTGGTCTAACCAAGCATGAGAAGTGCCTGCTGAACTCTCATGAGTGCTGATTTGATTTTCTCTCTGTCATTCTAATGACTAGGGTGTGTTTACTTTATCTGTCTGCAGCCCATGACACAGGCTTGGTGACTCTGCAGGTGGCAGTCGGTAATCAGATCATCTCGAACTCCGTGGTGTTTGAGTACAAAGCCCGTACATTGCCGTCTCTACCCTCATCTCAGCACGACTGGCTCTCTCTGGACGGTATGCCTTTTGTCATTTATTTTGAATTAATGATAAATTGCTGCATTTGAATGGACCTTGAAAGTATGCAAAGGCAAAAGAATGATGATAGTAAAAGTAAAAGGACTCATTATGATTATTTACAGACAAGACAAATACAAATAAATATAGAGATAAAGAATATGTGTGTGTTTGTGTGTGTGTGCTTTCATTATGATCATATGATCATATGATCACTATTATTTATAATTTGTATTACTATTTGGTTGGTTAATTAAATTGTAAATTTTTCAAGTGATTAGGTGATTTATCAAGTGAATTAGCATATGTATTTTAGCTTCTACTTATTTGGTATGATTTCATAAACATACTTGTAAACTAAACTGTAAATTAAATTTAATTTTTTTGCTTATCTAAGTCTTTTTAGTCTTAAACTGGAAGTGCTCGAGCCAATCCCAAAATAATTTACCACCAGGAACAGTTTAGTATATTCAATGCACCTGAATTACATATCATTAGACTGAGGGATAAAACTGGAGCACCTGGCCCACTCAGAACAGGCAAACCTCAAACAAAAAAGACACAACTTACATGTACAGAAATCAAACACGTACATTTTAGTTGTGTGCTAACTTTTTTAATACACCATCTTTAATATTAGACCTTAAATGTCTAATTATGTAATTATTTACAATTCAAAAAGATAAGAGTAAAATAAAAAAAGTGTTACTGATTTACCAAAGGTTTTTCTTACTATGTTTTTGTATCTGTCTAAGCAGTTTTATGTACTTGCATAAATTAGGCAGAGTGCGGCATGATGGCTTAGTGTTTAGCCCATTTGCGTCTTACGACTGAGGATTCCAGGTACAAATCCCAATCTGGGTAGAGTTTCCATGTTCTCCCTGTGTCTGCGTAGATTTTTTCCGGGTTTTTGCAACATATAGTGTGTGTGTGTGTGTGTGTGTGTGTGTGTGTGTGTGTGTGCGTGCGCATGAGTGTTCCCAGCAATAGATTGGCACCCTGGCATTAATAATGCCCAGCGCCCGAAATGTTCTCCCCTGGATGGACATAGGGACCTTTCCGCAACCCTAGTAGAGGATGAAGCCGAAGATAATGAATGAATAAATTAATTAATTAATTAAACAAGTTGGTTAAAATGTGGCTGGTGGCTTAGTGGTTAGCACATTTGCCTCTTAGCCCTAGTGATTCCCGGTTCGAATCCCAATCTGGGTGGAGTTTCCATGTTCTCCCCGTGTCCGCATGGGTTTTCACTGGGTTCTTCGGTTTCCTCACACAATCCAAAAACATTGATCAAGGTCAATTGAATTCTGTAAATTGCCCCATATACTGTGTGTCTGTGTGAGTGAGCGATAGATTGGTGCCCTTTCCTGGGTGTAGCTGCCCAGCGCCCGAAACATTATCTCCTGAATGGGCATGGGGACCCCCCACGACTCTAGGAGAGGATAAAGCGGAAGATGTACAAGTCACTGATTCTGGCCTGCAGAACCATTTCTGGATCTTCCCCCTCCTACCTTCACTCTATCTTTTCAAAATACACTCCGACTCGTTCACTTTGCTCCAGTGATGATTGCCGCCTGGCGATTCCACCTCACCGAGGAGCTAATTCTCACTCAGTGGCGTTCACCACTGCAAAATGGTGGAACCATCTTCCCAACTCTGTCCGTAAGGCAGAATCTCTAAGCACTTTTAAGAAACTACTGAAGAGGCATCTCTTTAACAAATACCTGTTGCAGGAAAAAAAAAAGGGGCGGGGGCGCAGCATCAAATAACAATCAGGTTTGATGGATTTACAGTATAGTTGGTTTTCTCCATAACTTCTGACTTGTAATGTTCTTATTTGTAAGTTGCTTTGGATAAAAACGTCTGCTAAATGACTAAATGTAAATGTAAGATGTATTTTTAAGCATTTTATTAGGTGTAGAACTTTAAACACACCACTAGAGGGAGCCAATCGTCTAGGTTTTAAGACATCATAAACCATAAACTTAAATGTGCTAAGCGAAAAAACGTTAATAATCCAACCTGAATAATTACAACCTGTTTTGTTTTTTAGATACAAATTTTCGACAAATGCTTTTCAAACAGAATGATTGTGAGCAGAAGGATGATTTATATATAGAGTAAAGACTGAACATTATATATTTAATATGGAGTAAAGACTGAACATTATATATTATAGTAAAGACTGAACATAGAGGAAGGCTGTACATTTTTATTTACCCTCTAAAAGCCTGGATGTTTGTATGATGAGATCCATGTGTTTTTCTTTTGTTAAAAATAATCATACCAGTATAAAAACAAATATTTTGACCAGTATGTTAATAACGACAAAATAGTGGTCTGTATACATTCTTACGCTTAATCCTCTACTAGGGTCCCAGGGGGTTCCATATGCCCATCCAGGTAAGAACATTTCAGGCACTGGGCAGATACATCCAGGACAGGGTGCCGATCTATCCCTGGGCACACACTCACTCACACACACTCTATGAAGCAATTTACATTGAATTCATGTTTTTGGACTGTGGGCGGAAGCCGGAGAACCCAGAGGAAGCCCATGCAGACATGAGGAACATGGGAACTCCACCATATTGGGATTCGAACCTGAATACCGAGGCAATAAACTTTTCTTGTTTTGCCATCAGTGATAAAATGTTGCAACTATGACTCCATGGCATGTTTAATAGATGTAATGAAAAATGTTTACTAATAAATGCTAAATTTACAACACTAATAAAATGCTAAATATACAGCATCATATACGTATAATAGTATGGACAAATAGCCACTAAGACGTTATACAGATTAAAATGGCCCTTGCACACAGCAGTGTCAGTTTTGCCTGTTGGATCATTACCCTCATAACACCTGGTTAAAAAATCAGCACACGCTTTATCACAGACCAAAACGTATTTACAATGTAGCTTTTCTGTTGATCACAAAACAAATATTTTGTTGTATAAACTTTATTTCTGATTACTTCTTTTTTGGCATTGAGTCAACTTACATATGACACCTGCAAACAGATATTACACCCCAAGCTTACTGGATTACATTCCACAGTTCTTTCGTATTGTTGGGTTTGGTATTGAAAACAGCATTTTTAATTTCAATTAAAAAATTCTCAGATTGAGTTCTGGAGATTTGGGCTTGCCACTTCATAACATCAATCTAGTTACATTTGGTCTTTTATCCAAAGCGACTTACAAGTATCCCATCTTGATCGGTCGGCCGACATTGGTAACTTCAACGGTCCTGGGATTCGAATCCATAACCTTCAGATTGATAGCGCAACACATGAGCTAACACACCCACATATGCAGATATACATTGTTAGATATACATTTTTTCTTCAGCATATGGCAACGTGGGTTCCCAAAGAGGTTTCAGTATTTTGATATATTCAAACAAGTCCATAGTGCCAAATACATCCCCAGATCATTATGTTTGCACCCCCATGTTTAACAGACTTCACGGTGTGCTGAAATGTGGCATGAAATGGGTAATCTCACAAACTGTCTCTTGCCTTTTGACCCAATAGGAAGAATGTGTTCTTATCTGTCTATATAATGTACTTTTGACAAACTGTAACCCTTTCAACAATGGTTGCTTTTTCAAGTTTTTTCAGAAATGGTTGCTTGCAATTCACTTGACTATATTTATATTTTCTGGACATGGGATTTATAGTGTTTATTATAGGTTCATCATTGGGTTATAATCTTTGAAGTTTGAAATTTTGGTTGTAATGTTGGGTATTTTAAATATATATATATATATATATATATATATATATATATATATATATATATATATATATATATATATATATATATATATCATCTAGTGTGTTATGATGGTGTAGCAATTAATTATATTCTTTTTTTTCTGGTTGCGAGATGTCAGGTGAGCTGGTGTAGACTTTGGTGCATCTGTTTGTATACTGTACACATGCATTGAATGACCCTGATGTGTTTCTGACATTTAAGAGAGGATTTCAAGTTCAAGTATTTTTTTTATATGTAAGCCTAGAGCTTTTCCAATTTGTTATTTCAAAGCTGCTTTACTATTTTCTAAGTCTCAACTCACAATGAACAAGCTGAAGAGAGATGAATGTCTGTCTGTGAGCATTGCTGTTCAGTTGGTAGGCTGGTATGCTGTGAGGGATGCTGCTGCAGCGTGCCTTGACAGAATAAAGTAGTGCACAAGCAGGATATATAGGAGTTAAGGGACAGCTGCAATGTGGGTAAGTGTGTAAATAGCACTAGACTAGCATTACAAGTCAGCATTACCATTCTAATTTATACACTTACCTAAGTGTGCATGTGTGTTCATATACCCTTAGTGGCCATTTTGTTAGGTACACTCTTTGTTTCTATACTCAATGTCCTTTTTATTAGTTGTACTTACCGCATAGATGCACCTTGAAAATCTGCATATGTTGTTAGTTCCCTTTGGTTTTCAATAATCAGTACCCCCACAAGTCCAGCAAGGGAAATGTTTTGGTTTGTTTAATCTCAGCCACATATAATAGTTTATAAAGCATTACAATAATGCAACGTCTCAAAAACACATTTGTATCAAGTAAACCTTCATACCCTGATTTTTCCTTTCTTCCATAGTGTTCACAAGCAAAAAATCAGACCTCCCTTAATTTTTAATACAAGATTTAAAAATTAATAATTCATTAATGTGTGTGTAATCAGAAAATTATAAAGTGTCTAAGGTTGTTGAAAAAAAAAACAAATTATATAGTTACATATGATTAAATCCAAAAATCTGTATATATAAAATCAAAAGTCTGTGTGTCTTTTCACTATTCAAATCCATTGGTTTGATTACTAAAAATTTTAACATACTTTTTGGGACCCTGCAGAGGCTTATATAGTTTTTACAAACACCAAGAAGTTACTTAAGGACCTATATTTTGCAATCTTTAGCAAGTTCTTATCCATGCACCCCACAGCTTGATTTAGTGCTTGTCAGTGTGCCTATGCTTGACACCAAACTGTGTGTCACGTGCCATTTCCTTTGAGATCCTGGTGTGGTCTCTCGTCACTGTGAATTAACATTTACACCATTGGCTGAAAGTGTCATCACAAGGCGGGCCATGCGGCTAGTACAGATATAAAGCATAGTTCGATTTAGATTAGTGCCCTATGTTTTTTTACTTCAATAAACTGCAACAGAGAAAATCCATTCATTATCTGAGCCACTTATTCTGATTAGGTTCACAAGGTGAACTGCAGCCTAATAAGGCTAAAATATATACTATATTAAACTAAATATAATAAAATATATTAAAATATAAATATAAACTATACTATAAATACCTAACTATATAACTATATACTCTGAACAGGCCACTATTTTATCACAAAGTACAGTTGTGATCAAATTTATTCAACCCCCAATGCTGCGAAGGGTTTTATGGAATTCAGTGCACATTTGTAATTGTGTTCATAATGAAATCTTACAAGGACTTGTTAAAGAACTAAATGCAACTAAGATAGCATCAATTGTTTTTGTCATAAAGTATTAAATGGCCTTTTTGTGATTTCTTCATTGACACAATTATTCAACCCCTTTACAACTACCACTCATAAGAACAGAGGTTCATTCCAGTGTTTTCAATCAGGTATTGAAAACACCTGTGGATGTCGACGAGCAGCAATCAAGCATGATAAGCACCAATTAGGCAGATTTAAAAGGACTGTGATACTCAGCTCCTTCTAGACATCTACTGGTGTGTTTACAAGCATGGTGAAGGCAAGAGAATGGTCCCAGAAGACAAGAGAAGAGGTTATTGCTCTTCACAAGAATGGCAATGGATATAAAAAGATTGCGAAGTTGTTAAATATTCCAAGAGACACTATCGGAAGTATCATTCGCAAGTTCAAGTTAAAGGGCACAGTGGAAACGTTACCTGGTCGTGGCAGAAAGAAGATCCTGACCGCGACTGCTGTGCGCTACCTGAAGCGTGTGGAGAAAAATCCCCGCGTGACTGCTAAGGAACTAAAAAAAGACCTGTCAGATGTGGGCACTGAAGTTTCAGCTCAGACAATAAGGCGCGCACTGCATAACGAAGACCTCCATGCCAGAACTCCCAGGCGCACCCCCTTGCTGACTCCAAAGAACAAGAAAAGTCGACTGCAGTATGCCAAAAGTCATGTGGACAAGCCACAAAGGTTTTGGGACAGTGTACTGTGGTCAGATGAAACTAAATTAGAACTGTTTGGGACAATGGACCAGCGCTATGTTTGGAGGAGGAAGAACCAGGCTTATGAACAAAAGAACACCTTGCCTACTGTGAAGCATGGCGGGGGGTCAATTATGCTTTGGGGCTGTTTTGCTTCTAATGGTACAGGAAAGCTTCAACGTGTGCAGGGTACCATGAATTCCCTTCAGTACCAGGAGATCTTGGAGGAAAATGTGATGGAGTCAGTCACAAACCTGCGGCTTGGGAGACGTTGGACCTTCCAACAGGACAATGATCCGAAGCACACATCCAAGTCCACTAGAGCATGGTTGAACATGAAAGGCTGGAACATTCTAGAGTGGCCATCGCAATCACCAGACTTAAATCCAATTGAGAACCTCTGGTGGGACCTAAAGAAGGCAGTTGCAGTGCGCAAGCCTAAGAATGTGACTGAACTGGAGGCTTTTGCCCATGAAGAATGGGCTAAGATACCCATAGGTCGCTGCAAGACACTTGTGTCAAGCTATGCTTCACGCTTGAAAGCTGTCATAACTGGAAAAGGATGTTGTACTAAGTACTAAAAAATAATGTCACTAGGGGGTTGAATAAAACTGATAATGATGTGAGCACAGTAAAGACATTTGTGGTTATTCCATCATAAATATTATGTTATATTTGTCTAATTTATAAGTGCCTCTTTGATATAATTGTAAATAAGATGACTGAAATGATCCAAATCAATGTCAAACTGGCCAAAACACTTTATTTCAGTGGGGGTTGAATAAATTTGATCACAACTGTATATGCACAAACACATTTACACACTTATTCAGATCCTGAAGCAATTTAGTATTTCCATTTCACTTACTAGCCAATTTTTGGACTGGGGGGGGGCAACTTGAACTCTAGTAGGAAAACCACTCAGGCAGGGTGAGAACATACAAAATTTAAAAAGGACTTTGTCAACCCTGTGTGAACTTTGTGTCCATACCATTAACATACACTAACACAAAAATGACTCAGGAACAGAAAAAAAACTGCAAACTTAAATTAAAATAAAACAAATTACTCAAAAACTCAGAAGTAAATATTATTAGGAATTATTAGGAAACTGAAACTAAACTATTAAAATGCAGTATTATTTGGCCCTAAACCAACACTATAGTGCAGAAGATAATCTGAGCACACTATCAAACCCTAAATTAAGAAACACATTAACAAGTTACAGACTGAGCATACATGACCTTGAAAAAAAACACGAAAAGTCTGTGTCAGCACTGTCTTCTCAGCACAGTAGAGACGGAGCTGCAATTCCTCACTCTGTGTACCAGATCCCAGCACATCTGCGCCCAATTTTTCCACAAATTTAATATCATCCCAGAGTTCATCTCCATCCCAGACCCGACAAACTGCTCCACCAACTGGGGGATCACAGAGAGAGCTGCACACTAGCGGCCCTCTACACAGAGGGTAACCATGGCACACACAATTTTATTAATTATTATTAATTATTCATTAATTATTCAATAAATTCAAGTAATAATTACTTAATCCTCTACTAGGGTCGCGGGTGGGTTCCCCATTACCAGCCAGGGGAGAATGTTTCAGCACTGAGCAAATACACTCAGGACTAATCTATCGCTGGGCACACTTACTCACACAGACACACGCAGACACACACACACACACACACACACACACACATTTATTTTTAGATCATTCAATTTACCTTGTATCCATGTTTTTGTATTGTGGGAGGAAACCAGAGAACCCGGAGGATCGGGATTTAAACCTGGTTCCCCAGTGATGACAGGCAAACGTGCTAACCACTACGCCACTGTTCCAAGCATTATTTTTCTTAGTAGTAGCATTTAATTATACTACCTTATTATGATATGTTTTATTTTATAGTTCTTAAAATGTAACTTACATTTACATTTAGCAGACGCTTTTATCCAAAGCGACTTACAAAGCGAGCACAGGGTTGGCCACAGCATCCCTGGAGAAATGAGTGTTAAGGGTCTTTCTCAATTGCTAAAGGACCCACATTGGTAACTTCAGTGGACCTGAGATTTGAACTCACAACACACACACACACACACACACACATATATATATATATATATGGGGGCACGGTTGCTTAGTGGTTAGCACATTCGCCTCTCAGCGCTAGGGATTCCCGGTTCGAATCCCCATCTGGGAAATGTTCTCCCCGTGTCTGCGGGTTCTTTTCTCCCAATTCCAAAAACATTGATCAAGTCATTGAATTCTAAAATTGCCCCATATAGAGTGTGTTTGTGTGAGTGAGTGTGTGCCCAGCGATGGATTGGCGCCCTGTCCTGGGATTCTGCCCAGCGCTCGAGACGTTCTCCCCTGGATGGGCATGGGGAACCCCACCGCGACCCTAATAGAGGATAAAGCGGGAGATAATGAATGAATAAATATATATATATATATATATATATATATATATATTATATATATATTATATATATATATATATTTATATATATATAATTTTTTTATTTTTTTATTTTTTTTGTATTTCATTGCTTTGGGTATACAAATGTTATTATTTGTCATGCCTATAAAGCTTCTTTTGAGTTTTTGATTTTTGAGTCTTCCTCCCTAAATGACTAATGACCTTTGAAAAAAGAAAGTCAAATGGGAAGTCAGTGAAGGTTTTCAGAGAGAAAAGATGACAGGAGGGGAAAAAGAGTAAAAGGAAAATTAGAGAAGTGAGAGAATGTCAATGAAAATGGAGGGTGAGATACAGGATAGGAGACATTATTGTTTGTTAAGGGAAAGAAATGCCCTCGTAAAATTAAAAGCGTGTACAAAGTAGAACCGTATCTCATGAGCATCAGAAATCCAAGTAAACCGCCTCAGTGACCATAGCCTGGCTGTAAAGACAGGCAGGTACAAAAAGTCCTGGTTACCCTGTGAGGAGCGACACTGTGGTCAGTGTGTGAGTGGAGAGGTGGAGAGGGATGCACTTCCTTCTTCACTGTTCTAAATTTCATTTTTCATTCATTATCTTCCGCTTTATCCTATATTAGGGTGGGGGGGGGGGGGGGGGGGGTTTCCCCATGTCCATCCAGGGGAGAACATTTCTGGCGCTGGGCAGAAAAACCCAGGAGAGGGCGCCAATCTATCGCTGGGCACACACTCACACGCACAGACAGGCACACACATACACTATATATGGGGCAATTTGGAGAACTCAATTGACTTGTTCCATGTTTTTGGACTGTGGGAGGAAACCGGAGAACCCGGAGGAAACCCACACGGACACGGGGAGAACATGGAAACTCCACCCAGAGGAAACCCACCTAGTGCTGAGAGGCGAACGTGCTAACCACTAAGCCACCGTGCCGCCTTTCTAAAGTAAATTTTTTGTAAATGATTTCTATTATTACCTATAAAATCTCAATTATTTGCCTCATTATTATTATTACTAGGGCGGCATGGTGGCTTAGTTGTTAGCATGTTTGCCTCTTAATGCTGGGGATTCCCAGGATTGAATCTCAAACAGGGTGGAGTTTCCATGTTCTCCCTGTGTCTGCGTGGGTTTCCTCCGGGTTCTCAGGTTTTCCTCCCACAGTCCAAAAAACATGGTAAAGGTAAATTGAAGGTTCCATTTTGCCCTATATAGTGTGTGTCTGTGTGAGTGTTCCCAGCAAGAGATTGGCACCCTGTCCTGCACCACACGACCCTAGTGGAAGATGATGGATGGATGGATTGTTATTACTATTTTGATTTTATTTTAATTGTCTTCTTGGTTGTAATGCTTTGGCAATATTGTTGTACATACTGCCATGCTCAATAAAGCTACTTTGAACTTTGATTCTTGAACCTTGAGAGGATTAAACAGGAGACAGAAGGTTTGCCGCCACTCCGCAGAGTGTAAGAAGCCGAGAGAGAGAGAGAGAGAGAATGAGTGAGGGAGAGGGGGGGAGAGAATGAGAGAGAGAGAGAGAGAGAGAGAGAATGAGAGAGAGAGAGAGAATGAGTGAGAGAGAGGGAGAGAGAGAATGAGTGAGAGAGAGGGAGAGAGAGAATAAGAGAGAGAGAGGGGGAGGATGAGGATGAACGGAATGGGAGAGAGAGAGAGGATGAGAGAGAGAGAGAAAATGAGTGAGAGAGAGAGAGAGGGAGGATGAGGATGAACGGAGTGAGAGAGAGAGAGAGAGAGAGAGATGAGAGAGAGAGAGAGAGAGAGGAGAGGAGTGAGAGAGAGAGAGAGAGAGAGGGGGGGGGAGGATGAGGATGAACGGAATGGGAGAGAGAGAGAGAGAAAAATGAGTGAGAGAGAGAGAGGGAGGATGAGGATGAACGGAGTGAGAGAGAGAGAGAGGATGAGAGAGAGAGAGAAAATGAGTGAGAGAGAGAGGGAGGATGAGGATGAACGGAGTGAGAGAGAGAGAGAGGATGAGAGAGAGAGAGAGAGAAAATGAGTGAGAGAGAGAGAGAGAGGGAGGATGAGGATGAACGGAGTGAGAGAGAGAGAGAGAGAGAGGATGAGAGAGAGAGAGAAAATGAGTGAGAGAGAGAGAGAGAGGATGAGAGAGAGAGAGAAAATGAGTGAGAGAGAGAGAGAGAGGGAGGATGAGGATGAACGGAGTGAGAGAGAGAGGCAGTCTGAGGAGGCAGGGCAGCTGCCATCGTTGATTTGTCATAATGCAGAAAGGGGCGTGGCCTTTTCTCTCTGCAGCATTGCAGGGACGGGGGCCGCGCTGGACAAAACGATGGCGTTGTGAAAGGTGTGCTGCGTAAAAACGAGAGAAAAAGCACGTGCACAAACGAGCCCAAATCTATCCTTTCTAATCTCTTCTCAGCCTCTCAAACTCCTAACGGTTGATTTAACTCGTCGCTGTTGGCTTTGTTTCACCTAAAGTTTCGCGTACGGCAAAGAGTTAGAAAAAGCGCTTCAGTGGATGTACTGCACCGTCTAGGAGAAAAACGAGAGACTTTCGAATCTTCTTTCTTCTCCTGTACTTATATCTCGGGTTACGTTCTGTGAAGTAAATAAAAATGTCGAGGAACAGAATAAATAATAGTTTTGTGTACAGTCGACTCATTTGACCGGGAAAACAATCGTTTTAAAACTACAAAAGACCACTTTGGGTGGGTGTGGCAGACATGTTTTTAAACAAAAGGCAACACTGTTCATGTTTGACCGATTTAGCTTAACATTTCTGTATTTAAAGGCATGTGTGTATTTAAATACATGAGAGAATGCGGCATAAGTTGAGTGGTATTCGCATTATATTTCGTAATGTTTATAAAAACCGGGGTAGCGAGTGGATATTTAATAACGCGGGGTGTCTGTTTTCGCAAAGCGTTTCCCCCGCCGTCTGTCTTTTACTGCGGGCTAACAGGGGCACAGTGCAGGAGCGAGATGGAGGAGGAGGGAGGGGGAGGAAGAGAGGAGGAAGCGATGGAGGCGCACGGAATAAAGCGGCTTTCTGCATTTGTTCGCTCTAATGTGCACACCGAGGACACCCGTCACCAAACTGGATTTTAACGGATTTTTTTAACCCTACGAACAATGACTATACCTGTGCTCTTGGGAAGAATCGGAACGCTGACGACTGACACCTGCTTCTCTTAACGGTACGGAGACTGTGCGTTGCAGCCTGGACTACCATGGCCAATACAATAGAAGGTCGGATGTGTTTTGATAAGCCTTGTGGTGTTGTGTTTGTGTAAAGTACGTAGAAGTTGGAAATACTTTCAAGTCTACTGTATCAAGTTCTTGTGTGCAGAGACTAGAACCGCTACAGGCTGACAAACGTGGCGTTGCGCATACTTTCTCTTCAGCGTGTCCTTCAAGTTTGAATTTGAAGCGAGTCCTGTTGTTATTCCATCACCTGCACACACAGATGCACGTACAATATGCAAGACACATTTATGCTCGAAAAGTTCTTAAATCCCAGCCGATTTCACCTCACGTGTTGTTTTGTTGTGCTGTGTGTCTTCTTACGCCGTTAAGGAATGGATGGAGGAAAATCTGATAATGTGTTTCATTTCTAAATTGTTTGGCGCAGTAATACAGACTCTATAATAGATGTATAAAACACTATCAGTACACAAATCGTAGATTAACCGAGATCGTGACCACAGTTTGGGATTGCATTCAAATCGTATGTCTATTCACCATATAGCGCTTTTTACCAATAGTAGCTTTGGCTCACTTTTAGTGGCACACTGTTGTGCTCTGCTTGTTGTGTAGAGTTTTCCAGGGAAGCAGATGTCATTTATAGTGAGTGCTTTTTTTTTTTTGTATTGTTTATAAAAAAAGTCATTGTTTTATAAACTATTATAATTTTTCCAGCAACCTGTTGATGCATGATGCTATATGCCAATTAAGTCCTTTCTATAGTATTAACTTGTTAATCTCTTCAACTACAAAATTGCAGTAATCGAGCACTATATATATATATATATATATATATATATATATATATATATATATATATATATATATATATTTTTTTTTTTTTTTTTTTTTTTTTATATATATATATATATATATATATATATATATATATATATATATATATATATATATATGAGGCATAGGTGTCAAACGAAAGTTTATAATACAATTCAATCCAGCCCGCAAGATCGTTTTACATTGATCTATTATTATTGTTATTAATGCTCATATTTCCCCATGCACATCTAGGGGAGAACATTTCGGACACTGGGAAGATACATCCAGGACAGGGCGCAAATCTATCGCTGGGCACACTCACCGACACAAACACACATTATATGGGGCAATTCACTTTACCTTGAATCAGTGTTTTTAGACTGTGGGAGGATACCCATGCACAGAAATTTTATCAAGAACAAAAATATTAAACTACATTTAAAAGTTTATTTTTCTAATGTGGCCCAAGAGCAAAGAAAACTAAATGTTTTGTTTTTCCTTTTTTTTTCTTTTGTGGAAAGTATTTTTATTTCATTTTTTCATGTATTTTTTCCCATTCCCATTCATGTTTATCCCAAATGTTTATCCCATTCTGCCCACTACCTAAATTGTGCTTTGTTTTGCCCCCCGGTGCAATTGAGTTTGACATTGCTGTTCTGCTGCTTCACAGCAAGGAAGATGCTCCGAATCCTTTCTTAATGGAGTTTTGTTGTTTGTGTCTACGTGAGTTTTCTCTTGAAGAATCAGTTTTATATATTAAGTTTATACTGGCAGGCTGGACTGGTTAATTGCATTTCTCTGCCATTTGAGTATGTCACAGCAACCCTGTAATTCTTACTGAGCTAATTGGCTTAAAAAATTAAAGATGTATGTAATAACAAACTGACATTTAAACATGCTTAATTAAAAATGAGCTATGAAAGCCTTTGTCAGTTAAATGACCTCTGTGAATGGACCACTAGATTTTTTACACTTGACATGAAGAAATTTATTATATAAATATATTACATATCCAGATGTCATAGTACAATATGGATTCATTCATTTATTTATTTATTTATTATGTTCTGCCAGTGTAGCTGGTTTTCTCCATAACTACTGACTTGTGGTGTTCCCATTTGTAAGTTGCTTTGGATAAAAGCGTCTGCTAAATGTAAATGTCTAAATGTTATCCTCTACAAGGGTTGCAGGGGGGTTCCCCATGCCCATCCCTATATGGTGAAATTTAGAGCATTCTGTAGTTCAGAACTTTGATTTAGAACTAGGATTGGTTTTAATAATCTATTGGTCCACGGTTTTGTGCAAAACTATTTAGGTCGCCAAAGCGGTCAACGTGGTCATTATTCATCCTTTATCACCAATCAGTTTAGCCACAAACAAATGTATTGTAAACAAAAATCTCCAGTACATTATAAGAGCCCTACTGACCTTGTATCCAGCTAATGGTCTTCCTGCGGTTGAAAATGGATCCAATTGTTCTTTCCATAATATATTTTTAATTCCTTTGAATGTACATGCAAGAAATACTTGCATGTACATTTTGAGTAAAATATATCCACAATCTTTGTATGGTGTCAGGAGACTCTAACTCTAATATCAAGGAAACATTTTTTTTTCTTAAATCTAGGCTCAGCTCATTTTTTTTTTTGAGATTTGTTTTAATATTTTACTGCTGAATGTCTGGCAACATAAATGCTTTTTACAAACTTGTTTCAGTGACTGTAATCTGTACTGTAAACAGTAGAAATGACTTTCAGAAATGTTAGTATTATAATAATATCAATGACAATAATATTAATGAAGTAATATGAAGTATATGAATAAGTTGCACAGTGGCTTAGTGGTTAGCACATTAACCTCTCAGCACTGGGGATTCGAATCCCAATCTAGGTGGAGTTTCCATGTTCTCCCCATGTCCGCGTGCGTGAGTTTTCTCTAGGTTCTTTGGTTTTTCTCACACAGTCCAAAAACCATGGATTCAAGGTAAATTGAATGCTCTAAATTGCCCCATAAATTATGAGTGTGTGTGTGTGCCCAGCGATAGGTTGTAACCCTGTCCTGGGTATATCTGTACAGCTACCGAAACGATCTCTGCGACCTACGTAGAGGATTAAGTTAAAGATAATAAATGAATAAATTAATATAAAAAATGGAAATCCAAGGATTGACTGATGCTGTTTCAGGCACCCAAAATATTTTCAGTATTAACACCTAAAGATGCAGTGTTTTAATTTTGCTAACACACTTCATATCAAATAAAATAAGACAATTAAATCTAATTATTATCTGACTAAGTGTGACCAACCTTTGCTTTAGAAACAGCAGCAATTCTCTTTACTACACTGGTATGCAGTATAAAGCTCTCTTAGTTGTTTTACTATTATTACTACTAAGTCTTACTACTTACTATGTTTTTTATGTCTCACTTCCTTTTGTCTCTGCAAATAAACAGTGGTGTTAAGATCTGGCCTCAGTAGAGCCATATCATCTTACATATTATGTCTTTGAAATAAGAAAAACTTTGCTCACATAGTTCTTAATGGTGCACAATATTCATTTTAATCTCACAGAAAAAAGTAGCTATTCATTTATACAAATTATAAATAAATTGACCTAAACTTAAATAAACTTACCTTAAAAAAAAAACATCAAATCTCAAAGGTTTCATCATTAAATTTAGCCACTGATTCATTTAACAATTAAGGTTTTGTCTCATCAGAAGACAAATTGTCCCACGAATGAGAAAATTGTTAGTACATCTGTAACAACAGCCATTTTTAACCCCTTTACAAAAAATTATAAAAGTAATGTTGTAGTTGGTTTAAAAATTTAGATTTGTTGTTAGTCTTTTGCTGCAGGACTTTATGGCCCGGTACAATTGCCTTATCTTGGGGATTTAGATTGGGTTATTTTCTAACGATAATTTATTTTGGTTTAACTATGAGTTTGTGTACCTCTTCTCAGTTATTAATAACAAATACAACTTGATATTTTGGCAAACTAAAATCTTAAAATCTTTTTAAAATTTTCTTTGTACAATCTCCTATTTATTTATCCTTAAGGAAAATATTAACTAAAGCGAAACTGGTGCCCTGTCCTGACCCGAAATGCTCTCCACTGCATGGGCATGGGAAACTCCTTCATGACCCGAGTGGAGGATTAAGCAGAAGATAATGAATGAATTATGAGAATGCATATGGGATCACAATTTAATAATTATTCCTGCAAGTCCTCAAAATATCCCTGTAGCCTAGTCCTAATACAAGAAGTATTATAGTTTGGTTGTTGTATACCCACTAGGGGTGTGATGGTAAATTTCTAGCACGTTTATTTAATGCTCGAAAACAGGGTCTGCCACTACCGTATACGAAGCATATCATGGATCACTTTTCGTGGCTTCACTGTATTCACTGTATGCTGGTTTGTTTGTTTTTTTATGTATTTTTTTATGTATCAGAGTTTTCGCTATATAGTGTAATAGTAATAGTAGTGTAAATAGTAACATATAACATTAAATAGTGTACGGTCTCTTGAAGACTTGGATGACTTGATAAAGTCAAAACAAATATTTGCAGTAATGCTTTAGTAGCGTTTGTACACTTCAAGTTAATTCCAGTTTTAACGGACCGACCATTTATGAGACCGTGATTTTGCTTGGTGTTGTGAATAAAACGAGTGTAGGAAATACACTAAGCCCAGTGTGAGCGTTTTCAGATTTCTTTTTTGCCGACCGGAGTTACAATAAACTAGACTTTTACAACGCGTGGCATTTTGCACTATATATGTTACTAAATTCTGTAGATTTAAAAGTGTTTGATAGCATATGAAGTGTTTATACAATTGTGGGAAAGGTTTATGAAGCCATAAACATCCATCCCTCCATTCTTCTGCTTTATCCTCTACTAGGGTCGTGGGAGGTTCCCCATGCCCATCCAGGGGAGAATAATGTAACGGCGCTACATATTTGTAACATAAACACCGTGATAGAGATGATTACTGTAGATGATTGGTGCTTCAGCAATGGATTAGTTCTGATTGATTTCACATCTCGGGAGCGGAGCATTAAGCATGAACACGTTAACTCGTATTTTAGGCTTAGTCAAGTTAGTGTAAAAAGTAGGGGAGATTAATCATTTTTATGAGCTCTGGGCATTGATGTAGATAATTCTGCCCAATATGCTTTAGCACGTTTTAAATGTTTCCACAAACATACGTCAAAACACCAACCTGCAGGGCTGCTGTCAATCACAGGGACCCAAACTCCTTCCACACAGTTTATTTGAATGAAACAGTGTATGTAATTTGTGTGTATTGTTTTCGCTTGTGGGCGATGCTCTACATATAAACTGAGCTACACTTAGCATGGCATGCTTAAAAGTGTTCACAGATACGGTGTAACTCGGCTCAGGTGTAGAGTTTGTTTCTTAATTTTAGTTATTTTAGTTTTTTTCATTGTATTCTGCGTTGGAAAGTGCGTACCAAGCCGTGAGGCCCTTAACAAAAGGTTCATGCAGAATACAGCATACCTTTACACTCCAAATATCCACCTTTTTACAGTAATAACAAATTTAAAGCTCATCTGACTAAGGTCACAAAAAGTTTAGTTGCTTCTTTTGAAATGCAAAAAACTAAAGTTTTTTAATGACAAAGTACAATAAAGTAAGTGTCTTCTTTTAAATATGTTTTAAGCTATATGCACATTTATTGTACTATGCAATTTTTTAAAGATGTTGTAAGTGGCTGTTTTACATTTAATCGCTTGACATTTGGTTGCATCTTGGATTCACAAAGAATATTCTAGATCTTACTAGTCATAACATAAGTTTTACATTTACAATGTAAATGAGACTAGAAATTATTTTATTCTTTCTTTATGTTAAAATTGGCACAAAAAAACCTGAGAAGGTTCTTTTACTGTAGCAAAACAAAAATACTCCACAGTATTGGGATACATTCATATTTCACCTACACAAGCTTTTGTTATCCTGCTCTTTTGACCTGATTTTCTTTCCCTTAACTCTTTGGGATAGGATGTTCTATAGGATGTTAGAATGTGGCTATGTGAAGTGTTGCCTTTTTATTCAGATGAGCATTTATAAGGCATTAATGTTGAACAAGATTGCAATCCTTATTCTAGTTTATTCCCAATGTGTTTGATGGCTATGAAGTGAATTAAGGTCTCCCACACCAGACTCAACCAACTGTGCTTTACGGATTGTGCATTGCCATACATTCATTTTGTGCAGAGAAGTATAGTTTCTTCAAACTATTCTTCCTGATTTAAAAGCATCCAGATGCCCTACTCTGTCGCAGATGGATATTGCTGAAAGAGACTGAATAAAACTTCTAAATTCAATGATATGTGAATGATGTGCCATTGGGTTTATTTATATAGTGTTTGTAAATATTGGGACAAAGGGTGGGAAAAAAATCTTAACCCATAAATCCAATAGTAGCCTGATTGTTAATGCCCATTTTTATATTTTGGCTGCCTACAAAGTCTATATACGATTGACACTGCTAGTAAGGTAAACTTTTGACTTTCTGCTAATGTTTTAACCATGTAAATTCATTTTAAAGTTAAGTATGTTGCAGTAAAATCAGTATTTAAGTAGTTTCTGTTGATTTTTAAGTTTTAGAAATTGCAAAATATGTTGTTTTAATGTATATGTTAATGTTTTAAGCACCCGTAAAAACTTACCTTAGTATATTTTAAGTTCGGCAGGAAGAAAACAATCTTAAATCACTATAAGAGACATAATTTCTTTTAATTAGCAATGTATAATATTGTTAGACTGTTAAGCAATCTTTTGGACTGTAGCCAAATGTGTAATTTAGCTGAATGACTCTGAAATCAACTGCCTTTGCTACAGCACTGTGCTTATTAATAAATAATACCATTCTGTTAAATCTATTATAGGCATTCACTTTACCATGACTTTACCCATGGGTCCACTGTATTACGTTCAGTCAGTGACATAGAAGGCCGGAGCTGATCAAAGTCTCTTTAGTCAGTGCTTGTCTACCCACCAGACGCACGGCAGCATGATTCAGTAATGTCACAAATATGTCTGTCTACTACATTAAGCTTAAGCATAAAATATATGGAGAATCTATTTTTAGGTCCAGTTTTAAGCAGGAAACATTGTTTCTATTTCTGGTAACTTGTAAAATACAGAGAAACAATCATATAGAGGAATATGTTTTTAATATGTTTTTGTTAACTTTGTATGAAGGCTAAAGTGCAACAGAGCGGGAAAGTTGTTAAATGCAATATAAATGTGCTATTAGGAAAAAGTGCTATATAAATACACAAACAAATCAGTAATTATATAACAGATTCTTAATGCGCATAGAAAAAGCATAAAAATAAAGAAAAGATCTACCAGTCAAAATATTTGAGTGGACAAAATTCAACCCAGATCCAGCTAAGATTAATGTTAGGCTGCCCAGTCAATGAAAAACTAGCTGCATTAAGTCCAAGTAATTTATTGATATAGCTATTTTTACAATAGTACATTGTCACAAAGCAGCTTTAAAGTGTTCTACGCCTTTAAACCCCCAAAAAGCAAGCCGAAGCAACAGTGGCAAGAAAAAAAACTGTTGTATTGTTTTTTTTAAGGAATAAAGCTTTGGAGGACCAAGGCTCAGTGGGGGACTTATCCTCCTCTAGCGGCCCGGCAGCATAAACAGAGTATGACAGCCTTGTACAGATTGTGTGGTGATGAGGTGTCTGTATTTAACAATTGGAAAATTATTTAAGTCCATTAAGGGCATCCTACAAGACTGCCAGTCCAATATAATTCCAGGTTTCATCCAAGCACTACAGCTAATTGTCATAGCTGTAATACTTCGGCAGAGCCATAGATGAAGAGCTGACAACACCTCAAAAGAAACAGACAGAGACTATTCCAGATCACCAACTCAACATTGCCAATTATACACACCTACTAATATGTTCAGAATGACCAGCTAGCATTAACAAGGGCTTCTCTAATAATAATAACAACATTGCTTTAGTTGTCATAACCACATGAATAATAAATATAAGACAGACTTAGAGACATTATCATGAATCAATAGGTATTTACAAAACTGGGGATATTCAGAATATACCTCATCTCATCATCTTCCACTTAATCCTTTCTTAGGGTCCCTGCGGGGTTCCACATGCCCATCCAGGAGAGAATGTTCCAGGGCATAGGCAACCAGGACAGGGCATCAATCCAGATTGAAATTCAAATCCCCAGCACTGAGGGGTTGGTGTGCTAACCACTACTCCTCCATGCCACCCTATAGAATTCATGTGACGTTTAAATGTAAGACTTTTGAACAAGTGGCATGCATATGCACACCAAGGAAAAATGTTTGAATCACTACACACACACATATATATATATAGAGCAGTGAGTTTACTGTATATTGATTTTCTGCTATGTAGTTCCATGTCTGCATTAATAAACTTTAATGTACACTGTTCTACTCTGCAAGGACTTATGCAATGTTTTTTTTTCTGTTCTGCTGACCATGGACAGTTTTATTTCCAGCTGGTCCCTGTAGTCACTAGATGCAAATGTGAAAGCAAATACAGATAGTTGACTCAGCTGTGAGAGTGTATGCCAAAAGGGCAATGTCTGGTCCTCTAAATACCAGCTTATGTCAAACAAGAAGCTTAAATCACAGGGGAATGCTTCTCTAAATACCAGTGTTATAAAAGACACCCATTACCCATATAGCGTTCATGTGCGATAATCTAGTCTACTTCACAAGAATGTTTGTATCCAGTCTACTAACAATTTTGGCCTTGCATCGTCTCTGGATTTGTATGTAATTTGCCACAATGCAGAAACACATAACTTATAACCATTATTTGCTTAGTATCTGTTTGAAATGCTTATAAACCTTTTAACTTTAAAGCTTCCAATAGTACCCCTTAGTTGCTAAACATGAAAAAAAACATGTTTCTAATATATTGTAGTCACTTTAATTATGCAGTAGTCTTGCTGAGGAAAATGTACCTCTATTTTATTACTAAGTTACAAAAATATATATATACAAAAATAGGGCGGCACGGTGGCTTAGTGGTTAGCACGTTCGCCTCTTGACGCTGGGGATCCAGGTTTGAATCACAATCTGGGTGGTCTTTCCATGTTCTCCCCATGTTCCCTTGGGTGTCTTCTGGGTTCTCAGGTTTCCTCCCATAGTCCAAAAATATGGATTTAAGGGAAACTTTCTTTCCTGAATGGGCATAGGGAACCCCCCAGCAACCCTAGTAGAGGATTAAGTGAAAGATAAGGCGTGTAAAAGTAAAAGACCATAAGGGAACCCGTGGTAACTTCTAAGCAAGTAAAAGCCTTTCTCTTATAGTGTAATAATATTGTTCATGACCCTCTGGAGAACAATAGTGTAGCGTAGCATAGCACACAGCAGGGTTGGGAGAAAAAAGCTGCTGCTCTCTAAAGCTAAAAATGTACTGGTTATCTACAGTTTGCTAAAGATGGAGCCCAAATGTTATTAGAACAATATGTCAGCTATGCGAATGTGGGTTGGTGACATCCAAGCTGTCCAACCTTATAACCTTTTCCAATGATGATGAGCAATAGCTTTTTTTCTAAAGTCCACAGAAATCTTGTTTTTCGTACTTCCTGATAGGTTTTCATAAACACAATTTGATTTACATTTTCATTACATTGACTTATTTAGCAGATGCTTTTATCCCAACAACATACAAATGGTGGCAGCATGGTGGTTAGTGGTTAGCACATTCATCTCTCAGCGTTGGGGATTCATGTTCGAATCCCAATATGGGTGGAGTTTCCATCTTCTCCCATGTTAGCGTGGGTTTCCTCCAGGTTGTCCGGGTTTCCTCCCACAGTCCAAAAATCCATCAAATTACCCCATGTAGAGTGTGTCTGTGTGTGTCTGTGTGAGTGAGTGTGCCCTGTCCTGCGTGAATCTGCCCAGTACCCGAAACATTCTCTCCTGTATGGCATGAGGAACCCCTCTGTGACCTTAGTAGAGGATTAAGCAGAAGAGAATAAATGAATGAATGAACTTACAAACAAGAGAACAACACAAGTCAGTAAAGGACACAAAAGCCATATTGGATAATGATCAGGTTTGATTATAATACAGTATAGCTGTTGTTTCTTTTTTTATAGCAAGTGCTTGCGGAATTAGTGTGTTTTAAGATGTTTTTTTAAAATGCCAAGTGACTCAGCCTTGCGGATAGAGTTGGGAAGATCGTTCCACCATTTAGCACTGGTCTGGTGAACGATAGATTGATCTTGATAGATCCCTGTTCTTTAAATTAAACAGACCACCCAGTCACATTTAACTGCCATCACAGCTCTAATTTCACCTTCAAATAACCTCTAATAACCTTGTTGTAAAAAAAACGAACCAAATCTGTCTGACATTAACCTCTTTAAACGCCTTCAGGATGAACTACTATTATGACTCAAACCCTCTTTCCCAACATCAGTTGACATTATTTGACCTTAGAAATGCTCTTCTGAATGAATAGTCAACATTTCCAACAAACATATTTCAAAACCATGTAGAAATCATTTCCTAAAAAGCGGAAGCTGTGTTAGCTGCAGGATTGATGCAACTTAAAATAGGAATGGCATAAAGCTTGTGTAGGTGTCCATATACCCTTGTCCATTTAGAGTATCTTCTATGAATTTGACTTTTGCAAAGCTTATCTCTGGACAGGAAAAATGCTGCAATGCAGTTGGAATTAGAGCAGTCTTGATATGGTCACTCAAAAAAGGCCTTAAGTGCCTCTCCCACACTTCTGCAGATGGTGCTGTAGACAAGTCTGTCTCTGAGTACATCCCAATCTCAGCACTAAGGTTTTTTTAAAATGCTTCATCCATTAGCAGATTTCATTTTATCCTCCACCGATGAATTATTATTGTTTGGTTAAGTGGACACAAGTGAAGGCTCACACAGGCACAGGTTTTAGTTTTACTTAGTTGGATAAGGGACATTAAGGGATATATATGCTTTGTATAAAAGGAAAAAATGAATACTTTAAAAAGTTCAATGGGGATATATAATATGAATTTATATATATATATATATATATATATATATATATATATATATATATATATATATATATATATATATATATATATATCATATATCCATGATGTAGGGCGCATCATATATCCAGCAAACAAAGAGCTCCACATAGGTTTTAAAACAAAAACCTGTTGTAATTTAGTGGGTTGAAAAATTAATGATGTGCTCCAGTCAAGCACTGCACCTAAGACCTAATTGAAATAACCCACTGAAATAACTGATCAATTTTGCTTGCTATTTATACCCAAGTTTAAAAAAAAATCACCTTATCCAGGTTCATATTTGTATCCTTGTTACAGCATTAATAAGTAGAATTATGAAACGGGTAGTTTCAATCCTTAAATCTAATTTAATTAATTTAATTAACTGTGTTCTGAAGTTTGGACACTAGATGGAAGTATTTGATTGTTAGAGAAACCGGAAACCTGTTACTCAGCAAATAGTATTTTTATAAAATTTATATAAAATTTATAAAACTGACTAGATCACGTAGCGGAAGACCAGTTTATTATTTTTTTTTTTATTATTGTGTGTTTGTAACCATTTTATAAAAGCAATAATTGAACTCGAGGTTGTGCATTATTGTGAAGAAATCACGGGAAAGAAGTGTAATGGTACTCAGTTACGTGTCAAGCTTAATAACACCTCTTTCCTGGGATTTTTTCACAATAATGTACTCCCTTTTATGCCTAATTGCTTTATTTTACCTTTCAGTGTTTAAATTATTTTGTGCACTTTAGATGTTTTGATGTTTATTAATAAAAATAGTTTTACCACAGCTTAAGGTTGAACCAAGGTATGACGCTGGCCATCCATTCTCTGTGAGGGCTTTTTAACCTCCTTGTAAGTAAAACGTATTACCTAAGTTTTAAGTAAGACAATAATTTTCATCTTTGAATATATAACTATTATATTTCTTCTTGTTTTATGTGGCTATGCTTGGACATGAAGAAATGTTTAAATGTAGCTGGCTGTAAATTATAAAGCTACAACAAAATGACTGTATATTAATATTCAGATTTTTTTCACCTCTTCAAGGAACTTTACAGGGTTAAAGCAAACATGCATTTTCAATTCTGATTAACCAGTCTGTCATTTTATTAAATAATATTGAGTTTTGTCCCATACAAAATGTTACAATGCCCAAGACAACATAATCAAATGTTTTATTTCCTCTAAATAACATCTATCCCCTATGAGTTTTTGACTTTCTGTCCCCTTGGCATCTCTTTGATCCTGCCACACATGACTATTTAGTGTAGTTGCAATACAGAAACTGTAAAGCTATAGTGAGCAACAATCAACAAAATACGTCTGAAAAAACACAATGTACAGAGTGTAGGCTTCATGGATTTTTAGCAAATTTATTTATCTTCATTGTCTCATTTCTTATATACCTAGGCCAAAAATAGTGAGTCACTTTCATAGCAGAAAGCAAATTCAAAGTGCCTTGATGTAGCCTGGTCAGTATCTTAGCAGCTGCAGCAGATGGCATGAGGTTTTAAAGTGGGAGTTGGAGGATGTGTTAATGTGACAGCCCAAATCAGTATGGGCAAGTCCTGGATCCCAAGAGATAGAAAAGTAATGCCACTTGAGATGAAGCACATGTCTATTACTCAGAAAAAAGCAGCTGATGGTATTCTAATGTACCTACAGAATCAAGACCAACAGCTTTGTCCAAATCACTTTATTGGTGACATGCATTAATTTAAACATTAGTTTATTTCTGAGGAATATTCATGATGGTAAACATTTAGGTGCTCATATATGGAAATCTATTTTTTCATTCATTATGTTCCACTTAATCCTCTACTAGGGTTGTGGGGGGCAATTTAAAGCATTCAATTTACCTTGAATCCATGTTTTTGGACTGTGGGAGGAAACCAGAGGACACGGGGAGAACAGTTAAACTCCACCCAGATTGGGATTCAAACCTGGAATCCCCAGAGCTTATGTAAATTGTCTTTTTCAGATATAAAGCAGCTTGATTAGGAGTAAAGGATTTTACATTTTCCTTATTTGTTGAAGACATTAACAATTTGCTTTACTAGGCAAAACCTGGAGGCTGATGTTTACATCACAATGTGGCCTCTATTCTGATTGGTAGCTCTCTTTATACCCATGCTTATTTCTTGTTAGCCCCTCCTATTAGTCCCTCTGCCTCTGCAGTGAACATGCATGGCTTTCTGAGCGTGCTCACAGCAGCAGGTTGAGATGACATCATCTGCACTGCAGCAGACTGCAGCATTGGGTCTGAACCAAAACATGTCAAAACTGCTCCTAAGTGTTGATGCCATGCTGTGCCTTCCTTTTGGGTTTTCTTTTCTCCGTATTCAGTATAAATTTTCCCCTCACATTGAAGCTCCATCTGTGCCACGTGTTTGTCTAGCTCCAGAGTGCTGTTTGTTTCTTTGGTTTTGCTCTTAATATGTCTGTCATGAGATCTGACATTGTTAACAGTAAAGCCCTCTAACCTTGTGCTATAACTGTTAGTCATGCTGTCCGTGTGTGCGAACACACACATACACGCTTAGACTTTGTGAAAAGGGTGAATTTATATTGTTAGGAAAGTATTTACTCACTATATAGAGTGGTACCCATTTCCCTGCTTTGTAGGTGAATTGAACAGTGCATTAATGCTTATGCTGACATGTTTCAATACCTGAGCTGGTTCCTGGACAAAACAGAATTGTGTAAAACTATGCCCTTTGCTTTTCTAAGCCAATGCCCAGAATAGCAGTCCATCATGCATCACTGGAATGATTCTGAACTTAACATAAGTGCTGCAATTTCCCAGTCTGGCACTCCTCCGTGTTGTTAAACAGGGACAGCTTATTTTACTTCTAAATGTTGAATCACTGTGTAGTCTTAAACACCTTAACAAATAGCCACAACTTTCAGATATTGGAGCTCCATCCCACAATTTGTTCATTTAACGGGTTTGTATTGTGTTTATTTCTATACTATATTAATATTTCATTATTAGTGTTTTCCATCATTAACAGCATTCTGCATTTATGAAGATCCATAAATAATTTTGTTTTAACAAAGAAACATTATACTTATATATATAGGCCAGAGTCAGTGCCTTGTATTGAATGCGAGCAGCTACAGGGAACTAATGGAGAGAGTGACATGGGTTTGCTAGGGTTGGTTAAACACAAGTCAGGCTGCAGAGTTTGGAATCAGTTGTAGAGGCCCAATAGTGCAAGGTGGGAGACGAGCAAGCAATGCATTACAGTCATTGTGCCAGCATAAGATAAGGGCTTGGACTGAAAGCTGAGTAGGATGTTCAGTCAAGAAATGTCTGATCTTCCCGAATCTGCAGAAATGGGCAGTTTTAGTGACCTAATCATATAGTTTAAGATGTGTGTGTCTATTATGAATCCAATTATGAGTCGGTTGGAGGGATTGTGGCGCCATCAATTTGGAAGGTCAGGTCATGATGGATTGAGCATTTAGCTGCACTTATGAGAAGCTCTGTTTTTGCCAAATTTAATTTGAGATGACTTCATCCAAACAGATATGTTGGTAAGGAAGGCGGACATCCAATTAAAGATCGGATCTTTGCATTCTAAGCAACCAGCTTTTATTCACTTAGTCAATTCCTTATAATTTTACCTATTCATTTTAATCAGGGTCAAATAGACATTACCCCAGCGCTCATAGGATGCAGGACAGGCAAACATTGTCAGTCTATCACATAAAAAGGAACAACACACACTGACACACATGGACAGTTTCGTATCTGCAGTTCACCAGTGTTTGGACTGTAAAAGGAAACTGGAGCCCTTGGAGCAGGGGTCTCAAAGTGCCGGCCCGCGGGCCGGATGTGGCCCGCAATGCAGCCTTATACGGCCCCTCACGGGTTAACAAAATAAGCACTAAAAAAAAAATTTATAATAATAATCTGGCCTGCAATTTGGTTTAATTATTTATACATTATTATGTTATATAATATAATTTTTATATTTTATCTTAATTTGTAATGTGGTGTTTGTGTGTGTCTGTGTGTTGTCTTTATTTTTGTGCCTGGTGCCTGGTTGCCTGGTGATTAGCGTCTGCTGCGTAAGCCCAACCCACTCGTAAGCTGCACGTCTCTGCGTGTAACGGGTTGTGCTCAGAAACGAAGCCAAAGTCAATGAACAGTATAACACTGCTGTAGATGTGTCGCTGGTGCTAATGAAAGACACAGACTCGTGTAGTAATAGTAACTCCGAATCGCTTTACTCTTTTCCTCATGTATCGTACATGTATCTCGTGTGTCACACCTTTATTCGTCCACCCGCAACGAATACCTTAAGCATAGTGCCCATGTTACAGCACAACATTCTACAACTGGTTTATTAAAAAGAGCGCTCAAACCCCAGTAAACGTACTGATGGTGTAACGCCACGATGAAGATGATCGCTGACACTCGGGAAACCGAACTCTCCAGAGAGGTAATCCATAAAAAAGAAGATAGCAGGGGAGCGCATTAACAAAGATCAGACGCAAACAGCCAACCCAACCGAACAGCGAGATAGAGAGATAAACAGAAAGTAGTAATCAGAACTCTGGAGAACAACTCCGAGCGCCACCAGTGGCAGGAAGGGGAATAGCAGGTACAGAATGTAAGGTGGATGTGACACTACGCTACGCTTGCGCTCACCATTCCCATCAAAAACATTTTGTTAGCAAAAATGTCACTTTCGAAACTTTCAAAAAATAAAAGTTGACTTGGAAAAAAAGTACATATATGTGTGAAAAACTCAACTGTAAAATTTAATAAATCCAAGCACAGATCCAGACTGACCGATGCCCATCTCCAGTCCATTATCAGAGTGTCCACTGCAAACTCACTTAAAGCAAATGTGGCTCATTTGTGTCAGAGGAAGCACTGTCAAGTTTCTGGTAGCGAGCACTGAGCAAACACTGAATGTATTTGAATGTACAAAATATATTTGAATTACAATATGTGTACATAGTTATTATATAAATAGTTGATTTTCCATTTTCCCACTGCTTTTTGTTGCAATTCTTTAATCTGGCCCCTCATCAAAAACACAGCCTGGTTAGTGGCCCCCAGGTAATTTGAGTTTGAGACCCCTGGCTTGGAGGAAACGCATGCAGACATTGGGAGAACATGCAAACTTTACCTAGAAAGATTCCAGGCTGCCCTCGTGCATCAACTCCATGATTGTCTTGCCTTGAGGTGACAGTGCTACCTATTGGGTCATCATGCAACTAACGATTTATCAGTAGTATTTTTAATTGAAGGGCTTTCCATAGTTTTATTTAGAAGAAAGAAGAAAACATTAGCTTTGATTTCTATAATCAGTGCTGTACATCGCAACTGCAGTGGAATGCAGGAAATAGTCTATTAAAAGCCTCCTTAAATACTCATCAACTTTTATATGAAGGATCTGTCCTGGTCTGACATTTTTTGACATAATGATTTTAATGCTGTCACAAGCTTTGTGCAGGCATGCTCTGGTCGCCTAGTTACCAATCAGCAGAGGGTTGCCACAGAAACAGAATCCTAGCACGAGCACCTCTGTTATAAATGCTGAGGCGGTGTTGGACAGTGGTGTTTTAATATCTGGCTCTCCAGAACCTCAAGCCCACCAACCATGTTTTGCCATCTCTGAAGTAGGAGTAACCTCTGACCATAAAGTTTCCCAGTAGTCAGGTCAAATTGTTTGGTCTTTTGGCCACAGTTGATTAGGATTTATTATCAGATGATTTGTCAGATTCTGTTATGTCACAGAAATCGCTGCTCTCATTTCTGCCTTTTGGCAGACAGATGTGTCTGTTTACTGTCAGTATTTGTGTCAGTATAATTTTTCCTGTAAATCATTTACTCCTTATCTCCAACATTCTCATTTCACTCATTTGGGTTGCTATATTTTTTTCCTACTATTCCTCTTATATTTATTTTTTTTAGTTATTTAAAGTTATTTGCATGGTTTTGATGTGGGAGGTTGGGAGGAGATGTTTAAACATTTAGATGTGCTGTTGGGTGCCAGGTTTTACTGATGTACCATGTTGTTCCCTGTCTCGTCCTCTATTTGTGTCTTCTATCATGTAAGCTCAATCTTCTTGTTTCAATTGTATTCATTCATTCATTGTATTTCGAGGACATTTATGAAAAAAATGTAATAATAAAGACCAAATCACACATTTTTTTGAAGTAAGCAAAAACATCATCTTTTTATATGCACAAAAAATTTACATAAAAATATACAATGTATAAAAATAAACAACATTATATATGATATAATCAACCCTAATAGAGGATAAAGCGGATGATGATGGATGGATGGATGGATGGATGGTATAATCGAAATATCAAAATCTTTATTGTGACTTTAAGATCTGATATTTAGTATAAGCATTATTAGTTTATTTTAAAAAGTTGCAGGGCAATTTCATAAAACACGTGATTACACATGGTTAAAAAGCCAGAATTATCCAGAAGGCTAGTTTTCAAAAAAAATAAAATAAAATAAAAATAGAGAAGGACATACACACAACACATGTACAATATAATACAAATACATGCAACACTTACTATACAGTTAAGAAATCTCTTCTTATCATACTACCAAAACAACACAACAGGCTTATCTTTTGTGTTGGCAGCTATAGGTGTTAAAAAGCCACATTTTAATTTTTTTGTAAAGATACTGAGTTCCACACACTTGCACTCCTTACTGACCAGAGAGACTGAAAGTGCTTCTCTGCCACATCTCTGACTCTGAATAGCTTCTGTGCCCAGGCTAAAGAAATGCATTCTCACAGCATGATGCTGGCACTATGTGTGTTCAGGATGATGGTTGTTCTTTTTTTAATTAATTCATTAATTAAAATCCTTTTTTACAGTATTTTGCATTCAAGCCAAAAAGTTTGACCTTATCTGTTGGTGCATCAGAAACATCATGCCTTCTCAGCATCGAGCCATTAATTACCTTGCTGATCTTCAGTTCGACACTAGGACATTGAATGCTTTTACGTTGCATTAGTTTAAAAGTTGCCAAGAATGGGACTGGCTTGGCTTAGAAGCTGATTATTTGAAATAGGGCTTAGCGCTTGATGTGCCCTGAGATTAGTTTGTCCATGCATCTGCAAACTGTTTAAGCTCCTGTTGCCCCAGGTACTTTAAGAGGCTCCAGGGGGCAAATTAAGCATGCTAATTAAAAAAAAACAAATATACTTATAGCATGCACAAAACCTGTTACATCTAGCTGCTATGCATTATACCAAATAAAATATTTTTGTGTATTACTTTTTACTGTAAAATATTGCCTTAAAGCTGCATTACAAAACTCTGAACCCCAAGGCAAAGTTAAAAGTGGCATCAAAACATATGTAGGTACATAGACAAGACTAATCCTTAGTAATCAATGATGAGGTAATGTACAGCTATACATTTTAAAAGCATAAATCTACAATAGTATTAGAAATGGTATCTAGCTGTTTGACAAAACTGCTGATATGAATTCTGAGATCATCGCTGTAGCATCACATTATTTTTGGCTATGCATTCTCACAAAAATGCATAACTGGAGTCATACCCATTTGGTCCTTACCCTCTGAAGAAGAACATGTGAGGACAACATACAACCTTAAGTGGTGTATTAGTAAAAACGGTTTATTGGAGGAGAGAAGTTGACTGTTATCTTACCTTATTTCTGCTATTGTGGATATTGTAGCATAGAACGGTTTAGGTGCTCGGCAGATACACCCAGTATAGGGTGCCAGTCCATCACTGGACACATTCTCTTACTCACACACACACACACACACACACACAATCTACAATACAGACCAAAAGTTAAAAAAAAAAAAACCTTCTCATTCAAAGAGTTTTCTTTATTTTCATGACTATGAAAATTGTACATTTACACTGAAGGCATGAAAACTATGAATTAACACATGTGGAATTATATACTTAACAATAAATTGTGAAATAACTGAAAATATGTCTTATATTCTTGGTTCTTCAAAGTGCTTTGATTACTGCTTCACACACTCTTGGCATTCTCTTGATGAGCTTTTTTCCCCCAGCAGCACCCCATCACTCTCCATTTTGATCAAATAGCCCTTGAACAGCCTGGAGGTGTGTTTGGGGTCATTTTCCTGATGAAAAATAAATGATGGTCCAACTAAACGTAAACTGGATGGAATAGCATGCCGCTGCAAGGTGCTGTGGTAGCCATGCTGGTTCAGTATGCCTTCAATTTTGAATAAATCTCCAACAGTGTCACCAACAAAACACCCTCACGCCATCATACCTCCTCCTCCATGCTTCACGATGGGAACCAGGCATGTAGAGTTCATCCGTTCACCTTTTCTGTGTCACACAGACACAGTGATTGGAACAAAAGATCTCAAATTTGGACTCATCAGACCAAAGCACAGATTTCTACTGGTCTAATGTCCATTCCTTGTGTTCATTAGCCCAAACAAGTCTCTTCTGCTTGTTGCCTGTCCTTAGCAGTGGTTTCCTAGCAGCTATTTTACCATGATGGCCTAATTCACACAATCTACTCTTAACAGTGGTTCTAGAGATGTGTCAGCTGCATTGACCTGTTCTCTAATCTTTGCTGCTGTGCTATGGTCTTCCTTTCCTGGGGCATTCCTCATGTGAGCTAGTTTCTTTGTAGCGCTTGATGGGTTTTGCGACTGCACTTGGGGACACCTTCAAAATCTATTCAGGAGGACTATCAGCTGTGTACTGTATCCACTTTATGCACAACACAACTAATGGTCCCAATCCCATTTATAAGGCAAGAAATCCCACTTATTAAACCTGACAGGGCACAGTGAAGTGAAAACCAATTCAGGTGACGACTACTTGAAGCTCATCAAGAGAATGCCAAGAGTGTGCGAAGCAGTAATCAAAGCAAAAAGGTGGGTACTTTGAAGAACCTACAATATAAGACATTTTTAGGTTGTTTCACACTTTTTTGTAAAGTACATAATTCCACATGTGTTAATTCATAGTTTTGATGCCTTCAGTGTGAATCTACAATTTTCAGAGTCATGAAAATAAAGAAAACTCTTTGAATGAGAAGGTGTGTCCAAACTTTTGGTCTGTATTGTATATAGGGGCAATTTAGAGTAAATCCATGTTTTTGGACTGTGGAAGGAGTCGATCCTGGATCCACAGTGCAGAGGGGAACATGCTCACCACTAAGCCACCGTGCTGCCCTGGTAATGATTATGTTAAAGTTATCTAAATGTAAGTATTACACAGGAACCTTAATGAAAACAAGTTTGTAGATGAGTTTCTCAAATGTTTCACCAATTGTTATAGATAACCAGTTCAGGATGTCCATTTTGGAGCGTCTGGAGCAGATGGAGCGTAGAATGGCTGAGATGGCCGGCCAGCAGCCGAACAATGGAACAACTGGAACAGGATCTGGGGGAGGAGGAACTGCTGGAGGTTGCACTGGAAACAGCAGTAACACGCAGACTCAGGTATTTTAAGTTAATGTTCGTGTGCTCGTGTTCATAGTGTCAATTTTGAAAAGTATCAGCTTCGAGATTGGATCTGCTGTCTTTTTTTATGGAAAGTCATATGTGATTGTCATATATGGCAATCACACCATTGTTATCTTTTTTCATATTATTCCACCATTTTTGTCCGCTTACATCTCCCACAATTTGGAAGCTATACACAGTTTTCACAGGACACGTAAGGCTCATTGGTGATATGAGTGCTTGTATTATAGCTAAGGAATCTGTCGAACTGTTCCTGATATATTTCCGTTTTGTCAAGCCAAAATTCTCCTTCACTTTGCGTTATGCGTTATGGTGATATTTGCACTCCCGTAATTTTGCCAATTTTTGAGCTACAAAGACTCAAAGACAAAGAAATTTGCTGGCGTTGGAGACCGGTCTTGTAAAATCACAGAGTGATCTAGACACCCTATTACCTGGCCACGCCCACTATTTACCTTTTTTGCTATATTGGCTTGATATACAGTATGCACTGTGTCTCCTACAGCCATGTTGCAATCACACTTGCATTGTCTTCACATTTACATTTAGTCATTTAGCAGACGATTTTATCCAAAGCGACTTACCAGGTGAACACAGGGTTAATCACAACATCCCTAGAACAATGAGGGTTAATGGCCTTGCTCAAAGACCCACAATGGTAACTTCAGTGAACCTGGGATTTGAACAGCCAACCAGTTCAAATTCAGGAAATGCTTCTCTCTAGTTTTTGATAACTTTCAAATGCTTGAAATACCCTATTAATGCATACACAGATCATTATACTAAATATAAAACTCACCAATTTATTTTTGTTCATATTTATTAGACAGCATGCTGTTTGTCAGCCATTGTTGTACTAACTTGGACCTCGAGTCATATGAAGTCATACGAGTCATATTTCTGTGTGTTTGATAAGTATACTGCATCAAGTGTCCTTTATCTCCCCTGTATATCAAAAAGAAATATCCCAAAATCACTTAGATGGTATTTTGACTTTGCCTCTAGTTTGAAGACTTGTACCTTGTTAACTTCTCTTTTCAATTAGTATCCCCAAATTGAACCTGGTAAAAAAAAATGTAATCAGAGTGGCCAGAAAAACTAGAACATTGCATACAATTCTTTGTAGTAATTTTTTTTGTGCTTTGTGTCAACAGTGTTTGTCAGGCCAGGGCCAGGCTGGCAGCTCTTTTGAGAGTCGTGTGGTGGTGGTGTGTGAAAAGATGATGAACCGTGCCTGCTGGGCCAAATCCAAGCATTTGATCCACTCCAAGACCTTCCGTGGAATGACCCTGCTGCACCTTGCTGCTGGCCAAGGCTACGCTACACTCATCAAAACTCTTATTAAATGGCGGTATGGTATAAATTTACTCCAGTGAAAAATTCCATATCCGTTAGTATTTGTGTTTGTTATGGACTGTACATGCCTCGGTTAATAATAACACTGGCAAATACAGTGTATATGATGTCATTCACTTGTTAATTTTTTACTTGCACCATGTTCACCTAAAAGTTATAATATGCCAAGCACTTTGAGTATTTTGCTTTAGAAACAAATTCATTTTGTCTAAGTTGAAATAGATTAAAGTTGTTCCAATCAGCCAGTAGGTTAATTTTTAATTACATTTTTAATAAAAAAAACACTGCTTATGTTGTAAACAACATTGCAAATGTTACAAATGTTTACATTCATATTGGATTACTATAACTTTGAAATTGAAATAGGTTAGTAAATGAAATGTTTTGTGTATTCAAAAAAATGTTTACAATTAAAATTAGGTCTATCTAAATTTATATATGGAAAGATAAACTATGTATTTACTAATGATTTAGTAATTTTAATTAATTTATTTGTAAGGGCTAATGTGTGGCATAACATATGTTTAATAATAATTTTGCTTAAACCTAGAAAGGTGAATAACATGAATTAATGCAGCAACAGGCAAAACTTGTAAAACCATGAACTGAATTTTGAAACAATTGGGCTCAATTAGGGCAGCACGGTGGCTTAGTGGTTAGCACCTTTACCTCTTAGCACTGGAGATCCAGGTTTGAATCCCAATCTGGGTGCAGTTTCCATGTTCTCCTCATGTCCGCGTGGGTTTCCTCCGGGTTCTCCGGTTTCCTTGAAATACATGTTCAAAGACATGTATTGAACGTAAATTGAATGCTTTAAATTGCCCCAATTTGGGTGTGTGTCTGTGTGAGTAAGTGTGCCCAGCAATAGATTGGTACCTGGACCTGGGTGTGTCTGCCCACCGCACGACACGTTCTCTTCATCTCCCCTGGATGGGCATGGGAACCTCCCCCCCACAACCCTAGTAGAGGATTATGCGAAAGATATGAATAAATGACTTAATTAATGGGGCTCAATTTGATAAATCTTTACTAAAAAACTGTCATTGATCAGTTCATCCATGAATATTCTATTTTTACTTGATTTTACTTATATATAAATTTTAAACAATTTAAAATAGATTAAGTCTTTTTTGTTGTTTTCTATTCCAGAACATTAATTAAACACAATGTTGTGCTTGAAGCTATCACATAGTCTAGATTTATATTTTCATATAATTTTATATAATTTATGCTATTTTTTTTAAATACCAATATAGACAGAAACTCATATATAGAGAGCCACCAGAACTCAATAAATAATAATATAATTATATAATAAAATAATAAGTATTATACTTTGTGTGTAATTCAGGTAAATTTGTAATAGTTTTCTTTGGTGTACACTCAAGCACATAGCCTTTTATATAAAATCATTTTTTGCTTATAAAAATAAATGCTGAAAAGGTAAAACAGTCTTGCATAAGTAATCAATGGTATTAAATTAAAATGCCAGCATATGCATTTTGAATCTAAAACTTATTGATTAGAAATCAATGTTGAGCTTTTTAATGCTGAAATACTGGCAGGCAATTAAAACACAGAATTTGTGTCACAAATAAAATAAAACTAGTAAAATAAAAGTAAAATACACTATTTAAATATGGTCATAAAACCTTTTAAAACAAGTCCTAATTGCAGACAAAGATCAAATTTAAAAAACGAAACAGAAATATTTAACTTAGACCATTATATATTATGAAAAATTATTCAATATCAAGTGTGTGTGTGTGTGTATTGCAAAGGCATGTAAATGAGACGAAATTGGAATGAGTGAAGACTGATGTTAGATGGGAATTAAACACACAAATTTTATTAGCTACAATAAAATAAATAAACACATTTTTAGCCTTATACATAAATGCACACACAGAAAAACACAAAATCTGTTTGTTGACATTTACTTGCTCACTTGGTTCAGCACTTTTTTTTTTTATCTCTGCTGCTTACTTCCAACAGAAAAAAACAAACAATTTATTATACAGACACCCTGCAGGTGCAACCCTCTTTTGTGACCAGTTCACTAAGTACAAACCTACGATAAATATAATTTTTTCACTTCCTTTTTGATACTGGATCACAAGCCCAGCAAAATAAATTCATAATTTAAAAATCTGCCTAAGAGCAAAGAAAACGGTTTTGATTTTGTTATTTTTACTTTTGTTGAAAAGCATCATCTTTATTTCAGTTTTTCATGTTTTTTTTTTTTTTTTTGCAGCACATTCATCATTGTAACTTTTATAATTTTGATGAGATTTTTATAGGGAGCAAAGTATTTCAAGTTATATAAAGTTTAAGTTTATTTATTGTGAAATAATATTTTTGTCTGTTTGTATACCTATTCATGTTCAGAAAACATTTACTTTTAGTGTGTTCAATAAATATTTATCCTGTTCACCCAGTGACTTACTGTAATAGTCTTATGTGGGTTTGACACCCCTGCATTAGAGGCAGTCATTTGCTTGTGGTTAAAAATCCAGCCTTGCAACCTGAAAGTCCCCAGTTCGATTCCCGCTTCCACTAAGGCTGACGTGCCCTTGATCAAGGCACTTAACTCCAATTGCATCCCAGGCACCTACCACTTCGTGCATGTGGGCTCACCTAATTCAGTATGTGTGTTTCACTGCACAGACGAGTTAAATAAAAACTAGGCAAAAAAAGATCACTTTATCCTTTTATCATTACTTGTTGGGGAGGACTGTTTATTTATTTATTTATTAAAGCTGTTACTGAGTGCAGTGTGGTTGATGTACTAAAAAAACTGGCGTGTTGTGGATGTGTTTGTGTATAAGTATCTCTCTCTCTCTGTATTTATTTTTTCAGCAATATTCTGCCAAAGTTTATTCAAAATAAGCTAGTGGTTTGCACTTCCTTTGAATCCCAATTAGGTCTTTGTATAACATGTTTATTTATTTATTATTATTTTTTTAATATTTTGGCTGTGAAATCATTAATCATTTATATGATTTTTTTAATTGTCTGATCTCTATAGCAATAAACATGCTGACAGCATTGATCTGGAGCTCGAGGTGGATCCTCTTAATGTAGACCACTTCTCATGTACACCACTGGTAAATATCCACAAGTTTCCACCTGATTTATTAAATACAGCCTTTTGTTGTGTACCTTTTTGTTATATCTTTGAATTCCTCCATTTTTGCAGATGTGGGCATGTGCTTTGGGTCATCTAGAAGCCGCGGTAGTACTGTACAAATGGGACCGGCGTGCTTTGGCCATCCCAGATTCATTGGGTCGTCTGCCCCTCTCCATTGCTCGGTCACGAGGGCACACCAAATTGGCTGAGTGTCTAGAGCAGCTACAGAGAGAAGAACAGCAGCAGTCACCCTCGTCATGTGTGGACTTCTCCTCAAACCCTGATACTTCTTCAGCTGACAGCTGGATGGTTAGCTGGACTAGTGAAAGCATAGTGGTCTCCAGTGGACACAAGAGTAGCACAGCCATTACTGGTATCACCAACTCTCCCACCAGTGTCACACCTGGTAAGAACATTAAAATGTATATATTTTTTAATCCACATTGTATATTAGCATTGATTAAAACAGTAAATATATGCTGATTTAACTTACATTGAAATGTGAATCACAGTTCTATCATGATATGGAAAGTGGAAAACTATTTATTGGATAATATATATATATGTAGGATGGCATGGTGGCTTAGTGGTTAGCACGTTTGCCTCCCAACGCTTGGGATTCCCGGTTCGAATCCCCATCTGGGTGGAGTTTCCTTGTTCTCCCCGTGTCTGCGTGGGTTTCCTCCGGGTTCTCCGGTTTCCTCCCACAGTCCAAAAACATGGATCAAGTCAATTGAATTCTCAAAATTGCCCCATATAGAGTGTGTCTGTGTGAGTGAGTGTGTGCCCAGCGATGGATTGGCGTCCTGTCCTGGGTGTATCTGCCCAGTGCCCGAGACGTTCTCCCCTGGATGGGCATGGGGAACCCCACTGTGACCCTAATAGAGGATAAAGCGGGAGATAATGAATGAATATATATGTATATGTGTGATTATATACTGTGTGTGTGTGTGTATGTGTGTGTGTGTGTGTATATGTATATATATATATATATATATATATATATATATATATATATATATATATATATATGTATGAAGGGACATCAGGAGGACATCTACAGTCAATTGATTGCAGCTTGTGATGAAATAATATTTCATAGTTTCCTTGAATTAGCACTAATAACACCATAGATAACAGCTAATTGAATAAAAGTCATGGTACATGTCTGACAGGCCAAATCCTTTTCCTGTGTAGATTTAAGAAGACCCAGGTCTGAGCCCTCAAATTATTACAGTAGTGAGTGTCAACGGGATCTACCAATGGCTAAGAAACACAAACCCAATCCAGAAGCAGTTGAGGCGCATCCTGCAACTACAGCTGGATCTCTGAACCAGGAGCCTCAGCATATTCAAAAGTTATCCACTAGCCCAAACACATCTTCTGCGGAAATGCACAGCACTGAACAGAACGTAGCTGTAAAAGATACTAAAACTGATAGTGTTTCACAACCAAAACTGGGCATCTACTCTGGAGGAGCACATAAGTGGACCTCTAGAGAAGTGTACAGGAAAGTACCTGGAGGCAGTGGAGAAAATACCGTGGGAAAAGAAAAGTTGGCAGGCAGACTACGCAAGCAGGGAGATAACTTCGGCATGATGTCCCTGCCCAGCAGAGAACTGGTGGAGGCAGATCTGCTTTCTTACAAAGAGGATCTGGAAAACCAGGATTGCCTCTCACATATGGCTAACCTACAGGTAAGATCAAATTGTTGTCGATGTGATATAAAGTGATATATAAAGATGCGATATAAAGATTTTCATAATGTGCTTGTTTATTGCTGTATAGTCACGTAACTATTTTTTTCTAACATAAATGTGTGTTTTCACATAAGAAAAGGACGCCCTAAATATAAACTGAATTTGATTTTTCCTTTGTTTTTTATGTTTTTAAATAGATTGAGAAAAGATAAAGAATAATTTATTTACTGGCAGAAATAAATTTTAAATTATTTTCTAGCCAATCATTGTGCTTTTGCTTATAATAGTAAGTTAACACAGGCTATCACAGAGGAGTGCTTTAAAGAGTGTATTTCTGGAGTGTGAGGAGTCAGTGAAAATCTAAGTGTCCTGGAGGGATGCATGCCCTATAGGGGTGACAGTGTGCAGCCAATCACCTTCTTAACCGAGCAGATTATGCCTAGCAGTCTGTGCTTATTCTTAACAGTGACAGAAACATACCATATGGTGCTGGAGGAGGTAAGAATGGACTTGATGATGACAGTGCTTATGCAAGAAGTACTTTCTCTCCAGTGCATTCTTTATAAGGAAGATGATCGTTTTTCTTTATACAGTCCACATAAAGCTTTGCACTTGAGGTGGTTTTTGACAGTTTTCCACCTGAAGGCAGACCCATCACCATCAGATATTTGTTCATTAAGTGTGAGTGGTGTCCTCAGCAAACTTGACTGTCTGGTGACTGGGAATGTAGTTATTTGTGTATATCCAAATTAAACTAATTATTAAAGTAATTAAAATCAGTGCTAAAGATCTTTGAATTTTTTTTTTTTTCATTTTAAAATGTTTTAATTGTTTTTTTTTTCTGACATATTACAGTCAACATAATTTTTATATACTTAATATTCATTCATTCATTATCCTCCGCTTTATCCTCTATTAGGGTCTTGGGGGGGGGGGGTTCCCCATGCCCATCCAGGGGAGAACGTTTCGGGCACTGGGCAGATACACCCAGGACAGGGTGCCAATCTATCGCTGGGCACACAATCACTCACACACACACTCTATATGGGGCAATTTGAGGAACTCAATTGACTTGATCCATGTTTTTGGACTGTGGAACCGGAGAACCCGGAGGAAACCCACGCAGACACGGGGAGAACATGGAAACTCCACCAAGATGGGGATTCTAACCGGGAATCCCTAGTGCTGAGAGGCCAACATGCTAACCACTATGCCACCGTGCCGCCTATACTTAATATACGTAATAATAATAATATAAATGATTAACTGTATTTAGTTGGCAATGTTTTTACTAAACATTTACCTTCACTGTGCACATATCATGTGTTCATACAGCAGTTTATTCTGAAAATGCATGCATTATTTTTATAATGCCATTCAGTTGCACTAAATCACCTTTGGAATGAACCGAATTAGAAAATAAAAACCAGGTTTTTATCAGGACTTGACCTTACATATGCTTTTGTGAATAAATGGTCCAAATATTTTATGGACACACTTTAAAATATAAATGTCCCATATTATCGGCAAACGGAGGGAGTAACCTGTTATAACCATGTTGGGGTGTAATTCTTGGGCGTTTCATTCATTTTCCCCATGTAGTGTGTGTTATGTCTTCATATCATCAAAGCCATTGTTACATACAGACTTGCAAATCAGGTTGGTTGTCTGTAGACACTTTTTTATCAGATGTCTTTAAAACACTTTCCCCTTAAAATACAGACATGCTGGTCAAAAATTAAGAAACTTTAAAAAGTGAAACTTGCGAGATTCACAAAGAGTGGACTGCAGCTGGAGTCAGTGCTATATGAACCACCACGCACAGATGTATGCAATACATGGGTTTTAGCTGTCGCATTTTTTGTGTCAAGCCACTCTTGAACAAGAGACGGCATAGTCTTGTCTGGACTAAAGACAAAAAGTACTGGGCTGCTGAGTGGTCCAAAGTTATGTTTTCTGATGAAAGTAAATTTTGCATTTCCTTTGGAAATCAAGGTCCCAGTGCCTAGAGGAAGAGAGGCGAGGCACAAAATTCACATGTCCAGTGTAAAGTTTCCACAGTCAGTGTTGGTTTGGGGTACCTCGTCACCTGCTGGCGTTGGTCCAATGTGTTTTTTGAGGTCCAAGATCAATGCAGCCATCTACCAGAAATTTTTATAGAACTTTACGCTTCCTGCTGCTGACCCACTTTATGGAGATGCAGATATCATTGTCCAACAGGACTTGGCTTGACTGTGCCAAGGCTACCAGTACCCGGTTAAAGGATAATGGTATCCCTGTTCTAAATAGCCCAGCAGACTCTCATGAACTAAATGCCATGGAAAAGATATGGGGTATTGTGAAAAGGAAGATGTGATAAGCCAGACCCAACAATCCAGAAGAGCTGAAGCCACTGTCAGAGCAACCTGGGCTCTCATAACCCCTGAGAAGTGCAGTGCCATAGAGTGATCGACTCCATGCCATGCCGCATCGCTGCAGTAATCCATTCCAAAGGAGCCCCAACAAAATACTGAGTGCTGTACATGTTCATACTTTTCAGTTGGCCAACATATATATATATATATATATATATATATATATATATATATATATATATATATTTTTTTTTTTTTTTTTTTTTTTTTTTTTTTTTTTTTTTATTATTTTTTTTTTTTGGTCTTAAGTAATATTAAAATTTTTAATAATACTAAATTTGGGATTTTTATTAGCTGTCAGTTATAATCATCAAAATTAAAGGAAATAAACATTTGAAATGTATCAGACTGTGTGTAATGAATGAATATAATATACAATCTTCACTTTTTAAATGGAATTACGGAAATAAATCACCTTTTTCTCGATTCTAATTTGACCAGCTCCTATCGATGTTTATTACACCAACGGGATTAGAATTTAATTTATGTACAAGCTGAATCTGATAAACAACTGACTTTTTGTACAGAAGTTTAAAAAAAAGTCCATCAATCCATTATCTGCCACCTATCCGGGTCCGGGTCTCGGGAGGGAAATAAAGCCTAGACGTCCCTATCCCCAGGTACCTCACCCAGCTCTTCAGGAGGCACACTGAGGTGTTCCCAGGCAAACTGAGAGATATAATTTCTTCATCTTCTCCTGGGTCTTCCCCAGAGTCTTCTCCTGATTAAACATGCCTAGAAAACCACACCAGGGAGGCGTCCAGGTGGCATCTGGATCAGATGCCTGAACTATCTCAGCTGGCTCGTCTCGATGTGGAGAAGCAGCGGCTGTACTCCGAACCCTTCCCGAATGACTGAACTCCTTACTCTATCTATAAGTGAAAGCCCAGCCACTCTGCAGAGAAAACTAATTTTGGCCGCTTGTATTCAGGACCTCATTCTTTTGGATAATTCCCAGAGTTTGTGACCATAGGTGAGGGTAGGAATGCAGACTGACTGGTAACTTGAGAGCTTTGCCGGCTCACCCGCTTCACCACAACGGACTGCATCACTGCAACTGCCGCACCATTCTGTCTGTTAAATTCATACTACAGACTCCAAAATCCAGAGATAATTATACAGCTCCACTTGAGGCAGAAACTCATCTCCAACTCAGTGAAAACAACTCACCCTTTTCTGGTACCCTTTTAGTACCATGGTTACACATTTGGAGGTGCTGATTCTCATTCCAGTGGTGCAAAGAATGCTGGAGGTCATGTTCCTATCAAGGCAACAGGACTACATCATCTGCAAACAGCATACGATGGATTCTGACATCACAAACCAGAAAACCTTCTGTGCCAAGAATCTTGTATGAACAGAATCTGTGACAAGAGCAGTCCAGAGCAGTCATGGCGGAGAACAACCCCAACTAAAAACTAGTCTGGCTTACTGACTTACTGACCCAGTACCTAAAACGTTCCCGTGGGAACACCCCCCCCCCACCACCACCACCCCCCAGCGGAATTATCTGATGATATTAAGATATGAGATTAGATATAAGTACTGTATATATGTTTAGTTAGATTTTGTTTTCCTTTGCCACCATTATCATAGTTTGATTTTTGAAGTTAATGGAAGTTAACACATCCTTTAGGGAACCAAAATATCAAGAGCCTTATGCAGTATACAGTATTTACATAGGAGCAAGGGCACCTTCTTTAAGCTGCATAGGTTACAGGAGTGATGCATTAATGCAACTGCCATATTGTTCAATGAAATTTTGAATGTTTCGCTGTAAAAGTATATTTTTCATTCATTTATTATCTTCCACTTAATCCTCTACAAGGATCGCAGGGGGGTTGCCCATGTCCATCCAGGGAAGAACATTTTTGGCGCTGGGCAGATACACCCAGGACAGGGTGCCAATCTATCACTGGGCACACTCACTCACACAGAGATACACAAACACAAACTATATGGGGCAATTTAGATCAGTCAATTTACCTTTAATCAATGGTTTTGGACTGCAGGGAGGTACATCAAAATCTAAATCTCCAGCGCTGAGAGGTGAACATGCTAACCAATAAGCCACCGTGCCTCCCTAAAAGCATATTTGAAATGTACATTCATCATTGCAGAACCTATTCAAGTGTTTTTGAATCAGATTTATAGCTGTTGTCACCCTGAACAGTTTTCAGGTGTGCAATATCAGCTAACATTGAAACTCACAATCCCTGTAGACTATTGCACATTAATTTCATATATCATCTTTCTCCTGATGGGAAGGGCTCTGAAACAGATGCTTCCTGTATGAGTGAGACAGTCAGACTCTTTTACTCACTTTCTTCACCCATTTTCAGACAGGGAGGCAGTGTCCTAGTTTTCTTGCTTCAGAAAGTCCTTTCAGATGAGCATAATAAAATGAAGAGGTTCTGACAGAACGTTATCAACAGTGGTTGAATTAGAAGTTCTAAAAAGAGCTTGCCATTCATACCACCTATGTATTTTAAGTGTCATTGCCAGCATCCTTAAAACATTTATGGAGTGATGACACCAGAGTATAGTCGATGTGCTTTCTGAGATGGTTCTGTTAAAAAAACAAAATGTTTTTGTGGAGCTGTTTAATTATTAAATATACACTTTGGCCCACTGTTTTATAGTCAAAGGGATCAATTTCTATGTTCTTGTATACATTACAAAAGCCTTACTAAATTTCAGATCAAAAATACTGCTCCCATCTGACCTTAAAGAAACTGGCCTTTGAGTTCCTCAGCCTGCCTTTTTAATTTTTGTTAGTATAGATTGGGTTTACATAAAGTGATCTATTTTGCCTAATGTGCTTACACACAGAGGACATTGTCTTTCGTATTTAACCCATCCATGCAGTGAAACACACACATATACACACATGCTTAAAGCGGTGGGCAGCCTTGTACATGGCGCTTTAGGAGTACATGTGGTCAGGTGCCTTGCTCAAGGGTACTTCAGCCATAGTCCTTTGTGGGACTAGGAATTAAGTTAGGGACCTACAGGTCGCAATGTTTGATCCTTAATCACAAGCCTACAACTTCCCCATGAACTCTCATTGTGTTCGTGTTTATAGGAAGAAACCTTGAAGGAGCACGGCTCAGTGAGGGCTTATTGACGGTCATCACCGTCATTTAAGAAAAACAGTTTCACATCCAGTGCAATAAGCAGCTAGTGCATAAAATATAGAATTTACACAATCTACAGTATGTAAAGAAAGACAGCAGTGGTATGGTCATCTAATTTATTTTTTGCTTCATGCTGAAATATAAAACATTCTTCACAAACAAGCATGTCTGTAGTGCATAAATTTGATCAAACTTAACCATTAGGTATTGTTTCCTTTATTTACCATTATTTAATCTCTTTTTCTTTCGTTTGCTACCAACAGTCAAATATGATGACCTTGGCAGAGCACATCATCGAAGCGACACCAGAGCATATTAAAAAGGAGAACTTCACATGTATGGAGCCTGTGACTCTGGACAGTAGTGGCCTAAGCAGCACTATGAGCTGGCTGGCAACCTATTTAGGAGATGTGGAGCAGCTGCCCAATATTATTCATCTAAGGTAATCATACAAATGATTATCAGTTTTATTTAGTGTCATAATTACACCATATGCAAGGGTGTAAATTTCATTTCATCACTAGGATAACAACAAACATTAACATGTTTCAAAAGTAAATAATGAGTGGGTTGCCAAAGGAGATACCACAATTACTGTGGAATTACACGGGCCAATTTTCTCTATCTTATGCGCCACTTTATTAGGTATACCTCCTAGATCTACATCTTCTTGTAAACATTAAAATAGTTTTTCAATTACAAATTATATAGTGCAGTTCTCTATATACTTTGCTAGACTCTAGTTTAGACTTTAGTTTCTTCTCCACTGGTAAGGACCACGGCATGACCATCATAGAGCAAGTTTTATTTGGGTGCTTTAAGATTCACAGCACTGAAGTAACACTAATGTAGTGGTGCTGGTGTTTTTGTTCTTTTTTGAGTGGATTCAAACAATGATCACTCACTGTGTACTCTAATGGACACAGTTACCTAATCCACCACCACCATGTCCTTGTCACTACAATTTTAAGTATTATCAACCACTCAAATATTATATTCATTGTAGTGGCCCTGACACACTGCAAAAAGAGTGCTCACAAAGTATGTATAGAAACAGATGAAATACAGTCTGTAACTGTACAAATACAAAGTGCATTAGTATGTTAATAAGCATATGGGCCAATAAAGTGGATGATGAGTGTAAAAACAAAGAGGCGCACATAATAAAATGGTGGTTAACTGTATATTAGCCTCAGATTTTAATATTATAAAGGGGTGTTTTCCTAAGTATGTGAGCTGTGATGTTATTTTGTCTAGTTGAATCCTAATTGAGAACTAGAATAGAATAATAGAATAGAATAGAATAGAATCTAGAAACTAGAATAAAATTGAGTTGAAGTAGAAGTAAGGATGAAACCAAATTTCAGAATCTGCTACATTACTTTAACATAAACGATGACAAAAAAGGAATGCTTTGTGAATGACCAAATTAAATTAAATCAAATAAGTCTTTATTGGTTCCACAATGGGGAAATTCACAAAAGTATAAAAGAAAGAGTTAAAAGTGAAAATGCTCAGTTGTGAGACGTGCTGCCACTCGCACTACGCACAAAGAAAAAATATATAGTAAGAATATAAATTATAATGAGAATAAACTATAAAAAATTAAGTCATTAAATATTGGAGAATTAAAATATGAACAGTACATACCATACTTTATCAATTATCAATTGTAACATCCATTTTCTTCCGCTTAATCCTGTACTGGGGTAGGAGGGGGTTTCCCACACCTGTCTGACTATATAGTGGCAATTTAGAGCAGCCAATTTACTTTAAATCCATGTGTTTTGGGCTGTGGGAGGAAAGCCAGAGGAAGAACAAACCTGGATCCCCAGCGCTGAAATGCAAAAGTGCTAAGCCACTCAAACCACTATGCCACTCTCAGTTGTAACAGAGTAAAAAATTTGGAGGGAAATTCTACTCTGGAATCCACAGCACTGAGAAACGAAGGTGCTAACCATGAAGCCACAGTTAAGTTAAATTTTTATTAAAAAATGTCAGCCAGCATTGATGCACTTCTTGTAATTATATAATTATATACACTATCTTTGTCCCAAGAAGGGGAGGCATGTCATACAAACACTGTACTACCAGGGATTTCCACACCTAATCATTTGTATACTTATTGACAGAAAGCAAATAATGATTTTTAATAAGAAACTATACAACAAGATTATATTGCTTTTGTGTGTGTCTGTCTGTGTGTGTGTGTGTGTGTGTGTGTGTGTGTGTGTAGGGCCCTTTATAATGAACCCCACACCCCCAACCCTGGTCTGAGCCCGGGAGGTTTTCCTGTATGTGATGGATCTTTTGAAAAGACCGCACTGCCCTCTTCTGCTGATTGGAGTGAGTTTTTGAATGCTTCCAACAGCAAGATGGAGAGAGACTTGTCCCAGCTCACCTTGAATGACCTAGAGCAGAGAGAGCTGTACGAAGCTGCTCGACTGGTGCAATGTGCATTCCGGAAGTACAAGGTACAAAGCAGAACCAGGGCATTTAAATACCATTGTTCTGTACAGCATTGTTTGACTTAACTCCTCCTTGTGCTGTTATGACAGCAGCACATATACCTGTGTTGTTTCCGCATGAAAACGTGGTTGAAGCCGTGCATGGCTTGGCTTACTGTATATGAGTGAATGCACTACCCTTGTGAAGTGTGTACATGTCCATTACTGACTATAATAACAGGTTTTTGGCATACATATATCTTTTTCAGATCTGGCGGTGATTCATTCAGCCCAGTTATTTGTAGCTCACCTGCTTTCTTTCTGCTACTCTTTATCTCTTTCTCTTTCTTACACACTTCCTTCATTCTGGATGGTGGTAAAGTGCCAGTCAATGCCTCCACCAGTAACCAATTTAATTTCCTACTTTGCTTTCCCACAGGAACGACCACTGCAAGAGCAACAAGAGGTAGCAGCTGCTGTCATCCAGCGTTGTTATAGGAAATACAAACAGGTAGGATAATCTTTACAAAACTGTGCTCAAATTTTGCCATTATGTTAAAAAGACTGTGAGTAAAGTATAATAAATGTGTTCTAGTCTAAGATATCTTTGGTGCATAACACCTGGAAAACTGCTACAGAATTAATATCAAAATAATTTACATACATGCATACATTGGCTACAACATTTACAAAACTCCTGTTCTGTTACTTAAGTAGTAGTTGGTCACAATATACACAGAAAACATGCTTTACCACCTTATTAAATATTTTGACCATGTACATGAAAAAAAGTGCCATATGTGTAGGATTTATTTCTTTTTTTTCACTTTTGATGTTTGACACCTTAATAAAAAAATGTTTCTGAAAAACTTCAAGTCCATCTTTTTCTAATATCAGACTGGTTTTCTGTTCTTTTGCAAGCTAACATGGATAGCCTTGAAGGTAACATGTCTATTTAGATGAATCTGATTCTTAATGCTTGTTCACATTCTTATTCCCTCTGAATTTTTTTCTCACTGCTCTGTGGCAGTATGCACTTTATAAGAAGATGACACAGGCTGCCATCCTTATACAGAGTAAGTTCCGAAGTTACCACGAGCAGAAGAAATTCCAGCAGAGTAGGCGGGCAGCCGTTCTCATCCAGCAATACTATAGAAACTACAGAGAGTTCCGTCAGCTCCGGCCTCACAGACATTGCACCTCATCCACACGAATTCAGCACAAGCTTAGGTACCTCACTTTTTTTTTCTTCTAACACTGTATTCTAGCAAGTGCAATCATGTCTGTCTGTTACATATGCAACACAATTTACTTTCTCCAAGCCATTTCTGAATCTCATTGTCATGTTTAAAGCTTGATGCTTTTTCTTCTGTTTATCAACACAAAATCTAAAAATAATGAATAAAAGCTTCCCCTGGCTCCACTTCTCCAAACATAGCTGGATTCTGTGACCACGGGATTCTATGTACTTAGAGGGCGCTGTTTTCAATTTAGACCCCAAAATCACATTTGTTAAGAAAAATGTTTATTTTATATATATATATATATATATATATATATATATATATATATATATATATATATATATATATATATTCATTCATTATCTCCCGCTTTCCTAGATCACAAAGTTGTTTAGTGAATACAGTGTTCATGGATCATGACAAAAATTCTATTTATTAATGTGGTTTAACTTTTTGGATGACCTGACTTTCCTTTGCTGTTCAATATAAATTAACAATTTGTCTTTCCTCCCCTCTAATTTACCTCAGCTAGTTATGCACTTTAATTGCAAAAAAATGTTCATTGGTTATAAAGCTTTTTAAGCTTAAATTAGGCCTGATTGCTTTCTTTATCAGCCCTTAACTTACACAGCACACAAAATATATCATTGCACTGCCGCGGGCCACCACCCGCATGGCCCAGAGGAGCTGTGGTGGCCGTCCCTTATTTTCATTTCTAAAAGGTGCCAACCCTACTCCAGCCGCATGATGAAAGTTCATTAACACACCCACTCTCAAGCTGTTAATTTTTCAATCTATTAGCTGCTCCAGTTACACATGGGCTTCATTGGCTACTGACCAATCAAGTTTAGGCTTGCAGCCTGGTGTGAGGCTTGCCTGTTTTTTCCTCATATTTTCGCTTCATGTTGATAAAATGTGAATATAGATTATAAAGTAAACTTTAAACTTAATAACAAATAGTTGTTTATTTTTAATTGATGAACATGGTTTACAAACAAAATAATATGCAATTGTAATGTGACATTTTTGGGCAATGAAATATTGTCAGCCCAACAGTGACAATGTGGTGTTTCAAAATTCCAGCAGCACTTCATATACAGTAGTTAATATATACAATATATACGTGTGTGTGTGTGTGTGTGTGTGTGTGTGTGTGTGTGTGTGTGTGTGTGTGTATATATATATATATATATATATATATATATATATATATATATATATATATATATATATATATAAAAAAATGACTGCAGTGTAAGACAATATTAAATGAAAGTCTAAAGATATGGAATATGGAATGAAAGTTTTGAAGATATACAATGAAAGTTTTGATTTATTGTCTATATTCAGATTTTCATTCAATATATTCAGACTTGCTACCTATATACATATATACAGCCTCCTACACAGCGGTATCTGTTTCACTTAATGACTGTGTTTCAACCTACAACCTACTAAATTGATCATTAGCACCTGTTTGTTATAATTGGTTGATCATACACCTTACTATAATCCTACAAAATCCCTGATTTTGTGCGAATGTACCTATAAGAATTGATGCTGGTTTGAAGGCAAAGGGTATGAAATAGGGTTTTGAGTTAGATTTTTCTTTTTTTGCTCACTTTGATGAAATCAATGAAAAATAAACAATTATTATTTATATATTTCTTTTTCTCACCTGCCTACAAACTTTTGCACAGTGTATATATATATATATATATATATATATATATATATATATATATATATATATATATATATATATATATATATATATATATATATAATGTTACAATTTATAAATGTGTTGTAATCATTTTTTAATTTTCAGATTCTTAAATTCCATTACTGTTTAAGATATTACAGTTTTCATTTCAAGTGATGAATGTTTCTGGTATTTTTATTTCAGTAACAGTTTGCTCACTAAAAGGCAAGACCAGGCTGCTCGCAAGATCATGAGATTTCTACGTCGGTGTCGCCCCAGGTAAGCCTTTTCCATCACTCTATAGTGGCAGCAAACTGAACTGCTTGTTTTACATGCCCATATGTTAAATATGAGAAATGTGTCATCCTCAGTCAACTAAGCTGAAATGTGTATAACAATAGACTTTTCTGCAGTTGAAGTACTGATTAGCACTGAACAGCATGCATTCTTGAATTTATTTCAATTTCTCTTTGCGCTACTATTGGGGCATTTAATAGTATCAAAGAAACTGAATATTACTCACTCCCTTTTTTCAATTTGGCATTACTCCTTGTCTTCCTACCTCCCTCGACTTACATAATGTGTGCTAATAGCTGTGGTATTGTTTTGCTGTTAATGCAAAGCCCCATGATGGACCATAGACTGTTCAAGCGGGTGAGTGCAAATGCAGCTTTCCAGGCCGTTCTACACTCCGTATTTCGCCTTTTCGAATTCTCTTCACTCCTTCTTCCCTCTGTGATCATACACATTTCTCAATCCATGTTCTCAGTCTGTTTCGTTGTTGCCTGATGCCTGCTTGCATGAAACCCAAGAGGATTAAGGGACACAGAATGAGAATTGAAACTCGCAGTAAATAAAGCACGACAGCACTGCACTTAACAAGCATCTTCAGTATCCTCTTTTTAAAATGTAACTACATTCTTTATGGCAAAATGATGTAAAGATGTCAAAAGTTGTAGAGTGATTACAAGCATGACCGAAGACAAATATGGGTTTTTCATATTTACAAGCATGTTAAAGTTATTACAGAAGGGCATGTAGGCTGTCCTGCTAGTTTGCTTATTTCCTACTGAGTATCTTAAATAAAATTATTACTAAAAGTTATGTTCAAGTGGAAACTGTCACTCAACTATCTAAATTATAAGATGACATATCAATTAAAATAGCAGTGTTGTTCTCATAATTTTACAATGATGGAACTAAGGATGCAGTTTAGTTAAAGGGCATTTACAATAATAATAAAAAATGTATTTTCAAACTATCAATAAAAATATGCATACGAGAAGCTGTTGGACCTGTGGGTCACTTTCAAAAACTGCTTATGCTGAACAGACAATTTTGAAATATTTATTAATTAGTAGTATTATTGTTGTTATTTTGAAACTATTCTGTGCTGTATTTACAGCATAGCAAGCAGCTGCAGCTGAAAATTATATTGACAAAATTCCTAGAAAGTTGCATTCATGATGCCATCAGCCCTAACAGCACTAACCCTGTTTACAAAAATAGTAACAATCTAAGTTTGAATAATGCCCCGGGGCTAGAGCACAGGTATTCTGTTTTGTTTATATTTTATATGTTTTGGAAAGAAAAATTGTATAATATGTGGTCGGAGTAATAAACTAAGGGTCTTATATTTTCTAGGTTTGCAGACTACTAACATACAGTGGTTCTGTGAACAGGCTGATTACTGCATTAACACAGTGTATTTATTACTCAATTACCACTTTTACGTGTGCACTGATGAACTGTCAACTCAACATTGTATAAAAGCCTTTATTAACAGCACAATACTGATTAAAAAAAATAAAAGATTTAATATACAATCCCTACAATACTGAGTTGTTCAGGATGTATCATGGCATGGGTACTATAGAAAGGGCTGCAAAATGTGAAGATAAAAATGGCTTAATTTTGGTGTAATAATGCTTAATGCTTTATATGTACTTAAAGTACAAATCCAGAAGTTGGCGTTATAAACTGTGGTGTAAAAGAATTATTTTTATGTAACACAGCTCCATATGTTCCAAACTAAAACATGTCTGATGAAGTACTCTATTAGATGCATTAGATGCCTAAGTACACTCTGGTTTGTATTTTTTAAGTGTTTGATCAATTTATGTTGTTTTTCAACAGAGCGAGACAACTGAGAAAGGCCAGGGAACGTGAGAGTATCCAAAAGAGCCCCCTCACAATGTGATTGCCCTCTCCAGACCTTATTTTCTGTTTTTTTAACCAGACTTTTTACAAGAAGAAAAAAGAATCATGTAGGAAGACTACAACTCTTTCACTATATAATGTGACTGACTTCTGCTACTATACAGCACCACCTTTTCATATCTCTTTATTGCTTCTGTCTGTCGTGATAAGAGACATTTTTAGAGGACTAAAAGCTCTAAGAAGAAGGACCATTTGCTGCATAGTATATTTTGCACTTTTCCACAGCTTTATTTGGGTTTTTGGAATGAAACTTTTGGAAAAGGAATGTATGCTGGAACAGGACTTAGGCAGTCCTACTGTTCTGAAAGTCACAAAAGCAAGATGAGAAATCGAGAAACCCACTAGTGGGAAGGTACAAATTTAATATTTAGACATCACATTTTGTTTTTTAAAAAAATGTTGGTATTTAAAAACATCTTTGCACATCCTGTAGTTCCCAACTAGTACAGAGAAAAATATGTCATATAGCTGTCTTCTATTCTACTGAATTAAATGACATAGCCTATGAATGTAGGGGAGGGCACATTAGGCTAAATAAAAAAGTATTTAATATGTTAATTATCCTATTTATTTTGTTGTAATACATGCCTGAATTAGTTCAGTGTTTGTCGTGCTGGACTCGGACGTCACCTGGCGCTAGTACTAATAAGCAAAATGCAATGCATTGCTATCATAAAAACCACTTTGTGTCTGGGTGAAGTATTTTTTTATCTGTTTGTTTTAACCCCATGAATGTAATCCAGAATCCAATAATATTACTACAGGCCAACGTGCATAGGATTTTTTGTTGTGAATGTTTTTATTAGCATTTCATAATTATGATTGGTAATTCATGATGGACTTGTTCTATAAAATGAACTTTTCTTTGGCTCATTAGATTTTTAAAGGGGGCTCACATACATTGCCTTGATATGTTTATCAAATTCTTTGCTGACTCCCTAAACTAGGGATTAGGACGTCCATATTTTTACAATTTAATTGTTTCTGTACATAAGGACAGTTGCTGGTCAGGTGTAAAAGGAAAAACATGTATCCAAAAAGGACTGTATTAAAAACACTTTATTCATCAAAAGGGGTCAACACAGGTCTAAGCCAAATTATGAATATTTGTATAGCTTTGTTTGAATGCCTAATGAGTATGGTTGTATTGTCTGTATATATTGTAAATACCTGGGGTAAGCTGTGCATGAAAATCAAAGCTACAAAAAAGCTGTTTTAAAAAGGCATTATTGGCTATGCTCTGTACTACTTTCAATATAGGAGTATTTCATTTTACTTGAATGTTCTTCAGAAGAACATTTTGCTACAGCATGACTTACAGCAAATATGAAAAATATTGTATTTAAAAGTTAGATAAAAACAGCGTACTCCATAGACAAAATGTTATGTTTACATCTGTTCGTTTCCTGGGCTACCAACAGTTGTTTAGCCTCTGGTGCCAATTAATGTGAATGCTACTGCTGAAACAGAATAACTTTGTCTCATCAGATTTCATCCCCACAGTATGAAGAACACAAAAAGTGCCACAGATATGATAAGTAGCCTTTTAGTGTCCCGAATGTCTCTTTCTAATGTACTTTACATTGTTTCATTTGTTTTGGCTATTTTTGTAGTAAATGGTCCTATTAGATAAATACCGATAACTGAATTTGGCCACTAAATTGGCAAACACGAACCAGCTCTATGCTTACGACCGAATCAGTGCTTCCTATTTAAATTGTTACATGAGATAATACAAACCAGCAAGATGTCCATGTATGGTGTGTCTGCTGAAAGACAATGTGGTGCTGTAACCGTGGTGTTTTAAGATGCTAAGAGATACCAAAACTTAAAACTCAAAAAAACTCAAAGTAGTCTTTATCACACTTTCTAGTGGCGTTGAACAAACATTACCATATGTCTCTGATTTAGACCATAATATGTCCTTACAATTTTTTTTTGTAATGTCACAGCTGATTTTAATGTAATGTTGGCCTTTATTTGAGCTGTTAATTTATGTACTCTTGTTTACAAGTGTGTGTAAAGTTTGGTTTTATGTTTAGTATGTTTTGGAGCAGTATGTTTAACTTTGCATGTTAAGTGTTAATGTGGGAAGTGCCTAATCATGTTTTAATTGCAGCAGATTTCACTTAGCATGCAATTTTAAAAAAGAGACATATTGACCTGAACAATGAATGGGTTGTTAGATTATGTGAAGGTGATTCCATTCTCTGCTGTTCTAAGGTTATCCGATGTAGGTTTTGTCATCACCATACATGACTGTTTTAACTTTGAGATCAAAGTTCATTGGAGTCAGTTTAACACTTAAGAATTGCACCCTCTGCTCTTTGGCTGACCTCATATTCAGTAGGTTCAACCATTAACTCACTTATTCATACTCACACTTTTAGTCATTGAATATGGAAACAGTTCAGTTTGTTGCACTACTGGGGCAACCTGATGGCCTTTTACTACTTGCATGGAAAACATTGATAATTGGGTGATCGAAACACTCAAAGCATGCTTATTTTTGTAGATTTGTCAGGTAGACATGGTAAAGAAATAATGTTCTATAAAACTATGTTAGTTAAGTAGCTTATAGAAGTCAACTCAAAAATCTGATTAAGGCAACCACTACAGCGGTAGCGATTGGACAGTACTCACATGCTGTGGTGGCATTTCTTTCTCAAACGAGGTTCAGTTTCTAGTTGTTTCCCATCAATTTAATTTATTTTCACTTTGATTACTATGCCATTTTCCAGCCTCTTTACATCCATATTCTCTCAACAGTACTGTGTGTTCATATAGAACCATGTCAAAAGTAACTGTTGTACTTGCAGGCAGTTGATAACATCAACCTCACAAGTGAGTCTCTTAGCATAGGAAAGATTTAGTCTCACTTTTGTATTTTTACTCAGGGTGCCAAATCTGGGTAGGGGGAATTGGAGCAGATCACTGGAGGATCAGCTGCTGCTTACTTGGAAAATGAGCCAGACCTTAGTTTTGATCAGATTACTGTGATTTTGATTATTTCATGTTCATGTTTATCATACTGGCTTAGTCTTTATACCACAAACATGATCTTTGTCAGTGAAGTTGTCATGCCGTTATTCTACTCCACAGTAGACAGAGAGGTTAGAGCTAGCACAAGGTAATTTGCTATTGGTTTGAGCATCAGTCCTGCATATACTTACATTTCAGACTGAATCACTGCCATTGACAGACAATGAAGTAAGAGTGAACGTCCACATTCAGTGAGTCATTGACCTTATTTCCAATGGAACCTGATCTTGTCTGTCACCTTCTTATGTGCTCTATAGTACATAGAGAGCTCGAGAAATAGACATAGGTACACATTGTTCTAAAGTTGGGAAGACCTATTGGTGTGAAATTTCCCTTAAGGCATATTGAGGGCATTGTGCATTATAGTCTAGACTATAAACGCCAAGTCAAAAGTAGCTATTACTTTTTCATTAGTGTTATTTTCTTCCTACTCTTCTGATAGCCACACCCATGGGAAGGCACATTGAGCCGAAAACCGTCTCACAGAGCAATAAATCAAGACCTGCAGATCTAATAAAGATAAAATCAATTGGAAACATGCTGTTGACTTATACTTATGCAAATGCCAGTATGCTGGTGTGAAATTAGCGTTCAGTAGGCCTAGTTTATGAACAGCAGTAATAGGACACTTTTTACGGATCTGCACGTTTTCATCTTTTCCAAAATTCCCAGAAAGTAGTGGTCCTGCTTTTATCCCAGGCCACTGAGGCCCTCGACACTTTGCATGTACATTATCTAGTGGTAGAGCTCCTTTTTTTGCCTCTTCTTTCCAGATGTCCTTTCCTGCTATGTATCCCTTGTCCTTACCTTATTTTCTTTTGTCTGTTTTAATTATGTAAGCCAGTTCCTTTTTATTTCCCTCCTCCTTTAGTAACTAAGTTTTATTTTTGTAACTGCATGTAAAACCATCACCGGACTGATGGATTTATTTTAAAAAAGAGCGAGAACTCAGCAGCTGAAGCCATGCAAAATGTTTTGAATTGATCTTAAAATATGAAAGATGTTTTCTGAATGCTTTATATTCTTTCTGCTGTAAAATAATAAAAGGGAAACTTCAAAGTGATTAAGAATGTTTGTGATAATTTAATGTTTTGCTTTTCATGAGAAATACTCAATGGCAGCAGTGATTAATCTAGTTGTTTGTTCACCTCTTGCAGTTGTTGCACTGATAGTGTAACAAGGGGTGGACACGAATGAGAACCAGAGACAGGACTTCTCCCAAAAGCAATGGGCTTTATTGGACATTGTACATAACATACACATTAATATACAAATGTGTGTGGGTGTGTGGGGTGATGCCTGTGTGATCGAGCTGCAGCAGTGAGAGGGAGAGAGATCGGAGTCTTTCTGTCTCCGTTTATGAGCTCCTGACATCATCCCTCTGACGTCCACTTGTGGGCCTTTCTGATCAGCGTTGATTCTTCCGTCCTTCCGCACCGATGTCCATACAAAAGCGGCAGATCTCCAGCAGTCCATAAGCAGGTGTCTTACACATCTTTTTATTTTTCTGTTATAAGCGATGCATCCCGGTGTCTTCTGCTCCATCCGTGGCTTCTGGAACCTTCGCTTGTGCCGATCATTCCGCTTCACTCTCGGAGAAACCGAGAGCTTGGGGTGTGCACCCATGCTGGAAAACATGTCTGCGAACATGTCCTTATTTATCCTGAAATGTAAAGAGGGGGACAGGATTTTTAACAACAGGAACGGGCTTTATTACACATTGTACGTAACATACACATTGACATACAAATGTTGGCTGATCAGTTGTGGCATGCGATGTCATGGCTTAAAAGGCTGCATAATTCATCAGGCAGAGCAGAATCAGATGCGCTAATGAATCCTTCTGATCAACATGACTGCTCCACCTCTCTTACCCCTAGTGCCACAGAGCTACTGTTACAAATAGCTATACCACTATTGCAGGTTTTGGATTAGACATTTTCATTGCAGTAAAGAAAATTGACATGTTTTCTTCTTTTCAAAGCTCCTGAATCTTAATAAATGTTTTATTGGCTTACTTTGCATTTTGTGGCATTTTCTTGCCATGTTTAGGTTAAATTGAAGGAGGAGCTTTGAAGGTAATAAAAAAAACACTCTAAAAGTGGTGTTTGCATTTCTGTTCATAGTAACTGCTTCTCAGATGAGCAGCAGTGTGACAGCAACTGCTTTGGATTGGTCTTTGAGCCTAAACAAGCCTTCCTCTTAAACTACAGTGCAAACCCAGCAAGCCATCTGTAAAGGATTAGATCCTTTGTCTTTGTGACTGGAAACATTGAGGATTTACTGTGTACTGTGGGGTTTTCAATTTAAGCACCGCAACATATTCAAATTTGTTAAACACTTGAGTCTGATTTTCCATTTGATAGCCTGTAATTTCTTTAAGGCAGACTGTAGCTATGTTGAAAGGGCCAATGCAGAGGACACTATGCATCAGCATAACTATTGTGAGTGCAACAAATTCATTTGTAAATTGTTAATGTTTATCTATAATTGGTGGATTAAGGGTTTACTAAAACCTTGCAATTCAAAACATAACATGCTCTTCTGCATACTTACAATATGTTTTTATACAATATACTTTACCCCCCAAAATGGAAAACAATTCAGTTTTAAAGATTTTGGGGTTAATACAGTTCAGTATGCAAAAGATCCTCATATCTCATTAAACATGTAGTTAATTGTAGACCACACACAGGCTTAAATCTCTTTTAAGTTATTATAAATTGTATGTGTGTTATTGTCTCTAGTATTATCTCTTATTTCATTATTCCATTTTGCATGCTGCAGCTAAACATAATAATTTCAAAAGCAATAATTTGTCTATTTTTTATGTGTTTTTTTTCATAGTAAATATTTGCGTAAGTGAATGCAGATGGCCTGGTTTCTCAAGCAAAACCTAGGGTCACACATTTACAAATGTTTACATGCAACCAAATGAGAAAATACATTTTGGCTGTTCTGCTGTTAAGTTCATCTTAACCCATTTAGAGTGACATTAAATAGAATTTAAAGTACTTTAAAACAATTTAAAGACATTTCGATTTATGAACACAGTAGAAATACTTCTCAGAGCATTCCTCTCACCATTTCTAACCAGCAGCAGTAAGAAAGCAAGGCTTAGTGTCCTCTGGAAAACATTTCCTATATATTGACTGCTGCCCCTGGATGGACATGGGGAAACCCTCCCGTGACCCTAGTACAGGATTAACCAGTCAACATAATGAGATGGGATGCGATGAATATATAGAACCATACTACTGCTTTCTCAACAGATGGATCAATTATAGTTCAGAATAATGTTCATTCATTCATTATCTTCCCCTTAATCCTCTATTAGGGTTCACATGCCCATCTAGGACAAGATGTTTCGGGCGCTGGGAGGATACACCCAGTCTATCGTTGGGCACACACTCACGCTCACACCCAAACGCAAACTTTATAGGGCAATTTAGAGCATTCAATTTACCTTGAATCCATGTCTTTGGACTGTGGAAGGAAACCGGAGAACCTGAAGGAAACCCATGTGGACACAGGGAGAACATGGAAACTCCATCCATATTGGGTTTCGAACATGAATCCCCAACATTAAGAGGCAAATGTGCTAACCACTAAGCCACCGTGCCACCCTCAGATTAATGTATTAATTAAATTCATAATAATAAATTCAAAACTTAATTAAATCATTTTAACCACTTAGATGTTTGATGTTTTATCTGTGTCTATTATTTTTATATTTTCATATGATGACAGTATGCATCAATTTTTATACCACACAAAAGCCTTAATTTGCATGTTAGAATTTAAAACAATACTAAATAATACAATAATAAAACAATAATAAAACAATACAATATGAAGTCACATGAAGAAAAAATGTATGAAAATAATCTTGTTTTGATTCAGCCTTCTTTTATATCTCATTAATGGAAACATGCCCTATCCTGTTTAACATAAAGGTTTAGAAACAGTTACATTCGTGGGACATTAGAAAAACATCTGCCATGAGAAAGTCGCCAAAACCACAAAGCAGGCTAAAAAAAATTTTTTTTAATGTTATACACAAGCAAAAAAAACAATGAAAATCCTGAGACTGGTAAAAATGGATTTCACTCACCAGGTGCAGTGTAAGACGTGTCAGCTATTTCAGAGAGAGGAAGTGCCAGCAACGGACCAATTTATTGTATTAGGAGAGCCCAGGAGAGGAGAAACTTGCAGACCATCTCTATTGATGCATTACTTATTTACAGAACTGTGCTGTTTCACTGAGGAAAGGAAGCCAGTTGACAGTTATCAATTTGTGTAAACTTTGAGGTCATATTTCTCCCTCCTTCTAGAATTTATTTGTTCAATGAGCAATCCACCAGTATTTTTTTTAATCAGACTGTGTACACAGACTACATACAGATCAGTGAATATAAAACATTAGTATGTCTTTCCAATTAACATTTTTTGTTAAATGCATAAAAAAGCCATGATGTCTTTTACAAATAGTTTCAACTGATTACAGTAAAGAGCCATTTCTACTGTATATTATTAAAGGGCATAACATGCTTGTAAAATATGTGAGAATGCCAGACCCAAACACAAAAGACAAAAAAAAGTTTTTAATTGCATCAAATAAACATACTAAAAGCAATATAAATAATCTTAGGGCAGACACATAATACATAACACACATAGCATGCTCTGTTTTTTTTAAAAACTTCAGCCTGGCCCAAGGTGCACTCCACACCATGTATTCCATGGTTTCAACTCTATTTTCTAGTAGAGGTGAAGTTGATTTCAGGTTAGAATATCAGCTTGAGGCTGGCACGGAAGAAATGGGTTGGCAGAGCAATGATTAAACACTGGTCTGGCAAATTCTCTCTGCAGTCACATTGTGTCTGAGCTACATGCATGTAGTGTAACATCAGCCAAGACATGCTATATGGTGATGCTGAAGAAGAAGCTGCTATCCAGCAAACAGCACCAAAGTTAGTGCTGAAAGTGAGAGTCTTCTGACCCCAGGTGTACACTCTTCTCACAAATAAGCCAACTGAGGCAATTTCACCATCCATCCATCATCTTTTGCTTTATCCTATATTAGTGTCGCGGGGGGGGGGTTCCCCATGCCCATCCAGGGGAGAACGTTTCGGGCGCTGGGCAGATACAACCAAGACAGGGCGCCAATCTATCGCTGGGCACACACTCACTCACACAGACACGCACACATACATACACTCTCTACTATATGGGGCAATTTGGAGAATCAATTGACTTGCTCCATGTTTTTGGACTGTGGGAGGAAACCGGAGAACCCGGAGGAAACCCACGCGGACACGGGGAGAACATGGAAACTCAAATGTACTAACCACTAAGCCACCGTGCAACCCAGGCATTCATTCATTCATTATCTCCCGCTTTATCCTCTATTAGGGTCGCGGTGGGGTTCCCCATGCCCATCCAGGGGAGAACATCTCGGGCGCTGGGCAGATAGACCCAGGACAGGGCGCCAATCCATCGCTGGGCACACACTCACTCACACAGACACACTCTATATGGGGCAATTTTGAGAATTCAATTGACTTGATCCATGCTTTTGGACTGTGGGAGGAAACCGGAGAACCCGGAGGAAACCCGCGCGGACACGGGGAGAACATGGAAACTCAAATGTACTAACCACTAAGCCACCGTGCAACCCAGGCAATTTCACAAAATGCCAAATTTTTGGCCTGCTCTTCTGGGTAAGAACCTAACAATGATGCAGTTAGTCTATTTCATGTCCTGGATTACAGACTGCCCGACTTGCAGACTGCAGTACTTGTGCCTGCAAGACTGGGTTTCGGACAGAGTTGGAAGCAACACTGGGGTACCATAGGATACTGTCCTTCCTCTTCACCCTCTACATCACAGATTTCAGCTATTGTAATAAGACTTGCCACCTTTAGAAGTTTTTCAATGACCCTGCCATAGTTGGATGTGTAGTCGTAGAGAGTGTAAATCGACAATCAACTGGACTCAATGAAAAACATGGAAAACCTCTACAGAAAGGGCCAAAGTATGATAAAGTACTTTGCGTCTGATTCTTGGCTTAGTCAGACTTTGGGTCCTGTTCATGCTGGAAATTCATGTGGCAGGGTGTGCTTTAAGACACCACTACTTTGGACACAGAAATACTGAAAATGTGCTCTGTAATCAGAGCGACGATGCTGCTATTTAGGAAAAAGTAAATGCAGATGAACATGGTAGAGGGTGAAGTACAGCACACATTCCTGCCAACAAACATGAGAGGTGTGCATTATGAAGCTGGACCGGCAAATGGCACTTAATGCATGCATCTGCACAAGCTCCAGAACTATGTAACTAGACAGTGGACTGTTTTTTTCTCTTGCCGCAGGATGTCAACAAACATATACATAAACATAAACATAAAATTCAGATCCACAAAAAGACAACTATAATAACAATTCACGCAGTTTAATCAAAAAACATTATTAAATGCTGTTTTAGGATAAATTGCAATGCATTCATGATAAAAAAGGACACAATAATAAACTGGTGATGTGAGGTCAATTGAAGGGCACACAGTGTCTTAGTGGTTAGCATGTTTGCCTCTCAGCGCTAAGGATTCCCGGTTCGAAACCCAATCTGGGTGGAGTTTCCATGTTCTTCCCGTATCCGCAAGGGTTTCCTCCGGGTTCTCCAGTTTCCTCCCACAGTCCAAAAACATGGATCAAGTCAATTGAATTCTCCAAATTTCCCCTTATAGAGTGTGTCTGTGTGTTTGTTTCTGTGTGAGTGAGTGTGTGCCCAGCGATAGATTGGCGCCCTGTCCTGGGGGTATTTGTTAAATGCCTGAAACTTTCTCCCCTGGATGGGCATGAGGAATTACCCTGTGACCCTAGTACAGGATAAAGTGGAAGATAATGGCTGGATGATGACTTAATTTAAATAGATTAAAAATAAAGATTTTTCCCTAGAAACTGAATTAACTGCAGACAGTTGCTTCATGTGAAATTTTACAATGAACAACCGCTTCCTTATTGTATTATAAATTGAAATATTAAAGTTCTTACACTATTTGTAATGTTAATCATTCATTCATTCATTCATTCATTATCTTCCGCTTAATCCTCTACTAGCGTTGCGGTAGGGTTCCCCATGTCCATCCAGGGGAGAATGTTTTGGTTGCTGGGCAGATACAGGGCGCCAATCTATTACTGGGCACACACTCACACACACTTTATGGGTCAATTTAGAGCATTTGATTTACTTTGAATCCATGTTTTTGGACTTTGGGAGGAACCTAGAGAACCTGGAGGGAACCCATGTGGACACAGGGAGGACATGAAAACTCCACCCAGATTGGGATTCGAACATGGAATCCCCACTGCTGAGAAGCGAACTTGTTAACCACTAAGCCACCATGCCTCCCTGCAATGTTAATTTTTTATTTTTTGTGATAACCACTGTTTCCAACTTAGTGACTTTGTTGCTATATTTGTGACATATTGTAAAAATGAATAAAGTGGCTAAATAAATCAATGTAAATAAATCAAGTGACTTTTTTCTATTGAAGACTTTTGGAGACACAGATATTCTTCAGTTTCTGTGATCAGTGAGCAGGGGGTTCTGCTGTGAGCACCATTCCATAACACTCAGTCTCAGTTGCTTCACTCCACTTCCCAACTGCAATTAAACTGTGCATGCCCAAAGCTGCCACCACTGACCCCACCTTTTAATTACAAAGCGGGATGTAAATATAAATGCATTTATCTTACACAGCGTCAGTCACTCACCTATATATATATATATATATATATACTGTATATATACACAATTAGTTCAAGTTCAAGTAATTTATTTATATAGAGCTTTTTACAACAGTACATTAGGCAAGAAAAAACTCAGTGGGTGACTCATCCTCCGTGTGTGGCCGGGCAGCATCAACAGTCATGTACAGATAATGTCGAGATTGGGTGACTACATTTAACAAATGGAAAACTATATGCAATCCATTAAGGGGGTCCTGCAGGACCGCCAGTCTAATTAATATCCAGATTCCATCCAGTAATCATCTTCGGCTTCGGCAAAACCATGGATGAAGATCTGACTACACCTCCATTAAACCGGCCACACCTCAAAAAAAAAACAGACAAGTAAAGCAGTTAGAGCTAAAAATAAAGCACAGCATTAATAAGTAATAAGTAATTGATTGAAATATATTCAAGTTATAGTTATCTAATTGACATAGAAGGTGAAACAAGCCATCCTTAATCTGAGAAAACAGATAAAACACATCCAAGAAATTGCTACAATATTCGGAGCGGCAAAATCTACACTTTGGCACATCCTGGAAAAGCTAGAAAGCACTGGTAAACTCATCAATGCAAAATGCCCATAGAAGTCAACAGTGGTAGATGATCGCAGAATAATTTCAATGGTGAAGAGAAACCACTTCACAACAGCCAATCAAGTAAACAACACTCTCCAGAATGTAGGCGTATCAATGTCCAAGTCTATCATAAAGAGAAGACTGCATGCAAGTAAATACAGATTTCATTGCAAGCCACTCATAAACCACAACAATAAAAAGGCTAGATTGGACTTTGCTAAAAACATCTAAAAAAGACAGCACAGTTCTGGAAGAAAATTCTTTGGACAGATGAAACCAAGATCAACCTCTACCAGAATAATGGAAAGAAAAAAGTATGGCAAAGGCATGGTACAGCTGGATGATCCAAAGCATACCACATCGTCTGTAAAACACCAAGTATTAGAAACAAATATTTTATTTACAATTATTTAATTTGTCCAATTACTTTTGAGCCACTGAAATGAAGGAATTATGTTTATAAAATGCTTTAGTTGCTCAAATTTTCATGCAATCATTTTGTTCCACTCACTGAATTAAAGCTGAAAGTCTGAACTTCAACTGCATCTGAATTGTTTTGTTCAAAATTCATTGTTGTCATTTACAGAATCAAAACTAGAAAAATGTTATCTCTGTTCAAACAATTATAAACCTAACTGTGTATATATTATTATTATTATTATACATTCTGCACTTGCCACTTTGCAAGTTAGATGGTTAGATGCAAAACAATATTTTGGTGTCTTGTACTTGTACAGGGTGGCACAGTGGCTTAGTGGTTAGTACGTTCGCCTCTCAGCGCTAGGGATTCCCGGTTTGAATCCCAATCTGGGTGGAGTTTCCATGTTCTCCCCGTATCCGCGTGGGTTTAGGGGAGATTTTCGGAGTTCTCCGTGTTCTCCGGTTTCCTCCCACAGTTCAAAAACATGGATCGATGTGAATTCTCTAAATTACCCCATTTAGAGTGTGTGTGCGTGTCTGTCTGTGTGAGTGTCTGCCCAGCGATAGATTGGCGCCCTGTTCTGGGTGTATCTGCCCAGCGCCCACAACGTTCTCCCCTGGATGGGCATGGGGAACCCCACCCCGACCCTAGCACAGGATAAAGCGGAAGATAATGGATGGATGTACTTGTACATGTGACAATAAAGTTAAATCTAATCTATTCTAATAATAAATGAATAATTAATTGAATAAATGTGAGCCTGAAAAGAAATTATTAACATTGTACATTGTAACGTACATTTACCTGTAGGTGTAATTCATTCATTCATTATCTCCCCCTTTATCCTCTATTAGGGTCGCGGTGGGGTTCCCCATGCCCATCCAGGGGAGAACGTCTCGAGCGCTGGGCAGATAGACCCAGGACAGGGCGCCAATCCATCGCTGGGCACACACTCACTCACACAGACACACTCTATATTGGGCAATTTTTGGGAATTCAATTAACTTGATCCTTGTTTTTGGACTGTGGGAGGAAACCGGAGAACCCGGAGAACCCGGAGGAAACCAACGCAGACACAGGGAGAACATGGAAACTCCACCCAGATAGGGATTCGAACCGGCAATCTCTAGCGCTGAGAGGCGAACGTGCTAACCACTAAGCCACCGTGCCCTGTAGGTGTAATCTCTGACTAATTTGTATTCCCATGAGATTTTGAGTTTAGGTTGCCGTCGTGTTCTTTAAAAAGCAGAAGTCAGGGGTGTGTTGGATGAAACAGAGGTGGGGTTTAAGTTCTTGGAGGAGGTGGAGTTGAGGTTGGAAGCGCCTGTAGGTTCAGGGACAGAGCAGAAGGTGGGACCTGCTGATGTAAGTCCACCTTCTGATGTTCAGGTCAGTAAGAGCTTCAGCTCCACCCTCTGGATTTTGCCACTTCAGCAAGGAGCATTTTACAGAAACGGAAGTGTATATATCCTGACAGAGCGAAAAACAACAATATTAACCTAGAGTTGCGTCTTCCAGTTGTATAGCAGAAAACAAACTCCTTACGTGTGAACGTTGAAGCTGATATATAAAGTCTAACGCAGTCAACGCGTAGCGTCCTTTACTACTTCCGCAGCTCAACCCGCAAACAATAAAGAGTGAGGACGCATATCCAGGTAAAGTACGATTTCTCTCTGCTTCTAGGTTTATCCTGAGTTGCTGATGTTTAAAATCAAACTATAAAGTTCTCAAAGTTCTTTTGGGTAGTTATGTTTAAACAGCGCGGCTGGTTTTGCGCGTGTGCTTGGTTTTGGGTTTGTTTACTTGAGCTATTGTTAGTGTAGATGAATATCAGGTTCGTGAAAGACATTAGAAACATCTTTTTTTAGTACAGACATTTTTGTTATGTCTTCTCATTTCTACGTTATTCACTCATTAGTTACATTTAAACTGTAAATAATGTTATTTGGATCATAAATGTCAGCCAGCTTTCCAAATAATGGAACAACAAATAAATTATAAAGTAAAATATAAAGACGGATAGAGACAGGTTTTTTTTACGACAAACATTTTTGTTGTGTCTTGTCCTTTTGTCCCGTCGTTTTATTGTTTTTGCAACTAATTTGTTAAGTTAAACTGTATATGTTATTTGGACCATATATGTCTACAAGATTCAGTCAGTAAAACAATTAGGTGGCTGTGTTTTTATTTTTTATTATTAATTTCAAAATGGAAAATAATATTTTCAATGGGATTACAAATATAACAGCTTCCATCAGTACAAAAATGTGTATAATTATTATTTTATAAATCTTTAATTTCATAATGGAAGACGATTTTTTCAATGGGATTACAACAGCTTTTCGAACAATGGAACAACAAATAAAGTTTCTGTTTATATACACAGATTTCTGTTAGGTTACCATACCAAAGTTCAACCATTTCAAATAGTCCAAGCTGTTTTTAAGCATCCTAATTACACTGTTTCATTGGGGACATCAGTTCAATAAACTCAACAGGTAAAAAACAGCAGCTCGCTGCAGTTTGTTTATGGACAGTCCTGGCTAAGGCACAGGAGCTCATTGAGGACCTGCGTCTGTGCATTGTAGCTGCTCACAAGTCAGAAAAAAGCTATAAGGCAATTTTTTTACATGTTTTTAAGTTTCAGTGCCTACAGTGTATAGTATTATTTAAAATATAACATGTTTCGCAATGTGGACAGCATGGTGGGTTAGTGGTTAGCACATTCGCCTCTCAGCACTAGGGATTCTCGGTTCGAATCCCCATCTGGGTGGAGTTTCCATGTTCTCCCCGTGTCCGCGTGGGTTTCCTCCGGGTTCTCTGGTTTCCTCCCACAGTCCAAAAACATGGATCAAGTCAATTGAGTTCTCCAAATTACCCCATATAGTGTATGTATGTCTGTGTGAGTGTGTGCCCAGCGATAGATTGGCGCCCTGTCCTGGGTGTATCTGCCCTGCGCCCGAAACGTTCTCCCCTGGATGGGCATGGGGAACCCCCCCCCCGACCCTAATATAGGACAAAGCGGAAGATAATGAATGAATGTTTCGCAATGTGTCAAATCTCAGGGGTCATGTTTGAAAGCCTAAAGTTACACCTGCGCTGGCCATGATAGTGAGAAGTAAAAAAGAATCCAAGGATTGCCACCAAGGCCATCCTGGTAAATCTGGTCTCTGTAATTGTAAATGTCTTAAGGCTTACAGTTCAACACTGCATTTTGCTGTACACACACGGGCCATGGAGGACACTAATTCTGAAGAAATTCTAGAACAGGCACCAAAAGGCACTTGCTTGGCCTTTACAAATGCTCATCTGGAACAAAACAAAGGGTGTCCTTCATTTGGTAAAAAAAATACGAGATGCCTTCAACCCTAAAAACATCATCCTCACTGTCAAACATGTTAGTGGGAACCTAATGCTTTAGGGAGGTTTTTATCCTGTGGTCCAAAAGAGCAATGCATCAAGATTCTCAACAACAACATAAGGCACTTTGCAGAGAAACTTGGCATTGGGCACCTATAGCATTCCAATGACATTTCAGGATTTCAACGATCCAAAACACAAAGCAAAGCAAAGGCAAGAAATGTTGGAACACATTGCTAAAGATGAATGGGCAAAAAAAGCTGTTCAGCTAATATATGAAGCGTTTGATTGCAATAATAGCCTTTTAGTATTGATTATTAATATTTGTCTTTTAATCTTTTTAGAGAAGCCTGTGTCATTTACAATGATAAAAAAATATTTGTTCATGTGTTCAACAAGTTTAAGTGTAGAAAATTTGTGTCTGTGTAACACATTGAGCTTGAGAAGATAAACAATTGTCACAGGATGTAAGAACCCAAATTATGGATCTTAAGACCAGAAGTCCTTCTCCAGAGGTCTTAATGTTATGTTCTATGTGTGCAAAATCATTTAGTTGTTTAAACTACATGGAACTGTAGCAAATGTCCCTTCTCTTAGTTCACTGCAAGTTTCCATGCTTACATATTCAATGAAAAGCTTAAGTAGGAAGTATGCAAATTTGAGATGCACTTATATCTGTAATAATATAATTATACTGTACAAAAGTCATGGATCTTAATCATGGAAGTCATGGAAGAAGTATGGAAGAAGTATTTTTTTACTTGTAGATCCATTCCAATCCATCTCCTCTGGAGGGGTTTGTTTGTTCCTGACAAGGTATTGGTGATCATGAGGGATCATGGCAGAACTGGAGGTTGATAAAACAAATTTGCCACCAATTCAAGAAGGTAAGATGCTAATATGCATATTGTATTTATAATTTTCTGCTTACTTAGGATTTATTCACATTTAATTAACTGTATTGTCAATTTCATGCAAAAGGCATACGTCCATTATGTACAGTGGTGCTTGGAAGTTTTTAAACCCTTTAAAACTTTTAGTATTTTTGTACATTTAATTTGAAGCCAAAGGTAAATATAAATCACCAAATCAAAGTAGAAAGACAAAATATTACTTATTTATTTAATTTTCTTTTTGTTAATTAAAAAAACTTACTTGACAAGTCATTTACGCTCAACCCAAATTTGGTCGGGAGCTACAGACCTGTTTCTCTTTTACCTTTCCTGTCTAAAACACTTGAACGGGTGGTATCCACACAGGTCTCCAAATTTCTTAATCAGAATAATCTCCTCGATCCCAATCAATCCGGTTTTAGATGTGGTCACTCCACGGAGACAGCATTACTCTCTGTGATTGACTCACTTAAATCTGCCAAAGCCAAATCTCAATCCTCGGTCCTCATTTTGTTAGACCTTTCTGCAGCTTTTGATACAGTAAATCATCAGATTCTACTGTCCACTCTAGCTGAATTAGGCTTTTCTGATACGACACTTGAATGGTTCCGATCCTATCTCACAGGAAGGACCTTCAAAGTGTCATGGAATGGGGAGATCTCTAACTCTCACCAAGTACGCACTGGTGTGCCTCAGGGCTCTGTACTTGGTCCTCTCCTCTTCTCTCTTTACATGACATCACTGAGCACAGTCATCCAGGCGCATGGTTTCTCTTACCACTGCTATGCTGATGACACTCAACTTCATCTGTCTTTTGCCCCTGATGACACCACCATCACAAATCGGGTATCTGCATGCCTCTCCGACATATCTGTCTGGATGAAGGCCCGTCATCTCAAATTAAACTTAGAAAAAACAGAGCTTCTCATTATCCCTGCTAAACCCTCAATCCATCACAACCTGACCTTCCAAATTGATGGCTCCACAATCTCCCCAACTGATTCGGTCCGGAACCTTGGGTTCACTATAGACTCCCACCTTAAACTCTCTGATCATGTGATCAAAACCGCCCGTTCTTGTAGATTCCTTCTTTATAACATAAGGAAGATCAGACCCTTTCTGACTGAACATGCTACCCAACTGCTTGTTCAAGCCCTAGTCTTATCCCGGCTTGATTATTGTAATGCACTTCTTGCCGGTATCCCAACTTCCACCATCAGACCTCTTCAACTAATTCAAAACTCTGCAGCCCGACTCGTGTTTAACCAGCCCAAGCGAACTCATGTCACTCCATTACTCACTTCCCTCCATTGGCTTCCTGAAGCTGCTCGCATTCAGTACAAGTCGCTGACTCTGGCATACAGAACCATTTCTGGATCTTCCCCCTCTTACCTTCACTCTATCTTTTCAAAATACACTCCGACTCGTTCACTTCGCTCCAGTGATGATTGTCGCCTGGCGATTCCACCTCACCGAGGAGCTAATTCTCATTCTGTGGCGTTCATCACTGCAAAATGGTGGAACGATCTTCCCAACTCTGTCCGTAAGGCAGAATCTCTAAACAGTTTTAAGAAACTACTTAAGACGCATCTATTTACCAAATACCTGTTATAAAAAAAAAAAAAAAAAAAAAAAAAAGGTGGGGGGGGGGCGCAGCTTCGAATAACAATCAGGTTGATGAACTTACAGTATAGTTGGTTTTCTCCATGGCTTCTGACTTGTGGTGTTCTCATTTGTAAGTCGCTTTGGATAAAAGCGTCTGCTAAATGACTAAATGTAAATGTAAATGTAAATTTAAAAAAAAATTTCGTACAAGGCGATCTGGCCTGCGCATCAGTTAAGTATTGCTGGAGCTCAAGTAAAAGCACCCCAAAACCCAAAAGCAGTTGTCTGATTATAATTTGAATAAAAAAGTCATTATGTAATGCAACCACCCTGGCAACTGATTGAAATACACACTGAAGATGCTAGAATGTTCCCTAAAGCAGCAACCAGGTATCTGAGTAACTCTGCTGTCATCAGAAGGTGCACAGGACTTAAAATGACTAAGCTTGATGTTTTTGTGACCGAAGATGTTAAAGGTTATTGGGATTTTAAAAGGCATCCATGTTGATTATGTTGGAGGAGAATTCCCCAACTTTCCTAAATTAATCAATATTGAATTAAATTGGACATAGAAACAGAAAACAAGTATTGTATACAGCTGACTGTTCCCTTAAATATAGCAGGGCAACCACTTGCACCTGATTGTCATACTATTGATCTTACACAAATTACACAAAAAATACCATTATTGGAAAACTGAAACTAAATTCCAGAGTAAAATGTAGTGTTATTTGGTCCTAAACATATACTACAGTGCAGCCAATTATCTGAACACACTATCAGAACCTAAATTAAGAAACACATTAACAAGGTATAGACTGAGCACACATGATCTGGTCATATAAACCCACACCCAGCCTTGTTGCCCCGATAGGAAATACTGTGTCAGCACTGCCTTCTCAACACAGGATACGAATATAATTATTTGTCAATAAAGCTTCTTTTGGGTTTCTAGAGCAAAAAAAAAGAATATTTAATGCCATAAACTCTTATACAAGAGTTCGGGCATCACTTTTCAAATTCTATGTTTTATTAATAAATTCCTAATAAAAAATAGTTAATACACTTTCCACAATCATCTTCAAATTTAATATGTACTGTGTTTAACAAAACAATTGTTTAAAATGAATACCCCTTTTAAATGTTTTTTTTTTCCTTAACTGAGGGGAAATGTCAACCAATAATGTAATTCAAGCAATGGTGCAAGTGATTGTTTACATTTAATGTGTCTTTAGCTTTGCTGCACACAAGAAAAAAACAAGGTTAAAGTAGTGTAAATGTACATTACATCACCATTTTACTTAATAAAGAGTAAAAGTTAAAAAAAACATCAGTGATTACCAAAGCCTTAATCATATATGCCCTTTTTTATGTGTATTAAATCCCAAAGAACATAAAGCAAGTTGAGGATATTGGTTTGTTTATTCTGTTCAGGTTCATTGTTGTGAAAATGCAAAATGTACATATAAATCAGGGTTGTTATTGTAAGAACAGGATGTTGGGTAATGTATTGTACTTAATGAGGGTAGATCTATTGGCTACTTTTGTAAAACTAAACTTATTGTTAAGTGAAATTTAAGGACACTTATTGGTTTAAAGCTTTACGCAAGTGGTTGTACCTTATACAGGTTATTAATTAAAGGATGCACTGGCTTTTTATGTATTTTTCATGCTGTATTCATCTCAATATAAATTTGACATGAACAATGCGTGATGATACAATCTGTATAATCCATTTTATAGATTTTATTTAAACATGCATTCTAATGGCATCATGACATCAGCAAACAAATCCAAGAGTTAAATAAGTTGCTGCATGGCAAGTGTATGCAAAGTTGTTGCTGTCGTCACAGTACTTTTTCTATGAGCATTGTCCTGCTGTGCAGTACATGTTTTAGTGTTCATAGTTCATAGTTTAAGGATCCACTCCCAGTGTCTGCCAAACCCTAAAGGTGCATTCCTCTGGCCTGCAGATATTCTCACAGATAGAACTTGGTAAAGGTAGTTGAGCTACTTTCAATAGAAAAATGAAAAGAATGAGGACAGGCAGCACTGAAACATGGTTTGGCATTTTTGTGTCAACAAGCATTGGCTGGTTGTTTAATGATATTTACTTGAAGGGCAACCGCATAACATCCAGCATAAAATCACTGATTAGCTAAATTGTAAATTTGTCCATCATTATAATTTCAAAAACACTGAAAACAAACAAAAAAACATATTTAAAATAATAACAAGATGTCCAATATTTATAAAATCTTAAAACATTCATTGTGCTATTTAATTAAGAGTGCATTGCGTTTCTCAGTGTTAACTGCTCATTTAACTATATTAAATAAAATCTAACACTTGTTCACACAATTGTTAAGATTTCTGCAGACATTTTGACAGTCTTCACCTGGATTTAAAGCCCTAGACAAACTGGTATAGATCTTTGTGAACATGGCAATGCAAGGTTCTTTCATTGTTTCAGTTTGATAACCAGGCAGCACCGTGGCTTAGTGGTTGATCATGTTCGCCTCTCAGCACTGGGGATCCAGGTTTGAATCCCAATATGATTGGAGTTTCTATGTTCTCCCTGTGTCCATGTGGGTTTCCTCCGGTTTCCTCCCACAGTGCAAAAACATGGATTCAAATAAACTGAATGCTCTAAATTGTCTCATATACCTGTAATGTGTGAGTGTATTGGTGTGTCCATTGATAGATTGGTGCCCTGTCCTGGGTGTATCTGCCCACCGCCTGAAATGTTCTCCCATGGATGGGCATGGGGAACACCCCCGCGATCCTAGTACAGGATGAAGTGGAAGAAAATGAATGAATGAATTTCATAACCATGCTCCCATATTTTCTCCACTAAACAAAGTGAACTACATTCTTTCCTTTTAAATCGAGTTGTACAGATATCCCCTATTTTTCTTTTTTTTATATTTTTCTTTCAGATTTTTTTTTTTTTTATTCTCTACTTTACTTTTTATACAAGCTGATTGTATTATAATTTCAGTTTATTCCTTTTGTATAGTCTGTGTGCTGTCTTGTTGATTTTAATATGTTACATGTCATACATATGTGCACCTTGTATGAGAAACATACTTGTTGAAATGAAGTGATTCTGAGGGCAATACAAATACAAACTAGCATCAAATGAAAAAACTCAAGTAAATGAAGTGAATTGTAACTAGCTAAAACTGTAATTAAATGTAGTACCAGAGTAAAGGGTCTTAGCTACCAGCAGCTTGCCTAGATAACAAGTACTAAAAGTAATTTTATGTCTATATCCAAGATTCGTTCATGCTTGCATATGATTGCACAAGCTTAACACAAAGCCTTTCTGCTTCCCTCCATCCTTCTGTGGACAGCCTCAATCAACAATGCTCAAAAATAACAACAGTATTTTTGAACCTACTTCATGGTCCACATGGGCAACTTTATTTATGAACTGCTTCCGACCACATTTTCAGATGAGCAGCCTTATATGCCAGAATTTAGAATCACTGACAGTGCACATCCTTGCTCTAGCTGCCTCACAATATGGTGGCAAGTTTTGAACAATGCTTTGTTGTTGACTATACAGTACTTTATAGGAGCTATCCTAAAGGATCCCCTCTAGCCCTTCCTAAATTAAACAGAGTAAACTTGGTAATGTAGCATGTGGCTTTGCAGACAGCACACACCCTATAATTTAAAACCAAAGGTCCACTCAAAATTAAAAAAAAGTTAGCACTATGGTTAACTCAGTTACAAGCTTCAGAATACAAATATTTTTACCAGCTCTGTACATAATGAAATCCAGTCTGTAATTAAGTTTTTTTTGGAAACAGTTATTTAGCCTCTGTTTAAGTGTTTAAGTGTTATTGCATAGAATATTCTTTCACCAATGAACATTCATTCATTCATTATCTTCCGATTTATCCTATGTTAGGGTCGTGAGGGGGGGGGGTTCCCCATGCCTATCCAGGGGAGAACGTTTCGGGCGCTGGGCAGATACACCCAGGACAGGTCGGCAGTCTATCGCTGGGCAAAAAACTCACTCACACAGACACGCACACATGCACACTCTATAGGGGCAATTTGGAGAACTCAATTGACTTGATCCAGGGAACTTAAACTGTGGGAGGGAACCGGAGAACCCGGAGGAAAACCACGCGGACACGGGGAGAACATGGAAACTCCACCCAGATGGGGATTCGAACCGGGAATCCCTAGAGCTGAGAGGCGAACCACTAAGCCACCGTGCTGCCCGACCAATGAACATGTCTTGCAAAATATTCTTCTTTTCCACTTTTAAGTGCATTTATTCATATATAAATTATGTCACTCCACTACTCATCTGTCCATTGGCTCCCTGTAGCTGCTTGCTGCTTTCAGTACAAGGCACTGACTCTGGCCTACATGACAATTTTTGGATCTGCTCCCTCTTGCCTTCAATCCATATTTCCAAAATACACTCAGCAAAATACACTTAGCATCTTTAAGAAACAAATGAAAACATATATCTTTCACTAACACCTGATATAAAAATATTAATAAAAGGCAGCTGTACTTCTACCTTGTGTTGTTCTCTCATTTGTAAGTCACTTCGGATAAGTGTCTGCCAAATAACTAAATGTAATGTAAATGAATGGTCAATAATATGTATCTTCGTAATCATTCTACGAATTTTGCTTTTATTACAACGCTAGTAAGGGTTTGACTTTAGCAGTTTTGACATGGCTGAGGCTGTAATTCACATTTAGGACATCATGTTGGTTTTGTATGTGTTTCTAGTTACTCTTATCCAAAATGTAAATCACTAATACTCACATATACTTCTTAGTATATAGACATATACTTCTTAGTTTCAGAAGGCCTCTGCAGGGTTTTTTTCCCCCATTTTTTTTTCTTATTTTCTTGTGGTTTGGTCCCCAAAATATAACTTTTTGTGTGCGTGCGTGCGTGTATGTGTATATCTTTCAATTTTGAGTCTGTTATGTACGTTTACATTTAGTCATTTAGCAGATGCTTTTATAAGCAAAGTGACTTACAAGTATACCAACTTGATGGTTGGGTCAGAACACAGGGTTAATACAACACCCCTGTAGCAATAAGGGTTAAGGGCCTTGTTTAAGGACCCACATTGGTAACCTTAGTGGACCTGTGACTTTTAGCGAAGTCCAGGAGAGGATCAGATGAAAACTAATGTATTATTTTTGTGCCATGTTATATATACTTATATTTTATCATACATTTTTAATTTGTGATATGGTTTAAGAATCCTATTTTAACTCCTTTTTAAAACAATTATCTGGCTCAGTTTTATTACCTAGATGTTTGTGTTTCCACAGTTGCCCAGTACTTTGCGCTGCTGGAGGATGGAGCATTGGCACATAACTTGCAGGAGCAGGAAAGTAATACATCTTTTTTTTCAGTTACCCTGCTAATGTTTGTGCTGAATTTCATTTAAATCATTGTTTTATTAAACAGATGTATCATACTAAATTAAATAAACAGATAACAAAGGCCTAAGAATTGAGGTTGACCCTGCACACTGATCCAAAACATGAGTTAGTATTTTAAGAAAAAGTTTTGAATATACAGTACATATATATTTTTTCAGCAATAGATTGGCACCCTGTCCTGGGTGTATCTGCTCAGCACCTGAAACATTCTCCCATGGATGGGCATGGGGAATTCCCCCGCGACTCTAGTATAGGATAAAGCGGAAGATGATGGATATATATTTCTGTATTTATGAAAGGAGTAGCAAGAAGTCATGTGTATGTTTAGGATCAGTGGACATCAATCTGTCCAATATAATTAATGTAAAGCTGTACAATTCTAATGAGTTCGACATCTTTGCCTGAATCCTTATCAGAAATTTAGTACTTTTAATTTCCAAAGAATAATATTAAATAATATTTTTTTAAATAATATAATTTGTATTACAGGCATATAAATAGAATGTGTATTTTTATGTGTATATATAGACCACAGTGACATTTTTATTCTAAATATTATTTTTGATTGTCCAAACTTTTATAAGATTTTCATGTGTTTTTTATTTATTTATTTATTTATTTTAGTTTTTTATTTATTTATTTATTAAGGTAAAGAAAAAATGCATTTATTAAGACTTGATTTTGAGATTCATTTGAGATTTGAATTAATGACTATTGGAATTACAGCTTTCTGCAGTTATATAAGTTTAAGACAATTTGTATTATTTACATTTATTTACATTAATTATTTTTGTTTTGGTATGTCATATGTAACATAAATATTGATTTACATATTTTTTTCAGTTGAACAATATTACAGCTCCAACGTTCAAAGGAATCAGCTGGTTCAGAAGGACATCCGTGTTGCTAAAAGGCTTCAAAATGAGGAACATCAGCAGGCTCAAATGCTTCATTGCCAATCTGCCCAACAATTGTGAGCTACTTGTGAATTTTTAGTTTTATAAATGACCTTTTATTGTATATATATAAATTGGTTTTAATGTCTTTTTTTGTCTGACAGTGTAAAAAGGGGTAGCTTATGGTTATTTAATTTAATCAATTATATATGTTTTTAATTACAAGTATTTTAACTAGGCTTCTCTGGTATGACATTTGAATATTTTCGACATTTGAATATTTTCGATCCTATCTAACAGGAAGGATCTTTAAAGTGTAATGGAATGGGAAGATTTCTCATGGCTCTGTACATTGTCCCCTCCTCTTTTCATTGTACATGATATCACTGGGCACCGTCATACAGGCACATGGTTTCGCTTACCTCTGCTTTGCTAATGACACTCAGCTTTGTCTTCAATTTTCGGATATCTGCCTGCCTCACCGACATATGATTGCATAGAAGCCCGTCATCTCAAATTAAATTTGGCAAAAACAGCTTCTCATAATTCATGCTAAACCCCAATCCATCATGACCTGACCTTTCAAATTGATTGCTCCACTAGCTCTACAACCGATTCGATCCATAACTTTGGTTTCATAACTGACTCACATCTTAAACTATCTGATCAGGTCACTAAAACTGCCTGATGATTCCACTTCACCAGGGTGCCAATTCTCACTCCATAGAGTTAACGATTTAAATGGTGCAATGATCTTCCCAACTCTGTTTGTAAGGCAGAGTTTAAGAAAGAACTCGAACAACATATCTTTCACAAACACCTGATATAAAAAAGGGGGGTGGGATCGAATAATGATCAGGCTTGATAAATCTACAGTTTATCTACTTTGGATAAAAGCATCTGTTAAATGACTAAATGTAAATATAAACATAAAAACATGCAGTATGCCCTTTAGGACAATATTTGGTAACTTTATTTGTGTTTTTTTTTCTGAAAAAGCTAAAAATCAATCCTTTACCTAAAATAAAGTATTAGTATATTTACTATTATATTAGTAAACACAAATAGTTGGAATAGTTTAATTACTTCAGTAGTATGTTAAGTTTGTCAGTGTATCATTTGTAGGGAGATGCAGTCAAACATTTCTAACTCTAAAGAGAGGTTACAGTGCTTAGATGGCAAGGATATGACAGTACAAGACTGTAGATACAGACGAAAGACAAACCTTGGTATCACTTTTTGATGCAAGATTGTTGAAAAATAAAGTTTAATATCTTTGCTCATCTATATGAGATGAATAAGGGAATATGAGAATATGGTTAGGAAGAATTTTACAGATTAGTTTTTGTTAAAGGATATAGTGGCCTGTTAAATGTCACCTCAATACACTGTGTTATTCAGTTATAAATATGCCATTTCAAAAGCAGCCAAAGGCCTGAAAGTAAGTAGCAGCTTCAAAGATCTACCCATCCTTTCTACCCAGTTTTGGAGCCATAAGCAGTTAGGCATCTGCTGCTGAAAGTCTTGATGTAATTTTACTTGATCATCATACTGCAACATAACATCTTATGTTTATTTAAATTCTAGCCACTTGGCCCTGCTTGTGATGACATTTACTTCAAACTGTATAGACGTTCATTTACACCTATTTGGTCACACTGCATCATTGCATAGCAATGCGCCAGTCAGACTACATCGGGCTCTTAAAGGGAATGCAAGTGACATGCTGATTGATTTATTGCAAATGACGCCCACAACACACTCATGATTCATGTTGTCATAATAGCAATGACACATTGATATGCCCTAAATCAAGCTACTTTTTATGGGGTTGATGTCTTGTTAAAGATTGCTTAAATAAAGCCCCATGAGCTTGGGGCTTAATTTCTTGGTGATTGTGAAGAGTATGTAACCCTCCATAGGCTCCCAAAGGAAAAGTATTTTATGCTGTGGATTTGTATAGGAAGTGTTCCTAGTGACCATTCACAGTATTATTCCACTTTACATCTATTGAGCCCTGGGATACATTCCCCCTATTTCTGCAACCTGTTTATGATAAGCTGCTTGGAAATTAAAAAACTGTGATAACATTTTTCAGTAATATGTTATTTTCCAGGGCAGCACGGTGGCTTAGTGGTTAGCACGTTCGCCTCTCAGCACTAGGGATTCCCGGTTCGAATCCCCATCTGGGTGGCGTTTCCATGTTCTCCCCATGTCCGCGTGTGTTTCCTCCGGGTTGTCAGGTTTCCTCCCACAGTCCAAAAACAAACATCAAGTCAATTGAGTGTGCCCAGCGATAGATTGGGGCCCTGTCCTGGGTGTATCTGCCCAGCGCCTGAAACGTTCTCCCCTGGATGGGCATGGGGAACCCCCCCGCGACCCTAATATAGGATAAAGCGGAAGATAATGAATGAATGAATGAATGTTATTTTCCAGAAATTGTAATTTCATGTTTGAAAAATATTGTCAAAAGTTTTTTTTTTTTCCTGCAATCTTTTATAATTATATATTTATTTATGTTTAGAGAGGAGCAGGACTCTGAGTATGCCCAAAGGATCCAGGAGGAACTCCAACAAGCTGCTAGAGATGCACAAAGGAGGGAAGATGAAGATGAGGTATGTAAAACCTAGTTTTACAGTAATGGTTTTGGTTTACCATACAGAATAAACACTGCCTGCAAAAAACGGGTAAAATAAATTAATATTCACGTTTAATTTCATAATTTAAAAAAACTTAAAATACTTTAGTTACAATTAACAGAAGTTTAAAGTATATTTGTTTTTTTAATTTGTTGTACATGTCTACTTGTAACCTTAAAATTCAGAATCAGAATACTTTAATAACTCCCAGGGGGGAAATAGCAGAGAAATTATAAACATTTTAAAAACAATACATATTTATTTACTTTTATTTCATACTAAAGGCTATTACAAGTTGTCTTTTGCTTGTTGAAAGCTTAAATACCAAGTGAATATTATATATATTATATATAAAGTTTTTTTATATAAAGACTTTGCATTCTCCTTTAGATAAAGAAAAACTGTTGTTATGGTTAAATAGAAATGCCAACAAAACCTAACCATTGCAATGCAGCAAAACAGAAAAGGTATAACATAATTAAAAGGAAACAATATTATGTTTACTTAGTGTAAACATCAGTTCTATTTTTGCATTTGACGTATGGTTCAACACATCAGGTACTATAATCATAGTTCCCAAGATTATTGGGGGAAAAAAATCTACAAATTCTTGTTTTGCATGAATCTATTATTTCTTAATGTACAGTAAATCCTCGACATACTGCAACATAACCTCTTATATTTATTTAAATTCTAGCCACTTGGCCCTGTTTGTGATGATGTTTACTTCAAACTGTATAGACGCTAAAGATGAAAGTTATATAAAAATCAGTCAAATGCCATATATCCCATGATACTACTACTACTACTAATAATAATAATAATTATTATTATGGTTATAATTATGTTTATGGTTGAGTTGAACTCACATCTTTAATTCCTTGCACACATGCTATAACACTAGAACACTACAAATAATAGTCACTGCTAAGATATCTGGCAACTACAGCACAGTCTGTCAAAACTGAGGTATATTGATACTTATATGCATGTGATGCCTGCAAATACATTTGTTAAACAGCAGTTGAATCCTCATTGGCACAATTCAATTGACACAACAGTACATGCTTCTTAACAATGTATTTGCAGTTAATGTCTAACAGTATGTGTGGCTGATGGTAAATAGCAGCTGCAGGCTCTTTCATCTATCTGAAATATGTGTTTATCTCTTAAAAATTAGAGATATTTATTATTGTTGTTTGGCAAATTAAATTTTTCCACATTCTTTCTGTATTCAGGACTTGAGTTGGTTACCAGGCTGTGGTAACTGTTGTCTATTTCTCAACTTCATTATGTGCTGTATATTTTTAATTACAGATTAATCTGAAGTGTAGAAAGGCCAGTTAAACATGCACAGTATGTCAGCAAAGCCACTTTGTGGTAATAATATGCATCCTATTTTCTCTCACCTGTACAGCTGTACTAGGTGATGTGACAATAAAAATCCTTGAATATTGTAATTGTTTAAACCCTATTTTATTTCTATTTATTCTATTTATTGTTGATGTAAAAGTTTACACATCTGCCAACTGGATTTCTTTCCTTTCTAATCATAATGCAGTGAGTGATGAACGTGGTGAGCACTTTCACTAAAACATTGTCATATGGTAATGACCAAGGCTACAGGAATCCAACAACTAATATACTAATATGCTACTAATATAAATTCCACTGGATGTTGAATACAAACAACACACTGTAGTATGTCTCAGAATGATATAAGCTAATACAAAAAATCACAAACATTTAAAACACAACTGTATATAGCAGAAGTAAATTACAAGTATATTCTCGTTAATAACATTTTAAAAGCATCAGAATTACTAAGCTAAATGTTATTTAGTTCAAGTTTGTTTTTAGGCTATTTTAGACCTAATTGTGTGAGTCATCATTAATGGCAGTGATACCTGGAATTGGTGTGGTTCTGAACTACATTGCAAGGCTGGCATGGTATTTGGTGAGGTTCCTCCCATTTTCACATAATAGTATTTGTGGTTTCTATTTGTAATGTGGATTTAAGATTTGAACCAAGGTTTTGAAATGATTGCTATCCTTGTACTTACTTTTGGCCTCAAATACATTTTTGTAATGAAAACAAATAAAAGTGTTTATTAAGAGTCAGCATGCTTTTTCTCTAAAAGCTTTCTCTAAACATACAGTAGCAGTCAAAAGTAGACTAAAACCCCCTCACCGCATCAATGTCACTGCAGAACTGATAATTAACAATACACCACTTAAATTATATCTGTTCTGAGATGGTTCTGACCAATAGAACTGAGAACCAACAGGGGACCAACTGAAAATGATAAATATCTATAATTGTAAAACTACAAAATCCATTTATATGGTAAGTGAAAAAACTAGGCAATTTACAATGATGGTGGAGTGTTCAAACTTTTGACTGGTTTAAAGTCAAACAACCTGGTTTAAAGGTATTAAAGAATGTTTATTAATATTTTCTCTTACAAGTCCTGCAAATGAGTTGTTTATTATTATTAGCGGCGTGGTAGCTCAGTGGTTAGGGTGTTGGACTATCAATCTGAAGGTTGGGGGTTCAAATCTCAGGTCCACTGAAGTTACCAATGTGGGTCCTTGAGCAAGAGCCTAACCCACATTGCTCCAGGGATGCTGTGATTAACCCTGCGCTCACCTTGTAAGTCGCTTTGGATAAAAGTGTCTGCTAAATGACCAAATGTAAATGTAATGTAATGTATTAGTGGTCAGTTATTTGTTCATACCCATTACCTAAAAAATGGGTCCTTACCAAATTTAAAACACATTAATCTATATTTATATAAACCAAAAAAATGGTAAACAGTTTTGTTTCCAGTTTTCAAGTTAAAATTCTGAAACCATTTGTAAAAAAAAAATACTCTTTTTGTTTTTTATTTATCAACAATTTAAAACATTGTTTTGAAGAAATTGTGGTACAGATGAATGCACTTTATTTTGTAAACTATGTTTTCAGTCAGCGGCTTAGTGGTTAGCGCGTTCGCCTCTCAGCACTAGGGATTCCCAGTTCGAATCCCCATCTGGGTGGAGTTTCCATGTTCTCCCCGTGTCCGCGTGGGTTTCCTCCGGGTTCTCCGGTTTCCTCCCTCAGTCCAAAAACATGGATCAAGGTCAATTGAATTCTCCAAATTGCCCCATATAGAGTGTGTTTGTGTGAGTGAGTGTGTGTCCAGCGATGGATTGGCACCCTGTACAGGGTGTATCTGCCCAGCGTCCGAAGCGTTCTCCCCAGGATGGGCATGGGGAACCCCCCCGCGACAATAATATTGGATAAAGCAGAAGATAATGGATGGATGCTTTTAGTCTAAATAATATAATTTCAGTTTTTTTGCCTATTCGATACAATTTAACATTAACAGATTATTGTTTTATAATAGTTTTTAATAATTTTTAATAATTTTAATTCTATGTTTATGGCAAAAATAAATGCATTGCAAAAGACTTAACTACCGATAGTATATTTTTTGATGATTGATTTTTTTTTTTTATCACTTTGATGCTAATTATTTTTAATAGTTGTAGAAGGGGGATTAATGTACTCACTATGCTTTAGAAGCAGAAATCTATGCAAATAAAAGTTTTTTTTTTTTTTTTTTTTTTTTTTTTTTTTTTTTTTTTTTTTACAATTTTTATTGATAATCAATTTATCAATTAATCTGTTTTGTCATAAGCAGGTTGCTTGTAGTGTAGGCAATTATTATTTTACCTATTTGATACAAATAGAGATTTGGTGATAAATCTTGGAGTATTTGATTGATGGTGTGTAGAAAATAGGATTTTTACAATATGAGTTAGGCACAAAGAACTTAAACTCAGACATTTCCTGAAGTAGGAAATCCAGCAGTTTCCACTCTGTCAGCCCAGACTGACCACATTTGTAAACAAGTCTCTAGACTAAAGTGCAGACATTGAAAAAGTTATATATTAGAGCTGCCAGATCCAGACAATTTCCACTTTTACTTTGGAAAGTATGACCTATATATAATTTGAGACTGTGTTATTTTCAGTATACTTCAATATCTTTAAAATAAGAATTTTCAGAATTTAATGACATTCATTTTATACACACGTGGACAAAATTGTTGGTTCCCCTTGGTTAATGACAGAAAAACCCACAATGGTAACAGAAATAACTTTAATCTGATAAAAGTAATAATAAATTAAAATTCTATGAAAATGTACAAATGAAAGTCAGACATTGCTTTTCAACCATGCTTTAACAGAATTATTTAAAAAAATAAACTCATGAAACAGGCCTGGACAGAAATGATGGTTCCCTTAACTTAATATTTTGTTGCACAACCTTTTGAGGCAATCACTGCAATCAAACGATTCCTGTATCTGTCAGTGAGACTTCTGCACCTCTCAGCAGGTATTTTGTCCCACTCTTCATGTGCAAATGGCTCCAGTTGTCTCAGGTTTGAAGGGTGCCTTTTCCAGACGGCATGTTTCAGCTCCTTCCAAAGATGCTCAATAGGATTTAGGTCAGGGCTCATAGAAGGCCACTTCAGAATAGTCCAGTGTTTTCCTCTTAGCCATTCTTGAGTGTTTTTAGATGTGTGTTTTGGGTCATTATCCTGTTGTAAGACCCACGACCTACAACTGAGACCAAGCTTTCTGACACTGGGCAGCACATTTCTCTCTAGAATCCTTTGATAGTCTTGAGATTTCATTATACCCTGCACAGATTCAAGACACCCTGTGCCAGATGCAGCAAAGCAGCCCCAGAACATAACCTCCTCCATGTTTCAAAGTAGGGACAGTGTTCTTTTCTTGATATGCTTCATTTTTCCGTCTGTGAACATAGAGCTAATGTGCCTTGCCAAAAAGTTCCATTTTTGTCTCATCTGTCCATAGGACATTCTCCCAGAAGCTTTGTGCCTTGTCAGCATGAAGTTTGGCAAATTCCAGTCTGGCTTTTTTATGTTTTGTTTTCAACAATGGTGTCCTCCTTGGTCGTCTCCCATGAAGTCCACTTTGGCTCAAACATCGACGGATAGTTCGATCTGAGACTGATGTTCCTTGAGCTTGACGTTCACCTTGAATCTCTTTAGATGTTTTTCTTGACTCTTTTGTTACCATTCATGTTATCCATCTCTTTGATTTGTCATCAATTTTCCTCCTGCGTCCACGTCCAGGGAGGTTGGCTACAGTCCCATGGATCTTAAATTTCTGAATCACATGTGCAACTGTAGTCACAGGAACATCAAGCTGCTTGGAGATGGTCTTATAACCTTTACCTTTAACATGCTCGTCTATTATTTTCTTTCTAATGTCCTGAGACAACTCTTTTCTTTGCTTCCGCTGGTTCATGTTGAGTGTGGTACACACCTTGTCACCAAACAGCACAGTGACTACCTGTAGCCCTATATACAGTGGGTTGCAAAAGTATTCATACCCCTTGAACTTTTCCATATTTTGTCACATTACAACCACAAACATAAATATATTTCACTGGAATTTAATGTGAAAGACCAACAAAAAATGGTATACAATTGTGAAGTGGAAGGAAAATTATACATGAATCAACATTTTTTTTACAAATAAAAAACTGAAAAGTGCGACGTGCAAAAGTATTCAGCCCCCCTGAGTCAATACTTTGTGGAGCCACCTTTTGCTGCAATTACAGCTGCAAGTCTTTTAGGGTATGTCTCCACCAGCTTTGCACATCTAGTGACTGAAATTCTTGCCCATTCCTCCTTGCAAAACAGCTCAAGCTCAGTCAGATTGGATGGAGAGCGTTTGTGAACAGCAGTTTTGAGATCTTGCCACAAATTCTCAATTGGGTTTAGGTCTGGACTTTGACTGGGCCATTCTAACACATGAATATTCTTTTTTTTTTTAAACCACTCCATTGTAGCTCTGGCTTTATGTTTAGGGTCGTTGTCCTGCTGGAAGGTGAACCTCCGCCCCAGTCTCAAATCTTTTGCTGACTCCAACAGGTTTTCTTCCAAGATTGCCCTGTATTTGGCTCCATCCATCTTCCCATCAACTTGACCAACTTCCCGGTCCCTGCTGAAGAGAAGCACCCCCAGAGCATGATGCTGCCACCACCATATTTGACAGTGGGGATGGTGTTTTCAGAGTGATGTGCAGTGTTATTTCTCCGCCACACATAGCGTTTTGCATTGTGGCCAAAAAGTTCAATTTTGGTCTCGTCTGACCAAAGCACCTTCTTCCACATGTTTGCTGTGTCCTCAACATGGCTTCTGGCAAACTACAAACGGGACTTCTTATGGTTTTCTTTTAACAATGGCTTTCTCCTTGCCACTCGTCCATAAAGACCACATTTGTGTAGTGCACGACTAATTGTTGTCCTGTGGACAGTTTCCCCCACCTGAGCTGTGGCTCTCTGCATTTCATCCAGAGTCACCATGGGCCTCTTGGCTGCCTCTCTGATCAGTGATCTTGTTCGGCCTGTAAGTTTAGGTGGACGGCCTTGTCTTGGCAGGTTTACTGTGGTGCCATACTCTTTCCATTTCCGGATGATGGATTGAACAGTGCTCCGTGAGATGTTCAAAGCTTTGGAAATCTTTTTATAACCTAAGCCTGCTTTAAACTTCTCCAAAACCATATTCCTAACCTGTCTGGTGTGTTCTTTGGACTTCATGATGCTGTTTGCTCCCCAATATTCTCTTAACCAACATCTGAGGCCGTCACGGAGCAGCTGTATTTGTACTGAGATTAGATTACACACAGGTGGACCCTTTTGAGTCATTAGCACTTATCAGGCAACTTCTGAATGCAATTGGTTGCACTCAGGGAAAAGGGGGCTGAATACTTTTGCACGTCGCACTTTTCAGTTTTTTATTTGTAAAAAAAATGTTGATTCATGTATAATTTTCCTTCCACTTCACAATTGTATACCACTTTGTGTTGGTCTTTCACATTAAATTCCAGTGAAATATATTTATGTTTGTGGTTGTAATGTGACAAAATATGGAAAAGTTCAAGGGGTATGAATACTTTTGCAACCCACTGTATAGGCCCACTGACTGATTACAATATTGTAGACACCTGTGATACTAATTAGTGAACACACCTTGATTTAACATGTCCATTTGGTCACATTATTTTCAGGGGTACCATCATTTCTGTCCAGGCCTGTTTCATGAGTTTATTTTTTTAAATAATTCTGTTAAAGCATGGTTGAAAAGCAATGTCTGACTTTCATTTGTACATTTTCATAGAATGTTTATTTATTTTTACTTTTATCAGACTAAAGTTATTTCTGTTACCATTGTGGGTTTTTCTGTCATTAACCAAGGGGTACCAACAATTTTGTCCATGTGTGTATATGTGTGTGTATATATATATATATATATATATATATATATATATATATATATATATATATATATATATATATATATATATATATATATATATATATATAAAAAGTGTGGAAACAATTAAAAACAACTATATTTATATAGTAAGTTAGTTAGTTAGTTAGTTTAGTTGTTTTTAATTGTTTCCACAATTAATTAAATGCTGTATTTAATAATTTTATCTTAAAAGCTCCTTAAAATATTTCAGTTGCGGTCTAACAGTTCGAAATACTATACTGACATCTTGTGGACATTGTGAATACTTTTAACTTCAATGTTAAGCAGTTATGTACTGTATAAATTAGGTCGTAGTTATTTTTATAATAATATTTTAATACGTTTAAGGATACTGGTTTTTAGGAAGACTAAAAACAATGCTGGCTGCTTTATTAAAGTTGTAGGTCAGTGTATTAATTGTGTTTGTTTATATTTGTACATATAGTATGTTACATGTTTTTGTGTTTTTTTTAAGATCTATTTAAGTCTCACTTATTTTATGAACACAAAATGTTGGGAATTTGATACATTTTTTTTTATTTAGATAAAAGTGAGGTCTTTTTAGAAGAGTCAGAGAGCTTTGCTGCCTGTCCTTTCATGTCTTTCCATGTCTAAGCATTTAGCAGAGTGGTCAGATTCAAGCTATCACCTACAGCTATATACAACAGTTTGACCCAATTACACATTTTGCATTTTTTATGAACAGATAGTAAAGACAACTCTCATTAATCAAAAATGTATCTTTATAAATAATCTGACTCATCTCAGTCAGCAACTGGGTTTTTTATTTATTTATTTATTTTTTTTAGATAATGTCCTAAATATGTTAAAACAGAATAATATAATGCCCACATTCCAAAAAAGAAAGTATAACTCTGGAACTTACACTTTGAAAGACCTATCAAATAACTGTTTAAAGAAAATCAAATCGGAACCCCTCCACTGCAAATTTGTTGGTGGTTCTAACATTGCTTGCTCAGGCATAATTTTTATGAAAAAAAAAAAAAAAACCTCAGACAACCTCAATCAACCAGTTTCACATATTAAAGGAACTGGTGTAAAAATAGATTTTTGGCTGGATACTGTGTTGCAGGATGTTTTTACATCTTCTGGTTTAAACAGTCAAATGTGCAAGGGTCTCCAAATATTGTTTTAAAACTGTTCACATTCTCAGCTGCTCTTCCTAATTTATACCGTTTTTGTTTTATGTTTTTTTTTCCTATGGATTTTTTTTTTCTAGAGGCATTTTGTTTTAAACTATAGTCTATTTGTTTCTTTGCATACTTTGTTGTTAACTCTGTTTGTAATGCCTTGTAACACCACTAAGCAGGCATTGTTTGAGTGGTGGAAGGTTCTAAGCACTTCAATGACAATAATGTGGTAACTTATTAGTTTTACTGAGCTAGTTTGATCAGATTAGACATAACCACAAATTTTGCTTACTGTTCTCTCATTTGGACACATGTTCCTTATTGCTTTACATATTTTTTTTTAAAAGGGCATCGACAAAAGGTCAATAATTGTTTCTCACTTTGTTTAATTCATCATATAATATTTTATCTGCACTGATGGCTGGACATTTGGTTTATTATTCTTAGTCCAGAATGTGGCTAGTGGCTGTATAGGTGAGCAGAAGTATGCAGCAAAATGACAACGGATAATTTTGTGGAAAGATAAGTGTAAAAGAAAGAACAGAAAATAAAAAATGGTGGATTGATAATATTACTGCCATAACAAGCACATGCTGAAATTTATGCCTTGATAAGAATAAAACACACGTACATTAAGCCCAGTGTTATTTGATGGATAAATAGGAACACATAAACCACATTTAAAGAACATATAGCTGCAGTTCACTACCTTAGTTCAATACTTTAGTACTTTGCTCTCACACGGTTTTTAACACCTCACATAAATCCTATATACATAAAGAACAGAAAAAGTAAAAAGCAGACAATGTAATAATGAATTTAATAACACATAATCCATAAAATTTGTAATTGTAATTTAATTGACTTGTGTTATACTTGTTAAACACTTTATTACAGGAACAGTAAGACTCTCCAATATTTTTTGTAAATGTTAATGTTTCTGCTACAGTGAATACTGTATTTTGCTTTGCTGGTGTTAATTAATGAAATTGTGCTGAATTTTACATTTTATTAATTTAACCTTAGATGGCTTGAATATATTCATTAATCAACTTGCTTCTTTAAATATTTGAACCTTTCAAATTCTTTGCAAAACTTACAATTTGAATATCTAATATATTCATTAACATGGCAACAACGTAAAACCTTTTTTTTTTTTTTTTTTTTTTTTACTGTAAATGCAAGTCTGGTGGAAAGTCCTAACGCTTTACATGTGTCTTTTCACTCCCCCATGGCTGCACATAAGCCCATTGTGGTGGTAAAAAGCTTGTTATTCATTAACAGTGCACAGTTTAGACACCCTTGCATGGTGGGCTTAAAGTGCAAAGCAGCCAAAACCCTTATATGACGAAGCATGGAAATTCCACTTGTGACGTCTGCTGTGCAACACACATCATGTGGAGGCAGCAGATGTAGTGTATGTGTAAAAATGTGGGTGAGCAGTGAATATTTTTACTGTAGAAAACCACAAGAGTTTTCAGTTTCTTACAAAGCTAATGTTTAACTAGTCTGACCTGAACCCACTATGAACATGAATGTATTCAACTCTTGTGCATTGTATATTTTAAAAATACATTATTAAACAAAGTATATTTACATTTTATTCAATTTTAAAAATGAGCGTTTCAAAAAGTTTGTGAAAGGTTACCCCAATAACACAGTGTATGATGTAGTGTATTGTGTTATTAGGGTAACACAAAGCATGATGTAGTGCAACTCCTTAGTTTTAAAATGAAAGTAATATCTTTTTTTAATTATTTTATTATTGCCTTTTTTCATAACAGGAAATAGCTAAACGAATCCAGGAAGAGGAAGAATTGCTTGTTATACAAAGAAACGGCTATAAAAGGAAAGATGATAGAGGTAAACTACAAGCCTTTTTTTTATTAATGCTCATTTGTTGAAATGTGTTAGGCCACATATACAGCATTTTAAAACATTGTTTAAAACATTCTTCATTCAGTTGCTGACTCTATGTTGCTGACTGTGAGTCAGAATGGCATTCAACCTTCAACCCTGTATTATTCAACATGTCCTGCAGCCTTTGATGTGGCTGATGTATCGTCTTTCTCATCAAATATTATGATGAAACATGTGTACACTAGTACTGCCCTGTACACAGTGAGGATTTAAAGCTACTTCACATATAAATCTAGTCCCGTTTGCCTGTTACCTTATGCATTCATTCAGTTGTTTTCAAAGCTTTTCTTGCAGAAGCTCTGTGTTACTTGTAGTTCTTATTATACTGCTGTGGCTAATCAGTCCTTAATTATTATTTAAGTTGCCGAACATTAACAAAACTGTTCCTTAAGCTCATATACAACACAAGTACTTTTCTTAAAATATAAAGTTTAAATGTATTTAAGCATTATTAATCATTGAGCTTAACTTCAAATACAATATGATTACACTAAAAAAATAACCTACCTCTGAGGTGTTGAGAAATTTGTCTTCCTAAAGACTGATGTATGTATGTAGATATCTATCTAGATAGGGTTGTGGTAGCTTAGTGTTTAGGGTGTTGGGCTATCAATCTAAAGGTTGTGGGTTCAAATCCCAGTAGTATTAGTGGGTTCAAATCCCACTAAAGTTACTAATGTGGGTACTTGAACAAGGCCCTTAACCTTCATTGCGCCAGGGCTGCTGTGGTCAACCCTGTGTTCAATTTGTACGTCGCTTCAGATAAAAGCGCTTGGTATATGACCAAATGTAATGTATAGATACTTTATTGATCCCAAAGAGAACTTTAGGGAAACCAGCAGCTGTACCATATTGTATACATGCACTCAACATCACTTTTTACCTCATGCCAGAGATGATATTAGACTATAGGACTTTAATTTGGGGACTGTAAATCCCAATAAATGTGTTTCTGGAAACACAATTCTGGCCAAACAGTTTTCTTGAAGGGCTGAATTTGATAGGGCTCATTTTGTAGCCAGGCTCCACTATGTATTCATAGGTATTGGAGTCCCAGGATATGTCAAGTAAACATTTCCCAAAGCATCATTTCATCTTCAGCATCACAAACTTTTGACATGACAGAAAGGGTGTATTGCTTGTGCCAGTATCTGTGTTTTCAATCAGAATGGTGTAACAGAAATCTAAATTCATTAAACCAATATTTTTTTTGCTGTTATAGTCTTTATTAAGGGCTGATCAATTCTGTTTTTAGATACCTCTCACAACTCGTTGGGAGTTTGGCATTTCGTTGCTCATACAATCTTGTAAAAAGTGGCTATTTCTGAACGTATAACTAATCTACATGAAGGCACAATGTTTTTTTTTCTTAATAATATTTACATTCCATAATTGTTTGAAATATATATAACTACATAACCTTTGGTACAGTCATTACTAGTCACAACGAGTGTCGTCACAGATCAGCCATGAAGATAACCATGATGATGATGTTGATCATCAGTTAAATAAAGAATAGGACACTATAAATATTATTTAACTTCAAAACCACTGAACTAATATATTGTGTCTTCAAGACAAAAACCTTGAAAACAAGCAGTTAATTGGAAGTCAGATGGATTTGAACTCAGTAGTGATTAATGTGTGGGATTGTCTAGTTAAGTTTTAATCCATTGTATATTTTAAAATAAAAATGCATAATAAAATATGAAAGAAATACACACTGTAAAGAAAGTTTTTGTACAAACACAAAATATATAAGCAACCCTCGAGTCCTAAATACTGCAGAGGTTTCTCTTTTTTTTATTCCTAACCCAGCTGTGTCACTGAGGTGTTATAAATAAAACTACGGCAGCACTGCTACACTAAAACCCTCTCACTGCATCAATGTCACTGCAGAACTGAAAATAAACAATACACCATCCATAATTTATAATTATACATATTCTGTGATTTACAAATAAAAAATAGAACTAACAGGGGAGTAAAAAAAAGAAAACAGATGTCTTTAATTGTAAAACTGCGATGTTTATTTGTTTGGTAAGCATAAATATGGTATTTCCAAACTTTTGACAGGTACTGTATGTGTCTTAAGTCATCTTTTAAACTAATGCATGAAATTAAAAACCACATAAATGCATAAAAGTAAATAAAATCAAAATATTGCCTCACTTCACTTTACTTGTGTGTGTTCTGCTGTTTGAAGGAGGATGCGTTACTAGTGTGCAGTTTAATTAACATCTTATGAATAGTTTGAAATTTCTTAAGATCTTGGATAATTGTTAGAAAGTATTTGCCATGGCTGCACATTATGTTTACCTTAATTCCCACTAGATGAATAAAAGTTTTTGACAGGTAAAATTTACCTTCATTTAAAATATTTTAACTCATAAACATTTGCTTGCAGCTATAGATTGGATAGGCTTGTCCCAAAATGTTCTGCTATTTACTTTTTATGTAGTCGCACTACATGTAAATTTGCTTGCATTTAGTTAAAATGTAACATAAGACAACTTGAACACAATTTAAAAGTACATAAACAATAACAATTACTTGAATTTTTTCTTTTTTGATAACATTTGCTGATTATCGATTCGTAAACTTGCTTGCTGTATTTATCTGGAATCACTAAACACATTTGCTTAACCACTAACCTACTCCTCTCCATCTTCCCACTTTGTTTGCATGTATTACATGACCAAAAGAAAATGGCAATATCCACAGCTCAGCAAATAGGCTAAGGACTAGTCAACCTCCACTTGCTGAGGAGCAATGGCAAGAATGGCCTCACTGCAGCATGCAACATTCCACATCATCTTCCAGCTCTGATTGTGATGGGGATGACTGGGAGGGCAGAAGACCTGGTTGCGAGGTCTATGCTGATGCCACTGAACAGAGACATGGAATAGTAAATGTAGTTCCACCTGTAAGGAATTATCCAAAAAATATAAGCATGAGAACTAGCAGCCAGAACAATATGACTGGGCCGGTGCAAGGTGGATGGAGTGATATTGTTCGGCTGATAAAGAAGGACATGTCAAAGCAGGGCTATACGAGTTACAGTTCTGACGATGAACTGTTCGAACCAGTCTATGAACTTGAGAGAGTCCTTAGCCGAAAACATGGTACAATGACAGAACAACGCAGTAGAACATGGCAGGAAAGGCATGGCAGAAGAACTGAAAGCAGTAGGGACATCAGAAAAAGGCACTCTAGAAGAGTTGGTGGACAAAGACATGTACACTTTCAGGATGATTGTAGAAATCATAATTGTTATAGGGACAGACAAAGGACATCAGATGAAAGTAAAGAAGTGATGGGGTTTACTGTAGGGTCCTTTCCAGTAACAGTCAATAAATCAACCATCAATGACAGCATGTGCCAGTCTCAAAATCTGAGACAAAGGTATGAACAAGACCATCAGATTGGTGTGAGATCATCACTGTGTGATGTAAATAGAATTCACAGCCAGACTTTTAGAGAGCCCACTACTAGGGTAACAAGTCCCCCCTTTCAAACGTCCACTGAAATTGGAGAGGACAATACACCCAGCAGATTCAGAAATAATACTAAATGGGAGGGCAGCCGCAGATCTTATGGACAATCGAAGCCAATAGTTCACTCCTATAGAAATGGAAAGAGGCATGAGGGTAGAAAAGAAAGATGTTACTCTGAAGGACATAATAAGAGAAGTGAGCAATGGCAGGCTAATCTGGAAAGACGATCAAGTACTGAAGATGAAGAGGTGGAGAGGCACAGACAGGCACCAGGACCTACCCAGTCCAGTTTCAGTTTGTCATGTCAAGAGCGCTCACCTAGAGCAGGTAATAAAGTTCACTACTGTCCCCCACATGTCCTTAAGTCTGCAAAGTTCCTGCATCGTTTTCTGTTTCTTCGTCTTATCATCTTTAATCAATCAACCAACCAACTCAGCCTATCTGTATAATCTGGGGGTGGTCCTTTTATTTTTCTCTAATCCTTGCTAGGTGTGTCTTTTTTTTTGTGCAGTGATTCTCATTCAGTTAAGTTTTCTGTTGTTTGATTTCAATTTTGTTCTTATGCTGCAGATCAAAAAGCAACCTTTTCTCTTATTCTTTGGAGTTTTTTGTGTGACCCTTTTTAATACCGTTGCCCATCTTTTTCTTATTGTGTGGACTTGACATTATACAGAATCATTAAGCCCCATCAACCCACCCTCTTTCCACCCACCCACACGCACACTTTTGAACACTCTGTATATGATTGTGTGTAATATGCTCAGGCATGCTGGTGATGGTGGGCTGTAAAATACCCCAGACCTGTCAACTATTGTGCCTCTGACCCCATTTGTGTTGAAACTTACTTGGCTTTCTGTCACATATAGGTCTGGGGAGAGACAGAACCTGTCTGGATCTCAGTGAAATTCAACAGGTTCTACAGGATGAAGAACTTGCCCATAGACTTCAAGAGGAAGAAGAATTGATTCGACGGGTAAGGATATGTTTTAAGGATTGAAATAACCTTCGTAAGTTTTATTTTACCAAATATAATATGTTTCTACTATAGACATTGTCAGATCATCTCCGCCGGCACATGAATTCATTAAAATGCCACTCTGCATCAACACAAAAACTAAGCCAGTATTTGCTACATGGTTTTATTGTTACTGAAAATGAGGAAAAAATCACATGAAACATTAGACAGCATATTTTTAACTTAAAATAAATGTGTTGTTGTTTATAGAAATAAGTCAGTAATAAAGAAAGTGAGAAACACTTTTGAGGATGTTTTGACTGTTGACCTTTCATACTTATTTTCAGGCCTCCCAAATTAGACCTCCTTCACTTAGACCTTGCCCAGAAGGTGACTTCAGGGTAGCACAAGTTGCTCAGGATGAGGTAGGCATATATGGCACATATTAGTAAAAAGTCCAGTAAATGTGATGAAGATTATTGTCATTTATACTAATACTGGCATTTTTTCACAGGAGATAGCTCACTTCATGCTGGAGCAAGAAATGAAATCTCAGATGCTTCCTCAAAAGCTGGAAGATTGTGCATCTGAGCGAGAGTGCAGAGCAATAAATCATGCTCATGATGTCAGGGATAGAGAGGTGACGTTCCCCTTTTACAGCATTTACTTGTATGTAATAATGTTACTGATATCTTTTGAATTACCAGTTCAAGTATTACTTATTATTCAGTTTAATAAGTGTTTATGATAAAACAGATTTATTAATCAAAGTGCCCTCTACATAGTCAGAGCATTATGCAAAGCCACATGGCAGGAAGAATGGTGTGTAACACATCAAACAAATTATATCAAATTAAACCACAGCTAAACAGGATCACCACCAAATATCCATTAATGAGGCACAATCAAACGTAATAACAAAATGCCATACAGCCTTGGCACACAGACACCTCCTACTAGGGAGTGATGTGCCAACTTTTCAAAACAATGAAATACATTCTAATAGAATGCCATGTCCTTGAAAATACTAGGAAAAAATAAAAATATAACTTTTTGAAAACAATTCTAACCCACAAAGCATTTTGAACTTTCTGGAACAGATCATATATAGCACAACAATTATAAAGTAGCTTAAATTTATCTGTTATTTTCCATGTGTCTTTAAAGTTTCTCCATTGTGGACTCAAATTTTTTTGTAACAGATAAAATACTGTTGTTTTAATTTTTTTATTTTAATTAAACCTGTAATTACACCATTTTTTGTGTACTGTTGGAGGACACAGCTGTAGTCAAGCTTCATTAAGATGTGCTTTTGCCTACTGTGCTTACACATAGAGGAACTTGTTCTCCACATTTAACCCATCTGTGCAGTGAAACATACACCCACTGAGTAAAGTGAGCATGTGTGCCCGGAGCAGTTGGCGACCCTCTTTTTGGCGCACAGGAAGCATATGAGGATAGGTGCCTTGCTCAACGGCACTTCAGCCAGTGTACTTGGTGGGACTTGAAATTGAACGGGGACCTTCAGGTCTCAAGGCTGGCTCCTTAGCCACAAGTTTGTGAATGCCTAAATTAACTATAGTTACTGTATGTATTAGAGTTGGGAGGGCTAAGCAAAATCCTGCTTTGATTTTGAATAAATGTGATAAATCTTTTCTATACACCACCTACTGTACTTGCACACCATCCATTAAACCATCCATGCAGTGAACCACACACATACACACACTGATAAAGTAAGTGCATGTACCTGGAGCGGTGGGCAGCATTTGGAGTTATGTGCCTTGCTCAAGGGCACTTCAGCCATAGTACTTGGTGGGACCGGGAATCGAACCAGGGACCTTCAGCTCACAATACATTTAAGAGTAGATTAGGTTCAACTTTATGGTCATTGAATAACCAGAAGTATAATGAAGATTTACACTAAGTATAGTACAAATGGTTATGAATTGAAATAAATATTGTATTAAATATATATACATATGCACATTATTGATGTGCAGTGTAAGTAGTGCAATAGTGCCATGTGCAAGTATGCAAAATACAATTGCTAAGTCTGTTGGTACGAGAGCATAGACTCCTATTAACGCCTGCCAGATGGAAGCATGGAAAAATGTTTGTTGTTCGGATGTGAATCCTGGCAATGTTACTGGCTCTGCCCAGACACCATTTAATGTAGATCTCCTACCCAGACACCGTTCAATGTGGATTAACACATTAGATATAACTACAGTATATCTAATACATTTAACTATAACTATATATATAATTAGATAGAACTGTAGTTTTTCACATAACATGGGCTTCTTTAATTTCGATAAGACTTTGAAAAATGAAACCTTATTAGATGTTTTTCTAAATGGCAGATGCACATTTTGGGACTGAATTCAGAGGATATTGTGTCTCCTGGTAATGAACACCACCAACCACCAAGTGCTGGTAGTCCAACTGTGTAAGCCTCAGTTATTATTTTAAAAACTTTATTTCCACTTTAAATAGTAAAACTATTTTTTACACTGACCCAACTTCCAAAATTGTATTTAGGAATATTGCTGAGGAACTGGATCCAACCTTTCAAAGGGAAGAGCAGATGCTAGCTGGACCAAATCTTTCTGGTAATATTTTTTTGCATTTACTTGTTGGCTTTACATTACTTTTTCAAAATCCTTATAGAAATGAACAAGTATGCTTGTGTTCTAGAAACCTATCAACTCCAACCCACTCCGCAAACATGGTCGAATGGAGAACCCACATTCGTGGCCCCAACTAAACGGCAAAATGACAAGTCAGGACATGTGAAGCCCAAACAGAAAGGAGGGACTCTCAAACGGAAACCATCTTGTAAGCAGCAATAATGTTGAAAGGGCCATATACGATGAAAAATGCAAAATAATAATAATTAAAAAATATAAGAAAATATAAACACAAGCACTTTGGTAACTTCAGTATCAAACAATTGGGCCTGGTTATTCCCCGGATCTTAGATATGATTGCTCTGTGAGGTCAGGTCCTAATAATGCAGACAGAACATTAAAAACTGAAATGTTCAGGGATAATGATGAAACTATTTTATTTGTCATTTTCTTCTTTTTTGTCACACAGTACAGCTGGCAAAGTGCTGTGTGGAGGGGGCAGAAATAGCCTTCGAAATATTTCCCTTTATTTTCTTAACCGTAGTTATTATTAGTTGTTTTTTTTTTAATCTCTCATGAGAAAATGTTGAATATGCACAATGAAGTTACTGTAATTCTTTGTACCTTTATCAGTTTCCTCTTTTCATCCTTAAAACTTATTTACATTCTGCATGTGGCTTTTCCCATTGTTATTTTTTTTTTACAGTATTTTGATTTATTTGCACATTGTTTTCAGTAAATAGAAAACATGCAGAAATGTTAATCTGTTTTTTTCTACCAACTCTTATAAAAACACAACTGAAGCCTGAACAAGCAGCTATACATGGTTTATAGCCATCATGACATAGCCTCTGATAATTCGTTTCTTACAGTTAAGATTTTTATTGGAGGAGTACACTGTATTGTATGTAATATAACGGAGAGGAGACCCCAAAAATTGGCAGAACTAAAATTAAGAGACAAGCTCTACACGTGAGCTGAGCTGCGAGTTGCACCACCACACTGTAAACCCCTGTAACCATATACCATGCTGAGTGCAGTTCACTTATGAGGTGGAGCATGGAGTGCAAGTGGAAACCATACACGCAATTGACACACACTGCTTCATTCGAATCAACCATGTGGCAGGAGTTTGGGCTCCTATGATTGACAGCAGCACTGGAGCAGCGTGTGGGGTACAATCCAACACTCTGTTTATCAGCGTTGTGAGGTATGCTTGTGGGATCATTTATAACATGCTAACACATTGGGTATAATAATCCACATCAATAACCAGAGCTCATAAAAACAATTAATCTTGCGTACTAACTTAACTAAACCTACAGTTTTCATGAGAGTTATTTCCATGATGTGAAATAAGACAGATCTAATCCATAACTAAAGCACTGAGCATGTAATACTTTTAGCGGTGTTTACATTCCAGAGACCTACAATGTTGCAGTTATATTTTATTATTTACATGTTTAAGGCTTAATAAACCCTTCTCAAACTCGTATGAACACTTCATATGCTATTAAACACTTTTGAACCTACAGAAATGTAGTAACATACTGTATATAGTGCAAAATGCCACAATTATAATGCTGCAATTATAAAGTTTGGTTTAACTCCAGTCCAGTCAGCAAAAGAGAAGGAAATTCGGGTTAATGTATTTCCCATGCTCGGTTTTATTCAAAACATGCCGAACAAAAGCTTGGTCTTATAAATGGTTGGTCTGTTAAACCTGGAATTAACTTAACAAAGCAAAATTTTCAGGCAGCAGAACCACATTAAACATGTGACATGTAAGGGAGCATGTAAATAGAATTAAGAAGTGCTTTATAAAACAGGTAATTCCAGTCCTTAAATCTGAATGGCTAAGCCGTTTGTCCACCCGTGACATTAATGACAATAACACACACCTCTGACCACTTACATTTGTATAGACGCGTGATATACAATACATTTTTCCCGATATGGCAAAATGGCAGTAGTTGATGGTTAGAGAAGCAGGAAACCTGTCGATCAGCGTTTCCTTCAAAAACTACACGTTTATTAACGTTTATGCTTTTAATAAACACAATTATGAATCAAACCTTGTTTTGTATGTTTGTAACCAAAGCAAAAAGGCCCTTGAGGTTGTGCATTATTGTAAATAAATCATGGGAAAGAGGCGTTACATGTCATGTCTAATAACACCTCTTTTCCATGATTTATTTCCAATAATGTACATCCTACAGAGACTTATTGCTTTAAAATAAATTAAAAACTTGAACTTGAACAACCCTGCTATTAAAACATCGTTGTACCACCCTAATAGCCAGGGCCACTTAGGATGCTCTTGCTGTGATGTGGATGTGTGTACTACTGCACCAGTGTGCCAAACTCTCTCATACTGATCTTTAAACTCATTACTCAAATACTCATGTTGGTAAAACATGCAGACACGAGGAGAACATGAAAATCCACCCAGATTGGGATTCGAACCTGAATCCCCAGCGCTGAGATGATAAATGCTAACCACTAAGCCACTGTGCCACCCTTAGCCTTTATTAATAATTCATTATCTTCCGCTTAATCCTCTACTATGGTTGCGGGGGTGTTCTGCATTCCTATCCAGGGGAGAACTACTCAGGACATCTATCCCCAATCTATCGCTTGACACACACTGACACACATACATACAGACTATATAGGGGCAATTTGGAGTAGTCAATTTACCCTAAATCCATGTGGTAGGAAACTGGAGAACCCAGAGGAAACTCACTCAGACACAGGGAGAACATGGAAACTCCCATCGCTGAAAGGCTGAAAAAGGCTTAAAGGCTCATCACTGAACGTGCTAACCATCAAGCCACCATGCCGCCCATATAAATAATATATTATTATAAAGACTGCTATACATGATATATCATTGTTGCTAAATGAAATGTACTCCTGAGTGATTTAAAAGATGTGTGATGGAAAATCCCAGCCATGCAAAGTGAATTTCTCTTTGAATGGATTCCAGAAAAACGAGTAAAGCAGGTGTTGTCTGGGCCGGAGACAGTTTCCTGAGATGACTCACAGTGCCATGAAGCATGCCTGAAGAATCTCTTATTCTTTCATTTAAACATGTGTGATAGTATGTGAATGAGTCACATTAATCCCGTACAGGAAGGATTGGTTGTAATCGACCTCTGCGTCACCTCAGTGTCATAAATCCAAACATCAGCAAACCTTATCTTTAAATCTGCCAGTTGTTCATGCAGTATGATCTGAGGATTGTTGTCTTGCTCCTATTTCTCTTTAATTGATGAAATGAAAATCCCTGCGGGGGAATCCCTCCCCAACCTGAGGTCCCCTGTGGCTCTTTTCAGGAAGTTAAAAGTTCCCTTTTTTTGGCTGGATTCAAATATTGTGCAATTAACACACATTTTATTACAAATTGTAAAAACACATTCACATTTGCATAATGTTGAGTCCCCTCACTGCATGTTTTACTGGAAGCATTCAAAGTTACTTCCTCAGAATAAGTGTGATTGGTCAAAAGCAATGTCAGAATTTTTTAGATGTAATAAACCTTCTTTAACCACCTGCTTCAAATCAAATGGCCTTTAAAACAAGACCTTTCAATTTTTGCAGGAATTTTTTGGCAGGAAACTGGGGAAAGCCCACCAGGGTGTTTCAAGAAGGCTCTTATTTAAGAATGTGACACAATTATAGGATACGCCCACACCCTTACGATGTGTCATTCGTTCACATTCTACACACCCACACAATCAAACAGCCGGTGTCTCTCACTGCTCTTAATTTTGCACTTTAAATGTGACCCTTTGATCATGTAATCAGGTCTGCTCACGTCATTGAGTATTGAGGTTTGGATCTGGTGACTCATTTCAGTAGTTCACGCTGTTTAAACTTGTCTTATTCCATCTGCCTCTCTTTGAGGGTCGGCCCACGTGTCCTCAAAATAATGACGTCTTAAAGTCTGTGGCGCCGACCTCACAAAAGGCTCTTCGAATATGAGATCACAGCTGAAGCAGACTCAAGTCTTAAGATGTGATCTTAAGAGGATAAAAGATCATCCGTGTCCTGAGAACTCACACTATGAGTTTAGTGTCTGAACCTTGTGTGCTGATGGACTCTGTGCTGCCTCCTTGTTCCTGTTCTGGTTGATGGAAGCTGCAGGCATCCTCATGTTTCACCATCATGACAGTAACCTCTAAATGCAAGCAAAAAGTGAATGTGAGAAATTGTCCATAAAAAAAGGTTAAAGTTTTTAAGTTAAATCCCTGCATGTGGTTAAGGAACAAGTCTCGTGAGCTGAAGGTCCCCGGTTCGATTCCCAGTCCCACCTAGTATTTTGGCTACAGTGCCCTTGAGACCCCAATAACTCCATGGGCACCAATAAATCCAAAGACCCCAATAACTCCATGGGCACCATGCACAGGCCTGCCCCCCGCTCCAGGCATGTGTGCTCACTTTACTAGTGTGTATTCATGTGTGTGTGTTTCACTGCATGGACAGGCTAAAAGAGTGGAGGACTAATTCCCCTGTGTGTAAGCACAGTAAGCAAAATAAATCAATTTATCACCTCCCCATCTAGGGTCTTGGGGGGGGGGGGTTCCCCATGCCCATCGAAGGGAAAAAGTTTCAGGCGCTAGGCAGACACAATGAGGACAGGGCGGCAATCCATCGTTGGGCACACACAGACACAGACACAAACACAATCTAAATGGGGCAATTTGGAGCATTCAATGTACCTTGATCCATGTTTTTAGACTGTGGGAGGAAACCGGAGAACCCGGAGGAAACCAACGCGGATGCAGGGAGAACATGGAAACTCCACCAAGATTGGGGTTCAAACCGAAAATCCCTAGCGCCAAGAGGCTACTGCGCTAACCACTAAGCCACTATGCCGCACACTCTTTCATCTAATCTCATTTAAAGGATCATAGTTGTTACCTCGTTGTAGGATTTTGTCCTCTTGTTCTTTGTTTTCTTTAGCAGATTTCCTTCTTCGAGACACAAGCCAAAGAGATAAAATGACAATGACAAGAAGTGTAGAAATGCCTACGATTCCTAATAGTGGCCACAACATTTCACCTGAAAGGACACGAAGAAGGGGTTGTCATCTTTTAGTTTTGAGGCACCATCACTATTTTGGATTATTATTGGATTTATTAAAGCTTTAAAAGAAAATGTATTTTTTTTACCATCTGTTTTTTTATTCACTGATAGAGTCCTTACAGTGTAGAAATCTGCAAAATATTAAATTAATAGTTATAATGCAATTTTACAACTCATTGAGAATAAAGAATTTTTGTGGCATTCCATTGTTTTTAATATGTTTTAATTTAGACCTGCTCTTTCTCACCATTTGGGGTTATAGTGGAGGCATATGGCATTCTGCTGCATTTGATGTCGCTGGAGATATTTCCTTTGGCAATTAGTATTTCTCCTTTTGGACAGCTAAAATGATGGCAGAAAAAATGAATTAAATTTGTATATAAATTTGAACATATATTTTTTCACCCCATGACAATATAAAGGTTTACCTTTTACGCCAAGGTTTACATTTACTGTAAACTTTGTCATTGAATTTTCCTTCTGGACATTCTCTGCACGATCCTAATATTTAGCAAAGACAGACAAAGATAGATACTTAATACAACAGTAACAGAAATTATAGGTAATTTGTCTTAAATGATGTGTTCATTTATAACAGCAAAAAACTTGAGGGAACTCATTTAACAGTCCTGTTCAGTGTTTACACCTGTTCAGAGACAGGTGTAAAGTACCACTCAAGTCCAGACACACCTCCTTTTTGCTCTACTTACTGTCCATTGTATCAGTTCCACTTACCGTGAAGATGGACTTTGTATTTATACAATTACAAACTGTTTGTGGACTACAGTACAGTACCTTTACTTTGTTTTCTAATTTTCAATACTCCAATAGTAGCACCACAGAGCGCAGGCATTATTAGGTTTGTGCATTATTCTCATTTCAGCAGTCACTGAGGTGTTGAAATAAAACTACAACAGCACTGCTGCACTCCCCCCCCCATCGCATCAGTGTTACTGCAGAACTGACAATAAACTATACACCACCCAAATTATACCTGTTCTGTGATGGTCCTGACTAATAGAATACAGAGAACCAACATGCTACTAACAAAAAATAAAACAGATGTACTACAATCTATAATTGTAAAAGACCATCCATATGGTAAGTAATCAAAATAGACAAAGGTGGGGTGTCATAACTTGACTGATACTGTATGTGCTATAAAGAGCCTTTATACAAGAAATCACTTACGATTTTCTTCTGTTGGCTCTTCACCCACTTTGCACTCATCAACACAAAATCTACAATTTTCATCACCACAGCGAAGTCCAGGTTTACATCCACACACAGTGTCTGACTTTGCACTGCAAGCCTGGATTTCAAATTGTGGATCTGTAGGAACATCAGCAAAAGTATAATGAATATAAAGGTTACTTTCCTTTGTTCTCTCACATTATGTGCTTCAATTGAGCTTGATAAATTCAGCTAAGGCAATTAATTAGATCTTAATTATCATTATATTTAATGAGTTTAATGTTAAACATGCAGTATACCTATGCACTGAGTGCATCTGGAACACTTCCAGGCTTTTGAGCTGTTTGTGTAGGTATTGGGCTCGCAGGCTTTACAGAGCTTAGCAGGGTCTTTTCCACACTCATTGACAATGTGGTTTCCTTTAACCCACACACACACACACACACACACACACACACACACACACACACACACACACTTATTTATTCATGTAGTGAAACATACTAATAACATACTAATGTGTATGTGTAAGTGTAAAATACTAATATTTCAAATAATTTACTTCTTCTTCATAGTCAGCATTATTGTCACTTCTATTAAAAACTAATATGCGTGTAGTGCGCAAATGGCCAACAGATGGAACTAGACCCTCAAAACTAAAACCTAAAAGTGTGTAATGGAAGATGCTTAAGGTAAAGTTCTCTAATTATTATTTGAAATGTAGGTTAAATGTTGTAGCTTTATCTCGGCAAACATTTAATGTGTGAATGGCAACACTACGTTGCAATTCAGAAAAGGCGAACAGTTAAGTTTATAAAGGTAATGTAGGTGTTACCTGGTTTGCATTTTTGACAGCAGACTTTATCTTGTTCTGACAGCATCCACGTCGCACAACCCTCCGTTATTCCCTCAGACAAATTCAATAAATTGCTAACGAGCAGGACCTGCCACAGTGCCAGCACGATGGTTCGCATGTCTGAAGAATAATAAACAAATAATAATAAAATATAGCTTACAGTTAAACATTTCATTAAAACTTTTAAACGGTACCGTTTTTAAAAAGCTTTCGGGTTGGCTGCCGGTGAAAGTAATATTAAAACTAATAATTACCAAGGTACATGTCACGATAAATTATCACATCTATAAGCTACCATGTTTTATATTTATATATATATATATATATATATATATATATATATATATATATATATATATATATATATATATATATATATATATATATATATAAAGAGAGAGAGAGAGAGAGAGAGAGAGAGAGACTATAAAGCGTTGTATTAATACTTTTCTTACCTGTAAATGGAAATTGTGCTCTTAACACAAGCAATTCAGCAGTAACCACCATGCAGTTCAGCGGTAACAGAACACTGAAAAGCAGGCGTCCCGCAGCATGCTCTTGTAGGCTACTACCAAATTGTGGGCGGTGACAAATCAGAAGGAAGCTGTGAAGGTTAGTGAGAGAAAAGTGTGTTTAGAGATTCATTATTCATTATTCATTCATTATCTCCCGCTTTATCCTCTATTAGGGTCGCGGTGGGGTTCCCCATGCCCATCCAGGGGAGAACGTCTCGGGCGCTGGGCAGATAGACCCAGGACAGGGCGCCAATCCATCGCTGGGTACACACTCACACACTCAAACACACTCTATATGGGGCAATTTAGAGAACTCAATTAACTTGATCCATGTTTTTGGACTGTGGGAGGAAACCGGAGAACCCGGAGGAAACCCACGCAGACACGGGGAGAACATGGAAACTCCACCCAGATGGGGATTCGAACCGGGAATCCCTAGCGCTGAGAGGCGAACGTGCTAACCACTAAGCCACCGTGCCGCCTGTTTAGAGATTAAATACTAAAATCTTGTTAGCGCGAAGTAAATTTATTTATTCTTCTGCTTAATACACTGCTGGGGTTGTGTGTGTGTGTGGGGGGGGGGGTGGTGTTTCCATGCCAGTACACAAAGGTCAGGGCACTGGCACACACTCACTCACTTTATTATTTCATTCATTCATTCATTCATTCATTCATTCATTCATTATCTTCTGCTTGTTCCTCTACTAGGGTCGTGGAGGGGGGGGGTCCCAATACACATCCAAGGGAGAACGTTTCAGGCACAAGGTATATACACCCAGGACAGGGTGCCAATCTATCGCTGGGCACATTCACTCACACAGACACACTCTATATTGGGCAATTAAGAGCATTCAATTTACCTCAAATATATGTTTTTGGTCTGTGGGAGGAAACCGGAGAACCCAAAGGAAACCCACGCAGACATGCGGAGAACATGGAAACCATCCAGATTGGGATTCGAACCTGGATCCCCAGCGCTGAGAGGTGAACGTGCTAACCACTAAGCCTCTGTGCCACCCTGCTGAAGTTCAAGTTCAAGTAATATATTTACATAGCCCTTTTTACAACAGTAAATTGTCACAAAGCAGCTTTACAATATTATGAGCCTGAACCCCCAAAGAGCAAGCCAAAGTGACAGTGGCAAGAAAAAGACCTCTGTTATGATGTTCCCAAGAAAGCTTGGGATGACCAAGTCTCAGAGAGGGACTTATCCTTCTTGAGCAACTGGGCAGCATCAACAGTGTAAGACAGCCATGCACAGAGAATATTCAATAATTGGAAAAACTATATGTCACCATAGTAGTAAATGTGGTGCTATTCCAGGAAACTTGCCTAACTAATCGGCAGTATCTGACCTTTAGTTATGCTGCCTAAGTCAGTAGTGGTCAAGTCACATGCTGCACAAAAGTCTTTCTATTACTTAATTACTTACTTTAACTTCTCTAACTACCTTACGTGGCTTTTCTGTTTTCCTTTGAGCTATTTCCAGCTTCTCATCCTCAACATTATTAATATAACAACCATATATGATGACTTATCATTAACTCATTTAAATTAACTATATTTGGACACACTCTGATGGAGAGAACCTCAATTTGTATTAGAATATTGTTGGCTTAGCAGGATGTTACAGACTTGCCAGGATATTACTGGATGTAATATTCTATATGAAAAAAAAAAAAAAAACTTAATTAAATACACAATCTGCTCATTCTTCTAAAAAATAAATCATAAAGTAATACAACCTTCATAAGATTAGGCTCGTAATTCAAAAGATCAAGTGAGGTACAAGAGAAAATTATGTAAAATTCGAGCTCAGACCCAGAATGTTAAATATGGTCATGATGTGGACAGCTTTAAAACTGTTATTAAATATTGTAATGGGGGTAGAAGGAATGAGGAATGGAGACAGGATTTGACCCCAACAAACAGATTTTATTGTTGACATGACACTCACCCACACAGATGAAGGACAGTCCACCTAAATATTATATACCAAAGCGGGATCTTATACACCGTACTCAGAGCTCTCTCATTAACTCAGAGCTCTCTCATCAATCGTGGTTGTCAGCCATTGATGATTTTTTTTTGTACACTGTTTGGTTAATAATCCCCAGTGAAAACTCACGGTTAGTGACAGCAACTGAAAAAAAATTTGTCTTGGAGGTGGACACATTATATTTTGAGGGTGTTTCTCCGCGAAGGGTACAGGACTACTTCACCGCATCAGTGGAAGAATGGATGGAGCCATGTACTGTAAAATCCAGAGTGACAACCTCCTTCCCTCCGCCAGGACATTTAAAAATGGGTCATGACTGGGTCTTCCAGCATGAAAATGATCCAAAGCACAGCCAAGAGTGGTATAAAAAGCAGCACATTAAGGTCTAGCCAGTCTCCAGACCTTAAACCCAGAGAAAACTTATTGGAGGAGCTGAAGCTCCGAGTTGCCAAGCATTCATTCATTCATTATCTTCCGCTTTATCCTCTATTAGGGTTGCGGTGGGGTTCTCCATGTCCATCCAGGGGAGAACGTTTCGGGTGCTGGGCAGATACACCCAGGACAGGGCGCCAATCTATCGCTGGGCACACACTCAATCACACAGACACGCACGCATACACACTCCATATGGGGCAATTTTGAAGAACTCAATTGACTTGATCCATGTTTTTGGACTGTGGGAAGAAACCCGGAGGAAACCCACGCAGACACGGGGAGAACATGGAAACCACTTCGAACCAGGAATCCCCAGTGCTGAAAGGCGAACATGCTAACCACTAAGCCACCGTGCCGCCGAGTTGCCAAGCAACAGCCTTAAAATTTTAATGATTTAAAGATGATCTACAAAGAGGAGTGGACCAAAATTCCTCATGATGTGCGTAAGCTTCATCATCAACTACAAAAAATGTCTTACTGCTGTGCTTGCCAACAAGGGTTTTGCTACAAAGTATTAAGTCTTGTTTGCTAGAGGGATCAAATTCTTATTTCTCTCTGCAACATGCAAATAAATTTATACAATGTGATTTTCTGGATTTTCATTTTCTTTTTATCTCTCACTGTTAAAATAAACCTACCCTTAAAATGATCATATCTGATTGATCATATCTTTGTCAGTGCGCAAACTTACAAAATCGGCAAGGGATCAAATTATTTTAATATTTTAATATAAAAACTTTAATATGTCAGTTGTAAATGTTGTTTGCTGCTGTAAAGTAGTACTTTGAATTTTATTCCAAATTACCGAAGCTCATTTGCTGTAAAAAGTTAACTTGCAGAGACTTGTAGAGCCATTGCCGGACATGCGGTGTAATAAGCTGGCACCCAAGGAGCATTGCTGGACAAAGCCCCATGATAGTTTTAATATGGCTAGACACACAAAAATACTCATTGTGTTTAAGATTCTCAAAACTGCTTAGCAATTTTACTGAAAACTTTCCAGCACCAAACAAAGACAGGATGAATGAAGAGAAACAGGAGTACAAAACCTTGTTAGTCATAAGTACGGAATGCCAGGGAGGAAATGTGTAATTTTTTTTAAAGTCGTTATCACAAGATAACAAATCTTGTTATGTTGTGATCACAACTTATTTTTGAGTGACCACAAAAGTGGCAGGACGGTTCTGTCAATACACCTGACATTTATAGTGTCAGTTTTGTGACATTTATATTTACTTCAACATCTGCAAAATAAATAAAGTGTTTTATGACAGTTTTAAGGTAAATTGCGGCTACACTGTTTCCTAAAGCAGAAAACGGGGTTTTTGGAATAGGGTCTCACCTGCCATTAAATCGGTTTTGGATAGTGGAGGGATTATTTAATTTTTTTTTTTTTTTTTTTGCAGCATGTTCATAGTTGTAACGTTTATCAAAAAACATTAAATTTTAGTTTATTATTAAACATCCCACCAGCTACACTGTACTTTAACCAGTTTGTGGAACAGGTAGACAGAGAATGCCATATGAATGGTTCATTACTCTTTACTCATATGTAACCTCTTTTTTTTTGTCTCTCTCTTTCTGTCTCTCTCTTCAAACAGTGTCACTCTGTTAAGCCATAATTATTTTTCACAGAGTGAATTGAACACAGCTGATCTTCACTCTGATTCTAGAGACACTGTCTGCAGATGGAGAGAAAAAGACAGAGAACTAGACAAAGAGAGACAGAAAGAGGGACACAAACAAAATGAGGTTGCAAATTTCATTACTACTGTACCTTCCTAGAATTTTTTTGGTAATTATGCTCATTAAGCTCTTCTAACCATCACATATAAAGTTGCGAAAATAATTTGTTGTTGATTTTGTTAATTGACAAGATATGAACAGTCCTATTAAGGGTAGCCTTACCTTTAAGTGTAGGTTAACAGAGAGATAGAATTTTAAAAAGAAAATCCAGAAAATCCCATTGTACAATTTATATACATTTATTTGCATTTTGCAGAGCAAAAAAATACTTGGTGGCAAAACCCTTGTTCGACAAGCACACCGGTCAGAAATATTTTGTAGTTGATGATGAGGTTTGTGCACGTCATGAGGAATTGTGCTCATCATTCGTAGTGGGTGTGGCACTGAAATGATGCTGTTCCAGGGAGCCCTCTCAACTAAGTAGAGCATGCAGTTTCTGCCCCTTTTCGTTATGCTGCTCAAGTCAATTATGGAGTCACATGCTGTCACTGTGTCAATCAAACTCTGGTTATTACTTAAATGCTGTGTTTTATTTACTCTAACCGCTTTTCTTGCTTGTTTATTTTGAGGTGTTGCTAATTTCATGGAGGTGTCGTCAGCCCTTTATCCATAACTCTGCTGAAGCACTGCGGCCATAGCAATTACTGAATGGAACCTGTATTCTTAATCGACTGGCAGTCCTGCAGGATGCCCTCAATGGACTTATATAGTTGTAGTTATAGTTTTAAAATTGTTAAAGAAGATACCTTCAGAAAAGATACATCGAGGAAATAGAGATTTCCTAACACACCGTAAAGCTGCTTTGTGACAATGTATTATTGTATAAAGCGCTATATAAATAAATTACTTGAACTTACTTGAGTGTGTGCATTTGTTGTATTGGCAGTCCTTTGGATCATTGTTGTGCTGGAAGACCCAGCCATGACCTATCTTTATTGTCCTGTCGGAGGGAAGGAGGTTGTCACTCAGGATTTTACGGTACATGGCTCCATCCATTCTACCATTGATGTGGTGAAGAAGTCCTGTGCCCTTAGCAGAGAAACACCCTAAAACAGAATGTGTCCACCTCCATGCTTGACAGTGGGGACGGTGTTCTTTGGGTCATAGTTCTCTTCCTTCGAACATGGCAAGATGAGTTAATGCCAAAGAGCTAATTTTTTATCTCATCTGATCACAGCATTTTCTCAAAATCATACAGGTGTTCATTGGCAAACCTGCAAACCTATTCTTGAGCAGGTGGACCTTTCGAGCACTAGAGAATTTTAATTCATTGTAGCTTATTGTGTTACCAATTGTTTTCCACTTCAATACTAAACCATAGGGTGAAATAAACGGTGTATATATGACTAAAACTTAAAATTAACTTAATTTTTAGTACCTTGCCTCACCTTTTCTATTTAAAATTGCATACATAAGTTTAAGTTCAGAATTGTTACACACTTTGTCATAATTTATTCATGTTCACAGAATGTTGTCTACAGTTTGCTATTGGCTAATATTATATATTTTGGAGACAAATATATAATAACACATACTAACACAGAACTCTAGATGGATTGTTATTGGAGTAGGGTAGAAGTCAAATAGCTTTATTATTTCTTGTGCATTGGGTCATTGCAGAGAAACAAACATTTAACTGTTGCAATATACTGCTGATTCTTGTGACCAGAAAACTCCAGCCCTTCAACTCAGCAATTTAAAGCCAAGCTTTAAACATTTTAAGTCACATTAAAATGTTTAAATATCATCAGTATTCTTTATATATATATATATATATTGGGTCATTTAAAGAATTTAGAGTAATGTTTATGTTCCAAGAAAACTGATAGGGACCTGTGTTGAAACCCTCTGATTTAAAGTGAAACCTTAAATTTTGTTTCAACTTTAATGATGTTTAATTTTGTTGAAGGCATGTGTAGTGTGTGTGTGTGTGTGTGTGTGTGTGTGTGTGTGTGTGTGTGTGTGTGTGTGTGTGTCTGTGTCTGTGTCTGTGTGACATGAACATCATTATTTTTATTTTAAAAGCTATCATTTGTTAAAAATATAAAAAATATAAAATATAAAGTGCCCATATGATCTAGCGATGTCTAATCAAGGGACTTTCTACATCATATACAACAAAATAAAACTTTTGCTTGGTCATGACACAGCAGACTTCCTTCTATTTTTTTTTACTTTAAAAGAGTCACATTGGAAATTACCATGTTTTCCAATGAGGCAAAAAAAAATACTATTATACTATGTAATACTAATAATACTATGTATTTTTCAAAACATTTAACAAAGGAAGTAAATTTTTTAAGGCATAAGTAACTTTATTTATTCATTATCATTTGCCCAGTCCTCTACTAGCGTCACAGGGTGAACATTTTGGGCACAGGACAGGGTGCTAATCTATCATTGGGCACAATCTCACTTACACACAGACTATATCGGGACAATTTATAGCAGCCAATTTACCTTGAATCCATGTTTTTTTTGGACGTTTGAGACCCAAAGAAGACCCACGTGCACACAGGAAGAACGCACTAACCACTAAGCCAATGTGCCACCTACCAACTGTTTAAGTTTTTTTTTTTATTTCATTCTTTTAATTTAACTTCATTTGTTATTACAATTATGATAGATGTATGTGTGTCTTGTTTATAAGTAACCATATTATAAATTGATAACTTTAGTTTTTTAATAACGCCTGTCAAGTTTATCTAGTGAAGGATATACAAGTGTTCTCTCAGGTTACATAATAAGCACCAGCATAAGGATGTGAACTTTAGTAGAATTCGCTTTTGATTTTGAATTTCACAAGAGGATGAGTGAAAAAACTACTACTTCTCTACATCTATGTTAGACAGCACCCACACACAGTGACTCTCCACATGACACTGTCAAGTTGTGACCACAGTAACCCACAAATTTACGTCACAGTGGCAGAGAGTCACAAACGTCACTGAAAAGAGTATGACAAACGTGCTTATCAAACTAAAGTAAACCCATGCACCCACTGCATTTCATTTTTGGATTCTAGGTGTTTATTAATTATTAGAATGCCTGTCTTTATGGGGAAAAACACTGTATGTAGATAAATTATTTCACTAGGTTGGAGTCTTTATATATCTTTATGATATTTTATTTATTGTCAATGAACTTAGCTTTGATTTCACTGAATTTTGCTTAGAATTAATGATATGTAAGAAAAATATCAACTTTGTACTCAATGTCCATGTCTGCGCTTAATTTGGATTTATTTGAAATTATGTTCACAAAAAAAAACGTTTTTTTTTTTCAAATTAATCTACACTAGAAAATAATAACAACATAATGTTTACATTTACTATAATAGATAACCAGACATGATTTTACCAGTTTACTATAGGTTTATTAATTATTAGAATGCTGTCATTGAGTCAAAAAAACATTGTTTGAAGAGAAATTATTTCAGTAGTTTGAAGTCTTTTTTCAGTGTTTGATGTTTTTATAAATCTTTTTTTTTTTGTCACTGAACTTAGCTTCGAATTCACTGAATTTCTCTTTGATTTGATTTTATGTAAGACAAACACAAACTTTATGCTTAAGGTCCACATCTGCGCTTTATTGGATTTATTTAGAATAATGTTCACAAAAACTTCTATCCCAAATTAATCTACACTAGAAAATATAAAGTAATTAATTAATTAGTTAGTAGTTAATTAGTAAGTAATATTTTGTTCATTTGCTATAGTAAATAACGAGACATCATTTTACCAGTTTATTATAAGTTTTTATTAATTATTGGAATGCTGTTTTTAGGGGGAAGAGAAATTATTTCAGTATTTCCAGTATCATCCTCTTTATCCTCTACTAGGGTTCCCCAATCCCCATCCAGGGGCGCCAATCTATCGCTGGGTACACACTTACTCACACAGGCACACACACACATACTATATTTGGCAATTTGGAGAATTCAATTGACCTTGATCCATGTTTTTGGACTATGGGAAGAAACCAAACAACCTGGAGGAAACCCACGTGATTGGGATTGGGATTTGAACCAGGAATCCCTAGCGTTGAGAAGCGAACGTGCTAACCACTAAGCCACCCATAAGACTGTAGACACATTTAAACTACATTCAAAGTGAAATTCAGTGACCCAAAAAAATATAAATTAAAAAATATATATATATATATACACATACACATTTTATTTAATTTTTTTTTTTGTCACTGCACTTAGCTTCGAACACGAACTGAATTTTGCTTTAAATGTAGTTTGAATATATTTACAGAAGTATGAAGTAAGATCTAGAACACTTATTTATCTTTTGAGTCCTGTTTTTTATCAAAAAAGAATCGCAGAGACTTATTTATTATCAAGTTTTTATTGTCATAAAATATCGTACAGACATGCATTCTTCATAAAACCTCAACCACTTCTATATATTCTATTTCGACTTTTTATTTTTGTTTGTTTAACTTTTTGAACTTTGTTTGATATTTTATAAAAAAGGGAAACTTTGCCTTTGTCGGCCCTTACCTTTGATTTATTTAAAATGACATCAGAACTTTAACATTTTCTTTAATGAACAGACATGTTCAAACACTGAATTGTAAGTCACTTTGGATTAAATAAAATGTTAAATGACAATGATAATGACAATGTAATGTAATAGACAGAAAAATATGTTTAAAAGACACCTCTTTCCTAAAATAAACACTGAATACTGAGAAAAATTATTGACTCCTGTGTTATACCACCTCCATATTTAATTTTTTTAATTAGATGGCTTGAAAAAGTCATCTATTGTTATTGCTCAGATTCTTATTCTTCTTAAGACCAGATTTGTGCGATTAATACAGCCCAAACTGCTCGACATACAGACTCTGTTTGAACACTGTTGTGTAGGTGATGATCACAGGACCTATGTATGTATTTTTGGGATTAACATTTATAGTTTTTCAATAAATTTAGGTTTTAAGAGAAGAAAATCCCCATAGGAAATGAATGGGGCTTCATTTCACTTCAGATTGCACTTTCCATTCAATTTTTATCACTCTTTGAAAATCACTCCATTTATTCCTATGGGAGAAGCTAGAGTGGGTGATATCATCCCCACTCTGATTTCCCCCATTTCAGTTTTCTCCAAACAAACCTCTGTAAAATCCTGATACTTTCACCTTTTTTAGTTAAATTGTAGGGATTTTTGTCCTTTCTAAGATGACATAGGCTCATGAGGATTGAAGTTTTAGTGTTTGAGTTATGAGGGTTTGTTTGGCATGAATGACTGAAACTGCTCCATAGACTCCCATGTTAATTTTCTTGTCACCTCTTCCTCATTTTTGAATCGTCATAACTCGGTCATCTTTGACTCAATCCACATCATTTTAAACCAAAATAATCCCCAAAGGGTCTGGTTTGTAACAGTGTCTTTGCTGAAGCAATAGGTGATTTTCCGAGTTATAAGCGTTTGTTTGGAGTGAGGAAAAATCGGCTTTTCTCACAGACAGGAGATTAGGAACAGACGAGGGGGGGCTGCCTGTGTGACACTCACACACATACACCCAACACCCAACATCCAATCAGGATTAGGGGGCCTGGCCAACTCAGTCATTAGCAGAGTCTGCTGTATGTCTCAGTTCACACAGTGCACAGAAGGTCTGGAGCATCAGGACACATTTTACTGCCATTTTCTCAGCACTGTAACCCCTTCATGGGCCCAGCATTTCAAGTCATCTTTGTAGTTCCTACAGGAAATACAAGTCTAATTGTTCTAAAAATCGGATGCTCTTTTAAACATGTGTTTTGCCAACTTTAGCTTAAATCACAACTTATTTGTTTCTACAAAGGCGTGTTGTTGTTGCACATGCAGAATATGGGCTGGTATTGTTCTGCTGAAATAACCATGAGCATGTTTGTTTAAAAATCACCGTGAAGCAGCATGTCTTCCTACATTCTCAATAAATGCTTCCAAGCCAATTGTGTCCTTAGAAATCATCCTCCAATTCATTTAGCATTTGCAGATTTCACATTCAACATTTCATATTTTCTTTATTGAAAACTCTTATTCCTCTAAAGAAGCCAAACCCTGGACTCAGCTGAGTATTTTTACAATTTCTTTTAATCATTTGGACTCAAATAACTATGCATTCAATGTAAACATGGCTTTCAAGTTCCAAGTTCCATTTCTTGATACAGTGGTAAAAATTTAGGTCATATCAAAGGAACCCCCATCACTTATGATAGTATTCCTCACATTAGTTTTTTTTTTAATGACAACCGTAGTGTTTATTCATTCTCACTGCCTTTTAATTCTCACTAAGTACTCTTAAAAAACTCCTGCCACACCAAGCACAATGCACCCTACATATACATTTCATAAACATTTGCGCAAGTGTATATAATCTCTATATTGTTTATTGTATAGTGTTTAAAGTCTGTATAATTTGTATTGTAAATCTGTTTATTGTATATTGTTATGTGAAAAATACTAGAGCCAATACCTACCACACCACATTCATTTTCGGTATAACCCACTTGGCCAATAAATCTGATTCTGATTTAGCTGTTTCACAAACATTAGAAACACAGACATTACAAAGTGGTTTCAGGATTGTGTGTCAAAGGTTGGATAACTTTAAAGCTCCAACACTGTACATTTCTACAGTCAACAACATCACAAATAGAGCACCTGCTGGCAATACCAGTTTCCATGTTCTCCCCGTGTCCACGTGGGTTTCCTCCAGGTTCTCTGGTTTCCTCCCACAGTCCAAAAACCTAGATCAAGGTCAAATGAATTCTCCAAATTACCCCATATGGAGTGTGTTTGTGTGTGTCTGTGTGAGTGAGTATGTGCCCAGCGATAGATTGGCGCCCTGTCCTGGGTGTGTCTGCCCAGCGCCTGAAACGTTCTCCTCTGGATGGGCATGCGGAACCGCCCCGCGACCCTAATAGAGGATAAAGCGGAAGATAATGGATGGATGGAAAAACTTTTCATACAATTGTGTTTTTTTAGAGTGCTTGAAAATTCAGATGCAGTGATGATACTGTAGAGTTTAGATTAAAATGGGTTAAGGAACAAACAATGTTTAATATATGCCAAAAAACATTATACTCACAGACCCTTTATGACATTCCATTTCATGTTGTTTTCTCTTTTTGCAACTATAACAGCGTTTATTCTTCTGTAAAGTCTTTCTACAACATGTTGGGAGTTTTCTGTAGGAAATTTGTGCATTCGATCAAAAGAGCAATTATTTGGTACGACACAGAAGATGGACGGGGTCTGACTTTTATCTTCTATCTCTGTTCTAGTTCATCACTGTGTCAGGTTAAGGTCAGGGCTTTGTGTGGGTCAGCCAATAGCTGTGTGCCAAATTATTTTACATCTATAGCAATAAAACAATTGGAATAAAGAACTACAGAGGATTGTGATCATTGGATGCTCTCTACCCACCCTGGAGGATCTACACAGCTCTCACATCTCACCCTGGAGGATCTACACAGCTCTCGCATCTCACCCTGGAGGATCTACACAGCTCTTCTCTTGTCTGCAGAGAACTCACAAAAATATTACAGACAATTCTCACCCCAGTCACCATCTCCTAGAACTGCTACCATCAGGTAGACGTTACAGAGCGATAAAAACAAAAACAAACCGGCTCAGAAATAGCTTCTATCCAACCGCTGTTCGGGCACTAAATGGCGCATTGTAAACTTTCATATTTATAACAATTCACTCAGTTCTGTACATTTTTGAACGTACAACATAAAAAACAATGTGCAATATACAAATACTTTCACTCAGTTTGTACAGTTTTAAACATTCTTGTAAATAATTTTTTTTCAAAATTTTTGTAAATTGTAATTTATAGTGCTATCTTTTAAATCTCTTTGATTCTGTAAATTTTAGTGTGACACCGAAAAGTATGGCACCTTAATATCGTTATACCTGGTATAATGACAATAAAGATATTCTGATTCTGATCATTTATTATGAGGTGTGGGCAGCACAGTAGCGTAATATGGAGGATGGAGTTTCCATGTTCTCCCCGTGTCCGTGTTGCTTTTGTCCGGGCTCTCCTATATATAGTGTGTGTGTGTTTGTGAGTGTGCCCAGTGATGGAGCGCCCTATCCTGGGTGTATCTGCCCAGCACCCAGCATCCTCTCCTGGATGATCATTGGTAGGTTCAAGCCGAAGACAATGAGATGAGATTCAGAACTGTATTAAACTATTTTTTCTCTGTATTTACACACACACACACACACACACACACATATATACTGTATGTAGTACATATGAAAAAACAAGGATAAAAGTTTGAAATACTCCTGTAAATGATTCCAATTGTGTCGTATTGTGTTGTAGGTTTGACAACAATGCTTCGTTGTACATTTCAAAGTAACATCCACATATATAGCAGTTCCTAGTAGAACACTGACCAAAGCATTATATCGCCTTCATTTGCTTGCCTTTTTCTCATAGTGCATAGTGTCACAATGAAGGCCTGGTGCGTATGCATCACTTACCTGGGCATGACATGGCATGATGTAAAAGAAAACATGATTTATATGACCAGGCCATTTTTATTGCTAAATGGTCCAGTTCTTATATTCACGTGCCTATTGGTGCTTTGGGAAGTTGACAGGGGTCAACATGGGCACTCTTTCCAACATTCACTTCAACAGTAGTTTAAGCAACAGTAGCAAATTTTTTTAATTGTACCATGCAGGATATTTCTTATTCCAACATGCATCGGTGAGCCTTGGTCACCTATGACCCTGTTGCCGGTTTACCACTCTGTTTCTTGGATTACTTCTGATAGATACTGACCACTGCAGACTAGGAACACCTACAAGAACTGCAGTTTTGAAGATATGCTGACCAATTTGACTAACCATCACAATTTGATCTTCGTTAAACTCAATAATATTACATTTACATACATTTAAAATACATTGTCATTTAGCATACACTTATAAATGCGCTTTACAAATGAGAGAACACCACAAGTCAGTGGATAAGGAAAAACCAGCTATAAAGAAGTATAATCAAACCTGGTCATTTTTTAAAAATGTGTTTGTGGAAGAGATGTGTTTTCATCTGTTTCTTAAAGATGCTAAGTGCCTCTGCCTTAACTGATGAAGTTGGGAAGATCGTTCCATCAATTAACAATTGTGAATGATTGAATGATACGGGGAGCCTGGTGGCTTAGTTGTTAGCACGTTCGCCTCTCAGCGCTAGGGATTCCTGGTTCGAATCCCAACCTGGGTGGAGTTTCCATTTTCTCCCCGTGTCTGCGTGGGTTTCCTCCGAGTTCTCCGGTTTCCTCCCACAGTCCAAAAACATGAATTGAATTCTCCAAATTGCCCCATATAAAGTGTGTTTGTGTAAGTGAACGTGGGCGAAGCGATGGATTGGCGCCCTGTCCTAGATCTATCTGCCCAGCACCTGAGATGTTCTCCCCTGGATTGGCATGGGGACCCCCCCCCCACCGCGACCCTAATGGAGGATAAAAGCGGAAGATAATGAATGAATGAATGAATAATATGAATTAGCACCACAGTGAAGTGGAATCACCATGAATCACCAATTGAAATTTTTATACTGTTCCAATTTCTGCTTCTAACACATCACCTTTAAGAATAAATTGTTAACTTGCTGCAGTAAGTAAGTAAAAAATTTATTTATATAGCTCTTTTTACAACAGCACATTGTCACAACCTAACCTAACATACACCACCTATTTACAGGTGTGGGCATCAAGAGATAATCAATGTTATTCACTTCATTAGTCAGTGGTAATAATGTTGTGCCTGGTCGGTATATATATATATATATATATATATATATATATATATATATATATATATATATATATATATATATATATATATATATATATATATATATATACACATACAGTGGGTTGCAAAAGTATTCATACCCCTTCAACTTTTCCATATTTTGTCACATTACAACCACAAACATAAATATATTTCACTGGAATTTAATGTGAAAGACCAACACAAAGTGGTATACAATTGTGAAGTGGAAGGAAAATTATACATGAATCAACATTTTTTTTACAAATAAAAAACTGAAAAGTGCGACGTGCAAAAGTATTCAGCCCCCTTTTCCCTGAGTGCAACCAATTGCATTCAGAAGTTGCCTGATGAGTGCTAATGACTCAAAAGGGTCCACCTGTGTGTAATCTAATCTCAGTACAAATACAGCTGCTCCGTGACGGCCTCAGATGTTGGTTAAGAGAATATTGGGGAGCAAACAGCATCATGAAGTCCAAAGAACACACCAGACAGGTTAGGAATATGGTTTTGGAGAAGTTTAAAGCAGGCTTAGGTTATAAAAAGATTTCCAAAGCTTTGAACATCTCACGGAGCACTGTTCAATCCATCATCCGGAAATGGAAAGAGTATGGCACCACAGTAAACCTGCCAAGACAAGGCCGTCCACCTAAACTTACAGGCCGAACAAGGAGATCACTGATCAGAGAGGCAGCCAAGAGGCCCATGGTGACTCTGGATGAAATGCAGAGAGCCACAGCTCAGGTGGGGGAAACTGTCCACAGGACAACAATTAGTCGTGCACTACACAAATGTGGTCTTTATGGACGAGTGGCAAGGAGAAAGCCATTGTTAAAAGAAAACCATAAGAAGTCCCGTTTGCAGTTTGCCAGAAGCCATGTTGAGGACACAGCAAACATGTGGAAGAAGGTGCTTTGGTCAGACGAGACCAAAATTGAACTTTTTGGCCACAATGCAAAACGCTATGTGTGGCGGAGAAATAACACTGCACATCACTCTGAAAACACCATCCCCACTGTCAAATATGGTGGTGGCAGCATCATGCTCTGGGGGTGCTTCTCTTCAGCAGGGACCGGGAAGTTGTTCAAAGTTGATGGGAAGATGGATGGAGCCAAATACAGGGCAATCTTAGAAGAAAACCTGTTGGAGTCAGCAAAAGATTTGAGACTGGGGCGGAGGTTCACCTTCCAGCAGGACAACGACCCTAAACATAAAGCCAGAGCTACAATGGAGTGGTTTAAAAAAAAGAATATTCATGTGTTAGAATGGCCCAGTCAAAGACCTAAACCCAATTGAGAATTTGTGGCAAGATCTCAAAACTGCTGTTCACAAACGCTCTCCATCCAATCTGACTGAGCTTGAGCTGTTTTTGAGGAATGGGCAAGAATTTCAGTCACTAGATGTGCAAAGCTGGTGGAGACATACCCTAAAAGACTTGCAGCTGTAATTGCAGCAAAAGGTGGCTCCACAAAGTATTAGTACAGGGGGGCTGAATACTTTTGCACGTCGGACTTTTCAGTTTTTTATTTGTAAAAAAAATGTTGATTCATGTATAATTTTCCTTCCACTTCACAATTGTATACCACTTTGTGTTGGTCTTTCACATTAAATTCCAGTGAAATATATTTATGTTTGTGGTTGTAATGTGACAAAATATGGAAAAGTTCAAGGGGTATGAATACTTTTGCAACCCACTGTATATATATATATATATATATATATATATATTAGACATAAATAAAAGGGTTTTTTGAGAAAATACATATACAAATATGAACACTTTTAAACTGTTATGGAATAATTTATTATGTCCAAACATACAATTATTTACAGGTTTTATTGATAGTGGTTATCGGGGGAATTTAGCAGAAACATATTTCTCAACTTCTAGAAGTCAGACATTCTGAACTGCTCATGTGGAACTACTTTCAGGGTGATTGTCTTTGAGGACTGGGCACTGTCTCCATGAATATGAAATACAGTTTTGCATAAAATCATGCATATTACACGTTTACAACCAAACACAATTCAATTTTATCAGCAGTTATGCAGTTTTATGTTCTTTACAGCAAGTGCTTATATAATCATCATTAGAAGGCTTATGAATCAGGGTTTTATTGTGTCCCAATAAGCCACTGTTTTGAATCAGCTTATTTCCAATCCATATGTTCCATAAATATGATCATTTATGTGACTGCAACCTTTGGCCACCATGACACTTTTGAGCTGTGTATAGGACAAATACGCGACCAAACTATAGTGGTGAATACAGTAATACCCAACAATACACTTCAGAAATCATTATGGATTTATGTATGTTAAATTCTGCTGTCACAGTTCCCATTAAACATGTACATTTTTAAACAGCCAACAGCTACGTTCATACTGCAAAGTGCTTGAATACGTAATATGGTTCCTTATCTACCAATCATAAACAGTAACAAGAAAATCATTTGGGATTTTTTTAAAGTTAACCTTAACTTTAGTCAGTTATGGCATTATACAATAATATTCATTCACACATTGCACAGGTCAAGTAATTAATCCTAAAATACAATGAGTCATTTGTATGAGTAGTATGAACATACTTCAAAAAAACTGTCCAATGAGCAATTTTACTGCAAAGTGCAGGTAGTCAGTAGTATGGAAGTACTGACAGTACCCACAAAATAAAAAAGTCATACTTTATTGTGATTATCACATCCTTATGCTTTAGCTATAACAGCCATTACTCATTAACATCACATTAGTTTTAGTGCCAGTGCTGAATGCTGTGCTGTTTTTTAGTGTCCTTCACTGATTTAAGGACCACTGGGGGATCACGACTGGTGTTTAAGTATACATTCTCAGTGCTGGGATAGTCAGTAGCAAGGTTTTAAGGGAATGGGGTAGCTTGAGGTCTTGTGCTCTCAGGGTTAAAGGCACTGTCCACTTACATAATATCAACGAAAAACTCACAAGGATTGCCCATAGCATGCTGAAAGGACTGCCGACTAGCTGTGAGCTCAGGAGGGATATTTGCTAACTCCCGTACAGGCGGCGCACCCGGAGGACCACTGCTCACCGTGACTCTAGGTGCCAAGCGCGATATGCAGTACGGAGGGGGCAAGCCTGGGGGTCCATATGATGATGCATGGCTTCTTTCGCTGTGGTTGCAGGATAGGTGACCAGGCTGGCTGAAGGGGGCATGGCCATATGAAACAGAGGCATGGCTGTGCTTGGATACACTGTGGCTCGCTTGAGATGCCGTGCGGCTGTGTCCAGAGTGTGTGGCACAGGAGCGGACGTGACTGCGTTGGCTCAGCTGACTGGATGCTCTCTGGCCCTGAACACCTGGCCATGTACTTAACTCGGAGTCTGTGCCCACGCAGCACACCCCCCTGGGGTCCTTGTCCCGAGGTGAGGCCCTTCTTCCTTTACCCCCACTGGGGTTAGAGCCGCTACTTCTACTGCCTAATATAAAAAGAGAAAGACAACTTTAACACTTTTCTCATGTATAATACAATATAGATTTGAAGTTTTGTAATGCCAAAACTCAAATATTTGGATAGAATGGTAAACATGACATATTTTGGTCAAATTAATACATTTATCCACTTTTTATTTATAACACTTATTAACAACAGAAAAAAATGTCTCAGTGTACCATGTCCTGTGTGAAATGTTTAATCAAGTATTTACAGATTATATTACAGATAATATATTTAAAAATATGTTTATTTTTTAGGGCTGTGGCCTAGTGGGTAGCATGTTCGTCTCTCAGCGCTGGGGATCTGTGTTCGAATCCCAATCTGGGTGGATTTTCTACTTTCTCCCTGTGCCCCTGTGGGTTTCATCCAGGTTCTCCAGTTTCCTTCCATAGTCCGAAAATATAGATTTAAGGTGAATGGAATGTTCTAAATTGCCCCATATAGTGTGTGTCTGTGTGGGTGAGTGTGTGCCCAGCGATAGATTGGTGCCCTGTCCTGGGTGTATTTGCCCAGCGCCCGAAAAAGTTCTCCCCTGGATGGACATGGTAAATCCCTCCCTCACGTCCCAAACAGATTATTAAGAGGAAGATAATGAATGAATGAATGAATTTTTTATTTTTCATTTTGGTCTGTACAAATAAATGTGAAATAAAATGACCATGATCTTAAGTTGCTGTTTAGTGTTACTAATATTCTAGTAAATAGATATTGTGGGTCATATTCAGTTACATGCATGAAATAAGTGAATGCATTTGACATTTTGAGATGTTTAACTGAATTCATTGAGTTTAAACCATGGGCTGCTCGAGCTTTTTACCTAGGGCAAATGACAAATAAACCCAATGGAAAGATCACTAGCCCAGTGCTGGGCAGAAACACATACATATTCACACAACCATTTATGGTATATATATATATTGTCACAGGTGCCTTGGGTACCTGTCCCTCATTTAATGTACTCATGGACTCCGTTGGGTGATTGGTTTATTTTGTGCACATGACTGGGTGTTTTTGTTTAGTTTCCGTATTCCCTTACCCCTGTGCACATCTTTGTTTGTGGTTTATCCCGGTGTTAGTGCGTTTGTTTCGTTCCCCCCTTTCTGTTGGTGTCCCTACACCATTTTAAAGAATAAATTCCGTTTTGTTTTTATCCCGGTGTCTCCGAACTCTTCATCCGTGCTCAACCACGGTGCGGTGCTGCGCAATATCCCCGCGCAGGTTATATCCGTGGGAGCGTTTCTTCCAGCAGACCGACGTACGCATTCTTCTCCGCGTAGCCGTTCCCGGGAAACGCTCATCAGGCGCAAGCGCCGTACGCATTCCCTCCCGCGTAGCCGATCTTCCGGGGAAGAACAATTGAGGTTGCTAACAGAAGGATGTGCCTTACATCTGGAGGGTTCCGAGTACCAGGGGCCGCCCACTGCCGATTCCGAGCACCAGGGACGCCCACTGCCGAGTCTGAGCACAAGGGACCGCCCGCTGCCGAGTCCGAGCACCAGGGACCGCCTGCTGCCTAACCCGGGCACCAGGGACCGCCCGTCGCCGTTCCCGAGCACCAGGGGCCGCCCATCGCCGACTCCGAGCACCAGGGTCCTCCCGCCGCCGACTCCGAGCACCAGGGGCGCTCTCCCCGCCTCGCAGCTAGAGGGCGCCGATGCGCGCCCCGCAGCGAGATGGCGTGCTCCATGCTTCGTCAGCAGGGGGCATCCATCACCCCTCATCTCCAGAGGGACCCCCCTCCTTTCTCCACGAGAATTTTTTTTCTTTTTCCTTTTTTCGTTCCCCCTTTCTGTTGGTGTCCCTACACCATTTTTTAATAATAAATCCTGTTTTGTTTTTATCCCGGTGTCTCCGAACTCTCCTTCCGCGCTCAACCACGGTACAGCGCTGCGCAATATCCCCACGCAGTTTGTATCCGTGGGAGCGTTTCATCCAGCGGACAAGGCGCAAGTGGCGTACGCATTCCCTCCCGCGTAGCCGATCTCCCGGGGAAGAACGAGCGGCTGCTAACACATATATATATATATATATATATATATATATATATATATATATATATATATATATATATATATATATACAGTATATATATATATATATATATATATATATATATATATATATATATATATATATATATATATATATATATATATATATATATACACTAATGGTAAGGAACCTTAATAAATACAAGGGACAGAAAACTTTTCACAGAAAATATTTTCACACCTTTGTATGTTGTCAAACATATTTGCTTATATTACCGATGCTGACAATGATCCAGAAAGCACTGCTAACTCCAGAAAACACTTTTTGACAGAAAACGTATTAGGTTTTGAACTGTCATTCCCTGTCCTTGTCCTGTCCATTTACCGATTTAAAAAAAATACACAACTGGGGATAGAATGTGAAGAACAGAACATTATTTGTCTCTTTGATGCTTTTCAGCTATTCTGCTGATAGTGGATCAGGGGCTCTTGTTAAAGTCAGTGAATTCTATTCAATACCTGAACAATTAACTTATAACAATTCACCTCAGAGGCCACTTTATGGGGTACAACTTTTTGGTTCTGTACTCATTGTATATTTTATCTGTTTTACTTTCCATAGATGCAATTTGTAGTTTTACAATTACAGATTGTATTCGTTCCGTTTCTCTGCATACTGGTAGTCATTTTAACAATGTTGTCTAATGGTAAGGAACCTTACAGTACCACCACAAAGCAAGTATTTAGATGGTTCGATAAATTCTGAGATGTGGTGGTATTATCTTGGTGTGTATTGTACTGGCATATAGTTTGAACTTAAAACTTCTGAAGTTAAATAATCCACGAACCAAAAATGTCAAGCTATTAGCACCATAAAGGTACTGATTAGCATTGGTGAAAAATCCAAACAATGTTCAGAACAAACTGTACAACAACAGAGCTCCTGTCCGTGATTTTACATTTACATGGGTAGAGCAATAGATGTGTGTGAAAGTGCACAGTGTTTTTGAACTTTAGCATCATATCTGAGACTGAGCCGCTTGAACTAGTGCAACCCACATTAACACACCACTTTTTCCACACTAGACACATCCAACCTTGCATTTATAATTAGGGTCAGTTAACTAGTTATAGGCAGTTATTGGTATTATAGGTCAGGTATTATAGAAGCGTTCATAACAAAATGTTTGCAGCGCGCGTATTCTGCCACAATATATTACTGTGGAAACATTTTAAAAACACTAAAATCTTTTCTCAAAACTGAGAGTTACATTAGCACATTATTCATTTTAAAAGTAACCGCTTTTACTCTGTCTGAAGACTTGAATTTACGTTTTGTAAGTGTGCTTTCTAAAGTTTAGATAAAGGGGGTTGGGAATTCCTTTAGACGCACTACGGCTCATTTGTGTAACAATGGGCACTAAGTGGCACACTGCAGGAGAGCGGGGGATCTGCACTCAGGCATGCACGCCGAGAAATCTTGTGATTTCCAGAATTGTAGTGTTAACACAATAATGAATAAGTAACTCAGTCTTTCATAACACAAATAATTATTAAAATCATCAACAAGGAGAATGTCAATATAAATACATTGAACCAATTACTTTGGCAACAATTATAGCTTTTGTATTCAGGTATTGCTTTTTTTAGTAGCTGTAGTTGTAATTTTATCTCACTCCTGCTTTGCAAATCAGCTGTACATATCCACTGGTTATCTTGCATGATTAAACTCAATGTTTAATCATGTCTTTTTTGAATCATCTATTCCACCCACCCTACATTGCAAATGCTACTAGAGGAAACCCAACTACTTGCCTCCTTGATTCCATCCCATCTCACCTTCTTCAATCCATCACCTCCTCTATCACACCAGCACTCACACACATCATTAACTCCTCTCTCACGTCTGGTACTTTTCCCAATTGTTTCAAACAGGTCATAGTCAAACCCCTACTCAAAAAACCTACGCTCAACCCAAATTTGGTCGAGAGCTACAGACTTGTTTCTCTTTTTCCTTTCCTGTCTAAAACACTTGAACGGGTGGTATCCACACAGGCCTCCAAATTTCTTAATCAGAATAATCTCCTTGATCCCAATCAGTCCGGTTTTAGATGTGGTCACTCCACAGAGACAGCATTGCTCTCTATGATTGACTCACTTAAATCTGCCAAAGCCAAATCTCAATCCTGTGTCCTCATTCTGCTAGACCTTTCTGCAGCTTTTGATACAGTAAATCATCATATTCTACTGTCCACTCTATCTGAATTAGGCTTTTCTTGCACGACACTTGAGTGGTTTCGATTCTATCTCACAGGAAGGACCTTCAAAGTGTCATGGAATGGGGAGATCTCTAACACTCACCAAGTACGCACTGGTGTGCCTCAGGGCTCTGTACTTGGTCCTCTCCTCTTTTCACTGTACAAGACATCACTGAGCACAGTCATCCAGGCGCATGGTTTCTCTTATCACTGCTATGCTGACACTCAGCTTCATCTGTCTTTTGCCCCTGACAACACCACCATCTCAAATCGGGTATCTGCCTGCCTCACCGACATATCTGTTTGGATGAAGGCCAGTCATCTATAATTAAATTTTGAAAAAACAGAGCTTCTCATTATCCCAGCTAAACCCTCAATCCATCACCACCTGACCTTCCAAATTGATGGCTCCACAATCTCTCCAACCGATTCGGTCCGGAACCTTGGTTTCACAATAGACTCCCACCTTAAACTCTTTGATCCTGTTATCAAAACCGCCCGTTCCTGCAGATTCCTTCTTTACAACATAACGATCAGACTGAACATGCTACCCAACTGCTTGTTCAAGCACTAGTCCTATCCCGGCTTGATTATTGTAATGCGCTACTGGCTGGTATCCCACCTTCCACAATCAGACCTCTTCAACTAATTCAAAACTCTGCAGCCCGACTTGTGTTTAACCAGCCCAAGCAAACTCATGTCACTCCATTACTCATTTCCCTCCATTGGCTCCCTGTAGCTGCTCGCATTCAGTACAAGTCACTGATTCTGGCCTACAGAACCATTTCTGGATCTTCCCCCCCCCTACCTTCACTCTATCTTTTCAAAATACACTCCGACTTGTTCACTTCACTCCAGTGATGATTGCCACCTGGCGATTCCACCTCACTGAGGAGCTAATTCTCACTCAGTGGCATTCACCACTGCAAAATGGTGGAACCATCTTCCCAACTCTGTCCGTAAGGCAGAGTCACTAAGCAGTTTTAAGAAACTACTGAAGACGCATCTCTTTAACAAATACCTGTTGTAGGAAAAAAAAAGGGGGGGGGGCGAAGCATCAAATAACCAGTGAAACCAGTGGTTTCCCCGTTCTTTCAAGTAGCTTCTGCTACGTGTCAAGCCATTATTGTAAATAAGAATATGTTCTTAATGACTTGTCTGGTTAAATGAAATAAAATAATAATAGACACCATACAGGCCATGGTAAAGGCCTGGATGAGCATAAAATAAAATTTGCAAGAAAATACTCTGCGACCAAATATTAAGTGCTGTGTTTATTTTAATTGACCTCTCTGTCCACTTATCAGTTTTGCAAACAAAATTTTATGATAAGTTTAATAATCAACTTAAATCACAAACCGAGAAGGTGAAAATTAGTTTGCCCAGCAGCAGCTCTTGCCCAAGCACATTTGCAACACCACTTGCGATAAGCAGATGTAGTAGAAATGTCATATTTGTATAACACTTTTTCACTGTAATAATGAACTAACATAACTGGATTTTCTTACATTAATGGTGGACTTTATCTTTGTACACTATCATGCACACACTGAAGTAACAGCATAATGAAAGTACAGCACAGCAGTGCTCATGCCCAAGAGGATAGTTTAAACCCAACACAATCTTAAATCCAGTCAGATGGGATAATGAGATTGATAAAAAAATTAAAAAGATAGCGGGGAGCAACATGGTGAGAAAAAAAAACATCAGGATAAAAGGATGGATGGCAGGCTTACCAGATCTCATAGTCCTGTTAGCAATCCTTCTTCAGTCTATCATTGCCCAGCAGAAATAAAGAGTACAACAGAGCAACAGAGTTACAATACATAAGCCTGCCAAGCAGCCAATCCATGAGCCCAGATAATATTCATGACTCTCACTCACCCTATACATCCTGTACTCCAAATCCTTAAATACTAACACACATGCACACATAGACATTGACATCAAAAAATTTAAACAGCAGTACAACTTTGTTTCACTTTTCGAAGAAGTTGTAACACTGTATAAATTGTTAATAAATACAATTAGCAATAATGACCAAATTATGCATACCCTGTTGATAACTGACAGATATTAGACATATTAGATGTGTTTTCTTTACACTAGGCAAAAATATTTTTTTTTACTATTTAATATGTGGCTGGGTTTTGAAGACACCTTTTGGTACATTTTTAGGTACAGTGCAAATAACATGCAAAACATGAAAGTTGCTTTATCATCAGTTTAACCCATAAACATAATTACTTGCATGACATCATATACATTGAAAAACTGTAATGTCCTAAACACTTAACGATAGTAGAACGAAATGCTGATACCTTTTTTCATAAAAACATTCCTATACCTAGGTATTATTAATAAAAAAAAGTTCAATAACATTGCTGAGCCCTATGACAAAACCTGCAAGTATTCAATTAAAGTACATTATTACCATGCACTCTTAAAGCAATAAGCAGTCACTATTAATTTGTTTTTTTTTTACCTTTATATATACCTTTACCTAATAATTAGTTAGCATATACCCATAAATTTGAAAACAAAAAAGCAACACACTTCAAGCTGAGCTCTGATGTGCTATGGATAACAAACATTTATTCTAAATGTATGTGTAATTGGAATAATAGGAGTAAATCTCTACTTGATAAAATCCGAAGACAACGTGAATTTCCCAAAATGTGTCTGATTTGTGAACCATGATTTATTTACTGATTGAACATACTGACTGTGTCTTCTTTCTTTTTTCATATATATTTTTAATAGAATGTATATTTTCCTCCAACTCTTCTTGTATAAATTGTTTTATTAAGAGTGCAAAATATAATATAATAGAAAGGGGGTGGATTTAAAAAACAAGTGTGGAACTAGCTGCTTTACAATCAGGTTTGATAATTCTACAGTCTAGCTGGTTTTCTCCTTAACTACTGAATTGTGTTGTTCTCATTTGTAAGTCACTTTGGATAAAAGCATCTGCTAAATGTAAATGTAAATGTAAAATTTCGTGCCAATGTCTTTCAAAAAGTGTCTAGTTAATTTAGTAAGAAAACTCCAAAAAAAAAGGGCGGCACGGTGGCTTAGTGGTTAGCACGTTCACCTCTCAGCACTAGGGGTTCCCGGTTCGAATCCCAATCTGGGTGGAGTTTCCATGTTCTCCATGTGTCCGCGTGGATTTTGAATACAATTGAATTCTAATCCCAATCTGGGTGGAGTTTCCATGTTCTCCCTGTGTCCGCGTAGGTTTCCTCCGGGTTCTCCGGTTTCCTCCGGGTTCTCCGGTTTCCTCCGGGTTCTCCGGTTTCCTCCCACAGTCCAAAAACATGGATCAACTAAATTGTATCCTCCAAATTGCCCCATATAGAGTGTGTCTGTGTGAGTGAATTTGTGCCCAGCAATGGATTGGCGCCCTGTCCTAGATCTATCTGCCCAGCGCCCGAAACGTTCGCCCCTCCGCGAACCTACTGGAGGATAAAACGGGAGATAATGGATCGATGGAACTCCCAAGAACACGATTAAAACCACAAGACATAAAACTTTTTTCTCACTGTCTGATCTTAAATCAGACTAAGCCTTTGGGGTTTTTAAGTCAGTTAGGATTACCAAAGTGTTTTTCTATTTTTCAAATGCCAGAATAATGAGAGAGTAACAATTACTTTAAACTTCTCACTTAGCTCAAAAGTTTAGGGTATTTTTCCACAAGCTTCTCACAGTCTGCTGGAATTATGCCCTAATCCTCCCAACAGAACAGGTTTCTGGGCAGCCTTGCTCACACATGACTTTTCAGCTCTGCCCACAAATCTTTTTCATAGAATTGAGATCAGGGCTTTGTGATGGGCTCCACCAAAACAATTAATTTATTGTCCTTAAACCACTTTGTAATCTGGAAGTAAGCTAAGGGTCATTTGGAAAACCCATTTATGCCAAAGCTTTACCTGCCTGGTTCAGGTCATGAAATGTTACTTCACTATTTTCAGATTCATTTTTCCTCATGATATCTATTCTGTGAAGTGTGAAGTGCAACCGTCTCTCTGGCAATAAAACTCCCACACAAACCCCAGTGATGCTGCCACCCGCATACTTCACAGCTGGCATGGGTTTCTCAGGCTTGCAAGCGTCTACCTTTTTTCTCCAAATGTATGGTCATTATAGCCAATCAGCTCAATTTTACATTCATCAAACCACAGGACATTTGTTCAAAATTAATATCTTTGTCCAAGTGTAATCTCGCTTTTTTATGTTGCTTTTAAAGAAATAGATTTTTTCTCACTAAGTGGAATACAGTACAATTTCAATGGGTATAATCACCAGCTTTAGCCAGTATTTTCACACTTTTGCTTTTGTTCTGTAGTTGATATGCACATTTTTCACCCAAACGCTTTTCTTTTCTGAGCATTTTGATGATTGTACATCATAGTTTTTTTTACTAGTGTATAATCGTTTAAACAGACGAACATGAAACTGTCAACTGTACCCAAAAAAGAACCACACTTAATAAAGTTTGCAATTCTTTTCATAATATATTGGCTGATTTCTTTAAATTTTTATGTGATGTGAGTGGTTAGTGTGTTGGACTATCAATCAGAAGGTTGTGGGTTCAAACCCCAGATCCAATAACATTACCAATGTGTGTCCATGAGCAAGACACTTAACCCTCATTGCTTCAGGGGTGCTGTATGACCAACCCTGTGTTTTTATACCATGTAAGACGCTTTGGATAAAAGCATCTGCTAAATGACCAAATGTAAATATTTAATTGTGGCAGGATCGCCGTGGAGTCGTTGTTGATGGACTTTAATTACTGTTATTTAATGCACCTGACACGGCTCCACCTAATGAGTGTGCGCTCTTCAAAACCAACATTGGAAGCCATGAGAAATGAGACCGACCACAAGCTGGTGGTATAGTGGACACAGCATGCATGCGAGACAATAATGCTGTAAAAGCCTGGTGTTTCTGAATGTACACCTGTCATGTCTTGTTTGATGGGGTCAAATCCTGTTTCTGGTCATCAATCCTTCCACCCCCCATTACAGTAATTTAATGTAAATGATGAGACAGAAAGAAACAAATTGTGTTTAGGTGTGCATAAAATTACATTGAGCCCTCATATTAACTCTTATTAATTAATATTAATTGTGTAAATGAACAGATTAAATGCTTCCTAAAACATGACAGAAGTATCAGCATCTGGTCTTTCCCAAATAGTTTTAAAGGCATAATAATCTTGGTATATGTAAACTTTTACATTAACTTGGAAATTCCAAATGAAATTCCAAGTGACGCTATCCAATAAAGCTAGCTAGCTTAACTGGTCATACCACATGTTTAACAAAACCAGGAAGAATGTTACATCTAAAAAACAAAGAATGAATCTTAATGCTTAAAATATATTAACCTAGAAATCATTTAGTTATTGTTAATTTTGTTTTAAAAAAATCTTTAATTCTTCCTCATGTGCATATATCCACATTTATACACTGTGTCTTTTAACCATGTAGTTTTTGACATACAGTAGCGTTCAAAATAATAGCAGTGTGTTTAAAAATATTGAGTTGGAAAACAAAATCTTTATAGTAGTTTTTATGTCCATGCATATGGAACATTGCATACTGTTTTCCAAATCAAAACATGAAGAGAAATGTATATAATTCATGACTACTTTAGAGAAAATAATTAAAAAAATGACCATTGGACTGATCAAAAAAATAGCAGTGTCTGTATTTGTTTTTACAAACTTAAAATCTGTACTCCTTTTTTTATGATTTAGCATTCCTGTGAATCACTAACCTAATATTTAGTTTAATAACCACAGTTTTTTTTTAGAACTGCTTCACATCTGTGTTGTAGAGTTAACCAACCTCTGGCACCTGTCAACTGGTATTTCAGCCCAGGATGCTTTGACTGTATCCCACAATTCATTTGAATTTCTTGGTTTTGCCTCAGAAACAGCATCTTTGATGTCACCCCATAAGTTTTCTATTGGATTTAGGTCCAGGGATTGGGCTGGCCACTCCATAACCTCAAATTTGTTGGACTGAAACCAAGATTGTGCAAACTGTCTATGGCCCTTGGACCCAAAAAGAACTATTTTACTTTCATCAGTCCACAATATGTTTCTCCATTTTTCTTTGGGCCAGTTGATGTGTTCTTTGGCAAATTGCATCTGCTTCAGTACATGTCTTTTTTTTAATGGTGGGACTTTGCGCGAACTTTTTGCTAATAGATTAGCTTCACACAGGTGTCTTCTAACTGTCACAGTACTCCCAGTTAACTTGAGACTGTCTTTGATCATCCTGGAGCTGATCATTGGCTGAGCCTTTGCCATTCTGGCTATTCTTCGATCCATTCAAATGGTAGTCTTGCGTTTTCTCGTCTCTCTGGTTTTGCTCTCCATTTTAAAGCATTGGAGATCATTGTGGCTGAACAGCCTATTATTGTCTGCACTTCGTTATAAGTTTTACTTATACTTTATAGAAATGCATGTACAGCATGTCCTGGCTTAAAAAAGGGCCACCTGATTTACACCTGTTTCCTCACAGAATGATTGTCCTCAATAATTGAACTCCACACTGCTATTATTTTGAACACACCCCTTTCAATTAATTATTCAAATACACAGACTTAATAGCATGTATATCATGAATGCTGAGATTGTTGGTTTTCTAAGGATCTACTGCACCAATTGGCAAATTGTTTGTCATGTGGTAATATAATTTATACAAAAAAACAGTGATTAATCTGGTTAGTCATATTGGACTGCTATTATTTTGAACACAACTGTACAGTAGTACCCTTCACAATCACTAGGAAAAAAAGGCAGCGTTGTAAATTTTCCAAATATTACATGGACAGAATACAAATATGAAAAACGTTTTATATCTATATACTTATTTTAATAAATTTTTATAGGCCACAATTAACGACACCCCTAGATCTTTTATACAAAATGTAATTGGCATTTTATCATATATGTTTAATGAGTGGTTCAGTGGTTAGGGTGTTGGGCTATCAATCTGAAGGTTGGCGGTTCAAATCCCAGGTCCACTGAAGTTACCAATGTGGGTCCTTGAGCAAGACCCTTAACCCTCATTGCTTCATGGATGTTGTGATTAACCCTGTGCTCACCTTGTAAGTCGCTTTGGATAAAAGCGTCTGATAAATGACCAAATGTAAATGTAAATGTAATGTTTAATGTTTTTTAAAGATGTCTAGGTTAGTGTCTAAAAACTTTCAGTAATACATGAGTATAGTAATACATTCTGTTTCACTTGTATATGAGGTCAATTTCATTATTCATATTTCACAATTGAAGTTTAATTTATTAAATGTCAAGCCAAAAAGCAACAAAAATGTTAACAAAGTTGCATAAACAAGGTCTTATGTCTGCTTTGCCGTAACACCCAGCAAAGGAAATATTCCCAAGCATTAGTGCTATGCAAAAAAGAAATTCAAATTTACCACCATAAACCACCTCCATTGTCAGCAAATTAACTGTATGGTAACGTTAGCTAAAAATGTGCTTTCTGTATTTTTCGTGGTCTGAAGGTGAGGGGGTTTGCTGATGTGGGTCCTAGACATTGCCTAGGATGCTGAATAGGGATGCTATAAATATTCATTCATTCATTATCTCCCGCTTTATCCTCTATTAGGGTTGCGGTGGGGTTCCCCATGCCCATCCAGGGGAGAACGTCTCGGGTGCTGGGCAGATACAACCAAGACAGGGCGACAATCTATCGCTGGGCACACACTCACTCACACAGACACGCACACATACATACACTCTCTATATGGGGCAATTTTGAGAATTCAATTGACTTGATCCATGTTTTTGGACTGTGAGAGGAAACCGGAGGACCCGGAGGAAACCCACGGACACGGGAGAACATGGAAACTCCACCCAGATGGGAATTCGAACCGGGAATCCCTAGTGCTGAGAGGCGAACGTGCTAACCACTAAGCCACTGTGCTGCCCGCTATAAATATTTTGTAACCAAATATATTTGGCTGAAAATAAACAAAAACACTTTTGATGTTCAGATAAATAACAAAAAGACCAAATAATCAATACAGAACTACAATGTATTAAATGACGCTGTAAACTTTTCTGGTTTAACGCATTAGTTTTCCATAGTTTTAAGCATATAAGGTAATTGTTAGTTAAAAAACAATCAAATACAGAGCAGTTGTATTTAACAAACATTACAGTTAAAGCAGGTTGAGCTTTTTTTCTGGCAAAGCAGCAACCATGTTGGTTGTGTGAATGTGTAAAAACGTTTTACATTCTTTTAATTCAGTTAGAGCCCATATAGTTTAGACATATAGAAACAAATAAAATATTTATGTTGAGTAATATGATCATACTGTATCGGTAAATACAAATGTTTTAGTGATTATGTCATATTGAATTCATACTAGTGGGGGTGTATTTGTTTATTATTTTTGCTAATATATTAAAGTCAGTGCTTTATTGGTGTGTCTGTTGCAATATGTTCAATATGTATGTATTTTAATTCATTCATTCATTATCTCCTGCTTTATCCTCTATTAGGGTCGCGGTGGGGTTCCCCATGCCCATCCAGGGGAGAACGTCTTGGGCGCTGGGCAGATAGACCCAAGACAGGGTGCCAATCCATCGCCGGACACACACTCACTCACACAGACACAAAAAAACAGCAATTTTTAGAATTCAATTGACTTGATCCATGTTTTTGGACTGTGTGAGGAAACCGGAGAACCCGGAGGAAACCCACGCAGATACGGGGAGAACATGGAAACTCCACCCAGATGGAAATTCGAACCGGGAATCCCTAGCGCTGAGAGGCGAACGTGCTAACCACTAAGCCACCGTGCCGCCCTATATTTTAATTGCAGTTAAGAAATTGTTAACTGACAAAAGACAAAAATAACTCATTATTTTTCACTGAATCTACTAGGTGCTGTGGGTTTCCCTATTCAGAGTACGTTTCGGGCACTGGGTAGATACACCCAGGACACCAAATCCATTGCTGGGTACACTTAATCAAACAGTCATACACATTATTTTTCAAATTAAATTTATTACTTAAATTAAGGTATATGGCGGCACGGTGGCTTAGTGGTTAGCACGTTCGCCTCTCAGCGCTAGGGATTCCCGGTTCGAATCCCCATCTGGGTGGAGTTTCCATGTTCTCCCCGTGTCCGTGTGGGTTTTCTCCGGGTTCTCCGGTTTCCTCCCACAGTCCAAAAACATGGATCAAGTTAATTGAGTTCTCTAAAATTGCCCCATATGGAGTGTGTTTGAGTGTGTGAGTGTGTGCCCGGCGATGGATTGGCGCCCTGTCCTGGGTCTATCTGCCCAGCGCCCGAGACGTTCTCCCCTGGATGGGCATGGGGAACCCCACCGCGACCCTAATAGAGGATAAAGCGGGAGATAATGAATGAAAATTAAGGTATTTGGACTGTGGGAGGAAACCGGAGAACCCAGAGAAAACCCAAATGAAAACTCTAACCAGATCTTGATTTAAACCTTGATCCTCAGTGCTGAGAGGCAAACGTCCTTACCACTACACCACCATGGCACCCAAGACAAAATGTTGCCTATTTAATCTATGTAATGGTGAAAAAAGTGGTAGAATTAATAAAACACTGTAAAAGATAGTTTGGTATTTAACCTTAAGCCAAATATTTCAGCTTTGGGCAAAAATGTTCAATTTGATACATCACTAATGCTAAGTGATCTTAAAAATTTTGATCCATCCATTATCTTCCACTTTATTCCCAGGGGAGAACATCTCGGGCGCTGGGCAGATAAACCCAGGACAGGGCGCTAATCTATCGCTGGGCACACACTCACTCACACAAACACACTCTATATGGGGCAAGTTGGAGAATTCAAATGTATTTAATTTTTATATGGTAGAGTCTAAGAACTATATTATAGACAAACCCAGGTTGTATTTTGTATAACAATATGATGGTATGAATAATTAGGGCATGTGTGTTTTTTAGAGGGGACCGCATTGCATATTTGAGTCATTAAAAACATAAATAAATAGGATAAATACAAAACTGACTGTGTAAGCATAATTTGACATCAAAATTAAGTTCAAGTATTTTATTTATATAGCAGAGGGGGCCGCATGCATATTTGAGTCATTAAAAATATAAATAAATAAGATAAATACAAAATTGACTGTGTAAGCATAATTTAACATCAAAATTAAGTTCAAGTATTTTATTTATATAGCACGTTTTACAATAGTACATTTTCACAAAGCAGCTTTACAGCCACAGTGGCAACAAAAAAAAAAACTGGCCGGGAAGCATTAAAAGTGTAGGACAGCCATGTACAAATTGTGTGGTGATAAGGTGTCTGTATTTAACAATTGGAAAAACTATAACAATTGGAAAACTATAGAAGTCCATTGAGGGCATCTTGCAGGACTGTCGGTCCAATTGAAATCCAGGTTCCAGGTTATAATTAAATAAGTTTATTAATAATTTGTAAGTATTGTGACTTAATTTAGTCCAATTTCCCTCTGCTTAAATTTTTATGACATCCATACTAATACTTAAAATAAAAATTTTGCAACCAAAAAAAATTTGTTTTGACATCCACATTACTCTGGAGTTGTTAGGCCTTTTGACAACTTTGCTCACACTACTTTAGACTAAAAATTAAGTCTTTATTAAGGTTAAAGGCATAATGTCTATACACAATACAGACAACCTTGATTTTTGGTTCTTGATTTGGCCTCATCACAGTCATGACTCACTGCTATCACATGCCTAGTCTTGGGTATTGTTCTCATTTTAATCAAAACTGATACTAGTAACAGTACCTGTAATTTAAAAAATCTCTGTATTGCATTGACTAACAAAGAATGGCTGTATGTGCTTGCATTTGGGCTTTGTTTTAGGTGTTTTAGTTTCATGTGAGTAAACACGTGAATTTTCTTCACATTGGTTAACATGCACATGTTCTCAATGTATGTTATTGTAGTAGCGCGGTGGCGCTGATAGGGTGAGAGGTTGAGCAGATGCATTGATCAGGGAAATTGATTAGCACACCTGATCCGGCTCCATCTGATGTCATGTGCAAATTTATAAGCTGTGAAATCCCAAACTTTCAAATGCACGTTGGTTGGTAGGTTGCTCGTGCACCAGATTTAGGCGCGTTCATGTGGTTTGATTGGGAAGTAAAAAGACATGGATACTGTCTGGCTTTGTTATTTGGCTAATAAACTGTTTTTGAGTAGAAATATTGCAAAATAACATTTTGTACCGCTGATATTGCGTGTAAAATTGCAATATTGTTAACACTGTATTAAACCATTATTAGCAGGAAAACATATTTTGTGATATAAAGCCTTCCTGTTTGAACTATCCGCCTGTTGCCTCGTGTGCCACACTCCTGAACCTATTACAGTTATATACACCCATTTCACAGATTCATATACAATCGTTTTCTAAACTGGTAAACATACATGTCCTCCGCATTGCTAAACAAACGATAATTCTCTATTCTAGTAAACACATGCACACACGCACATTCTCTGCAAGGGTAAACATCAAGTCTATGTTTTGGTAAACACATCTGGTTTTCACACTCATAAACACACAACTTTGGTATAAACACTAGTTTCTTGAACTGGTAGGCAGCCACCTATTCTCTGTGTTAGTACTGCTTCTCTGTTGGTTATAAATTTACTCCATTCCTAAATACACTCACTGTCTATGCACACATATTATCCCAGTGTTTTTATGAGCACCCTTTCTTTGCTATTTGTGTTTTTGTTTATTTACTGTTTTTTTGTTTTTAACTTTTCTATTTCCACATTAAATTGTTTAGGATGACATCCTATAGAGTTTGCTCACTAACCTTGAGCATCTAGTCTCTGATCAGTGTTAACCTGTACTTTTAAGCTGCTATCTTGTTAGCAGTGGCATTTACCTACCAGGCAATTTGTTCCAGTACTGTTTCTCTAAGTACGTTAGCATTTTTAAGTCTGTTTGTTTTGTTTTGTTGTTTGTGTACTCACTCTTAGCTGTACACTTAAATTGATCTTCTAAACCAGGGGTGTCAAACTCAAATGCACCGGGGCCAAAACTCAAAGCATACTATACTGTACTGAACAGGATAAACATTTATTTAACTCCACATTCAACATAAAATGTCATAAAATCTATTTAACATAAAATGTTTAGATAAAATATCTCTTGTCAAAATGATAAAAGCATATACACTATATTGCCAAAAGTATTTGCAAACCCATCCAAATGATCAGAATCATTTGTTGCATTCACTTCCATGGCCACAGGTGTATAAAATCAAGCACGTAGACTTGCAGACTGTTTTTACAAACATTTGTGAAAGAATGTAATAGGTAACTGTGCAACAAATCCAGTCATGAAATTTCCACGCTTCTAAATATTTCACAGTCGACTGCCAGCTGTATTATAAGAAAATTGAAGTGTTTGGAAACTAAAGCAACTTAGCCACGAAGTAGAAGGCCACGTAAACTGACAGAGCAGGACAACAAATGCTACGCGTATTGTGTGAAGAGATTGCCAACTTTCTGCAGAGTAACTCCCTACAGAACTCCAAACTTCATGTTGCCTGCAGATGAGCTCAAGTACAGTGCGCAGAGAGCTTCATGGAATGGGTTTCCATTGTCGACCAGCTAAAAAGTAAAGTTTGGTGGAGGGAGGATTGTGGGGCTGTTTTTTTCAGGAGCTGGGCTTGGCCCCTTAGTTCCAGTGAAAGGAACGCATACCAAGACATTTTGGAAAATTCCATGCTCCGAACTTTGTGGGAATAGTTTGGAGCTGGCCCCTTCCTCTTCCAACATGACTGTGCACCAGTGCACAAACCAGTGCACAGAGTCTGGTGTGGATGATCTTGCTTGGCCTGAAAGGAGTCCTGACCTAAACCTGATAGAACATCTTCTCATTGAACATCAGTGTGAGTCAAGGTAGGTGAGTGAATACTTTTGGAAAATAGTGTAATTCCAGGTGAGATATTGCCTGCAGGCCTTGAGTTTGACACTTATCTTCAAAACGTTCTCATTTTTGTGTTTGTGACATTCTTTTATATTGACTATTTAGGAAATATGTTCCTGTTTCTGTGGCGCTTACAATAATATCCATTCTTTTATGTTGTTTTTTATAAGCATTTGTACATGCGTTTCATAGGGTTATGTTTTAAATTATTATTGGTATTATCTCTTTAAATTTTGTAATTTTTTTTATCTTTTGTGTTTTTACATTTTAGAAATTTATTTTTGTTTCTCATCTCCAGGCTCCTGCTCCACTTGTTTCCTGTCGCCTCCTAGTGGTGGCTTAAGGTTAGTTAATATTAGTTTAGTTAGGCAAACTCTCCCTGAAAAAAAAGCATCATACTGAGGGTTTTTCCATAATTTTTTATTTTAAAAGTTTAATGTTTTTTGGAAAATTGGTATGAAAATTAAACGTGAATCAGTATTCTGTATTATGAAAACAATACAGTTGGTACTCTTTAAGGTACCCACCCCTGTGTTTCCCTACATATCCAACCCTACGTTACTCTTTCCTAGAAGAAAACATTTAATGTTAACCTCAAACACCAGTAGTGAATGTAACATTAACATCCAATTTGAAGCGAAATATTGTTTCGAATAAAAGTGTGGAGGCATAGCCTTAAGTTTTTGGTTGATTCATTCATTATCTCCCGCTTTATCCTCTATTAGGGTCGCGGTGGGGTTCCCCATGCCCATCCAGGGGAGAACGTCTCGGGCGCTGGGCAGACACACCCAGGACAGGGTGCCAATCCATCGCTGGGTACACACTCACACACTCAAACACACTCTATATGGGGCAATTTAGAGAACTCAATTAACTTGATCCATGTTTTTGGACTGTGGGAGGAAACCGGAGAACCCGGAGGAAACCCACACGGACACGGGGAGAACATGGAAACTCCACCCAGATGGGGATTCGAACCGGGAACCCCTAGCGCTGAGAGGCGAACGTGCTAACCACTAAGCCACCGTGCCGCCAAGTTTTTGGTTGATAAGATTTAAATCCAATTTTTTTTAATTCTCCTATAAACACTGTGGGTACAGCATTCTTATTGTCAGATTAACAATCTTTTCTTTCTACACTGGAGTATTATTGTCATTATTCTTCAGCTTTGTTTAAAGTTTGTGTTTACAATTAAAATGCATATTATACACTTGTTTAGATTTCTAATAACTAGATAATAAATAATTCTAATAAATAAAACAGTTAATAAAAATGATACACTCTCTGTACATTCTCTGTGAGTACAACTAATTTGATATAACAATGAAACAATGAAATCCCTGAATAGATGTTTCAAAAAAGATTTCCTACTACATTATGATCAATGAAAAACAGGATGAAAACTTTAGTTTACACACATCATGTTAGTATTGTCGAATCTATTAGAATAGCTCCTTTATTAAACACATTCCAGCAAATAGCATGGAGAAAACCTGATTTTAGTACACCCAAACCACCAAACGCACAGTATACAGCACAAATGTAAAACAATCACTGTAACCCACATTTCCCCAAACATCCATCCATCCATCCATCCATCCATTATCTTCTGCTTTATCCTCTATTAGGGTCATGGGGGGGGGGGGATGCCTATCTATCGCTGGGCACACACTCAATTGGCCTTGATCCTCCACCCAGATTGGGATTCGAACCGGAATCCCTAGCACTAAGAGGCGAATGTGCTAACCACCAAGCCACTGTGCCGCCCCCAAACAGAACATGAACATTAATAAAAGCAAATGCATTTTGAGTTTGACATATTCAAAAAATATTCATCCTCCCACTCTAAATGAAAGTGGTGCATTTTAGTTCATTTGAACTGAAGTCCTTCACTCATCTTGTCAGTCAAATAAAGTGCAAAAACACAAACAGAATCTAATGTAGATGATTCTGGAGTCAGTGCTTCTGATTTAGGCTTGGAGTCGTGGCCACGTGTCGGTTTTGGGAAAAGCGAGAGAGATGGGTGGGGTGGGGGCTGACTGCTCGCTTATACAGCGGTAGACATTGTGATTCAGAATGAATCACATTGTGCGTTAAAATGTGTGCACGCGTGTGTATAAGTGCTTCAGATACTGTGCTGTAAAAAAGGCGATAATACGTAATAAGCTCTTTTTTTTTCAAACCTCCATCGCAATCTACCTGACCCATCGATCGACGTATTGGGCACCCCTGATTTAGACAGTAGGACTGACTAACAATTCTCTATTTCCAGGTTTGTGAGTTTGTAAATAGCACCATCAAAACCTTAAACCTTATCAATACATTATTATTATTATTATTATTATTATTATTATTAATAATAATAATTAATTATTAATTATTAATAATTGTCTCAGCTTATAAATTACTTGCCATTTAAATATGTTTGCTTGAAACAGATATACCTATATGTTGAAAATATATCACCTTACAAAAGCCAAAGCAAAAGCACAAACCCAATTTTGAGCAAAGATTGCAAACTTAAAGTGCAATAGACTTCATGGTTCACTTAAACATTTATTTAACATATAAAATATTTTCAAAAAATTATAGTTTTCAATAATAAAATAATATTTGTATTCTATTTTTGCCTTCTGAAGATATGCATTCAGTGGAAGCAAGGATGAGCTATTTTTCACCACTTTGTGTCAAAAATTGTGGGGCAATTATTATCCATTTAAAAGACAATGACTCCTGGTAAAACACTGCAACAAATCTACAGATTTTACCATCTTAAGATTCAGAGACAGAAATCTCATTGCCTGAATACAAATCACTGTTAAATGTGTCTGACCTTGAAGTCTTTAGGTGCTGTTTTTATTTATTTTTAAATGTATATGTTTTTTAAATGTATATTATTGTTAAATGTCTAGAATAAAGTCTGTCAATAAAAATACTTAAAATCTTTTACTTGTCATTTGTCTGTTCGAACTGGGTTTTGTACAACTGTTTCTCTTCCTTTGTGTTTAAAAACTGAATGAATAAATATAAAAAATATAGTTTTTAATATTAATATTACTTATATTAATTACTATTAACAATATTTTTCTTTCTCTCTCCTACCTTCACTTTGTTGGCTTCCTGCACTGCTGCTGTGAAAACTCTGGCAGGGCTCTGTGTATCCAGCAGGAAAGCTGGCAGGTGGGTTAGGGTAGCCTGGATATGGGTACGGCTGACCACTGGCAGGCCATGGGTTTGTACCTGCTAGTGGAAGAGGAGCAAGAGCATCCTGCTCAGAACCAGCACCACCACTGGATCCCTCGTTCAAGTTAAGAGAGGCCATGTCTAGACAGAAAAAGAAACACTCTATTTAAAGAGTTTAAATATTTAAATATTTAACAATAACTAGATAATATTAACGAATAGTACAATGTCAGAGAATAAAGGCAGGTTTACATACTTTGGCAAAGATCTCCAAATGTGTAGTAGCACTGTTCAGAGAAAGTGATCTTATTAACAGTATGTCTCAAGTAGCCATGTTTCAGTAAACTACTGGCATATTTTCTAGCATCCCTTCGATCTTTGAAACCCTCCACACGAGAATATAACCAGTCCACCACGTCAGCACCTAACGGCCAAGAATTACACATTATTAGACAGTTTTACACATCACAACAGAAACTTATGAACTTTGGCAGTACAAAGTGATGCAGTTTATTTAAGACTTCAACATCAAGAAAATGCTCAATTAATGCAGGACATTGAACACATTGGGTTTTGTGGGTTCCTATTTTTTTCTTTTAGTTATAATTACTCTTCCTATCTGCAAATCACCAAACCTGTGAATTTTAGAAAGGAATAACAGCATTTACATAAACATGTTCATGTCTGTTAAAGGCACATGTTAACAGAAAACAAACATTATTGTTGTTTGTGACATGTGTATGTGACAGTTATCCACAAAATTTTAATTATTATTATTATTATTATTATTATTATTTTAAAAAATGGCTTCTACTCTTGAACCTATTTTATTGGAATACCAATGGTATTTAATAAATGTTAGGGCTTTATACGTAGACTTATATCCAGGTGTCAGAATCAGTATTAGAGATATTCTGAAAAACTAAAAAATTAATTAATAAACATGTTTATACTATACTTCAGTTAGGATTAGTAAAGTTAGAAAAATAGTGGAGTTAGAAACACAGGTCCGACTACAGTTCTTTCCAATTTTATTAAAATGGAATATTTGATGATAAATTCAATAGAGGGGCAAAAGGTTTCTTTTGCATGTTTTTAGAAAATCTAATTATATTAGTCTTCTACCAAACATGTTCTGGCTCCCAATTCTGTATTGAACACAAAATGATCTGAACATATTATGAACCATATGATTTGCACCATGCAAATCAACATGGTTGTTTAGTGGTTAGCACGTTCACCTCTCAGCGCTAGGTATTCCAGGTTTGAATCCCAATCTGGGTGAAGTTTCCACATTCTCCCCATGTCTCCCCAGGTCTTCCAGTTTCCTCCCACAGTCCACCATGGATTCACTGTAAATTTAATGCACTAAAAGGCCCAATATAGTGTGTGTTTGTGTGTGAGTGAGTCATAAATGCCAGCAATAAATTGGCGCCCTGTTCTGGCCATCTGCCCAGTGGCCGAAACTTACTCCCCTGGATGGGCATGGGAAAACCCACCATGACCCTGGTGCAGGATTAAACGGATCATAATGAATGAATGGTTGCTACCACAGAATCAGATACTATATACAAATCTCTAAGGCCGTGGCCCTGATCAAGGAGAGATACTGTTGTCATGGATGGGGGAAAAAAACTAAAACTGGTGAGAAACAGGATACAGATAAGACAAATTTGAAGGTGTATCCATTAACCAAAAAGAACACACATCGAAATCGACTACTACAAACTCAACTTCAAAAATACACAGACTAAAAATGTGCAACTGCAGGTCAAATAATTAAAACAAAATCAGCTGCAAGACAAAAATAATTTAAATAATAAATCAGCAAAAATAAAATGTGTTTAACTTAAATGGGAAACTACAAGTTGGCTGGTCAAGTTATGTGGTGTGTGCAGTGTCTGTGTGCAGTGTATATGTTGTGTAGTATTTGTGGGTATATGTGTGTTGTGTATAGAGTATGTGGTGTGTTGTGTGTAAGTGTGGTATATGGAGAGGCTGATTCATAACAGCTGCCAGCTCCAAAAGCAAGCCTTTAGGCTTGACAGACAGACCCTGCAAGGTGATCATGGCCAAAAAACCACCATGACGTGATGGAGGAAACCAAACCTGGCCCTGTGCATATGAGAAACAGATAATTCCCGGAACAGCAAATAAAAATAAGAGGTCCCCAGCTGAGATAACTTTTTTCGAATTTTTAGGCCTTTAGTCTAAAGAGAAAGAGAAACAAAGCAAAAATCCAACAATGTCCCCAGCAGAACAAACGGCATCCTGGATGGAGAGGTGGAGGACCAGGGACTATTGCAATGCATTACACTAGCACTAATGTTTTTTCAAACTGCAACAGTGACTAAATGTCTCAAAGTAACTAGAGACAGGATATGAATCAAATAAAACTGAACAATATAAATAGAATGATTTGCAGAACAGAATATATGACAGAAAGAACTAAAACAGATACAAACTGTAAAATAAGTACACTAAAGTCTTGAAGCTAAAACAGAAACAAAAAATACACCAGGAAATCAAGAAGAAAAAAAACAGAATCAGCTGCAGAAAAAAAAACACTGAGACAGATAAAAATAGAAACAAAAACGCAGGAAACCGGCAAGGCCAACCTGGAAATTTTATTTAATTAATATTTAAATAATCTGTTAACCTGCAAGGCCAAAGAGGCCTCCCAACAAATAAAAATGTCTGTTACAGTGAAACAATAATCTCTTTGTTTTGAAGATCTAAGTTAAATGTATATTTAATATCTTCAGCGGTATTATTTTTTCTGTTTCCACATTTCAATTTCAAAATAAAAAAAGTAAAGGGCCTAAAGCAAAATTATGGGCAGCTTGTACAGTCAAGGCAGGTTTAAGAAAATCAACTTTATGCACAATGTACAGTGTACAGAAAACAAAATGACATAATGACATAATGCGTACATGTGCCAACCTGTAAGCCAATGCAAACTATGATGGGAAGCGTCATGTAATTACATAAATGATGAGACTAGTGAAGATGAATTCATCAGACTAACATGCTACTAAACTGTCTAAGTCCTCATCCTATCCCAGCTCCATTATTGTAACGCATTGCTTGCCGCTATCCCAGCTTGCACAATCAGGCCTCTATGACTGATTTAAAACTCTGCAGTCTGTCTTGTGTTTAACCAGCCCAAAAAACTTATGTCACTTCTCTACTCATCTCTCTCTATAAGCTCCCTGTAGCTGCTCGCATTCAGTACAAGGCACTGACTCTGACCTACAGGACAATCTCCCACAGTCTGTCCCCATTACCTTAAATACATATTTCCAAAATACACTCCACTGACCCCTGGTCATTCCACCTCATCGTGGTGCCAATTCTCACTCCGTATCATTCACCGCTGCAAAATGAAGCAGTGAAACAACTCAAAACTCTTAATACTCTCACAAACACTTAATATATAAAACAAAATCTGAACTGATAATGATTAGGTTTTATTATACTACAGTGTAGATGGTTTCTCTTTAACTACTGACTTGTGTTCTTTCATTTGTAAGTTGCTTGGGATAAAAGCATTTGCTAAATGAATAACTGTAATGTAAATGTAATGCAAATCAAGGGCCTGAATGCTTTACTTCCTTTGTCCAAAAAGTTGGGGGAATTATGTAGGTGAGGAAAGTGTGGGATTGTCCTCTCACAGGCTGGTTGCTTTGCAGATGCTGCATTTGGTGTAAATAATGAGTGTCAAACTCAAGGCACGTGGGCCATATCCGGCCCGTAAAACAATTCTATCCGGCCCGTGAGATAATTTTACATTGATCTATAATTGTTATTAATGGCTTGGTGATATGTTTTTTTGAACCATGCTCATATTTTACATTTGTATCATTTTGACAGGAACATTTTTATGGAAAGCAGTAATATTTAAAGTTTTCTTTTCTAAAATGGCCCAAGAGCAGAGAAAACTAAATGTTTTGACTTGTTATTTTTACTTTTGTGGAAAAGCTTTGACGCACATACGGCGTTGGTGAGTGTGAGCGATCCGAACCGCCACACGAGACGAAGCGTAAATAAGGAGATTTATTACACTATAAAAAGAAATGAAAGAAAACCTGGCGCGATGACCGAAACAAACAAAACACAGAACAATAACAACAAAGCGAAACAAAATCAAGGCTACGGTACCGAAGGACGAGGCGAGAGAATAGGAAAACCAGGAACGGAGCAGGAGGTCAGTACACAGATGATCAGAACAGGAGAACGCTGGATTGGGCACGTAGAGGAACTTAGGGTATTTATAGGAAATGACTAATGATGAGAGCGTGGCAGGCGGGAAAGTAGGAGGTTGTGACAAAAGCAATCATTTTTATTTACTTTTTTCATGTTTTTTGCTCCATGTTTATAGTCGTAACTTTTATCATTTTGACAAATTGGGTCATTTTTTTTGACAATGACAAAAGGTATTTTTATAGAGAGCAAAGTATTTTAGGTTATATAAAGTGTAACTTTATTTATTGTGTTATAATATTCATGTCTGTATTTATTCCTATTCACATTCAGGAAACCATTCCTTTTAGTGTGTTCAAGAAATGTTTATCCTGTGCTTTGAGTTTCGGCCCCCGGTGCAATAGTTTGACACCCCTGGTGAAAATATATGTGATGTAGAGGAGGATAAACACCAATGATTTTTAAGCTGTTCACACTATGTGCAGCAGGGACTCTAAACAAAATGGTACATTTTACAAAATACAGTGAGTACAGAGAGATGCTTTTAATTATATGAAGTGATTTTTTTGCTTTTGATAAGGTACAGGTTTTTAATTCTACACCGGAACATTAGCAGTTGCACCTCCTTCATGTACACTGACTCATTGTCTCTGCTGCTGTTTGACCTATGCATTACCGTAGTTATGAGTGCTCAGCATAGTGGAGCTTCTCCAGTTAGAAAATCAAGGATTCAGTTGCAGACAGAGGGCGTTCAAAGCCAGTGCAGAGAAATTATTCATGTGGGTTGGTGACAGATGGAGGGTGGTGGCTTTGGCGTGTTCTATTGAGTGGTTTGGATGGCATGAAAGATCAGAGACATGTTAAATATGTCAGTGAATGCATCTGAAAGCTAGTCAGCACATTCTCCTAGCACTCTGTCAGGAATGTTATCTAGTCGGGCAGCATTCTGTGGGTTGACTTTGTCTGAGCTTTCCCTATATCATCAGTCCAAGATGGAGCAACTGCTGTGATGTTCTGTGCTTTTAATAGAGCACAGAAATTGTTTTGCCACACTTTGTCTTTTTGATGACCCTCCCCATTCTCAGGTTCTTCTTATAATGCTTACTATGCCCACATTACAATGTAAAAAACACTGATTACTAATAAAATTAATGTAGTAACAAGCTGCAATACAATATTCAATAGTTCCGATCCTTAAATCTGATTGGCTTTCAAAAAAGGCATTTATCAATCAACCTTGTTTTTTATTATAATGTGTTTGTAACCATTTTATAAAAGCAATAAAGCACTCGAGGTTGTGTATAAATGTGATGAATAAGAGGTCATGAATAATGGCCCTCAGCTACATGCCATGCCTAACAACACCTCTTTCCCGTTATTTACAATAACGTATGACAAATCGTAACAGAGTGATATGATTTTAGTGATTTAAATTACTATTATTAAAAAACTAGCCTATTTGAATAGAGAATAGTGATACAGTCATATGTTTAGTGAAAAGGCCTATATATTACCGCTCCTTGACAGCATCTCATCTGAACAAATTTCAAGATAATTTCCTTTGTTGTATAATGTGCCTTTTTCAGTTGTTTAAACTGGGGGGGGCAGTTTAAATGTGGCACCAATTATTTTTAGTAGCTTTTCCATCCAGATGCACTAAATAAAAATGTATGTAATACTGTAAATAAAACCTTTCCACTTACCAATGACAGCATTTGATATAGTAATCTTGAGCCACATTCGGTCCCTTATCTCAAGCCCTGAATCAGGCAACTGCATGACCTTCACTATTGTAGCCATCTCAGTCTTATTTGCTGAGAGAGGCAGGTCCTCAAGCTCTGAGAAAAAATATTGTAAAGTAAAGTAAAGTAAAGTCATAAAACCATTGTAAAGTCAAGCAACCCCAGACCTTACACAACCATACCATAATGTGGATAAGTTCCAGTTAGTGCTGTAGTGTGGGAGATCCATGCTGCAGGATCAATAGGTCTCACAGGTTCCGCTGGGAAAGGCAGAACATCAAGTGTTTAACACTAAAAGTGACAGTCCTTTAATCATAACAAACATGACCTCTCCAAATTTTCATGGTTAGAAGTCAGTTTAAAGTTATTTTTTCTTGCACTGTTGTGCTGAACTAATGCACTGTTAAGTCGGTTGTTTGCACTTTCAGACTATAATTGAAATTATATTGTTAGAGGAACACTACATCAGATATTACATAATGAAACCAAAATATTCGGTACCTCTAGGTATGGTAAAATAGCTGCGTGGGGATGGGTCCCAGCACTTGGCCACTGTGAGACTTATGGGTCTGAGAAAATGACATTTTGAGTTACAGTCGGTGCAATTTTACCATGAGTAAGTAAAAGAGTAAGTAATGAGAAAGCTAAGTAAGTAAAAGAGATACAGTGTTCTTACTCACCCAGGTTTAGAGACGATTTCTCTCAGAATCCGCACAGCATCATCATTACTCATGTTCTCAAAATTGACATCATTCACCTGTGAACAAAAAAGTCTCATGATTGTGAACAATGCTAAGACAATATGTAATATACAAAATATAGTTGCAATACTGCAAAATTTTAACATTGTGATACTTTGTCAAGGTCATTACGCAAAATAAGTATGCTGTTTGTGCTTTACTAGTTCCACTGTTACTTACTTATTATGCATTTTCTGTCATGATAATGTAGTTAACTGCTTTGAAAAATTATAATAATAACAGATTTAAGAAAATGGATGATTGAGACTTTTGAGAGTGCTATATATATATATATATATATATATTCATTCATTATCTCCCGCTTTATCCTCTATTAGGGTCGCGGTGGGGTTCCCCATGCCCATCCAGGGGAGAACGTCTAGGGCGCTGGGCAGATAGACCCAGGACAGGGCGCCAATCCATCGCTGGGCACACACTCACTCACACACACACACTCTATATGGGGCAATTTTGAGAACTCAATTGACTTGATCCATGTTTTTGGACTGTGGGAGGAAACCGGAGAACCCAGAGGAAACCCACGCGGACACGGGGAGAACATGGAAACTCCACCCAGATGGGGATTCAAACCGGGAATCCCAAGCGCTGAGAGGCGAACGTGCTAACCACTAAGCCACCGTGCCGCCGGTATATATATATATATATATATATATATATATATATATATATATATATATATATATATATATATATATATATATATATATATATATATGTACTGTATATACTGTATATATCCATCCATAATCTTCTGCTTTATCCTCTATTAGGGTCGCGTGGGGGTTCCCTATGCCCATCCAGGGGAGAAAGTTTCGGGCGCTGGGCAGATACACCCAGGACAGGGCGCCAATCTATCGCTGGGCACACACTCACTCACACAGACATGCACACATACACACTCTATTTGGAGCAATTTGGAGAACTCAATTAACTTGATTCATGTTTTTAGACTGGGAGGAAACCGGAGAACCCGGAGGAAACCCACGCGGACACGGGGAGAACATGGAAACTCCAACTAGATGGGGATTCGAACCGGGAGTCCCTAGCGCTGAGAGGCGAATGTGCTAACGCCCTTTATATATATATATATATATATATATATATATATATATATATATATATATATATATATATATATATATATAATTCATAACTAACCACGATTTGAATCAATTTATTTATCATTTTAACCAATTGCTATACAAAAAAATAAGCAAAATGTAACATTTGTCACAATTCTGATATTTCAACTAGTGGCTAAATTAAAGCAGCACACATTTGGTAAGATGAAAACAGCAGCCTTAAAATGAAGAATAATTAAACAGAAATCATGAACATGAATAAATTTAAAATCTTTTACAATCTGTAAAGGTCACTAGAAATGTCACATGCAGTACCTGGAAGTACTTGATCTACACAATACTATTATACACAAAAGGTCAAAATGCCTCCTCATAGTGAAGGGATAAAATTTAAAGTTCTATACACAAGGTGTCACAAGGGGGCGCGCAGTCCATCCAAAGGTGAGGTGCACCTACGTCGGGGCGAGGTGCACTCGGTGCGAGTAAGCAAGCCAGGCGACCATCAAGGAGGCGTTTAATCAAACAATGTGAGAGCGAAAACCCAGAGCACGGGCGGAACGTGCCGGGAACAAACAAAATACAAAATACCAGCAAAACGAAATAAAACGCGATCGATCAAACATAGCCCGAGTGTAACACAAATAACGCCAAAGGTAACAATAGTAATGCTGGCCTGCTGACTCAGGGAGCATGCGCTCTTTAAGTCTAGTCAGCAGGTCGCATGTGACTAGGTAGGACCCAATCCCAGCTTTCGGGGATGGGCCCTACCTACGGGAACCCCGAACGCCCAAAAACCGAAGTTAGAAAACAGGGGGGAGTGGCCTAGCACTCCCATCTGACATATCGCCCCCCCAAAACAACCGGGGGGGGTATGGCCACCTGGGGAAAAAACAAAAAAAAACAAAGGGGGCCCGGGTCCCTCCGGGGCCCTCTGAGGACGCGAGGGCGGCGAGGCCTCTTTGAGGGCACGAAGGCGGCGTGGCCTTCTGAGGGCGCTAAAGCGACGAGGCTCTTTCAACATGCGGAGGCGATGCGGCCTCTTGAGGGCATGAGGGCGGCGACGCTTTTTGAGGGCACTAAGGTGGCGAGACCTTTTGGGTAAGGTGGCACGGCCTTTTGAGGGAGCTAACGTGACGTGCGGAGGCGACGTGACCCTTTGAGAGCGCGGGGGCGAAGTGACTCCTTGATAGTGAAGTGACCCCCTGAGCGGATTACCCGCGGAGCGGAGCGGCTCGTGGAGCGGTTCGCTGACAGCGAGCGGCAGAACGCCGACGGCGAGCGGCGGAACGGTCATGGCAAGCGCCGGCTCTCTGACCGAGCATAGCGGCTCGCTGGCGGCACGGAGCGGCTCGCAGGGCGGATTACTGGTCCGGAGGCTGCAAGGCGGATAGCTCACGGCGCGAAGCAGCACGCTGGCGGCGCTCGGCGGCTTAGCCAGCGGCGAGGCCCCTTGAGGGCACTAAAGCGGCAAGGCCTTTTGAGGGTGCTAAGGTGCCGCGGCCTTTTGAGGGAGCTAAGGCGGCGAGACGCTTCGAGGGCGCTAAGGTGGCGAGGCCTTTTGAGGGCGCTAAGACGGCAAGGCCTTTTGAGGGTACTAAGGGGGCGCAGCCTTTTGAGGGCGCTAAGTTGAACTGGCCTACTAATGGCGCGGAAGCGACGTGACCCTTTGAGAGCGCGGGGGCGACTTGACCCCTTGATAGCGCAGAGGCGACCTGGCCTATTAAGGGTCTATTAAGTCTATTAAGCTGATTGCTCAGCTATTAAGCTGATTGCTCACCTACTTAAGAAGGCTGCCTCGAAACGGCTGGCCGAAGTAAAGCAGTCTCTCCCTGTCTGATAACCCCCGACTGGTCTCGAACATTCGAACACCTTGCGACTACCGATGATGTACAGGAGTGGCTTCAAAGCCATACTGTCACAAGGTGCCGCAAGGAGCTTACACGGAACTGAGAGTGGGAGCACGATCTACTCCCCATACTCCGGGACGCGGTCGATTACCCTCATCGTCAATACTAACGAGGAGGGAGGAGGAAAAGAAAAAATATCTAACGGCGAGGCTAGCACCGAGGTTAAGCAGCGGGACGCTGCAGCCGAAGAAACGGCTAATGGCGGGGCTAGCGCCGAGTTAATGCAGCCGAATGCTGCAGCCGGAGAGATGGCTAATGGCGGGGCTAGCGCCGAGCTAACGCAGCTAATGCTGCAGCCGGAGAAGCGGCTACTGGCGGAGCTAACGCCGAGCTAATGCAGCAGCCGGGGAAACGGCTAAGGACCCGACAGCCGGGGCGGACCGACGAAACGGGATACGCGGCAGCGGGGAATAAACAAAAAAAAAAAGAGGCGCTTAGCCGGACAGCATTCTGTCACAAGGGGGCGCGCAGTCCGTCCAAAGGCGGGGCTGCGCGGTGCTACGTCGGGTGCTACGTCATAAGCAGCAAGGAGGCGTTTAATCAAACAACGCGAGAGCAAAAACCCAGAGCACGGGCGGAACATGCCAGGAACAAACAAAATACAAAATACCAACAAAACAAAAAAAACGCGACCGATTAAACATAGCCTGAGTGTAACACAAATAACGCCAAAGGTAACAATAGTAATGCTGGCCTGCTGACTCTGCTGGGAGCATGCGTAAGTGTAGTCAGCAGGCCGCATGTGACAAGGTAGGACCCAATCCCAGCTCTCGGGGATGGGCCCTACCTACAGGAACCCCGAACGGCCAAAAACCAAAGTTAGAAAACAGGGGGGAGTGGCCTAGTACTCCCATCTGACACAAGGTACTTGATGTTCAAGGGAATGTGTGCATTTGATAATGAGATGGCACAATCTAGCTGGCTGCCGCTCAAGGACTAGATGTTTCATGAAAATAGAGACATCAAGTCTGGAGGATAAAGCTCAAGGACACCGAGCGGTATTGAGCTCCCCCAGATAAGGGAAGGAACGGAGTGTTCACCCCCCACCACAGAACTCCTTCGGGGAGTGGTTTTAGAAACAAGGGATGTTTTTTTTACAATAAATAGAGCCAGCAACTGAATTTCGGGACTCGAATTTGTCCTGGTGAGGGTTGGTGCGGTGCGAAGGTCAGAGCTGATCGCAATCTTGGGCTTATCTTGAAAGAACACACTACTTTGACTTGGTTTGTCAAAAATAAACCGCCTAATTCGAATAACTTAGAAAGGGACTGCATGTGGTTTTTGACGGCTTCAGAAAAGGTGTTGCGGTTTACCCCTGGAAACCGTGAGACGTGGGTGGATCCGCTACTCGGAACGACAAGGTCGGGGCGGGGATTAGATGTAAACAGTGTTTATTCAGCCACACACAGGTAAATGTAACATTGACAGGTAAACAGCCTGGCTGCGGAGCTGGGGCCTGACGTCACGGTGTCCGACGTCAGCGGGGCCGTGTTCCAATCCGCAGCGTTGAACAGGGTGGAGTGTGGCTGAATACCAGGTGAACCAAGGCGGGACGTAGAAACTGGAACAGAGGCATGAACACAGGACCAAACGGAGACGAGGTGCAACAGGACGACACGAGACCAGGACGGAGCGAGAACAGGACGAGACTAGGAACAGGGCGAGACTAAGATCAAGGCGTGACTAGGAACATGGCGAGACTAAGAACAGATCGAGACTAGGATCAAGGCGTGACTAGGGAAGGTGCACAAACCAAGACCATCTAGCCAGGAGTAACGGGCGTGAGCTGCTTAAATAAGGAACAGTGATCAGGAACCCAGGTGTGCATAATTACAGGGGCGTGAACACAGAGACCAACCCACACCATGTGACCAAAACAAACCGTGACCATGTGACAATAACAAAGCAATACATGACAGAACTAAACACGTGACCATAACAAAGCATGACAGAACTAAACATAACATAGGACCATAACAATACACTAAACATAACATAGGACCGTAACACAGCATGACAATATTCTAAACACAACACGCGAACATAACTAAGAATACTCACAACATGACACTGACAAGGCATACATGACACTAAACACAACCCGCGAACATAACTAAGCAAAACTAAGAATACAAACAGATGACACTGACAAGGCAATACATATTATGGCAAACAGACTAAATGAGGGGCGGGGCTACCCCTGGAGGCACCGCCCCTCCATGACCGACCATGACAAAAGGTTCATCGTGGAAATTGAGTTTTCCTAACAATAAGAAGGAAAAGGAAAGGAAGCAAAGTAAACGGGCAGCACAATGCTTAAACGTCATTAACAAACAAGTTGACAGGGAAATTTCTGATGGCACCCTGAGCTGTGCTGAAACATTTTAACACAAATTCTGATTGGTTGAAAAAGTAAAGTGTGGAAGTATGATTGACGTGGAGGAGCAGATAAGCAAAAACAACAACACTAACCAATACTTAAAATGGTAAAACAGCATAACGTGAACAACAAACATGAATATGAAATGAATCAGAGGCAAGACACAGGTTATACAAATAATAAAAAAAACAAATCATGAACTGGCAGAAACAGAACACATTAAAAATGGAATGGAAAAATTCATTCCATTTCCCAGCTAATAAATTCTCCTATAAAATGTTAAAAAAAAAATGGTGAGTGTACCTGTAACAGCATATCTCCAGGCTCAATTCGGCCATCAGCTGCCACAGCTCCACCTTTCATGATGGATCCTATATAAATGCCTCCATCTCCTCGGTCATTACTTTGACCCACTATGCTGATGCCCAGGAAGTTATACTTCTCTGTACAAAATATAGCATTATTACTATCATTATTATAAATTATTTTCAGTACTTTTCAGGGTGGTTAATAACTAAATTAATACTATGATTAAAAAACCTAAAATGAAAATGTTTGCACTTACCCATGTTGAGAGTGACGGTAATAATATTGAGGCTCATTGTGGAATCTGTTATGCTACTGAAAGAGGATGACTTTTAAAAGGGAACACAAAACAAAATAAAATAAAGATTATGTTTCACAAAGTAACTTATATTTTTATTCTCTTAGTTCAGTTCAAAAACTCACCCGGTCCATTTTGGCCACTTTCTGCCGCCGTCGCCGTCGCTTGTGTCTGCGCATAAGATGGGAGGACGTGCTTTGTTCTGTGGAGCTGCTAAGCCTGAAAGGCCATGCAAAGAGTTTTTCCCATTTAGAATTATACTCAGTTTATTATAGATGTATACACATTAGTCCAACAGGAACTGACCTGCTGGCATCATCATCATCCTCACTGTCAACAAAGGAGCTCGATTCTAGCTCACTGCTCATCATGGATGCACTGTCATAGCCCATGGCCGAATCCCGATTTACACACTCGGACTTTGAGTGTCCATTTATTCGAGCAACTGAGGCAAACACAGAAACATCATTGATTTACATACAGAATTCAGGAGTTTGTAGTATTTATGAATAATGTTAATGGAAGGCAACAGAAACAAGTACTTTATAAAAAAATGTCTTGTCATGTCCTATTATAAAATTTATAAACATGGGTTTGTAAAGGAGTGTTAAACACTTGGTGGTAGGTTCAAATCCCAGGTCCATTGATATTACCAACATGGGTACTTAAGACGCATCTATTTAACAAATACCTGTTATAAAAAAAAATAAAAAAATTAAAAAACATAATAATAATAAAATAAAAAATAAAAAAGGGAGGGGGGTGCAGCTTCGAATAACAATCAGGTTTGATGAACTTACAGTATAGTTGGTTTTCTCCATGGCTTCTGACTTGTGGCGTTCTCATTTGTAAGTCGCTTTGGATAAAAGCGTCTGCTAAATGACTAAATGTAAATGTAAATGTAATGGGTCCTTGAGCAAGGCCATTAACCCTCATTGCTTCAGGGGTGCTATATATAGCCCTGTGTTCTGACCCCAAACATTAAGTTGGAATACTTTTTTAAGTTGGATATATTTTTTATATGTCATTATTACATTGTTATATTACAATATTACTATTACACAACTAATTGGGTTTCAAACTTTCTGACTTAGAGGACCCAGTCAGACCAGATTGCTAGAAACATCTCTAGCTTCACCACACTGAGCACTGGGGGCCCTAGGTTTGTGTGCTCAGGTCACTGCTGTCACTCTTCACTGGACATCAATGGCTTTACTGTGGAGATCATCAAAAAAAAAAATCTCCTCAGTGTTACAGCCATTTTTGATATTGTTTATATTTAGACCAGGGTCGATATTTTGGTTTTGAAATAAAAATTTTATTTTTTGTTTTTTTAAGTTTAAATAGTTTATTCAAGATATTCGGTGATGAATACATTTTTTAATTGCATTTTTACGCCACATCAATAATCGTCATAGTGACATCATAGTTTAAAGGTTACCTCGAGCTGAGTGTGGTAGTGGTGGATGGAAAAGACAGCTGAGTTTCACACTGTTTTGACCATACTTTACGGTTTTGAACATTTCACATTACTTTCATTGAGTTTGGCATTACTGTCTAATTATTATTATTACCACCCCTATATTAGCTTCATCTGTTTGTCTGTGTGTCTGTGTTATCTTCCTGTTATCCGATTAAGCTGAAACTTTGCACAATTGTTCATCATCGATAAAGAACCACGACTAACATCCAAACAAGTTCAAGCTGCCCTGCAGTTCAAGGGTACAACAGTGTCAACCCGTACTATCCATCGGCGTCTGAATGAAAAGGGACTCTATGGTAGGATACCCAGGAAGACCCCACTTCTGACACAGAGACATAAAAAAGCCAGGCTGGAGTTTGCCAAAACTTATCTGAGAAAGCCAAAAATGTTTTGGAAGAATGTTCTCTGGTCAGATGAGGCCAAAGTAGTGCTTTTTGTGAAAAGGCATCAACATCAACAACAGGAAAAAAAACAAGGCCTTCAAAAAAAATACACGGTCCCTACATTCAAACATGGCAGAGGTTCCCTGATGTTTTGGGATTGCTTTGCTGCCTCTGGCACTGGACTGCTTGACTGTGTGCATGGCATTATGAAGTCTGAAGACTACCAATAAATTTTGCAGCATAATGTAGGACCCAGTGTGAGAAAGCTGGGTCTCCCACAGAGGTCATGGGTCTTCCAGCAGGACAATGACCCAAAACACACTTCAAAAAGCACTAGAAAATGATTTGAGAAAAAGCACTGGAGACTTCTAAAGTGGCCAGCAATGAGTCCAGACCTGAATACCATAGAACACCTGTGGAGAGATCTCAAAATGGCAGTTTGGAGAAATCTCAGGGATCTGGAGCAGTTTGCCAAAGAAGAATGGTCTAAAATTCCAGAAGAGCATTGGAAGAACTCATTGATGGTTACCGGAAGCGGTTGTTCGCAGTTATTTTATCTAAAGGTTGTGCTACCAACTATTCAGCTGAGGGTGCCAATACTTTTGTCCGGCCCATTTTTGGAGTTTTGTGTAAAATTAAAATTGATTTGACTTTTTATTCATTCTCTTTTGTGTTTTTTCATTGCAAGCAAAATAAATGAAGATTTTAATACCAAAGCATTTGTGATTGCAATCATTTTCTGGAAGAAATTGAGTATTATCTGACAGAATTGCAGGGGTGCAAATACTTTTGGCCAGCACTGTATACATATATCTATATAATATGTTTATAGTTGTATAGTGTATATTATATTTATAGTTGTAGTTGTATATTTTATATTATATATATTCATAGTTGTACATCCTATTACATTTTACATATCTATATACTAGAGTTCTATCTCATTTTCTTCTTTAAAATTTAAATTTAAGTCTAATTTTAAAAGAACAGGGTAATCATGGTCCATGACCCATAATTTAGTTTTGTATCATGTACCAGATGTGATATAAATGATAATAAAATGTGTAAGATGGCAATGAGAATCGTGACAAACCTTGCATATAAAAATAATACCTTGGGTATAAAAATATGGCCCAAAATCTACAGAATAAGTGAACACATTACATTACATTACATTACATTTAGTCATTTAGCAGACGCTTTTATCCAAAGCAACTTACAAATGAGAACACCACAAGTCAGAAGCCATGGAGAAAACCAACTATACTGTAATTCAAATTTTTTTTTTTTTTATAACAGGTATTTGTTAAAGAGATGCGTCTTAAGTAGTTTCTTAAAACTGTTTAGTGATTCTGCCTTACGGACAGAGTTGGGAAGATTGTTCCACCATTTTGCAGTGGTGAACGCCACAGAGTGAGAATTAGCTCCTCGGTGAGGTGGAATCGCCACGCGGCAATCATCACTGGAGCGAAGTGAACGAGTCGGAGTGTATTTTGAAAAGATAGAGTGAAGGTAGGAGGGGGAAGATCCAGATTGGTTCTGTATGCCAGAGTCAGTGACTTGTACTGAATGCGAGCAGCTACAGGAAGCCAATGGAGGGAAGTGAGTAATGGAGTGACATGAGTTTGCTTGGGCTGGTTAAACACAAGTCGGGCTGCAGAGTTTTGAATTAGTTGAAGAGGTCTGATTGTGGAAGTTGGGATACCAGCAAGTAGCGCATTACAATAATCAAGCCTGGATAAGACTAGGGCTTGAACAAGCAGTTGGGTAGCATGTTCAGTCAAAAAGGGTCTGATCTTCCTTATGTTGTAAAGAAGGAATCTGCAGGAACGGGCGGTTTTGATAACATGATCAGAGAGTTTAAGGTGGGAGTCTATTGTGAACCCAAGGTTCCGGACCGAATCGGTTGGGGAGATTGTGGAGCCATCAATTTGGAAGGTCAGGTTGTGATTGAGGGTTTAGCTGGGATAATGAGAAGCTCTGTTTTTTCTAAGTTTAATTTGAGATGACGGGCCTTCATCCAGACAGATATGTCGGAGAGGCACGCAGATACCCGATTTGAGATGGTGGTGTCATCAGGGGCAAAAGACAGATGAAGTTGAGTGTCATCAGCATAGCAGTGGTAAGAGAAACCATGCGCCTGGATGACTGTGCTCAGTGATGTCATGTAAAGAGAGAAGAGGAGAGGACCAAATACAGAGCCCTGAGGCACACCAGTGCGTACTTGGTGAGAGTTAGAGATCTCCCCATTCCATGACACTTTGAAGGTCCTTCCTGTGAGATAGGATTGAAACCATTCAAGTGTCGTGCAAGAAAAGCCTAATTCAATGATGAACACCAACAATCTCTTATGGACAAGTAACCAATGTAATAATAAGCAATGCCTAAGCAAAACTGTTTTTAGCTGTGACTCAGCTGAACAAGATAAGATAAAATGCTGGACAGTAAAGACCATAATACTCAAATACTGCAGGCAAACCCCTTACTTTCCTGCATTTTTTGATTAACATCCTGACACACACACTCTTTTACAAACAGCTCTTTGTGTCAAAGGATGACAGAACATCTGTTTCCTTACACATGTACTTTGGTTAACAAAGAAATAAACTAAGCCTTAAAAACATCAATAAGTATTTTAAATATACAGTTTTTTCAATAAAAGCTACAATCTGTCTTACAGGGAGCTTTTTAAAAGTTTATTCAGGTTGGCTATCTCTAAAATGTGTTCTCAATAGCATCAGGAAAAACTGGTTTACTAAAATAGATATGCTGAGAAAGAAATGAAAGAGAATTGTACACAGCAGATGTAATCAATTTATTCATAAGCAAGTGAAGAGAAATGACCTATTTACATTATGTAAACAGAAGTCCGACCTATTGTTAAAACACTTTGGAAATGACATAATATTTTAAGATATTTCTTCACTTCGTAGCTATAACAGCTGTCACTTTTCTACAAGGCTGTCACTGGGAATGTTTAACTAATTAAAAGGAAACTGGTGTAGGATATAAGAGCATGGCTTGATTTATTGTAGTTCATCCCAGTCATGTTTGAGAGTTCAGGTCAGTTTTTCCACACTACACTGAAGAACCAACAATACATTGCAGGGTAAAATTTAAGAGGAAGAAGTTTAAGAATTATGTCCCAAAATTTGTTGCCATGAGGTATGTAAAATTAATTAATTCATTCATTCATTATCTTCCGCTTTATCCTATATTAGGGTTCCATATGCCCATCCAGTGGAGAACGTTTCGGGCGCTGGGCAGATACACCCAGGACAGGGCGCCAATCTATCACTGGGCACACACTCACACACACTGACTCACTCTATAGGGGCAATTTGGAGAACTCAATTGACTTGATCCATGTTTTTGGCAGAATTGCAGGGGTGCAAATACTTTTGGCCAGCACTGTATACATATATCTATATAGTATGTTTATAGTTGTATAGTGTATATTATATTTATAGTTGTAGTTGTATATTTTATATTATATATATTCATAGTGGGACGGCACGGTGGCTTAGTGGTTAGCACGTTTGCCTCTCAGCGCTAGGGATTCCCGGTTCGAATCCCCATCTGGGTGGAGTTTCCATGTTCTCCCCGTGTCTGCGTGGGTTTCCTCCGGGTTCTCCGGTTTCCTCCCACAGTCCAAAAACATGGATCAAGTCAATTGAATTCTCAAAATTGCCCCATATAGAGTGTGTCTGTGTGAGTGAGTGTGTGCCCAGCGATGGATTGGCGCCCTGTCCTGGGTGTATCTGCCCAGCGCCCGAGACGTTCTCCCCTGGATGGGCATGGGGAACCCCACCGCGACCCTAATAGAGGATAAAGCGGGAGATAATGAATGAATGAATGAATATATTCATAGTTGTACATCCTATTATATTTTACATATCTATATACTTGTTACAAAGTCCGTTGTTCCCCAGAGAAGAGCGGCTACGCGGGGCAATCGCGTGCGCCGCTCACGCATAGTGAGCGTTTCCCGGGCACCGGCTACGCGTGAGCCACTGCGTCAGCCGGTCCAAACAGAGGGAAACGCTCCCACGAGTGCGACCTGCGCGGAGCAAGTGCGCAGCGACACACCGTGGCAGAAATGCGGAAGGAGAAAACGGTAAACACCGGGATAAAAGCCAAAACTTGAATTTATTAAAACGTGGTGCCGAAGGACCAACAAAAAGGGGGTAAACGAACAAAGTAACATAGGGTAAGGTTAAAGGTTAAAATTAAAGACGTGCTCAGAACCGGGGGGGAAACGAAGACTAAATACAGACCCAACTAAACACGTGCACAAACCCAACCAATCACCCAACTGAGCTAATAAAAGACCAAATAAGGGACAGGTGCCGCAGGCATCTGTTACAATACTAAAGTACTATCTCATTTTCTTCTTTAAAATTTAAATTTAAGTCTAATTTTAAAAGAACAGGGAAATCGTGGTCCGTGACCCATAATTTAGTTTTGTATCATGTACCAGATGTGATATAAATGATAATAAAATGTGTAAGATAGCAATGAGAATCGTGACAAACCTTGCATATAAAAATAATACCTTGGGTATAAAAACAGGGCCCAAAATCTACAGAATAAGTGAACACCAACAATCTCTTATGGACAAGTAAACAATGTAATAATAAGCAATGCCTAAGCAAAACTATTTTTATCTGTGATAAAATGCTGGACAGTAAAGACCATAATACTCAAATACTTCAGGCAAACCCCTTACTTTCCTGTATTTTTTGATTAACATCCTGACACACAAATTCAGGCAAACCCCTTACTTTCTGCATTTTTTGATTAACATCCTGACACACACACTCTTTTACAAACAGCTCTTTGTGTCAAAGGATGACAGAACATCTGTTTCCTTACACATGTACTTTGGTTAACAAAGAAATAAACTAAGCCTTAAAAACATCAATAAGTATTTTAAATATACAGTTTTTTCAATAAAAGCTACAATCTGTCTTACAGGGAGCTTTTTAAAAGTTTATTCAGGTTGGCTATCTCTGAAAGAGAATTGTACACAGCAGATGTAATCAATTTATTCATAAGCAAGTGAAGAGAAATGACCTATTTATATTACGTAAACAGAAGTCCGACCTATTGTTAAAACACTTTGGAAATAACATAATATTTTAAGATAGTCTTCACTTTGTAGCTATAACAGCTGTCACTTTTCTACAAGACTGTCACTGGGAATGTTTAACTAATTAAAAGGAAACTGGTGTAGGATATAAGAGCATGGCTTGATTTATTGTAGTTCATCCCAGTCATGTTTGAGAGTTCAGGTCAGTTTTTCCACACTACACTGAAGAACCAACAATACATTGCAGGGTAAAATTTAAGAGGAAGAAATTTAAGAATTATGTCCCAAAATTTGTTGCCATGAGGTATGTAAAATTAATTAATTCATTCATTCATTATCTTCCGCTTTATCCTATATTAGGGTTCCATATGCCCATCCAGTGGAGAACGTTTCGGGCGCTGGGCAGATACACCCAGGACAGGGCGCCAATCTATCACTGGGCACACACTCACTCACACTGACTCACTCTATAGGGGCAATTTGGAGAACTCAATTGACTTGATCCATGTTTTTGGGAGGAAACTGGAGAACCCAGAGGAAACCCACGCTGACACGGGGAGAACATGGAAACTCCACCCAGTGCCGCCCTGTAAAATAAATAAATAAATATATATATATATATATATATATATATATATAGGTGACACGGTGGCTTAGTGGTTAGCACGTTCGCCTCTCAGCCCTAGGGATTCCCGGTTCGAATCCCCATCTGGGTGGAGTTTCCATGTTCTCCCTGTGTCCGTGTGGGTTTCCTCCGGGTTCTCCGGTTTCCTCCCACAGCCCAAAAACATGGATCAAGTCAACTGAGATCAAGTCAACCCACGTAGAGTGTGTGAAAGAGTGTGTGCCCAGCGATAGGTTAGCACCCTGTCCTGGGTGTATCTGCCCAGCGCCCGAAATGCTCTCCCCTGGATGGCCATGGAGAACCGCGACCCTAATAGAGGATAAAGCGGAAGATAATGAATGAATGATTATATATATATAAAGACACTTTCTAAAAAACTTAAATATCATGGAAAAGTTTATGATTAATTTCCATAATTCCATTCAAAAAGTTAAACTTTCATAGATTATAGGTCACCACAACAGTCTAAAAAGTTTTAGATTCATGATTCCTTTCAGCAGTACCTGGCCACTGCTCATGGCCACTGCACTGGGTTGATGCCCATTGCCCATGATTGCTCATGAGTGGCCCATTGGCCATATACAATCCACATAAAAAAGTAATATCTTTGAAATATGAGATATTGTTTAACATGTAATTTATAAGATTAATGTGTGTACTGCTTGATTACATGTTGTTGTGTTATATTTTGCATGGATTCTTTTTTTATTGAAAAATTGACTTACGCTTGCTGTCACGGACCCTACGGCACCGCTCACGCTCTCTTTCCTTGCGCTGACTCACGAAGGACTCTGTTCCTGTTTCTGTATCGAGTCCATCTCGACTGCTCACCACATTGGCACTACACACACACACACACACACACAACAGTTTACTCTTTCTAAAACAACTAATTATTATTGTATTCAGTCATTATTCTGCATTTCTATTTCGTATAAAGTCTTATTAATTGCCTTTTACTTGTGCTGTCAAATTAACAGCAAATTAAATTGTATATTCCTTTCACAAATCTTAAAAAGTAGTCAGTAATTTGGCACGGTAAATTGGCATAAAATAAATTTTATTTATTTAAAAATATATCGTTTTTTTGCTTCCAATATAGCCCATTTTGGTGTACGAATGCCCGAAATGCTAGTCTGCCACGGCTAGGAAGGACAAAATCCTTAGCTGTAGGATTCAAGTACAGAAAACACCGGATGAATACAGGCATCGTCACACTGAACACAGGGGGAAAAAGGCTTTTACACATAGCTGCACCAGATATTCACTAATGACAAATAATACTAATAACAGGACCCAAAATGGGGCACTGATGTACAATCCAGAGCATGTACCACCACCAGCGACCACTAGAGGGCTGTTGGAACAACTGATGTAACACATAGCAAGCATAGTAATACGTGTGTAAAGGAGAAATTTTAAACTAACTAATCAGAATTCACAGTTGTGTTAAACGAATACATTTTTGTAACACCCTCCTAGACTGTATTGTAAGTGCAATGTAAGGAAAATAGTTTTGTGTTTTTTCTGAGTGCAAGAACACAGGTAAAATTATTAATTGTGACAAAGCAGATGCAATGATATAGTTCAGAAACTTCTTAAAACACGTCTCTTCCACAAGCACTTGCTATAAAAAATAATACATTCAAATTAAATAAGCCTGATCGGATGTTGATCAGGTTTAATTATATTACAGTGTACTTGGGTTTCCTTAACTACTGACTTAAAGGAGTAATGAAGGAATAATAAAGTAACATTTATACTGCAGCTATAGCTTGACTGTGTGTGTGTGTGTGTGTGTGTGTGTGTGTGTGTGTGCGCAACTGGTTATTCTATCAGAGCATTTGAAATGTTGTTGCTTGGGCAGAAGAGAAACCTGAACCTGGTGAGAACTTTAGTGTGCAAAGACTGTCAACTAGTCAGAAAGCAACAAAGAAACATTACAGAAATAATAGATCAAAAAAGACTTAATTCAAAATTTTAATACTTGGCTTTTGGGTACAGATAAAAGCTGAAGTATCTTAATAACTGCAAAGTAAAGCTTCATACATATAAACATAGGCATTTAAAGACACTGATCTGATTCTCATGTTTTATTTAAACTATTACAATAAAGTGTGCTAATGTCTCTCTCTGGTGGAAGAAAGCTGGTACTTCAGTTTAGAAAAAACATGGGGGGGCAATGACTAAATTGAGGGCATCTGTCTGTCCTGCCTTGTTATGGCCTTGCACTCTGACTTATACGCAATGAGCACTGGGATAACCTCCAATAGAAATACAAGAATGAGACATCAGCAAAAGGAATATAGTCTCTATACTTTCCCTTTCTCTTTTCCTGATGAAAAAAAATTAATAAATACAGCATTTTTTTCTGAATACTTGCATAAAATAACCAACAAATACTATAAAAGCTGAATTAAATTACACATTTGATAAATGTAGAATATTAAGGTATGCATAGTGTTTAATATAAATCAGAATTATGGTGCCTTTAATTATTTTCCAATTATGTTTTTAATTTTAGTTATTTTATTAAGTATGCATTTTTAAATAAGTTTGAAATAGTTTCAGATAAATTCAATCGTGGCCAAACCTTCTTGACAAGGACTCACAAGGACTGTAAGATAGTGTTGCACTTTTCACATGAGGCTTTTTTCTTTCCATTCAGCCTTTTAGCCCCTGTGTGTAATGCTGGTAATGCTGGTAGTTCATTCATTCATTATCTCCCACTTTATCCTCTATTAGGGTCGCGGTGGGGTTCCCCATGCCCATCCAGGGGAGAACGTCTCGGGCGCTGGGCAGATAGACTCAGGACAGGGCGCCAATCCATCACTGGGCACACACACACTCACAAACACACACTCTATATGGGGCAATTTGGAGAATGCAATTGACTTGATCCATCTTTTTGGACTGTGGGAGGAAACCGGAGAACCCGGAGGAAACCCACGCAGACACGGGGAGAACATGGAAACTCCACCCAGATGGGGATTCGAACCAGGAATCCCTAGTGCTGAGAAGCGAACGTGCTAACCACTAAGCCACCGTGCCGCCCATGCTGGTAGTTGTCTGTTCAAAATATAGACCATTTTTAATATTAGTTACTTGGCTCAAGTCTTCTTTATTTATTCATTATCTTCCACTTAATCCTCTACTATGGTCACAGGGGGGGTTCCCCATGCCCATCAAGGGGAGAACATTTGCTGGGCAGATACACCCAGGACAGGGTACCAATCTATCGCTGGACACACTCACTGTTTTTAGTGCTCTTTTAAAACAGATTTTTAAAAGAGCACTAAATACTAAAAACACTAAACAAAGTGTTGCCAGATTTACATAACAAATATAGTTAACTTAGTTATTTTTTGCTTTTGGTTGCACAATCATTGTCATTCTAAGTGGGCTTGGGGAGTATTTCATAGTATAACAGAATGTCAAAAATGAAAAAAGACATAATTAGATTGCAGATCCATTTTTAATGGGGTGTATTAGTAGGATTCTTTTTGTCTTTTCTTGTTAGGCATTTCCATATTATATTCAATATGACACAGTTGGCATTCTTTAATCCAGAAAGATCAAGCACAGATTTTTGATTAAGAGGCTGAGCCAGCGAAGCAGATAAGTTACCAGACTTCTCCTACAGTTTGTGTGTGTGAAACATAAAGTGTCTGTGTCTGCATGCTTTAAAAGAGGTGTAACTGGAAAAGAAGTGTCAGGTGGAACCGAGGAAAAGAGAGAGAATCTCAGTAGCAGAACCATAGTCAGCAACTGCATACCACAAATTCAGATGGTTATTAATATCTGTGTGGATCTGCTGTTCCACCAGACAGCCTAAAAGTTGAACTTTATTGTGAATTACATTTTTATTAGGGTTTTGCAAAATCCTGTCTCCGATAATTGTGTAATTGTGTTACATGTTACAGCAACCCACTCATTTATGCATTAATATGTACACCCCATCACAATTTAGAATCCCCAATTTACCTATCCCCATATCTTAAGAATGTGAGAGGAAACCAGAGACCCCAGAGGAAAGCCATGCACACATGGGCAGGAAATCAGACCCAGAAATTGGATCCGAGATCTATTAAATGTAAGGTGGCACCAACCAATGCCTCATTTTGAGAGTATTGTGGAATAATAATTTCAAAATTAAAGAATATATAATTTAAATTTGAATGTAAATTAGAGTACTTTAACAAAATCATACAGATAACTACTCATAAACCTGCATTCATCTAAAAACACATTCCCATGATAAAAAAAATAAATAAATAAAAACAAGAAGAAATGTTGTGGAAATCACGTTAACCCTTTCTTAGTTAAACCAATTTTTTGAAAAGGCACAGAAAACTTAAAAACTGAAAAAATGCACACCAATTTTACAAATTTTACAGCAGTAATATGAGTTGATAAGTATTGTATTTTAAAGCTTACATAGATAACACTGTACAATTAGCAATATAAAAAACCTTTAATTTGCTATAAGTTGTAACACATTAAACACAAAAAAGAGTCCCTAAGACAGAAAAAAATATTTTCCAGAAGACATGGAATATTATATAATAATACAATTAATCATACAATATATTATTTAATATTAAACTATTACAAAAGACAAAAGCAAAATTTATACTATCTACTTACAAAGGTATGGTAAAATTGTACATGTCTGCCAAATCACACCACAAGATGGCAACCAAAGCCACAGGACACAGAAATTTAGGATAATCAGTGTAAAACGCCAGTAAATACTTTTCTTTGTAGAAATTCAGTTTAATCTACTGGCCTGCCTAATTTACTCAATTAAACATTTAAGCAGAACACTGTATTAAAAAAATAACAAGAAGTGTGCTTTAAAACGCTAGAGTGGATAGAAAATTGCAGCTATTTTAAACATACACCAGTGTACATTTGTCAGAAACTTAATCTCCATATACACCTATTTAAATAAATCCTGATGACAAATAACTCGAGGTTAAAATTACTGTGGTCTATGCTGATACGACTGCAGGATTAACAATTATTTAACCAGGTTTAATTTACATGTACTATACTATACACATTAAATGTATTTCACAAACAAATGGGACAAAGAAGAGATTTTCAATGTTATAAATCCAAACAACTTCACCAATTTATTATAGCAACACACTCAAGAAAATGTGACAGAGACTGTTCTAGAAGGTTCCACAATTAGCAGATAAATTAATCAAGACGTTTAAAATAATGAAAACGTTTAATAGAAGCATTTTTGACTCACTGTCACAATAGTTGTTACCGGCACTCCAGGCTGTACATAGTCGCCTCCAATTGGTTTCTGTTAGTATTAGTATTAGTATAGTATTTTTAGTGTACATCTGGTGCAGGTGTGTGTCTTGTCCTTGTCACCTTTGCTTACATGTTTAAAACACTTCCTTTTATGTATTCAGTTATGGAACTTGTGTGTAACATTATTTTGTGTCTATATTCGGAGACACATCCGGATATACATCCGGAGTGCCTTAAAGACTACTTTAACATTTACAACTCTGCCTCTTCTAGCTGTGTCAGACCATCACGAAATGCCAAATTTTTGGAGAGAATTGTCAGTCAGTTCTAAAACAATAAGAAAAGTGTAGGTATTTAGTTTTTTTTTCACTATCAATAGTTCATTGCATAAAAAAAAATGTAATGGTGTAAAGACCAAGGTGTCACACTCACATCTGTTTCCCGGCCCCTTCCCCTGAGTTCTGATCACGTGCACTCAGTTTACATAATTAGTCACCACTCTATTTAATGCACAGCAGGTCTGTGTTCCTTGCATTGTTTCAGGTGTGTTCTCTGTCTCTCAATTATGGCAGCATATCTCCAGCTCTAATTCTACCTGCAGTGTGTATGTTCAGTGTCTCTTGCAGTAAGCTACATCCATGTTATCTTGTCAGAGATATGTGTTTTTATTTCTTCCAGTAATGTCTTAATTCTAGTGTTCAAGTTTTGTTAATATATTTGATTTATAAGTTCTAGACGACTTAGAATGCAATCAAATGTTTGCTCACTGAATACAAAAATGACAGCAAAACAGAACCCAATAAATGAATATACACCCTTGACTGTGATTCATGAAATCTGCTATAAAACGAAGTCTGCAGCAGATAATGAAATTAACTAAGCTACAAGAAGTAAAATTTTACTCAACAAAAATGATACACACAACATAGAAAGATGTGAAAAAGCTATGCAAATGGAATCATACAATGGCTTAATTTAATTAAGTGGATGAGATAAAATCTGCCCCTCAAGAGTCATTTAACACCTTATTTGATGCACAGTACAGGCTGTGTTCCTTGCAGTGTTTAAGTTCTCTGTTCTCTGTCTCCGTTCTCCAGCCCTAATTCTACCTGCAGTGTGTATGTTCTTGCATTAAGCTACATCTGCCCAGCGCCTCGCTTCGCCAAGCTCGGCTTTGAAGACTATACTGCACTGGCAGGAATATCTCTGCGCCGCTGGCGTATTTAGTTCTACTTTAACTTCCTAGGTTATGTTTACTCCTTGCTATTGGGACAGAGGGATTGAATTCATTATAGACTGTATTTTGAAATACTATCAAGTCTTCTACATTCTCTACTGGTGTGACACAAGGGTACAAACAATTGATTAATTGTTCATTACTAAGCCGTGTTGTTAATGACACTGTAATGTTTTCATATTAATGGAGACAGCACCATGAACCATGGTTAGCACAGCTGCCTCTCAGAGCTGGAAATCCAGGTGTGAATTCCAGTCTGGGTAGAGTTTCCAGGTGAAGTGTCAATGTGGGTTTTCTCCGGGTTCTACGGTTTCCTCCCACAGTCCAAAAACATGAAAAACAGCTGTTCAAAATTGCCACTATATAGTGTGTGTGTGTTTGGGTCAGTGAGTGTGACCATCAATGGACTGGCATCCTGTCCTGGGTGTATCTGCCCAACGACAAAGACGTTGTTCCCTGGATGGGCAAGGGAAACAACCCCCCCTTCATCTCTTCTAAAAACTTAGGACAGAAGCATCTATTAACTTATCACTATTCACATAACCATTTATTTAGTATTTTATTGTAGTAGTTAATAGTAAATAGGGTGGCACGGTGGCTAAGCGGTTAGCACATTCACCTCTCAGCACTAGGAATTCCCAGTTCGAATCCCAATCTGGGTTGAGTTTTCATGTTCCCCTCATGTCCGCGTGGGTTACATCCGGGTTTTCCGGTTTCCTCCCACAGTCCAAAAACATGGATCAAGGTCAATTGAATTCTCCAAATTGCCCCATATAGAGTGTGTTTGTGTGAGTGAGTGAGTGCCCAGTGATATATTGGCACCCTGTCCTGGGTGTATCTGCCCAGCGCCAAAACAAAGATAAAGCAGAAGATAATGGATGGATAGTTAATAGTAAATAGTAACTAGTAAAAAGTAGATTTTATTTAGTTTTTATTTTACTTGAATTGAGTAGTTTTGATTTGATTTGATTTTGTATATACTGATCTTTATTACGATTTTTTATTACGATTTTTTCTTTTTTAAAGTACTTATCGTAATCATGGCTACCTCCACTTTTGTGCAAGTAGGAACAGGAGGAGCATTGCCAGAGCCCTGCAGAATGACCTCTAGCAGGCGACAAATGTGTATGTGTCTGCACAAACGGTTAGAAACCGAATCCATGAGGATGGTATGAGGGCCTGACTTCCACAGATGGGGGTTGTGGAAGCGTCCTACACCGTGCAGGACGCTTCGCATTTGCCAGAGAACACAAGGATTGGCAAATTCGCCACTGGCACCCTGAGCTCTTCACAGATGAAAGCAGGTTCACACTGAGCACATGTGACAAACATTACAAAGTCTGGAGACGCTGTGGAAAGCGATCTGCTGCCTGCACCATCCTTCAGCATGACCATTTTGGCAGTGGGTCAGTAATGGTGTGGGGTGGCATTTCTTTGGAGGGCCGCATAGCCCTCCATGTGCTCGCCAGAGGTAGCCTGACTGCCATTAGATACCGAGATGAGATCCTCAGACCCCTTGTGAGACCATATGCTGGTACAGTTGGCCCTGGGTTCCTTGAGTCTCATTTTGACTTGTTTTAAGGACATTACATCTCTCAAAGTTGCATCAGCCTGTAGTGTGTTTGTTCACTTTAATTTTGTGTGTGACTCAAAATCCAGGCCTCCATTGGTTAATAAATTTAATTTTCATTGAACATTTTTGTGTGATTTTGTTGTCAGCACATTCAACTTTGTACAGAACAAAGTATTCAATGTGTTTGTGTGTGTGTGTGTGTGTGTGTGTTTATCAGTGGATAGGACAAAGTTTATGGTTATTACTTTACTCCAAATGAGGGTGTCGTAGCTTAGTGGTCAGGGTGTTGGGCTGTAAATCTGAAGGTTAAGGGTTCAAATCCCAGGTCGACTGAAGTTACCAATGTGGTTCCTTGAGTAAATCCCTTAACCCCCAGTGATCCAGGAATGCTATCTGGCCAACCCTGTGTTCTGACCCCAAACGAATTGGAATACTTATGTTTGCTAAATAAACAAATAAATATGTACATGAATCTGTGTCCTGTTCCTAGAGGGAATGTAACAACTCAAATAGTTTAAAACCCCTATTATGCTGTTGGAAATATTGTAGGAGTTTTTTTTGGCATTTTTAATACACATTGGAAAATACCTCAGCAAAACAACAGCAGTAAAACATTTACTCATTGTCTATGTCTACATTACACCAGCGGGTTATGGTTTGAATTAGCAAGGCTAACAAACATTAATCTCCTGCTGTCTCCTGTTTAAATTATAATGTGTTTAAGTACAATGAAACAGTGTGTGCACCATAATCAAAGACTGCAATGGATGTCTAATAATTGTGGTTAAATGTGTTGTGCTTACACAAAGCACTTACTGGAAAGAGGGGGGTCTGGAGTCTCCAATACCTCCTGTTCGCTCCAGCGGAGGCGGCAGCTCAGTGTGACTTTCTGGGCATTGAGATCCACCATCTGAGTGTGAGCTTTCAGTCAGGACCAACTACAGCCAAAAACACACATAAAAACAAAGATCTCAGGAAGTGCCTCTCCTCATCAACTTGTGGCTCTGCATGAGTAAGTAAACCAGGAAGAGCAAATACAACAGACCTCATTTTGTTAGCCGGATGAATCATGGACCCTAAAGGATTATGTAAAATGGTCTACAGACACATGGACTCAAGCGCAGAATTAAGCAGCCAAACTTCACAATTGTTACATAAAAGGACTATTTAAATTTCAATTCTGGTTTGGCTTTTGGTTAACCACACGCTAAGAGAAGATTTTAAAGCTCTTAATGATCTATTTAAATACACATACATGAACAAGAACGCACGGTGGCTTAGTGGCACGTTTGATTTTCAGAGTTGGGGATTCCAGGTTCGAATCCCAATCTGGGTGGAGTTTCCGTGTTCTCACCGTGTCCAAGTGGGTTTCCTATGGGTTCTCCAGTTTCCTCCCACAGTCCAAAAACATGGATTCAAGGTAAATTGAATGCTCTAAATTGCCCCATAGAGTGTGTGTGTGTCTGTGTGAGTGAGTGTGTCCAGCGATAGATTGGCACCCTGTCCTGGGTGTATCTGAAGTGAAGATTTAAAACCAAGTATGATTAAAAATCATGTAGAGAAAATAACCTTTAAAAATATTCATTGTGAAAGTATTTTGTGTTTGGGTTTGAATCTCTTTTCGAAATGAGAATAAATGGATCCGATGCCATTGTGTAGGACAGAACCTTACAATAACGATGATGACATTGTGTAGACAATAAATATAATGCTGCATAATGTTTCAAATGAACCAAATGAACCTAGAGGAAATCCTTTAATGCAGGACAGGGTGCCAATCCAGCACTGGGCACATTTGATCACACAGACACAAGCACACTATTTGGGGCAATTCAGAGAAGCCAATTCACCTTGAACCCATGTTTTTTTTTGGACTTTGGGAGAAAACCGGAGAAGCCGGAGAAAAACCATGCGTACTCAGGGAGAACATGAATACTCCACCTCAAACTAATCAAGCTCCTGTGATTTAAACCTGGATGGTCGAAAGTGGACGTGCTTACCGCTAGGCCACTGCACCAGCCTAGTAATAAATCATGTAATGGAAATCATCAGGGTTACGTTAATTTTACTTCATACTCCATTTTATTGTTAATTAAAGCACTTTTTAAAACAGGTAGTTCCGGTCCTTAAATCTGATTGGCTGAGCCATTTGTCCAACCTTGACATTATAAACAATAATTCACACCTCTGACCACTTCACATTTGTATCACTGTGTAAAATACTTATTTAAATAATAAATACAGATTAATATAAATTCCAGTAAGCTGGTTGCGGCTGTTTGTTATAAACTGTGCTCTGTAATTTGGCTACTAGGTGGCAGTTTTTGATTTTGTTGAGAAACCGGAATCCTGTTACTAAGTGATCAGTATTCACTTTAAAACCTGAACTAGATTACGTTACAGAAGACCAGTTTATTAACAATTTTGCTTTCAATAAACGTATTCATGAATCCAACCCTGTTTCTTCCATTAGTGTGTTTGTAATCATTTTATAAAAGCAATAAGATGTGTGAGGGTGTGATGTATTTTCTGGTCCTGACATTCCACAAAATACTGGGTCACTCAAAGGAAGTCTTTGAAGGATTCTTTATTAAACCACGGTGCTCTCCGAGGTGAAAAAAATGATCCTGTGAGAGAATGCGATTTACAAATATTTACACAACAATGCTCATTGCTCCACATTTTTTCTGGATCCACTCATTTACATTTACATTTAGTCATTTAGCAGATGCTTTTATCCAAAGCGACTTACAAATGAGAACACCACAAGTCAGAAGCCATGGAGAAAACCAACTATACTGTAAATTCATCAAACCTGATTGTTATTTGATGCTGCGGCCCTCCCCCCCCCCCCTTTTTTTTTTTTCTTCTACAACAGGTATTTGTTAAAGAGATGCGTCTTAAGTAGTTTCTTAAAACTGTTTAGTGATTCTGCCTTACGGACAGAGTTGGGAAGATCGTTCCAGCATTTTGCAGTGGTGAACGCCACGGAGTGAGAATTAGCTCCTTGGTGAGGTGGAATCGCCAGGCGGCAATCATCACTGGAGCGAAGTGACTCACTTCCAAATCCTGCTACCAACTAATTAAACTCCTGAGTTAGGTGAGCCATTTATATTTTATACCCTTCCCGGAGGAGTCCAAACATCAAACAATTAATTAACCCCAAATAAACTTATGTAATCCCAGTTATTATATAAACATATAACAATATAAATAATATACATAATAAATGTATTAACTACATTCTACAACCATATTAAAGTCAATAAATATTTAATGGTAGGGGCCCCCTCCAAATAGAATTACCCAAATGTCTACTTTCAATCAGGCACTTATTTAACCAGCCCAGCTCCCCAGCTCAAATCATTTGACTGAAGACTCACAAGTTCCCAAGCACAGGTGGGAATCAAACTAACCAAATACTGAAAGGTAGTGATGAGCTGCTGAAGCATCGTGAAACCTTGAAGCTTCCTATTCAAAAGGTTCATTGCTCGGTGCTTTATTTGCACAAACTCCTGGTAAAAACTATTGTCGGTTCAACTGTTTGTGATGGCCTCTTGGCTGCAATGCAAGTGTGTGTATGGTAGTAAACACTGCGAAAAATAGGAAGAAAAAGAAAATACTTTTGTGGTTTATTCATCCATGCTTTCAGCCATCAATAAATTATTTCATATGTTTTTGATTTGTGCATTATAATTTAGGTCTATTAATGTAAACGAAAACCACACAGATATGGGGAGAACATGGAAACTCCACTCAGATTGAGATTCGAGCCGGGAAGCCATGCCACCCTTAGCCCAAAGTCTAAAAATTGGAAGGAAATCGTGTTACAGAGGTCTGAGGAACCCATAATCCCTGTAACTTCCACATACTCCTCTACTATGCCCATCCAAGAAAGAGAGTTTGAAAGGCAGGACAGCAGTCCTATTGATTATGAAAAGTGTTGATAACGAATTCCGTAATCGATTCGTTGGGTCGCACAATTTCCGCTTTACTCGCAATGTCGTTACCGCTTACGTCACCTGCAGCGCTTCAACAACGCTGGAAAAAAATAGCGGGTTGAACAGAATGAGGCAGAATCTGCAAAACAAGTTGATAGCTCGTACAAATGAAACACAGCCAACGCAGAAAAAAGCTTTTGTTTAAATCATCAAAACTGCGGGAGCACTTCACGCTTCACACAAATAAAGAATGTGGAACATTCAAGCTCAGCAAAAATGATCTGACCTGCACGGAGCACCACGGTGATGATCCACCACCTGAAACTAAACATGCTGGAGTCACCGATGAGGATGAATCTCCACAGCAGAGTAAATAACTACAATATCCCGAGTTTCTTTAGTTTTGAAGTGAATCAACATAACGATGCACTCACTATGAGAAGTACAGCACTAGTATAGCATGCTTCATGCTGTTTTTGGTTGTTAAGTGAATAATGACATTGATAGAGAATATGTGTTACTTTATAGTTTCGTTTACTTATCTTAAGCAGTGTTTAAATGTGCTTTATAAATACATACAATTGTACACAATGGTGGTGATTAATGATCAAGCTTCACGTTTAAATTTTCAGACAAAATATAAGTGAAGACACTGCACTCTATGGGAGTGATGGGGATAAGGTAACATATCACTGCAACACAAATTTGTGTAATTCAGTATTTTTTTCACATTATGCTACATATTGTACCAGTGTTTGAGATTTGTGTTTAATTGCTAATTGGGCTAATTGGATGCCTTAAACTCATACTGTAAATAAAACCAGACATTTATTGACCTGTTTAATAATTCTACAGTGTAGATGGTTTTCTTCATAACTACTGACTTGTGATGTTCATTTTGTCAATTTGTGACAAATTGTCCAAAGTGAGTCGTTTTAAATATAAAGCCATGGAAAAAAGTTTTTTATTTTATATTATCCGATTCATCGGTTAATCGAAAAAATAGTCAACCGATTAATCAATTATCACAATAATCGCAACCCTACCACAATGCTTTCATTAGTGATACAGTGATCTATTTTGCCTATTGTGTTTACCCACCGAGGAATTGTACTCCAAATGTAACCCATCCATGCAGTAAAACACACACACATATACACACTAATGAAATGAGCACACATGCCTGGAGTGGTGGGCAGCCTTGTATTACATTTACATTTGGTCACCGAAAATAAAATAAATTTGGGTGTTGATAACCGAAAACTACACACTGTCAAGATGGCTCAAAAGGAAGGAATAAACTCAGCGTTAGGGATTCCCAGTTCGAATCCCAATCTGGGTGGAGTTCCATGTTCTCACCGTGTCCACGTGGGTTTCCTCCGAGTTCTCCGGTTTCATTCCCACAGTCCAAAAACATGGATCAAGGTCAATTGAATTCTCCAAATTACCACATATATAGTGTGTTTGTGTCTGTGTGCTTGTGTGAGTGGGTGTGTTCCCAGCGATAGATTGGCGCCCTGCCATGGGTGTATCTGCCTAGTGCCCCAAACGTATTATTTAAAAATATTTAAAATTTTGAATAATCCCATGAACAGAATTAAATGAAAAAGCCCAGAAACAAACTGAAAGGGAATCAATATTACAGAGGTCTTAGGAAAACATATTCATCTCTTCTCAGTATCTTCTTCTTATGCCCATCCTCGGAAGAGCGTTTCAAGTGCTAGAAAAGACAGGTCAGGTCCTCACACATACACTCACATACACATAACCACTATATAGGGGCAATTCAGAGCAGCCAGTTCACCTTAAACACATGTTTTTAGACTCTGGGAGGAAACTGGAGGACCCAGAGAAAACCCAAGTGGTCACGGGGAACATAGAATCTCCACCCAGATTGAGATTCGAACCTCCGCTGAGCAGCCGACATGCTAACCTCTAGGCCAGATTTAAATCATGTTCCCTGAAAGTACATTACTTTGAGAAGCCAACGAATCTAGTATCAAAACACATAAGAACTCCATTGATTTTACAGCTCCTCTGAGGTGAGTACTGAGTACCCAATCCATGATCCAGGTTTCACCTAACAACCTCTACATCGATGCTCAGCTGGCACACAAGATGAGGTGCATCCACCGCCGAAGGACTACAGCCAACAACTACAGAATCTCCTTTAGTGGAAAGGGTAAAGCTCTGTGTCACAGAGCTCTTCCCTGCCAGCTTCCATTATTTTCCCATGAAACCAACATTTCCTATTGGGCAAAAGATAATTGCTATTTCTGGCAAGGAGTTGATCATGCAGTGTGCAATCATGGGTCGAGCTTGAAGGCTCCCCCACACCAATCCATAAATAGAATAATATCACTGTAAAACACAAGAATTCACCTGGACAGAGATCTACCTCTGCAGACCATTCCACTGGTTCAGATTTGGCTCATCTAAACCTGAGGGGGGACACACTGTTACAAGAGGAATACTGCCTTACCCCTCCTTTTAACATCATTGTTCACTGAGCCAACAGTGTACCAAACCCACTGTGCCATTGCAAAACACACATGCCCAAATAGAAAGCCCAGAATCCACCCTGTTCACACTGCTTCATTACCCATGCGACATGGTGATCTTACCACGAGGAGTTACCAGTCCAATTTAAAGAGGTTGCAGACAAAAGCACTGTCAATCTTCTCCTCATAAAACTGGTGTACCAATGCCAGACAGAAAAGACAGGTCTAGGTTGTGTTCTTGCTACAAGTGGAACTGACACTGGGCTGACACTTAATTATAATTATATAATTAAGTCTATCTACTGCTATAACTACCTCAATCATCATGCACAATACTTTGATAGTGTAATCTATTGCCCTTCGTAGTGTTTCATATTTAATGACAATCATTTTTTGATTGTCTTCCACTTAATCCTCTACCAGGTTCACGGAGGGGGGTGGTGTTCCCCATGCCCATCCAGGGAAGAACGTTTCAGGCGCTGGGCAGATACAGTCCAGCATCTATTGCTGGACACATTCACTCTATCTCTCTCTCTCTCACACACACACACACACACACACACAACAGTCTATATGGGGCTATTTGGAGCATTCAATTTACCTTGAATCCATTTTTGGACTGTGTGAGGAAACCGGAGAACGCGGAGGAAACCCACACGGACACAGGGAGAACATGGAAACTCCACCCAGATTGGATTTCGAACCTTAATTCTCAGCACTGAGAGGCGAACCTCTAGGCTACTGTGCCAAGCTATGAACATAATTTAATTGAATCAATTTAAATGTAAATTTGTTTATATTGATTTCTATTTCTGTGGAATGGGGACTTTGTTGTTAGCACGTTTCATTATTCATTGTTCTGCTATTGCAATTTTGTCCTTGTATTTGCCTAGACATGGTATGTCATTGTTTTTTTACTTATTACTTTACTTATTAATCTTTTTTTAGTTTTAGTTTCAGTTTTGCAATTATTCAAATTCATCTAGTGGTTCATAAAAAACAGACTCGAAGGCCCTTGCTTTTGCTCCACTTTCATCCTTAAGAGTCGTTAAGAGAGACAAGAATAATAAAGCATAACAGAACAAAGTTCCTATAAATCACTGCACACACATCAATGAATTATGTACACAAGTACAAGATCTTAAATAAATAAAATAAAAAATATAATAAAAAGTTTCAATATTATTGTTAGGACTGCAATCTGAACTTCTGTATGAATTTGTGTGTGCTCGTTTGTAGTAATTAATTCATTGGTCTTTTGTTAGGGTGGCACGGTGGCTTAGTGGTTAGCACGTTCACCTTGCAGCGCTAGGGATTCCCGGTTCGAATCCCCATCTGGGTGGAGTTTCCATGTTCTCCCCATGTCCGCGTGGGTTTCCTCCGGGTTCCTCCCACAGTCCAAAAACATGGATGGTCAACTGAATTCTCCAAATTGCCCCATATAGAGTGTGTTTGTGTGAGTGAGTGTGTGCGCAGCGATGGATTGGCGTCCTGTCCTGGGTGTATCTGCCCAGCGCCCGAAACGTTCTCCCCTGGATGGGCATGGGGAACCCCACCACGAACCTAATAGAGGATTAAGCGGAAGATAATGGATGGATGGATGGGTCTTTTGTTAATTATTTTCAGCTGTGTTTGCCCTACATGTGTATTCCTTCTGTGTATTTAAGCCTGTCTTTTTCCCCACAGTCTGTGTGTGTTTGGATTGTCCCACAATGTTTTATGCAAGCCTTTTTTCACACTGCACCAGTGACACCAGTTCATGACAATTATTAAAATTTTTAAATTCACCTAGTTTAATGCTGCCGAGCAAATGATTCTAAGGTCAATCTTAAAACATATTCATTCATTCATCATCTCCCGCTTTATCCTCTATTAGTGTCGCGGTGGGGTTCCCCATGCCCATCCAGGGAAGAACGTTTCGGGCGCTGGGCAGATAGACCCAGGACAGGGCGCCACTCTATATGGGCGGGTTAGCTCAGTGGTTAGGGTGTTGGGCTATCAATCAGAAGGTTGGGGGTTCAAATCCCAGGCCCATTGAAGTTACCAATGTGGGTTCTTGAGCAAGACCCTTAACCCTCATTGCTCCAGGGATGCTGTGATGAACCCTGTGCTCACCTTGTAAGTCGCTTTGGATAAAAGCGTCCAATAAATGACCCAATTTTTCTATATGGGGCAATTTGGAGAATTCAATTGACTTGATCCATGTTTTTGGACTGTGGGAGGAAACCGGAGAACCCGGAGGAAACCCACGCGGACACGGGGAGAACATGGAAACTCCACCCAGATGGGGATTCAAACCAGGAATCCCTAGCGCTGAGAGGCGAACGTGCTAACCACTAAGCCACCGTGCCGCCTCTTAAAACCCATTAAATTAATGTTTAAATAAACGAACTAACTATATTTTTACAGTAAAAAGCAAAATAACAGAAATGAACCTTTGGTACTATAATAAATACATTCCAAAGCTTACTGTATTTTAGAAAATAATCCATATCAAGTAAAAGCATTAAGTTTAAACCAAAATAATATGAAGGTAAATGACAATTTACATTTTTTTTAGTTTAGCAGACGCTTTAATCCAAAACAGCTTACAAGTATCCCAATGTGGTGTCAGAACATAAGGTTGGCCATGATACAGTATCACCATGGAGCAATGAGAGTTAGTGTTTGCTCAAGGAAACATATTGGTAACTGCAATGGACCTGGGATTTGAACCCACAACCTTCAAATTGACAACCCTACACCTTACCATCTAAGCTAACACACCCACATTTGGTAAATGAGTAAAGTAATAACCATAGACTTTATCCTGTCCACTGATAAACACATACACATGAGCTAAGCTGACCAATATTAATTTTTTACACTTTTGGCCATGACTATACAGTACCCCTAAAAAAGAATAATGAAGCCATGTAGTAAGAAATTGTTAGCATTCACAGAGAGTAGAAAAAAACAGGCAGAGCTTTCCATTGCTTTCAGACCGTCATAATTTCTAACTTGTATTATGATTTAGTGCCATATCCTGTATACCAACTAGTAGTTTATATCATCACCAACTGAAAATTCAATAAAAAATATAGTTCAATATATTTAAACAATATTTGTTTACTATACAGGTAGCACGGTGGCTTAATAGTTAGCCTCATGTTCGCCTCTAAGCGCTGGGGTTTCAGGTTTGAATCCCAAACTGGGTGAAGTTTTCATGTTCTCCCTGTGTCTGAGTGTGTGTCTCCCAGTGTCTGTATGAGTCTGTATACAATATTTTTTTTAAATGCTCATCTGGGAATGTGGCTTAGTGGTTAGCATGTTCGCCTCCCAGTGCTTGTCCAAATCCCGATCTGGATGGAGATTCTGTGTTCTCTCCTTTTCCATGTGGGTATCCTCTGGGTTCTCTGGTTTCATCCCACAATCCAAAAACATGGATTTAAGGTAATATAGTGTGTGATTGTCTGTGTGAGTGAGTGTGATCAGTGATAGATTGGTGCCCTGTCCTGGGTAATATGCCCAGCACCTGAAATGTTCTCCCCTGGATGGGCATGGGAAACCCCACCCCTTACTATGCACGTGATTGGTCTGTGAGTTTACTGCACATCGAAGCCCGTACCACAAAAGTTCCGCCGCTCAAAACAAACAGTGAAAATTAAATCAAGAGTTTATTGATTTGGGTCCGCAGTGAACGTCTGGACTGTAGTCCACCTACTAGTGACCTCTGGTCTAGCTGATTACTAAAATTAGCCTTAATAAAAAATGTATCAAAAGACTTCTTGTGAGAAAATCAAACACCATTACCTGCCAGAGCCACACTTTACCTGTATGTGTCATATGGTAGTGCATACCTTTAGACTACTAATGCCAATGAATTATGTGTAATCATCAATCAAATATCTTTTGAATGTTTTCTCCTCTTTTTCAAGTTGCATTCCTTGCAGATATACGTGCAGGACAGCATGTCAGCACAGCTCTCTTCACTGCATCAGTGTGTAGTATGAACTTAGCAACTTCACATGTGTCAATCACAGCCATTTGACTTATTGCTGATTTTTTAGTGTGAGGGCAGAGGGTAGAACACTTACCCAGGACACCACCCTCCCATTGAAGCATGGCAACCGGGCATTATCATCTGAAATCTCTTCTTTGACCACACTGTTTGAAAAAACACACACAAGGCAGTTAAAAACTTATTCATTCCGATTCTTATTCTTATCTATAAAAGCTGAGGCATACTGGAAAATGTCATTGTGGAATTTTTCACAAAGCTCATAAATAACTGTTAATTACAACATACCACGGGAGTCATAAGGAACTCAGTTAATTAGGCTTTTTCTGATGTCATAACAAGTAAAATGCAGTTGTCTCATTATGAACAAGATAAGTGTCTAGAGAAATTCTTATTAATAGGTTGATCAAGTGTTAGGATGTGTCAGTTGCTGCTCATCCCCAGCAGGAAATTCAATACAGAAATACCAGGCAGTTAGCATTTAACCCTCTGTAAAATGGGTTAGCGATTACACACCTGTTAACCTTAGACCTTACAGATAAGATACACACCAATACACTGAACACACAAACCACATCATTTTTTTTATAATATTCTTATTTTTACCCATTTTTAGCTGCACATTTTCCCCAGATTATTGCCAGTGGCATGCCAGAGACCAGAATATAGAATGGTTGCAGGACTTGTGGATCCTGCAGAAATGTGATGCCATCTAATATGCGTTGCAAGATTGAAATGCGTTGCAAGATAGTTTAAACCAGGGCTTAAAACTCAATTGCACCGGGGATCAAAACTCAAGCAGACTTTAGGTCATGGGCCGAACAGGATAAACATTTATTGAACACAATAAAAGTAAATGTTTTCTGAACAAGAATGGAAATAAAAACAGGAATATTATTCAACAATAAATACATTTAAACTTTATATAACTTAAAATACTTCCTATAAAAAAAAAATATTTTGTCAAAATAATAAAAGTTACGAATATGAACATGCTACAAAAAAACAAGAAAAAATTAAATTTTTTCCACAAAATTAAAAATAACAAATCAAAACATTCAGTATTTTTTTGCTCGTGGGTCATATAAGAAAAATAAATTTAAACTTTAAATAGTTATAAAAAATTTTTAATGTTCCTTTAAAACCATATCACCAGGCCATTAATAACAATAACAATAGATCAACGTAAAATGTAAAAATCTCGCAGGATAGATATAATTGTATTATGGGCCAGATATGGCCTGCGGGCCTTGAGTTTGATATCTTCTGTATGTTTTAAAGCATCAAATCACTTGGCTCGAGAATTAGAAAATAAAGAAAATGTATCTGTGCTATTAGTTTGAATATTCAGTTAGGGCATGCATAACCCCGCTTCAAATGCGCATATACGTACTGAAGGAAACCAGGAGGCCAAGCGTAGTAGAGTTTATTAAAGGAACAGGTAACATATATAAAGCAGTATATAACATATACAACATATATATTATATATAACGTGAAAACGAACACATGACCAGACAACAAACAAATAAGAACACTATTAATTAACTAAAACAAGAGTGCTAATTGAGGGAACATTGACTAATTAATTGAAACCAAAAAGTTCTCCTTACAGCTGCACAATACATTGTATTTTATTGAACTAATTTTGCATGAGATTCTTTTTATGCTATTTGTCAAGTGCTAGCAACTTAAAGCATAGCTCTTCAACCATGACAAAAGAACATGCAATGTTTTTACTGTAGTCATCAATCTAAGCCCCCTCTTACCTTCACTCTATCTTTTCAAAATACACCCCGTCTCGTTCACTTCGCTCCAGTGATGATTGCCGCCTGGCGATTCTCACTATGTGGCGTTCACCACTGCAAAATGGTAGAACGATCTTCCCAACTCTGTCCGTAAGGCAGAATCACTAAACAGTTTTAAGAAACTACTGAAGACGCATCTCTTTAACAAATACCTGTTATAATTTTTTTTTTTTTTTTAAATAAAGGGGGGGGGGGGGCGCAGCTTCGAATAACAATCAGGTTTGATGAATTTACAGTATAGTTGGTTTTCTCCATGGCTTCTGACTTGTGGTGTTCTCATTTGTAAGTCGCTTTGGATAAAAGCGTCTGCTAAATGACTAAATGTAAATGTAATGTAAATGTAAGCCATTCTAAGGTGTTGATCAGAGACATTGCTACCCTGTGGTGACACATCTGTCCTGTTTTATAGCTTTTCTGTTTTATGGACCATCACACCTGAATAAATCAGGTGTGAATACATCAAGTCTGAATAAAACCAAATGGTGCACAACCCATGTGGGATCCTGTGATGAATAAAAACAAACACATGATTGTCCAGATAAACCGTTTTATTCTGACTCATCCGAGTATAACCCTGCCTTTACAGGTACTTTTCATGCAATCACTGCTTTGGTTACATTTTGTTGTATCTATATATACATTAAGGTGGCACGGTGACTTAGTGGTTAGCACGTTCGCCTCTCAGCGCTAGGTATTCCCGGTTCGAATCCCAATCTGGGTGGAGTTTCCATGTTCTCCCCATGTCTGCGTGGGTTTCCTCCGGGTTCTCCGGTTTCCTCCCACAGTCCAAAAACATGGATCAAGTCAATTGAGTTCTACAAATTGCCCCATATAGAGTGTGTATGTTTGGATGAGTGTGTGCCCAGCGATGTATTGGCGCCCTGTCCTGGGTGTATCTGCGAAACGTTCTCCCCTGGATGGGCATGGGGAACCCCCCCGCGACCCTGATATAGGATAAAGCAGAAGATAATGATTGGATGGATATATATACATTAAGTAGGGGTGTAACAGTACACAAAATCAGTTTGGTTCACACCAGGGTATGGACCTCACAGGTCAGTACGGTTCAGTGGGGCTCACTGTATTTCCATCTCTTAATTATAACTTTTATATGCAGTAATGCTTACAGGCATTACAGTACACGCTCATTGCTTCAGTAATGGAATAGTTCTGTCTGATTTCACATCTCTGGAACAGAGGATTAAGCATACCTATATGTTAAAAATGTAGGTTTATGAGCTCTGGTTATCGATGTGGATTATTCATCCAACATGTGTTAGCACATTTAAATGTTTCCACAAACATCTCACAACGCCAACAACACCACCGCCTCTGCGCTGCTCCAGTGCTGTTGTCAATCACAGGAACCCAAACTCCTTCCACAAAGTTGATTTGAATGAAACAGTGTGTGTCATTTGCGTATATTTATTTATATTTTAAATTTATTTAAACAGGCACATCATTAAGAACATGTTCTTATTTACAATAACAGCCTGGCAAGAAGCAGAAGTATATTGTTTCCACTTGCACTCCATGCTGCGCCTCTAAATTGAGCTACTCTCGGGTGTAGAGCTCGTCTCTAAATTTTAGCTCCGCCTTGTTTTTTTGTTGATGTTGTTCTGTTTTTTAATGTTGTATTCTGCGTAGGAAAGTGCATACCAAATTGTGAGGCCCTTACTGAACTGTTCACGCAGAATACAGTGTACAGCAGGGGTGCCCACACTTTTCTGGCCTGAGATCTACTTTTCCATTGGACAGGTCATCGAAATCTACCGGGGTCAATCTCTATTTTTTAGGCTTTCATATTAAAACCTGTTTACACACATCATGTTAGTATTGTCGAATCTGTTAGAATTGCTCTTTTATTAAACACATTCCAGCAAATAGCACGGAGAAAACCTGATTTTAGTTAAACCCAAATGACCAAACACACAGTATACAGCACAAATGTACAACAATCACTGTAACCCACAATTCCCCAAACAGAACATCCATCCATCCATTATCTTCTGCTTTATCCTCTATTAGAGTCGTGGGGGGGGGGAGTCCCCCATGCCCATCCAGGGGAGAACACTTCGGGCGCTGGGCAGATACACACAGGACAGGGCGGCAATCTATCACTGGGCACACTCACACACACAAACACACTCTATATGGGGCAATTTGGAGAATTCAATTGACCTTGATCCATGTTTTTGGACTGTGGGAAGAAACCGGAGAACCTGGAGGAAACCCACGTGGACACGGGGAGAACATGGAAACTCAACACAGATTGGGATTCGAACCAGGAATCACTAACGCTGAGAGGAGAACATGCTAAACCACTAAGCCACTGTGCCGCCCCCAAACAGAACATGAACATTAATAAAAGCAAATGCATTTTCAGTTTGACAAAAAATATTCATCCTCCCATTCTAAATGAAAGTGGAACATTTTAGTTCTTTTTGAGCTTCACTCATCCTTCACTTGTCTTGTCAGTCAAATAAAGTGTAAAAACACAAACAGAAACTATCTAATGTAATGTAATGTAAATATAATGTAGATGATTCTCGAGGCAGTGCTTCGGATTTAGGCTCGGAGGCGTGGCCACGTGCCGGTTTGGGAACAGAGAGATCGCGATTTAGAATGAATCACATTGTGTGTGAATGTGTGTGTGTGTGTGTGTGTGTGTGTGTGTGTGTGTGTATAAGCACTTCAGATAATGTGCTTTAAAAAAAAAAAGCGGATACCTGATAAACGCTTTTTTTTTCAAACCTCCATCGCGATCGACCTGACACCCCTGGTGTACACCCTATCATTAAGTAAGAAAATTAAGTACATTTTTAATACAGTTTTGTCTTCCATCAACTCAATTTGCAGAAAGTCCTCAAATTTAAGGTGATTTTTAAATATTTCTGTAAAGTCTAAATGGTAAAAAACAACCTTTCCTATGACAAGAATCTGGAGAACTCTCAGTTTGTATAGAGCAAGGTCAGAAAGGACTACTGAACACTGAAAACTCTTGCTTCATACATCATTAAAAAAAGTTCTCTGCAACTAAGATTATCTCAATGGTTGTGAAATCCAACAAGGGGTTTAAATGTCAGTTTTGAACTCATTCAACTAAATAAACTTGAACGACTAAATAAATAACTGAAGTAGAACAAAACTCGGGGTGTCATATTTGCAGACGATGATTCGATGGTTGGTGTGAAAAAGTACACTAAAACTGATTGAAGGCAAGACAAAACAGAAGGCAATTAATACATTTATTAACGGAACTGTAAGCATGATTGGACAAGCAACCGAAACTAACTGAACTCAACAAAACTGACTGAAGATCCAAGCCGAAAAACAAGGAAACTAAATACACAAAAAAGTAATTTGAGGAAAGCAGAAAAAGGAGCAAAATACACATAATAAAATAATTATCGAAAAATCAAATAAGCACGAAAAAACACAGAAACACAGGAATGTAAACAAAGGCACGTGGACAGAATGACAGTTCACTCAGACAGGGAAGCAGAGTAGCTGATCCATGAACCCCTCCCAAAAGTAAGACTCCCTTATTTTCCAGACAGATGAAAAAGGGGTGACGAGGGATACGAGGGTAGGAGGAGAGCTTACTGACATGAAAAAGCAGTGAAGTGGAAGAATGTCCCCCCAAAAGTATCAATGGAACCTGGGGCAGAGTTCTCTGATGTCTCCATTAAAGTGAAGGTACCAAGAGGCCTGGATGACAAGGCACAGCTGACCGTAAACTGTCCATGTCAGATGAGCTCAATGGTTGGGGGGGGGGCAGACACGCATGGGCTAGATTAAATTACAGGCAATGAATACATCTATTAAAAGAAAGCTAAATAAATTGTACATATAAAACAAATGCAATAAAATCTAAATTCTGTAATTTGTGATTTGTCAAATCCAAATATATTTTTTGAGTTATTTTTTACCACAGGAATACATGACCCTTTGTTTAATTATACTGTTGTTTGAGAATTTAACACGCTAATTGATTTGAGGATAGAATTTTACAACCAGGGCGATACGGTGCTTTAGTGGTTAGCACGTTCGCCTCTGAGAGCTGGGGATCCAGGTTCGAATCCCAATCTGGTCTGGAATTGCCATGTTCTCCCCGTGTCTTCATGGGTACCACGGTTTTATCACACAGTCCAAAAACATGGATTAAAGGTAAATGAAATGCCCCATATAGAGTGTGTGTGTGTGTGTGTGTCTGTGAGTGAGTGTCTGTGTGAGTGAGTGTGCCCAACGACAGATTGACGCCTTTTATAGAGTGCATCCGCCCAGCACCAGAAACATTCTCCCCAAGATGGACAACAACCCCATGACCCTAGTAGAGAAATAAGCGGACGATAATAAATGAATTAATTAATGAATGAATAATTTTACAACCAAAATTTTGGCAAAAATAGTCGACCACAAAACATATTTCAATCAGTTTTTTGTCCATCGCAGGTGATTTCCAACCAAAACAACTTTAAGATTTTTTTTAACAGTTTTAGCTGTCGACAGTTCTATGTTATTTCACGGTAACCTGACAGTTTCCTAAGAAATACTACCTGAGCGCTTCATTATTACACACATATTTGGATCCCCCATGCCCATCCAGAGGAGAATGTTTTGGGCGCTGGGCAGATACACCCAGGACATGGCGCCAATCTATTGCTGGGCATATAGAGTAAAAGACCTAAATATTTAAGGAATTGACCTGTAGTGGTAATTAGACAGAAATTGGGTAACTCCTAAATTCTGTCCTTTAATCTCCTTTAATACAGTTTTCTCTTCACGTTTGCCTCTCAGTGCTGGGGATCCAGGTTCGAATCCCAATCTGGTTGGAGTTTCCATGTTCTTCCTGTGTCTGAGTGGGTTTCCTCTTGGATTCAAGGTAAATTGATTGCTCTCGATTGCCCCTATATAGTCTGTGTGTATGTGCATGAGTGCGTGCGTGCCAATTGATTATAGAAATGTGCCCAGTGCCCAAAATGTTCTCTTCTGGATGGGCATAAGGAAACCCCTCTGCGACCCTAATAGAGAATTCAGTGGAATATAATTAATGACTTAACTTAATTGTGAGCTTTACACACAGACAAATTACTACAGATTTTTTAGTCAGTAAATGCTTTGCTAATTTTACATGATAATAATTTTAAAGGGTGCTTGAATTTTTGTGAACCTTTTTAAATTCTTCTATATTTCTGCAAAAATTTGACCTTGAACTTCAGATTTTCAAACAACTCGTAGCCAAGTCAAACAGATGAGATAAAAATATTACTTGCGAGTGGCAAAAGTATGTAAAGCCTTTGATTTCAGTACCTGGTGTGACCCCGTTGTGAATCAATATATATATTGTTGTAATTTTTTCATTAGACCTTAATATCAGCGTAGCTTATTCCTCTGCACAAAATACCACCTTTATGTTGTTGTTTTTTTCCCATGCACTTATAGCTTCAGATCCTTTCACTGCATTTCTATTGGATTACGGTCAAGGATCATTCCAAATATATTTCTTTCTTCATGTTTTGGAACAACTTGTGTGCTTAGGATCGTTGTTTTGCAGAATGGCCCATGTTTTTTGAGCAAAGATATCAAAACATTTTCTTTTATTATATATTTATTTGAGAAACCAAACTGATACAATATAACAAGATAAAAGAAAACGAAAGAAAACTAAATAAAAAAAATAAATTAAATTTAATATATTAAAAATATATATCCATCCATTATCTTCCGCTTTATCCTAGGCAGATACACCCAGGACAGTGTGCCAACCTATCACACCCACACACTCACTCTACATGGGGCAATTTGGAGAACTCAATTGACTTGATCCATGTTTTTGGACTGTGGGAGGAAACCGGAGAACCCGGAGGAAACCCACACAGACACGGGAGAACATGGAAACTCCACCCAGATGGGGATTCGAACCGGGAATCCCTAGCGCTGAGAGGCAAACGTGCTAACCACTAAGCCACCGTGCCGCCCAAAAATATATATATTAAATCTAATTATAAATACTTAAAAGAAAACAATTTGGGGGTCAATCTGCTGGCATAAACTGCAGAAGTGCATTAAAATATTTTTTTAAAGTTTCCATTTGTCAAAGAAAGCAACCGTATCACCTTTAATTGTAAACCTGATCTTTTCTAGCTTAAGTATGCGTAAAACAACACAAAGCCACGATGCAATCAAGTGTGGTTTTTTGGACTTCTATAATGTCAAAATACGATGTTTCATAATAAAGAGGTGAATGCAAGAATTTCAGATTGGACAGAGGTGAATGGGGGTACACCAGCAAAACAACCAAATATTGCTATAAAGGGAAGCATGTTAAATTTGACACCTGGAAATCAAAACATTTTCATTAGATATTGCTAGTAGAGTTCAGAATTTATTGCTTAATCAATGATCACTAAGGTCCCTGGCCCAGATGTACATAGCAAAACAGGGCCAAACCATTACATTACCACCACTGTGTTTCAGAGATGGAACAAGGTTTTTGTACTGGAATGTTTTTCTTTCTCCAAACATAACAATTTTATTTAAACCAAAAAACTCCATTTAGGTCTCATCCATCCGTAACACATTGTTCCAAGAACATTCTTTCTTGTCCATGTCATCTGAGCAAAGTGAAGATGTTCTTTTTGGAGAGTAGTTGCTTTTTTGGGCAACCTGCAAGACACACCATTGTTGCTCAGTGTTCTAATGAACATTACCATCACCCAATGTGAAATTCCTTTACTTGTTCACAAATTACATTTGGTTCCTTTGTGACCCTGAGAACTATTACTTGCCTTGCTTTGCTGATCAACCACTCCTGGGTAGTGTAATAATGGTTGTGAAATTCCTTTATTTGTACATGATCTGTCTGACTGTGGATTGGCGAAGAATCAAACTCTTGCATTAGTGATGTGACCTTTTCCAGTCTGATGAGAATCAGCATATTTTGAAATTCTCTGAAATCTTGCTGGCCATCAACAGTTCCCAGTTCTTTTTAATTTTCCAGGGTACTCAATCAGTTTAAATTGTAATACCATTGAAACACATTTCTATTAATCTTAAAGATGCACATACTTTTGCATTGATATGTAATAGTAAATTGTTTTCCCCAATAATTAGGGATCATTTGTTTGATTTGTTTGACTATTCACACTTGATTGAAAATCTGAAGTTTTATGTCAAATTTATGCAGACATGTAATTTACTTTAAAGAACAAATGTAATTTTAGCTGACTCTACTGCTTCTGTAGATGTAGGTACAGACTAATGTATTGTTCAGCTAGTGAGATTTTAGCAATACTGTGATTTGTGTTCTTAGATGGACCTGCTCATTGTCATAACTAAATACACTTAAAATAGCTTGAAATTATTGTATGAAGTCGAAACTGACCTAAAAATATCATTTAGCTGAATATCAAAGTGTGAACAAGAATTTTATTATTTTGCTACTTATTTACTATAGCATTTATAAAATTGATTAGATATATTGTGTCTTGGTTATCAAAAGAAAAAAATATTTCCAAATTTTTATTTTTTTAAACACTGAACAGGTGACATGCCAACCAAACCATATACACAACTTCAATTAATTAGCACAAATAAAAAGAGATTGTTTTTCAATAGGGCTGCACCTAACGATTAATTTTCTATAATTGTTCTATAATTAGTTGATTAATCTAAAAATTATTACTCTAATATGATTGTGTTTGGAATTAAAATTGCTTCATTTACTTAAATAATGAAAAAAAAACTTTTTATGTTGAAATATTTTCTTTAATCAAACACAGTGCTCTTAAGGGCACTATTGAAACACAAAAATGCTTTAGCATTAACGGCTTTATCAAAGATTTAGATTTTTGTAACCCTAGCCTGTTTAAACCAATCTGGAAATTACTGATGTATGAAGAGTTGATAAGGTGTGAAGTGCTGGTGTTATTGCGAAACAATTTGTACTCGAGCAGGAGAGGGAATTGGGTCAGGGGGCAGGTGGTTGGTTTGTTAGAAAGTAGAGTTCAGAAGACATCCATCTCAGAGACGCATGAGAATTAGAAAAGGAAATGGAAATGGAATTCATGTGGTGCAGGTGAGAGACTGATTCTTCATATGTGCTCACAGAATGGCTACAGGATGCCAGTGGCTGGACATTTTAGGTTGGTGATTTATTCTGAGGCCAGTAGCATTCAAGGGGTGTTTAAAAATTCCAGCAGCACTGCAGCAGCTGAGGCACTCATTACAGTTCAGCACACAATAACATAATATTTTACTGCTGTGTTGAAATCCTTCACAACCCAAATTATTCCTGCTCTGTCAGGGTGATGACTATTTGACAGCATAATAGCATAATGGGAGGTACAAAACATCCAAGGGACTATATTTCATGGAACTACTTGAAATCATTCATTGCAATTCACCTTATGCATTCAAACTAAAGTTCTAGCACCAAGATGTTTATAAGACTGTAATACGTAATAAACCATATATGACATGAACACATTCCACCTGTTACATTGTTTGTTTACCAATAAGTGATACTTACTAGGAATAGTAAGTTAGTAAATTGTTAAAGAAAAGTAATATTCATGAGACTAATACAGATATTCTGTAAATAAAATATATTTGTTTAAAAAGCAGGTCTGATTAGAAAAAAGACTGTCACCGTATTTACAGCCGCTTGTAGCGTGACTTGAATGTCGAAAATAAACTGTGGGTTGTAACTAATATAATGAACAATTTGCATAAAAACAAGGTGTACCTAATAGAGTGGCCGTTAAGTGTAAATAAATCCTCTCTGTCATTGAAAATCAACATTCCAAATAGTAACAAAGCAACCAGAGACTACAGCATTGTTAAGTGTTAGAAAACTAAAATAAAATACATATAAAAGTCTAGTTTTTACCAGAATGTTGAATTAACAACCAGTGTTAAATAACTGAAAGGCTAATTGGAAATCGGTCTATTGCAATTAACCTTCTGCATCAGAACTAAAGTTCTAGCACTAACATGGTTATAAGACTTTAATGTTTAATAAAACATTTATGACATGAGCTAGGAATAGTTAAAGTTGTAATATTAATGAGACTACTACAGATGTTCTGTAAATAAAATGCATTTGTTCAAAGAGCAGGTCTGATAAGAAAAAAGACTGTCACTATGTTTACAGCCACTTGTAGCGTGACTTGAATGTTGAAAATAAACTGTGGGTTGTAACTAATAAAATGAACAATTTGCATAGAAACAAGGTGTACCTAATAGAGTGGCCGTTAAGTGTGAATAAATCCTCTCTGTCATTGAAAATCAACATTACAAACAGTAACAAATTAAACAGATACTACAGCATTGTTAGGTTTAGGAAACTAAAATAAAATACATCTAAAAGTCTAGTCTTAGCCAAAAGTGTTACTGAGCCGTAAAAATTATTTACAATATTTACAGCAATTTTACAATTTTACCATTGGAGGTGGGGCATTGATTTTATCTCTGCCCTTATCCAGACACTACAATCCATTTAATGTACAACAGTCTGTGATTATTGCTTTAATAAAGACAGGTAAGCTACTGACACATCATAATACATCATACATCTTTCTTTATTAGGTATTTAATAAAATAACATACTTAAATATAAAAAAAAACTGCCAGATACAGGGGAAACTGATGGAGCTACAAAGCACTGAAACAGGACAGTAGTAGAGTGTGAGAATCCAACAACTACCAACAACCAGTGCAATTTACCTTCTGCATAAGAACTAGAGTTCTAGCACCAACGTGGTTAAGACTGTAATGCTTAATAAACCACATATGACATGTTTACTACGAGCTGAACACATTCCACCTGTGACATTGTTTGTTAACCAATTAAGCGATCCATACGGGGAATATTTAAAGTCGTAATATCCATGAGACTACTACAGATGTTCTGTAAATAAAACGCATTTGTACAAAGAGCAGGTCTGATTAGAAATAGGACAGACACTATGTTTACAGCCACTTGTAGCGTGACTTGAATGTCGAAAATAAACTGTGGGTTGTAACTAATAAAATGAACAATTTGCATAGAAACAAGGTGTACCTAATAGAGTGGTCATTAAGTGTAAATAAATCCTCTCTGTCATTGAAAATCAACATTACAAACAGTAACAAATTAAACAGATACTACAGCATTGTTAGGTTTAGGAAACTAAAATAAAATACATCTAAAAGTCTCGTCTTAGCCAGAAGTGTTGCTGAGCTGTAAAAAGTATTTACAATATTTACAGCAATTTTACAATGATGTTTTTTATATTTGTCCTTTAAATGTATTTTGCCATTGGAGGTGGGGCATTGATTTTATCTCTGCCCTTATCCAGACACTACAATCCATTTAATGTACAACAGTCTGTGATTATTGCTTTAATAAAGACAGGTAAGCTACTGACACATCATAATACATCATACATCTTTCCTTATTAGGTATTTAATAAAATAACATAATTTATTATACTTTAATATAAAAAAAACCTGCCAGATACAGGGGAAACAGAAACAGGACAGTAGTATGGACAGAGTGTGAGAATCCAACAACTACCAACAACCAGTGCAATTTACCTTCTGCATAAGAACTAGAGTTCTAGCACCAACGTGGTTAAGACTGGAATGCTTAATAAACCACATATGACATGTTTACTACGAGCTGAACACATTCCACCTGTAACGTTGTTTGTTAACCAATTAAGCGATCCGTACGGGGAATATTTAAAGTCGTAATATCCATGAGACTACTACAGATGTTCTGTAAATAAAACGCATTTGTACAAAGAGCAGGTCTGATTAGAAATAGGACAGACACTATGTTTACAGCCACTTGTAGCGTGACTTGAATGTCGAAAATAAACTGTGGCTCGTAGCAGATCTGTTTCCTATAGGAGCCAGCGTTTCAAAATACAGGATTTGTGTCAGCTGTCAGCATTTGCAAACTAAAGCCATTAAAGCCAGGCCCGATAGTTGGGGGAATGTTGGAGGTGTGTGGTGAGCTGGGTGTGATCTGTGGAAGAACATGACATTGAAGCTGAACGAACGCGATTTCTTACCCAAAATCCTGATCCATGGACTTGAAGAAGAATTTGTAGCTATTGATAGGTCGATTACTGAGGACATTTTTGAAGTCGGCAAGTGTGACTTTATCGGGAGAAACGGCGAGTTTGACTAAATAAGGAGTCTCCTCCTCATCTACGTGATATATGATTTTAGTCTCCGCCATGAGCGACTAGCTACGACAACCATTGACAGTCCGGCAGCTGTAGAATACACAAATGAGGGTGTACGATCGCAAATAAACAACGGCGCGGTGCTACAATGGCGACATGGCTCGCCGGCTGGTTCACGTAGGGAAGCAGATAAGCTCGCCTGTTTCGGGCTGGACTCGCGTTGGAGACATGCTCGCGTCCTGCGCGTCCGTTACTGCGGCGGCGTCAGTGCGACTCGGTGAAACAGGAAGGGCCGCTTCAGATCGCGGTCAGAGCGCGGCCGCATCCCAAACCGCACACTCTCTCACTTAATAATACCTTCAAATGGAACACCACCAGGTGTTGCCATAGTTACCATAAGTGGCGCGTTTGCGATACGAAATAGTAAGAAATATGTGGTTTTGGACGCAGCCTTCTGTCGAGAAAAGGCTGATTATAGTTGGAGCGAAAAGTCGTGCTTCCCTCTAGTGTTACACAATGTAAAATACACACGTTTAATACAGAAGACAAGTGGAATTGCATTTTAAGCGTACAACAGCATGAACACCACTGTGCACCTCCTGCTCAACATGCTGAGGATGAATGTTCATTAAGCAGAGGATAATCTCCAAAATGCATAATGTTATATATTATTCATTCATTCATTCATTATCTCCCGCTTTATCCTCTATTAGGGTCGCGGTGGGATTCCCCATGCCCATCCAGGGGAGAACATCTCAGGCGCTGGGCAGATAGACCCAGGACAGGGCACCAATCCATCGCTGGGCACACACTCACTCACACAAACACACTCTATATGGGGCAATTTTGAGAATTTAATTGACTTGATCCATGTTTTCGGACTGTGGGAGGAAACCGGAGAACCCGGTGGAAACCCATGCAGACACGGGGATAACATGGAAACTCCACCCAGGTGGGGATTCAAACCGGGAATCCCTAGCGCTGAGAGGCGAACGTGCTAACCACTAAGCCACCGTGCCGCCCGTTATATATTCATTCATTCATTATCTCCCGCTTTATCCTCTATTAGGGTCGCGGTGGGGTTCCCCATGCCCATCCAGGGGAGAACGTCTCGGGCGCTGGGCAGATAGACCCAGGACAGGGCGCCAATCCATCGCTCCGTTATATATTATATCCTGCTAAATATACTAAATAGGATTAACGTTATTTTGGCACATTACAAAAAAAGAATACAAATTCATTCATTCATTATCTCCCGCTTTATCCTCTATTAGGATGTTAGGATGTGGGGTTCCCCATGCCCATCCAGGGGAGAACTTCTCGGGCGCTGGGCAGATAGACCCAGGACAGGGTGCCAATCCATCGCTGGGCACACACTCACTCACACAGACACACTCTATATGGGGCAATTTTGAGAATTCAATTGACTTGATCCATGTTTTTGGACTGTGGGAGGAAACCGGAGAACCCGGTGGAAACCCACGCAGACACGGAGAACATGGAAACTCCACCCAGGTGGGGATTCGAACCGGGAATCCCTAGCGCTGAGAGGCGAACGTGCTAACCACTAAGCCACCGTGCCGCCCGTTTATATTATATCCTGCTAAATATACTAAATAGGATTAACGTTATTTTGGCACATTACAAAAAAGAATACAAATTCATTCATTCATTATCTCCCGCTTTATCCTCTATTAGGATGTTAGGATGTGGGGTTCCCCATGCCCATCCAGGGGAGAACTTCTCGGGCGCTGGGCAGATAGACCCAGGACAGGGCACCAATCCATCGCTGGGCACACACTCACTCACACAGACACACTCTATATGGGGCAATTTTGAGAATTCAATTGACTTGATCCATGTTTTTGGACTGTGGGAGGAAACCGGAGAACCCGGAGGAAACCCATGCAGACACGGGGAGAACATGGAAACACCCAGATGGGGATTCAAACCGGGAATCCCTAGCGCTGAGAGGCAAACGTGCTAACCACTAAGCCACCGTGCCGCCAATAATACAAATTAAAAAGTAAAAAATCTTTTAGATACAAATGGAAAAAATCATGCACATGATGCACATCCAGAGGAGAATGTTTTAGGCACTGGGCAGACACACCAAGGATAGGGTGCCAATCTATCACTGGGTACACTCACTCACACAGACATACAGTCAAACACATGCTATATGGGGCAGTTTAGAGCATTTAATTTACCTTGAATCCATGTTTTTGGACTGTGGGAGGAAACCGGAGAACCCGAAGGAAACCCATGCGGACATGGGGAGAAGATGGAAACTCCACCCAGATTGGGATTCGAACCAGGAATCCCTAGCGCTGAGAGGAGAACGTGTTAACCACTAACCAAAGAACCTGGAGGAAACTCAGATTTGGATTCGAACCTTAATGGAATTTTAATTTCATTTGAATATTTTTTTTTTAAAATAAAGGATTATCTTATCATAAAATAACTGATTGCAAGCAATTACATTTTTATCTAAAATGTTTGTATTTTTTAATTTGTATTATTAAAAAAAAAATACCAAAAAATAATATGCATTTTAAAAATAATACAAATTTAAAAGTACAAACATTTTAGATACAAATGTAATTGTTTGCATTCAGTTATTTTATGATAAGATAAGATAATCCTTTAATTAAAAATAAAAAATTCAAATGAAATTAAAATTACATTGAGGTTCGAATCTCAATCTGTTTTTTTTTTTTGACTGTGGATGAAAACTGGAGAATCCGGAGGAACATGGAAACTCCACCCAGATTGTGATTCAAACCTGAATCCCCAGTGCTGAGAGGCAAACATGCTAACCACTAAGACATCGTATACCGTAAAAGTATATATATATTTAAAAAAATTTAATACACAATTAAAAAGTTTTAAAAACTATATAAATAATCTTTGACATTTCTATCCTTGCCAAAGTAACCAGCAGCCATGGCATTTCACAGCACCTGCCTAGAACAGTGGGATTTATAATAACTGATATCTTAACATTACATTGCATTTAGTAATTTAGCAGATGCTTTTATATAAAGCACTTCCAGGTACAAGGACAATACAAGTCAGTAGTTAAGGAGGAACCAGCTAGACTGTAGTATAAAAGAGATAAAATAAGATAAGATAGAACTTTATTGATCCTTTTGAGATGATTCCAGGTGGAAAATAAATAAAGCATTAACATTATAATAAACACAGTAATAGAAATAGAGAAGAGGGGAAAAAAATAGGTAAAACACAGAAATAAAAAAAAGAATCATTATCCAGTCTGGTTTCAAGTGTAAATTCATCCTATTTTTTTTCCATATCAAGAGCTTCTGGAAGAAATGTGTTTTTAATTGTATCTTGAAAATGCTACATGTCTCAGCATTACAGACTGATAAAGCAAAAGCAAATTCTTAAATAACCTTTGGTACAAAAAAGTTTCTATATTTATTTTAACTTGGTATTATGAATAAGTCAGCCATTATATTTTATGCAACTATCTGAGATTTATAAGAGTAAGAAAAGGTCACTAAAATGGCTTGCTGAGATTATGGAAATGTTGTAGTTTATATTATGGTGGGTAGTAGTGTCCTCTCACAACATGGTATGGCTTTTGGTATACAATTTCCTAGTGGTCCATCCATAGGTCCCTTATTGTAAGGTTTGTATTCTCTCTGTGTTTACATTGGTTACCTGAGGAAGCTCAGATTACCTCCCACAATCCAAAAACAATTAAGTCAGGCGATAGGGACATACAAATTTGCTCTGTGCATCTGTCCTGCAATGGACTGCTAGTCTTTCCAGTGGTTCTAATTATTTTGTGACTAGTCAAAGTGACTACTGGGATATGGTCACTATACCCTAATCATTGCAGTAAGCATTTAGAAAATAAAGAGAAACGTGTGACACAGTGGCTTAGGGGTTAGCACATTCGCCTCTCAGCACTAGGGATTCCCGGTTCGAATTCTAATCTGGGTGGAGTTTCCATGTTTTCCCCGTGTCTGCTTGGGTGTTCTCTGGGATCTCCGGTTTCCTCCAAAAACATGGATCAAGGTTAATTGAGTTCTTCAAATTACCCCATTTAGAGTGTGTTTGGGTGACTGAGTGTGTCCCCAGTGGTAGATTGGCACTCTGTCCTTGGTGTATCTGCCCAGCGCCCGAAATGTTCTCCCCTGGATGGGCATTGGGAACCCCCCCGCGACCCTTGAAGAGGATAAAGCGGAAGATAATGGATGGATGGATGGAAGATAAACATGCACTGTAATATCTGGCTTTGACGCTTCAAATACTATTTGGCCACTGGAAGGCGATAGAGACAAGCATTCTAAAAATGTCACTACAAATCATGAAGCGTAGCTATTATAAAACACACAATGCCTAATCTGATTTCCTTGTTTCTGTTCATAGAACTAAAAAAGAAATTTAAGTTAAACAATGATACAAATGTACCATGTTTCTATTTTTCTTATTACAAGAAATGCCATTCACACTTACTATTGTAAAAAAGCACTATATAAATAAACTACTTGAACTATTAAACTTAAACTATTCCAGACCACTCTAAAGAAAATTGTTCCTTAAACAAAAGCAGCACAGGTAAATCAAAATGTTCAATAGTAATGGGGTTTCTTGAGAAAGAGCATCTTTTCAGCATTTTGACACTCCAATTAGTTAGTTGGGGTAGTGGAAAACACACATATTGACTGCAACAACACAGTTTGAAATTCTTTTTTTAAAATACGTTCCCAGAGGAAACGGCTACAGGGTATGCTCCACACAGTAGTGTTGTAGTCAAGATTTCTAATCAAAGTCACTTATAGTGCAAGCCAAATCTGAGTGGTTTAGTAACTAAGTTCAAAACAATTTGGAGTGGTCTAGTTTGAGACAGGGTGGCAGGGTGGGTTAGTGGTAAGCACGTTTAGCTATTAGTGCTGGGGATCCAGGTTCGAATTACAATACGATTAGAGTTTGCGTGTTTTTCCCATGTCCACGTGGGTTTACTCTGGGTTCTCCGGTTTCCTCCCACAGTCCAAGAAGATGGATTCAAGGTGAATTGATTGCCTCTAAATTTTGTGTGAGTGTGTGTGTGTGTGTGAGTGTGCCCAGCAGTTGATTGCTTCCCGGTCCACGGTGTATCAGTGACGAAAATGCTCTTCCCTGGATGGGCATGGGGAAGACCTCCCCCCCCCCCATGACCCTAGTAGAGGATTAAACAGAAGATAATGAATGAATGAATGAATGAATGAATGAATGAATGAATGAGTCTGAGAGAGGACTGAGAGAAAATAATGAACATTATTTTTGAAAGAATATAAAAATAACTGTAATAACATGTAATAACTTTGTTCCTGAAAAGTTCCGAAAGACCTCAGCCAGCCTGCGAGAATGATTACTGCCCTGTAGCCCTAACATCAGTTGTGATGAAGTGCTTTGAAAAGCTGATCAGAGGCTTCATCACTTCTTCACCAGACTCCTTACACCCCCTACAGTTCGCCTACCGCCATAACTGCTCCACGGATGATGCCATCTCACAGCTGCTTCACTCTGCTCTGTCTCACATGGACACTGGGAGGAATAGTTATGTTAGAATGCTGTTCGTAGATTATAGTTCAGCATTCAACACTATTATCCCTTCCACACTTAACACCAAGCTGGAGAATCTGGGACTTCATCCATCCCTGTGTCACTGGATCTCCACTTTCTGACAGACAGACGGCAAGCAGCGCAGGTGGGCAAGCATCTTTCCCCTTCCCTCACTCTCAGCATTGGGTATCCTCAGGGGTGTGTTTGCATCCTTTGCTGTACTCATTATACACCTATGACTGCGTGGCCACCTCCAACTCCACAACGATCACTAAGTTTGCTGATGACACCGTTGTAGTAGGTCTGATCTCCAAAAACGACGAGAAGGCCTATCTGAGGGAGATTACATACCTGGAGACTTGGTGCCAGGATAATAATCTCCAACTGAACATCAGCAAGACTAAGGAGCTGATATTGGAGTACAGCAAGAAACAGACGAGGAGATTCCACCCTGTGAGGATCAACGGCACTGAAGTAGAAAGAGTAGACAGCTTCAAGTATCTTGGGGTTCACATTGCGCAAGACCTATCTTGGTCCTGCCACATTAGCAATCTGGCAAAGAAGGCTCGTCAGTGTCTCTACCACCTTTGATGTCTACGAGACCTCAGACCGCCCTTCTACTCCTGCACCGTCGAAAGCATCCTCACAGGGAACATCATAACCTGGTTCGGGAACAGCACCCATCTGGACAGACGGTCACTACAGAGGGTGGTACGTTCGGCTGAACGCACCATCCTAGTAGCACTTCCAAACCTCCTGATCATCTACAGGAAGCAGTGCTGTTCCAAAGCCAAAAAGATTGTGGAAGTCTTCAGTCATCCTGACAACAAGCTATTTACTCTATTGCCATCAGGACGGCGTTTTCGTGCCCTGAAGGCAAACACAGAGAGGATGAGGAGGAGCTTCTTCCCAACGGCGATTTGGACCCTGAACCAGGACTAAACGGACACAAATCCCACCTACGACACCTTCATAACTCATAATGTTTAACCCTGCACTGCATTAGTTGCACATAGATGTACTATTTACTTTAATTATAAGTTATAAAACAATTCTTAGTTTATATATGTACAGTGCCATAATTGTACACTTTCTCTTTTAAATTTAACTTGCACATTGTAAATATATTTTTTATTTTCTTGCATAACTATTTTATAAATCCAAATTTTTACTTACTGTGGAGATGTCAGAAAAGAATTTCACTGCTGGCTGTACCATGTATAACTACACATATGACAAATAAACTTGATTTTATTTGATTTAAAACATTTTGCACGCCCTGTCCTGGGTGTATCTGCCCAGCGACCGAAACGTTCTCCCCTGAATGGGCATGGTGAACCCCCCCGCGACCCTAATATAGGATAAAGCGGAAGATAATGGATGGATGGCATTTTGCAACCATTCATTTATTCATTATCTTCCACTTAATCCACTACAAGGGTCGTGAGGGGAGGTTCCTCATGTCCACTCATGGGAGAACGTTTTGGGCGCAGGGCAGACACATGGAGAGGGCGCCAGTGTATCGCTGGACACACTCATTCACACAGACACACCCAAACACACTATATGGGGCAATTAAATTTAAAGCACAAAATTCAATTCAGAGCATACAATTTCCCTTAAATGTTTTTGGACTTTGAGAAACAGACTTTAAAAAGAATAAAAATATTACACACAACCATTTTACAGAGAATAGTTTAAAAAAGAAAATATCCAGTAAGTTACAGTTGTGTGGATGAAAATGCCTTGTTGATGTTAGAAGAAATAAAGAATTGGCAATACTGGTACGAGAAATAGAAAGGCAACAGTAACTCAAATAACCACTAGTCACAACCAAGGAATGCAGAATATCAGCACTGAACACACATGTAGAAACTTGAAGAAGATGGGCTACAGCAGCAGAAGAACATACAGATGCCACTGTCAGTTCAGAACAGGAAATTGAGACTTCTGACGGCCCCGCCATAACTGGAAATTAGAAGATTGGAAAAATATTGCCTGGTCTGATTAGTATTGATTTCAGTTGTGACATTCAGATGGTAGGGCTGGAATCTGGCATCAGAAACATGAAAGTATGGATCCATCCTGCATTGGATCAACGGTTGAGACTGGTGGTGGTGGTTTAATGCATTAGTTTTTAGACAAACTTTGGGCCCTTTAGTACTAATTGAACATCATTTAAATGCCACAGTCTACCTGAGTATTGTTGCTGACCATGTCAAATACAAACATAAAAACATGCAAAAATGAAACCTCATTCTAATAGATAAATATAATGGTGGCTTCTTTGATGCTGTAGAGCTATTTTGCTGCTAATGATGCTGCTGCTCGTGATAATGTCAATGGCATAATGAGTTCCATTAAACACCTGAATTTTGTAGCTGAAAGTCTAATCATTTTCAAATTTGTTAGGAGACTATACACTGCAAAAAACCAATGAGTTACGTTTCTTTTACTTCATGTGGATGGTTGCATGTGTGTGTCACTTACCTGGGGAAGGCAAATTGGTTGAGGCAGTGTAACACTTTGAGCAATGTTCTGTTTACAAATCTCAGGTCCTACCATTCATGAAGATCTTACTCTCACACATACTACATGCCTAAGCATTGTTATGTACCATATGCATAACCAGTCAGAAAATATTTAAAAAAGTGTACTCTTGTTTTTGACATGAATAGATTTCTATAGTAGGATAAATACTCTAGTTTTTTAGAAAATTCTTCTTGTTTTAAGACATATTTAAATTAAAATTTAAATTAATAATATTGGCAAATAATTTTACTTGATTCATGTACATTTTCTTGAATTTGTTTTTATTTTTATATTTTTTTTATATATAGAGAATTTTGGCAGTGTAGCAGTGATTTGGTAATTTACTATAAACTTTATTCTTAAAAACAAAATGTAAAAAAGGACATATATGTTCAGTGTTCTTAATGAAGAACACATTAATATATGTTAAATATAAACAAATATAGAATTTTTTTAATTAAAAACTTTTTTAAAAGTTGGGGCAAATAGTCTTCTTTTTTATTAATGGTTGTCCTTGTTTGGGAATTCATCTCATGTAATTATTTTTCACTTAATCCTAGATAACAGACCACTCACTCAAACACACACTATATGGGGCAATTTAGACAGGGCAATCTAGAGCAGCCAATTCACCTTGAATCCATGTTTTTGGACTGTGGAAGGAAATTCGGAGGACCCAAAGGAAACCCATGCGGACACTGGGAAAACATGGAAACTCCTCTCAGATAGGGATTCGAATCTGGATCCCCAGTGCTGCAATGCAAAAGTGCTAATTACTAAGCCAGCTGTTTGGAAATTAAAAATGCTAATTGTTGTAGTTTTTGCAGGATTTTTTTGCCCTCACTTGGTGTATATACAGTAAGACCTGAATCTGCTCAACAGTCTGTAGTTTTCATTGTCTTTTACCAAGAGCTAAATTATAGGAACATTCAAGCACACATACGTACATGTACATATAATAACACTGTTATGGCTTGTGCAGAATAAGACCTGCCGTTGTCCTGCTGAAATACATATGTTATTTGAAAAGACGTCATCATGATGACATGATCATGTCTTTCCAAAATACCGATATAAGCCCTCACATCAACAGTACCATTACATATGCACTAAACAGGCACAACATTATGACCACTGACATGAAGTTAATAACACTGACTATAAGATGGACAGTTCTTAAATCTGATTGGCTGAGCTGTTTGTCCATCCGTGTCATTGTTGACAATAATACACAACCGCTACACAAACGTATCAGTACATGAAATACATTATTTTCATGTTTTCAATAAACTGTGTTCTCTTATTTGTAATGCGCTACTTGCTGGTATCCCAGCTTCAACAATCAGACCTCTTCAACTAATTCAAAACTCTGCAGCCCAACTCGTGTTTAACCAGCCCAAGCAAACTCATGTCACTCCATTACTCACTTCTAGGGGTGTCTTCAACTAAGGATTTTCATAGTCGAATCTGATTCGTCAGATTTTCCCTATAGTCGACTGATAGTCGAATCAGTTAAAATTTTACCACAAGATGGCGCTATAAGCGTGGTTTTTAAAAAATATATATATTTTTATATTTTACTTGAGCAGCACGGTGGCTTAGTGGTTAGCACGTTAGCCTCTCAGCGCTAGGGATTCCCGGTTCGAATCCCCATCTGGGTGGAGTTTCCATGTTCTCCCCGTGTCCGCGTGGGTTTCCTCCGGGTTCTCCGGTTTCCTCCCACAGTCCAAAAACATGGATCAAGTTAATTGAGTTCTCTAAATTGCCCCATATAGAATGTGTTTGAGTGAGTGAGTGTGTGCCCAGCGATGGATTGGCGCCCTGTCCTGGGTGTATCTGCCCAGCGCCCGAGATGTTCTCCCCTGGATGGGCATGGGGAACCCCACCACGACCCTAATAGAGGATAAAGCGGGAGATAATGAATGAATGAATGATATTTTACTTGTTTTTCTAGAGCACCGTAAATGGGATCCCCGTTCTGGACTTTTTTCCACTTCAAAGGAAAAACCTAAAACACTCAGATCAATGAGTTTTAGGATGATTAGGATGATTTTATTTGAGAAAAGGCTATATATATAACGAAAACAAAGACATTTCATGTAAAAACTAATGCTTAGCAGCAGCCATGGGCTCCCCCATGTGGTCAAAATGGTACATTCGACTATGAGGTTCATAGTCGACTACGGTTCTCCGAATCGAATCGTCGAATCAGCGAATATTGCAGCTCACCCCTACTCACTTCCCTCCATTGGCTCCCTGTAGCTGCTCGCATTCAGTACAAGTCACTGACTCTGGCATACAGAACCATTTCTGGATCTTCCCCCTCTTACCTTCACTCTATCTTTTCAAAATACACTCCGACTCGTTCACTTCGCTCCAGTGATGATTGCCGGCTGGCGATTCCACCTCACCGAGGAGCTAATTCTCACTCTGTGGCGTTCACCACTGCAAAATGGTGGAACGATCTTCCCAACTCTGTCCGTAAGTCAGTATCACTAAACAGATTTAAGAAACTACTGAAGAGGCATCTCTTTAACAAATACCTGTTGTAGAAAAAAAAAGGGGGGGGGGCGCAGCATCGAATAACAATCAGGTTTGATGAATTTACAGAATAGTTGGTTTTCTCCATGGCTTCTGACTTGTGGTGTTCTCATTTGTAAGTCGCTTTGGATAAAAGCGTCTGCTAAATGAATAAATGTAAATGTAAATGTCTTATTTGGCCACTAGATGGCAGTTTTCAATCATTAGAGAAACCAGATTACATTAAAACATTACATTAAAACCGGACAAGATTCCATCCAACCAGTTTAATAACAATTTTGCTTTCATTAAAAACATAACAATGAATCAAATCATGATTTCTATATTATAGTGTGTTTGTAACCATTTTTATATTCATTAAGGCACAAGAGGGCATACATTATTGTGAATAAATCACAGGAAAGCCGGGTTAACACGCTATGCCTTGTATCTTATAAAAAAATCTCTTTAATATGGCACATATTAGATGGTGTTATGTATTATATATGATATATAAGGGCTGGATTGTGATGGCAAGATGACTATGTCAAAGCATCTCCAAAACTGCAAAAACAGTGTTCCTGATCTGCAGGTGTTAGAATCTATTAAAAGTGGTTTAATAAATGGGAGTGAACGCTGGCTATATGATCTGATGGTTAATGTATGGCAAGTATCCCAAATTGAAGAGTTAATTCTTGTCTTTAATTTGAAGTTGTTAGTACTGTATACACAGTGCATCATAGATACATGTTGCAACTAAAGCTGCAAACCAATCAGAAGCAGAATACTTTATTAATTCCTGGAGGGAAATTGCAAATTTTACAGCTGTTCCATTTGTCATGTTATATACTGAAGTAGAGTAAGAATTAATAATAAGTGCAGTAAATAAAATTAAACTACAAATACAAAATAACACAGAATAAAGTAAAAGAAAAGTTGCATGTGATGTGTCAGTAAGTTATATATATTAAATGCATCCATCCATCCATCCATTATCTTCCACTTTATCCTCTACTAGGGTCGTGGGGGAGTTCCCCAGGCCCATCCAGGGGAGAACGTTTCAGGCGCTGGGCAGATGCACCCAGGACAAGGCGGCAATCCATCGCTGGGCACACTCTCTCACTCACACAAACACACTCTATATGGGGCAATTTGGAGAATTCAATTGACCTTGATCCATGTTTTTGGACTGTGGGAGGAAACCGGAGAACCCGGAGAAACCCCACGCAGACATGGGGAGAACAGATTGGGATTCAAAGCGGGAATCCCTAGCGCTGAGAGGAGAACGTGCTAACCACTAAGCCACCATACCGCCTATATTAAATACAAAATGTAAAAATATATTGCACTGTGGGTCAGTCAATAGTGTAATATTGCACATTTGAATCATAATTAATCATGAGAATGATATTGCACATAAAATTTGTATTATTGAGTGAGGATTTATACAGTTTGATGAATGTGCTCCTGTGTTGACCAGGGTTTCGTACAGTAGGTGGAAGGCATTGTCCATGATGGAATTCAGCTTAGACAGCATCCTCCTTTCTGACACTGCCATCAGCGAGTCCAGCTCCAAACCCACATCACCGGCATTCAGATCAGTTTGTTCAAACTGTTGGCATCAGCCACCTTCAGTCTGCTGCCCCAGCATGTGGCAGCATTAAGCATAGCACTTACCACCACAGACTCGTAAAAGATACTTAAAAAGAAGAGATCATTTTGGCCCTTCCTGTAGAGCAGGGAAAATCCGAAGCACTGCCTCGAGAATCATCTATATCAGACAAGACGAGTGAAGTACGAGTGAAGCTCAAAAAGAACTAAAATGTTCCACTTTCATTTAGAATGGGGGAGATGAATATTTCATGTTCTGTTTGGGGCGGCACTGTGGCTTAGTGGTTTAGCATGTTCCTCTCAGCGCTAGGGATACCCAGTTCGAATCCCAATCTGCGTGGAGTTTCCATATTCTCCCCGTGTCCACGTGGGTTTCCTCCAGGTTCTCCAGTTTCTTCCCACAGTCCAAAAACATGGATCAAGGTCAATTGAATTCTCCAAATTGCCCCATATAGAGTGTGTTTGTGTGTGTGTGTGTGCCCAGTGATAGATGCATCTGCCCAGCGCCTAAAACGTTCTCCACTGGATGGGCATGGGGGACCCCCCCCCCCCACGACCCTAGTAGAGTATAAAGCAAAAGATAATGGATGGATGGATGTTCTGTTTGGGGAAATGTGGGTTACAGTGATTGTTGTACATTTGTGCTGTATACTGTGAGTTTGGTGGTTTGGTTTTAACTAAAATCAGGTTTTCTCCGTGCTATTTGCTAGAATGTGTTTAATAAAAAGCAATTCTAACAGATTCGACATTACTAATATTCATTCATTCATTATCTCCCACTTTATCCTCTATTAGGGTCGCGGTGGGGTTCCCCATGCCCATCCAGGGGAGAACGTTTCGGGTGCTGGGCAGATAGACCCAGGACAGGGCGCCAATCCATCGCTGACAATACTAATATGATGTGTGTAAACAGTAGGGGTGAGCTGAAATATTCGCTGATTCGACGATTCGATTCGGAGAACCGTAGTCGACTATGAACCTCATAGTCGAATGTACCATTTTGACCACATGGGGGTGTCCATGGCCGCTGCTAAGCATTAGTTTTTACATGAAATGTCTTTGTTTTCGTTATATATATAGCCTTTTGTCAAATAAAAGCATCCTAATTTCTGTTAATATTTTTTTTTAAATGATGTGTGCGCTTTAACAATAGGCTACACATTAATAAAGCTACCCCTGCAGTTAGTTGCACATTCCGGTGCTCTAGAAAAACAAGTAAAATATATAAAAAAAAATTTTTTAAAACCACGCTTATAGCGCCATCTTGTGGTGAAATTTTAACTGATTCGACTATCAGTCAACTATAGGGAAAATCTGACGAATCAGATTCGACTATGAAAATCCTTAGTTGAAGACACCCCTAGTAAACAGGTTTCAATATAAAAGCCTAAAAAATAGAGATTGACCCCGGTAGATCTCGATGACCTGTCCAATGGAAAAGTAGATCTCAGGCCAGAAAAGTGTGGGCACCCCTGCTGTAGAGGGTTTCTGTGTTATTAGTCCAGTCCAGATTATTGTCTATGTACACCTCTATATTTGTAGTCATTTGTATTAGGGTGCTCATGCTGGCCTGTAGCCACCACTTAAAATGCTACAATTGGTAGTTCCAGTCCTTCAATCTGATTGGCTGAGTCATTTGTCCAGCCGTCACATTATTGACGAAAATGCACACCTCCAAGTGCTTCACATTCGTATCAATATGTGACATACATTATTTTCCTGATGTTTTTAGAGAAAATGGTATTCTGTTAATCAGTGTTCACATTTTTTGTTTCTTTTGAGGTGTTGCTAATTTGCTGAAGCTGTCGTCAGCTCTTCATGCTCTGCCAGAGCACTGCGACTATGACAATTACTGGTTGAAACCTGGATTTTTAATTGGACTGGCACTCCTGCAGGACTCCCTCAATGGACATTTCCAATTGTTAAATACGGACACCTGATCATCACACAATATGTACATGGCTGTCCTTTACTGTCGGTGCTGCCTGGTTGCTCAATGAGTCCCCCTTACATTTCTTTTACTTTACATGGATGGTTGCATGTGTGTCACTTACCTGGGGAAGGCAAATTGGTGGAGGTAGTGTAACGCTTTGAGCAATGTTCTGTTTACAAACCTCAGGTCTTAACATCCATGTAGATCTTACTATAACACATACCACATGCCTAAGCATTGTTATGTACCATATGCATCCTATTGAGGTTGTTTTTAAAGAAATTCTCCCTGCCACAAAGCAAAAATGGTTCAAGAATTGTTTGACGAACACGGCAACCAGTTCGAGGTGTTGCCTTGGCCTCTGAAATCCCCCAGACCTCAATCCATTTGCTGGACAAACATGTACTTCCCCACAAAACAAGCTAAAACTTGAACTCATTTTACCACAGACCACTTGTCTGATTTTCCCTTTTCAAGCTGCCTCATTGTTTTTGTGCAAAATAATTACATGCTTTTGTCTTTGCATAATAAAGTTACCAGTTGTAGGTGGCACAGTGGCACAGGGAATAGCACGTCTGCCTCTCAGTGCTGGGGATCCAGGTTCGAATCCTGATCCATGTTCTCCCCGTGTAAATGCCTACATTTGTACCTTTGCAGCCAATAAGGTTTCTGTTCTGTTTGTGTGTTTATGGGCACGGTAGCTCAGTGGTTAGGGTGTTGAGCTATCAATCTGAAGGTTGGGGGTTCTAATCCCAGGTCCACTGAAGTTACCAATGTGGGTCCTTGAGCAAGGCCCTCATTGCTCCAGGGATGTTGTGATTAACCCTGTGTTCACATTGTAAGTCGCTTTGGATAAAAGCGTCTGCTAAATGAGCAAATGTAAAAAATAAAAATGAGCAAATGTTTATGGAAAGCTTATTTATATTATTTCATTTTATATCATGTTCTACAACCCCTGGCAAAAGTATGGAATCACAAGTCTTGGATGAGCACTCAGATCAAAAACATGATGCAGTAATAAGGTCATTCCAAAGTGCAACTTGTTGGCTTTCAGAAACACTAAAAGAAATATTAAAAAAAAAAAAAAAACATTGTGGAAACAAAGTAAATGTTAATTTTATTGAGCAAGCACGGGAAAAAATATGTAATCACTCAATTCTGAGGAAAAAAGTATGAAATCACTCAAATTGGCAGTAGAAAATAAGGACACACCCAGTCAATTTCCTTTCCCTAAATGGACACCTGCCTCAGATTACATCTGCTCGTTAGTCTGCAGTTAAAAACACCTGCAGTCATGACACCTTGGAGGGATGCTGGACGAATTGGAGTGGCAAGAACCATGGCTTCAACAAGAGAAATGTCTCTTGAAGCCAAAGAGAGGATTGTGAAACTTCTTGAAGACGGTAACTGTTCATGCATGGTTTGCTAAAGATGTGGGCTGTTCACAGTCAGCTGTGTCCAAGATATGGACCAAATACAAACAGCATGGAATGGTTGGTAAAGCCAAGCGTACTGGTAGACTTCAAAGTGTCAAGTCAAACAACTTAAGCCCATTTGTCTTCAAAAACCAAAAAAGTACACCTAAACAGATGAAGCATAAATGGAAGCTGGAGCCAATGTATGTGACCGAAGAAAACCATCATTGACACCTAAACAGAAAAGAACAAGACTGCAAGGAGAGGCAATCATGGACTGAGGATGACTGGATGATTGTTATCTTCAGCGATGAGTCAAGAACCTGCAATAACAAGGTGATGCTGGAACTTTTGTTTGGTGCCGTTCCAGCGAGATTTATGAACAGGACTGTCTGATGAAAACAACCCAAATTCCATAGTCCTTGATATGGGACTGCATGTCAGGCAAAGGTACTGGGGAGATGACTGTGTGGTTCATTCTTCTATCAATGCACAAGTTTACATTGACATTATGGACAGTTTTCTCATCCCTTCAATTGAACAGATGTTTGGAGATGATGAAATCGTTTTCCAAGATGACAGTGCCATAGAGCAAAAACAGTGCTCTCCAAAAGTTCCTTGGAGAGACACATTCAGCCGATGTCATAGCCTGCAAATAGTCCAAATAGTTTTGTTTTTCATGATTAAAATTTTTTGTTTTTCCTCAGAACTGAGTGATTCCATTTTTTTCCCTGCGCTTGGTCAATAAAAGTAACATTCACTGACTTCCACTGTGTTTTTTGTTGTGTTCTTGAAAGCCTATTATTGTATCATGTTTTTGATTCGAGTTCGTTCTACAGAATGAAATGTCTAAATGAGTGCTCATCCAAGAATGGTGATTCCATACTTTTTGCCAGAGGTTGTAGTATCAGTGCAAATTAATATGCAATTTGGTGAAATGTTCAAAGTTAAGATTTGAGTTCATGTGATGAAAAGAAGCAAAGGTTACTTTTGAGGCTGAGTGTAAAATCACACTTAATGATGTTAATGGTTTACAAGGCAGAAACATTTGTTTGTGTTCTTTATATTACAGTTCTCATGTTTGGGAAAGTGTCGTTAAGAACAGTTTTGCTGTCATCATTAAATCGTTAAGAGCTACACCCTGTGTCTGTGGGCTTTCTCCATTTTCTTCCACAGTCCAAAAACATGGATTCAAGGTAAATTTGGCTGAACTAAATTGCCCCTATCTAGTGTGTATGTGCCCAGTCCTGGGTGTATCTGCCCAGCGTTCGTCTAATTGTGGCACAGTGACATGCAGACATCAATTTATTTTTAAATTAGTTATTAAACACTGTCATTTTGTCTGTTAGATATTAATGTTCTGCATACAGGATGTGATCCAAGATTCCAAAGTTGGTCTCCAGCCTTGGATGTGCTTGTTATTACCAAAACAGGCTTCACTATTAGGATCAATATTTTTTTAATCTGCATTCATTGTTCTTTCTCTTAATCCTCTATTAGTGTTGGTTTCCCCATGCCCATCCAGGGGAGAAAGTTTGGGGCACTGGGCAGATACACCCAGGACGCCCATCTGCATTTGCATATATGATAAATATATGTTAAACTTTTATTTTATTTCCAACATAATTATGTCATTTCAAACATAAGGCCTACTAATACATATCACAAATCTACTATATAGCCAAAAGTATAGAGAGACACATCTTAATCATTAATTCCAGGGGCAAATGTAGTTGTGGTTAAGGGTTCGATTCCTGGTCCAACCAAGTACTATGGCTGAAGTGCCTTTGGCAAGGCACCATGCCCCAATTGCTCCCCAGACGCTGTATACAGGGCTGCCCACCGGAAACCATATTCAAGGCTGCACACTCACCGCGTGTATATATGTGTTTCACTGCATGGATGGATTAAATGTGGAGAACCAATTCCGCTGTGTGTAGGAAACATGGAATACAAATCACTTGACTTGTTCTAGAAACACGGTATATCACCTAGAGAGATGTATTTTGTACTACTGTGCACTGAGTTTTGTGAGAACAGTTCAGGAAAGTCCTTATTCAGCATGACTGCATCTTGGTCGACAAGGTATAAAAGCATGGTTGGGTAACGTAACTGTAACTTGAGAACCATGACCTCAACCACATCAAACACCGTTGGGATAAACCAGAAAAAACAAAGCGGTACAGGTCGTCTCATCGAACATTAGCCTCTGACCTTAAGATAATTTCTGCACACAAAGTATTTCAAAATCTATTTTATTAAATGTAAGTGATAGTTCTAATGTCTTGTACAAAGCTTTAAAAGCCAGTAGCATAAGCTCAGCTTTTTTTGCAGCTAAACAAAGATTAAAGCCCAATTTTCTAAAAGCAATGCCTAATAACACTTCTTAGTTACTGAAGCTTTTACAGGTGTTGTTTCTAAAAAAGAACAAATACCTTAGTCATGTGATATCAGCAAAAGTCAGTTGTAACAGATACAATAAAAGCTCTAACTAAATTTACATGGAATGAATATTTGTAAGGTGTATTGCATAACTAAAAATACTTTAGGCTGCAAAATATATTGCTCTGTGTGTGAGTGTGTGAGTGTGTGTGTGTGTGTGTGTGTAGCATATGGCAAATAAAATAAATTGCATGGTGCAATTTCTCCTAAATCCATGATCAGAACAGTTCTGAACAAAAGAATAAAAGAAATAAAAGAAAATTATTGTGAATTAGTGACTGTAGGAAAATGATATTAAAATGATGAAAACTTCTTTCAAATAAAGTTCTTATTGGAAAACACTGTAAAAATCAGGATAGCAAAGCCTGTTGTTAACTCCAAATAAAAAAGAGCCATCTGTAAATGTCTTATTATTTGTGCATACTTGTTTTCAATGTCCGTCTCCAATCCTGCCATTTTCTTTTGCATCAACAGATACAATTTATAGCATCCAACTAACTACAATATGAAGGCCTGACTGATAAATTACACAACAGCTGACAAAACATTAAAAGACAGCAGAGCCTTTGGGGGGGAAAAAAATGCAGTAATCATTGCACGTCATTACCTTACAAAGACATACAATACAAAACGTTGGTGTTTGGACCATGATCATGTTTTTTCATGTTATTTTTCTTTAATTGTACAGTAAGGATTTTTTTTGGAACATACGCAGTATTTCTTCATTGCCCTGGACCAGCCAGCAGCCTGCAGTTACTCATTTCTGGGTAAATTTCTCCATTTCTAAAAATAAAAAGAGACAAAGCAGACATGAGGGCATAAAAAACTACAAAAAACAGCTGTGTGGAAAAAAAAAAACCTCCTCCAGTAATTTAACCTGAGTGTAACTACCTTTGTTAAGATCAATCTCCTTGGGAGTACGATAGTTGTTCATCTCTTTCATTATGTTGTTCTTATAATCTGAAAAATAATCATAATAAAGGTATTAAAACAATAAAAATACAGTTTAAAATATTCTGACAACCCACCTGTATATACTTTAGAGACTTTTTGTTTCTGTTTTGGGAAACCAATTTATATATTTATGATTTTAATTGTCAAAATATGTACCTGTTTTTCACACATAATATTTAAATTACTTACTGTATTATGTGATGTAGCGTGTGTGATGTGGGCTGATCGTTAGTGACCACGAGTCAGCTAAATTCATTACATTAAATTGTTAGCAAGCTAGTCCAGATTTTCATACAGATATCTGAAACATTAATAAGATTAAATAAAATATTTATAGTATTTAAAAAATGGCTGACTGGGATTATGGAAATATTTTATTTTGTGTTACACTAGACAGCTGGTTTGTATAGTGGGTCCAGAAGTTAATAAGGTCTTTTCTGCATGGAATTTGCATGTCTTTGTAGACCCTTCAGTTTTCTTTCCCAGTTTAAAGACACCCCCTCAGTTAAAAAGTGTTTTTGTATGTGACCAAGCACAAAAAGTGCCATGTGTTAGGCAAGAAAATAGCTAGAAAGTATATATTTGATTTATTCACATTTTATGGACATCGTGGACATTTCATGGTCCACTAGTCAAGAATAATACAAATTTATATTATACAAAAATATTAGTGTCAAACACCATCCAACATTTTAAGGACTAAGTCTATTTTGCAGGCAAAAACTAGACCTAACATTAAACAGTCATAGAGTCTACCAACAAGTAAATATATTTTCATCTTAAAAATGAAGGCTAGATTATTTAGGTTAAATCACTGCACACTTTACTTTGCGTAAATATTTGTGTGTGACCCCAGTTAGTATTTATCTCAAGCAGTAAACACTGTAAAAGCACTGCCTTTCATAATTACAGATGTGAGTATATAAAGGTTAGGATAAACACTAAAGTACTCATTTAAATAATTAGTCATCATTTGTGAAACATGTTCATATGAAAGGATGCTCGTTTACCAAGCCGGAGGTCTTCCTGATGATAGGTTCTCAGTTCAGTAGGCTGCAATTCAATTTCTGTATTGTGATGGCTGTCCAACAAGACAAGAACACACATTTGGTAAGATATACCCAAGCAACCTGAGTTATAAACATAATCCATTGCAAAAATTTGAAGAAGTCAAAAGCAAAACATGTTTATATAATTCTTACCGAATATCACCGCGCAGGTCATAGTCTAGCCCTGAAACACATCAGCATCGAAAGTAAAAACCATGTATGCTGTTAAAAATATTACACACACAAACATATATATATATATATATATATATATATATATATATATACACACACATATATATATATATATATATATATATATATATATATATATATATATACATACACATACATATACTGTATATACTGTATGTATATATATATATATATATATATATATATATATATATATATATATATATATATATATATATATATATATATATATAATGATTATGTGTGTGAAGACAATGTAAGATTTTCATGACATATTTCTAGTTAAAGACAAGGAAATTATAACCATTCAATAAAATATAATCAGCAATAAACTGCAATGACATGGTAGTGCACAAGCTAACTGAGATGACTCCTTTGTTTGCAATGACAGATTTACTGGTTCCTGGTGGATTTTAGCTGCTAAAGATCCTGGAAGCTGATACCGAATCTGCATCTTCAGTTCCATTTGCATTTTTATTATACACATTTTCGAACACATGGGTTCTCAACTGGTCTCAGCCCAGGACCCACATTTATTTTCTCATGGTCATTTTCTTGTTCATTAAGTTGCGATTTAGAAATATTTATAAAATACAAACTAAACAAATACATTAAAAAAAAAAAAATAGCCTTCAGAAACACACTTAAACACACATATGCATGTAATGTTAATTTAAGAGGAATTAATTTAAGAAACTGATAATCTTGTCACCAATTTGCCTTGGAACATCATCACAAATTTAAAGAAAAGGATAAATAAATGGTTACTATGGCAATGAGAATGCTGCACATGTCTGACATGTGCCTCCTCTCTCTTTATTTTCAAGATAAAATATGAGTACAATATTAAATGAACATTAATTATTTTAAAAATTTGCAGTTTAACCATCCACAAACAATTGGTGATAACAATCTGGTTTAATTTCTAGAGACTCCAAAATACATAAAAACACATTTTCTAAAGAATAAATGTAGTGTTTAATATAGAAAACAAAATTATTATATATACAGAGTGAAGAGAGAGAGAGAGAGAGAGAGAGAGAGAGAGAGAGAGGATATAGCGGAAGATAATGGATGGATGGATATTTTATATACTTTTAATTTTATAAAAAAAATATAAAAGATCATTGTAAATAGTAATGAATGTTTAACATTTAAAGTTCTCATTTGCAAGTCGCTTTGGATAAAAGCGTATGCAAAATGACTAAATGTAATGTAACATTTAAATGCAATGGCATTTGGTAAAATACATTTACATTTCCCCATCTGATTTGATCTAAATTAATTAATTCACCACAATGGAACTTATTGTGAACTGCGACTTTCCATACATAAGGCCAATTTCAGCGATCTTAAAGCTGCTCTTGTATTTTTAATGCTTTCCTTCTTTAAATTAATGGTGTCTGTACTTTTTTTGATGGGCTCTGGAAACTTTTTTTGGTCCTTTGATGGAGAAGAGTCAATGTCACTTTCACTTCTCAAGGGAAACTTAACAGGGGTACAATGAGATTTGTCCAAGTCACATGATCACTCAGATTAAATCCAGAGCAACCAGTCAGAAAACTGATGAACACCAAATCAGGTAATACCAAAATTCACCGAAAGCAGAAGTCTCACTGTATTTATTTTTTACAAGATGTTCACAACCCACCCAGATCGTGTCTGCTACCCACTTTTGGGTCACAACCCACCATTTGATAACTGCAGTTCTAACAAATGATTGAAGGGGCAAGTCTAACACTTTTGAGTCTAAAGTGAAATTTAAATCATTGTTCCACTACTGGGAAGTTAAACTCAATTGAACATGAAAACGTGAATAGGAATAAAAACAGACAGAAATATTATACCACAATAAATAAACTTCAAATTTATAAACTTAAAATAATTTGCTCTCTATGTAAATATCTCTTATCAAAATCAGAATAGTTACAACAATAAACATGCTGCAAAAAAACATTAAAAAAAAGAAATAAAAAAAGTACAAAAAAAAAAAATAACAAAACAAAACATTCAGGTTTCTTTAAATAATTCTATACCACATGGTGTCTATCCTAGGCTAAATTTCATTTCAACAATTTTATTTGTGAGTTTAGCAAAGAGCTGACAGTTAAAATGGCCAATTTAATTCACAAAGTTACAACTTTGATTTATAGAGTACAAATTACAAAAAATTATACGCTACAAAAAGACTTTGGATAAATATAGGCCTAGAGTATAAAATTACTATGAAATTCTTTATTCATTTCCATATAAATTTAATACCATGTGTTTTTTTATCAATGCCAGGTTGCGACCAGAGAAGCTAAAGCGCTGCTTGTGGTATGTCTACATGCCTACAAGTCTAACGAAGGGCAATAGATTCTTTCCAAGAATTCCATGACACTTGGCTCCACTCATCCTCCCTTTGATTTTACAGACTGTGTCTATAAAATAAGAACTAAAACAGCTTTATACTTTGATGTTTTAACCAAACTTTCCCATGATTATTGCAGTTTCTGTCATATGGTAAGCAATTTTCCTCCAAACATGCCACATTATATTGTCATTCTTGTTTGGTAGCAGCTTTGTGACACACAGAGACACACAGAGAAACACAGAGACACACAGAGACACACAGAGACACACAGAGAAACAGACCAAGATACACACACAGACAAACAGAGACACACAGAGACACAAAGACACAGAGAAAGAGAGACAGACGGACAGACAGACAGAGACCAAGATACACACAGAGAGACAAACAGAGACAGACACACAGAGACAGAGACACAAAGAGACACTGAGACAAACAAAGAGAGACAGACACAGAGACAAACAAAGAGAGACAGACAGACAGATAGACAGAGACCAAGATACACACACAGGCACACAGAGACACAAAGAAACACACAGAGACAGACACACAGAGACACAGGCACACAGAGACACAAAGGCAAACAAACACACACAGACACACACAGAGACATACAGACACAGAAACACAGAGACATACAGACACAGAAACACAGAGACATAGAGATACCAACACACAGAGACACATGCACAGACACAGATATATACACAGGCATACAGGCATACAGGACTGACTTAAATTAAATTAAACCTTCAGGCGGACCTGAAGGTTTAACTGAGTAAGGAAGAACACGTGTGATGGTAAAACACAGCTGTAGACACTAATGAAAATCATTTAGACAATTACAGCTCAAACAAGGACCATTTAGCTTGATTTTTATAGTGTGTTTGTAACCATTTTATGAAAGTAATAAGGCTCTTGAGGTTGTGCATTATTGTGAATATATCACGGGAATGAGGTGTAACTGTAGTCAGCTATGCGCCGTGCCTAACAATATCTCTTTCCCCTGGTTTATTCACAATAATGTACCCTCTTCAGTACCCTTATTGCTTTAATAACATTTCAGGATAACATGTGGCATAAACACAGTAATATAGTTTGTGACCAAATAACAGTAATATATTGGGATACTTTATAAAACGGTGTGAATATATAGACATATCACAGTCTAAAGTCAACATATCTGCTTTTGTTTCTATGCTTATAATTCAATATTCATTAGAACATGGCAAATTTACCTTTCTTTTTGCAGTGCTGTGTGGTCATGATTATTGCAATTAGGATGAGTAGGAGAAGCAAAAATAAGCCCAGGATGTAGCTCGCTTGGTAAATGAGGTGATTCTGGCTTTCAGGCAGAATGACGTTTACAACATGTGAGGTCACCCCCGAGTTGTCATCTACATCAAGAAGAAAAAAAGTAAAAGGTTATTAAAGCAATGCCAAAAGATGTCTCTTTTTATCCCAAATTATTTCAGGAAGTTTCTAAACTCAATATAGAACTCAAGATCAATATTCATTCTCACAAATGACATTCAATGGTCCTGTTGCTTTAACAGCTATGATTCACAAGCAGTCTGTTTTTTTCATCTTTTACAAGTGTGCCAGTCAGAGGGGTTGGGAGCTGCTTGGTTTTAATGTCCAAATGAAGCCCAAATGTAATGAGTTCCAGACCTGATCTCATGCGGCTGCAATGAAGAAAACACAGAAAGCAGCAGAAAGAGCGGAAAGACAGGAGGAGGAGAGAAATGCTGTTTGTGGTTAGTCTGTCTTTATGCCGATGCTCCACTTTCTTTAAAAGAAACAAATACTAATTTAGTATTATAGCTTTTAGCTTGTTTTTCACTCTTTTATTCAATTGTATTCAGTTAGTTAGTAAGAAGCATTTGTTTATATTCTGCTTTTTCACCCGTTTTTTATTTTAGAACTATGTTTCTGCCACGCTTTGGAACCTATAATAATAATCCTCAAAGTGCTAGGTGCTGAATCAGCAAGTCTTTCTAAATGGTTAGTGGTTAGGTTCAGCAGTGAGTCATATGAAAGCATCATTACAGTGCCCAGCGCTCATATTCAGTCTTTTAACAAAAGCTTTAACATAATATTTTTGTAAGATTATTCCTCCCCTGAAATATAAAACGCAACAAAACAAGAATATATGATTTTCTAATTCTCTTTAGCATTTGATTAACTGACACAAGTACAAAAAAAAGATTCCCAAAATTTATACATAAATCTTAACAAAATTTAAATTTGATGTCTTCAAAACAAACAAGCGAATAAATAAACAAAAGCAAAATACGATGGAAACATGAGCAATATCATATCATGAGCATTAGGAACACTCATCGAAGTTTCTGTAACTAAAGACAGATTGTGGGTCACCACATGTATCGAAAAATTATTTATTTAATATGATAATAAAAAAAAAAAAAAGATTAAGGAACTGGTAACATCTTAGTTCGTACAGGGCAAAGGCCTGACACAAAAATAATATACAAAGATGCCCTTCAGACACCACTGCATGAGAACAAATTTACCACTCACTGAACGTATTCAAGTGCAACCCACATCTATAAGAAATGTTTTATAGTTTTATATATTAATATATATATATTTTATATTATATTTATTATATATTATATTACATATTAACTGTGTTAATCAAACTCTGCCTATTACTTATATACTCTAAAGGTCTAACTGCTTTTCTTGTTTGTTTGTTTTTTTGAGGTGTTGCCAATTTTCTTGGCTTGATGGAACCTGGATTTTAATTGGAAATTGTTAAATACAGACACCTAATCACTACACAATGTGAACATGGCTGTCCTACAATGTTAATGTTAAAATCCAAATGACTAATGCTGCCCAGCTGATCAAAGAGGATGAGTCCCTCACTAAGCCTTGGTCCTCCCAAGGTTTTTTCCTTTAAAAAACAACATAACAACAAGTTTTTTTCTTGCCAATGTCGCTTTGGCTTGCTCTTTGTGGGGTTCAGGCTTTAAACACTGTAAAGCTGCTTTGTGACAATGTGCTATTGTAAAAAGCGTTCTATAAATAAATTACTTGAACTTTAATTTTTAGTGGTGCTCAAAAAAGTGCCACATGAACTGAAAACACTTAAAAGATACAAGGTACACAAGGTACAAAAAAAATCCTAGAGTTTGACAGTATTAAATTAATACCAATTAAGACCAATTATTAATTAGGACCAAAAAAGATCAGTACTCAAAAGAAATCATAATGTTTAAACATTACAAAACAGCAGTAAATCCAGCATTACCCATTGCCATAATAACTTTAAGAAGAGTCTATTTAGACAAGTTCACCCATTAAAAGAATTCTACTATTTAAGGAGGGCAATAAATAAACTTATTTCGCTCTAATGGAATGAAAATGAACTGCAGATAAGATTGCAAAAGCATCTACTTTCCAGACACTACAGTCTTAATAAACAATGGCAAGAAGAAGATTGGAATGAAATAAATCAGATATCTGCCAGCATACGATAAACATTTCGGTTGAAAATTACTTTTAAATTGTTAAAAAATATATGCAAATGAAGTAGTAAACAATCCAGTAAACTACATTCTAATTTCAAATTGTAACACTGCAAATTTAAAGTGTAAAGTAGTACCAGGCACTGTTACACAACAATCCTTTTCCATCAATTATTGTTTAACTGTACTGAATTCTAGTGATTGAAGCATGCACGGACTATTTATGTGTTGCTAATTACATTAGGCTTTAGAATAAAGCATTACAGATGATATATTTTATATCTGAAGATGTCCATGACTGAAAATGCAAGATAATGGTCATCTTTCTCATTTTAAAAAAGTATGCAGGAAACTGTTTTACAGGCAAAAGAAGTTGTGAAATCTCCCATAAACAACCAGTGTTTGATGACACGGCTCACCAGATTTGAACCAGATGTAGCAAACTTCCTTTTTAGCAGTGAAAAACAATCCATGCAAGTCAGCAAATGACTCACGATTACAGCCTAAAAATGCATTACTCACACTGTAAAAAACTAAACTGACCTACTAAAGCAGACACAGTTGTTGCTTTAATGAAAACAACTTCATCCCCATATGGAGGATGAAAAATAAGTGAAAACAGACCACTTTTGTACAAAAATAAAGATACTTACTTATTTTTATCATGCTACTAATTAGCAACTCTATCCAAAACTACAAGCTTCTCAATTTACTATTGAAATTTTTCAAACTAGGAATTTCAAACTTTCATTATTCATTCATTATCTCCCGCTTTATCCTCTATTAGGGTCGCGGTGGGGTTCCCCATGCCCATCCAGGGGAGAACGTCTCGGGCGCTGGGCAGATAGACCCAGGACAGGCCGCCAATCCATCGCTGGGTACACACTCACACACTCTATATGGGGCAATTTAGAGAACTCAATTAACTTGATCCATGTTTTTGGACTGTGGGAGGAAACCGGAGAACCCGGAGGAAACCCACGCAGACACGGGGAGAACATGGAAACTCCATCCAGATGGGGATTCGAACCGGGAATCCCTAGCGCTGAGAGGCGAACGTGCTAAATTTCAAACTTTTCTTAACTTATTTTTTTTATTTACAGTACACACTCCATTTCAATAAAGCTCTAGACATGGGGCCAAGTCAAAAACTAATAATGCTTGGAAAGAGGCACTCCAAGCAATGGATTCTTTCTCAATCCCAGCTCTCATTAAAAATTATTAATATTATATATAAATTTTATATAGCAATGTATTGTCCTGAAAACTATTATACCTATATTTGTGCTTCGATTCATCAACACACCCAGGGAGGGAAGATTGGATGGATGGAGGAGAAAATATTATGTGCTGTAGTGAACTTATATTGTAAAATATTGTTATACTTTACTAAAACTAATAAAACAATAGTTCACAAAAATTTACAGTACACATCTTTATGAAATAACTTAATAACCATCAGAGTGGAAATAAAACATTTGTGCTAATAAATATTTTTATACATCCAATGAAATCCCACAAAATGTAATCATTCCAAAAAGTGACCCTCCACAAATTTTTTTCTTCAAACTATTTTTGTATTAGTGAAAGTACAATAAACATTTTGCATTTGAAAAGAAAAAAAATCTGCAAAATCACTAACACTATGGCATTTAGGCAACAAAGCTGAAAAGCTGGCTTCATTATGTACAACACAGTTCATCTTATAGAAAAGCCTAAATGACCAGGATATAATATACTGTCTAGAGAATGAAGTGCTTACTTCAAAAACACTATGCAAAAAGCCATGTTTCCTTGCTGTGTCATTTGATGATGCATTCTTGGGTCAGATCATAATCATCCCCAAATATAAAGCACTAAAAGCAGTCATTATTTTGCACAGGGATTTTGATGGAAAAAGGATTGAGATCCACACACTCACTCACACACTCACTCACACAAACACACTCTATATGGTGCAATTTGGAGAATTCAATTGACTTTGATCCATGTTTTTGGACTGTGGGATGAAACCGGAGAACTCAGAGGAAACCCACACTGACACAGTGAGAACATGGAAACTCCACCCAGACTGGGATTCGAACCAGGAATCCTGAAATCCCTAGCACTGAGATAAACTGCTAACCAATAAGCCACCGTGCCGCCAGAACCCCCCAAATTGACAAATAACACATATGCAATACCTTTCAATCATTATATGTGCAATACTTTGTTGCTGTGCAATCTGTTGTCTTTGATAGTGTTTTACAGTCTTCCTTACTGTATTACAATATGTCAGTGCTTCTCAAATAGTGGGGGGGGCATAACAAGATATCACAGAGCAAGTGATATTAAGTGTACTGAACAAACCCTCAAGAGACAACATGGAGAAATATTTAACAGGGATGAGGAGAGAAAGACGGAGAGAGACGAAGATAACGAGACCAACAAAAGTCAACCGAAAGCTAAATGTCGAAGCGTATGTAGCGCTTGGCTTCACTGTAACTGTAACTTCACTGTAACTGAGGTGGGAGACGAAGAAAGACCAGCTGGGAGACCCCGGTGTGTCTTCTGTGTCTTAAAATGTTGGCAGCGGACAGCGTGAAGCCAAATAAATGAAGGCGTCACTTAAAGACATTACACCCCAATCACGCTGATAACCGCTTGAGTTTTTTTTAATCGTAAACGTGACGCGTATAACCAGCAATCATAACGCTTTACGAAAGCTACTTCAGAAAAGCTGTGCGCTGCAAAACGGGCGCATTGGAGACATTAGTTCTGACTTCCTAAAAAAAAATTAAATAAAAAAATAAAAAAAAAGCACAAAATGTTGTATTCATTTTTGATTTTTAGGTTAAAGTGTTAATAAATTGTGCTCCTGAATTAATGTTGCTGGTGAATTTGAATTTATTATTATTTATTGATTTTATTTAATTTCATTTTTCAAATGCCAGTCAGTTCAAAAATGTTTCTAGTTTAAATAAGGATTTTATTTGTTTCTGTTACAAACTAAAAAACAAAGTTAATAAAATTATTCTGTTCTAAGTTGATCTATATTTCTTTATTTTTTGTTTTCTTTATTGTTAATAAGGATACATTGGTATAAAAGAGGTGTACTTATATAGAAAAATCTTACAAAAATGGGGGCAAAAATGTTTTCTTCTTCCTAGGGGGGCTTACCAGAAAATAATTGAGAATCACTCATAATGGTGAATTTATTTTTGCGTATACTGATTTCTATTTCTGTTATAATTTTTTTTTATTACTTCTCACATGATGCCTATATACAGTGGTGTGAAAAATTGTTCGCCCCCTTCCTCATTTCCTGTTTTTTTGCATGTTTGTCACACTTAAGTGTTTCGGAACTTCAAACCAATTTAAACAATAGTCAAGGACAACACAAGTAAACACAAAATGCAATTTGTAAATAGACAAATAAATAAGTAAATATTGAATTACCAGAATTTATATAAGGTGGTAGTTGATGTGTGACAAGCCGAGAAGAAGGGGTCACAGTAGTGTCAGCAGCAGTTAGCACCGAAGGTTCCACAATTACTCGGTAGGTTCGTCTCTCATTCAGACCGCAGTAGTGGTGATGCAAGTGACAGGAGTACAAGCCTTTATTAGACGACTGGATATCATCGATGGTGAGAGAAAAATCACCCTCGCCAAAGGCATCATCTGAGATATGTATCTTGCTGCGAAGTGAAATTGGTGCATTCTCTCGCTTCTCTCCAGAGGCATACAGATCCATGAGGCGGTCTGCTTGGTCACGCCGTACCCCAGGACCTTGAAAGTCCCAGTGAACGACCTGCTGCTGGCCTTCTTCCCAACTCCTCTCTCTCCACAAAGGACGTCGATTCACACAGGGCAACTCCACACTGCTCCCCGCCAACACCACAAATATGGCCTTTTCCCCATCCCAAACACGTTTCACCTTGCGTGCTATTAGAGATGAGAGAACATAAGCTATATGAAAATGTGCTGGTTTAGCATGAATGCAAAATAGATAAAAAGATAACATTCTTTAATTATGAAAATAACATTTATGGTAGGTAAGGAACAAAAAATGGATAAAAACTTTCTACTTATATATTTAAATATTTTATAGAATCCATATGTATATATCTCAAGTACATTTACATACATTTACATTTAGTCATTTAGCAGACGCTTTTATCCAAAGCGACTTACAAATGAGAACACCACAAGTCAGAAGCCATGGAGAAACCAACTATACTGTAAGTTCATCAACCTGATTGTTATTCGAAGCTGCGCCCCCCCCCCCTTTTTTTTTTATCTCTTTTCATTTCAATTAGTATTTGTTTTGTTATCTGATTTTCATTATCTGGGATTGGATAGTCTTCTTTCTCTCCGAGGATTGAGTTGGCAATAGCTATAGACAATTCATGTGCTACACCCCAAAGGACTACATTTGGTAATTTTAGCATTTTAGCATTTTAGCAGGTCATTTTATTTGATTCTTTTATCCAAAGCAAATTACAAATATCCCAACTTGGTTGGGGTCAGAGCACATGGTTTATACAGCACCCCTGGAGAAATGAGGGTTAAGGGTCTTGCTCAAGGACCAACATTGGTAACTTCAGAGAATGTGGCATTTGCCACTGAGCTACCACACCCACACTAATGAGATGAACTACATGAACAACTTTTTTAATTCAAAAGTTTTCTTACTTCTTTTTTAAACAAACAACACCAGAGATTTTTTTTTCCACTGGCACTTCTTTGGGGTTTCAGAGACAATGTACTATTAAAAATGTCCAATATAAATAAACAAAACTTCAAACTTTAACTTATGAATAAAGATTATTGTATAAGACTCATCAGACTTTCCAAATAAATATATTTTTTCAATAATGACATCAGCATCCCCAAATATTGGCAATATATTATTTTTTACTTTGACATCATCTTGTTTTTAGTTCAGTGAACACACAAATACAACATTAAGTGATGCTAAAATATTTTTAGATGGGATTGTGGCATAAGGCTGTATTTAATAGCCTGTCTGTAAATGAAGGAGGAGTCGCAGCATTAAAAGTGTAAAGAGGTTTACCTAAAATGTACCTCTCCCTGATCTGTTGCAGGGATAAAAAAAAAGGCAGGCAGGAATGGTGAAAACAAGAGATATGTGTTTTTGGTTCCATGGGTCAAAAGCCATTGCAATCATGAGTAATTATCCTGATTGCACTAAAAGATGTATCCTGTTGGTGTTGGTGCATGGCAATAAAACCTGTTTTTGAGTTTGTCTCATCCATCCCCGTTTGGTTCCGTCCAAGCAAATGGCTACAACTTGTGCTGAGTCCCACGAGTGTGAACAAGCACACAGCAACAAAAACCCCGACCTTTAGAATTCCTCAGAAAGCCTCTCACAAATGTAAGGAAGTGGCCGCTTCTAGAAGAGCGTTATGCCTAAAATGTCTGTCTGGTGGTGAAACAATTCTTTACCCGACTAACCACAGTAAAAACAGTAAAAACAGTAAAAACAAATTGGGTACAGTGCTATCGCCTGACATCACTGAACGAGGCTGTGCTGCTAAGGCAGGCAAACACCACACAACTTTTGTGACCACCCCCTCGTCTTGTCTTTCTTGCTACTTTTTAATTCGGACCTGCCCTTAAAATAACATTTTATTCATTAAAAAATCTTCTCATGTCTGTTCAGAGATGAGACCAACACTGCAAATTTTGCGCAAAAACTGGCACTATGAGACACCAGGGCAACCATCATTTCATAATGAATACTGAACACTGGTCTGGATCCCTGAAATGCCATGAGCTGCACACCATCAAACAAGAATGTACCAGATACTGGTGATTATTAAGGAGATTACGTCCCAGCTTTAGTGGATTCATGACAGAATAATTTTTTTATTGTGTTTCATCAAAGCTTGGTTTAAGCAAGACCTTTAAGTTTAAGCTTTAAGGGGAAGTGGCATAAGATAAATAATGAAGGTATGAATAGATTAGAATACATGTCTTGTCATTCGCATCACAATTTCATACAGGAGACAAAAGCATAGGTAGAGCTAGAGGCTGTGGTATTAATTGAAAATGTGGTTTGAGGTTTTTGTTTGTTTGTTTGTGTTTAGTGCCATATCAGCAGCATATTTTTATTTTATATAGTATCACAGATGTAAATCACTTTCTTTATATAAAGATCTTTCAAAACTCGGAGTATTTTTGCCGGTGGGATCTTTTCAAACAATTCTTTCATGTTTTCAACCTTATAAAAGTTATTTCTGGTGGTTGAAATTGCAGGGCATTCTAATAAGATGTGTTTAACAGTTTGAGCAGTTGCACAGTATTGGCAATCTGGAGCCTGCTCGCCAACCAGGAAGTGACACTAAGGGCAGTATGTCCAGTTCCACACCTAGTCAGGATTGTCTGATCTTGTCTAGTAAGGAAGTCTATAATACATTTAATATTGATGATGAAGGACATTTCATATCATTTTATGTTTATTTTGTGCATTGCTAGACCATTCATCTTGCCATTTTCATCTACAGTGGACTTCGACTAGACAGTAGGCATCAGTAATCGGAACAAATTTCCAAATGGGTTCCTGGTTTCTTGCTTCCTTTGCTAAAATGTCTGCTTTCTAATTGTTTTTAATGCCACTATGCCCTGGAAACCAGCAATACAAAATGGAGAATCCTTGTCTGGAGAGTTCTCTGTCTTAGGCTAGCAGTTTGTGGATAACTGGGTGGTTCATGTTCAAAGATTCAAGCGCTTGTATGCAGGAGTTTGACTCCGTACAGATCACATATTGTTTGTCGGAGCTAGTGGATATAAAACTGGCAGCCAGGAGGAGTGCATAAGCCTCTGCCATGTATATTGAAGCATGAAGTGGCAGACGCTGTCGCAGTGATCAATGATTATCAAAGCAGCACCCACATGAGTCTCCGTTTTTGATCCGGCTGTAAATATAAACCTGTCTTACCATATCATACAAAGACAGGTGGTCAAGTGGTGACAAATTCTGCTTTAATAATATTGACTGGGTTTGTATAATGTTAGGTTTCTTCAAGGTCCAGGGAGCAGGCAGAGGGGGCATGGTTTTGAGGTAAGGTTGGACAGGGACAGACTGGTGTGAACTGAATATGGAGGTAGCTTCCGTCTACGTCAGCTCCATGTCGTGTTGGCAATGGGAAAGTCAGCCCCCCCACCCCCTTATGGAATACATCTATTCAAATTTTCCTCTGGAATACACGTGCCAAAATGCTACACTATGCCTTTGATCATATAAGAGTTATTGATAGTGAAATACCGCAGCCAGACACAACCCTGGCTTTTCCATATTTTCCTATAATTTGTGGTAGGTTATACAAAGTGATGCAAGACACTCACACACTTTGCACAGTGGCCATAAAAATGCTATTGTTAAGCTTTCGACTGTAATTTATTTCCGGTTTAACTTACATTATTGACAGTTTTAGCCTAAAATGACATTTTAACACATTTTAGAAAAAATACAGTCAACTACAGTATTACTTAAAGCAGCTATACATTAATAAGCATAACAAACTTAATTATTTCCTTTACTTTTAGGGAAATGCATTTTTTTAAAATCTCATTTTACATGCAGTTCATAGAATTGTGCCTCAGTTCATGTGGCATTTCCACCTCCAGACTTCATTATTCCAGTGTCAAACTCATCATAGCAATTTAAATATCAGTTCTGCACATAAGTTTATGTTAAACTTTGTTTAGTTGTATAAAGTATTTCACCATAGCACATTGTCTCAAAGAAGCTTTACAGTGTTCTAAGCATGAATTCTTAAAAAAAAGCATTGTTGGTAAGGAAACACTTCATGGTCTTTGTTTTTGTTTTATAGAATTGAAACCTTGTGAGTACCGCAGTAAATGACTAATCCTTTTGAGTGATCAGGCAGTGTTAACAGTGCAATAAGGTACAGATTAAGTATTAGATAATCTTTAAATTTACAATTAATCATTCTTACTCACCCCTAGCATTTACCTAAAGTGCCTATGGCATGGCTGGCTCTGCTGCACATAAATTACAACATACAATGTTAAAGGTAAGGGTAAAAAAATGCAAGGTATTCTTACATGACTTTGTGATGTTGAGCTGAACTTGAATAGACTGATCAATCTTGCAGTAGTGATGATGCAGATTGCATGTATAAATACCTTTATCGTTTATATCCACATCTGTAAAAGCAAAAACAAAACAGACATGTAGAAATAACAAAAAGTTTAATGCATTTTTATGCTTTGCCCCGGTTTGAAAGCAGCTTACTGTGGATGGTAAGAGAGAAGTTGCCGTCACTGAAAGCTTTTTCAGAAATGGTGATTCTGCCTTTATTGTAGGCATTGTAGACACGCTGTGTTCCTCCTGAAAACATATCTAGAACACGCTCAACTGTGTAATCAGGCCGATTGCGGTTGAGGTCCCAATGCACCACGCGTTGCCGGTCTTGAAGATTATCCTGCCTCCATACAATTTTCTGATTATGACATGGCAGAACAACTTTTGACCCTGCTCTAACTGTTACGTTCTTTGCATCCACCAGTATACTCTGCATATTTCCCTGCACACAAACTAATAAAAACAAACAAAAACACAGTTACAAGCACACTGGTATATACAACATGGCACACATTTTTACATGTGTAAATAAACTTAAGATTAAGAAAGTAAGTACAAAATTATTCAAATTTATTTGTTGATTATTTTCTGCTTAATCCTCTTCTAGGGTTGCGGGGGTGTTCCCCATTACACTCACTCACACAGACACACACACTTTATATGTTTCACTCTATATGGGGCAATTTAGAGCATTCAATTTACCTGTGGGAAAAAACTGGAAAAACCCAGATGAATCCCATGATCAAGATATGGACACGCCTGTTTTAGTTGGTAGGAGCACAAGTAGCTGTAATTAACTACAATAGCGTGTGCTTTGTCGTAGACATTTCAAATTAAACATGCAAATATCAGTAAATCATGTTTAAAAAGGCTATACTTAAATGGCCTAAACTATTCAAGATAAGTTTCCAAAAGCATTCTCAGCTACTTTTAATGGAATGAACATATGTAAGAAAGGCACCATGTGTCTAAACTTAGCCACAGATTGTGGTCATGATAAAAGTCACAGAAAATCGCAGTTGCCTAATGTCAGGTCAACTATGTTTTTGTAAAGTTTTATATTAGCCCTTGTTTAGTTACTTTAGTTTTCCTCTATGTCTTGGCCTGTTTGTGTTAATTAGTCAATCGCTTATTTTTATTATGCCTATTTTGTTATGTATATTACTGTCTACATGCTGCATACACTACAATTAACAACAGAAAGTTTACAGTCATAATTACAACTACACATTGTTGACAAAGTGACAATATTTTTGTCTCTTAACTATTGATTTAACACTAGCTATAGTACCAATACATTATGATAATATAGAATCAGATTTTCATTCAACAATTAAATAAAAGAATGAGTATGAATAAATAAGAATAAGTCATTTGATTTGAATAATAGTGTTGGCTCCATTTCATTCGCCTCTCAGCGCTAGGGATTCCCGATTCGAATCCCAATTTGAGTGGAGTTTCCATGTTCTCCCCATGTCCGTCTGGGTTTCCTCCGGTTCTCCGGTTTCCTCCCACAGTCCAAAAACATGGATGGTCAATTGAATTCTCCAAATTACCCCATATAGAGTGTGTTTGTGTGTGTGTGTGTGTGTGTGTGTGTGAGTGTATCTGCCCAGCGCCCAAAACGTTCTCCCCTGGATGGGCATGGGGAACCCCCCCTCAACCCTAGTAGAGGATAAAGCAGAAGACAATGGATGGATGGGATTTATTCAGGTTAGTTACTTACCATGTGTTGAAAAAAGACAAACAGCAACTGAAAATATAAAAGAAAATGCTTAAAATACAGTATTTCATAATCCAGAGACAGGACAGAGCGCCAATCTATCACTTGGCACACACTCAGTCACACAAACACACCCTATATGGGTTAATTTGGAGAATTCAATTGACCTTGATCCATGTTTTTGGACTGTGGGAGGAAACCCAAGGAAACCCACGCGGACACGGGGAGAACATGGAAACTCCACCCAGATTGGGATTCAACCTGGGAATCCCTAGTGCTGAGAGGCAAACGTGCTAACCACTAAGCCACCGTGCCGTCCGAATTAAGAAATTATATGTCTTTAATTTAATTTCATAATTATATTATAAGCACATTTTTATAAGCACATCTTACATCTAGAAATTTTTTATTTTAATATAAGTTTTTATTTTAATATACAGTATATACATAAAAGACCAGAAATCTAGATCCTTCAATACTGTCTAATTAGTGTCCAATATCAAACTTAAATTAATTTCTAGAATTCTGAACCTTCCCCTCCAATCTAAAAATACTCATGAAATACATGAAAGTAGTTTGAATACTAAGACTCTTGAAATAAGATTTATGATTTTTTTTATTTATGTACTACCATGATTGTGCCTTATTTGCTGTTTTATTGTAACTACAATGTTTTACACAAGATTGTGCCATCTTAATAAACAGTAGAAATCAATGTATCTGCACTCTGCTGGTTTATATCCTATTTGACAAATCACATTGTTTTGTCTAAATGCACACCAGTAAAATATGGAGTTCCACAGGGGTCTGTATTATTGTCACTTTTATGTGAAATTTAAAACTTACTCCATGAATAAGTTGTGTAACCACTCTAGCATCCTGAAGTAATCGTTTTAGGACTCTCGTCTATAATGATCAAGATCCCCAGAGGGCTGAGGTCAGAGTTTGTTTTTTTTGCTGCAGCGTGACTGATGTTATGGAGGTGTTTTAGTATGTGTTGCACAGTTGGATTAAACACAGCAGAGCTGCTGGAGTTTTTGAACTCTGTGTTGGCACACTGAGCACTCTATTAGATTAAATCTACCCTATTGCTCCAATTTTCATTTATTCATTCATTCAATCTTCCACTTAATCTTCTACTAGGGTCGCGGGGGGACGATGACATACATATCCACTAGTGATCGATCGATATGGATTTTTTAATGGCCGATGCCGATATTTAGACGACAGAAGTGGCCGATGGCCGATATATAAAGCCGATATTACCAGTTTTTATTGCAACTAATAAAGTACAATAATAATAATAATAATAACAACAATAATAATAATAAAAATAAACAAGACACAAAAGTAATCAGACAGTTTATCACTGTCTACTCTACCTTTTGTAATACAGAGAGCAATATTAAAAACATACAACTTTAAATTACGCATTATTAATTAAAGTTTGAGTGTACCTAAACATAAGCAGATAGCAGCATCTTTTTAGTATGAACATTTATTGATGAACATTGCACAATGCACACAAAACAACATTCAATGAACTTTTTGAACTAATTAGCCAATTAAGCTAATTTAGATAAATAAATAAAATATTAACAAACAAATATTGTAGTTTGTAGTGTGAAAAAAGTACTTATTTGAATATCTCAAGAAAAAATTTTAATGAACTGAACTTTTAACTAGTTCAGAATAAAAATAGTGAACTTTAAACATGAAATGTTCACTTTGAGCATGTATGAACTGAACTGAACTAGTTCAGAAAAGCTGTGAACTGGCACAACTCTGCCTGTAAGCTAGCGTCAGTTAGTGCTAACGATATATAGCGTTAGATAGCCAGTTTAACAAAATCGCCCTAACTATACAAACAGTAAACACTGTATATGTTACAAATAGCATCCCGGAACATTATTATAGCGTTAGCTAGCGCTAATTAGAATTAGTTGGCCAGTTTAGCTGTTCAAATGGTTGCTAAGGTTACAGTTCCAAATAAAACTATTGGCATTTTCTCTCTAAATAACATAATCGCTCTAATTATGCAGACAGTAAACACTTTATACATTAAAAAGTGCAGCCAGTAACAAATACTGAGAGTTGAAAGAGAAACCGTTTTCTCTCATGGAGGCCTAGCGCAATTTCAAAACACCGATCCATTCCCTTGAGCATTGACTGACGTTCTGCCGGAGGAACACTAGGGGTCACTCTAAGCAAAAGTTAGATCAAATGACTGTATTCAGTCATTGAGCCAGAATGACCGGAGCTGCCCACAGCGTTGCCTGTTGGCATTGTTTAAATACCGGCCTTGTGCGCTCATTTATCGGCCGATGCCGATTATCTAAAAATGCCAAAAATCGGCCCGATTAATCGGCCAGCCGATCGATTGGTCGATCACTAATATCCACCTTGTATATGCATGTAAATTCAGAGACTGTAGATCATGTCACTGCACAGTTTGTGTAAATCATTCTCAAGTCCACCACTGTTCACTAGGTTAATGCATACAGGATTTAGGTAGCTGGACAATTTGGGTTGGTGGCCTATTCTCAAACAGAGGTTTCAGAAAAGGTGTCTAAAAGCTTATAAGGCAGTGCCGCATCTAATCGACCCATGACAGTGCAACACACACAACAGACCACAACCACAATGTCAAAGACATTGTAGTGTGATAACCACCCAAATATCTAATTCTGTTAGTTCAATAAAGGTCATGATCATTTCAAAACTGCCAGGTTCGAATGTACAACTAATTATTTGATCACTTTGATTTATTTAGTCTGCTTTGATTTATTTGATCCTATAATGGATTCTGTTCATTTTAATATGCACATGGTCCACATTACATCTATTTCTGAATCAAAAATTTCATGTTTATTAATAATTTACATGACAGAAAAATGTAGAGACAATACTTCAAGTTTTTATTAAATTACACTGTAAATCACTTTCTAACAGTTTGTTTTAATGAATTAATACTTTCAATCTTTAAAACCAAATTATATTTACTTATACATTATATATATATATATATATATATATATATATATATATATATATATATATATATATATATATATATACATATATATATATATATATATATATATATATATTGCAAAAATCTCTGTTCTATTTTTCACTATAGATAACTAACTGAATTGTGTAATACACCTCATGCTATATATATATATATATATATATATTGCAAAAATCTCTGTTCTATTTTTCACTATAGATAACTAACTGAATTGTGTAATACACCTCATGCTATTTTTTATATTAGTATTAGTATTGTTAGTATTGTTATTGTAATAATTATTGTTATTATTATTATTATTATTAATTTTATTATCTATGTATTTATTTATAAATGAGATAATAGCTAAGAAAACACATATGGATTTCATAGAAAATAGTCTGATATAAAACAGTGACAATCAACATGTATAAAGCAAAATCAGCTTAGCTATATAAAAACAGGCAAAAGTTATTAGGTTGCGGAATGCTCTAAATAATAGGACACAACCCATCTGGTCCAAGTAAAGTTTATTAGACCAGGTGGTTTTGAAATCATGAAGATTAGTTCCTCCAGAGGTAGGAATTGTAATTGCACTTACTTTTCCACAATAAAACAATAAAGCTATTTTTAAAATAAATGTTTCAATATATTTCACAAAACAGCTATTGTAATGTTAGGATTTTAACATTACGCATATGTGGTTCTTTTACAACTCATTTTGTTAGGACTTTCCACTAGACCTAAAAACACACCAGTTATGAGCCTTGCTCACATTTATGGTCATGTATTTGTCACAAACAGTACTTTGACAATTAATAAATAAAGTATGCTTTTTTCTAATTTACAATAAACTCAAGAAGATTAAGTACTATACATAAGTCTCAAAGCTGTTTTTAATTTAAATCACCTTGTAAACATTTAAATGACATCCTGCCTGGAACTCTAATAAAAAATTAGAAACTCCTGGTCAACACTAACCCTGTGGTTTAAAGAAAAGCAAAGTGTGGCTGTTGGGGAAAAAGACTAACACACCACCAGACCCTGTAATTTTCTCTGCAAATTTGCTGCACTGAAACTATGTGCAGTGACTAGGAATAATCACTTAACAATGTGTCTAAATAATTGTCAGGTTAAAAGTTAGTATTAACACTGACGACTGATTGTTTCTACAGTTTACCCTATAATTTTAAACTTGGGGTTTATACGGGTAGTGTCAATTTAAAGTGATGTATAGAATTTGTGTGTTTTACATTGTTTTGTTGATTGAGAATAACAATAATGTTAATTTTATGAAAACTAATATTGAAAATAAAATAAAAAAGGAACTTTATTGTATCTGAAGTTTGTTCATTTGCAGATCACAGGGGATTTACTGTTCTGATTTATCTAAATGCCCCCGAGTCAATATTGTACAGATAAGATTTGTTATTCTTGGCAATATTTTCTGGTGCTTTTTTCGGTTACTCCTCAACTCAATTTAATTGACCGTCCTAGGATGTTTTAGTTTTCTTTATTTCTTTAAGTTTTCTATTGGGTACTATAAAAACAAACGTACTGACAAGAATAACAAAGGTGGTGGTGTGTTTTTTTTCTATGCGTGTCAAATTTTTATAGAACCAGGACATGTTATATTTTTTAAAGTATCACTGTCAACCAAAAAGCTTAAAATTTCATTATTAGCCTTTTACACAGTTATCTACATTTGTAATATTAATGTACATTTTATTATTATAAGGCCGTCCTCTTGCTACTTCAGGGCGAATACTGAACTTTGGAGCAAGAAAAAAAGCGAAGGAAAATTCCTCTCCTGGTCAAATTTAAGGACTGTCTAAACCCAAATCCAAACAAAACGTAAAATGCAATCTACTCGGTTTATTATGGCAGTATTTATATTTGCAGTCATCTGTATTTTACTGCAGGATTATAATAAATGATTTGTTATAATGTACGATTTGGATATTTAAATGCTTAAAAACCCGTACACATAAAAACAAATCTGAAAGCCAATAGCACTAACACACACAAAGCAAACTAGCACACAAATAAGATAAAAGCTGTAAACAACTTAGGGATGCTAAACTTTAAACAGAAGAATGCCGACGAAGTAAAAGATGAAAAACAACAAAACACTGCACCACAGAGTTTGAGTTACAGAGCTGCGTGAATGTTCATAAATATATAAATACTTACTATGCAGTAGCAGAAACAGTTTACTCAGAGGCAGCGCTGAAGTTTCCATTTTAACAAAAAAACGATAAAATCTGAGCAGCGAAAAAACATTGAGCCGCGAGCAACACCTGAAAACAACCACGTCTGAGGCTCGATTCACCAAAAGAGTCGGTTCTGTGATTCTGACATTAACTCTACGCGTTTTTGGAGTCGATTCTGCCTAGTGATTTGTTTTGCGCTTGCCAAAAGCAACTTAGTTATTTTGCAGAACGTTAAAAGTAGGAAAACGTAAAACAAAAACGTACTTCTTTGGAAAAGCGGTAAAAAGTTAAACCTGTAACTGCGCATTAGTTCCATTAGTTACGTGGGCGAAGAATCCGGCGGGAGGAGTTGGGTATAAACGTCTTTTTGGCACAAGCCGCCAGCACATCTCAGTGAACGTCATTAAATCATAAAAGAAATATTAAAATACCATACACGCGAAGAATAACAGCTGCTATATTATTAAGTAGTTATGGTTTTACTGCAACAAAGTTTCGGCAACGTCCGTAACAGACATGTTAGCTTATGTGCGCAAATTGTATTTACAACATGCACAACTTTAAAGTGCTGTTTAGTTAGCTTCTGTGTGTGGATTCATAAAAGACGTAAGGAATATTTACTTAAGATGGTACTGTATGCATAAGACAATTTAATTCATATAAAACCTGTATTACAAATATGTCTGGGAATTTTTCAAAAACAGACTGCTGTGTCATGGGGTTTGGAGGAGTTGACACAGCCAGAGCCTTTTAAAGTTCATTTCACAGAAGTTTGGATTCTTAAGCAGCACAGGATTCATGCAACAAAGAGACTGTTCCAAGGCAAAGGAGGAGGACCATGTGGATCAAAACACGTCAAAATGCTATTTTGTGGATTAACACATCAAACGTTAGTAAAGTAGAAACAAGAAGAAATGTAACATTCACTTTTATTTTTTTCTGTCAACAACACATCTTAAATTGAAACAGTAGCCTATTCATATTATACTATAGAGGAGCATCAACCAGGACCACAAAGACTCAGTGGGATTCATTTTGGTATGATTTTGTAGTATCAGCATATGAAGTGTTTGTCTTTTTTCATTGCTTATTAATAGCTATCTCTAAAATTAGAATAACATGCGTACTGGAGAAGACTTTGTGCAGTAAGCCAAATCTCCCATCATCAATAAAATATCTTTGAGGAATATTCAATTTCACATCTTGACACAAAAAAAATTATGACCCTGCAAAAGCTTGTGGAAACGATGCCGTAGTGAATTTATATTATAATCAAAGCTAAAGGTATTACAATGAAATACTTGGGTGTGTAAACACTTTTTTTGGTCTCTGCAGTAATCAAAACTCTAATTAGCTTTAAGAATTTAAAGTCAGGGGCAGCACGGTGGCTTAGTGGTTAGCACGTTTGCCTCTCAGCACTAGGGATTCCCGGTTCGAATCCCCATCTGGGTGGAGTTTCCATGTTCTCCCCGTGTCCGCGTGGGTTTCCTCCGGGTTCTCCGGTTTCCTCCCACAGTCCAAAAACATGGTTCAAGTCATTTGAGTTCTCCAAATTGCCCCATATAGTGTGTTTATGTGTGCATGTGTTGTGTGTGTGCCCAGCGATGGATTGGCGCCCTGTCCTGGGTGTATCTGCCCAGCGCCCGAAACGTTCTCCCCTGGATGGGCATGGGGAACCCCACCCTAATATAGGACAAAGCGGAAGATAATGATTGAATGAATGAATGAATGAATTTAAAGTCTGAACTAACCTTTGATAAGAAGCAGGTTGTGTGAACAGAGAAATGGTCTGAGTTTTATTAAACTTAAACACAAGATTAATTTTCAGGGGTCTTATGGGAAACATTCCGTTCATCATAAAAATGGGAAAAGACTGAACCCGGAGTGCATCAATAAGTCAGTGAAAAGTGGAGGAGGAAGTGTCATGATTTGGGGAGTGCAGGCATTTGGTCTGTTGCATTGTAGAAGGAATGCAAACGTTTATCAGAACCTACTTCAGCATGTGGTTATTTCCCTAAGTTCAGCCAGCGATTTTTAGAACAATCCCCACTGTCAAACAGCAAAATGGTAAAAGAAGTTCCTCAAAACTGAAAATAAAGAACTGACCAACCCAGAGTCCTGATACAAAACCTGATCCAATGTTTTTTAAACACAAATTTTCAAAGATGCCGTTATGGCCAGAGCTTTGTGAGAGACTAGTGATATCCTGAATATCCATTCATACTCTGTCTCTCTTACTCTCTATAAATATATACAGTAGTACCCATACACACATTTACACCCATACACCCTTTTAAAAAACTAGAATATCATGGAATAGTTGATTAATTTCCCTAATCAAAAAGGTAAACTTTCATAGATTACAGGTTTAGGGTCCACAATTTAAATTATTTTAAGTATGTTTATTTTCATGCCCAGCGATGGATTGGCGTCCTGTCCTGGGTGTATCTGAAATGTTCTCCCCTAGATGGGCATGGGGAAACCCACCGCGACCCTAATATAGGATAAAGCGAAAGATAATGAATGAATGAATGTTTATTTTTACATAATTTGGGCTTTAAGCTAATTAAACCCATGAAAATATAATTAAAAAAAAATTTATATTGTGGAGATATTAGGCAAAATTTTGCAGGGCATTAATGTTTAAAACAGTGTGACATACTAATAATCTACTTAACAGTAGGTGTGGAACAGAATCCAAACAGCTTGATCTCCAGTGTGAATTATATCCACAGTCAGTAATGATTTGGGGTACAATGTCCGGTGCAGGTGTTGGTAAACTCCGCTTTCTTAAATCCAAGGTCACCGCAAGTTTACCAGAATGTTTTAAGGGACTTCATGTTTCCTTCTGCTAAGGATCTGTATGGAGATGAAGATTTCCTTGCCTCTGCCCATGCCACCAGGAGCACCAAAACCTGGTTTGATGCCCATGCCATCACGGTGCTTGACTCGAAGCCTAAACCTCATTGAGAATCTACGGAGTATTCTAAAGAGGAAAATGATGGGCACCAGACCAACAACAAAGAAGAGCTGACAGCAAGTATCAAGAAAATCTAGGCTTCCATAACTCCCAGGCAATGCCACAGACTGATTGCCTCAATGCCACGTTGCATCGAGGCAGTGATTAAAGCAAAGGGATTGATAGTGTTTTGAAAGTACCATATATTTATATATTTATTGATTTGATGTGGTCCTAATTTCCAAAAAGTAGTTTGGCCTGATTTCTCCACAGTATTCTAATCTTTTGAATTCCTGTTTTCTTGGGTTTATGAGCTGTAAGCCCAAATTATGTAAAAATAAATACTTGAAATCAGGCAAATCCTAATGCCCTTTGTTAAACTGACCTCTTATACTCTCTAGTGGTGGTTTGTGGCATCTGAAACTGAGGGGAAATCTACTCTTAAAAATCATGCAAACAGATCACATTATTTTACAATTTGTGAAGGACGTTATTTATTTATATTTCTTTTACGATATTAAATCAATACAATAGTAATTTTTAGGATGTGCCCATCTAACAATGCTTAGCTAAATTTGCAAATCATCAATTTTTTTCAAACAAATCAATTTTTTACAATGGGAAATCATTGTGCCAGTAATCAGCGTTTTTTCGCTTGCTGTCTGATAAAGATTTTAGGTGTGGTCCATCCCTCTGGGGCGCTTTTCAGACCTGCTCTCCTCCAAATTCTCTTTAAGTCCTTTTCAAACTGAACCTAAAACAGAAAAGTTTTTTTTTTTAATTGTTAGAATGACAATAAGTACAGCAGAGTGTAAGCAGTATTGGATAAGTACAACTTTTTTTTAGTTTTCAAGAATTATTTCTCTACTTGTTTAAAATCATTTCATTTACAGTATAATAAGTAATACAGCGAGGTCTTTGTTAAGGCTGAAAAAACATTGCACATAATTTAATAAGCAAATAGAAACCCATGCTTTATGGGTATTTATTTAATGTTTAAGATGGAGGGCGGCACAGGCCTCCAATATGATCCAATATTAAAATTATCCAATATCGCATATTTATAAAACCGGGTAGTTCCGGTCCTTAAATCCGATTGGCTGATTTGTCCAGCCGTGACATTATTGACATACACACACCTCTGACCACTTCACATTCATATCAATATACATTATTTTCCCCAATGTTTTTTATAAAGTGCATTATGTAATTTATTTTATTTAATTTAATTTAGTATTTGATTGTTACATAAACCAGAATTTAATTATAGTGTTTTTGTGAACATTTTATAAAAGCAAAAATGCACTCAAGGATGTGCATTATTGTGAATACATCATAGAAAAGTCTTTACCAAATGTGTTATTGCTTTACTGTAAGCATCAAAATTATGTGAAATGAGTTAATTCAGGGGAAGCACAGTGGCTTAGTGGTTAGCACGTTCGCCTCTCAGCGCTAGGGATTCCCGGTTCGAATCCCAATCTGGGTGGAGTTTCCATGGTCTCCCCGTGTCCGTGTGGGTTTCCTCCAGGTTCTCTGGTTTCCTCCCACAGTCCAAAAACATGGATCAAGGTCAATTGAATTCTCCAAATTACCCAATATAGAGTGTGTATGTGTGAGTGAGTGTGTGCCTAGCAATAGGTTGGCACCATGTCCTGGGTGTATCTGCCCAGCACCTGAGACATTCTCCCCTGGATGGGCATGGGACCATTCGTCAAACTGGCTGTAATTTGTAGGAAGCAGAAGATAATAAAAAAAATTAATTACTATACTCTGCTGCTTTAAGTTGGAAACCTAGCTGCACCTAATCACCAAAAAAAACCGTGAATATTAAATTAAACAAACCTTAAAGCCAAAAAAAGACATTTTAGACATACATTTTATCATAATACTTAACTTAGGCATAGTCTTAAAGTAGTTTTAGATTAATTTACAAAAAAAATGACAAACCTGCTTTTTCTTTTGTCTGCGGTCCATTATTTTTCTCCTTAGAAACTTTGTTCGTTTCAGCAGCTTCTTATATTTGTGCCTGTTCATCTTTCTTCGACGAATCTCAAGCACATTTTTACAGCCCAATGGTGTTATGCTCTCAATATCCTCCAATATAGGCATTGCTAAGGGGGGCAGGACCACTGCTTCCTCTATGAGCTCCCCCTCCGCAACAGGTAGAGGAGCCTTAAGAACTGGTGGTAGTGAGTAACGCATGGAAAGCCAGCTTTCCAAAGGGGAAACTGATAGTTTTCTGGGAATTAAAATCTCCTCTAACTCTGGCTCAAGAACTGTCCATAACTTAGGCTGTTTGTTGTCAGCAGCTGAGGTACAGTATCTGTGTGTAGCAAAGATGTTGGAACTACAATGATGCGAAGCATTGTAGATCACTTTGCACTGGTTTTGATGTGTACCTGAAAAGAAAAGTTAATGCTATTTAATCACATTAGGAACAAAGCAGTATATGCTAATCATACTTTGAGTAGCTACATCAAGGCTGGTTTGGTATTGTTCCATTGTAAAGTGTTTAAAACACAATTTTTAAAAACCCCAGCACACCACTGTGTACAATAATCCACATTACACAACTTCCTTCAGAGTTGAGAATTTACTACCATCCAAATGGTACATGTTCTGTGGTGGTCCTAAACATTAGGAAACTTAAAATGGGGCGGCTAACAAAGGATGTACAGAAGAAGCTGGTCAACAGTAAGCAAGTGCATCTATAAGGTAAGTATGTATGTAAATATGAGGTTAATAAGCATGTGCAAATTAAAATACCAATATATTTATACTGTGGGCTTAATTCAGTTTGATGACCATTTTTGATATGATTAGAGGAGTTCGGAGTTTACTTTGGATTTGGAAAATAGCATGAATTTGGTCTTGTTTGAATTCAAAACCAGTTTTAAGTGATAAAGTGTCCTGTAATTGAATAAATGCAATTCGGTGCTGGCATACTGTGAGTTCTGGAGTGTTCCAATTATTGGCATTGGCAGTACTGCAAAATTCGAGCAAACCTATCAGTTAAATTACAATCAAAAAGAGACTAGCATTTTACAACAGCATAATGACCCAAAACATGCCCCAAAATCATTCATGGACTACCTTATGGGAATGTTCTCACCGTGTTCTGACCAAAACATTATAAAACCTAATAAACAAATAAAACCTAAGCACATCACTATAATTTTAAAGAATCAAAACCCTCTTGTAAATATTTCAGCAAACACAGTCTATGACCTAAATCCAAAGCCTAAGGACCACAAGAAATATACCTTTAAAATTAAGGGAAAACTGAACAAATAAACTGAGCTGTAAAAATTATTAATAAAACTGTCTGCTTTTATTTAAAGAATGTTTATTAGACATAATCATAATAATAATAAGAAAATAGTAATAATAATATTTGTATTTAACATAGAAAAATGTTATTTAAACCTAACCAATAGGCAGTTAAACTCCTTCTATTATCCATTAGATGGCGCCGCTAATCCAGAAAACACTAAATGTTTACACAATTCACAACAGTGATTTTTAGGATAAACAGTTCATTTAATTCAAATTTTGGAGAGAGGTTTTCAAAGTGACAGAGTTATAATTAGGTTTGAATGTACACTTTGTTTTCTTTTTTTTTAACTCCTTTAAATATTGCTATACAAAAACTGTACAAAAAACTTTTTCCCTGTCATATATAGTGTATTTATGTACATGTAATTTTGTTATGTACTGTTAATATGTTCTGACTATGTAAAGTGATCAAACTTTCAGATAGAACACACAGATTAATTGAATTTCATTAAATTTTCTGTTAGAAAACAAATATAATGAAAGATAGTAATTATTCGGATACTGTTAGCTGAAAAGTATGTGTTTATTACTTTGCCATTAATAAAAGCAACCAAATAATCAATAGGTGTATAAAGAAAATGATGTGAAAATAAATCATTTCACTCACCAGATAGTCTAAATAGTGCACGAAGTTGTGGAATCAATCTCGGGACAATCATTACCAAGGCTTGTTAATCTTGAACTTTCATGTGTAAAATGAATGTCCTCCCCTGAATCAAAATGGAGACATATTAATTACATTTACATTACATTACATTTAGCAGACGATTTTATCCAAAGCGACTTACAAATTAGAACATTACAAGTCAGAAGTTATGCAGAAAACCAACTACACTGTAAATTCATCAAACCTGATTGTTATTTGATGCTGCGCCCCCCCCCCCCCTTTTTACAACAGGTATTTGTTAAAGAGATGCGTCTTCAGTAGTTTCTTAAAACTGTTTAGTGATTCTGCCTTACGGACAGAGTTGGGAAGATTGTTCCACCATTTGGCAGAGGTGAACGCCACGGAGTGCAAATTGAGGTGGAATCGCCAGGCGGCAATCATTACTGGAGCGAAGTGAACGAGTCGGAGTGTATTTTGAAAAGATAGAGTAAAGGTAGGGGGGGAAGATCCAGAAATGGTTCTGTATGACAGAGTCAGTGACTTGTACTGAATGCGAGCAGCTACAGGGAGCCAATGGAGGGAAGTGAGTAATGGAGTGACATGAGTTCGCTTGGGCTGGTTAAACACAAGTCGGGCTGCAGAGTTTTGAATTAGTTGAAGAGGTCTGATTGTGGAAGCTGGGATATCGGCAAGTAGCGCATTACAATAATAAAGCCGGGATAAGACTAGGGCTTGAACAAGCAGTTGGGTAGCATGTTCAGTCAAAAAGGGTCTGATCTTCCTTATGTTGTAAGGAAGGAATCTGCAGGAACGGGCGGTTTTGATAACATGATCAGAGAGTTTAAGGTGGAAGTCTATTGTGAACCCAAGGTTCCGGACCGAATCAGTTGGGGAGATTGTGGAGCCATCAATTTGGAAGGTCAGGTTGTGATGGATTGAGGGTTTAGCTGGGATAATGAGAAGCTCTGTGTTTTCTAAATTTAATTTGAGATGACGGTCCTTCATCCAAACAGATATGTCGGTGAGGCAGGCAGATACCCGATTTGAGATGGTGGTGTCGTCAGGGGCAAAAGACAGATGAAATGAGAAATGAGTGTCACCAGCATAGCAGTGGTAAGAGAAACCATGCGCCTGGATGACTGTGCTCAGTGATGTCATGTATAGTGAGAAGAGGAGAGGACCAAGTACAGAGCCCTGAGGCACACCAATGCGTACTTGGTGAGAGTTAGAGATCTCCCCATTCCATGACACTTTAAAGGTTCTTCCTGTGAGATAGGATCGAAACCACTCAAGTGTCGTATCAGAAAAGCCTAATTCAGATGCAGTGGACAGTAGAATCTGATGATTTACTGTATCAAAAGCTGCAGAATGAGGACAGAGGATTGAGATTACACAACAAAGTTAACTGTGTGTAATATTTACACACTACACATACAAAATAATAACACTGAGTTACATTTACAAATGTCCCTTTAAACTTCACAGTAAAAAGAATAAGCCTATGTTGACTATGTGCAGAAGCGGTGGCAACTTCTCTGGTCTAAAAGATGTAAAAGGTCTAAAAGGTTACTTGTTACTGTGTAAAACTGAACATGTGTATTGTGGTCAGAGGCATAGTATACCAGGTTATTTAAAACCAAAAATATGTGCACTGTGCACTCCGGACCAAGTACAAAAGGTAGGGTTTATCATGGTGTGGTGCTATGTCAGTGAATTTGGCAAATTTACACTTCGATGATGGCAACATACAGTACACTACAATCCTTATTTTTTTTATTAAATCTTGCCACATTTTTACCATGGCATGCAATTAATAGGATAAATATATTTATTTTTCAATATGTGCAACAATAGAGCCTTGAGGTGGTATTGTGTAATGTTTCAAAAACAATCTTGCTACTGTGCTGGACAGAGACTTACAGTCACAGGGGAACTCTAAGGTAAAGAAAATAGCTGCAATAAGAAAGATGCAAATAAGAAAATATACAAATTTTAAGAAGGAACGCTGGCAAGGTTTCTGAGCCTTAAGTCATCTGAACCAACCTGAAAATTAGTGAAAACATGTTTGAAAGATGATGAACATCATCCATGTTCCAAAAGCCAGATTGATAATGTTCAGGTTTGATTATACTGCAGTGTAGATGATTTTTTTCTTAACTCTTGATTTGTGATGTTCTCTTATTCGTAAGTCACTTTGGACAAAAGTGTCTGCTAAATGACAATGTATGTATGTAAAGGTCATTCAACTTTATCCAGGCCATCCATCCAAAAAAATTACTGTATAGATACATATAGTGAAACTTCAATTACAACCATATGTGAACTGGCTGCCTAGGCAATGTTATCCTTAATGATTGATCTGTGCATGCAGAATACATAAGAATCTGCCTAAATAGAAGGTGCCAAGTGTCATTTATGAAGTTTGGTTGCAGAGGACAAATAGTGTGGGGTTGTTTTGGTGATGCTGGATGGATCCTCTTAAATTCATTTAAAATGGTATGCGGTTTATTGTAGAAAATTGTATGCTTCTTATCGGACATCATTATATTTGGAAAACCTGATCTTACCAGCACTGTTGCCAATTCTCTGGGGTCACTGTCTATAAATATACGCACATGCAAAAAATATTGGCATTCACTCTGATTCTACTCTTACATCAAAGCAAATTAGTAATGTTGTACTGGGCAGCTTCAAACATCTCAAACATTCAGACACTTTGCTCAATTCAAACACATTCAGTCCAAAAAGGATATGTGGAAACTGTTCATGGATTTCTCTCAATTACTACAATTCGCTACACTACGGTCTAAGTCAGTCCAGCATGGCACACACACCTGGAGCAAAATGCTGCTGCCAGACTTACGACAAGTATAAAGAAAAAGGAAAGCATCACTCCCGCACTCGGCTCTCTGCACTTGTTACGATTTTACTGTTTGTTTTAAAGGCCTTGCATGGGTTGGCTACAAGCTGTATTTCTGACATCCTCTGCTTTTCCTCCTCACAGTCAACAGATCGGGCATCCTTGCTCATAAACTCTGGAACATCTTTCCACTTCACATAAATTCTTCTCCTACTACATTTTTTAAACAATCCTTTTTTTTTATTTGCTCTGCCATTTGAATCCATTTATGGATTGTGATTTTGTTTTAATGTTATCATTTGACCATGGATTTTACCAGATTTTTTTCTATTGCTTGTATTTTATATTTGTATACACAGACTATATATATATATATATATATATATATATATATATATATATATATATATATATATATAGTACACATTTATAGCACTATGACACTGGCTGTCTTCAAAATGTGTTTTCTAACTAAAAACGTCTTGGCTTATTTATATAAACATTGTATGAAATGTAATAAAAATTAAAAAAAAACATAATTCCAGCCTTTCTCAAAGTGTATGGTGCAGAAGCAGCATGACATTTTTCATCTTCCGAAGCGGAAAAGAAAGTTTGAAAACAATTCTTAATTCTCTAAGCAGGTCGATAAAATGTAAGCTTTACTATTGTGAGAAGTGTCTGTATGTGTCAAAAAAGTGTCAAAATGTCTGTATTTGATTATCATTATAAACAATTAAATATGTGATATTTTAATATTTTTTATTTCGACCATATTTAAAGTATTTCACAAATCTCAACAATTCTAGTTTAATAATGAATAATTAAGTGCATAAATTATTAAATCTGTAATAAAATGGGTGGCACGGTAGCTTAGTGGTTAGCACGTGGGAGCGATAGCTCAGTGGTCAGGGCGTTGGGCTTTCAATCTGAAGGTTGGGGGTTCAAATCCCAGGTCCTCTGAAGTTACCAGTGTGGGTCCTTGAGCAAGACCCTTAACCCTCATTGCTGCAGGGATGTTGTGATTAACCCTGTGTTCACCTTGTAAGTCGCTTTGGATAAAAGCATCCAATAAATGACCAAATGTAAATGTAAATGTAATGTAGCACGTTGTGTATGTAATGTAATGTGGCATGTAGCCTCTCAGCACTAGGGATTCGGTTCGAATCCCCATCTGGGTGGAGTTTCCATGTTCTCCGCGTGTCTGCGTGGGTTTTCTCCGGGTTCTCCAGTTTCCTCCCACATTTCAAAAACATGGATCAAGTCAATTGAGTTCTCCAAATTGCCCCATGTAGAGTGTGAGTGAGTGTGTGCCCAGCGATAGGTTGGCGCCCTGTGCTGGGTCTATCTGCCCAGCGCCCGAGACATTCTCCCCTGGATGGGCATGGGGAACCCCACCGCGACCCTAATATAGGATAAAGCGGAAGATAATGAATGAATGAATGTAATAAAATGCATTGATGACGTCAGTCAGTAAACACTAGTCTTTCATGTAATTAGATCTTTAATAATGAAGAAACGACGCGCTGCTGAAACACTCAGGTCTCTGCAGCGTTACTGAGCCATTCCCATGCTAACAAAAATCTCAACAAAACAACCTTTCCGTCCTGTTTCTGCACATAATATTACACAAACATATAAAATTACACGTATTTAAAGATAGATTCGCAATTATATTTGGATTTTAAAACATAAAACCAAGAACTCACTTAAATGCCGGACTGTCTTTTCTGTACACTTCAATGTGACTCTCTCCACAGCAGCGTTCCACTCCGATATTCTTCCCCTGTGTCAGCCATCCGCATGTCGTTGGTTCCGCCTGAGAGTTCAGGCAGTGTAGCGAACATTATTTTAAACCTGAGTTTTTACAGAGGCGTTGTTGCCTAAAGTGCGTTACTTTACACCACCAAACTGATATTGTTGCCCATTTAAGGCTTTAAAAGCCTTTTCTATCTAATGTAATGGTTTTGAGAACAGACTCCTTAGTAGGACTTTGGAACAATAAATATACAAAGTGATAACATGATCTATTGAGCCTACTGTACTTACTGTACTTACACACAGATAAATGTACACACCACCACCATCTGTGCAGTGAAACACACACATATACACACACTGAGTAAAGTGAGCGCATGTGCCCAGAGTAGTGCACAGCCTTGATTTTGATGCCCAGGGAGCAAAGTGCCTTGCTCAAGGGCATTTCAGCCAGAGTACTTAGTGAGGCCAAGCATCAAAAGTGAAAACTTCAGGTCTGGTTTCTGATAATAAAACTCTGATCTGTTACCAATTATAGCATTAAATTACTAAATATATTACATTTAGTCATTTGGCAGACACTATTATCCAAAGTGACTTACAATAAGAGAACACCACAATCAACAGTATACACTGCAGTATAATCAAACCTGAACATTATCCAATCTGGCTTTTTTATTGCAAGTGCTTGTGCAAGAGATGTGTTTTGGAATTTTTCTTAAATATGCTATTTGATGCAACCTTACAGACTTACATGGTGGGAAGATTTAGCAGTGGTTAACACTACGGGGTGAGAGTTACACTACGTTGAGGTTATAGTTCTTTACACATTCCTCTGCTAATGGGTTGAACGCAAACCTGGCTGTGCGTGAATGTGTGTAAGTGTGTTGTAGCTCAGTGGTTAGGGTGTTGGGCTATCAATTTGAAGGTTGTAGGTCCAAATCCCAGGTCCACTGAAGTTACAAATGTAAGTCCTTAGACCCTTAACCCTTGTTTCCAGGTCCAGGAGGCTATATCATCCCTTTGTTTTGATACTTGTGAGTCACTTTGGATTAAAGCGTCGACAAAATGGCCAAATAAAAATGCAAATCTTTAACTTAATTGTGCTGTCAGTTCAAGTACTGCAGATCCTCCTAATAAGACTCGTACACACAAGAGCTGTTGATACAAAACAATTGCAAACAAGCCATGCACACTAGGGATTTTCAATAAATCATTCATTATCCTCCACTTAATCCTCTATTAGGATCGCGGGAGGGTGGTCCCATGCCCATCCAGGGGAGAAAGTTTCAGGCAGGGTGTCAATCTATGGCATTGCACACTCATTCACACAGACACAAAAAGAAACACACTCTGTATGGGGCAATTTAGAGTATTCAATTTATTTTGAAGCCATGTTTTTCGACTGTGGGAGGAAACCGGAGAACCCAGAGAAAACCCACGCGGACAAGTGGAGGACCTGGAATCCCCAAAGCTGAGAAGCAAACGTGCTAACCACTAAGCCACCGTGCCGTCTACTAGGGATTTTTTTTTGCAATTTCTCTGAGCAGTGCTGAATTAAGGGTGGATTTGCTAGTATCTCGCAGTCGACTGCGTTATATGTTTTCCATTCTTGTAATAAACGTTTCTGACTGTGAAATAATTTTTTGCAAATTGACTCCTAACACTTCCCAGATTGAACTGCTTCAATAATAGCTTCCTTAGAATCATTGTTGACGTCTTCCTTTTTATTGTTACCAGAACACACCTGAATGATTTAGCTCAGAAAAATCTGTTTACACCTGTTAGTGATCAATTTTATCTATATGATTAGCAGTACCTGAATTATACTTATCACCTAATTCATAGTGATCCAATAAGAGGGAATTTTAATTAGCCGCTGAATGTACAAGTTTTCCCACTTAGAAAGATGAGAGGTCTGTAATTTTTATTATAGGTACACTATATGAGAAAAAACAAGGGAAAAAGTACAGAAAATTGCATTGCAGGATTTTAAAGAATTTATTTGTAAATTATGTTGAAAAATAAATGGAGCCTAACTTCATCAGCCAATGACTGTCTAGATCCCGCCTTAATTGTTAAAGCAGGTCCTAAAATCTAAAGGATGTGAGAAGAAGACTGAGAGAATCACAACAGAGAAAAGTCACAACAAAAAAGAAAATGGTTTCTTCAAGAATATTAAACTCAAAATAGACAATAAAAAAATTATAAATAAATAAATGATAATAATCAAAGAAAGAAAATAAAAGGAATAAAAATAATACAAAATAATATTTACAATTTTCTCAATTAATCTGTTTTTTAGTTCTTATAACTTTACAACCTACAGTATTTGTACGATATAAGCTTCTTCTTTGCTTCTTTGTAAGCAGTGTTCCCAACAGTAACTATTGGCTGTCCTAAAATGATGTCATCACTTAATTTGCATAACAGTAATTTTAAAGACACATAATAAAGAAATAATATTGTAGGAAAGAAAAAAAAGTTAAAAACTAAAAATATACTCTATTTTCCAGGTTTTAGAAAACATCAAACCGTCCACAGATGAAAATGGTACATTTCCAACAAATTTGGAACATGAGAGTACTCGTTGTCATAGTGATAAAAACCAAAGGAAGGTCACTTAGATCATCAGATTAACTGTGTTCAGACGAAGCTCAGGTTGAGCTACAGAACTCTCCTAATTGTCAGATTATTTAAAATGCCACAAATAAGTTGATGTAAGAAAAAATGTGTCAACACTGAAAATAAAAGTTTTTTTATTAGTTTTAAATATGTAGGCAGTATTAAGCTAAGCTTTTAGTTAATCAACAATAAATTAAGCTTCACTACACAAAATCTACCTAGAGAAATAAAGCACAATAAGTTACACAATATGTTGTGTAACTATTTAGCTCTTCCTGTTGTAAGTTAAATGTCAAATTAGTGCAAAATGTCAGCTACACTGATTAAAAATAACTTAAAAAGATCTGATGGTTTAACACATAAACAATTATCTATATATAATTCATTTCCAATACTTAGCTGTTGAAACACATGTACAGTGGGTATGGAAAGTATTCAGACCCCTTAAATAGTTCGCTCCTTCTTTAATTGCAGCCATTTGCTAAAATCAAATTTCAAATCAAATTATTTTTCATTAATGTATACTCAGCACCCCATCCTGACAGAAAAAAACATAATTGTAAAAATGTTTGAAAATTTATTAAAAAATAAAAACACCCTTAATGGACTTATATAGTTTTCCAATTGTTAGATTTCTTTCAATTGTTGAATGCAGACACCTGATCGCCACACAATCTGTACATGGCTGTTCTACACTTGAAGCTGCCCAGCCTCTCAAGGAGGATGAGAGGTCCTCCCAAGGCTTCTTCCTTAAAATAATAACATAACAGGAAGTTTTTTCTTGCCACTGTTGCTTCGGTTCAGGTTCATAATACTGTAAAGCTGCTTTGTGAAAAGGTACTATTTTCAAAACACTTTTAACACTAAATAAATTACTTGAACTTGAACATGATCATAAGTATTAAGACCCATTGCTGTGACACTCAAATAAAACTCACATGCAGTCCATTTCTCCTGACCCTTCTTGAGATAGTTCTACTTCTTTATTGGAGTCCAACAAAGGAGTGGCTTTAGAACAACTCTGTGACCATTTTTGACTGAGTCCTCACCTAAACTCATTTGACTACGGCACTCTAGAGAAACCTGAAACTGGCTGTCTACCAATGTTCACCATCTAACCTGACAGAACTGGAGAGGATCTGCAAAGGGGTATGGCAGCGGATCTCCAAATCCAGGTGTGAAAAACATTCCCAAGCTGATTCCTGTCTGTACTATCTCAAAAGTGGGTTTCTACTCAATACTGAGCGAAGGGTCTGAATATTTATGAGCATGGGATATTTAAATTTTACTTTTTTAACAAATTTAAAAAAAAAAGTTCTGTTTTTTTCTGTCAGGATGGGTTGCTGAGTGTACATTCATTCATTCATTCATTATCTCCCGCTTTATCCTCTATTAGGGTCGCGGTGGGGTTCCCCATGCCCATCCAGGGGAGAACGTCTCGGGCGCTGGGCAGATAGACCCAGGACAGGGCGCCAATCCATCGCTGGGTACACACTCACACACTCAAACACACTCTATATGGGGCAATTTAGAAAACTCAATTAACTTGATCCATGTTTTTGGACTGTGGGAGGAAACCGGAGAACCCGGAGGAAACCCACACGGACACGGGGAGAACATGGAAACTCCACCCAGATGGGGATTCGAACCGGGAATCCCTAGCGCTGAGAGGCGAACGTGCTAACCACTAAGCCACCGTGCCGCCGCTGAGTGTACATTAATGAGAAATAAAATAAACTTTTTTAATGTTAGCAAATGGCTGCAGTTCAACAAAGAGTGAAAAAGGGGTCTGAATACTTTCCGTACCCCCTGTATATGCTAATTAATTTCACAATGATAAAAACTATATGTAAGCTTTAAACTCTGATTAGTGATGGTGGATAAATTTTTAGACAGGCTAGTACTACCACATTTGTGTGCACTTCCCCCTGCTAGTGAGCTTAATTTAACATTAGTTACATGATGTTATTTTCTCTCATCTCTAACATTTAAGTCAAATTGTATAGCCTCCTGTAGTAAGAAAATGAACTAGGTCTGAGGCCTGATATTAAGTTGGTACAACGTGAAATATCTTTTGAATAGATTATATTTGTGTAACTTAACTTGCTATATTACTTTGACATGAGTGAACTACTCATATCTCTCCATTGGCTCCATGTAGCTAATCGCATTCAGTACAAGTCACTGACTTTGGTCTACAGCACAATATCTGAATCTGCCACTTTTACCTTCACTCGATTTATCTAAAATACACTCTCATTCACTTTGCTTATCGTTCACCACTGCTATGGAATGATCTTCCCAACACTGTCCATTACTTAGCATTTTTAAGAAAGGTTTTTAAAAAATCTCTTCCACAAAACACTTGCTATGAAATAAAAAGGATAATAATAATGATCGGATCCAGGTCCGAGTCGCAATCTGGGTGGAGTTTCTATCTTCTCCCTGTGTCCGCGTGGTTTTCTTTCTGGTTCTCCATTTATTGCTCCTACAGTCCAAAAAATACATGGATATAAAGTTACATGAATGCTATAAATTGCTCCATATATGTGTGTGGGTGTGTGTGTGTGTGTGTGCCCAGTGATAGATTGGTGTCCTGACCTGGGTGTATCTGCCCAGTGACTGAAACGTTCTCTCTTGGATGGGCATGCAATACTTTGTTGCTGTGCAGCCAGTCGTCTTTTATTCAGGCAGTTGAGTTTTATCTATTGTCTTTCCTCTGTTTTATATGTAATGTACATAACTGAGCAGTTTATTTTTGGGCAGTACGGCGGCTTAGTGGTTAGAACATTTACCTCTCAGCGCAGGGGATCCAGGTTTGAATCCCAATCTGGGTGGAGTTCCCATATTCTCTCCGTGTCTGCATGGGTTCCCTCCGGGTTCTCCGCTTTCCTCCCACAGTCCAAAAACATGCATTCAAGGTAAATTGATTGCTCTAAATTGCCTCTAAATACTCAGTATGTGTGTGTGAGTGAGTGAGTGAGTGAGTTTGTGTAGATTGGCATCCTGTCTTACGTCTATCTGCCCAGAGCCCGAAACGTTCTCCCTAGATGAGCAAGGGGAACTGCCTCCCTACACGACCCTAGTAGAGGATTAAGCAGAAAGTTATGAATGAATGAATAATCTAAAAACTGGGAATCTAGGTTTGAATCACCATCTGGTGGATTTTCCATATTCTCTCTGTGACCTTCGTTGGGTTTACCTGAATGCATTAAATTTTGATGGCTCTAAATTGGCCCTATATAGTCAGTATGTGTGTGTGTGTGTGTGTGTGTGTGTGTGTGTGTGTGTGTGTGTGTGTGTGTGTGTGTGTGTGTGTGTGTGTGTGTGTGTGTGTGTGAGTAAGTGTGTGCAACAGATTAGTGCCCTGTCCTGGGTGCATTTGTAAGTCGCTTGGGATAAAAGAGTCTGCTAAATGAATAAATGTACTGTAACTATAGTTACTGAAGAATCCAATGTGGGTCTATAGTTAAGAAGTTGGTTAGGTGTAATAAGTGGCACAGGATGCTGTAATGGGCATGAGCTGGTTTCACATTATGCTATCATAACATTTTGATGTCATGTATGTTTTCCGAACTGCTTTTCTGCTCTTTGTTCCTGTGTCTTGCACTGTCTAAATGTTCCTTTCTTTATTGAGCTGAATATCTTCACATCGGGTGGCATAGTTGTCTCAATCTAGGTGAAGTTTCCATATTCTCTTCGTGTTCTTGTTGGTGTCCTTCGGGTTCTTCGGTTTCCTCCCACAGTCCAAAACATGGATTCAAAGTAAATTGATTGCTCTAAATTGCCCCTATATAGTCAGTATACTGTATATGTGTGAGTGAGTCAGTGTGCCCAAGATCAGATCCACGCCCTGTTCTGGTGTATCTGCCCAGCGCCACAAACGTTCTCCCTTGGATGTGCTTTTACTCATTTCTTACACTTTAAGTCAAACCATAGGGTATTATTTTGCACATCAGAATCAGAACTGTGCTTCATTTGCCAAGTATGGTTAGATAAACAGGGAATTTTTTGGTTTAGCTTGTATTGCACAGAAATGACATACATTTCAGATACACTCATCATTATCCTGTATTAGGGTCGCGGTGGGGTTCCCCATGCCCATCCAGGGAAGAACGTTTCTGGCGCTGGGCAGATACACCCAGGACAGGGCGCCAATCTATCGCTGGGCACACACTCACTCACACAGATATGCATGCATGCACACTTTATATGGGGCAATTTGGAGAACTCAATTGACTTGTTCTATGTTTTTGGACTGTGGGAGGAAACCGGAGAACTCGGAGGAAACCCAGGCAGACATGGGGAGAACATGGAAACTCCACCCAGATGGAGATTCGAACCGGGAATCCCTATTGCTGAGAAGCATACGTGCTAACCACTAAACCACCGTGCAGCCATATATATATTATAATATTATATTTTGGGCAGCGGGCTTAGTAGTTAGCACGTTCGCCTCTCAGCATTGGGGATTCTCCATTCAAATCCCCATCTGGGTGGAGTTTCCATGTTCTCCCCGTGTCTGCGTGGGTTTCCTCTGGGTTTTCCGGTTTCCTCCGATAGTCCAAAAACATGGATCAAGGTCAATTGAATTCTTCAAATTGCCCCATATAGAGTGTGTTTGTGTGTGTGAGTGAGTGTGTGCCCAGCGATAGATTGGCACCCTGTCCTCGGTGTCACTGCCCAGCGCCAGAAACCTTCTCCCCTGGATGGGCATGGGGAACCCCACCGCGACCCTAATAGAGGATAAAGCGGAAGATAATGAATGAATGAATAATATATATATATATATATATATATATATATATATATATATATATATATATAGCACGTATCTAGCGCTATATTCCCAGTATATAATCCCCATTTGGAGGCGGCTTAGTGGTTAGCACGTTCGCCTCTCAGCGCTAGGGATTCCCAGTTCAAATCCCCATCTGGGTGTTTGTGTGTTTGATGTTCTCCCGTGTCTGCGTGGGTTTCCTCTGGGTTCTCCGGTTGGGCATGGGGAACCCCACCGCGACCAATAGTCCAAAAACATGGATCAAGTCAATGGAATTATATATATATCAAAATTGCCCCCGCTTTATATTAGAGTGTGGGTTTGTGTGTGTGAGTGAGTGTGTGCCCCAGCGATAGATTGCCACCCTGTCCTGGGTGTATCTGACCAATGCCCGAAACCTCCCCTGGATGGGGATGGGGAACCCCACCCACGCGACCCTAATAGAGGACAAAGCGGGGATAATGAATGAATGGGGCGAAAAACTAAGCAAAACAAAATATATATATAAAAATATTGTTTTTTATTATATATATATATATATATATATATATATATATATATATATATATATATATATATATATATATATATATATATATATATATATATATATATATATATATATATATATATATATATATATATATATATAGCACGTTCGCCTCTCAGCACTAGGGATTCCCGAATCTGGGTGAAGTTTCCCTCCCCGCGATCCTAGTAGAAGATAAAGCAGTAGATAATGGATGGATGGATGGATGGATGGATATATATATTTTTGCTTTTTTATTACTTCTCTCAGTAGATATATTAGACATATCTTTTTTTACTTTCCCAATGTCTTTCCTTTTACTGTCACTTTTGCTGCTGAGAATGTGAATTTCCCCATTGTGGGACCAATGAAGGCATATCTTATCTTATTTTATGGTGACACACACACACACACACACACACACACACACACACACACACACACACACACACACACACACACGACCCTAGTAGAGGAATAATGGAAGATAATGAATGAATGAATAATCTAAAAGCCAGATTGGATAATGATCAGCTATGATTATACAACAGTGTAACCGGTTCCTTATTAACTACTGACTTGTGTAATTCTCTTATTTGTAAGTCGTTATGTAAATGTCTGGTGTGGTTTAACATTCTTTAATGAACATATTTAGTAACGGCGACACTGTTACACTGGATATACATGCCGCAGCGCGTGACTACGCGTGCTCGACGTTAAGGTTATGTCATTGCGGTTTGATGGACTGGGCCACAGTGCCGGGTGCTGATTGGTCAATGTACCTACGTCACGGTCAACACCCCTATGCTGCCCACTAAAATCACGGAATTTCCATTTTTGTGCTCTCGACGCTGCCCACCCGCACCGTCGTCGTCATATTGGGTGGCCAATTGCATTCCCGTACCCTATACAAGTGACCTATCGAGGGCGTGACAGAATAGATTAACGTCCTATTTAGTGCACTCTATAGTGATTAGTCATTTGTTTCAAACCAAGCCAAACACCCTACCGCTGGCGTGCCGGAGTCTGCGCACATTTGGCGGCGCTATAAAGCTGAAGCCGGCTGGTTCGAGGCGGTTTATATGCTCTGTATGTTTTCTTGTCCTAGCGAAGCTGCGATAATGACAGCGTGAGATGGCACAAAAGGACACGTTCTTGCATCTCTTCGCCGGGGGGTAAGTGTACGAGTATTTATTTTATTAATATTATTTTTTAGTATTTTTTTAATATTCGTTCCTTCGTATGACATTTCTGCTAATTGACAAATGGGCTTTACATAAACGTTAACTCCGCCAGCGATGCATTAGTCTGTCTGTTCAAATTAATTGTGGGTTTTGGAATATTCGGTTTGACATTTTTATTAAACGTTCAATTCAATTGTTAAAACACGACCTGGCGAGCGCGTGCTGAAGAATGACATTGAGCTAGTTAACAAGGTGGTTAGCGAGCTGGCGCTAACGTAGGTTAACTCGCTTTCTCGAGCGTCCGCATCCCATAAACTAGCCTTAAACGCTGTAACGCACCATGCTGACTAATGGAAGCCATGTCATAAAACTAGTAAGCACAATCTAGTGTACAGAGGTTAAAAACACTGTTTTATCGGTTAGCTAGCTGGGGTTTGGAAGCGGTTTTTGGGAGTGCAACTTCGATGAGTTCGCTAAAGAATGAAGAAATTAAGCCACCTTACAGAAATTTGTTGTATTATTTTAGAAAAAATACTGAAATATATAACTTTAAAATTTTACATTTGAATTAACACGCACTAGCGGAAGTGTATTAGCTATAGTTTTTCTTTACTTTCTTTTACTTTACTGGAGCAGTACTACACTAAGATGCTTTTTGGTTTAAAATCTTCACCAAGATTCATCTAGTCAAAGAGGATCTTATTACGCTGTTACAAAGTTTATATATATTTTTAGTAGAGTGCATTGGCATAAAGTGATATGACATAATTTAGGAAAACAATCAAACTTTGAACTTTATTTGGTTTTAAAACAACAAGCAAAAAAGTAGATAAGCATGTAAATTACTCTTAAAAATCTCAACGTTCCACCTTAAAACAACTATATTTTCTGTTTCATCAAAAGCTAATAGACTGATAATGGAGATGTTGTGTCCTAAAATTAAAATCACAATATAATCCAATATGTGTAAATGTAATGAATAAATAAATGGATCCCTTAAATTTAACTGGCTACATTCATAACTATGTAAAACCAAATGTATAACTTGAACTGCATATATATATATATATATATATATATATATATATATATATATATTATATTATATATATATATATTTTTTTTTTTTTTTTTTTTTTTTTTTTTTTTTTTTTTAATTGTCATACGATACGCTGTTCCAATATTAGACCTTGCACGTCTTGTGATGTGACTATTATAAATATTTTTTGCTATGGATGCATTTAAGTAGTTAAACCGTCTTTGAGGAGGAATAGTGTTTTGATTAAGTGTGTATTAGAAAAATTTGAACCATAGAAATTGTTCAGAAAAGAAAATGATTAAAAATAACAGCAGGCAAACTGACCTTTGTCAACATGACTATTGTCTGACACCAGTTGTTTACCTTTATTAGAAAACTGTTTTGTACAGTTAGTACTTCATTAAAACACTCAAATAAAATCCTCATAATGGAAACTGTTGGTTTTATTTTAAAGTATGATTATTTAATAAGAGTAGACTTCTTCAAACCACTAACCCTGAGAACTGAACTAATTCAACAAAATATAAATTTGAGCAGATCATAAGATCACCATAAACAATTATGTCCACATACAGCAGATTAGTGTTGACTTAAGTTATGCCTCTCGCATTCCAATTGTGCTTGTCATTTTATTTATGTGTAAATGGTACTGTGCAAGTCATTGAAGTGTCCTTATGTTCTGTAGTTATACTTTTGTTCAGTTACTGTTGATTATAAAGTGGTGGGGGCTTCAGTAACATAAATGTTGTTACATTTTGTTACATGTTACATAACAGTGCAGTTTTGAAACTTTAGCTGAGCTGTCAATATTTTTGAGCTCAATCCCAACTAAGGTGTCCTGTAACTGTGAGCATCAAAGTGCCTTACTTTTTTATTTTTATTTTATTTGAATACACACATTTCTGTAAATAGACCGCAAATGTGTTTTTATTTACTCCAAGTATACATTTAAACAAGTCTCTTTGCCCTAGCTTTAATGCAGTGTTTTTTATTTATTTTAAGTCATGGTCTTGGAGACCCACAACCCTGAACTTTTAAATGTTGTCCTAGTGCCCCAAAAACCAGATCAAAATCAACAACCCACTCTCAATTTGGTGAGCATGCTTAAGCATGGAAAATTCAATGGTTATAAGTGCAGGATTAGAAAGAAAAAAAAAACATGTTTTTTTTGTTTGTTTTCTTTGTCTTTTTCTGTGGCAGCCTTGTCATTTATGCATGAAGACAGATGACTACAGACTGTCTAACGTATTTGATTAAATGCTTGTAAATGTGTTTTGTTCTGTAACATTACCAAATCTGTTGTAGCTCTCTAATTAGCTTAGCTTCATTATCTCAGTTAAATATGCATTAACACACACACACACACACACACATATATATATATATATATATATATATATATATATATATATATATATATATATATATATATATATATATATTTTAACAAACTGCTTTATTAAATTGAATTGTGACACATTTTGATTAATTTGTCTTACTGTCAGTAAATCCAAGAAATTAGTTTGGGTATAAAGGAATGTTAGACTTTTGTTGAAAGTTTCATTCTGTTATATAGTATTCGTTTTAAGTTATTATTTCTGTCTGTGTGTTTATTGAACTTGTTTTTGCCAAGCTTGTTTTTTTTGCATTGCCCAGAACTTGATTTACAAAAGCAAGACATTGTAAAATAAAGTACACATAACTGGTACAGGTTTGTAATATTTGTCTGATAGGAGTGGAATGTTATAAGTGGGATTTATCGAAGTTTTATGGGGTCTAGTTAATACTGAATGAGGTTTGATCTAAGTGAGTAAAGTTACAAAAGTTTTGTATCTAAAGAACTGTGAAACTTTTAATTAGCACTAACCTGCTCTGTGTGTCTGTGGGCACCTGTGTATTGAATCAGAATATCTTTATTGTCATACCTAGTATAACAAAATTAAGGTGCTGATATTACAAACAATGCATTTAAAAACTATTATAAATTACATTATAAATTACAATAAGGTGAATACAAATTGCAATAAACATAGTAAATAAAGACACAAATTTCAAATCACACAAACAGACCTTGTGTCAGTTACAGGTGGAAAATAATGCACATTGCTGGTAAACAAGTGGAATATTGCACAGTGAAAAATATTGGAAATGTTGAACATATTGAACAAATCAAGTGTTTTAAAAATGTTTATAATGAGCAATTTAGTATAAAATCAGTCTTGTAATTTTACATCATATTTACCTGTGTACAAACTAATGATCAGAATATGGCCTTTAATCCAGTCAAGTACGTCAATTGTGTAACCCATGACTTACTATCTGTTGTGCACAGAAGAGACAAACAGACTAGTGTGAGACTAACTTGAATATTTGGAATATATTTGTATGTAGCTGTTTAATTTTTTACATTTAAACAGTTTTACCAGTTTGTCATTGCTTTAGTTTTAATTGGTTAATTTGGATATTCTATATAAATTTAAGATATTAGTATTAAACCATGGTCTGTTTGCTTCATGGGGGTGCAATCGATACTATGAACGTCACCTACGTCATCTTTTTATCCTTTGGCAAGAGTTTAGTTTGTTTGCCCTGAACTGTATGATCCTCAAACCATGAGCATTTGGTACTAGTGCCAATTTCTGGAACAACATAAATTGTAGTTGTATTTGAAAAAACTTGGGCAACACCTTAATCACAAATCCTTTATTGCCACAGTGGTTGATCATTAAAGATTTTTATTGAATTATTAATATTTCACATTAGATATTTTAGACCTTGCATGTAGTGGTTTACTAATGACCAAATTAATGATTCTAGATGTAGTGGTACAGTTGGTGCCATTGTGACCTGCCCCCTGGAAGTGTTGAAGACAAGACTCCAATCATCAGGTCTTACCCTTAGACCGATGTTTCAGGTCCAGCTGGGTGCTGTTCATGGAGCTGGTGTTATTAGACCCGGACCTGTTACTCCGAGCCTCTTGCAGGTCCTAAGGTGAGCTCGAGCCTTTTAAAGTCTCCTTGCAATATACAAGTGGATTTGAGCACATTTCAGATCATTTCAAATTTATTTTGCATACAAGGTGAATTGCTGTCATTTACTAAGCACCAGACTTTTTTATTATTATTAAAAAAAAGTATTATTTATCTATTTATTTTTAAAAACTCCTAATCACCAAGTACTAAGCGTGAAACCCTAATCTTAGCCTGTTTTACTATCCTAAATGTACTGTATGCACTGGAGTGTTTTTTTTTTTGTTTGTTTTTTTTGTTCAGTGGCATGGTTTGTGTCACTAAAGGAACTGTTATGTAATGCAAAGGGTGGTTCTGGTTAGACTTGCTCAAGCTGCTGCCAGATTTTTGTACTCTTACATAAAAGGTGGTTAAGGATATATCTGCTGAATCTCTATGGCCTTTACTGGGAGGCCAGCCAAATCAACTGAGTAGGCCAAACAAATGCTTTGAGAACTGCCATCACGTGGTTCCTCTGGCTGGCTCATGTTACTTCTTGCCATCACAGATTGTTCCTGTTTGAACTCTGCAGGAGTTTGTCCTTTTTATGAGGCTGGAGCAAAAGTTAAGTAACATTTATGGTTGACTCAAAGAAATGAATTCCCGGTACACAGTATTTCACTTGTATTTCAAACCTAGTTAAAATTTGATTATATCCTGAAGTAAACTTGATTAATGAAAAGCCTTATATGTTTATGAAACCTTAACCTTAGTCCTCCATTCATTAACCTGCAAGTGGGATTTGCATACTTTTTTAAACACATTCATAAGCATCAAAGGGTAAAACTGCAGCTTAAATCATTTTTCAATCAATTGGGTTTACTGGATAAAAACAGTGATCAAATTTTAACTAGGTATTAACATACAAGTAACTGTTTTTATTACTCTTTACACATCAGCTTTGAAAATAATTTACTGGCAGCTTAATGCCACCTTCTAATAGGTGCCATGATGGTCAGTGGTGTTTTTACCTCTCAGCTGTCATAATGTTATGCCTGGTCAGTCCATGTTCTGGAACCAAACCAAATTAAAATAGCACTAAAACTGATGCAATGTACCAAAAAAAAGTATATTAAGACAGTATTAGTGTGAGATCTGCAGTACCATAAAGAAAGTGCATGTAATTAAAGTTTTTTTTTCTTCCGATAGGTCAATTTTGGAAAAAGAAGGACCAAGATCACTCTTTAGAGGACTGGGTCCAAATCTGGTTGGTGTTGCTCCTTCAAGGTAATGTATCTTTTTTCAAAGCCTCATTGCGTTTCTAAATATCACCAGTTTGAATTGGACTTTTAAAATCTATAAGCATATCAACACTATGGTTAATTGTCCTGCCAAACCTAAACCCAACCATAGATCTGGAAAAGTAGGTAATGCAGTGTTGCTCAGGTGAACTTTAAAAACCAAGATTAATGTCTGTACATTTCTTTTTCTTTTTTTTTTTATTGTGCCACAAGTAAATTCTAACAAGTCGTTGTAATCCTAATAATAACATTCCAGAAGAAATTATTTGTTTAAAAAGATATTTACTGTGCCCTTCATGAACATTCATTTACAGATCCTTTGTTGTTCTGACTATACTTGTTAGAACTTGTATATTACGAAACATTGTGCATTATGTAACTCTCTTACTAACAGTCTATAGTCTATACCAAGTACATCATACATATCATATTTTAAAATTGGTTTTTAATTTCTTTTAATTGTTTTCTAGTAACCTATTAAAGAGGAATGTATATAGAATATCTAAACTTGAATATAACTTGTTTTTATATTAAATGGCTTGTATAATAGGCAAATGATTTGAAATGTTTTCTAATGTTCCTACATTTACATTGTCATTTAGCAGATGCTTTTATCCAAAGCGACTTACAAATTAGAACGCCGCAAGTCAGTAGTTATGAAGAAAACCAGCTACACTGTAGAATTATCATGCTGCTTCATATTCCTCTTTTTTGTAATCTAAAGTTGTTTTGTTTACAGGGCAATATACTTTGCTTCCTACTCAAAGTCGAAAGAAATATTAAATGGCGTCTTTGTTCCTAATAGTGGAGTAGTGCACATGTCCTCAGCAGGCTTTGCAGGTAAGAAATCAGGCCGATTAAACAAAGGCCTTAAAAATGGCACTTTAGACGACCATTTTATAAAAAGCTACACACAAACTAATTAATTGACCTAATTGTTCTGGTACAATCACAGTGGTGTGTTTGAACATATGTGTAATGCTTATGGCTCTAACGGGAATAAATGTACAACGTGTTATCCTTCGCAGTGATGGATTTTAACAGTTTATTTTAATGCTGTTTAAGAAAAAAAGCAGACCTTGGGTTCTTTGTGCCTATGGTTGCACACTAGGGCTTGACAAAGCATTGTGGCTCACCTGTAATTATTCCTTCATATCAGCTATTTATTCTATGGCAGAAGGACAGATCAATACAGTTTTCCCTGTTTCTCTTGGCTTCACAATCCACCGATCATTATATTAATGGTGTCTCTGGGATGAGGTAGAACTAACTGTTCCGTGCATGTCAGAACAGCATCTCAATGGTACTGACCTCTCAGCATGTCAGTACCACCATCTAATATATGAAAACTACAAGAAGGCACAATATTCCTGCACAATTATATAAACATTAAGATTCTTTATTAAAATACTGAAATTCTTGTCAATTAAGGTGCAGCTTTTCATTAAACATGAATTCCACTTGATGCATTGTGCTATTATTTGTATTATAACTTTAACTGATAGTTTAAAGTTATAATTATTTTTGTTTCTGTTTCAGCTTTTGTAACAAACTCCTTGATGAACCCCATCTGGATGGTCAAAACAAGAATGCAGCTTGAAAAAAAGTATGCTTTAAAAAAAAAAAAAAAAAAAAAAAATATGTATGTATGTGTGTATATGTATATATATATGTGTGTGTGTATGTGTGTATTATATATATATATTATATATATATATATATATTATATATTGTGTATGTATTATAATTTTTTTTAAGCCTTTTCTTTGTGTAAAAACTGTATCTTACTGTAATTGGCCAGTCATAGTAATGAACATATGACCTGGATGACTGTAATATGAATATCTATCGCAGATGTGCCATCCATAATAGTTTAGAGGGCTGGGGTTATATTTATCTCAGCCTAAGCCAGCACAGACCAGAAACAGCTTAAAACTGTTGGTGGTGCCTTGTTGTGAACATTGGTTGTGAAATTAATTCCTATTAACTTAAATGAACCAGCAGTAACAAAAAAAATGGTGCATGGCCATTCACAATATATACGGTCAATATTTACAAAATGAATGAGTTTTTAATACCTGTACTGGTTAAATCAGGGCACGTGGTGAGAAGAAGATGAATGCGTTACAGTGTGCAAGATATGTATACACAACAGAAGGTATACGAGGATTTTACCGGGGCCTTACTGCGTCGTATGCTGGGATCTCGGAGACCATGATCTGCTTTCTCATCTATGAGACACTAAAAAAGCACATAGCAGAGTGTCGGCTCACATCAGCCAATGGTGATGGTGAAAAGGGAGCTTCTGAATTCCTGAGCCTCATGGTGGCAGCAGCCTTTGCAAAAGGCTGTGCATCCTGTATTGCATATCCACATGGTACATCTAATGTCTGCTTAGCATGTTCCATATTGTTTTTTTTTATTATAAAGTTTAACCAACTTCCCCAAATGAGCTAACTGTATTTTTAATATTTCCTGCAGAGGTCATTCGAACCCGACTCCGTGAAGAGGGCAGCAAGTACAAGTACTTCTTTCAAACAGCACGCCTGGTAGCGACGGAAGAGGGATACACAGCTTTTTATAGAGGACTCATTCCACAGCTCATCAAACAAATTCCCAACACTGCTATAGTGCTCTTCACATACGAGCTTATAGTCCACTTATTGGGCCAGCCCTCCAAATAAGACCCACATGCACAAATGGAATTGCATGAAACTGCAGTTACACTTAGAGGAACCAATTCCTGACAGACTCTTGCTAGAGATGTAGGATTTATAGAATATCCAAAGACTTTAAGATGCCTATTTTTTATTTAGATGAATGCTTACTCTTCAGAATAGCTGTTTTGTTTATACTGTGTCCAAGCAGAAGTTTTATATCTTTAACTATGTAAAGATGTAATGGGGTACAGGTGTTGAACTTCTGTTAATGTTCAATTTTGCTTCACTGTTGCACAGAACGAGGTCAGCCTAAAGTTCCTAGTGATAAGTTAACTAAATTATTCTATTTAATTGTTTTAGTTGTAGCTTTTTGCCAGTCACATTTGTCAAAACCTTAATGTTGGCTTTTAAAGATGCTGCTGTCTTCAGTAGATCCTGATTTCTTGATAACACAGGACACTGAATTGAATGAGAACTGTGTATAGCTGTTTGGTACTTTATGTGTAATATTATTTAACTGCTGTATTTTTCAGTAGTGCAGTTTATGTTAATTCAACTGTCACATGAAGTGCAATGTTTCTTAAGGTAAGGTTATCTTTTATAGAAAAGGTTGCATCTAAAACAGCAAAAAAGGGCAATAAAAAAAAGCAAAAAACTATCTTTACTTGTTTCGTGCTGCCAACACTGTTATGGAGTATGTTTAATGTTAGATGGGCTCACACTGAACATGCATTTTTCTTATCAATCTTAACTCATTTTTTCCATATGTTAACAAAACACCTTATAACATAGCTATAGAGTCTGTTTGCATCTTGTGCTCTGTTACTCTGTGTTCAAGTTATAACTTTTTTTAATTTAAGTAAACTGCCATCTGTGTCCTGGAGTATTTAATCTATTGAAGTGTGCAACCTGGGATAACATCTAATTTTGTGCAAATTAGAGATTACAAGGAGAAATAGACTGATGCCACATAACTGGTAGATCTTTTAGTGATGTTGGGATGAATTAACAATCCATCTAATAGCAGTAATCAAACTTAAACTTTGATCACCCCTATTAAAATCAATTGTGTACACAAAACAACAGAAAATGCTGTTTGTTTGACAGAAACTTAATATAAAAGTTTTTAGCTTTTATAACTGCAATGATTAACCAATTGCTATTTTTTATTTATTTATTTGTTTATATACTGTATTTTTTGCGTTAATCTAATTTTTAAGATGCCTATACCATTCTACATCCCTTCAGTGTGCTTCCCTGAAAGCATGACTAGTATAAACGATTCTCTCAGTCAGTGGAGTGAGGTTTCTTCTTACGATAAACCATACTTTAAAAAAAAAAAACACTTGCTCTTACTTGTCAGTGAAGGGAGGTTTCTTTTACTAAAAACCTTTCTTTGAAAGAATACCATCTGAGATGGTTTCTAAAACGGTATTCTGACTAGTACATTGCAAATGCCAAGTCATCAGGTTTCCAATGACACAGTTCTTAATACCAAATCTAATCCCCAAAACTTCTGCCAGTGCTTTAGACTTGTTTAAAAAGGTTCCTCACCTGTTCTTTTTGAGACCGCAGTGTTGAACTGCTTGTGCCCAGACGAATGTCGCTCCATCTCTCTCGGTGAGGTATGAGGTTTATCCTGTGACAAAGGGCAGTTACCTGACCATACACTGAGTCCAAGCATCGTCCAGTTGAGTGATCCTGTTTGTGGCGCAAAACCACAAAAAATGAACTTTTAAGACAAATCAATGCCATTTTGAAAGTTTTTATTATAAAGCATCCAAAGGATAGTAAGATTATTGCAACAGGGCTCTGCCCCAGCATGTAAAGTTCTGAGATATGGGATGGGTATTTATACATCCTTTAGGAATATCTAAATATCTAAAGCCACGTCTTATGAGTCACATATTTGAAGTCGTAACATATGCCTGTCCTTGGTTAGCACAGTACATTACACACATATTACAGGGACATTACACACATGTTTTTATACATGCAGATGTATGCATGCAGCACAGCGCTACACACTGCACTGACCCACCTGGGCTGTCAGAACTCATATGTGAGAATGCTGTTCATTGATTTCAGTTCAGCATTCAACACAGTGATCGCATCCATGCTGATATCCAAGCTCAACCATCTGACCATCGGCACATCACTCTGCAATTGGATTTCAGACTTCCTGACTAACAGACACCAATCTGTTAAATTGGGCAACCTCATCTCATCAGTCATCACCCTGAAAACTGGTGTTCCACAAGGCTGTGTTTTGAGCCCTATTCTGTACTCCCTCTTGACCCATGACTGTGCCTGTTTATGGTTCAAACACCATAGTCAAGTTTGCAGATGACGCCACGGTGATAGGCCTACAGGGACGAAGTACAGCATCTGTCCTCATGGTGCTCCGAAAACAACCTGGCACTCAACACACACAAAACAAAGGAGATCATTATGGACTTCAGGAAAACCAGGTGCCAAGCTCACACCCCCATGTACATCAGTAGAGCTGGATCAGGTGTCCAGCTTCAAGTTCCTTGGTCTTCACATCTCTAATGATCTCACCTGGTCCTTGAACTTCTCTGTCCTCATCAAAAAGGTGCAGCAGTGCCTTTATTTTCTTCAGTCTCAAGAAAGCTCACCTGTCTCCCAGGATCCTGGTGAACTTCTACCGCTGTACCATTGAGTGCATACTCACCAACTGCATCTCTGTATGGTATCAAGTTCAAGTTCAAGTCATTTATATAGCGCTTTTTACAACAGTACATTGTCACAAAGCAGTTTTACAGAATGAAAGGCCTTTAAACCCCCAAAGAGCAAGCCGAAGCGACAGTGGCAAGAAAAAACTCCCTTTTATGTTGTTATTTAAGGAAGAAACCTTGGGAGGACCAAGACTCAGTGGGGGACTCATCCTCCTTGAGCGGCCAGGCAGCAACAACAATGTAGGACACTAATGTACAGATATTAAACAAATGGAAAAACAAACAACTGGAAAACTATATGTGAGTCCATTAGGGGGCGTCCTGCAGGACCGCCTTGTCAGGTTCCATACAGTATTCGTCAGCAGAGCCATGGATGAAGATCTCCAGAAAGCCGGGGGACACCTCAAAAGAAACAGACAAGGAAGGCAGTTAGAGCTAATAATAAAGCACGGCATTTAATTAATAAGTAATTGATTGACACAGTGCAGCATGCGACTCCGGCATCACTGACTAGAGCAGCATAACTAAAAGAGGCAGATACTGCAGACTCTACATAGTTGAGATGGCGCCCCGGAACAGCATAATTTCAGCGCCACACCCCCCCATTAATGATGAGGTGGGTGAAGAGGTGAAACGCCAGCATACACTGATCACAGATTACCCCCCCAACACAACCAAGTCTGAGACGTACATCTTTATCTACAGGGGATTAATTAAACGCAAGATTAAATAAATGTGTTTTTAATTTATTTTTAAAGATTAATAGTGATTCAGAATCACGAACAGTAACTGGAATGCTATTCCAAAGTTGAGGAGCCTTGTGGGAGAACGCTCTTCCACCTGCAGTAATTTTATTTATTCTCGGAGCTAAGAGTGTCACGTGTTGGCTTGTATGGTATGGCAGTTGCTGTGCCGCAGACCACAAAGCACTCCAACGGGTGGTAAAAATGGCGCAGCGCATCATAGGCACCGAGTTACCCACCATCAACATACATCACAAGCGCTGGCTGGGCAGGGCAAGGAATATCATTAAGGACGCTACCCAACAAATTCAGACTTTTCAGCCTCTTACCATCTTGTAGGCATTCCAGGAGCCTCCGCTCCCGCACCAGCAGACTCAGGAAAAGTTTTTTAATGATCTCAGGAAAAGTTTCTACACGTTGAATGCTACACGTACACTTTAATAACTCTTTTGCACAACCACTTCTCTGCACCTTCTGTACTGTATGCATTATGTTCCATCCATCCATCCATTATCTTCCACCTTTTCCTCTACTAGGGTCTCATGCCCATCCAGGGGAGAACGTTTCGGGCGCTGGGCAAATACACCCAGGACAGAGCACCAATCTATCATTGGGTACACTCACTCACACAAACACACTCTATATGGGGCAATTTGGAGAATTCAATTGACTTTTGGACTGTGGGAGGAAACCGGATAACCCGGAGGACACACGGAGAACATGGAAACTCCACCCAGATTGGGATTTGAATCGGGAATCCCTAGTGCTGAGAGGCGAATGTGTTAACCACTAAGCCACCATGCCGCCCTTATATCATGTTCATACCATGTATATATCATGTTCATATTATCTACATTTAAACACTTCACCTCTTCATGCACTAGTCACCATTATTAATTCACTTTAAGTAAATAATGTATATATTGCACTTCTGGTTAGATGCTAACTACAATTCATTGGCCCTGAACTTGTACTCTGCACAATGACAATAATGTTGAATGCAATCTAAATATGTTTATCTGACTGGAATTTATCTACTAATATACTGTTACTGTTAATATAGTAAAATGAAATTTCTTTCACATCTTCTAAGTTGATTGACCAGAGAATGTGATTATAAAACTGTACACCACTGGTTTAAGTCCTGTTTGATATATCAGTCATTTTGCCTCTGTAAATAATGATAATAATTAAGGACCTGCTAATTTTCTTATACGTGATTGAAGTCAAACTGGGTTAAGTCTTAACTTATTTCTTGCACTCAGTTCAGCTATTGAAAATGGGTTTTAAAGTTAACTGGTTGTCTTTAACAAGTACATTTTACAAAATTGCCAGAATCATATTATATAAGTCGGGTGGCACAGTGGCTTAGTGGTTAGCACGTTCTCCTCTCAGCACTAGGGATTCCCGGTTCGAATCCCCATCTGGGTGGAGTTTCCATGTTCTCCCTGTGTCCGCGTGGGTTTCCTCCGGGTTCTCCGGTTTCCTCCCACAGTCCAAAGACATGGATCAAGTCAATTGAGTTCTCCAAATTGCCCCATATAGAGGGTGTTTGTGTGCGTGTCTGTGTGTGTGAGTGCCAGCGCCAGAAACGTTCTCCCCTGGTTGGGCATGGGGAACCCCCTAATCCTAATATAGGATAAAGTGGAAGATAATGGATGGATATTATATAAGTCCACTTTTATACTACTTTTAATACTTTTATATAATCTAGCATTGCTATTCTATCAGGATGATCTAATATATAATTACAGTAATGACTGCATTTAAAACAGTTTGTGATGTAATTTTAGTCTTTTAAAGTTTAAATAGGGTTGGATTTTATTATGTTCAATGCCAAATCTTGTCTATTTTATTACAAAATCAATGTTTGTGTTTTTTAAATTTGAACTCCTTTACAGGACTTTAATGACTGATCTGTATTGTTTTTGATATTGTTAAATATATATAATGTATTTATCTCTATTAAATTAAATGTTTAGATTTTAAAGATTGTAAAGTTGCTTTAAGATAATGCATGATTTAAAAATAGCTATTGAATAATTTAACTTAACTGGGCCATTTGCAAGTAATTCTAGCTGTTTGGCTCAGTCACCATACCTCACCTGTACATGTCCATCTCCATTAGTGAGGGGATGTATCTGCTTGCTGGCTGTGTGTAATTTCGCTCTTTGGATTAGTAGGGTAGATACTGGAGGCAGCATTTATGTTCAGTGTAAAGCTTTGGAGAATTACATTGATGCCTTTGCATTGCAATGTGCTGAGCAGTACCATGGTGAAAGTGTAACAGAGAGTTTGCTTGCTGGCATTTTCCAGGAATAGGTGCATTATGTAACTAGACTGTGTAAATGTCTTGCTGCACATGTTGTAAGCATATCTGGGGTGGGGATGAAGACGGGTAAATTGAATGTGGTGCAGCAGTGATCTATGCCATGTCATTTTGCAGGCTCACATTATGCCAAGAAGGCTAATTAAGATTTTGACGCTCTTCCTGTCCAGCTATGTGTGCCCCCAGTATTCAGCATCTGCATCAGCACCATCCATCCATCCATTATCTTCAGCTTTATCTTCTCCTAGGATCGCGGGGGGGTTCCCCATGCCCATCCAGGGGAGAAAGTTTCGGGCGCTGGGCAGATACACCCAGGACAGGGCGCCAAACTATCGCTGGGCACACGCACTCACACAAACACACTCTATATGGGGCAAATTGTGAGAATTTAATTGGACTTAATCATGGACTTTTCAGCCTCTTACCATCTTGTAGGCATTCCAGGGGCCTCCGCTCCCGCACCAGCAGACTCAAGAAAAGTTTTTTTCCTGAGGCGGTTATCCTCCTGAATGCTACACATACACTTTAATAACTCTTTTGCACAACCACTTCTCTGCACCTTCTGTACTGTATGCACTTTATATCATGTTCCATCCATCCGTTATCTTTCATCTTTTCCTCTACTAGGGTCTCATGCCCATCCAGGGGAGAACGTTTCGGGCGCTGGGCAAATACACCCAGGACAGGGCACACTCACTCACACAAACACACTGTATATGGGGCAATTTGGAGAATTCAATTGACTTTTGGATTGTGGGAGGAAACCGGAGAACCCGGAGGAAACCCACATGAACACACGGAGAACATGGAGAATTTAATTGACCTTGATTCATGTTGAAACAGAGAACCCGGAGGAAACCCACACGGACACGGGGAGTACATGGAAACTCAAGCCAGATTGGAATTCGACCCAGGAATCCCTAGCGCTGAGAGGCAAACTTGCTAACCCACCGTGACTAAGTCACCGTGCCGCCCCATTTAAATAATCAGAATCACTTTATTTCGGCAAGTATGGTACATATACAAGGAATATTTCTCGGTAAATAAACACATGAATGACATGTAACATAGTGAAGCCAACAAGACAGCATGCAGACTATACAAGGAATAAACAGAAATCACTAAGAAAAGATAATCGTATTTTCATCAAGCCATTAATATCATATTTTCACAGAAACGTCTGGCAATTCCAATTATGGATTTTTTTTTTTATATCAGAGATGTTTTAATTACCCTGTAGGTTTTAATATTGTATTGAATCTTATCTGGGGTGGCACGGTGGCTTAGTGGTTAGCACGTTCGCCTCTCAGCACTAGGGATTCCCGGTTCGAATCCCCATCTGGGTGGAGTTTCCATGTTCTCCCCGTGTCCGCGTGGGTTTCCTCCGGGTTCTCCGGTTTCCTCCCACAGTCCAAAAACATGGATCAAGTTAATTCATTCATTCATTATCTCCCGCTTTATCCTATATTAGGGTCTCGGTGGGGTTCCCCATGCCCATCCAGGGGAGAACATCTCGGGCGCTGGGCAGATACACCCAGGACAGGGCGCCAATCCATCACTGGGCACACACTCACTCACTCACACAGACACACTCTATATGGGGCAATTTTGAGAATTCAATTGACTTGATCCATGTTTTTGGACTGTGGGAGGAAACTGGAGAACCCGGAGGAAACCCACGCAGACACAGGGAGAACATGGAAACTCCACCCAGATGGGGATTCGAACCGGGAATCCCTAGCGCTGAGAGGCGAACGTGCTAACCACTAAGCCCTCAAGTTACTTGAGTTCTCCAAATTGCCCCATATAGAGTGTGTCTGTGTGAGTGAGTGTGTGCCCAGCGATGGATTGGCGCCCTGTCCTGGGTGTATCTGCCCAGCGCCCGAGACGTTCTCCCCTGGGTGGGCATGGAGAACCCCACCACGACCCTAATAGAGGATAAATCGGGTGATAATGGATGAATAATAATGAATGAATCTTATGTTCTGCATTGTATAAAAGCATGTTGACTTTTATTTTGACACTCAGCTCGCCGCTCGGGAGGTGGAGCTCATATGTCTGAGTGATGGGCGCTGCTGTGGCCGCGTGCAGACGCTGTGGTAGTTTGCGGGTCGGCGGTGAACATTAAAGCTGATTTCAACATGGAGTTCATTAACGAGCTGTTGCTGCACAATCCACAGCTGCTGTACGCTGGTGTGGGAGCGACTGCGTTTCTCACAGGCGGCGCAATCGTTTGTAAAATCGCTTCTTGCAGGTAACAGTTCTGTGGCGTTGACCGTGTTGTGACCGTTATGTCGCTGCGGCCCGCGGTGCGAACACCGCGACTCGGTAGCTTTTAACTGCGGCTGGTCTTTATTTTATTACCGTCTGCTAATGTGTCACTAATGAGCTATAATTTCTTTTCCCTGTGATGTTTTTTTCAGTTCATTAGTTCTACTTGGCGATAGCTATTAGCATAGCGCAGTTTCGATTGCTCTGTTATTGGAGTTTCATTCATTCATTCATTCATTATCTCCCGCTTTATCCTCTATTAGGGTCGCGGTGGGTTCTCCATGCGCATCCAGGGGAGAACATCTCGGGCGCTGGGCAGATAGACCCAGGACAGGGCGCCAATCCATCGCTGGGCACACACTCACTCACACAGATACACTCTATATGGGGCAATTTTGAGAATTCAATTGACTTGATCCATGTTTTTGGACTGTGGGAGGAAACCGGAGAACCCGGAGGAAACCCACGCGGACACGGGGAGAACATGGAAACTCCACCCAGATGGGGATTCGAACCGGGAATCCCTAGTGCTGAGAGGAGAACGTGCTAACCACTAAGCCACCGTGCTGCCCCCATGTTATTGGAGTTACATTTAGAATAGAATAGAATTCAACTTTATTGTCATTGCTCAATATGAACAACGAAATGCAGTTTGCATCCATCCAGAAGTGCTTTAGCAGATATGTAAATATATACATTATAAGTGGTAAGTAGAATATACAGATGTGAATGTACAGATTATAAATATGAAATGAAATACACAGCTATGATGCATTTAATCCTTTAGCAGATGCTTTTTCCAAAGCGGCTTACAAATAAAAACAACACAAGTCAGTAGTTACGGGGGGAATCTGATCATTATCCGATCCCGCGCTCCCTTTTTATCATTATTTTTTACCTTTTTGTCTCAAGTGTTTGTGGAAGAGATGTGTTTTGAGTCGTTTCTTAAAGATGCCAAGTGACAAAGTTGGGAAGATCGTTTTGCTGTGATGAACGATACGGAGGGAAAATTATCACCTTGGTAAGGTGGACTCACCAGGTGACATTCATCACTAGAAGGATTTGGAGTGCATTTAGAAAAAGTAGTTTGGGAAGGTAAGAGGGGGGCAGATCCAGAGATTGTACTGTAGGCCGGAGTCAGTGCCTTGCACTGAATGCAAGCGGCTACAGAGAGCCAATGGAAAGCGATGAGGAGTGGAGTGACATGAGTTTGCTTGGGCTGGTTCAACAAAAGTCAGACTGCAGAGTTTTGTTTCAGTTGAAAGAGGCCTGTTTGTGTAAGATAAAAGACCGGCGAGCAATGTATCACAATAATCGAGGTGGGATAGGATAGGGCTTGGACTAACAGCTGAGTAGCAGGTTTAGTCCAGAAAGGTCTGAGTTACAGAAAGCGCACTGTGTAATTGTGTTGTCTGTACTTTATGCTTCCACACTGCATGCAAGAGTAAATTCTGCAACAGTGTATTTTCCTCTAAACCAGGTGAGTCAAATTCAATTGCACCAGGGCCAAAACTCAAAGCACACTTTGTCGTGGGCCAAACAGGAGAAAGATTTCTTGAACACAAAAAGTGAATGTTTTCTGAACATAAATAGGAATAAAACAGACAGAGATATTATTCCACAATAAATAAACTTCAACTTTATTTAACTTTAAATACTCTCTATAAAAAGTTCTTGTAAAATTTATAATAATCTCTGAACATGCTGCCAAAAAACATAAATTACATACAATGAAAATCAAAATATTCAGTTTTCTTTGCTCTTGGACCATTTCAGAAAATTAAACTTAAAACTTAAATATCTTAAATTTCTGCTGTACACAATGTTCCTGTCAAAATCATACACATTTAAAATATGAGCATGGTCCATTAATTACAATAATAATAATAATAGATCAATAGAAAATGGCCAGATATAATTGTATTACGGGTCTTGAGACACCAATGCTCTTAACAGTTTTCAGGATGCACGATGAGCCTTGATGAGGCTTACAACCCCTACCCTTTACATCTTGACGTTTGATTATTAGTCCTGAGTTTCAGGGTAATTCAGGATTAAATATTTAATGATATATTACATGTGATTTGTACTTGTTTAGTAGAAATGTGCGAAAGTTCATTCATTCATTATCTTCCGCTTTATCCTCTATTAGGGTCGTGGTGGGGTTCCCCATGCCCATCCAGGGGAGAAAGTTTCAGGCGCTGGGCAGATACACCCAGGACAGGGCGCCAATCTATCGCTGGGCACACACTCACTCACACAGACACGCACGCAAACACACTATATGGGGCAATTTTGGAGAACTCAGTTGACTTGATCCAGCGATGACATTGCCCAGCGATGGATTGGCGCCCTGTCCTGGGTGTATCTGCCCAGCGCCCGAGATGTTCTCCCCTGGATGGGCATGGGGAACCCCACCGCGACCCTAATAGAGGATAAAGCGGGAGATAATGAATGAATGAATTAACGTGATCCATGTTTTTGGACTGTGGGAGGAAACCGGAGAACCCGGAGGAAACCCACGCAGACACGGGGAGAACATGGAAACTCCACCCAGATGGGGATTCGAACCGGGAATCCCTAGTGCTGAGAGAAGAATGTGCTAATCACTAAGCCACCGTGCCGTGTTCGAAAGTTATTGTGATTAATGATGAAGTGGTTATATTTGGCATGTTTGTATTGAGTTTATTAATATATTGATATCTTTATTGATATATAGTTGTTCTGTATAACATATTTAAACTACTTGGATAAACTGGTAAATATTGTTGAATAAGGTAGTTAGAGCTGATAACATGGTCATCATGAGGGCCACAGTGCTGAAGAAATCTCATTCTTTAACCTTATTTTAAATGCTAATATTGGGTGTGGACTTCAATTTAATAGCCATGGTTTTTAAATATATGTATTGGTCAGATGTCCACATCCTTTTGCTTGTACAGTACACAGCTGCTCTGAGATGAATACGCATTACTTGTTTAAATGTTCAGTAGCGATGTGAAATTAGTCTGTTTTTAATCAATGCAATGCCAATCAGGAGTGAGTTGGTATCCTGTTTTATTAAAAATGGGTTTTTATTCCCACGAGACTGTCACAAATGCATTCACTCGTCTCCCAAAACTGAAGTTACCTGTGTGGGTCCTTGAAAGACAAATGCCCTTAACTCTCATTGCTCCAGGGGGTCAGGATAAAAGAGAAAGTGTCAATGTAATTCCAAATGCAACAATGTGCAGCTGGTGTTGCTTGCTAGTTCAAGATGTGTCTGGTCATGCAGTGTCCTGACTTTAATGACAATTTGGAGTAAAAGTCCACTCTGCAGTGATAAAAAAAAATGGCACAAACAAAAATATTTCCTAAAAATAGAGTTGTTTATGCTCGTGAAGCGTTAACAACAGTTCTGTTTGACAGGTTAAAAATAATAAAGCTACAGTTCTCCAAAATGTATTAATTTTTTACAGTTTGTTAAAGTTTTGTGGATGCATGAGACCAGAATTGATCTTGTCAATTACAGTACAAAATGCACTGCCTTCCACTATTGGAACCTAATTCCATTTGTGAAGCACAATGGCAGTAGTATCTTTTTTTGTGCCTGTGTTACTATTTCTGGGCCAGGGCGGTTTGCCTTTATTAATGGAACCACGCTGAATAACAACACCACATCTGGTCCTGGAATCAGAAGAAATCACCTTTGTTTATACCATGAATTAATTTCATTACATGCTCATTCTGTAATTTGACAATTATAAAAGTGAAGTAAGGCACTTGTACTTATTCTTTGATCTCATCTTGAAAATCCCCTCTTATAAGATAGGATTAGACTTTATTGATCTCTTTGGGAGGATTCCCTTATTAAGGAACAAGTAACAAAGAAACAGAAATAGAGAAGAGGGATACATTACAAGTATATACAGTATGCATTATATACAAACTGCAGATTGACAGCAATATTTTTTGTGAGCCGTGGATTTCTCCAATTCTTGCAATTTGGCCATGCATAGATCCTGTTGAGTGATTTGGGTGTCCCTATAAGCCAATAAGCATTTAGAAATTTAAAGTGATAAAGTAATCTATTTTGCCTATAGTGCTTACACACAGAGGAACTTGTCCTCCACAATGAACCCATCCGTACAGTGAAACATATACACTAAAGTAAAGTAAGCACATGTGCCAGGAGCGGTGGGCAACCTTGTATATGGCACCAAGGGAGCAATTGGGGTTGGAAATTTTACCCAAGGGCACTTCAGCCAGAATACTTGGTGGGCCCAAGAATCTAACTAGGGACCTTCAGTTCACAAAGCTGGTTCCTTAAACCCAACCTACGACCGTTCTCTGGATTACTTTGTGAACTTGTGCATTTCATGTGTTGAGTGATTTTTGATTGTGACCAATAGAAGGGCAACAAAATGTTCAGTATTTAGTCCATGAAATCAGTTTGATTTTAAATTTGTTGTCTATTGTTTTGGTAGTAGTTACAAAATAGAACATTTTACCATTTTTCTATAGCAAACATTTAAAAGTGGAATGTTGAAATGCGTACTAAGTATGAGCTCTTAATGCAGTGGACTGTTAAAGCCTGTAATTGTGTACAATATGAGTTTTTTTACAGGTAAATTTAATGTTTTGCCTTGTTTTTCAGAAAGAAGCCAACACACGTCAAGGTTAACTGCTGGTTCTGTAATCAGGACACAGAGGTTCCATACGGGAACAGAAACTGCTGGGACTGTCCATTTTGTGAACAGTACAATGGCTTCCAAGAGGTAGAGTATTTTTAAAAAGAGTCCACTTTTAGCCATAAGATACTGCTGTTTAACACTAGGTCAAGGTAGACATACTTAGTTCATAATTTCCAGGATTATCTTACCTGATTAAATTGAACAGATTGAAAAGTGACCGTTAGGACACGATTTCTTGTTTCATATATCATTAAGAAAAGTTAAAAACAAAAAAAATTAAATGGATCAAATAAGATTAAATTGAAATCCATGTATTAAATGTGCAAAGTATTAGTTTCTTTTCAAACTGCCAGCTTGTTATTCTTATAAGACTCGCATTTCTTGTTTTGCTAACACACAACATTCCATTCCTTACATGCACATAGCGAGTTGAGATTACATTTTTTTTTTTGTTGAAATACTGTGCTTATTAAAGAAACACAGCATCTGCCATACATGCAAAACTAATGTAAACTGTGTTTCTCATTTCACTAAAATCTAGAATGGTGACTATAACAAACCAATCCCTGCACAATATATGGAGCACCTTAACCATGGAGTATCTGCTGGTGTTCCGGTTTTGGAAACTCCTAAGACTTTGCAGTGGGTAAACTGTCAGATGCTGCTTTGCAAGAAGTGCAACAACAATCAGACTTTGAAGGTTAAGCAGCTGGCTTCATTCACTCCACGAGAGGAAGTAAGTTTTATACTAATCATGAAGTCCAGAGACCCAAACTGGAATATCCTTAAAATATTTTAATTATGAATATTACTTCACTGCCACCAGAATACCAATATGAACAGTAACATCTTAACCATGTGTATTTATTGCTACTGATTAATATATTTTTCATTTTGTATGTTTTAAAACAACATACAAACATAAATTTGTAAGTATAAAAATAGATATACTGTATGTGTGTGAACATACAATACAGGTCTGTGACAATTAATGTTTAAAACATATATTTTCTGGTCAGTCAGCATTTTTATTATTGTGAGGTCAAAAAAATTAAAAATTCATGGGGCATGACCAAATGTTTCCATTACCATGCCAAACGTTGTGTGTCTGTATGTGTGTGTGTGTATATATATATATATATATATATATATATATATATATATATATATATATATATATATATATATATATATATATATATATATATATATATATATATATATATATATATATATATATATATATATATATATATATATATATATATATATATGTGTATATATATAGGTGTAAAGTTACAATACAATACCTGATTTGTGGTTCTATAATTAATCCAGGCAAACACATCAGTGGTGTTCATTTATCACCTTCGCATAACATGTAGATCTTCCACAGACCACTATCAACATTACTCTACTCACTGCAGTACAAAGCATGATCCACGAATTGAGTAAAAACTAAGCTGTTTTTTCTAAATTAATCAAATGAGACCAATTAATAATAACAAATGCGGTAAAAAAAATGTGGAATTGGCTTTGGTGCTTGTTTGCACTTGTTTGGCACTATTTTACTTCTAAAAATGTGGATATTTGTTGAAATTACAGTTATATTTTAATGCAAATTCTTCCTGAGGTGTATAACTGCACAGGATCTATGATTTGAAGACGAATTTTATTTGTTGTGCAAAGCGGCTGTGTGTGAAAAGACATAACTTTTTCACAGGTAACTTGCAACTCCAAATGTAGCTTGAGCTGTAATTCATACTGTAGTGCAGGTTTGTATCAAAGATGTTTAAAATAGTTTCAGAACTGTTGAAATGATGAACTGATTAGGATTTTGGCAGTTACATTTAGAATTTTCAGCACCTTCAACCAATTGACACTTAAGAGGTTATCTTTAAGATTGACAAAACATTCAGAGACAGCTCTGCATTGAAGGCAGGCTGGTCAAGTAAAAGCATGCTATCACTAAGAAGCACATGTAGAGCATGTGTAAAAATAGTTCTAGTATTTTTATGTTGAAATTACCATCAAAATTTCCATGGAAAATATATTTTCATGGTGCAACATAAGTCTCTGTAGTTCCAGTTTACTCTATCTGCATCAGAGGTAGCTTAAGCGGTTTCCACAAAATTAGGGGGACGAGGAGATTTGCCAAAAATGCAATTTTTTAAAATGTATTTCTTTATTTTATTATTATTATTTTTTTTTTTTACAGAAATCGTATAAAAAACATGTAAAATGCTGGATATGTGTAAAATTTACCAAAAGCATCGGAAACTTATTGTTACTGTTACTTATTGTCTTACTGTTAACGGTTTCGGTGTGATGTGACCCACTGCCTATTGCCATAATCGGTGATCTCAACCAACTGCATGTGATTTACTACATAGTGTACTTTACTTTTATTAAGGTTACAAGTAACCTCTATCTTAAGCTTAGGGTGTATTTTTAATGTTTATTTTAATATGTAATGTTTGCTACTGCACCATGAGTCTGAATAAAATGTAATTTCAGTATTGTATATGTCCTATACATGTTGCCATTTTGACAATGTTGACTGACAAACAACAGCAGTATGCAAAAGGTCCATAAAGTTTAGTTAGATGTCTTGAATGTGATTCTTTATAACAGCTGTTACTTTTTGTAATTGGAATGATTTTGTTGTTTTATGGTGTTCAAGGGACTTTTGACCGGTCCTGAATGTTTTGCTGCCTTTTGTCCTGTGCATGCAGGAATAGGCTCTACAGCCCACTGCAGCCTTGGAGAGTAACAGTGAATTCGAAAAAAAAGATAAATGAATGAGAATTGTTAAAGATTGCTCTTTTTTTAACTAATCTATTTTTTGGGGGGGGGCTTGAATTTGAAGGACAAGTACGATGAAGAGATTGAAGTGTACAAACATCACCTTGAACAAACCTACAAACTCTGCAGGCCATGTCAGACTGCCGTGGAATACTACATTAAACACCAGAACCGCCAGCTCCGAGCGGTACTTCTCAACCACCAGCTCCGACGCAGCCGTGATTCAGACAAGGCTTTTGTTAGGGTGAGTAGAGCATACCACAAATTGGATGTTTTAAATACACAAAACAATTTGAGCTGTATAACTGACCACTTAAATGTAATGAATCGTATTTTACAGTGCATGACATCTAGTTTTTTCTTCTATTTAAATTGAAAAGCGTTGCAATGAGTTAAACTCTAAAGTTGCTACCAGCAGAAAAACTAAAAGCTCTATGACCAGCACTAGCTGCAAATAAAGTCATTCTGAATGCTGAGGGAGCAATGTCTGTGAATTGCACTGAATTGGGGGAGGGGAGATTTCCCAAAAATGGCAAAAAAAAACACACATAATTGCAAACATAACATGTAAAATCTTGGATACAGCATAAATTCAGAAAAAAAAATCCATTTAAAATGCTAAATGAATGAGAAAAAAGGGCCAAAAATTGGCTGGGCTGTCACTGGGAATGATACTCGAATAAAAATGGGATTGTTCGATATTCTTTGTACAATTTAATCCATTGTGCCACCCAGCATATAAATATACAAGATGATAATGATTGACAAGCTGATTTGTAATTTATTAAAATATTTTCCTGGCATGTATATTGGAAATAAGTTCTAATTAAATTGTAGCTATATAGCCTAATGAGACATTGCATAACAAAGCACAATGCTGAAAAGAAGCCGGTAAAATTTGCATCACTGAACTCTGAAAACTCCAAAAGACATTATAGAGATCTGGATGAAAGACAATGTTGTTTAACTGCGCTACTCCTCCATGAGGGAAAACGGTTTCTCTTTCAGCTCTCAGTATTTGTTACTGGCTGCTCTTTGTAATGTAGAAAGTGTTTACTGTCTGCATATTTAGAGCGATTATGTTATTTGGAGAGAAAACGCCAATAGTTTTATTTGGGACTGTAACCTTAGCAGGCGGCACAGTGGCTTAGTGGTTAGCACGTTCGCCTCTCAGCGCTAGGGATTCCCGGTTCGAATCCACATCTGGGTGGAGTTTCCATGTTCTCCCCGTGTCTGCGTGGGTTTCCTCCGGGTTCTCCGGTTTCCTCCCACAGTCCAAAAACATGGATCAAGTCAATTGAGTTCTGTAGAGTGTGTGTGAGTGAGTGTGTGCCCAGCAATGGATTGGCGCCCTGTCCTGGGTCTATCTGCCCAGCGCCCGAGTCGTTCTCTCCCTTGGATGGGCATGGGGAACCCCACCGCGACCCTAATAGAGGATAAAGTGGGTGATGATGAATGAATGAATGTAACCTTAGCAGCCACTTGAACAGCTAAACTGGCCAACTAATACTAATTAGCGCTAGCTAACGCCATAATAATGTTCCGGGATGCTATTTGTAACATGTATACTGTTTGTATAATTAGGGCGATTTTGTTAAACTGGCTAGCTAACGCTATATATCGCTAGCACTAACTGACGCTAGCTTACAGGCAGAGTTGTTCCAGTTCACAGCTTTAATTCTGAACATTGTTCAAGTTCAGTACATACATAATCAAAGTGAACATTTCAAGTTCAAAGTTCACTATTTTAATTCTGAACTAGTTCAAAGTTCAGTTCATTAAATTTTTTTCTTGAGATATTCAAATAAGTACTTTTTTCACACTACAAACTACAATATTTGTTTGTTAATATTTTATTTATTTATCTAAATTAGCTAAATTGGCTCATTAGTTCAAAAAGTTCATTGAATGTTGTTTTGTGTGCATTGTGCAATGTTCATCTATAAATGCTCATGCTCAATGTTCATCAAAAAAAATGCTGCTATCTGCTTATGTTTAGGTACACTGAAACTTTAATTAATAATGTGTAATTTAAAGTTGTATGTTTTTAATATTGCTCTCTGTATTACAAAAAGTAGAGTAGACAGTGATAAACTGTCTGATTACTTTTGTGTCTTGTTTATTATTATTTTTATTTTTGTACTTTATTAGTTGCAATAAAAACTGGTAATATCGGCTTTATATATCGGCCATCGGCCACTTCTGTCGTCTAAATATCGGCATCGGCCATTAAAAAACCCATATCGGTCGATCACTGCTTTTGTACACATATGTACACTATTATTCAACCCTCTGCTTTAATACTTTGTGGAGCATCCTTTAGTTTTTATAACTGCCAACAAATGTTTTTGGTAAGTACTAACAAGCTTCTTACACCTCTCAATTGGAATCTTGGCCCATTCTTCACATGCAAAAGCCTCTTTTGATGTTTGGTGATGTTTGATGGTTTCCGTGTTGTTTGATGGCTTCCGTGTTGCAACTTCCTTCTTTAAATCCCACCAAAAATTTTCAATCGGGTTTAGATCTGGGGACTGAGAAGGCCACTCCAGGACATTCCAGGATCTTTTTCTCAACCAAGCTTTGGTTGACTTAGAGGTGTGCTTGGGATAATTGTCTTGCTGGAAGGTCCAATGATTGGTTTAATTTGTCAACAGATGGCATCACGTTCCTCTTTAAAATGGCCTGGTATTTCTGAGAATCCATGATGCCAGGTACACAATCAAGATTGCCAGTTCCTGCTGCAGAAAAACAGCCCCACATCATCAATGTCCCACCTCCATGCTTGACTGTGGGGATGGTATTCTTCTGGTCATAAGCCTGGACTTTCGCACGCCAGACATACCGTTGGTCCATATGTCCATACAGTTCCAGTTTGGTTTCATCAGTCCATAGAACTGTCTCCCAGAACTCTGTAGCCTATCCAAATTCCTCCTGGCATATTCTAGTCGACTTTTGATGTTCCTTGTGGATAAGAGTGGAGTGTGTCTGGGAGTCCGGCCATGAAGTCCTCCTTGATTCAGCGCACGTCTTATAGTTGCTACTAAAGCACTTGTTCCAGCCTTCAGCTGGTCATCCTGTAGGTGTCTTGCACTCACTCTGGGATTTTTCTAGTTCTCCTGACTAAGTTGCTAAGAGCCATTGATGAAATTTTGGGCTTTCTTCCACGGCCAGGCAGATTTGCAGCTGTTCCATAAGTTTTAAACTTCCTTGTAATGCTCCCAATTGTGTCTCTTGGGAGGTTATATTTTTTGGAAATCTGCGTGAAATAGGTGCGATGAAATCTCCTCTCTCAGCTTTTGTGGAAGCTCCTTTGTCTTTCCCATGATTGCAACTCGGAAGCCATCAAACATCACTGAACTAGAGGCTTTTGCACGTGAAGAATGGGCCAAGATTCCAATTGAGCGGTGTAAGAAGCTTGTTAGTACTTACCAAAAACATTTGTTGGCAGTTATAAAAACTAAATGATGCTCCACAAAGTATTAAAGCAGGGGGTTGAATAATAGTGCACATGCACATGTGAACAAAGAGTTACATTTTTCATTTGAACTTCAAAGTTAAGTGAACTTCTGTTAAAATAATTCAAATATGATTTAATAAATAATGTTTGTTGTTTATTGAGGTTTTTTGTCATCATTTATTGTCATTGTCTTTCATCCACATCTCTATAATGTCTTTGGAGGTGAGGGAGTTGAATATTTCTGATTGCAACTATATATATATATATATATATAAGTTGCTACCAGCATATAAACTAAAATCTGACATTTGTGTGTGGGAAATGGTTTGGTCTTTCTTGCATAACTAGGATGTAAGGTTCGAGGAATCTGTTACCATTTGCAGCCCTGCAATGAGGCAAGCAATGGAATAGACAAAGACATGAATAAGAAACTTAAATGTTTAAAAACGGAGTAAAGACAACTTATTTTTGTCATTTCATTTGCTTATGAGTATACAGTAAAATAAAATCATTTGACCAGTGTCACAGGATGTGCTACAGATCCACATATAGTACCAACAATTTATGGTACAACCACTATGAATGTTACCCAATGACCTAAGACACAGGACACAAACAAATAATATTAATTCTTTTAATTCTAATTATGTCTTGTTATGATGGAATTCTGTAGTGTGGCTTGAGTGCTGTTAATTTCATATTTTACTTACATTAGGTGTTGTATAGTCTGTAGATTATGGCTTGATTTTCGACATGTGTAGTGCAGATTAAGAAGTTTGATATTCAAGATTTCTGTTATTATGTACTAATATACTTTATTTATTTTGTATGCAGAGCGCCTGTTCTCTCTCCACACCAGCCTGGTTGATTTTCCTCCGTTGTCTCGCGTTCCTTGCTTGTGCTTTTCTGGTTGCGTTGGCAGTTTATGGATCTGTAGACTTGGCTTCTACCACCAATGGCATCAAGACCCAGAGTGGGGGAGCCATTCCACCCAAACATCCCATGCAAAACGTTAACGAATCCAAAAATGACAGCAACACTATGGCAAGGCACATGTGGAATGATCTTGTGGAGCTTCTTCCTGTGACAGCTGTGGAAAAGGCCAAGCTGATTTGGGAGTCTGGGAGCAACAATCAGATTGCTGTGGCTTCTGTTGGCCTGTTGACTTGCCTCACTAGTGTTATAATGGCTGGGTCCGTCAGGTAAAAAATTATGTAATTATGCAGGAGAATAATGACTTACCATAATGTATTAATGTATATAAAAATATTTTGTGCCCCCCACCATCCCACTCCAATGCAACTACACTCTTTTGCTTTAAGACTTTACTACAGTTGGTTAAACACTATTAGTATAATGACAAATCACCTTCACAATGCAAGTAATTAAAAGTGACATGCATTATGTTAAATTTACATTTATTTTACATTCAGTTACAAATATAGGAGCAAATGCACCCCTTAATTGATCAATCACTAAAACTTGATCAATCACTAAGCTACTATATTATATGTGTACTACAATATAGTGTGTATATATAGATGATGCATGCTGTGAGGCACTGTTTTTTTTTCCACACTTGTAGTTGTAGTGTGTAGAGTCTGTATAGTGTTTAATTCATCTTTAGGTTTAAATTTCCTTTTTTATGGTTTTTAGGTTTTCTGTTTAAAATGTACAGTGTGTAATGGTAGTTATGCATGTCTAGATTACAGTGACTGCAGATTTATTTTGGTCATAGTTTCCGAGGCAGCAGTGGTTTCTAGTGTTTGTAAAGTATGTTTTTTTTTTTTTTTTTTAAATCACAGTCAAGTAAGTGCCATCGAGTTTCCAATGTACCTAGACAATGCTGCTCCAATATGTTAGCAGGATTTTCTTAGACAATATCAAGTGACAACATTGTACATTAAAAAAAAAGTTACATGTGTTTATAAATGTATTAACACACTTTATTCTGTAAATGCTTTTTGGAAGCAAAACAACTCCTCAAACAATACTCTTTTGACCCAAATGACCTTATTGGTTGGGTTTGCAACACCAAATTCATGGTTTGGGATACAAAGCTTATCTTCCAATTCCAAATTAATCAGTTTCTTTGTTCTTAGCAGCTCTGTAAACTTAAGATAAAGTTTAATATTCGTAAGCAGATGATTAGTGTGTTTTCTAAACTGATTATCCTAATTAGGGTTCTGTGGTGTGTTGGAACCCAATGCTTTTTTTTTTTTTTTTTTGGTAAAACTGTTTTAATGTAATGGAGGGCAGACATATACAGTTGCATTTGGTAAAATGTGATTTCAGGTTCTGTTGCACTACGAGCACATGAGCAGAGTTTTGAAAAGGACTCTGGTATCTGTGCATCCTTATGAAATTTTGAAATGATTTATAAAAACTCAAACAGAAGGCATCGAATTTGGAGTCTGAATACTTCAATATTTCATTGGAGCAATTACATTTTAATTTGTAGCAACAGCACAAACTGTCGTCATGAGTAATTAAGTGTAAAGTTAACAGCAAATATAGCAATTATTCATTCATTATCTTCCGCCTAATCCTCTACTAGGATTGTGGTGGGTTGCCCATGCCCATTCAGGGGAGAACGTTTCAGGCTTTGGGCATATACACCCAGGACATGGGGCCAATCTATCGCTGGGCACACAGACGCACACAAACACACTCTATATAGGGGAAATTTAGAGTATGTAATTTACATTAAATTTATGTTTTCGGTCTGTGGGAGGAAACCAGATAACCTGGAGGAAACCCTCACGGACACCGGGAAAGCATGGAAAATCCACCCAGAATTGGATTATAGCAAGTATTTCTAATCAAATTTAAAACCATAATCCCTTTGGCAACATTAATCTATCTGTTATTGGGTATACATCACTGTGTAAAGTTAGAAATAATGTTTGTCCTTAGTTTCAGTTGTATATGAAACTAGACTTTTAATTAATCAGTAAATAAACAAATATTTAATATGTACAGCATGTAATGGTAGTTATGGATGTCTAGATCGCAGTGACTGCTCATGTTTTAGTGTTGATCAAATAGGATAGATTTATTTGGTCATAGTTTTTGAGGCAGCAGTTGTTTTTAGACTTTGTAAAGTATGTGTTTTTTTTTTTAACCACAGTTTGTTCATCTGAATGTTTTTTTTTCGGCACAGGCTAAGGAGAATCGATACCATCTCCTCAGTCCTTTGGCTTCTGGTGTTTTGCCTGTACATAATCAAGTTCTATCTGATGACGGACACCCCGGACTGGCTCGACACAGTCAAGCTTGGCACTACCTCCATGTGTTGCATAGCTGGATTTGCAGCAGCAGTTGCCATACGCAAGCCCGCATCTCAAAGAAGAGCCAGAGGCCGCAGGTCAGAAACCGAACAGTGACACGTCACTAGCCATTTTAAGGAGTAATTAAACATATTTCAGAATAGAACATCATTCATGGGTGACATTTATTTGGATTTTTTTTTTTTTTTTTTTTTTTCTCTTCTCAATTCCACTTTTTTCTCCTTCTGGATGTCAAGTACCATACATCTGGCATCGTCACAATGTGTCATGTTGCTTATCTTGGATCTTTGTTTAAGCAACTAATTGGTATGTATAGGTTTCTACTCAAACCTGCCAATTTGACGTTTCTGGAATTGTGTATTTGATAAAAATAAGAATTAATCTCAGAAAATGCAAAATACACTCTTTTTGTATTAATCATGAGAAGTTTTCCTGAGCTATGTTTTAAATGTTTATTTAACAATTGAAACAGTATTTTTACTTGATTAATTTCATGAACATCATGCATCACTACAAGCTGTATAAGTGAAGGTACTTTACAGAAAAATCAGACTAAACTGACCCCCTAACTGATGTCTTATCCTTTAAAATATGTGGATATGACTGAGTCATGCTGCAAAGCATAAAATGAGTTAAAATTGCCTACTTGTGTCCCAGCTATTATCCTTGTTTCACGTTTGCGATTGTCATATTTATTTCTTTGCGTGTATGTTTAGTTTATTTTGTGTTATTGTGGATTAAGTATTGGATTAAATTTTTTTTGTGGGGAAAACATTCTACTACACCTCTGTAAAGCAGTATGGTTTTAATCTTGATTTGATGAACGTTTTCCCTTCTTGATTAAGGCAGCAGTAAAGATTCATTTTTATGGATGATCAACTTGCACGTCAGCAGTTAACCCTGAAATGAGCTGAATAACTTAATTTTTACTTGATTTTACAGTTATTGGAAACTTTTTATTTGAAGCCACACAAGCTAATGTGTTTATTTAACTCATGAACATGATGTGCATTATTTGCCATCATTAATGTTTATTTATGTATTGTTTGAACAATCATTTTAATAGCACATAGATTTAGAAATATGATGTGTAGGCTGTGATTTGATTTATATATAAATATACTTCCATCCATTATCTTTCACTTTATCCTCTTCTAGGGTCGTGGGAGGGGGGGGTTCCCCATGCCCATCAAGGGGAGATGGTTTCGGGCGCTGGGCAGATACAGCCAGGACAGGGTGTAAATCTATCGCTGGGCACCCAGACACGCACACAAACACACACCATATGGGGTAATCTGGAGAATTCAATTGACCTTGATCCATGTTTTGTGGGAGGAAACCGGAGAACCCGGAGGAAACCGGCATGGGGAGAACATGATGGAAACTCCACTCAGATTGGGATTCGAACCAGAAATCTCTAGTGCTAAGAGGTGAATGTGCTAACCACTGTGCCGCCCATACTTATAAATGCTTTATATAAATACACTTTATAAGTACTTTTAGAATTTGTTTTTTTTTTTTAAAGGTCTCTTTTACACTAATAATTTAAAATATATATTACTGAAATGAACATGACTGAACATTTACTCAAGAACATTAATTAGATAAAAAATGGTGGTAAATTTGATTTTTCTTTTTTTTTTAACTTCTCATATCTAGACATTGGCAGTGTGTTTACTTTATGGAAAACTTGTCAGTTATGTTAGAACTACCTTTGTTGCTAAATATGAATCTTTTATAAACATTCACAAACTCCAATTAAGTCCATTAAATGACACCTCAAATAGCCATATTACTGTTGGTCACCCCTGACCAACCAGGTTGTCCCCAGGTGAACTCAGATTTGTTTAAACTCTATTTGTAGTTCAGCCCCGTTACCTACACTTTACCTTAAACTCTTTTTATTGTTCAGCTCCAAAACTTACACCTTATCAAAATACTCTAAAACACTTCCTTTAGAGACTACTTGACTTTTTTGTACTGTTTAGCTTCACATTATGGTGTTTGTTCTGTTAATGTTTTTTATTTATTTAAAAAATGTATTTATAGTTCACTTTAACTTGACAAGTTTTAAACCATTGAAAAGGGCCATGCTATGTTAATGAGGACAAAATAAAAGAAATATCGATTACTGTGAATCATAAAATAAGAATAATTGTCATCTCTGCTATCACCATTCTGTAGTAATTTATTTTTGCTACTTGCCTTTGTTTTGATAGCATTTTTTCCCCCTGATGTACATTCCCATGTTATTTATATTTTCTTGTGTTCTGCATTACAATTGTGTGAGGTTACATCTACCATTTGACTTATACAGTCTGCCCCAGAGCTATTGGAACTGTAACTTAACTGTATTCTGAAGACATTTGAGTTTGAAGTGATGAGTGATTAATTAAATATTTTGCTACACAACAAGCTACACAATAGAAAATAAAGTGCATGTATGCAAGACAAAGTGCAGGGAAAATAATAGTGAAAATAAATAAATAAATATTGTGATTGGGTGGAGTTTCCATGTTTTCCCTATGCCTGCGTGGGTTTCCTCCGGCTTCACCGGTTTCCTCCCACAGTCCAAAAACATGGATCAAGGTCAAGTGAATTCTCCAAATTGCCCCATATAGAGTGTGTTTGTGTGTGAGTTAGTCTCCCACCCCCCCCGCGACCCTAGTAGAGGATAAAGCAGAAGATAATGAATATTGTGATTTAACGAGTTTGAGGGCTTTTTGGGAAGTGATCTTCCACAATGCTGGTTGCTTTTGCAGATGCAGCATGTGGTGTAAATATCCATTATGGATAGACAGAGACACACATTCCCTTCACTATAATCTTCACTATACTCGGCAGGTACCTTCCGTCCAAGACATTGCAATTCGAAAACCAAGCAGTGATGCAGCTGCTCAGCATGCTCTCGATGGTTCCTCTGTAGAATATAATGAGGATAGGGTCTTTCCTCAACCATCACAGTTCTGCAAATGTCTGCACATTACTCTTCTGGTTTATTTAGGCTCATTTACGTGTTCTGTTCTCACTTCTCACGGGTATTACTGTAAAGAAATGCTAGCATTGCTGAAATGTCAAAACATTCTGGTAACATCCATGTTTTAATCACAAACCCAAATGTCTTCAGTTTACTACAAATATCGAGTTGCCCTTTTACATTCCAGTGCTTTTGGAGGGGAATGTTTCTTTGTTTATTAATTTATTTGCTTGTAGAACTAACCTCAGCATCCAAAGTATATGTGGCTCACTATATTGGTTTAATTGGCATAGCTCATGCAGCTTTAAATCTTAAGACAGCCAAGAAGCTGGAGCCACTTGTTCAGTTGGCACAGAGCAAAACCCACTATTTATCTCTTGATTTGGATTCTGCTTTTAGGGGCAAACCTTAAATCTAAATGTGCTCATGTTAAGTAAAGTAGAGTTTTTTGTTTTTTTTAATTTGATATTTGGTTTAATGAAAAGCAATTGTGTGAAACTAAAAGGAAACATCTGCTATAAAGGTGTTTTAACATGAATGAATTGTATGTTGGCAGAATTGCCTGGTGTATTACTGATGACAAACTTTTTGTTAACTGTCATTTATTGTTTTCTTTATTATATAATTTTGAATGTATAACTTGAAACTGTAGAAAGATTTTTTTTTATTTTTTAGTTTGTGTATCCCGGCATTTTTGTGAGAAGGATCCTGTGAAGATATTGGTCCAATTAGTAAAATAATAGAAATTAGATGGTAATTTCTACAATATGTAAAAATCAAAACATTCTTGTTGGAGAAATGTTGCTATTTTTGGTGGTGATACATATTTTGGAAAAGATTGATATCTAGTCTTTTAATTTCATTACTTATTGGACCTTCCTGCTATTTAAGCTGTGATTTTAAAGCTTTGGAATTTGAGATGTTCCATATGACATCAACAGTCATTGTTATTTATACAAACTTGTGGGATTTAGTATAATGTATATTCCATCCTATTGTATTTCAGAATACTAAAAATCTCATAATCTATGTATTCTCTGTTTATAACTAGTCTGTAATGAGAGGGTGTGTGTGCTCACTTTTTTTATGATTGTAGAAATTTGCATGTCATGTGACTTATTTGTATGACATACCATTATAAATATTAACAAATATTTTTGTCTTTGTTTTTACATCAGTTAATAAATCTATTGGACACAAACAGAAAATAATACATTATACAGCCTAATTTTTGTGTTAAAAAACCCAAACATTTAAAATGAAATGGTGACCGTTTTAAAACACTTGCTTTTATTTGTTAATGTGTTGAGTGTGTGCTTTATATAAAGTATTGTGTAATTAAAACATCTACTGTTTGAGGTCATATTTGTAAATGTTTATTTGAAGCTCCTGTAATATTTTACTGCAACAGGAAATAAAGCACTGTCAACTTTAATGGTGACTTGAATCTGAGTTGTGTATGCATTCCTTATGAATTATACAATCTAAAACTTTATATTTTGTAGTAGTGTTTTAAGTGATCTTTGAACCACTGACCCTGCTTTTAGTAGAATCGAATCGTTTAATTTGACTGTTCTGGTACCATGAATATATGTTTTGATTCTCATGGTTGGAAATTGCCTTTTTAGTCAAATTGCATAGTATATAAATAATGTTAGAGTGGCCATTTATGTGCTTGTTTGTTTCAGGTATCTGTCAAGCAGTTCTTTTGGGATTCGCTGCAGCAATCAGCCCATGTCTGGATCTTCTGCGTTTATCCCGACCCCTCCTCCCAACCTTGCACAGCTTCTCGCACATCAGCATAGTAAAAAAGCCCACAGAGCATCTCCTTCTTCTCTGCCTGGTCGGCTCAACAGAGCCCTCTCATTGGGAACCATGCCCTCTCTCACTCGAACAGGTCAGAATTTCTGCTCTTTCCCATTTTATTGCTTTTGTTTCATTAAATAGCATCTTTATAAATAGATGCATTTTGTCACATGGCTACAAATACTGGTTAGAATGCTGTCCTTGATCTAAAACAAGTGATTGCTCATGATCCGTAGTCTACAAATGTATTTTAATGGTTAAAGTTCATTATAAGTAATGACCATGTAAATCTTCTATGCATGATTTATCTTATTGAATTAGACTTTTGTGCTGTTAAAAGCAGTTGTAAAGGCCTTCCATTTAGTTTGGTTGGCTCTGTTTGAAGTAATGATTTGTAATTTATTTATTTATTTTATATATATATATATATATATATATATATATATATATATATATATATATATATATATATATATATATATATTATAGGTGCAATGCCCCAGTGTAACCAAGAACATGTCATTTATAAAACCTAAAAACATTTCTTGGTAAGCAATTTAATTTAAAATGCTAAATAAAACTACACAAAGGCCTGTTCTGCGTTCTGGTAATGTGATTCTCTATAATGTGTAGTAAATGAGATCCAAGATGAGCTCTTGAGGAAAATGTGAAACCAGACAATTATGTTTTTGTTTGCTGCAGATTCTGGTTACCTGTTCAGTGGAAGTAGACCATCCTCACAGAGCAAAGACTCGCCTCCTTCAGGTAACTGTGTGAATAATGGCCACTTACTGTCAGACATATTAAGTATGAAGAAATGTTCTATCACGATGCCAATATGTTATATTTAGTGTATTATATTTCATTATAAAACGGGTAGTTCCAGTCCTTAAATCTGTTTAGCTGTGCCGTTTGTCCATCTGCACACAATAGTGCACACCTCTGACTGCTTTACATTATCAATGCGTAAAATACAATTAAAAATGCGTTTATAAATCCAAACTTGTTTTTTTTATTTATTTTTTTTTTTTTTTATAGCATGTTTGTAATTGTTTTATAAAAGCAATGAGGCACTCGAGGTTGTGAATTATTGTGAATAAATCATTGGAAAGAGGTCTAACTATACTCCACTATGTGCCCGTTGTGCCCAACAACTCTTTCCGTGGTGATTTACTCACAATTATGTCATGCCTTATTGCTTTAAAGGTTTCTGCTTAGTTAAGTGTTAGCATTATGTTGTACTTACATAATGATTGATAAATGTAAGAAAAAGAAGTACAGTTGGGCTGCTTGGTTGATTATGTTCATGACAAGCTACAGTTTGTTAGTTTTGCATTTTTATTTAACACTTGGATGAACATTGTCAAAGGAACGTATAACAGTTTGCATTTGATTTGATGATCAATGTCAATATGTACAGTAAGTAATGGTAGTTCTGTTAACTATTTTTGTATGTTCAAATAATTCATTTATTCTTTTTCAGATTATTTCTCTCTCAAATCTGGAAGTCGGCCCATATCCCCAGCTCCTTCTCCCACACCGTCTGTGGCAGGTTCAGTCACGTCGTCTTCCAGCTCTGCCAGACAACGTCGTCCGCTTATCAGTCCAGCACGTCTCAATATCAGTGGGCAGAAACTGCAGTTGTTTTCTCCTTTGGACTCACTGAGCCTTTCCTCTTCATCATGTTTGCCCGAGACTAATCACTACTTCAGCAGATCTTATATACCTGATGTACCCAACTTGCAGTCATCCAATCATGGTATGTGTGACAATTTTATTTTGTCTACTGTGCTTACTCACAGAGGAATTTGTTCCCAACATTTATTAATATGAAGTATAACCTAAGATATTCCTGGATACCAGGACATTGTTGAATCCAGGGAAATGAAAGAGTGGACAATGTCTCCAGATCAGCCAGAATTCAAGTTATAACCTTTCCTCCCCATCCCAATCACAGACCCCTTTCCGTAGTAAAAACACTGATAAATACCAAATGACAAGAAAATGGAACGCCCAAATCAACAACAAACGCAAAATAAAACCGATGGGTTATAAGAATGAGAACCGGTGTACTATCAAGTCATCCACACAAGGTTACACATAGGACACTCCCAACTGATGCACAAACACTTGCTTACAAGAGAAGAAACCCCTATTTGCCAAAATTACAATAAAATTCTGACAACATTACATATTAGAATATTTTAATCAAATCTGTTGCCCAACAGCCACAAAGACAACATTTACTTGCAGACATCAGACATTGTTGATAAGAGTTCACCAAAAAAAGTATATAATTACTTAACATGCCTCAAGCTGGTGCACGTAATGCACTAGCAATAAATGTGAAATAGGTATAAAAAATATGACGTAGCAGTAAATCCCAATTATTTATATTCACATTTAACTCCTTGCAGTGAAGCGATGTGCCCAGAGTGGTGGGTACTTCAGGCCCATTGGTTTCAATATATCCTGCAGTGTGACACAATGTAGCCAAACTATAATTACTTGTTTTGAGTCAGCAAGATAGATTTTTCATAGCAGCTGAAAATTGCAAACAAAGCTTACTGTTACACCTCCCTGGTGTGGTGTTCCGAGAATGTTTAGCCAGGAGAAGACCCAGTACAAAATTGAGAGATTATGTCTCTTGGTTGGCCTGGGAACGGTTCGGTGTGCCTCCTGAAGAGGTAGCTGGGGATAAAGATGTCTGGCATTCTTTGCTTAGGTTGCTGCCCCGTGACCTGGACTTGGTTAAGCAGTGGCTAATGGATGGGCCAAATTCATGTATAACTTGATATGTTTTTTCCCTTAATTTTCAGACCTGACTTCGCAGTATGATGGGAGTGTATATGAAATGAAAATGGACAGTTCCTCAGGGTCTTCCACTTGCCATGTGGACACAACCACAGGAAATGAAAATGACAGCAAATTCAAATGGAAAGGTAAAACTTCAAATTACTAGTTTAAATTGGTGATGGGAGTTGGTTTACGGAGATGGTGATGAGCATAGTTTACTCAAGTTCAAGTAATTTATTTATATAGCGCTTTTTACAACAGTACATCGTCACAAAGCAGCTTTACAGAATGAAAAGCCTTTAAACCCCCAAAGAGCAAGCCGAAGCGACAGAGGCAAGAAAAAAACTCCCTTTTATGTTGTTGTTTAAGGAAGAAACCTTGCGAGGACCAAGACTCAGTGGGGGACTCCTCCTCCTTGAGCGGCCAGGTAGCAACAACAATGTAGGACAGCTATGTACAGATATTAAACAAATGGAAAAACTAACAACTGGAAAACTATATGTGAGTCCATTAGGGGGCGTCCTGCAGGACCCCCTTGTCAGGTTCCATCCAGTATTCGTCAGCAGAGCCATGGATGAAGATCTGCAGGAAGCCGGGGGACACCTCAAAAGAAACAGACAAGGAAGGCAGTTAGAGCTAATAATAAAGCACGGCATTTAATTAATAAGTAATTTATTGACACAGTGCAGCATGTGACTCCGGCATCACTGACTAGAGCAGCATAACTAAAAGAGGCAGATACTGCAGACTCTACATAGTTTACTGTGGGCATATTACACTATTTACATGTTCATTTAGCAGACACATTTATCCAAAGCAACTTACAAAGCAGATGCAGGGTTGGCCACAGCAGCCCTGGAGCAATAAAGGGTTATGGGTCTTGCCCAAGGACCCACATTGGTAACTTCAGTGGACCTGGGATTTAAACCCACAACCTTCAGATTGATTACCAATCTGTACACTGTTGCATGTCTATCACTTTTTCTAATAAATATTCACTTTGCTATATTTTTCAGATCATGTTTGCTGGTCCGTGTGGACTGGGCTCCTGATTGCCAGCTTGACTGCCAACCTAACATTTATTTCATTCTATTTATTCTACAATTGGACCTAAGGGGCCATGGTGATTTACTCCTTCTGAATAAGATGTACACTGGTACTTTCAAACCTGGCTAGGCTAGACATGCCAGGGAAAACGAATACTACTGCTAGCTGTCCATGCTGCTCGTCTCTGTATAGCCTGTGATCAGAGAGTTTTATCTGCCAGCAGTTTAACTGCAGTGAGTTTGAGAAGAGAGAAATGGGCATCAAGAAAGTTAAGTTCTACAAATGTACTAGTTTTGTCATGCTTGAAACATTGCTCTTCACTTTGAATTGTATTAATGTTTCCAAGAGCATAAACAAAATAAAAGAGCATGTTCTCACTGGTTCATGTAACAATTTAATGGATTTACTAATCCAGCAACCTGTGGTGCTAGTAAGCTTTATAATGACATTTCTTAAGTCATTAAATTTGAAAGCAAGTACTTTATTCATTGTTTTGTTCAGTTGTACTTATACATTTCCTTCCACAATTCTCATCCTTTTGATGAACTCTTAAAGTAAGAAAAATCCAATGTTGTGTTTGTGTAAGTACATTTATTCTGTAGCAAAATATAAGAATTGGATCTTTGCATTCTCATTCTCGCCCACAGATAACTTTGTAGACAGACTGAGGTTTCTTAGGTTACAGTGGATCAGTTAATTATATTCTAACGACATTGGGAATTTGCTCATCCTCAAAAATACACATTTAGCCTAAGCCATACTCTCAATCCTATTATTTTTATCCTCTGTACCAACAAATGTAAAGAAAAAAAAGAGAAAGTTTCACTTTGTGTTAATGATAATGGTGTCATTACACCTCTTTCCCATTATTTATTCACAATAATGCACAACCTAGAGTGCACTGGTTTTCTATGATGTAATAAAGTACAGTTTTTAATATTAACACTGATTGCTTAGTAACAGAATTCCAGTTTCTCAATGAAATGTGGCCGAATTACAGAAACCAGTTTATTAAAATATTGGGAAAAACAATGAACTGTATATAACACATTGATACGAATGTGAAGCGGTCAGAGGTGTGCGTTCTTGTCATTAAAGTCATGGCAGGACAAATGGCTCAGCCGATCAGATTTACGGACCAGAACTACCTGTTTTATAAGTATGTTTAAGACCGAGTAGGATATGTGTATACAGTGCATATGAACTTCCTTGGTTTGCAATACAAGAACCTGTATCATAAGCGAACACCATCTTAAATCAATGAGCATCTGTAGAAATATGGTTCTTAAACCGTAGACTGATCAAAAAACAAAATGAATGGAAATGCTTTTGTTACATTTTATTTTCAAACATAACATACATAAGTGAACTACTTAAAAATTAGATTTTGTTTTTGCTTTACAATGTGAGATTAAGCCAATTCATCAAAATTTCCTATAACAATTTGTTGTTTTTTTTCCTGGAATGCTAGGGATTGTGGAGGGTACTATACAGTACATATTTTAGCATCTTTGTGTTGGTATTCAGATCATTATTGCTTTAAGTGATGTCAGGAATAGTAAACAATTGTTTTATCTTGTTTAAATATCTTTTTAACAATACTATTCATATCTGATGTTGGGATCTATTAAATTTCATAAACTTACTTTTTGCAATAGAAACAAACAGGATCACGCATAAATGCATTAAACTTTTTAAAACAATCAGCAACTGGAATAAATTGGGTCTTTTGTACGAACAGTTTTTGTTATTTTCAACTTCTTAATAATATTGAATATATTCAAGTCTCAAAGATAATTTTGGATGCTTTAAAATAAAACATTATGTACATTGTGTAAAGTAATTGTATGCTTTTAACGTCTGGCTGTAAACCTATTTATAAATGTTTAAAGTTACTTTTTTTTATTTAGTTAAATGTGTTTAAAATAAGAGCATGATTTTGGGAGTAAAAACTAAGTTGTGTTGTTCATCTCTCAACCTCCCCTTAACCTCTGGATTAAAACCACGAATTGCTGATTCTGTTCATATTCATAGAACCGACCAATAAACACAACTTAACTGTTTATTTATTTTGTCTATTAATATTTATTTTAATAATTATTCATAATTAATAAAATTAAAAATAAATTATAATTATTTTTTTTTAATTAGAAGTATGTGTATATATATAAGCTGCTCAAAAAAATAAAGGGAACACTAACACATCCTGGATCTGAATGAATGAAATATTCTCATTTAATACTTTGTTCTGTACAAAATCGAATGTGCTGACAACAAAATTACAGAAAAATCATCAATGAAAATCAAATTTATTAACCAATGGTGGCCTGGATTTGGAGTCACACACAAAATGAAAGTGAAAAAACACACTACAGGCTGATCCAACTTTGATGTAATGTCCTTAAAACAAGTCAAAATGAGACTCAGTATTGTGTGTGGCCTCCACGTGCCTGTATATGCCCTACAATGCCTGGGCATGCTCCTGATGAGGTGGCAGTTGGTCTCCTGAGGGATCTCCTCCCAGACCTGGATTAAAGCATCGGCCAACTCCTGGACAGTTTGTGGTGCAACATAATGTTGATGGATGGCGCGAGACATGATGTCCCAGATGTGCTCAATTGGATTCAGGTCTGGGGAACAGGCGGGCCAGTCCAAAGCTTCAATGCCTGCATCTTGCAGGAACTGCTAACACACTCCAAATACATGAGGTCTAGCATTGACCTGCATTAGGAGGAACCCAGGGCCAAATGTGCCAGCATATGGTCTCACAAGGGGTCTGAGGATCTCTGCTCGGTACCTAATGGCAGTCAGACTACCTCTGGCGAGCAAATGGAGGACTGTGCGGCCCTCCAAAGAAATGCCACCCCACACCATTACTGACCCACTGCCAAACCGGTCATGCTGAAGGATGTTGCAGGTAGCAGATTGCTTTCCACGGTGTCTCCAGACTCTGTCACGTTTGTCACATGTACTCACTGTGAACCTACTTTCATCTGTGAATAGCACAGGGCGCCAGTGGCGAATTTGCCAATCCTGGTGTTATCTGGCAAATACTAAGCAATGTTGGGCTGTGAGCACAACCCCCATCTGTGGACGTCGGGTCCTCATACCATCCTCATGTAGTGGGTTTCTAACCGTTTGTGCAGATACATGCACATTTGTGGTCTTCTGGAGGTCATTTTGCAGGGCTCTGGCAGTGCTCCTCCTGTTCCTCCTTGCACAAAGGTGGAGGTAGTGGTGGTGCTGTCAGATTGTTGCCCTCCTCCACGTCTCCTGGTGTACCGTCCTGTCTCCTAGTAGTGCCTCCAGCCTCTGAACACTATAAACCTTCTTACCACAGCTCGCGTTCATGTGCCATCCTGGATGAGCTGCACTACCTGAGCCACTTGTGTGGGTTGTAGAGTAAAATATAAGTGAGTGAAATATAATTCAGTAATATATATATTACTTTAATATATAATTCAGAGTGAAATATAATTCAGTAATATATATATATATATATATATATATATATATATATATATATATATATATATATATATATATATATATATATATATTACTGAATTATATTTCCGGTGATTTTGTTTCTTTAAACACATTTTAAAAATGAATTTCACAACCTGAATATGTTATTTCTGTAGGGATTATTTTGGGAGGGCGGCACGGTGGCTTAGTGGTTAGCACGTTCGCTTCTCAGCGCTAGGGATTCCCGGTTCGAATCCCCATCTGGGTGGAGTTTCCATGTTCTCCCCGTGTCCGCTTGGGTTTCCTCCGGGTTCTCTGGTTTCCTCCCACAGTCCAAAAACATGGATCAAGTTAATTGAGTTCTCTAAATTGCCCCATATACAGTGTGTTTGAGTGTGTGAGTGTGTACCCAGCGATGGATTGGCGCCCTGTCCTGGGTGTATCTGCCCAGCGCCCGAAACGTTCTCCCCTGAATGGGCATGGGGAATCCCACCGCGACCTTAATAGAGGATAAAGCGGAAGATAATGAATTAATTATTTTGGGGTTTCATAAAAAATTTTTTTTTAAATGCTAATATGTATAATCTAATGGTGATAAAATAACCCCCAAGACGGAGCAGGTTTAACCATGATGAACCTTTATTTTTAAAACCAAAATGGGTATATATTATATATATATATATATATATATATATATATATATTTTTTTAAATGCTAATATGTATAATCTAATGGTTAACCCCCAAGACGGAGCAGGTTTAACCATGATATTTTTTTTTTTTTTTTTTTTTTTTTTTTTTTTTAAATATTTTTTTAACCAAAATGTGACTTTTAGAAACTGTACCAAAAAAATTTTTTTAAAAAAAATCCTCAGTAGTGGTTTTAAATATTAATCCATCAACCAAATCCAATGTTCTTTGCTTATAAAATATCCTGCACCACATGTTCCAAGGAAGCCCGACCAGTCAGTGGTCCTGCTTATGTGATATAAACAAAATAAAATTGATTTAATTTAAAAAATAAGTAAGTCTTGTCCATGACTATGAAACTTTTTTTTTTCTTTTTGAAGTAAGAATGTATATATTTCCAGTGGTTTTCTTTCTTAAAACACAATTTATTTATACAAAAAAGAATTACACAACCTAAATTTGTTATTTCTGTAGGTATGAGTTTGGTGTTTGATTTTTTTTTTTTTTTTTAAGAATTAAAAAAAATACATATATATACAATTTAATGGTGATGAAATAACCTCCAAGACAGCGCATGATGGATGATGAACTTTATTTTTAACCAAAAAGTGATTTCAGAAACGACAAAAAAATGACATTTTAATTAAAATTATTTTTTAAATCCTCAGTGTTGGTCTACAATCTAAGGATGCTTCTAAAACATCCTGCACCACATGTTCCAAAGAAGCCCGACCAGGTAGCGCTCCTGCTTATGTGATCTCAACTTCATTTCAGCAAATAAAAGAAAGCCATGCTGTACATCAAAGACCCCAAACTTTTCAACGTCTTTTGAATTCGTGGGACTCAGTATGCATTTGTTTAGAAAGTCGGTGATATTAAAGCGCCTTTATAAACTGTAACATCCACTCCAGTCAAAACACGCCGTGTGATCTCGACCTTTTGATCTGCGGTGTCTGGGTCAGGACCGTGGGAGAAGAGGGAGCTGTATTTAAAGCGGGGGGTTTTACACGCTGATCGCTTTGCGGTTTGGTTCTTCCGTGAGGTTCAGTGTTGTAAACTTGGCAGAGAAACTATTCGCGCAGCATCCAGCTGGGATTTCAGCACGGACTCCATGCAGGACGCACCTGCTGACTGGAGGCGGCGGGAGGAGGTGGCAGTTTCTCAGCCGGCGGTGTCCACGACTGCCGACGTCGAAACGCCCAACAGCGGGCTGCAAGCCGCCGAGAAACCGCCTTATTCGTATGTGGCATTGATCGCGATGGCGATCCGGCAAAGCAGCGATAACAAACTGACGCTCAGAGAGATCTACGACTTCATCACGTCCAGGTTTCCGTTCTACGAGAAGAACCGACGAGGCTGGCAGAACAGCGTTCGGCACAATTTAAGTATCAACGAGTGCTTCATCAAAGTGCCACGTGACCGAGAGCACCGCGAGGCCGAGAGGAAGGGGCATTTCTGGACGCTCGACCCGGCTTTTGATGATATGTTCGAAATGGGAAATTATCGACGCAGAAAACGCACAAGGAGACAACGACCACCTCCTCCACATTACGGGCAGCCAGTTTTTCACTTTTCGGATCCACATCCTTTCCAAAGTCGGTGTTTTGGCAGAGCGGCGCGTGGAGCGTCCTGCCTCAGGCGAACCTTCCAGCTTACGGCTTTCAGAATTCACTCAGCGGCAGCAGCAGCGGCAGCTCTCCGAACAGGTACGCCGGTTCTCCTGTCAGTTATTACCCCGGTGTTCAACTGCACCACCACCTGTCCTATGGTTCGTGTCAGGCGTCCCCGCGTTCTCCCGACGTACCGAGTCCGCACGTGCTGCACGGCGCTCCGGTTGGTTCCAGCGGGGGTTCCAGCGGGGGGCTCCCCCCGCTCGCAGCGAACCCACCCCGCGGGCAGGTGGACGTGCAGTACAGCTTCGACTACGCTCTGCTTTAAATCACTTTAAAGTTCTCGTTGTCGCTTGTTCTTTCGTTTTAAAGTGTCGCGGTGTCAGTTCAACACTCATATTGCACGTTTAATACATAAGAGTTGATTAATATTTAGTTTAGTCTCTAAACGACTAAACCTGGTTTAGCTAAACTGTTTAAACGTTGTTTTTTTGTTTCAAAGCCATAAGACAAAAATGTAATGCACTAAGTTTACAAATTATGTGATTTGTTCTTTTGTGTTTATTGTTGATTCGTGTAGCCTGTTTGATACATTTTTTTGTTTTTTTGAAAATCATAGCTTTATTAAACTAATGAGAATGTTTAAAAAAGCAGTGTATTGCCTTATTTGTTGAGGGCTGAATTGAATTGTTAAAATAAATGAAATGATGTTCATTGTCTTTGAATAAGACGAAAACATAATACACTAAGTTTACAAACTGTTATGTGATTTGTTGGGTTGTGTTTATTGTTGATTCGTGTAGCCTGTTTGAAACAGATTTTTTTTTTTATCATAGCTTTATTACACAAATGATAATGTTTAAAAAGCTGTGTGTTGTCTTCTTTGTTGAGGGCGAATTGAATTGTTAAATTAAATGAATTGATGTTCAAATTTTTTAATGACTTGTAGATTGTTTCTCTGCTGGTAGGGTAAGCAGATTTTGTTAAATGAGTTGGTAACACATTTTAAAAGTAGCTAAAAGTCATTTTTTAAATGTAATGTTCACATAATGCATTTTATTACCTTGTAGGTGGCACAGTGGCACACAGGTTAGTGAGAGGGTCCCCGGTTTGAGTCCCGGTTGGGGTCTAACAAGGGGCCTTTGTGTAGTCTGCCTATCCTCCCTGTACCTGCATAGTTAGGGGGTTCCCCATGTCCATTCAGGGTAGAACATTTCAGGCGCTGGGCAGATGCACCCAGGAAAGGGCACCAGTCTATCGCTGGACACACACTCACTCACACAGACACACACACACACCACATAAGGGCAATTTAGAGCAGCAAATTTCCCTTAAATCCATGTTTTGATTGTGAAAGTGAACGGGAGAACCTGGAGGAAACCCACTCGGACACAGAGAGAACATGGAAACTACACTCAGAACAGGATTCAAACCTGAATTCCCAACGCTGAGAAGTAGACGTACAAATCACTACTCCACTGTGCTTCCCTCCACATTAATATACTTAATACACTAAGGCACGGTGGCTTAGTGGTTAGCACGTTCGCCTCTCAGCGCTAGGAATTCCCTGTTCGAATCCCCATCTGGGTGGAGTTTCCATGTTCTCCCCGTGTCCGCGTGGGTTTCCTCCGGGTTCTCCGGTTTCCTCCCACAGTCCAAAAACATGGATCAAGTTAATTGAGTTCTCTAAATTGCCCCATATAGGGTGTGTTTGAGTGTGTGATTGTGTACCCAGCGATGGATTGGTGCCCTGTCCTGTCCTGGGTGCCCTGTTCTGCCCAGCGCCAGAGACGTTCTCCCCTGGATGGGCATGGGGAACCCCACCGCGACCCTAATAGAGGATAAAGCGGGAGATAATGAATGAATGATATGTAAACTAGAGGTAGCTGCTATAAATTGCACAATGACTGTAGTGTTTGTAAGTGTTCTTTTAAGGAAAGCGTTACTGATTCTGGCTCTATATTAAACTCCTAAACCACTAACCTATAATATAACAGGCACCGCATCCTTTTCTAAGTAAAAGAAATGATGCCTTCCTCTGGTAAGAGACAAGAACTACACCGTCATAATAACTAATGCTCTTACTGTTTTGAGAGTTACAGGTAGAGTAAAACACCCTAACTACCTAAATATCGTCAGTAAGTTTTTGTTATTCACATGGATAATATGAATGTTTGAAATTAATGTTTCATGAAAGCCTTATAAAAGCCAAGAAGAATCCATTTTGCTGTAAGTGAAGTAATATTTAGAATGTTATTTCGCAGGAACATCATAATTCTTAATGATATGTGAACATACATGTAAAAAAATCATTTTTATTATTAGCTAATGAAAGGACATTTTTATTAATGTAATCTTTTACTATTATTTGTAAGTCGCTTTGGATAAAAGCGTCTGCTAAATGACTAAATGTAAATGTACTATTACATAACTATAAACACGAATCAATTGATTAATTGATCTAAGGTTCAGTAAAAATATGTCTTTATATCATGCATGGTGGCTTAGTGGTTAGCACATTTGCCTCTCAGCACTAAGATCCAGGTTTGAATCCCAATCTCTGTGGAGTGTTCATGTTCTCCCTGTGTCTGTCTGAGTTTCCTCCGGGTTTTCTGGTTTCCACCCACCGTCTCAAAACATGGATTTAAGGTAAATTAAATGCTCTAAATTGCACCTATATAGTCTGTGAGTGTCTACACTGTTCAAGGTATATTCCCCCCCAACCCCTGTGACCCTAGTACAGTAAGTGGAAGATAATGAATGAATAAATATATCTTGTATCCATGTTTTTGGACTGTGGGAGGAAACCCTCAGGAACACTGGAAGAACATGGAAACTTCACTCAGATTGGGAATTGAACCTGGATCCCCAGCGTTGAGACAACGAACATGCTTACCACTAAGTCACTGTACCTCCCTAGACTTAAATGTTTAGTTTATGTTTTTTTGCATTCAGCACTAATATAAACAATTCTATACTTACACTTTAGTTCAGCTTCAACATTACATGAGATTTTTTAAAGTGGTAGATATTTGTGAATAATTTTAATATCATGTCAAGTGTTGGTATGTACAGTATGGTTTGTAATAATAACACACAAAAATAACACTAAATACTGAGTTAAGGTGGGGGGGGGCATATGTGGGAAATAAATTAGTAACTTTGTCAAGCATAAAGTTTCTTGAGTTCGAGAGTCCAAGCAGGGGAATAGTGGAACTGAAAATGCAGAGTCCCTGTATAGAAGACTTGACGGCACACATTGAGTACACTTTCATAGAATGTTTCTTCTTTTTTCCCGGATTGACTTGTAAGGTTATTAAAGGTAACAAATAATTTTACATCATTTGGGTATTTTACTAACTAAATTTTAATTAGACAAAATTATATGGTTTATATGGTGGCTTAGTGGTTAGCACATTCGCCTCTCAGCACTAGGGATTCCCGGTTCGATTCCCCATCTGGGTGGAGTTTCCATGTTCTCCCCTTGTCCGTGTGGGTTTCCTCCGGGTTTTCCGGTTTCCTCCCACAGTCCAAAAAACATGGATCAAGTCAATTGAGTTCTCCAAATTGCCCCATATAGTGTATGTCTGTGTGAGTGAGTGTGTGCCCAGCGATAGATTGGCGCCCTGTCCTGGGTGTATCTGCCCAGTGCCCGAGACGTTCTCCCCTGGATGGGCATGGGGAACCCCACCATGACCCTAATAAAGGATAAAGCAGAAGATAATGAATGAATGAATGAATATATGATTTATACTATAATAGTATTTTTAAAACATGCAAGTATAATATTTTATATAATAAACCAGGCAGGTGATTTTTGAGAGATGTAAAGAGAGTGTGTCTGTGTGAGTGAGTGTGTGCCCAGCGATAGATTGGCACCCTGTCCTTTGTGTATCTGCCCATTGCCCGAGACGTTCTCCCCTGGATGGGCATGCAGAACCCCCCCCCCCTTTCCCCCAGTGACCCTAGCAGAGGATAAAGCGGAAGATAATGGATGGATGGATGGATGGATAAGATAGACAGATAGATAGATAAATAGATGGATGGGTAGATTAATACTCAAAAGAACTATTAAAAAAAATATTAATCCAGAGTGTGATACAGTCTCAAGGACAGACAAAGCACTGAAACTGTTGCCATGGTGAGAGGAGGTTTAACAGTGAATATTCACTGATTACATGTAATTCTCAAAACCTGAGTAAAATGAAAACGTATTAGATTTTTACTGCCAAAGAACATAATTCATCTGCTTATAATCTGTCTTAAAATATAAATTTCTGTCTGTAAAATATAAATTTAAAATGTGAAAATGTCTTTTTTTTTTGTGACAAATCACATACATCATTATGTATTATGTATATTATATGTAGAGTATTTTACACCAGCATTTTAGTATTTTTACAATTCTCTTTTAGGCCATTTATTTCATAAGCCACTTATCCTGATTAGCATTGCAAGGTAACTACAGCAACAAAATCTAGAACTCATAAATTGCATTTCAGGGATAGACCCCAGAAAGGTTGTCAGTCTATTGCAAGTTAGATAATTAACACATTTACATCTAGGGGGCAACAAACACTGGAAAATCATGCTAACTTAACACCTAATGAATTCTGGCTTTGTTGTGATCTAATCAACTCTAGGAGCATTTTTGCTGTGAAGCAAGAGCCCTGACCACTGAATTACCATGCAGCATCTTTCAGATAATATAAATATAAATAAGAGATCAGGATCACTTATGATTGTTCTTCAAGTGGCTTGAAGAACACACATCTACTCCTTGATTATGAACATCTATAAACCTCCTCAATCATGCATGTATCTGATGAGGTCTGTTAGCTGTGTAAAAAAAAATGTAAACACAGTTTATTTTCATATTAAGTATCAGCTTGGAGAAACCCCTGAGCTCTGTGATTTTGAATGTGGCATCTGTGTTAGACAGGCTGGCTTGATTTTCGATCTGCTGATCTGGTATGTTTTTTTCCACAACAATCCTAAGAGTTTACTCAGAAAGGTTCAAATGTTGTAAAACATCTAGTGTAGGGCAGAAAGAAATTTGAAAACAACAAAGTTGACAGAAGAACTGTAATAATTCAGCTAACCACTTCATTTAATTGTAAATGTGCAGCATATTTAACCCTAAGGTTGTTTTGAAATCGGAACCCATATTGATAGTGTTCCAGTAAGTACTTGGTGCGTGTGTATGCACTGCTTATTTGGATGCACGGCAGTAAAGAGTTGAGTTGGGAGAATAAATAGGGTTAAAGAAGCTTTATTTGACTTGGAGTTTCTGTTCTTCACACACACTTCCTGTTTTTACCAGCTGCATTCAGCAGAACTTCACGCTTTAATACCTGTCTTTAGTCTACAGTGTGTCTGTTTGATTTGTGTCTGTCTCTGTATGTTTGAGTTTATCATAGCAGAATGGATTAAAATATGCAATCTCTGGATGATGTTAAATTTATAGCATATTAATCAACAGGCAAAGAATGTACGGAATAGCTTTTAGGATGTTATGCAAATTTAAAATGATCTGACAAAAGATTAAGGTTAAGGGCCATTGTTTAAAGACATGGATTATAATAGAAACAATAAAGGGAAAAAAACAAAACAGAACCCATTTCTACAAAATGGCAAATATATATGAAATATATGTAATTAAGTATATTTTACTGTACATAGTAAATGCCTGCAGATATCCGCTGCACCAAATCACCTGTGGGGATGTAACAATTAATTTGATGTCAGTCTTAATTTGTATCTGTGCTTTTCTAGTGCTTTGAGGGGTTTGAATAGGACTGTGCTTGAGGTGGTGGGAGAAGATTCAAAATCAACGACTAAAATGTGTGCTCACAGATTTACGATATATATTTATATCAATCTATGATCTATAATGTAATAAATTAAATGACACAGGGTTCCTACCGAGAAAAGAAAATGTGAAAAGGTTTGTAATCATGGCTTGCATTAGCAGCTGCTTCAATGAAATCCCTCAACAACAACAAAAAAAAAACTATTAACACAGAACACAGGGTTTTTTTTCTCTATGAATATACAAGACTGAATTTAAAGGCAGTTATGTCCGCAGATGGGTTTCCTCCTTTCTCACAGCTACTTCTGTGTAATTTGTCACACTATCACGTACGAAATGTACGAGCTACATGACACTGACGGGTTAATGGGTAACCTTTTATTGTAAATCCTGCACGTGTTCACTGATGATCACCGTAAGACTACCTGGTGGACAAACGATGGCATATAATACGCTTGGATTAACAACAGCATCTTCTTAATGTATTTCTGTACTCTATTTACGTAGAGTCACTTAAATAGTAAACTGAATATAAATTAAAGTTAACCCGTTACTACATAACAGTCATAGGGTTGACTGTTTTTTATTACTAAAGGTACCGTCGTGATTGTGAGGTTCCGTATTTAAAAACGCAAAACATCCCTTAAAACGCGTTCCCCTGTGTAAAAGCGGGTTTAATCGCATTGGGTTTGACTATAGGAATAGGAAAGTGATTTGGGTAATATTGACGGAGTTTAAGCAGCAATGCAAAATAGAAAGTGAATGAAAACGGAAGATGGTTTTTATTTTGGTGTAAAGCAGCATTTCTTAGACGGTCCCTAACACGTCGGAACACATGTTCTGGGTTCCCTCACGGTGTTTCGCCTGTCACTTCCCCACTTTTGAATCAGTACACACAATTCAAGTCGTGAGTGATTAATGCCGCACGACGGAGTCCGAAACGTCGCCGAATTCAGTGAAACGGCTGCTGCGCGTTCGGGCTGTTAATAGCTGAGGACGACAAACGCTTCTTTTGACCCTGACTGCGGAAACATCGCTTTTCTCTGACACCATGGACTAATTAAGCAAACGACGAAGCTCTTAGAGGCAAGTTACCACGCTTTAATTCCCGCGGCTCTCCTGCGTCCTTATTTAAGAGTTTGGTTAACCCGTGTGTCCAAGGTTTGTCCTTGGCAAATGTCGAAGATTTCCCTCCCAAATGCATTTTGCGTGCTGCTGTTTAATGTGCACTTACATAACTCAGTAATAAACTAATAGCTCTAGCATCATGCGCATTTGTATCGATCTGCTGTTCCTGTGGTAGAAAACGATCCACGTGAGGGAACGGGGTTCTCTGCAGAACAACACCGGCTCCGATGCCTGGAACCTTTTATACTGGCGTAGAAAGTTCAGGGCAGATTGTGAGTTCATACAGCTAAACGCATGGCAGGTCGTTGCAAAGTGGCTTTAAATAATCCCAAATCCCAATAAAAATCAACATATGCCGTTCTAACAGATCCAACATGTAAGAACAATACAAATGTAGCCTCCATTAGTTTTTAGATGTTTGTGGATGTTGATGCAGTCCGTTACTTACAGTATTACGTTTTTGAGAGTGAGGTGAATGATGAACAACAATGTGTAGAGTGCAAATTGAGGAATATATAGTTCAGGTGCACACATAAAAACACTTTTTTTGGTGAAGGATGTGACCGATTAAAAGTCTGTGCATCAGTCTCCTGTTCTGAGTATCATCCACAAAACCATGTAAAGCATCTTGAGGATTTTTGCTTCACTGGTTTGTAACAGACTGACAGATGATGCATGTTGTGTATGTTTATAAACCCCCTGCTTGTCTGAATTAAAGCAGTGCGGATGCCCATAGATGAAAGACCTGTACCATGCCACCTGGGCTTTACTTGGACTTTCAATATGCATGGGAGAAGGAGGGTCAAGAACAGGTCACCTTGGAGTTCCTTCTGCCAACGGGAATCTACCTCAGCTTTCCCGTATTGCGTAGTGAAACCATTGCCGCTATCAAAAAGGTAACGTACGCTTAATATTTCATACAATATTCTTCTTTCATAGCATGGACAATAGAAATACTGTAAGGTTGTTAAACATGCATTTGAATGTGCCACAAGGCAGTTTTATAGTTTGTGCTGTCTGCTCATTAGAGAGGAAAGCTTTGTATTGTGTATGTTTTACACATGTTTATTAGATGTTGCCATGTAGAAATTTGCTACCAAATGAATTTATTTGTTTTTGTTAATGTTCTTGTTATTATATTTTCTAGGACAAAAAAAGCATATATAAATATTTTGAAATACTATAATATCTTATGATTTCTATAAAGGGGAAGGCAGATAGCCATGTGTTGGTATACAGTGTGTGAGTTATTTCCTAAATAATTTGAAAATAGGGTTTTGCCCACACTCCAAATATATTTTGATTGCTGTCACAGAGGAGTAAAGAAATTAAAATAAATGTAAATGCTGATAATTATTTTTTTTGAATAATTAAAGGTAAACTGATTATTTGATTATCAAACTATGTGTTGAACAGTTACTAAACAATTGCTAATAAAATTAATTTACTAATTAGTTAATTGGTTATTTAGTGCATTTTTACAGTAGGTGAACCAACACTGATAAATATAAGCATGTTCTGGCATTATGCCGCTAAATAAAAATTGTAATTTTATATTGGCAATTGAAGACAGATGTTACACCCAAACTAACTGTTTTTATTTCTTTGACATGATTATGAAATGTATGAAAATATTTTCTAGATAAATGAAATATAGCTTTCATTCAAAAAAATCTAAAGAGAAATAGAAAACATAGTGTAGATTTTGATACATCCAATTGAAACTCAAACCATGAGTCAGTTGTAGCAATTATCATTTAAAATCAAAAACTTTAACTTCTTTATGTATTTTGTTTTTCTATAATGTAAATATTTTTAGCAGTAAATTATTTTTAGATAGCATGTTATTAAAAAAATGTTAATCTAGTTAATCTTTTTGGTATGATCATTTAGGTAAATGTTGATAAACTGATGAAGGTAAACATGCGGTTATCTTACATGTCCCACTACTTATAAATGACTAAGGGAATTACCTTTCTGTGTCACTACAAATATATACTCCTGTGATCTGAAACAACTGCTTGGGATTATAAAATACTATTTTAATCATTCTGTATACTATTTAAAGCTGTTTTATGTAATCCTTTACTAAACTTGCCAAGAAGTTAATATGGTTTTTATATAAATATATAGTAAAAAACTTTCTGACTACTGAACTGTGTTCCAGTTGGTGTGGAAGAATGCACGATATGAACCTCTCTTCAGTGTGCTGAGTGATCCAGATGCCTATGTGTTCACCTGCATAAACCGGACAGCTGAGCGAGAGGATTTGGAGGATGAACAGAGACGCCTGTGCGATGTGCGGCCCTTCATGCCTGTCCTTAGATTGGTAGCGCGTGAAGGAGACCGGGTAGAGAAACTCATCAACACACAAATAAGCCTGCTCATAGGCAAAGGTGGGTGCTCAAACCAGCACAACTCCTATTCCTCGTTTGTGAACCTGTCAGGTCTGACCATGGTTTTAACGTAGTCATGTCAATTTTTACTTTTAGGATTGCTTTTATAAGATTAATAAAGGTTAGGTTTTAAATATTCTTTAGTTGAACAGCTTAAGTGATGGGTCTAGCTGCATGTAATAAATAGATTGTTAAAATAGGCTCAAAACATGCTGCAATGCTATGTTTTACTAATGGGATGAGGTTTTAATTTGGAAATGTAATGGATGCCACCCTGCCATACACATTATTGTTGTTGCAGTGTTCTCCTGATTGTGCACTCATGAATATTAGCAAGGGCTGCACCTACCAATAATTATTTCCTTATAAATTAATCTAGTGATTTTTAAAAATTAATTTAACAACTATGACTGTAATGTGAGTGTGTTAGGAATTAAAATACTTTATTCAAAATAATAAACGTACATTGCAATAATTTCTTCAATTGCCTTTTCTTAAGGTGTTTTTTATTTACAGTATGTACAAAAATGCTTTAGTGTGAACAGCTTTACAGTCAAACATAAAATCTGCAGGATGCTGTCAGAAAGCTCAGCTGCCATCTTTGGTGTCCATGCCTGATCTTCACAAAAATGATGTCGACACATTGCCCCTGCCCTAATATTAACATTTTCTATGTGGAAAAAGCCCTTTCAACAGAATCAGATTCAGGTTTATTTCACCAAGTATGTTACACACACAAGGAATTTGGTTCCGGAATGATGGTGTCTCTCAAAATTATAACAAATTATACAGTTCTATTTACAAATACCAAGTTTGCTGTACATATGCATACATATATTATAAATATATATGGGATGGTGCATTTATGCTATAGTGTTTATAGGCTATTTATAAGTATAATGGCATGAGGAAAGAAAGAGTGTCTGGTTGTTTTGGTGTACAAAACTGTATCGTCTTCTAACATTGCTTAGAAGTTTTTAGAAGGACCTTGTGGTCCTTTGCGACATTGCGCACTGTTTCACGCCTTGCTGTTGTTGTAATATTTGTTGGTTGACCACTCTTGGGGAGGTTAATATGAGGTTAATATTTTTCTCCATTTATACATATATATACTTACATTTGTCAGTTGCTTTGAATAAACGCATCTGCTACATGACTAAATGTAAATACAAAATCTGACAGTGGTTTGGTATAGTCCAGACTCTTTAAAGATGGTTTTGTAACATTTTTCAGTTTGATTTTCATGTCTTTCGAAATCTTAAGTTTGCGCCAAAATACACTTGCACAACCATATGTTGTGAAGATCGGACATTGATAGATCTCAATTTCTTAAATAAACAGGGCACCTACTTGCATCTTTTTGTCATTCTATTGAAAACACCAGACTTTATTTTACCTTTACATTATCTGGTAATTCTAAGTATTTTACATACTTTTGCCACTTACGGAACACAACGGATTATTATATGTACCCTAATACATAAAGTTAAGCCTTGTACTTTTGGGGTTGTTTGGATCAGTTACAGTGCAGCTTTAAGATATTCAGAGTATTTAATTAATTGTGGTGTTCATTTGTTCTATATGCAGGTCTTCATGAGTTTGATGCTCAGAAGAACCATGAGGTAAACGAGTTTCGAACAAGATTACGCTCTTTTTGTGAAGAAAAAGCCCATGAACGCCAACGGGTGCTATGGTACCAGTGGATGGAGTACAACTTTCCCTGTGAACTAGAACCTGTTTCTCAGAGTGGGAGGTCCCGTGGCAATAAAAAGATCTTTATCAATGTCAAGTTCGAGTCAAGTGAAGTGAGTCTGGTTTGGTTGCATTGTTGATTGTTGTGATATTTCACACAGAATATTTATGTTTTTTAAATGAAATTTAAGAATATTACAAGTGTATTTACTAATGTAGGACATCTACTAATGGTCTAAAAGGTAATTTAAATTTTCAATCAAACATGAATGTGGTGTGTTCCCAAATTTTTACAATCTCATTGTATATTTTTAACTAAAACATGATTGTGGTTACTTTGTACAATTAACACATTGAGGAAGGTAAATACATCAGGGACAGAGTGTCTGGAAGGATCAAACACACATTACATTGACGCTTCAGTATCAGTATCTATTTTTAGAATGGCATATTTTGTAAACTTAAAAGTAGTTTGAGGTAGTGTAACATCTGCTGTAACATTTTGGGCCTAGTGACCCAGATTTCCAAACAGAAGGATTGTGTAAGATAGTGTATTTATACAACAACATGTTGCCTGTGAATTCCCCACCTACACTGTATGTACCTCAAACTTTGCTTTTCTACATTATGTATAATAAGACTGAGTACAAAGTGTGAGTGTGTTTGTGTGTTTTTCAAAGGAAAAAGTCCAATATTACTGTTTTATATGTCAAATAATAATAACAATACAAGCATTAAAATTTCCCTTAATGTAGAAAAACATATTATATAAAAACCTGTTTACCGCTGAGTTCTCATACCAATGCTAGTTACGTCCCTAATCAGTAAATATCCCAATAAAAATTTCAAATATGTAATTAGTATTCACCTCATAGCTGTATATTATTTATCTTAAACTGAGTTTGATTTAAGACTTATTTCAGGATTATGTACAGTTTATCTTTTATTTCTATCTATTAGTAGAACATATTATTCTATTATATATAAGTTTTAATGAATAAACCTTTTTCTTGTTTTTTTAGGAGAGCTTCATGTTGCAGTTGGACCCACAGGACTTACCTTTGGTTCTGATGCGCAATGCACTTAAGAAAAAAGCCACAGTCTTTCGGTCATTAAAACAGGAGAAGCCCGAGGACTACACCTTGCAAGTCAACGGGAGGTGGGAGTTCATCTATGGGAAATATCCACTTTGCCGTTTTAAAGTAAGTAAACATTTTTGTTTTAAACAGTGTGCTTGTTTTTATTTTGGTCGGCATGGCGGCTTAGTGGTTAGCATGTTCGCCTCTCAGCTCTGGGGATTCCAGGTTCCACGTTCTCCCGTCCGTGTGGGTTTCCTTCCACAGTCCAAAAACATGAATTCAATGTAAATTGAATGCTCTAAATTGCCTCATATAGTGTGTATTTATGTGTGTGCCCAGTGATAGATTGAGGGTCCCACGTCCCCCCCGTGACCCTAGTAGATAATTAGCGGAAGATAATGAATGAATGGTCTAATTTTGATGTTTCATAAATGCTAGTGCCTAAAGGTATACTGAATTAAAAGTTATTCGTGCAACATGTGTTGTATTCATGTGTTGATACAGTGCTTGAAAAGCTTGTTTCTAATTCAAAATTAAATTAAAAATGGTTTTATGTTTTCTGTTAAGTCCCTCTGACCTCAAAGAAAAATAAAATGCTTGACTCTTGTGAAATGTTTGAGTTTAACTGTAGAATCCTTTCCAGCAATGCAACTTTCTCAACTTTTAAATAGGTCCAATAGATTCCGTTTGCTTCAATTTGAAGATTTGATTACTTGGAGCTTTACTGCAATTTACCATTCGCTACACTATGAAAGTAATTTAGATTAGTGGGGATAATATGTGTTATGAGTAAGCCTGCCTGTTAGCTGCTTGCCCTTGTGCTGTGCGTTTGGATGGTATTTCCACTTGACAGTAGGCCTAACCTTATACCTGAACTGGGTATGAACAATATACTTAAACGTCACATTTAAATTTAACATATCTTGTCTGTGTTCTGTGTTAAACCCAAACTCCAATTTCATACTTCCAGCAGGTGTAGTATGTTTTAGTAAGTATAAATTCTGAATAATTCTATTTGAATTGAAACAGTGAGGTAGTATGCTTAGTGTAAAAAAGACTACATACATGCATAACCATAAACTCTACATATTGATCTTATGTCTTAATGTGTGGTCTTTTAAAAAGGGTGCTTTGCTAGAGGTTTGCTTTGAACTACTGAGCTGCTCATTAAGTTATCTGATCTTGTATGTGCATTGTTCAGTCCTTTCATAGACTTCTTCTGCAGAGGCTTATGTCTATTTACTACGTTCATGGTATTTATGCCTTTGTTAATGTGTGACATTGTATTTAGACAAAGGTATAAAATATGCATAATGATAACATTTTTGCTTTTGTGCAAACTTTGTCTGTATTGAATTATCATTGTATTGCCAAAACCAAAATTACCAAGGGACTTTTGATCAATACAAGGTTATTTTTAGCACTTTAATATCAATCTGCTAATTTAATTAGCAAACCTTATTACAATTTATACATATGATTTATAGATAAAATTGAGTATTAAATAATCATATACTATACTAATACATTTTGGTCGTTTTGTATCATAATTGGAGTTTTCAAATAATGTATTTAAGTGAACATGTTAAGTAGTAAGTACTTCAGCGATACCATTTTATATATTTGCTTTTGAAAAGATCTTGATAATGTTATTGTGTTTGTTATTAACCACAAACAGTTTGTGTGAACACAGCTAATACAGAATCCTTTCACCCATTGTTAGTGCATTTGTGCAAATCTCTTGGTGATGATAAGGGGTTTACTGGTATAGTATTTATAGTCTTATGCGAAGGTCTGGACAGCCCCCAAGTTTTAATAATTAAACACTTGCCCTGTAGGACATTCTTTCTGAAAACCTCTGTGCCTATTTTGTTTGTGGATGTAATTATGAAACATTCTATTTAGTTTATTCTTTATAAATTTATTGAATAAATAAGAGGTGCCTTTGCATTGTAAGATAACCATGGGGAACACTGGTTAGCTCTCCTGTATCCCCCGCAAGAAGGTTTTAGGAACGATTCCTGGCAGGACAGAAATTCTTTTTGGTGATATTAAATTCCCTTTGTGTGTGTGTGTGTGTGCTAGTATATTAGAACATGTATTTACTCTTTGGTGGAATACAGTAAAGATCATTTTATTTCTCCTTTTCACATTGCGGTAAAAGACTGTCATGACTACCATTTATGGTATTGTCACCAAAATTCTTAGCATGAACTTGACAGTGAAACTCAATTTTGGAAATGTGTGTGTGTGTGTGTGTGTGTGTGTGTGTATGTGTATATATATATATACACATAAAATATTATATACACATAAAATCCAAGGAAATCTGTGATAATGACCCAGTATTGACAGACTGGCAGAACCACTACCTCTTATTTTAAGTGTTTTTATTTGGATTAAATACTATCTTGATGTTTTAGTGCTTGTATACCAGTTTTATTACACCTTGGTAGAAAAACAATAAAATGAATGATAAATCAAAAAAAATTGCTTATGCTAAAATAGTGATTTTATTTTATCATAATTTAGAGTTAAAATAGCTTATATAATTTCAGTTCCATATGTTTTTGGTTTACAAAGTGGTCATTATGTTACTGACCCAAGTGAAATCAATGGACATTGATATATTTATATTATGATATATATTATTATATTAGGCGGCACGGTGGCTTAGTGGTTAGCACGTTCGCCTCTCAGCGCTAGGGATTCCCGGTTCGAATCCCCATCTGGGTGGAGTTTCCATGTTCTCCCCGTGTCCGTGTGGGTTTCCTCCGGGTTCTCCGGTTTCCTCCCACAGTCCAAAAACATGGATCAAGTCAATTGAGTTCTCCAAATTGCCCCATGTAGAGTGTGAGTGAGTGTGTGCCCAGCGATAGGTTGGCGCCCTGTCCTGGGTGTATCTGCCCAGCGCCCGAAACGTTCTCCCCTGGATGGGCATGGGGAACCCCACCGCGACCCTAATAGAGGATAAAGCGGAAGATAATGAATGAATGAATGAATTATTATATTATATTATGAATTAATATATAGCATGTTTTAAATAATTTACATCATAAAACTATTAAAACATTTCAAATGTGATGTGTGAAGTCATAGGCAGTTTGCTGCACTTTATGCAGTGTCATTGGGCAGCTCAGCACTCTTGAAGGGGAAACTCATCAAAGCCAGAGTTCAGCTCATGTTGCTGTAATCAATAGAGCATACTGAATTTCTCACTCAGTGTGGTGCTGGTTGCTTGTCTTGATTCCCAGCCGCTGATGGACAATCGAACAAATAATAAAAAAATAAAGTTAATATAAATGTATGTTTTATATCTTTTTTTAGTCAGAAGTTACTTTTATGAAAATTATGTATTGTGAATGCTTCTATGTCACTTTTTTAAACGTAATATTTTTTTTAATACGATGCTGTCATGAAAGCATTTTCCAGCCTATGCTGTGCTTTATTTGTCTGACAATGCTAAAGGAGTTGTTGATATTGAAACTTGCAGTACCTTTAGAGATGAGTCATTCACCTCTAATGCATCTTTAAAAGTCAACTACAGAGATAGTAATGTGATTTCAGAATTTGAGCTGCATTACACTAACTAAATGAGATGTGGGTTAATGATCCTGATGACTGTCGTCCTTGTCCTGGTACTGCTCTGAATTCATGTTTAAAAAAGGAAGGGGGACAGGCCACTCTGTTTTGCTATAATTATAAATGTCATTTATCTAAAAATTCTCATTAAGAATTATTTTTGAGTGACAGCAAAACTGACATTTTCTGTGTAAATCTTTGCAGTATATATTCTCTTGTTTGTATGGAGGCCTGACTCCCTATTTGACCATGGTGCATCACTCCACCATCTCTAAATACCAAGAGGAGCAAAGTGGATTGAGTGACCAGGTTTGCAAAAGCCGCCTGCAGTCCAAACCTCCTCCCCTGCCACTAAAAAAGGTGAGAGATTTTCACACCAGAACAAGCAGTTTTTATTTTTTTAAAAGCAGAACCATTTGCCCTCTTCATCTTACTGTTTGTCACACTGACATTCTGATAAATTGTTTTGCAAACCCCTCCCATACATTGACAGGTTTCAGTTTGCTTCTGCCTCTATTCAGTATTTAGTATTCAGCAAAATGTATACTGCTGTAATATAAATGTATGATTTGATGATTTTAAATATCACAGCATACATCATTGAATATACTGCATACTTCATATTTGTTTGCATCATATACAAGCGGTACAAAGTCTTAAAAGTGGATGCTGCATAATAAAATAGGATGTATAACTGGTATCTATAAACAGCATCAGAAATATATTATATTAATTAGTATAGTTGTAGAATTTATATTACATTTAAACAGTAAAAAAAGCATAAATATTAATAGGTATTTAAGTCCACAATATGTCACATTATCCATTGCATTGTTGCAAATACCTAATTGATAAAGTAACAAAATTGTTATTTTTAACTACTTTTACAAATTAGACACAGTAAAGCTAAACGTTTTTTTAATGTTACCTCATTTTATTTTACATTCTAACAAATAACTGCATACTACATTTTGTTTACATATTTGTTTATAAGTTTGTAAACAAAACTGGACCTTAGTATACTAGGTCCAGTTTTCATTATTGTAATTAAAAAGCTAATAACAAATAAATATTTGTAAATGATGACCTTGCTTTTGGTAGAAATTATGGAACATTATGGGATTTTTGTTAGAAAATGGTCTTGCCTTTTATGTTCATGAGATCAAGGTTAGTCAATTAGTTAAAGTCAAAGTAGGCTTTATTGTCAATTTCTTCACATGTACACTACATACAAAGTAATCGAAATTACGTTTCTCATTTCCCGTGGTTACAGACATTTATGACATTTAAGCATAAAAAAATACATAAAAACAAGAAAGTGAAATGCAGTGTGTGATGTATTGGAATTTACAGTAAAAAAGTTTAAATACTATGATTTGTAGTGACAATGAAAGGCAGTGTAAATGCGAATTAATTAGTAACAGTAATGATGATAATAATAATAATAATAATAGTAGTAATAATAATAACAACATAATAACTATAGTAATAATAGCAGTAACTAACAATAATAAATAGTAGTAGTAATATTAATAATGCTAATGATAATAATAATAATTATTTATTATTAGTTACATGTGTCTTATTCAATTAAATCAAGAAATGTTACTGCAGATGATGTTCTGTGACTCTGGTCATATGTACTGGTGTTCCTCTTTGTGTTTTTTTTGTTTTGGTTTCTGTCTAACAGGAAAATAAGTGCTTGCTATCTTTTAGTGTTTTTTTTATCTCTTGGTGCTTAGTATGTCCACAATTTTCATCAGGTCAATACTTTACAAAGCCGAGAAATACATTTTGTAGAAATAACATCAAGAGAAAAAAAAAGTTTATTGATCTTATATCTCTTTCATTTCCTCATGCTGCACCAGCAAAACACATCTTCTTTGTGGTCCATACAAGAGCCCTTCTTCATCCAGCTGGTGCATGGCACTCGGGTCAATGCCGATGAGAGCATGAAGGTAGGTTTATTTATTGCAAGGATGATTTTGTTTGTGCTTGTTTACCTTGCATTTAACTGTAGCAAGTAGCAAGGAGTAAAATCATGAAGTGTGGTCATGTGACCCTAACCACATATTTCCCATAATTCATCAGAAGCGGTTGAGTAAAACAGCAAAACAGGAAGTGGGGAGTAACTATCAGGCTTTCAGTGCTCTCTTGGGCCTTGATTCTTAGAAAAGGACAGTTGTGTTGCTCACACTCACCACTTGCAGCCTTTCCTTTTTAGCTTGTCAGTGAATTGTATGTCATGGAGGTGGGAGGGGGTCGCTTAAGATGAAAAAAATGTTTTTGTGTTCTGAAGGCTTTTATTTTTATAAAATGGATTAATTCAATGCTTAAGTTTTAAAATGAATTTACTTTTTTTGGTTTTTATTTAATATATATATTTTTTTTAATAATTATTTTAAAAAAATGAATTACCAATATTAACAATTAACAATATTAAAACAAAAAAAGCACATTGGTTTAAAGAATGGAATAACCCTGAGTTTTGTGTCGATAAAAATAATTTCCATGCTGTATTAAATTGAATGAAGGGTGAATAAGGTTTTATTGCCAGATGATCAAATTAATGTCCACTAAAATGATTTTTATCTGTTTACCTTATGACTATAAATAGATTTGTCTCATGACATGTCTATTAGTATCATTGTTGGGCAGCTCAAGGGAGACACCCACTTAAATATTTGCTCTTTTCAATTTTGAAGAACTTCTAGAATCGTCATTGATACAACTGTAGTCATTAATCATTGGTTGTAGTCATTCCCATGTCTATTCTCTCATTTCTTTATTCATTTAACCATTTATGACTCCATTTACATTTATTATTTACAAATTGATTCTGAATTGACTCTGTTATTCTGTATAAATTTACTAATTTACATCAAATTATTATGTATGCTTTCCTTGGAAACACTCTCATTGACATTTACTTTTCAGTACTTAAAATTCATTTAATTAACTTGTGCATTAATTCACATAGAAGCTTGTAGACTGATCATCTCTATTTCTGCATTATTGTAAAGGATGTGCTGTTGTTTTCCCTCAGCTGGTGGTACAGGCAGGGCTTTTCCATGGCAATGAGCTTCTCTGCAAGGTAGTGACCAGTGGTGAAGTCAGTGTGTGTTCAGACCCAATGTGGGATCAGAAACTTTCGTTTGACATCAACCTCTGTGACCTTCCTCGCATGACTCGGCTTTGCTTTGCACTATATGGAGTACTTGAAAAAACCAAGAAGCAACGCTCTACCAAAAAAAAGAACAAAAAAGCTGTGAGTATAAAATTGACTTGAGTCCTCTGGATAATAAAATCAATACATAATGAAGCTTAAGCCTTCATGATACTGCCATCCAATAATCTAATTAATAAAGGATAGGAAGACTTTTGAATGTATTTTTTTATGTTCTTCAAATTTTACTCTAAATATTATGAATGATTCTGAGAATATTAAGAAACTTCTTATTTCTTACTATGAAAATGAGAGATTAACATTTAGATGATGAATGTACTTTAAAGCTAAACAATGTTTTCAGATCCAAATATTTAATAGCTTGATTATTAAAGGGGTAAAGTCATGTAGGATTCATGAAGTCCATTTCCAAATTACTGCTAAAAACAGCACCCCATTGATAATCAGCTTACATGGTCTGCTGTGCTGCTAATTCTCAGTCAGAAAGAAAGTAATGGGAGGACTTCAATAACAGTCAGTTTTTCCATTTTCTTCTTCGTTGTTAAAGCAAAATTGCCCAGGACTATTTTTGTATGGATCCTTTCCATGTTATCAAACACTTATAATAAATTTATGAGCCTGTCAGTGGCAGAAATGAACTGTTTACACTGATGCATGTTTACATTGTACATTGTGTTTTGCAATGGCTGGCGTTTTCGTTTCCAATTCACTAATAAAATATTTTTTATCATTTTGATAAAAATGTGAACACAAAGTGGGTGATGTTGATTTTGAAATGTTTCTGTTTTGTTATATTCTGAATAGAAAAAAGGCACCACATAAAGTTTTGGATCAAATGAAAATCAGATGTAGCATCTTTTGTTACTCAGTTCAACCCCCCCAACCCCACCCTGTGCATAGAATATTAAAAAATCAAAAATCTAAATTTTAAAAATAAATATTAAGAAATGGCAATATAAGCACTATATATACACATTAAGGAAATGAGAGCAGGGAGGGGAAAAAACATGTAAACCATGAAAATTGTCATTTTCAGTTAAATAACGATTTTTTTTATCTATTATTTGAACTGTTTTAAAAAATCCTAATTAAAAAAAACTGAACTTTTTGAAAACTGAATTTGCACTTTGTAACCTATGCACAGACACAGACATACAATCATGTTACTACATTTTACTATTGAAGTGTGTGTGTGTGTGTGTGTGTGTGTGTGTGTGTGAGAGAGAGAGAGAGAATCTTTTTTTTGTTGTTGTTTGTTTATGAATGCTTGGACTATCAACCTCTGCTTCTGCTTTATCTGTCACTTCCCTTTCATATTATGGGTAGAGAAGTCCGCTGAGGCTGAGAGGAAATGAGAGTGGCCTCTTTGTCTGCCTTTTTATTTTAAGCATTGTAGGGACTGTCAGAACCACGTTTTCCTTGTAAAAAGAAGTGAAATGTATTTTAGACAAATTACGTGGTAACATCTTTTAATATAAGGTTGAATCTCTAAATAGCTTTAGGTCAAGAATTTTTTTTTTGTGAAAAATAAAAGCTTTGGGCCTTGTGTTATTGCAGTCAAACACAAAACATGTGCAGCATGTGCAATAGTAACATCACTATTGCATGTATAAGCCACAAAAGAAATATCATGCTTTGAAGTATGCATGGAAACCAAGTTTATTTAACTTCCTACAGTGATTCCACTGACTTTGGTCGCTTGTATAATTGACCAACCGATTAAACGTTTAGTATTTTAAAGCTGTTCCGTCTGCTGTAAAATTTGAAACCCCATGTATACACAAATTGATCGTATTGATTTACTCATCTAGTAGGGAGCAACTAATATCTATTCAATGAATGATCCATTCATTCATTCATTCAATATCTTCCGTTTAATCCTCTGCTAGGGTTACATGGGAATTCCCTATGCGCATCAAGGGGAGAACATTTTGGGTGCTGGGCAGATTATTATTATTATTATTATTATACTGTATTATACTGTACTGTATTATACTTTGTTTAGTTAAATATTTAAACGTCATTAGTTCACATTTTTAAAGCTCATATACAAGTTATTTGCCAATGCCTTATTCGTGGTTACTATGTTGATATGTAATGTTCTTTCAAACTTGCTTTTAGGACTGTCCTTTGGCATGGGTGAACACCATGGTGTTTGACTACAAAGACCAGTTAAAGACAGGAGAGTTCTTCTTGTCCACGTGGCCTTCGGCTCCAGGTCTAATGTTCTTCTATCACACACTGAATCATTTTTGCAGTAGATCAGTTAGTGATTATAGGGTTGTGCTGGTATACCATATGGCTTCTTTTGAATACAGGGCATCGACAGAGCCAGTGTGTTAATTAGTCATGGCTCTGAACACACATAAAAAGCCTTTTGTCAGGTTTTTATTCTCTATTTTTCCTCCACTTTAGAGTTCACACCAATTCTCATATGTTTAAATATTCAGTTGCCTTACAGTAAGATATTATTTTCAAAGTATTTAAATCCAGGGTAGTCTGTTTTATTTCTGTGTGAAAGTTTAATGATCTTTCTTTTTCTGTGTTAGTCTTCTTTAGTTTTTTTCCATAGTACATGGACATGAGCTGTCAGAAACATATATGGGCATATAGATGCTAAGTTGCCCCATGATGCATTAATTTGTAAATTAGTTTGTCTGCCCTGTGATTAAACAGTGAACTGACTTGGATGTCTCCTAGTCCTTTATCCAGAGAGCACTTGTTTAGTGTCCAGCACCCCTATTCATTAATATGCATTTAAGCCCTTTGTGATCATTTTTGTCTTATTCAAATATTTTACTTTTTTCTTGTGATTCTTTCACCAATAATAACCAGTGCAAAGTTGATATTAATGTTGATTGTTATTCTTTGCAGATGATAAAGGTGATCTGCTGAATCCAATGGGTACAGTAGAGAAGAACCCCAACATCGATAGTACTGCTGGTCTTCTTATTCGCTTCCACAGTTTCAGACCTCATCCACTTTACTACCCTCCCCTTGATAAAGTACACTGTTGTTTTTATATTTATTCTTTGAGTTCCGCGGGTTGACATTAGTTCTTATCGATTTTGGCTTTTGCTGTGTGTCTTTTCAGTTGACTGAAATAAACGGCGAGAAGATAGTTGTTACAAAAGAAGAGGTAAGAAACATGTGCAGCAAATATCTAACCATTTCCAAAAACTTTTTGAAAAGCAATAAAACCTAATGCATGGTTTGTAAAACTTGGAAGGTGCACTGTTTGGAAACATTCCACAAAATTACTAGCATGATTGGTTATTAAAGGATCACTTATCTAAGGCTAAATCTTTGCAAGCAAGAATGGCCCATGGTTTTTTATTTTGTGCTTCGTGAGAGAATTTAAAAAGACATTTTAATACAAGGTTACTACTTTAAAAATTGCATGTTTCTATAAGTAGTGCATTAGACTTTAATTGACATTAAGATTTGCAGCACCTTGTTGTGGCATAGAATCATATAGATTAAAGTTGTTTAGTTAAATTGTTTAGGAGGAATATTGACCCATGCGAATAGAATAGTTTCTTATATTTTCTTAAATGAAGGTTAAATAAAGTACTGTCATACTTTGGTCAGTTTTACTCCTCTCATAAAGAGTGTAGGGCTATCAAATTAACCAACCAATCTGTTTCAAAGTATCATACTGTTTTATAGGCTAAAGAAGGTATTCCCTACACCATTATTCCATCTTGACCAGGCTTAATTGTTGAAACCTGTTAAACTGTGCCTGACCGAAAGGGTTGATCCAATCATGCTGCCTACTTTCAATTCTGACTCTTATATCAGCATAAAGAAGAGAAATTTGGATTTATCCAATCAGCAACCCATTTTTTGTGCTCTTTTGTTTACTAGACATGTCTTTGTTAATTTAGAGGGTAATGGCTCTTTATGAAAACTATTAATGATCTAATACAGGGGTGCCCACACTTTTCTGGCCCGAGATCTCCTTTTCCATTGGACAGGTCATTGAGATCTACCGGGGTCAATCTCTATTTTTTAGGCTTTTATATTGAAACCTGTTTACACACATCATGTTAGTATTGTCGAATCTGTTAGGATTGATCTTTTATTAAACACATTCCAGCAAATAGCACGGAGAAAACCTGATTTTAGTAAAACCCAAATGACCAAACACACAGTATACAGCACAAATGTACAACAATCACTGTAACCTGCATTTCCCCAAACAGAACATCCATCCATCCATCTTCTGTTTTATCCTATATTAGGGTCACGGGGCTCCTCCTACTCTAAATGAAAGTGGAACATTTTACTTCTTTTTGAAGTACTTCACTCATCTTGTCAGTCAAATAAAGTGTAAAAACACAAACAAAAACTATGTAATGTAGATGATTCGGGAGGCAGTGCTTTGGAGGCGTGGCCACGTGCTGGTTTTGGGAACAGCGAGAGAGACGGGGGCAGACTGCTCGCTTGCACAGAAATAGAGATTCAGAATGAATCACATTGTGTGCGCGCGTGTGTGTGTAAGCGCTTCCGATACCGTGCTGTAATAAAGCGCTGATACGTGATAAACGCTTTTTTTTTCTCAAACTACTGTCGCAATCTACCTGACACCCCTTCGTGATTGACATATTGAGCACTCCTGATCTAATAGATAACTAGTTGAGCTTGTGGAAATTTGCAGGATTATAATTCGCTTGGTTTATACTGACTGTTTATCAAAAAGAGCCTCGACAGTCGATGAACTATTTAAACTCACTGAATTCCTTTTCCTTGAAGTGTTACTTACAACATTCTCAGAGTAGTTGATTAGTTAAATCTTCTTATTTTGATATAAATTTACAGTAAAACTAAACAACAGAATATCTTATTCTGTGTTGCGTTCTGGGGTCATGTGTCATCTTCTATTTCTGTGCAGAAAATATGTAGTTGTTTAAGGGCAGGTGTTCATATTAAACTGTCCATTTCACAATAATTAAAAATACAGGACTTTTCAATAGATAAGGATAATAGTTGGAAAAAAATATTAATTTATTATTTAATTAATTAGAATATTTTATGGGGAAATTTATATTTTCAAATCCAAAAGTTACTGTGATAATTATGGTTAGTTGGGTCAGATTGTAATGGTCAGATTGGTTTGTTCCATCTTTTGTATACAACATTTATTTGTTGAATAAATGTCATGATATTGGTCATGCAATCTAAAGCCTTATTATGCTAAATAAACTTTTAGCACAATTTATATTTTTGAGAGAATTTGATTGGCCGTCAAGCAAATCAATGTCTTTTCTCAGGAAGTGCATGACTATTTCAGCAAGGCAAATTCTGCCTTTGTAATGTGTTTCTGTTTGACTGAGCTGCTTCCAGTCCAGATTTCTCCACCACTGAAAATGTATGTGGCAACATGATGAGGAAAATCACGATGAAAAGCACAATGACCAGAATCTGTTAAGCAAAAGTGTAATAAAGGGACGATGATGTAATACAAGTGGGAACATGAAACTTTCCCAACTCTGAATGTGTTGCAGGCATCAAAAAATATATTTGCAATATAAAATTATTAGTAAACCCCTTTGTTTTTGTGATTTTGGCAGTTAAAGGAGAAATGTTAACTAATGAAATTGTTTTTGGTTACAGTTATACAGTTAAAAAAATATTTGGAATTGGTGTTTTATACAGTATGTGTATGAATGTACCGTATAAATATGTATGTATGTGTGTGTGTATATATATATATATATATATATATATATATATATATATATATATATATATATATATATATATATATATATATATATATATATATATATATATACACTTGTTAATGGTTAATTCGAGGTGTTTTATTTAGCCCTATTTCCACTGGTCTAAAAAATCAATCAATTGTATGCTTCCAATTTTTTGGGAACATTTTAAGGAAAGGCTTAGCTGGACAAATGGGCAAAATTCCTGTATGCACTGCAAAATCGTAATTGATAGAAAGACTTAGGCCAGCATAAGGGTATAACATACACACATAGGTGCCTCAATACTTTTGTCCGTATAGTTTATTAAGTGGTTTTTCATATGTTATATGATGTTCTTATTGCTTTGTTCAGCATATGAAACTGAAAGAAATAGTGGACAATAAAAACCTCAGTGAGTTCTTTGAGGATGAGAAAGAGCTGCTGTGGAAGCTGCGTGGGGAGGTGAAAGCACGTTATCCTGAGAGCCTCTCCAAACTACTTCTCATCACTAAATGGAACAAACACGAGGATGTTGCCCAGGTACCAAAGTTAATAGTTACATAATAAATCATGCACACATTATTTAGAAATACACTCGTTTATATGAATGTATTTGACATTATTTTACTTTTGTTTTTAGTGCTAAGTTGAATTAATAATGATGTACTATTACTTTAACCCAATTGCAGAACATTCTGTTGTTAGCACTGTAAATTGTGAACTCACCATAAACCATTTAAAAATACCATGCATCATTGAATCACAAAGCTATTTGAAGCTAATGGTGGCATAGCAGAGTTCTTTAGGTTTCCTGTTCTAATGGCAAGTACAGATTTTTATTTAGGAACATGTAAGAATCTACAGCTGGATATTCTAACATTTGTAGCATTTAGTTGTATGTAACTTTGCAAAATTTCTTTCTCTGCTCTCATCCAGTACAGATATTTAAGCATGTTAAAAATGAAACTGACTTAACATAAAGGTCCACTCTTGTTGAAGTGCATTGAAATATGAAAAGTGAAAGTCTAGTCATTTGTCAAAGAAAGCTGTATCACCTTTATTTATAAACCTATCTTTTCTAGATTGAGAAAATGTAAAACATCACAAAGCCATGTTTCAGTCAAGGGTGGTTTTGAGGACTTCCTTAATAACAAAATACGAAGTCTCACTAATAAATATGTAAATGAAAGAATATCAGCTTGGACAGTGGTGGTTGGGGGAATGTCAGCAGAACAACTAAATATTGCAATAAAGGGATTAGATTTAGTAACTCAGCCATGAAAACAGTGTTTGGAATTGCATTTACATTATTTTTATTATTATTATTTTATTTTTTATTAAAAGAAAACATACCGTATGTTTCAGATCGTAGCCTTGTTACGGAAATGGCCGGATCTGCCAGCTCTTTATGCTCTGGAGCTGTTAGATTACAGTTTTCCCGACCCGCATGTCCGTTCTTTCACTATACGCTGCCTTAAAAACCTGTGGTAGGTTTTTTTTAAAACCTTCAGTTTGTTGTTCTCTTTCTTACTGTTCTTTCTTTATTTAAAAAAGTTTCTTTCTTTTTTTTTATTTTATTTCTATACAATACATGCATATTTTTTTTTATTGCTGAGATTCTTGCCACATTGTCATTTTTCTCAGGCCTACTTTATGATGGTGTAATTTGAATCAGTTAATAATCATAATCCTCTGGGGGTTTTTTTTGTTTGCTTTTTTTTAGTGATGATGAGCTATTCCAGTATCTTCTGCAGTTAGTACAGGTTCTAAAATATGAGCCTTATCTAGACTGTGACTTGACTAGCTTTCTCCTGGAACGAGCTCTTTCAAACAAAAGGATAGGCCACTTTCTGTTTTGGCATCTCAGGTAAGCTTTTACTTTAATAATTTTTTTAAATTATTTTTTATATATATATATATATATATATATATATATATATATATATATATATATATATATATATATATATATATATATATATATATATTACAAAGCAGGTGTTTTGTGTTATTGAATGTTTTGTTTTTTTTCTCTTTAAGGTCAGAAATGCATGTTTCCTCTGTCAGTCTGAGATTTGGCCTGATTCTGGAAGCTTACTGCAGGGGAAGCATCTATCACATGAAGAGCCTTATGAAGCAGGTGAAAAATGTTTATTTAAAAAGATTGGTAGACCAGTACCCTTGTGCATCTACAGTAGTGTGGGGTCAGGGAATGAAACACTAGATGACACAAACAAATAACATGCAGACCATTTTGTATTACCATTTTTTTTACATTGGAGTCTTTTACATTGGATTTTCTCTAAATTTTGAGTATGTGGATGTGTATTTTTATTTTTTTGTGTGTTTTTCTGATAGTTGGTTAGTTAGGTTGTTAGTTTATTTATCCCAAAGAGAAATACGTTTGAGATGCACTGAAATGAAAATTTTTGGACGAAACCTAACATATTTAAACACCATTACATACATTAAATAAATTCTGAAGACATGTAATTCAGGTAAAGTAGATATACTCAATTGATTGGAAGAAAAGGTCCAACTGACCTGAACCTAAATAGTGTTTGTATTTCTACATAAGCCATGCAATGCCATCTTTAAGCATAAAGCAGAACATAACCAGTTACCAGGTACCAAACGTTCTCTGGGCAATGATTAATGTTAAACCAGATATAAAGTTATAGAATTAACTTTAATATTAAATATTTCAAAGATTACAGTTTGTTACTTTTTCCAGCTAGAGGAGCATTAACAACTCTTATTCAAAGGGTCTCAAAAATCTTTTTAGTTTGTGCCGTAATACACGTCTATTTAGTACATACTGAATCAGTTCCCATAATGAATAAATGACCAGGTCTAATATTTCTGTTTCACTTGTTTGATTTTGTTCTCCTACATCTACTTTTAGGACTTAGGACTTGCTTAAAAACTGTATAAGTACCACTGTATAAATATATACACACACACAAACGCACCAAATATCAGTGGCTTATCAGCACAATTACTCCCTGTGCACACACCAATCACTCTTTGTATTGTCGGCTGTGAGGATGTATTAAGATGTGTTACATTCTTTCAGCGTTAGTTATGTATAGTATAGTATATAGTATATAGTATAGTATAATAGACAGAATACTTTCTTAAAATTACAAATTAGAGATTTGTTTTTATTTATTTATGTTAAGTAATACATTCATATTGCATTTTTGGGGATGATGGGGAAACAAAAATAATTTGTAAAAGCAAACTGGATAAAACTTGATAAAAGACGATAAAACACCAACTTGCCAGCCATGCAATGTCCCACTAAATAACTGTCCTGCCAACAAACAACATATCTTGCTATCTTGCTATCAAGAATTTTAAGGACCTTTTTGAAAAGACCCATCAGAGAAAATATTAAACTTCCTATTGCATCTAAACCATACACACTTAATTTAATGTATATTTAGAGTAATATAATTTGTTTACGTTGAAACTTTGAAAGTAGTTTTCTTCATTTGGACATAGTGCATCCAAGTGTATGCCACAAATAGCCAAATTTGTGAGATGAGATGTATATGAGATAAAAATGTATCAAGTGTATGTATCATTTCCTATTAATGTACTTCTACTTTTAAAACCTATAGCATCAATGTGTTATTGAACTGTTTTTTTTTCGTTCTGTGTGCATGCATGTTATTTCATCAACAGGCTGAAGCTCTAAATAAAATGAAGGCTTTGAATGATTTTGTGAAATCTGGGAGCCAGAAATCAGCATCAAGGTTACAGATTACAGAGGATATGAAACTGTGCATAAAACAAGACACGTATCTTGAGGCACTTTCTTGCATTGTGTCTCCCCTAAACCCCAGCATCATTCTCTTTGAAATATGGTACAACTTGCATCCCACCTCAATCATCCACCATCCACATGACTAAAACATGTTTTACCTAATACATATTATAAAATTATATACACAGACACAGTGTGTGTATATGTATATACAGTGCATCCTTAAAGTATTCACAGCGCTTCACTTTTTCTACATTTTCTTACGTTACAGGCTTATTCCAAATTGTATTACATTAATCTTTCCTCAAAATTCTACACAAAATACCCCATTATGACCATGTGAAAAAAGTTTTCTTGAGAGTTTTGAAAATTTATTAAAAATAAAAAACTAAGAAATCACATTTACATAAGTATTCACAGCCTTCGCCATGAAGCTCAAAATTGAGCTCAGGAAATCCTGTTTCCACTGATCATCCTTGAGATGTTTCTGCAGCTTAAATGGAGTCCACCTGTGGTAAATCCAGTTGATTGGACATGATTTGGAAAGGCACACACCTGTCTATATAAGGTCCCACAGTTCACTGCATGTCAGAGGGCAAACACGAAGCATGAAGTCAAAGGAATTGTCTGTAGACCTCCGAGACAAAATTGTCTCGAGGCACAAATGGGGAAGGATACAGAAAAAGTTCTGCTGCTTTGAAGGTCCCAGTGAGCACAGTGGCCTCCATCATTCGTAAATGGAAGAAGTTTGGAACCACCAGGACTCTTCCTAGAGCTGGCCGGCTGTCTAAATTGAGCGATGGGGGAGAAGGGCCTTGGTCAGGGAAGTGACCAAGAACCCGATGATTACTCTGTCAGTGCTCCAGCGTTCCTCCGTGGAGAGAGGAGAACCTTGCAGAGGGACAACCATCTCTGCAGCAATCCACCAATCAGGCCTGTATGGCAGAGTGGCCAGGCAATAGCCACTGCTTAGTAAATGGCACAAGGCAGCCCGTTTGGAATTTGTCAAAAGGCACCTGAAGGACTCTCAGACCATGAGAAACAAAATTCTCTGGTCTGATGAGACAAAGATTGAACTATTTGGTGTGAATGCCAGGCATCTTGTTTGGAGGAAACCAGACACTGCTCATCACGAGGCCAATACCATCCCTACAGTTAAGCATGGTTGTGGCAGGCAGCATCATGCTATGGGGATGTTTTTCAGCAGCAGGAACTGGCAGACTAGTCAGGATAGAGGGAAAGATGAATGCAGCAATGTACAGAGACATCCTGGATGAAAACTTGCTCCAGAGTGCTCTTGACCTCAGGGTGGGGCGACGGTTCATTTTTCAGCAGGACAAGGACTCGAAGCACACAGCCATCTTTAGTTTCTTTTCAGACTTTACATTTTCCATGGGAGACTAAACTACAAAAGACTCACAAATATGGGCCATTGATTGTAAACGAGATGTAGCCACAAAAAAGTAATTTCCCCAACAAAATCCTTCAAGACCATGTCGCAAATATGAATACACCCCAAAGAAAGACTTAGGTTCAAAGCTAAAGTTTAGATTACAAAATTCAACCAAAACCAGTAAACCCCTTCCCATTTCATGCTGTCAGCAATAGTACCACATGGAAGACAATTGTCATAAGACCTGAGAAAGAAAATAATTTCTAAAAGGCTACAAAAACATCAGCTAAGTTTTACTTATTAGTCAAATTACTGTAGCAAAAGTGATACAAAAAATCTAAAAAAGATCTCACAAAGATGCCTAGGCCATCCACGGAAGTTAACACCTAAATAGGAGCCTCTTCTGATGCCAAGGGTTAAAGAAAATTGCCAAACAAGTTCATTGCAGTTAGTTAAAGATGTAGAAAGCCAATCTGGGGTGACTGACACAATACGGTGTACACCACAGGAATGGCATGCAAAGATGCTACCATCACTCCATGTCCTTGGTATTATTGCACTTTTCCAATGCGACAATGATCAAAAGCACACATATAAGGCCACTGTTGCATTTCTGAAGATTAACACGGTGAAAGTGATTCAATATGTCTCCAGACCTGAACGCAATCATATATATTCAAAATTCAGATTCAAAACTTAGAAAGAAATGCCTAAAGCTTCTGATAGTGTTATATATATATATATATATATATATATATATATATATATATATATATATGGTTAAGTTGTACAATATAGTATAATAGTGTGTGTGTGTATAAGTCATTATGTTTTCTGAAGTGGTTCTGTAGATGAAGTCATAAGCTGTAAAGTTAAAGTATGCTAAAAAAAACTGGATGCGTCCACCACACGAATATGTCATATATATCATTACTGGAAGTATACCACAGAGGAAACCAAACATCACTGAACATTTCACATCTGCCCAACATGTTTCAAACATTACATTTTATTAAATGGTAAATAGATTAAATGAATTATGTCCAACATTATGTGCATTTTCCTGCAAAATATTTCATGAACCTAAAATTAACAGTTGTTATCTTGTCACAGCACGGACAGGTGCAAATTCATGGACTCTAAGATGAAGCCTCTCTGGCTTATGTACAAAAACAAGTGTGTGCAGTCAGAGACTATGGGCATTATTTTCAAGAATGGAGATGGTATGCAGGCAAACTTGTCCTTTCCACTTAAGAGTTTGTTATTATTAAGTTATTTATGTAATGTAGTGTAATGCTTGTATGTGGATTTTTTTTTTTTAGATTTGCGGCAGGATATGCTAACCCTCCAGATGATACAGCTAATGGATGTGCTGTGGAAAACAGAAGGACTTGATCTTAGGTTTGTGGTTGTACAAATTATATAAATAGAATTGTGTTTTTTTTTGTTGTTGTTTTTGGATGTCTTATTTTTCTACTTAGACCATTAAAAAACCTCTAATTTGTAAACCTCACCACCCCCACCCCCCGGTTACAGGAAACATTAACATAGATCATTACAACTTAAAACATATGCTGTAAGACGATTTTTTATAATAAAATTTTATCCAATATGTTAATGTAAATTCTGCAATAAAGAGGAAATGTATGGCATCAAAATAGGTCCTAAAGTTTTGAGAACTAAAAAAACAGAATCCATAACCGATAATTGCCACTTTGTAATGCTGTAATGAAATGTGCTCACTTCACTCAGTGTGTGTATATATGTGTGTTTTACTGCATAGATGGGTTAAATATGGAGGACCAATTCCTCTGTGTGTAAGTAAAGTAGTTCAACTTATCACCTGTGTTTGCTGCTCAGTCATTTTCCAAATAAAGTGTACTTTCACTGATGTATCAGGCTGTGTAGAATGGGCTGGGTGGGTGGGGCTTAAATCCAGCAGCCAATGACTGTCTAGATACTGCCCCAACCATAAAATCAGCTCCTGAAATCAAAAGTGAAAAACTTTTGGATTCGAGAACTCGCAACTAAGAAAAGGCACAACAAGATTCTTTAAGAATATTAAACTCAAAATAGACAATGAAAAACATTAATAGTCTCTTTTCAAACCTGATTTTATTATGTTCTATATTTACAAAAGTTATCTCAATTACAAAATGCCATTTTTTTTTGTTCTCAAAATTTCATGACCTATTTTGACACCACAAGCCTGTGACCGACTGTTATCTCAGAGTTGGTATAAAAATAATCAGTATGATAATTAATGCACTTTATATTTTTAATTGCTTTTAATTTGTTTTTGGAGATAGAATGACTCCATATGGCTGTTTGTCCACTGGAAATAAAACGGGTGTTATTGAAGTGGTCAAAAGCTCGGACACAATTGCTAACATCCAGAGAAATAAGAGTAACAGTGCTGCCACTGCTGCCTTCAACAAAGATGCCCTCCTTGATTGGTTGAAGTCTAAGAACCCAGGGTAAGCATGACACTGTTAGCTCCTTTCTGTATGTTACTACTTGATTTAATACATTTCTTAAACTCTTATCTTGCTGTTACATCGTTTGCTGATTGTCACTGAAGCGGCAACTCTCACTGTCACAGTTATACTTAAATATTCTGTGCTTTTCTCAGCTAAGAAGGTTTTTTGCTTCATAGAAATAACATTATTTTCATCTTTAGAGGCACCATGGCAGTTTCCATGTAGAAAGTTTGTGACAGTGGCAAAATAGGACTGAAATGTTCCAGAAAATAAAATGTTCCACAGTTTAATATATATATATATATATATATATATATATATATATATATATATATATATATTCAAATTCTGCAAGCACTCTGGAATTCATATATTAATAGTGTGACAATCTATCTGGACACACTTATTTAGACAGATACACACGAACACACACACTATTTGGGGCAATTTAGAGCATTCAATTTACCTTAAATCCATGTTTTTGGACTGTGGGAGAAAACCATAGAACCCAGAGGAAACCCATGTGGACACGGGGAGAACATGGAAACTTCACCCAGACAAGGATTCGAATCTGGAATCCCCAGTGCTGAGTGGCAAACATACTAACCACTAAGCCCCTGTGCTGCCCCACTCCGAAACTACTGGTTCTATATTATTTGGGCAGTATTGTTTAAGAAACAGTCATGCTACCATGATGAACATGGATAGCTATTATCACAGTCTACTGCTGAATCAAGAAATGCAACCTGAAACTGTATCATGCAAATTGAAAGTAAAAGGAGGCTGGACGCAAGCTGGAGAGAGGGAGAATGGCCTACATGAGCAAGCATACTGAATTATATTTGAAAAGTTCAATGAAATACTGAGCTAGTTCTCCCCTCTCCAGTCTGCTCCTGGCCTCCTTTTACCATTACACAGGAGGAGAGATGGTTCAAGACAGGCAGGTGTTACCATTTACCTGATCTGCTTCCTAAGTCTCATGTTTACAGTCACTGCCACAGTCCCCCAAAGAGAAGAGAAAGCAAGAAATGCTTTCTTTCTCTATCTACAGTTCTTTGCCTTTGGTAGTCTAGTCTTTGCCTTTGGTAGTTTCTTGAAAAGGGCAACAATCAATCAATCTTTTTTTCATTTTTTTGATTTGACGATACTTGACAAACTTAAATTGGTCTTGAATGTATTACAAATTTAAAAAGGAACTTAATTCTTCACAAATGTAGTCAATCTATCCCTGGCTGGACCTGCACTCTTTCTTTTACAGTCTCTACACTTCAGTTGTGTTTTAATCGAAACCTTTGTGTTAGCCACCTCTTTTTCTCACACACTCTCTCTCGCTTTTTTTTAATTAGATTTCCTTTTTCAGCCCACATAAATGTCTTTATACATATATACATATACATAAATGTACATATACATAAATGTCTTTATGATAAATTTTTGATCTTCCTAAATAGTACCAAACACAGCACTCCACCTGTACATGATGTAAGGTATGGTGTTTCTTGCAGAAAACATTCAGCTATAAGCTATAAGATTAACAACAGGTTCACTTTATAGTAACTACAGTTGACCCTGTAAAATTAACTCTTAGGTAAATAAATATAACTTGGCAGGTCAAAGCCATTATTTAAATCAGTTAAAAGGTCCATACACTACAGTATTGTATTGCATTTTAACTAAACTAAACTATATTCGCTACCTACGGATATGGACAATAGAAAATTGTTCCATATGGCTTTTCCTTAAAATTATCTATTTACATTTTTATAAAGTGGGGATACATTTTTTTAAAAGGCTTGTTTAAAACTGCTATGTCATGAGTATTGTGTGTGTAATTAGTATTTCTCAGTTATCAGTTAAAACTAAGAGAGTGGCTTGTATAGGAAACATGCCTAAGTAGCTGCATAGTCACATGAAACCAGGAACTAATTAATAAAACGTGTCTACATGGTATCAGATGTCTAACTGAAATGTTTTTAACTTAAACATATAGATTTTATTATTTTCATGGCTTTGTAAGTCAAATGAAGTTACCTTCATCTATTTGTATTCAGAATTAAAAGGAAGTATATTTGATCTAAAATGTAACATGAAATTTGTGATGTTACATGATGGAGTTGAAAGTTTTATGTGAGAATTTTTTTGTAATCAATTAATTCATAATCAATTAATAATTTTGGAAATTTTAATTAATATATATCACACCTCAATTCAACCCAGTTTATACCTCAACTGCGACTGTTGTCAAGTCATGGATAAAGCGCTAGCTTAATCTCAACTGCAGTCAAGCTTTCTACTTGTTATGAATTCTCATTTGCTCCTAAATGTTTAGCTATTGCAACCATTCCTGCGTGCATGTGTAGGGCTACAACTAATGAATATTTTAATAATCAATTAATCTGTATTTTTTAAAAATATTATTAGTTTTGATTATCAATAATTCGGATAAATAAAATTCCATGTCTTTTGTTCAGAAATGGAACATTGCCAAACAGTGCAAATTAGTGCTTACAATAAAGAAATAATAATAGATTAAATTGAATTCAGTGTATTAATACATTACAATAAAATAAATAATAAAGAAAAATAAGTGCTTTGCTGAAACTGGAGATGTTTGGACATAATGCATTGTCACATATTTGGCAAAAACCAAACAGCATATCAGCACAACACACCATACCGTCTGTTAACACAACTGTGGTGAAGTGGTGGGGATTTGTGCTCGTTTTGCAGCCACAAGCCCTAGACACATTATAAGTGTTGAGTCAACCAAAAATTTTCTGAATAAAGTGAACTATTTTGCCTACTGTGCTCACACTGAGGAATTTGGCCTCCACATTTATCCTATCCAGTGAAACACACACACAGTCCTGTACATGGTACCAAGAGAGCAATTTTAAATAAGGTCCCTTACCTAAAGGCACTTTAGCTACAGTACTTGGTGGGACCGTGTATCAAACCAAGGACCTTCAGGTCGCAAGGCTTGTTCCTGAAATCACGAGAGGAATCAAATATTATAGAGTCAAATGCGAGGCCATAATCTTGTCTTCTACTTAAACTGGGTTATGAATCAGGACAAAGATCCCAAGTCTCTTTACTAGCATTACAAAACATACTGCTACCACCCACATTGTAAACTATTCTATTAGTTATGCTATGCTATTTTAAAATAACTATAAAAAAAAAATTCTTGTCAGATGAAAATGCTGTAAAATGATTTACAGTATTTTGTGCAATGTATAAAGAAAAGTAAGATATTATTTTTCAATTTGTCATGTTGGAATATAGACAACCCTACAAAATTGCCCAATTAGTGCAAAAAATTAATCACAATTAAGATATTTCACATAAAAGTTGTATTATTGAGTGAGGAGTTGTACAATTTGACTTTACACTATAAAATGTAAGTTACATGATACATGACAATAAATTAATCATCATAATGGTAATGGTTATTTGTGCTGTATTAACTGCATTTTGTTCAGAAAGATGTCAAATCAAAAGCAAAAGACATATGTGTGCATAAGATTGGAAGGACTTTAAAATATTCTTGAGTATAAATTACGATAGTTGAAATATCTAAAATGTCACCCTTACTATATAAGCTTCTTATTTTGAGTTGTTTTTAATCGTTATTTAGCTGCATAATAATAGATGATGTGCAATAACTCTGCATTCCATTTCCTCAGTTTTAAAATTACTTGTTTTTTTATGCTCTAATTAACAACAGATACAGTCTTTACATGTGAAACCCAAGGCTAAGATGATTGACGGTCAAAGATCCTAATTGTTAAAACACTTTGTCCAAAAGGACACAAGAAACTCGTCAGATGTTCCAGTATTTTTGTTTGTCTTCAAACTGACTGGTCCTGATACAAAATGTGTTTTTTTAATACTATTTATTACAGTTAATTAAAAACATCTACATAATAAATTATATTTAATAAAATTATCATATTTTTAATTTATTATATTCATATTTTGATCTATAACATAAACATATTTAGGGTGCAACAGAATGTAATGGATTGACCTTGCAATTTCAATAGTTTTGAGGGAGATTACATAAGGAAATTTATTAATTTATTCATTATCTATCGCTTGATTTTCTATTAGGGTTAACGTTTTAGGTGCTGGGCAGATACACCCAGGACAGGGTGCTAATCTATCAATTTTGGGCAATTTAGAGCATTCAATTTACCTTGAATCCATGCTTTTGGACTGTGGGAGGAAACCGGAAAACCTGGAGAAATCCCACGGGGAGCACATGGAAACTCCACCCAGATTGGGATTCAAACCTGGCTCACCAGCATTGAGAGGTGGACATTCCTCCCACTAAGCCTCAAATTAATTATAAAAGTAAGAAAAGCAAAAGCTTCGATATGTATTAATAACCAGAAGAAAAATTCAAAGTTGGACACACCATTTTGGTATTAAAACAGCATAGGATCCACACAATAACGCGAGAAGCTTCTTAGTAATTTGTTTAATAAATTGTGCATCATGATGTATTTGGCCTGTGGTGTAAAAGAAAAGAAAGAACGATTCTATGGTAGGATTTGGTCTTTGCTTTAGTCTCTACTGTCAACTTCTGTTAACTGTCCTAACAGGGACTTTACATTAGTGCTTGATCAAGCAGCATGTATAAAGAGGAACAAGGAACAGCTTTATCTTTTCATCACAAGTTTAATATAATGTTCTGTTCATACCATGTTGAAAGTTCAAATAAAACACTTTAAGGTTGAGGAAGCTGGATAGATGGAAGCTATTGTTAGAAATGTTGATAACACCTGTTCTTGTTTGAGCTATCCCATGTGCACATACACATTTGTTTACTTTTGCAACCCTGTCTTATTGTTGAAACTGGAACGAATACTATTACAGTTGTAAATAAGCAAACCACAACCTTAGTCATATTCTCAGCCAACTTTTAAATTCAGACATTGTTAATTGATATTTGTCAGCATTAAAGTAATAAGAATGAGCACAATATGCTGTTTATCCATCTGCTTGAAAGATGGGTAAACAGTCTTTGAAGAGTCAGTATCAGATGTAGCGTGGTAGATGAACCCACAGAATGAGGAGATAAAAATCAGTAGGATTTAGCAGGGACTTTTGCATGCACACTGAGAATCACAGCAGACCACATTTGAAGTAAACATTCATATGAGAATATTCAGTTTTATGTGAAGTATCAAGTTTTTCATGGTGGTAACATCATGTAAGTGATTTTCTTATTAATTCTGCAGAATATTTTAGCTAGGAAAAGACTGCTTAAACCACTGTAATGCTGATTGAACTAGAACAGCTTTCTTTTTTGACTGAACATGCTACTCAGCTGTTAGTCCAAGCCCTCATCCTATTCCGGCTCAATTACTGTAATGCACTTCCAGCTTGCACTGTCAGGCCTTTACAACTGATTTAAAACGCTGCAGCCTGACTTGTGTTCAACCAACACAAGCGAACTTGTCACTCCACTACTCATATTTCTCCCTCTTTGTTGACCATCAAAAACACATGTAGTCATCATTTGCTTTTTGCAGCACTTCTACAGCATCTTGTGACTGCTGCATCATTATGTTTGTGAATGTGGATATATGTGATACATGTCAGGTAACATTGTACTGCCCACAGAGATAAACTGGATCAGGCTATTGAGGAGTTTACACTGTCCTGCGCTGGCTACTGTGTAGCTACATATGTTCTGGGCATTGGAGATCGGCACAGTGACAACATCATGATCCGGGAAAACGGACAGGTATGAGAGAATTATTAAAAACATGCATGTGTCAAAATATTTTTGAATGTACCATCTTTAATTTTGCTTGTCGACTGTAGTTATTCCATATAGATTTTGGACATTTCTTGGGGAACTTCAAAGCAAAGTTTGGGATCAACCGAGAACGTGTGCCTTTCATTCTCACATACGACTTTGTGCATGTCATTCAGCAGGGACGGACAAACAACAGTGAAAAGTTTGAACGGTTGGTACACAGTTAGTCATGTTCTTTAAAGTGTCACCAGCATAATTTTCTATGTATACAAAATGACAAGCCATGATTTTTCCTTCTTTCTTTTAATTATAACATTATTTATTTAGATAAGATAACAATTTATTATCCCACAAAGGAAAATTAGCATTTTTACAGAAGCATCAAATATAATGAAACAAAGATATATAAACATATTTATATGATAAGAGTAAAAAATGCTGTAAAAATAATTTAAAAATTCTGACGACACAGCTATCTCAAATCAGATATCTGCCCTCCTCACCTGCATTTGACAACAACAGAGCTTCTCATAATCCCAGCTAAACCCTCTATCCACCATAACCTGACCTTGCAAATTGATGGCTTCATTATCTCTCCAAAGGACTCTGTCCGTAACCTTGGTTTCATAATGGACTCACATCTTAAACTCTCTGATCTGGTCACCAAAGCAGCCCTTTCCTGCAGATTCCTTCTTTACAGCATAAGGAAGATCAGACCTTTCTGAACACGCTACTCAGCTGTTAGTCCAAGCCCTCATCCTATCCCGTCTCAATTATTGTAATGCATTGCTTGGTCTGCCAGCTCGCACAATCAGGCCACTCTAACTGATTTAAAACTCTACAGCCCGACTTGTGTTCAACCAACCCAAACAAACACGTCACTCCATTACTCCTCTCTTCTCATTGGCTCCCTGTAGCTGCTCGAATTCAGTACAAGGTATTGACTCTGGCCTATAGGACAAATTCTGGATCTGCCCCCTCTTACCTGCACTTTGTTTTTTTCAAAATACACTCCAACTTGTTCACTTCGTTCTAGTTATGAATGTTGCCTGGTGATTCACCGTAGTGCCAATTCTCACTCTGTATTGTTCAGCACTGCAAAATGGTGAAACAATCTTCCCAACTCTGTTGGTAAGGCAGAGTCACTTAGTATCTTTAAGAAACACATCACTTTCACAAACACCTGATATGAAGAATAAATAATAACATAAAATCAGTTTTGATAATTCTACAGTGTAGCTGTTGTAGTGTTTTCATTTGTAAGTTGCTTTGGATGAAAGCGTCTGCTAAATGACTGAATGTAAATGTAAAATGTACAAATTTCAAAAAAATTTAACTAAGAGAAATAAATATAATTATTTGTATGATTTGTATTCATTTTATTTTGGCATGTGTATTTTAAATTTAAAAATTGCACAGTAATTACTACAGGATTTAGAGAGTGTCAGGATTGTAGGTGGTTAGTGCGCTACTGAGGGAGGTGCTGATTGTAGAGTCTTACAGCAGCAGGAAGAAAGGTGCTATGATATCTCTCCTTAGAGCTGTCTCCACGGAGTCCAATGAGTACCCTAGAACAGGCCTTGCCTTCTTAATCATCTTGTCTCTTTCTGTCTACTGCTGGCACCATTATCAAACTCATTATTAATAAGACAAAGGACACGTGATGAAACAAAATTTTGTGTTGTGTTTTTCAGTTTCCGTGACTGCTGTGAACAGGCCTATAAGATTCTTTGTCGAAATGGAACATTATTTGTGAATCTTTTTGCCTTGATGAGAGCAGCGGGACTTCCTGAGCTCAGTTGCTCTAAAGACATTCAGTACTTGAAGGTAAGTCCCAGGTTTTTCTCAGTTATTGAATTTAATATTTAGGGGAAATTATGTGAAAGAATTGCTTCAGTTTGTAACCATATACAGATGGTCAGGCTGTTGTCATTCCAGTAGATATTTTAAAAGGAATTTATGACTGTAGCATGGTGTCAATTGGGGGGAGGAAATGTGGAGCCGCGTTAGGGGTGTAAAGCTACATTGTAGTTTGGTACATGCCTTTTGCATGCAGAATACAACCGTACGGAACGCGCAAAGACAAAAAAAAAACACAAGGCGATACTAAAATTAAGAGGCAAGTTCTACACCTAACCCAAGTTTGGGCAGCCCTGATAATTTTCATGACTTTCCTTTATAAATCATTGGTTGTTAGGATCAACAATTTCAGTTAAATATATCATATAGCAGACGAACACAGTGATATTTGAAAAGTGAGATTAAGTTTATAGGATTTACAGAAAGTGTGCTATAAATATTTAAAGAAAAATAGGCAAGTTTGGACACCATAACAGAACTACCATTACACCCCTAAGCCACGTCAGGTGCGCTTATTTGATCAACACTGTTGGCTTCGCCGTTCCTCCCCCCGGGTGCCACTGCGCTACAGTCACAGTATTTTAAAACTATTCTCTAAAACAGTCGAAAGCAGCAATTGATTGTTTCAAACAGCTTTGAACAAAGATCCTCCAACTGAAAACCTTTTAAGTTTTTAAAATCCAGAGTCTAATGGTTGCTAAAAAGTAAATTTGTTATAAAAGCTATATAAACTTTGATGATGACCTTGATTCCTATTAAAACTGTGCACATGTTGCGCTTTAATATTTCCAGTATCAATCTGCTAATCAACGACTGAGCAGGTAAAGGTTTAGCATGTATTTGCCTAAAATGTCTTTTGCTCTGTTTTTTGAACGCTTTTTTTCGGGTGAAATATTCTTAATCTGTTTAGTATATATAGACCCTTTCAAAATATTAGAATATCATGGAAATGTTTATTTAATTTCATTCAAAAAGTTAAACTTTCATAGATTATATATTCAGGGTGCACACTTTAAATGATTTAAAGTATTTATTTGTTTATTTTTACATCATTTGGGCTTCCAGCTAATAAAACCCACGTAAACAGCAATTCCAAAGATTTGAATAAGCAGTTTGGATTCTGTTCATCACCTCTACTGTTTAGTACATCAATAGTGTGCCACACTCTGTTTTAAACATTCATGCCCTGTAAAATTTGGGCAGATTTCTCCACAGTATATATTTTATAATTTTATATAATTAATGCTTGAGTTGGTCTTATGAGCTGGAAGCTCAGATTATGAAAAAAAAAATAAATGAAGAAAAACTTTTTCATTTAGATTGAGGGCCCTGAATCTATAATCTGTAAAAGTTTAACTTTTTAATGTTATATGGGAAATTAATCAACTTTGTGATATAAAATTTTTTTGGAAAGCGTCTGTATATGAAGGGGTGCTAAGTAATTGGTATGTAAATGTATTGTGACACCACATTTGATTAGAGAACTAATAGACATCTTTTGCATTCCTTAAGGATTCATTAGCTCTGGGGAAATCTGAGGAGGAAGCTCTGAAAAATTTTAAAGTGAAGTTCAACGAAGCTCTACGAGAGAGCTGGAAGACCAAAGTGAACTGGATGATGCACACTTTTGCCAAAGATAACAGATGAACGGTATCATATTCAGACGGCACTCTTGTGCACCAGGAAAATTCACGTTGAAGCCATGATGTCTGTGTTTAAAATGTATATGTTTCTGTTTTGGACCAAATCTGTTTTGCTTAGGTGTCTTTACTGCAGGTGCAGTGAAGAAGTTGTGCAGTTAATAATTCTGTCCAGATATATATTTATATTGTGTATGGATTATGTGAAAATATGGGATATGATTAGAGAGAAATTTAAGAAACATGTTTTGAAAATGTCCTATTTGCAGTTATAAATATACCATGATGTTGTATTACTGTGTGAGGCACTGAAAAAGCTCTGATTATGAAAGGTTTATTTATGTTTTAATAGCAGATTGACAGGAGAATGAAATGTATTCAATGTTTTGCAGTTTACATTCAACATAAAATAACAGAGTTAAAGTTGTACTTTATCTGTTTCTACTTGAATTACTTTGGTTGTAAATATTTTTGTGACTTTTGTTTCATATTTAAGTTCTGATTATTCAATATTTGGAATTATTTCTAGTCATGTAAAATGATAAGAATGATGTGAGACTGAATTTTTCACAGCGTACTGACTTCAAAGGTCTGCTTTTGTGTCTTGGGTATTCTTGGCCTGTAAAATGTATTTATTAAGAACTAAACACTTCTGTTATTCGGGGTCTGTTGGTCACTCTTTTGTTTCCAAAAGGCTGTTCTATAAATTGTGTTCCTTCTGCAGATCAGTTGAATTGATCTACCTCATTGGTAAATTTGAGGACGGAATTTTTTTTTGTTTATTATAGCTCTTTTTTATAGAAGCACTTGAACACAATATGTGCCTATACATTGGAAATTACTGCACTCAAACTTAATATACTTTCTACATTTGATTTGTGTAATTTTCTTGATATTTAAGTGTTAACTTGTATGTCTTATGTTTTGTTTCAATACTGAATAGTTGTACTTAAATGACCTTCATTGTTTGTCAAGTGTTAAGTGCTTAGACATGCATGATTACTTTATACCTGTGCTAGAAAAAAAAGTAAAAGCCTGACTGCATTCAAATAGTATTGACTGTTTCTATTTCTTCAGTAACATGATTAGAAACCCCAGCCATATTTGTTTATTAATGTAAAACTGAACACAAGTCCAATCAGATCACTGAAAATGTAAAATGTAAGGGCTGAAGCTTCTGCGTTGCTGTTGTTTACATGGGAGGCAAACACTGCGATTTGTGTGGTCAAATCTGTCTTCAGGTGGCAAGTGATTTTTGGATGTACCATTAAAATGCAGATATATTAAAATATAGAACTTAGATATTTCTATCAGTTATTAAAACAACTTAATATATGTGTGTAATTTCAAAATCATAAAATTGTTCTTTCATTATAATAACTTTGTCACCTCAAGTTCAAGTAATTTATTCGTATTGCGCTTTTTACAATAGTGCATTGTCACAGCTGTACAGTGTTGTAAGCTTTTACACTCCCAAAGAACAAGCCGAAGCGACAGTGGCAAGAAAAAACTCCCTGTTATGTTGTTATTTTAAGTAAGAAACCTTGGGAAGACCAAGGCCCAGTGGGGGACTCCTCCTCCATGAGTGGCCGGGCAGCATCAACAGTGTAGGACAGCTATGTACAGATTGTGTTGTGATTAGGTGTCCATATCCAACAACTGGTAAACCTCTTAACAATTAAAAAACCTATATAAGTCTGTTGAGGGCATCCTACAGTACTGTCAGTCCCATAGAAATCCAGGTTCCATCCAGTAATCATAGCCGCAGTGCTTCAGCAGAGCCATAGATGAAGATCTGACGACAGCTCCAGGAATCTGTAGTCAGAACAAGGTGGTGTTGTAGGCAAGATTTTGGCAAAAATAGTTTTTGAGGCTTGAGGATATCCAATAAATGCCCATTACAAACAAAATGTAAGAAATTTGCATTACATATTTAATTTAAAAATAAAATAATTTGCAAATGCATGTAAGTAAATGGGTGACACAGTGGTTTAGTGGTTAGCACGTTCGCCTCTCAGCGCTAGGGATTCCAGGTTTGAATCCCCATCTGGGTGGAGTTTCCATGTTCTCCCCGTGTCTGCGTGGGTTTCCTCCAGGTTCTCCGGGTTCCTCCCACAGTCCAAAAACATGGATCAAGTCAATTGAATTCTCCAAATTGCCCCATATACAGTAGAGTGTCTGTGTGAGTGAGTGTGTGCCCAGCGATAGATTGGTGCCCTGTCCTGGGTGTATCTGCCCAGCTCCCGAAACGTTCTCCCTTGGATGGGCATGGGGAACCCCTCACAAAATATATCACTAATATAGGATAAAGCTTCTGTAATATGTATTTATGTATGTCAATACAAGTCAGTAACTTGGGGAGTACCCAGCTAAACTGTAGTATTATCATTCAATATGTGATCCTTTGCTGAACTGATTCAGGGCCTAAATTCCCTCCAGCCTAGTTTATTTATTTATTTATTTGTATTCTGATTAGAGCAAGTCAGACATGTCCTCTGGAAATTTTTGTAAATGCTGAATGTCTCAACATTATAGGCAGTTCAGGGGAGGCAATTTTATTACTGAGCAGTGATGAAAGATATGGAGTGTGAATTGGTACCATGGTGAGGTTAAACCATGAGGAGGCAGTCGTCATTGGTGTGACTGGGCTTTGTACAGAATGTGAGCAAATACCTAAAGCCAATGGATGGATACAAGTAGGGGAGTTAAATAGGATCGCATGGAGACAAGCTGCAAAGTTCTGGATCATTTCAAAGGATTAGCAGTTGAGTAGTTCAGTCAGAAATGAGGTGATCTAATAATGAAGAATGAATCTGCAGGAACAGACTATTTTAGTGATGTTTAGTAAGAAATATTTCACTTTCTCAAATACAATACAAATAGTAATGTACAGCTCTGCTTTACAGTAATGCACTGTCTGTAACTATCTTTGTTAATCACTCAATGTGTTATTCTATTACAGGCAGGTAAATCAAACAGACGAGGGGCCTAACAGTGAAGAGAGAGCCACATGGTGCATGTATCACAGAATTTATTAGGGCTTAATATATGATGAAATTAAAATGTTGACTTCTGTGACATTTATTACAGTACTACTGTACTGTAGTACCCAGGTCCCCCAATGGGTGGGCAGCTCCCATCTAATGGTCTATGTGTCTATTCTTCTATGTGCAAATGGTGAGAGTATTTAAACATTCATTCATTCATTATCTTTGCTTAATCCTCTAATATGTTCATGGGGGCTGAGAAGATACACACAAGACAGTAAGTGTATCTGCCCACACTCACTCTCACACACAGGGGCAGTTTAGAGCATTCAATCAACTTGAATCCTTTTGAACTGTGGGAGGAAACTGGAGAACCCAGAGGAAACCCATGCAGACACGGGGAGAACATGGAAGCTCCACCCAGATTGGGATTCGAACCTGGAGCTCCAGCGCTAGTGTCTTGTGGTGAAAACAGTGTGAATATGAACAGCAGACTTAACAGGAATTTAATTGTCAATGCTGTGCAAATATTGTCAGCAGTGTGATCACTGATGATATATTGTATGTTGTAAATATTAAACATACATAGTATGTACAAGTACAGCAGCAGTGCATAAGATTTGTCAGAAGAGGTCCAGTTATTTATTTTAAACCTGCCTAGTGCATTAGAGTGTCCCAGCACAAAGATGAGCTGCTGTGGACTGAGATCGCTATTGTTTAAAACAACCACTTGAACTGTACCATCCTACAAATCAATATCTTACATAAAATATCCATCGTTTACCTAGTAAGTCAGCCGGCATAATGTTTATTAACCAGAACTTCAAATGTTTCCTTAGTATCTTATCCTGTTCTTGTCAGACAGTTTTAGCTAAAAGAAAAAAGTTTTTTTTTTTTTTTTTTTTTTTTTTTTTTTTTTTTTTTAAGTATACATGCAGATTGAAATCCGTTAAAAAATATTGTTTTTAAGCCCATAATTGCTGAAGATGGTTTTAAGTGTTCTTATTTACAACTGGTGACATAATTTCCATTCGGGGTCCTTTTGCAACATGTGTCAGTTTAAATACAAATGTATATGGAAAATAATGTATTGTATGTCAAGCATTGATACAAACATAAATCTGGAAAAACGGCTTAGCCAATCAGATTTAATGACTGGAACTACCAGTTTTATATAAAAATACGTTTAACAGCTTAAACTTGCCCAAAACGGAGCCATATGTTACAAGAACAAAAATCCCCTGCACACCTTTATCATCAGTGCCCTGGCCCCCGAGATGAATTTTTTTTTTCCTCAGGCGGTGATCCTGATGAAATACACAAAAACATTTTACATTCATTGCCCCACCACTTTTCTGTACCTCTTGCAGCCTCTGTATTAGTAATGCACTTTATTAATATAATCTCTATTGCATTTCCAATTGCGCTCCTTTATGAACCTATATTCATATTTACATTATATGTATATATGTGTGTGTGTGTGTATGTATGTGTGTGTGTATGTATATGTATATAAAGTACTGCACTTTATGTAAATGGTATTTTATTATTATTGCACTTCTGGTTGGATGCTAACTACATTTAATTGACTCTGTACCTGTACTCTGCAAAATGATAATAAAGTCTAATCTAATCTAAATGACTGAACATAACTTTAATTCCCAGTGGCACAAAATGTCAAACTAGTTTAAAAGAGTAATAAATAGAAATGATGAATCTTACTTACTTTTTTAATGAGTAATCTTACTTTGATCTTACTTTAATGACCATCTCTGTGCTTAACAAATCAGTGGGACTTACATGATGGAACATACGTGACAAAATCATTTTAATATGCTGAATTCTCCTCCTTCCCAGTTCGAATCCCAATCTGGGTGGAGTTTCCATGTTCTCCCCGTGTCCGTGTGGGTTTCCTCCGGGTTCTCCGGTTTCCTCCCATAGTCCAAAAACATGGATCAAATCAATTGAATTCTCCAAATTGCCCCATATAGAGTGTGTTTGAGTGAGTAAGTGTGTGCTCAGCGATGGATTGGCGTCCTGTACTGGGTGTATCTCCCCAGCGCCTGAAATGTTCTCCCCTGGATGAGCATGGGGAACCCCACTGCGACCCTAATAGAGGATAAAGCGGAAGATAATGGATGGATGAATGAATTCTCTTCCTATTCATGTGCACTTGTATGTAGACTACTATCTGGTATTACTAATAACCAAAAACATTCAAAAGTAATCGAAAAATACTAAAACACAAGGTATTCTATATAAACTCAAGACACAACATCTTTTCTGATCTAAACCCATGAAAGACTGTATTTATTAATTCATTAATTCAATATCTTCCCCATAATCCTCTACTAGGGTTGTGGGGAGTTTCCCTATGCCCATCCAGGGGAGAACGTTTCGGTCTCTGGGCAGATACACAAACACACACTATATAGGGCTATTTAGAGGCAATGTGGACAAACACACACACCTCTCACACACACTCTTTACCCGCCTGCCATCTGGAAAAAGGTAACAGAGTTGCTCAAAAGTTTCTTCCCCCAGGCCATCAGACTCCTAAATAAACAAATTAAAGATATGAACAATTGAACTCATGTAAAACTGGATTAAAACTCACACACATACTTCTGTGTATCAAAGATGGACAAATTCCTGCTAATATGTTGCACACCTTTTTTTAAATATGTTGTATGTTTCACATTTATAAACACATTTTTATATATTTATTTTTTACATTTTTAACATTTATAAGCATGGACATATTTTGCACCTTGCGGTTCACACCACTAGAGGGCCATCTGCACTGTTACCTCCCATTTACTTAATGTCTACTGTTTTTTGCCCTGTGTATTGTCTGATGCACTGTTCCCTTCCAGTACTTTAATGTTTATTGTACTCTATATTGTTTTGTATTTATTGTTATTTTTGTTTTGCACAAGCTATTTGCACACGTTCACGTTATGTTGGGTTGTGTAGTTGCTGTTCTGTGTAGCACCTTGATCCTGGAGAGCATTGTTTCGTACCACTGTATACTGTACACCACTTTATATTGTTGGACTGACAAATAAAATTATTTAAAATAATTTATCCAATGCGTAAGTCTTAAAATGAATTAACTTTTTTTTTTGTTCTTAACCAATATTTTCTTAACAATACTAAAACAATAAAGCACAGGACTGACCCTGAGTTTTGTGTCGATAAATAGAATTTCCATGCCGTATTAAATTGAATGAAGGGTGAATAAGGTTTTATTGCCAGATGATCAAATTAATCTCCACTTTAATGATTTTTATCTGTTTCCTTTATGACTATAAATAGATTTGTCTCATGACATGTTTATGAGTATCATTGTTGGGCAGCTCAAGGGACACCCACTTAAATAATCATTCATTCATTATCTTCCACTTTATCCTCTATTAGGGTCGCGGTGGGGTTCCCCATGCCCATCCAGGGGAGAACGTCTCGGGCGCTGGGCAGATACACCCAGGACAGGGCGCCAATCCATCGCTGGGCACACACTCACTCACACAGACACACTCTATATGGGGCAATTTGGAGAATTCAATTGACTTGATCCATGTTTTTGGACTGTGGGGGGAAACCGGACAACCCGGAGGAAACCCACGCAGACACAGGGAGAACATGGAAACTCCACCAAGATGGGGATTCGAACCGGGAATCCCTAGTGCTGAGAGGCGAACGTGCTAACCACTAAGTCACCGTGCCACGATTCAATATTTAAATAAACAAATATTTAAGTGGGCGGCACGTTCGCTTCTCAGCACTAGGGATTCCAGGTTCGAATCCCCATCTGGGTGGAGTTTCCATGTTCTCCCTGTGTCTGCGTGGGTTTCCTCCGGGTTCTCCGGTTTCCTCCCACAGTCCAAAAACATGGATCAAGTCAATTGAATTCTCCAAATTGCCCCATATAGAGTGTGTCTGTGTGAGTGAGTGTGTGCCCAGCGATGGATTGGCGCCCTGTCCTGGGTGTATCTGCCCAGCGCCCGAGACGTTCTCCCCTGGATGGGCATGGGGAACCCCACCGCGACCCTAATAGAGGATAAAGCGGGAGATAATGAATGAATGAAAAAAAATATTGAATCACGAAGAACTTCTAGATTTCTCATTGATCCAACTGTAATCATTAATCATTGCTTGTAGTCATTCACACGTCTATTCTCTTATTTCTTTATTCATTTAACCATTTATGACTCAATTTACATTTATTATTTACAAAACAATTGTGAATTTACTCTATAATTCTGTATTCATTTACCATTCATTATCTTTCCCTTAATCCTCTACTAGGGTCGCGGGGGGGTTCCCCATGCCCATCCAGGAGAGAACGTCTCGGGCAGATAGACCCAGGACAGGGTACCAATAACACACTCTCACTCTCTCTCTCTCTCTCTCTCTCTCTCTTTATGGGGCAATTTAGAGCATTCAATTTACTTGAATCCGTGTTTTTGGTTTGTCGGAGGAAACCAGCGCGGACACAGGGAGAACAGAGGCGAACGTGCTAATCAATAAGACCCATATACACATATATACTGTGGTTTATGCAGCGAGCGCATTGTATGCACCGGGACTGCCCGCACAAAAATGTCGCTCCCTGATGGTGAGGGATAAATTGCCCCGTTAAACGGAGGTCCAGCTGTTCCGCAGACTGCCGTTCATTTCCCACCCGTATTTCGAGCCAAGCTGTCTATTTGTACTGGGATCGTGGCTGAGCTGAGGACAGTAGCCAATCGCGTTTAACTTTTCTTGACCAATCACAGAGCAGTGGGTGTAACTATTTGGAAAACGGGTGAGAAAAGAACCCGTTTCTACCCCATTGGTTCCACTCAGGTATTAACGTTTGTCGGGAATGTGAGGACAAAACGGGAGGAATTCAGACAAACAACTTCCAATAAAACACAAAGCAAAAATCCTGGCCCAGGACAGGTGAGGAGGAGATATGTCTGTACTTGGATGCGTTTATTGAAATGACCGATAGCAAGGCAATGTTAAGCTCGTGTTAGCGCATTAGCTTAGCTCAGTTATGGAACTTCATTCAGGGCTTTGTTAAAAATCTTGTGTCGTCCGAAAGCTTGCGTCCTAAATTATAACCTGCGTTTTATAGCAGTCGCTCTGTAATTCATTCCTTTTATGCAGATGAGCTTATTCACAAAGCTTGGATTACTGTCATTGATGTCTGACTGGATTTAAAGTGTTTTATATGGAGTTATGCTTTGCGGTATCGTCGAAAACATCATATCGCGATACGAAACCTTTTCGGTATATCATTTAGAAACAGTATTTGCTTACATGCACATTCACTTATATTGCTTATAAAACAGTTACAACCCATTTGTTTTTTCAGGATTTAACAACTGTTCTGTTCTTGAATAATGGTAACCAGTGGAATAAAATAAGTATGTGGCATATATCAACATGTATTTCATCCTTCAGTCAAATGTATTATTCTGCTTTATACCTGTTACTTGGCATTAAGACTAAGTTTCCTTGTAGTGATTTAAACCACATACTGATGCATTTACCCGTTCTGTATGTGACTAGTTGTTGTGAGCTAAATTAGAAATTTGATCAGATGATGTGATTTTACTATTCAACAACAAGGATAAACCTATTGTGGTTGGAAAAGATATTTAGGCTACATGCCCACTACATTTCTCTTTCTAAATAAATGTGATCCAGAAAAACATTTTAGCTCTCTATTTAAAACAGCTGGATAGTGCATATTACATGGCCATTCAGCTGCATTAGTTGTGTATTGCCACTTCAACAGGATGCCGTCATCTACTCCGAAGTTGACTACTGGGTTACAATAAATACAACAATTGAACACGTCAGAGGATATGTTGAGGAAACAAATCCTTCTGTGACTGATAAGCCCCAGAAAGCATAGAGTTGTTTTGGAATTCATTATATTCTGCTGGGAAGAAACACCTAGGACATGGTGGCAGTCTATCACTTGGCACACTCATTGACATAAACACACACACTATATGGGGCAATTTATTCATTCATTATCTCCCGCTTTATCCTCTATTAGGGTCGCGGTGGGGTTCCCCATGCCCATCCAGGGGAGAACGTTTCGGGCGCTGGGCAGATAGACCCAGGACAGGGCGCCAATCCATCGCTGGGCACACACTCACACAGACACACTCTATATGGGGCAATTTTTGAGAATTCAATTGACTTGATCCATGTTTTTGGACTGTGGGAGGAAACCGGAGAACCCGGAGGAAACCCACGCAGACACAGGGAGAACATGGAAACTCCACCCAGATGGGGATTCGAACCGGGAATCCCTAGTTCTGAGAGGCGAACGTGGTAACCACTAAGCCACCGTGCCGCCTGGGGCAATTTAAAGCATTCGATTTACCTTGATTTCATGTTTTTGGACTGTGGGAGGAAACAGGAGAACCTGGAGGAATCCCACACAGACACAGGGAGAACATGGAGACTCCACTAAGATTGGGATTCGACCTTGAATCCCCAACACTGAGAGGCGAATGTGCTAATTACTAAGTCACTGTGCCGCCTGGAATGACTACATGTTTTGGAAAATCAGAATGAGTTTTCTTCTTAATCATGACCCTGTGATTTCAAATGGTAACATATTTTTGTTCCTTTACCAAACATATATTTGCACTAATATTTCTAACAATATTACTAAAATGGGGCTGTACGGTGGCTTAGTGGTTAGCATGTTTGCCTCTCAGCACTAGGGGTTTCCGGTTCGAATCCCCATCTGGGTGGAGTTTCCATGTTCTCCCCGTGTCTGCGTGGGTTTTTTCCCACAGTCCAAAAACATGGATCAAGTCAATTGAGTTCTACAAATTGCCCCATATAAAGTGTGTGTGTCTGTGTGAGTGAGTGTGTGCCCAGTGATAGATTGGCGCCCTGTGTATCTGCCCAGCGCCCGAAACGGTCTCCCCTGGATGGGCATGGGGAACCCCCACCGCGCCCCTAATAAAGGTTAAAGCGGAAGATAATGAATGAATGAATTAGTAAAATGCTTGTTTCCCTTAAAGATGCCACATAAACCCTTTCTCCTCTCACTTGATATATTATACACTTGCAGTGATTACTCACAGAGTTAAATCGGAAATTGTAGTTGCTGCAATCATTTTTAAGAATCTCACAACATTGATGAGTCTATTTTTATATCTCCCACCCTCAAACCTGTTGTTCATGTATCATGGTTTAGCCTGCTAGCTCTCCAGTTACGGTGGATATTATATTAAGTTATGAGGATTATTTTGGCAGCCAGTTTAAGATTTTCAAAACATGCTGAAAATTTAAGGGTCACTGTGGAACAGATTGTTGGGTTGTTTTCAAATGTACATTGAAAGTATTTAATAAAAAATAAAAAGTAGTACATTTGAATTTTATGGTTTTCCATTAAATAGGTCCTTAGATGGTCTTAATTCTATATTGAACAACTAGGGTGAAAAAAGGTTTGTGGACATTCATTTATTTTATTTCCAGCTTAATCACACTGTTTCAGTTAGGTAAAGGTTTAAACTTTGACTGGGCCATTAGTAATGTAACTTATTTTGTGTAATATGGTATACAGAGGAGTTCATGGTGGACTCACAATGACCGCAATGTCATTTGTCCACCGTCGTGCTTGTTAGTGGGTGTGAGGTGTTTGTTCTTGTATTTTGTGTTTGGATAAAATCGATTGTGGTGCAGTGCAGTATGGCCAAACATCTTCACTTTTCTTGTTTGAAGCAGAAAAGACGTTTTGTAATTGTTCTGTCATGAAGTTGAACATTTAACATGCCAAATGAGATTTAGGTTTTAGCTTATTTTTTGTAGCGATTCCTTTAAATACTATACTATACAATCTGACTTAAGTTTAAATTGATAGGTTAAATCTGAATGATTTTTAACCATACATCAATTTATAATTATCTTTACCTCCTCTTACTGAAATTGTGGACTTTTAAACATTTTGAAATGACCATGTAATATTTCTTATATAGATGGGCAGCAACAGTTGCTTCTATTAGGTTATTGCTGATGTGTTTCCTCTTTGACATTGTCTGAACACACAATGAATACCCCAGTCTAGATAACTGTCAAAACCTTTGCCTTTGTAGTGGAGGTCATGGTGCCGATGACTATTGTGTAGCAGTACCTGATTGAGACATAAGTTTAAACAGTAAAACTTACTAAGTACTTTTTTCCCCACTTGCGTACATCTTGATAGAACTCCATCTGGTAAGATGTCATGTCAAACTCCCAAACACATACACACAATTACACATATCTATCCTAACGCTGAGATTCAATCAGCTGCAGTCAGATTACATGGTTAAACTAAGTAAAGTAAAAGCACTAAATCACACATTTGTGCAAGCAAAGTTGCTTCGTATTTGGTTAAAATTAAAACTGTTCAATAATTTGTGAATATTTTTATATATATATATATATACTGTGTGTATATATATATATATATATATATATATATATATATATATATATATATATGTATATATATATATATATATAATTCACAAATTAATATTCATAATCCATTGCCATTAACAAAAGCCATGATCTTGTGCTACAATACATACAGAATTAATAAAAAAATTTTTTAATTGAATGAAAAAAATAAATAATAAAAATTTTTATATATATATATATATACATATATATATATACACATATATATATATATATAAATCTTTTATTTTTTTTTTTTAATTCAATGAAAAAAAAATTTTTTTATTCAATTCTGTATATATTGTAGCACAAGATCATGGCTTTTGTTAATGGCAAGTGGAGTCAGGTATTCAGGTCAGGTGAAAGGAAGCATCATTTCAGAGATATGTTTCACAAAACCTAAGCTTTTTCAGATGTTAAGTGTCACCATATGTCTGTGAATAATTGGGTTAAGATGCAAAGTGATATCAGAATCTGCAGATAATTCATTCAGAATGTAGTTAGGCATCTCTAATATGAGAATACTGACTTTTGCCTATTGCCCGTTGATTTCGGTGCACACAGTGGTGCTAGAATATATATTATTGTGAGTAGTAGCAACAAACTAACATAAGGAGAATGGTTTGCATGCACACTTATCATTTCTTAAATTAACTTTAGCGGATTGTACTTTGTTGGCTACAAAAGCACTGCTGTCTTTAAACTTTTTTCTAAGCATGGCTTCACACTAAGTCACAAAGTGTGACTGCATCTCAATTAACTTTATTCATAATTGAACTATTTGATTGTTTGCTGAAAATTTTAATATTTGATTTTGTCTTCACAAATCCAATGTTAAATTTAGCTTGTCATTAATTCTGCATAATATTTAACAGAATATTTTTTTTAACAATCAGTTTGAAATGTTGTCCCAGTGTTTTCCACCAAGTATCGGGTTAGTGGACTTTATGCACAGCTCATCTTCAATATCTTAAAAGGTTATGATAATTAGCTGTCTTATAGACTAGCAGGCGCAGAGCCGACCCCCTGCCATGTTCCGTCTCGTTTTTTGATCTTTGGGCTAATCCAACCCCGCACCCCTCCTGCTGGTGTAGCGTTGCCTTATTCACAAATTCAGTTCAAATTATGTCAGTTATGGACAGCTTTAGAATATTTTTTTGAAAAAGATATGTTTTAAGATTTGCTACATTGTGTTACTTTGCTTAATAAAGGTTCATGCCCACTGTGTACTAAATGCTGATGCTATATATCTGTTTAACTCTCAGCCTTGCAATAAATTTCCAGGCTAGACACGAGCACTTCAGTTATTAATCATTACAATTACATGTAAGAAAAGTCAATAAATAAAAAATCATCATATTAATTTCCACTATTTTAATAAAATATGCATAATTGACATATTTGGTGATAAAAAAATTCAAGGTATCACACAGCAAAACCATCTTTGGTTTAGTTCGTGGTTTGGCAGCGCACCTCCTTTCTTTGTGGAGTTTGCATATTTTTTGTGTGTTTGCCCTTCACCCACTACATCTCTGGTTGGGATAAGTGGGTTAAAAAAGGTTATAAGAATGTAAGTTAAATATACCAAATCATTATTTGGTTATTAAACTGTATGTCCTTGAAGATAAAAAGGCAATTGCAAATAGTTGACTCCCATATTTTTAAAACATGTTAGTTATTGGCTGAAGTAGACAAAGATAATGTGATGCATACTCCTCATAGTGGCATTTACATTTGTAAAATTCCTAGGTTTTTAATTTAGCCCCCTATTTGTAACCACAAACCAACATGTTATATATGGCTTTAATACTTGGACCTCTGAATGGCAGGATAAGGGTCATCAAGGGCGTTAGATGAAAGCTATTAAAATAGTCTGGGCACAGTTCCTCAGCAGCATGACGGACACACTATAAGGACACTGTGGTATAGACATTAATATCATTGCTTTTCCTATCATGAAGTAATTTAGTTTTGCCTTAAATTATAATCTGATGATACTGCTAACACAATATGCAACTTATTTTGTGTAATAGCATTGTAACAATTAAGTTCAAGCATAAATATAAGGCTGAATGGTTTTTAATGGTAAAATGGAATGTAGATATTCTTAATGCAAGTTTTAAAACAGAGCTTGACTGAGTGTCAATGTCAAGAGTGACCATGCTTAGATTATGACCACATAATGGAGGTTTGTCGTCCAAATTCATAGATTCTCTTTTGTGCTTTCCTTCCATGGTTAAGAACCTCCTATGCTGCTTGTTAAACTGCCAGCCTGACACTATATTTGTATCTATTATTTTTTATCGAACACACTGAGATTTAAAGTTTTGGAACTGAGATATAAGACAGATTAAGATGTATGTTAATATATGTCTATTTAACTTTGCCAATAGACATGTTCCTCAAGAAATATATACATTTAGTTTGATATGTTTGTGTGATGTTTTATTTTGTTATTATTATCTACTTTTATAACTGATAAGTTTCTGGTTTAATATTATGTAGAAATATAGAAAATCTTGAAGGCTTCACAAGCTTTAAAGCAAAACTGAACTTAATGCTTTCATTTTTTTTTTTTAAAGGACGGTTAGGTGCCAGCTTGTGTTTCCTTTGTGTGGTCATTCCATCCACGTTTTGTTGTGACTATTTCTGTTTAAAAGCTTAAAAGGATTTGCAGACAATGCAGGCAAGATATACCGAATGCAGCCTCTGGACCCTAATCATGACACAAGGCCGAAGAAGAATTGAGCTACCTAGATCAGCTTTCCAATTCAGAATATCAGCTACATTCTATGTTGTGTACTGACTTTAGTGGTTTTTTTAGACTAAGTTAAGTGTGTGTTTAGTGTAATTGCTGGAATGAGTTAATGGATTGAAATTGGTAAAAATAAATAAATAGGGAACAGTGTTAAAAATGAAAAAATGTACAGACGGTACATTTTAACATTTATTTTATTAAATAAATAAGATGATATAAAAACACCTTTAAATGTTTTTTTGTAATTTTTTTTTTTACCATTTGTAATGAATACATTTTGATTAAAGTATTTTCCATAAAAAAATTAAATACTTCTTAAGTGAGCACAATTTCACTTATAGAAATGTACTTTACAGAAATGGACTTAATGCTTATTGGGAATCGACTTACTGTGTATATTAATCTATACTTTATGATTTTAAAATAATGTATTGTATATCAGAATACATCAGCAGTCAGAAGTGTGTGTTATTGTCAATAACTTCATGGCTGTACAAACAGCTCAGCCAATCAAATTTATGTACTGGAACTACCGGTTTTATAATTATGTCCAACAAACATAATCCAACCCTGGTGAAGTGTTTTGCTAGTACTTAGTGCTGTCATCACTTTTTGTATGAACATTTTGTTTAATCACTTTTAAAATCTAAATCTAATAAATAATACCCTGATCTGTGGTATTAATATAATAATGAAATTATTAATATAAAAACCAATCAGTGCAGTCTTTTATTAGAAAACCATGAGATGGTATATTGCACTGCTGTCAAATGGCAGTGGGGCCCTCATTTGGTTTTCACCACACAGATTTTGAGACACTGCTGTCATTTTTGGCTGTCATCTTTATACCCAGAAATGATCAAATGGGTGTGTTGGGGGGGGGGGGGGGGGGACACTCTCTGAAGGGGTTCCTTTGCCTGGAGGTGTGCCCAGTGTCATAGTGCACAGTGGTCCCTCTCTTTCATCTTTTCAGGCAGCCAGCTTTCATTTTATTCCCACCTCATGCTTGACTATGAAATGCCATATAGGAGAAATGGAAATTAAATATTTTAGGCTGTAAGTCTTTTTTATAGCCTTATACAAGATTTTGAGTAATAAAAAAAAACAAACAAATGCTTTTTTTAAAACCTATTCTGGTCGTGGCAATATAAACATCTATCAAGACACCACTGTCTTAGACTGAATATCATTAATTTCTCATCTCTTATCCCTACACTCGGTAAAGTATAAAGTCAATGGTTTTTTTCTTTATTCCATTTTAATTCTGCTAAATGTCTTTATTATTATGTTAAGTAATTAATAATAATAATAATAGTAGGGCGGCACGGTGGCATAGTGGTTAGCACGTTCTCCTCTAAGCACTAGGGATTCCTGGTTCGAATCCCCATCTGGGTGGAGGAGTTTCCATGTTCTCCCTGTGTTCGCGTGGGTTTTCTCTGGTTTCCTCCCACAGTCCAAAAACATGGATCAAGTCCATTGAGTTCTCCGAATTGCCCCACATAGTGTGAGTGTGTGCGCGCGCGCCCAGTGATAGATTGGTGCCCTGTCCTGGGTCTATCTGCCCAGCGCCTGAAACGTTCTCTCCTGGATGGTCATGGGGAACCCCCCCGCGACCCTACTATAGGATGAAGCAGAAGACAATGGATGGATGGATAATAATAGTAAGAGAATAACGAAACAGGACGGCATGGTGGCCTGTTGGTTAGCACGGTTGCCTTGCAGTGCTGGGGTTTTGATTCAGATTTGTATCACGATATGGATACACATTTCCACATTCTCCTTGTGTTTGGTTTGTGTGGGTTTCCTCACAGAGTTCCAAAAAACATTGATTCAAGGTAAATTGTCTGCTCTAAAATTGCATGTTTTACGGCTAAAGCTGACTCGTGTACGTCCTTCACTAAAAAATGTTCTTCAAAGGCGATTATGACATGTTTAATGAATGATTACGTTTAACAAAAATAACTTCAAAATAACATTTTAAATATGCATAATAAAATTTTTTATGCCTTATTCAACAGAGTTGAATTTAAAGTAATGAATGAATTTGAAGTTTATGACATTACTGTTAATAATTTGATCACTTAAAATATTTTACTATTTCTGTTTATTTTAGTGGTGCTTCAGGAGCAGGGGGAATGAATCGTGAGGAGGCCCCTGGAAAGTCTCCTGAGGAGATGTACATACAGCAGAAGGTTCGCGTGCTCCTCATGTTAAAGAAGATGGGATCAAATGTAAGATGAAATAAAGTTTTTGTTTCTGCATCTTTTGGATTGTATTTAGAAACATTACAGGAGTTGTTTTAAGCTCATATCCATGCAGTATATATGTGTAATGATTTTTGCAGCTGACCCCGAGTGAAGAAGCGTTTCTGAGGAATTATGCAGGTGTGGTGCACAGTCAGATGAGCCAGCTCCCACAGCACAACATAGATCAGGGTAAGTCTGGAAACCATGCTAGTGATTTCTTTAATCAGTTTCTACTTCTCTATGAAGAAATACAAGCTGAAGTGGACACTATCTTATGTTTATGACTTGGGTAACAATTAGGATAAAATCTACTAAAATGATTATGTATGAAATATGGGTAAAGGAATTTAAATACATTGATAACCACAATTTTTATTTTGAGATTAATACAGTTTCACTATTACAGTAATTACAAATACACTAAAATCTCTGTACCTAAACAATAAGCACTAAAAGTAGGAGTAAATTGTAGTATAAAATAGCAATAAGATACGAGAGGATGTGATTTATTTACAATAATGCCCAACATCAAGTGCCTTATTGCTTTTATAAAACGATAAGAAACGCAGTATAATGGGAAAAAAAAACAAGGTTTAATTCATAAGTGCATTTATAGAAAGCAAAATCGTAAATAAACTGGTCTTCTGCGACGTAATCTAGTTCGGGTTTTAAAGTGAACACTAGTCATCTATTGCACAGATGAACTATAGTGTCATAAGATGGAAAAGTAATAATAGTGGAAAAGGTCTAAAAGAGATTGATGGCCACATGTAAAAATGACCTCCTGTGGCACTCTGTGGTGCATTTAAGAAAAATCTAAACTCAGAATTCAGTCTTGAGCTGAATGTGCACATCAAGGACTAGCCTCTCCATGGTCTTAATGATGTGGGATGTCAGTGCCACTGGTCTATAGTTCTTGACATTACGGGGTCATGTGTCTTTTGAATATAACCAATATTAATCATCTCCCACGACACAGGGACCCTCTGTGGGCTTGGGCTGATACTAAAGGCGAGTCTCTTCGCCAGTCTTCTTTCCTGATCAACAGTGAGGCTCACTGTAGATTTGATGCGTCGAGGAGTAAATCGGGCTGTCACTGGAGTGGAGCAGAGCCTGTAGTATCAAATCTGTTAAAGAACAGTTTCAGCCCATGTGCCCTGTCCTCGCTGCCCTCTGCTCCTCTGTTGTTGTTAGACCTGAAGCCAGTGATGATTCTCATCCCATTCCAGACAACCCTCTTATTGATTTGCTGGAGTTTCCACTCCAGCTTTCGCCTATATTTGTCCTTAGCCTCTCTAATTAATGTCTTTAGTTTCCCCTGTATCATTCTCACATCATCATCACCACCACCGAAGAAATACAGTAGTTTTGATGTCCTTTGTTACACACCGTTTGTTGTTTGGGTAACACCAGTTGGGACAGTGGAGTCCCACAGAAGTTAATGTAGTCTGTGATGCGCTCACGGAGTACATCAATGTCCCCTCTGTGCTCCTACCAGAGTGCCAGCCAGTCTGTAGTCTCAAACTAGCCATGCAGTGCCTCAAAGTCGGACCTAGACAGAGAGGAGGAGAGCGGCAGCTGTATACTTTCCTTACAACTGGGGAACAACCTTGACAATAAAACACATACTAATCGAATGCCAAGTTATCAACGACATTAGAAAAAACTATTTTAGAGCCTCTAACACAAAATAACTTCTAGAACAAAATAAGCTGCAAAGGATTTTGAACTTTCTGAACCTCAAGTTCAAGTTATTTATTTATAAAGCTTGTTACAACAGTACATTGTCACAAAGCAGCTTTACAGAATGAAAAGCCTTTAAACTCCCAAAGAGCAAGCCGAAGTGACAGTGACAAGGAAAAACTCCCTGTTATGTTGTTATTTAAAGAAGAAACTTTGGGAGGACCAAGACTCAGTGGGGGACTTCTCCTCCTTGCGGCCAGGCAGCAACAACAGTGTAGGACAACAATGTACAGATATTCAACAAATGGAAAAACTCTAACAACTGGAGAACTATATGTGAGTCCATTAAGGGCGTCCTGCAGGACCGCCAGTCCAATTAATATTCAGGTTCCATCCAGTATTCGTCAGCAGAGCCATGGTTGAAGGTCTGACTACACCTCCAGCTAATAATAAAGCACGGCATTTAATTAATAAGTAATAGATTGACACAGTGCAGCATAACTAAAAGAAGCAGATACTGCAGACTCTACATAGTTGAGATGGCGCCCCGGAACAGCATCATTTCAGCGCCACACCCCCCATTAATGATGAGGTGGGTGAAGAGGTGAAACGCCAGCATACACTGATCACAGATTACCCCCCCAACACAACCAAGCCTGAGACCTACATCTTTATCTACAGGGGATTAATTAAATGCAAGATTAACAAGATTAACACCTTGATATTAAAACCAAATATAACACATTAATATTTAACTAAATGAAACTTGCTCCCTAAACATACTTTCAATGCCATGTACATGTATTGTATGAGCTGGAATGGAAATAAACACAAAGTATGTTCTAACATTGGTATTCCGCAGGTCAAATGTTCTCTCCTCTGGGACAGTCCACATATTGAATAAAGTTTGATGGTGCCTTTGCCATATTGACACAGTCACCTGATTAAGTACAAGCACAGGTTATTCTACAAAAGAATGGTCAAAGAGGATACATTTCATATTTAATCCCAAGACAAAGTCCAAAAAAAAAAAGAAGTAAGAGAACCCAAGGTACAGAATCAGATTTATTTGGCCGAGTTATGTTACACACACGAAAACGCCACCAGATGTTTGAATATGTTTGGTTATTAAAAGCAATAATGCAAAAAATATATATTACTATGTGTTTGTGATTCTGTCCTTGCAGACAATTTTTTACAAAACAAATGCAAAAAAGATTATTATAAAAATGGCCCCTGGCATGCCTTAGAATGTGAGTGTTATGCTAATAATCTTAGAGTTATGAGTTCGAATCCCAAGTCCACTGAAATTATAATTTCAATGATAATGATAACTTGAACAAGACTCTTAAACCCCCCTTGCTCCAGTGGTGCTGTATAATGGTCATCTTTGTCTCTGTGTTCTGACCCTATTTATCAAGTTTGTATAATTGTCGCTTTGGATGAATGTGTCTGCTAAATGTCCCAATGTGATGTATGTTGCTGCTAAATGACTAAATGTATGTATGTAACTGTAGGATAGGGTACAAAAACTATTTATACAAATTTCAGGCATATGCAGATTTGCCAGGACAACCGATATGCAAATTGACAGCTGTCAGTAACCCATTTACAGATTGTTCTACACATTTACAGTCATATGTATGCATTTACTGTACATGGTAATCTTTTTTTAGATTTGTTTCTTTATAAATCGAAAGACACATTTACTAACCGCACACACAGACTGAAGTAATTAAACAGGTTACAACACACATTTGACTGCAAATATGGTAATTGAACATAATGCTGTTATAATTTAAAAGCTGTAATAAGAGTTTAAAATTTAAAGTAAGATGACATGACAGGCGGTGGTTTAGTGATTAGCACGTTCACCTCTCTGCACTGGGGATTCAGGTTCGTATCCCAATTTAAAGTGGATATTCTCCCAATATCCGCGTGTGTTTCATTGCGTGTGTTTCACCCAGGTTATCCAGTTTTCTGCCACAGTCCAAAAATATTTAAGGTAAATAGAATGCGCGAAATTGCCCCATATAGGGTGTGTTTTTGTGTGCGTTGGTGTGAGAGACTGTGCCCAGCGAGCTTCCAGCCCCCCGCCCTGTGAACCTAGTAGAAGATTATGCAAAAGTTATTGAATAAATTAATGAAATATGAAGAAAAAAAAATTATGGATATTGTCACATTTAGAAACATGATTGTATTTATTTATTTTTTTTTTTAAAGATTTTTAACTATACCATATAAGCTAGAATTAGATGGTTGTATCGAGTTGAACTAGTTGTACAATTGAAATGATCCACCAGAGGGTGCCATTTATTCAGCATATGTATTCACCTGGTCTGATTAAATACACACAAGTACTCCTTTAAATACATTGGTACATTAATTGTGCATTAAACAGCAAAAAAAAAAAAAAAATGGTACATTAAACAGCAAAACTATTGTCCTGTTGAAATGGACATAACGAAAGTGGAGTCAGTCATACCCTCACAGATTTATCTTTTTGCACTTTTCTGGATGGTCTTTTTCATCGTTATCACAGAGAAGCACCCAAAAAAATTGTATAAACTTTTTTGGCCCAAAATATAAATCTATTTTGTGTATATATAAATATGAACCTATGTGCTCAGTGATAGATTGGCATGCTTTCCTGGGTGTATCTGCCCAGCACTCGAGACGTTCTCCCCTGGATGGGCATGGGGAGCCCCCTGTGACCCTAATAGAGGATAAAGCGGAAGATAATGGATGGATGGATATAAACCTATGCAGCCATGTTTATTATGGTAGCTAACTGTTTCTCAGGCATTCTCCTGAGGTCTGTCACACTACACCAAACCTAAAGCTCTTCAAACTAACTTGCAATTCTCTTGCAAAGTTTGGCATGAAGTTGTGAGCCACAACCCACACTTGCTTGCGAAGGCCTTGATGACCTTGTGTTGCCAGTAAATCTACCTAATGGAACTTTCTGGAATAGTTCTACACCCTTTTTAGTTTTATTTAGCCTTTTTAAATATGTTGTAGGCATTAATTTATGTTATATATAATAGTATTGTTGAATTAGGATTTGTGGGAAGCTGGTGTGTTTTTTGTTTTTTTTTTAAACATCAAAACATCTAAAAGTTTTGCTTTATTATTTCTCTTTGCTTTAAATTATGTTTTTTTTTCTGTGTTTCAGATTTGTTGTACCCATACTTTTGTGTTACAAATAGGTCAATGTCTTTGTCATGAGGTTTTTAATGTACTTAGGGTCTTCTTAAGTGGCCCTTTTGCACTTAATATAGTACAGTCTCCCTGTTCACTAGCCCAACATACCCATTTTCAAAAGCGTAAGTTTAATAAAGCTTACATTTCTGAAAATAAGTATGATAGGCTAGTGAACAGTAAGACTGTTGGGGCTAAGGGACAAAGCAAAGAGCAGAGAAACGTTACCATGACTACAGCACAGAAGGTGGATCTCCCAGAGGACTAGATTACTTGAGGTTATATGTATATATGAGAACAGTGTGTTTCATTAGGACAAGTAAGTATCTGGAGTGATAATTGTGTGGTGTGAGTCCTGATTTTAAAACCTCTAACTTGCATATGAAACTGTTCTATTAAACATGCTCAGGGATTTAAAGGGCATAGTGTCCTACAGATGGATATCCAGTCTAAAATCAATAAGGCTTTTATTTAAGCACGGCTATATTGTCAGAGTTGATACTCAATATGACTGCAGTTTGAATCCATATTATTATAGAAAAGTAGCTGTATGTTTAATTTATATAGTCTTGTGTGTGTGCTTTGAATTTTTTTATAATATAAAATTTTATATAATATATTATGATGCAAGGGTGTGATGGCGTGGTGAGTGGAGTCTGCAGACAAAAGGACATCAGACCCCTCTCTCCTCTGTGGATTGTGCATAATATGTATATTTATATGTATGTATGTGTATGTACACTACCGTTCAAAAGTTTAGGGTCACCCAAACAATTTTGTGTTTTCCATGAAAAGTCACACTTATTCACCACCATACGTTGTGAAATGAATAGAAAATAGAGTCAAGACATTGACAAGGTTAGAAATAATGATTTGTATTTGAAATAACATTGTTTTTACATCAAACTTTGCTTTCGTCAAAGAATCCTCCATTTGCAGCAATTACAGCATTGCACACCTTTGGCATTCTAGCTGTTAATTTGTTGAGGTAAGCTGGAGAAATTGCACCCCACGCTTCTAGAAGCAGCTCCCACAAGTTAGATTGGTTGGATGGGCACTTCTGGCGTACCATACGGTCAAGCTGCTCCCACAACAGCTCAATGGGGTTCAGATCTGGTGACTGCGCTGGCCACTCCATTACCGATAGAATACCAGCTGCCTGCTTCTGCTGTAAATAGTTCTTGCACAATTTGGAGGTGTGTTTAGGGTCATTGTCCTGTTGTAGGACGAAATTGGCTCCAATCAAGCGCTGTCCACTGGGTATGGCATGGCGTTGCAAAATGGAGTGATAGCCTTCCTTATTCAAAATCCCTTTTACCCTGTACAAATCTCCCACCTTACCAGCACCAAAGCAACCCCAGACCATCACATTACCTCCACCATGCTTAACAGATGGCGTCAGGCATTCTTCCAGCATCTTTTCATTTGTTCTGCGTCTCACAAACGTTCTTCTTTGTGATCCAAACACCTCAAACTTGGATTTATCCATCCACAACACTTTTTTTCCAGTCTTCCTCTGTCCAATGTCTGTGTTCTTTTGCCCATCTTAATCTTTTTCTTTTATTGGCCAGTCTCAGATATGGCTTTTTCTTTGCCACTCTGCCCTGAAGCCCAAAATCCCGCAGCCGCCTCTTCACTGTAGATGTTTACACTGGTGTTTTGCGGGTACTATTTAATGAAGATGCCAGTTGGGGACCTGTGAGGCGTCTGTTTCTCAAACTAGAGACTCTAATGTACTTATCTTCTTGCTTAGTTGTGCAACGTGGCCTCCCACTTCTTTTTCTAGTCTGGTTAGAGCCTGTTTGTGCTGTCCTCTGAAGGGAGTAGTACACACCATTGAAGGAAATCTTCAATTTCTTAGCAATTTCTCGCATGGAATAGCCTTCATTTCTAAGAACAAGAATAGACTGTCAACTTTCAGATGAAAGTTTTCTTTTTCTGGCCATTTTGAGCGTTTAATTGACCCCACAAATGTGATGCTCCAGAAACTCAATCTGCTCAAAGGAAGGTCAGTTTTGTAGCTTCTGTAATGAGCTAGACTGTTTTCAGGTGTGTGAATATGATTGCACAAGGGTTTTCTAATCATCAATTAGCCTTCTGAGCCAATGAGCAAACACATTGTACCATTAGAACACTGGAGTGATAGTTGCTGGAAATGGGCCTCTATACACCTATGTAGATATTGCACCAAAAACCATACATTTGCAGCTAGAATAGTCATTTACCACATTAGCAATGTATAGAGTGTATTTGTTTAAAGTTAGGACTAGTGTAAAGTTATCTTTATTGAAAAGTACCGTGCTTTTCCTTCAAAAATAAGGACATTTCAATGTGACCCTAAACTTTTGAACGGTAGTGTATGTGTGTGTATATATGTATGTGTGTGTATATATATGTATATGTGTATGTATGTATATATATATATATATATATATATATATATATATATATATATATATATATATATATATATATATATATATAAACATTAAACTGAGTTTTGTTAATGAAAGGTGTTACAGAAAATGTACACATTCACATTCATAATAAGACAATTACAAAAGACTGAACTATAATAGGTGAGTGACTTTAAATAGGCTCTTTCTATAAAGTCTCTTTTGCATGCACAGTGACCTGCCTGGTAAAAGCAGAAACCATGGATCACCACAAACACTTATGGCAACTTTAAGTTTGTTTAGGTTTTTAGTTTAGGTTTGTTTTGCAGTCACAGTACCTGGACTTTTTCAGTTATTGAGCCAGGGTTGCTGGTGGGGTGGGATATGTGGTTGTTTGCTTAGAAATGCAATATATTATTCAAACTATATTTTTTTCTTCTAAATATTTTCAAGTTAAGAGTTAATGAAAGGATGAGTTTAGTTATTATCTTCTGCTTAATCCTTTACTAGGATTGTAGGGGAGAATGTTTCGGGCAATTGCTCCAGTTGATCGTCACTAAATCTTATACAGTGGCTTCAGGTACTTGAAAGCTACATAAAAAATAGCATACTTATTTTTCATTCATCTATTTATTCATTATCGTTTGCTTAATCCTCCACTAGGTTTCCATGCCCATCCAGAGAATAACGCTGGGCAGAGAACACCCAAAACAGGGCGCTGACCTATCGCTGGGCACTCTCACTCACACAAACACACTATATGAGGCAATTTGGAGCATTCTATACTTGGCCCCCCAGCGCTGAGAGGCGAATATGCTAACCACTGAGCCACCAATAATTAAATTAAATATAGTAAATAATTAAATAGGGCAGCGCGGTGGGGCTTAGTGGTTAGCACGTATGTGGTTAGCACGGGTTTCCTTCGGATTTTATGGTTTTCTCCCACAGTCCAAAAACATGGGTTCTAGGTAAATTGAATGCTCTAAATTGCCCTATATAGTGTGCGTGTCTGTAAGAGTAAGTGTGCCTAGAGATAGATTGGCGCCCTGTCCTGGGTGTATCTGCCTGGTGCCCCCCGAACCTAGTAGAGGATTAAGCAAAAGAGAATGAATGTATGAATGAAAAATAAGTATATTAATTTTTGTTTTGCTTTTAAGTAGCTCAAGCTTTGGTTTATAAGCAGTTTAAACCTGCTGGATCATGTAAAAGTCAAATCTGTTGCTGTTGCTAGGCAACAACTCCACAGGATCCGGACATGCTCAATGTGCTCGCAGTGTTTGAGATTTGCCATGTTATACAGGGTGGGGCACCATCATGCTTAGTTGAGTCTTGAATACACATTGCGTAATTCATGTGATTTCTATAGCCATCATTTTGTGTTTGACCTTTTTCTGCCCTTTTGCAATGTTCCGAATAGAAACTACCCACAAGCTTTAACTGATTCTAGATAAAGAGATGGACTTACTTTTATATTTTAGGTATGCTTATTTGAGGGCCAATATCCTGTATGTTTGTAATGTTTGGAGTCAGAGCGCAGTCTCACCCTAAACTACAACATACATTTAGTCATTTAACAGACACTTTTATCCAAAGCGACTTACAAATTAGAACATCACAAGTCAGTAGTTATGAAGAAAACCCGCTTCACTGTATAATTATCAAACCTGATCGTTATATAATGCTGCCTCCCCCACTTAATTTTTTTTTTATTTTACAACAGGTATTTGTTAAAAAGGTGTGTCTTTAGCAGTTTCTTAAAAATGCCTTATGGATAGAGTTGGGAAGATGCAAAATGGTGGAACGATCTTCCCAGAGTGAGAATTAGCTCCTCGATGATTTGGAACCACCAGGTGACAATCATCACTGGAGCGAAGTAAATGAACGGAGTGTATTTTGATAAGGCCTGTGACTTGTACTGAATGCAGGCAGCTACAGGGAGCCAATGGAGAGTAGTGGAGTGACATGAGTTCGCTTGGGCTGGTTGAATACAAGTCAGGCTGCAGAGTTTTGAATTAGTTGTAGAGGTCTGATTGTGGAAGCTGGGATACCAGCAAGCAACGCATTACAATAATCAAGCCAGGATAGGATAGCATGTTCAGTGAAGAAAGGTCTGATCTTCCTCATGTTGTAAAGAAGGAATTTGCAGGAACGGGCAGTTTTGATAACATGATCAGAGAGTTTAAGGTTCGAGCCTTTTGTGAAACCAAGGTTTCAAACCAAATCGGTTGGGGAGATTATGGAGCCGTCAATTTGGAAGCTCAGGTTGTGATGGATTGAGGGATTATGAGAAGCTCTGTTTTTGCTAAATATAACTTGAGACGACGGGTCTTCATCCAAACAGATATGTCTGTGAGGCAGGTAGATATCCAATTTGAGATTGTGGTGTCATAAGAGGCAAAAGACAAATGAAGCTGAGTGTCATCAGCATAGCAGTGGTAAGCGAAACCATGCGCCTGAATGACTGTGCTCAGTGATGTCATGTACAGTGGGGTGCGAATGTTTGGGCAGCCTTGTTAATTTTTTCCTGATTTACCTTTATAAATAATTTGTTTGGATAAAATAATTCAGTTAAATATATCATATAGGGGACAAACACAGTGATGTATGAGAAGTGAAATGAAGTTTATATGATTTACTGAAAGTGCAATCATTGGTTAAACAATATTAGGCAGGTTCAAAATTTGGGCACTGTTGTCATTTTATTGATTTCAAAACCTTTAGTTTTGGTTTGGTAAGTTCAATGACCCTTGACCTCCATACACAGGGGACTCCAATTATGTGGGTATTTAAGGGGGCAATTGTAAGTTTTTCTCCTCTTTGCACCTTGTCTGAAGAGTAGCAGCATGGGAGTCTCAAAACAACTTTCAAATGACCTGAAAACACATTGTTCACCATCATGGTTTAGGGGAAGGATACAGAAAGCTATCGCAGAGATTTCAGCTGTCAGTCTCCACTGAAGACCACAGGCACAGTTCAAGTCAAGGCTCGAAGTGGCACACCAAGAAAAATATCAGAAAAAGGATGTTGAGAACAGTCAGTCAACCGACAGACCAGCATCAAAGACTTGCAACATCATCTTGCTGCTGATGGAGTCAATGTGCATCGTTCAACTATTCGGCGCACTTTACACAAGGAGATGCTGTATGGGAGAATGATGCAGAGGAAGCCTTTTCTCCGCCCACATCACAAACCGAGCCGCTTGAGGTATGCTAAAGCACATTTGGACAAGCCAGCTATATTTTGGAATAAGGTGCTGTGGACTGATGAAACTAAAATAGAGTTATTTGGGCATAACGAGGACCGTATGGAGGAAAAAGAACACAGCACTCCAAGAAAAACACCAACTACCTACAGTCAAATTTGGTGGAGGTTCCATCATGCTGTTGGGCTGTGTATCCAGTACTGCAATTTTTGTTAAAGTTGAGGGCCACATGAATTCCAATCAATATCAGCAGATTCTGGAGACCAATGTCCAGGAATCAGTGACAAAGCTGAAGCTGCGCTGGGGCTGGATCTTCCAACAAGACAACGACCCTAAACACTGCCCCAAATCTACTAAGTCATTCATGCAGAAGAACAAGTACAATGTTCTGGAATGGCCATCTCAGTCCCCAGACCTGCACATTATTGAAAATCTGTGGTGTCACCAAAACAGAGCTGTCCATGCTCGGAAACCATCAAACCTGAATAAACTAGAGATGTTTTGTAAAGAAGAATGTATTTTAGACCATTCAGCCACAATCCAGACTCTCATTAGAAGCTATAGGAAGTGTTTACAGGTGGTTATTTTTGCGAAAGGAGGATCTACTAAATATTGAGTTAAGGTTTTTTTTTTAGTGCCCAAATTTATGCACCTGCCTAATTTTGTTTAACCAATTATTGCAAACTTTCTGTTTCACTGTGTTTATCCCCTATATGATATATTTCACAGATATATTTTTTTATCCAAACAACCAATGATTTATAAAGGTAAATCAGGAAAATTAACAAGGCTGCCCAAACTTTCGCACCCCACCGTATTTTGAGAAGAGGAGAGGACCAAGTACAGAGCCCTGAGGAACACCAGTGAGTACTTAGTGAGAGTTAGAGAGCTCCCCATTCCATGACACTTTGAAGGTCCTTCCTGTCAAATAGGATTGAAAACATTCAAGTGTCATATTAGAAAAGCCTAATTAAAACAGAGTGTACAGTAGAATCTGATGATTTACTGTATCCAAAGCTGCAGAAAGGTCTAGCAGAATGACGACCTACAATTTCATGAATGTAATTTGTAGCCAAAGAGCTTTGTCTTTTACTGTATGTGTAATAATATTGTCATTGCTGTTAGGTGGTCTCTCTTGAGAAATTTTTTTTTTTTTTTTTTTTTTTTACACATTTAGTGAGATTAGTGAAATTCATCTCAAGAGATTTTTTTCATTTGCAGATTAAATAAATTTGCATTTAATGTCACATTTAAAATATATGCATGAACAATATCAGAGCACACCTCAGGATGGTTCTATGAAAGACACTAAATCATATTCTGTCTTGTTTTGTTTAACTATAGAATTAGTAAAGGGACAAAGGCAAGAAGGGCGGCATGGTGGCTTAGTGGTTAGCACATCTGCCTCTCAGCAATAGGGATTCCCGGTTCGAATCCCCATCTGGGTGGAGTTTCCATGTTCTCCCCGCATGGGTTTCCTCCGGGTTCTCCGGTTTCCTCCCACAGTCCAAAAACATGGATCAAGTCAATTGAGTTCGCCAAATTGCCCCATATAGAGTGTGTAGTGTGTATGCGTGCGTGTCTGTGTGAGTGAGCGTGTGCCCAGCGATAGATTGACGCCCTGTCCTGGGTGTATCTGCCCAGTGCCCGAAATGTTCTTCCCTAGATAGGCATGGGGAACCCCTCAGCGACCCTAATATAGGATAAAGCGGAAGATAATGGATGGATGGACAAAGGCAAGAAACAAGATTTTCTTCACATTGAACCTCAAGGAATAAATCTCAGTGTTCTGGCCATAAATGGCTGCATTAGCAAAGAATACATGATTTGTCCTGTTAATTTCAGGTTCAGATCAGACAAAACCCAAAAATATGTGTATATGTGAATTGTATGTGTGTATTAAAGTGTTGGGGCTTATATCTGTAATTTGGAAAGACATGCTTCTGTTAACACAATGACTTTTTTTTTTTTCCCTCAGCACAATGCCAGGCCTCATTCTACACAAGTTACAACAGTGTTGCTTTGTAGACAGAGTGTGTGCTTGACTGTGCACAGTCCATATTTATTTCCTATTGAAAAAGTCTGGCACATCATAAAGAGAACAATCAGACAACTGTGATTACACTCTCGCAGTGTAGCTCAGCACAGTTCGTTTTAACAGCAAGACTGGGCAAATTCAAGTACTTGCAAAACTGCATTTAACATCTTCAATACTAAGTTATGATGGTCCGGTGGCTTAGTGATTAGCACGTTCGTAACATACCTTCGTCCTGTGGTTCATTAAATGTGTTGCATGTATACATTTTTTTTTCATTTGTTTTAATTTTGCATATAAATTAAAGTTCATCATTGAAAGTAGTATTTATTTGTTCTTTTTCTTTTATAAAAATTCGATCAAATTAACAAAGTTTCAAGTTCTCATTGCATTTATATAAACAAATTATACAACTATCTTTGTAACAAGGCATTTATAAGAAGTATAAGCTTTATTTATACAGTATATAAAATAGCAGTGCTAAAGGATGTACCCAATAGATGCTTGTTAAAACACGGTTGATTTTAATAAGAATACTTTGATATTTGGGGGAGAAATTGCAGTACTGCGACAGGCTGCATGCACGGCTTGCCCTCAAAAGAATTCTTCAACTTCCGTGTATTGTTTTCACCCACAGTCCATGCTTCGCCTCTAAACTGAGCTACACGTAACATGGCATGCTTAAAAGTGTGTACAGCTATGGTGAATCTCGCAACTCTGCTTGGATGTAGAACTCACCTTAGTTCTGCCTTGTGTTTCTTGTGTTACTATTGGATGTACCTATACCCTTGTATTTTCCATGTGACTGCGTGTACCAAACTGTGTTCCCATTACTGAATGGTTAATGAAGATACAATGTATCGTTACACCCCTATTCAATTGTTATTTGCACACATGCATGAATAACATTTTAAAGGGACTGTCTGTCAGTGAGGGCGGCACGGTGGCTTAGTGGTCAGCACGTTCGCCTCTCAGCACTAGGGATTCCCGGTTCGAATCCCCATCTGGGTGGAGTTTCCATGTTCTCCTCGTGTCCGTGTGGGTTTCCTCCTACAGTCCAAAAACATGAATCAAGTCAATTGATTTCTCCAAATTACCCCATATACAGTGTGTTGTGTGAATGAGTTTGTGCCCACCGATAGATCGGTGTCCTGTCCTGGGTGTATTTGCCCAGCGCCCGAAACATTCTCCCCTGGATGGGCATGGTGACCCTAATAGAGGATAAAGCGGATGGATGCCTGTCAGTGAATGTAAAATCAGATAATGTTTTCTTGCTTTTTTTTGATCATTTTAAAATATTTCATTTCTTTCCGTTCTCAGGTGCAGAGGATGTTGTGATGGCCTTCTCCAGATCAGAAACAGAAGATAGGAGGCAGTGACCTCCGCCTCACAACTTGAACCCTACACTGCAGAATGGCACGGCGAGCAAAAGACGGGGAAAGAGGAGTTCTCCCTCATGTGCTACCTGTTTTATTATTTCAATATTCCTAAATCCCTTTTCTTCCTCACACTAACAGTCACATTAGTCTATTGCTCTGGGCCTGGCTGTCATGTGGGGGGGGGGAAATAGTCCATGAGTGACTTTTTTTAACTTAATTTTTTATGTTATACATCAGACTCTGTGTGTGTGTGTTTGCGTGCATGTGTGTTCTAGTGAGAGACTGAATGGACCAAGAGCTTAATTTTTGTGTTAGATCAAGAACAAAGTTTCCAAGGTAAAGATAAAAATTGGATTTTAAGGTTGTAATTTTATTAAAACATGTCTGATTTGTATATATTTGATTTGCTGTTGCTGCAGAATGAATTTCTCATGAACGTAATCTTGTCCTATTAGATTCTGATCCTCACATCATAATCTCATTATGTGGAGTATGTTGAGGATGCCTCTGCACTAAATCAAAAGTTCACAAGGTGTGTGTAAAAGAGACGGAGAGAGAGTACAATTTTGTGTGTGTGCGTGTGTGCTAATAAATCGATGTTACATGAATGAACTTAATCATTCAGTAAGAACACTTTTACTCATCTTTAGATAAATGTGAGATTTCATAACTACTTTTGTTGTAAGCACAGTGCATATTAGTGAACAAGTTGTGCCAACTGTTTCTATAACTGTAAAATAGTTCTTAAACATATCTGTTGAATGTCTTGGCCTTATTTATTTTTTTCAGTATTAATCATAAAGCATCATTAACAGACACCCTTAAATTTTCAAAAGTAGAATATTTCTCATTAGTTTGTACTTTTGTAGTGCTTCTTTTGGCAATGACAACCTTTATAACATAAAAAGAACTTAAGAAACCCAGCATTTTTTATACTTTAAAAATGGAATGTTGATGATTTGTAAAAAAAAAAAAAAAAAAAAATCAAGATTTTTAAATCTTGGCCTTAAATTTTATGGCAAAAAGAATTTGTGCTCATTATTTAATGTTCATCTGGAATTTGTGTAACTTGATGTTTTGAAAACGGTGCATGCCTGCGTTGTGGTTTTGTGTGTACACTTCCTTAGATCCTAGAAGGCTGATTAATTCTTGCTACTACAGACATTACGGATTTTTTTTTTTTTTTAAATAATATTTGTTGAAAATAATTTCTGAAAAACGTCATCCTCAGTATCTTGTTGGCAATAAGTCCTCAACCGAATGTCCTCAGCACTCACGTGTTTACATTGTGCTTCTGTTTTGGTTTGATCTGTATCTCCAAAATATTTAGACAACTGTATTTAATGTTTGTGGCTGCAGATGCACCAATCAAACACCAGTGTGTGGAAGGGAAGTGGGGCCGAACTAACGAGGGAGGTAATTAACTCACCTGCTGTGTTCTATTAATTGTGTTTTAGCCTGTGCAGGAGAATAATGGTGGGAGAGAAATGTGGCTTCTTCCATTCCATCTGTATTCCTAATTCACAGACACAAACATGGTTAATTTATAACATGGAAGCCTCTGCAACCTTTTCACATACCGGTGTCTGATCCATCCACCTCTGCCACACTGTTGTTTAAAGACTTTTATTTGTCTATGCATTTTACTTCCTAAATGGTAAAGGTTTTGAAGCACACATCAATCATACACTATGTAGAGACACTGATGTCTTAATTTAAATGCTCTCTAATCCAAAACCTGCACGCATGGAATTAAAGTTCTTTTCTATAATGCTAACATGGTTATTTAAATTCCATCTAACTACATAATTGTCTTGCTGAAGGTGTCAGGTTTTTTTTCCCACATTCATTATTTCCTTTTTATTAGGATTTACAATGTTGTCACATTTGATAATCTGTTACAAGTTTATTTTCCTCATTACAACTGCGTCTATGTCCTGAATTTAATGCTTTCAAAACCTGATCCATTAAAGGATTTTGAGACTATCAATCACATGCATTTTTCTTTTGTTATGTACAACAAATGAATTGTTTCTTATTTTACTGCACGTTTTCTTTCAGTTCCACAAGTTCAGAAAACCCGTAAACTGATTATTAAACATCCTAATTGTTGATATTTAAAAGTTTTTTTTATTATTATTCAACTCCAATTCTAATTATTATTAAATTATCTAAATATAAAGAAAATTTTACATGACAAAGTACTAGTTCCAAGTAATGTTTCTGTTTTTTAAACTATTGGTTTACTATTTTCTGTATATTTTTTATAGAGTTTAATCATTATATGTATCACCGGTCATTGATCACATTGTAGATACATTTTTATGTACACTATATTGCCAAAAGTATTTGCTCACCAAACCAAATTATCAGAGTCAGGTGTTCCAATCACTTCCATGGCCACAGGTGTATAAAATCAGTCACCTAGGAATGCAGTCTGTTTTCACAAACATTTGTGAAAGAATGGCTCTCTCTCGGAAGGAGCTCGGTAAATTCCAGTGTAGAGCTTTAATAGGATACCACCTGTGAAACAAATCCAGTCATGAAATTTCCTCACTCCTAAATATTTCACAGTCAGCTGTATTAATTGAAAATAAAAATTGAAGTGGTTGGGAATGACAGCAACTCAGCCACGAAGTGATAAGCCACGAAGTGGTAGGCCACGTAAACTGACAGAGCAGTTTCAGCAGATGCTGACGTGCATAGTGCAAATAGGATGCCAACTTTCTGCAATCAATTACTACAGAACTCATGCGGCCTTCAGATTAGCTCAAGAACAGTGCGCAGAAAGCTTAATGGAATGGGTTTCCATGGTCGACCAGCTTCATCCAAGCCATACATCACCAAATGCAATGCAAAGTGTTGGATACAGTGGTGTAAAGCACCCCACCACTTTATTCTAGAGTCAGTTTGGACAATTCCATGCTCTCAACTTTGTGGGAACAGTTTGGAGCTGGCCCCTTCCTCTTCCAACATGACTGTGCACCAGCGCACAAAGCAAGCTCCATAAAGATATGGATGGCAGAGTCTGGTGTGGGTGAAGTTGACTGGCCTGCACAGAGTCCTGACCTTAACCCAATAGAACATCTTTGAGATGAATTAGAGATAAACTGAGAGGACTTCTGGTCCAACGTCAGTGTGTGACCTCACAAATGCGCTTCTGGAAGAATGGTGAAAAATCCATATAAACGCACTCTTAAACTTTGTGGACAGCCTTCCCAGAAGGGTTAAAGCTTTCTAGCTGCTAAGGGTGATGGAAAGGAATGGGACTTAAGCTAATATATGAGTCAAGGCATATTGGGGGGAAAAAACTGAGTGTAAGGGTCTTGCTCAAGGACCCACATTGGTAAAGTCAATGAACCTGGAAATTCAGTGGACTTACAAGTTTAGAATATCTTTTTTAGGGGATTGCCAGTTTAGAGTTAGGGTACATTTGTGGGGTTAATGCAGGTAAAAGAGTTCGCTGTGTGTGTGTAAGAGAGTGTGCTTGGGAACCAGAAGTTAATAATACATTTTATATAGCGTTAGTTTTGAGGCTTTAGTTCAGTTGAACGCATAATTTTTTTCCAAATGTGGCAACTATTATATATTAATATATTTTAAATTATTCCGCTCTGGTTCACTACTCCACCGATGCAGAGAGCTACTGTGGCCAAACATAAGGGCCCTGGATAAGACAGAATGCACTGTACAAGTGCAGGTTCTGGTTTCCCTTTTTGGGATTGCAGTGGAAATAAAGTTTTGTGTATTGATTACCTGATAATGCCAACAACTTCTGCCACAGTTTGTCTTGGGTCCTCTGTCTTCTGAAAGCTGTGTCCAGCACAGATTAATCCTGCATCTTCAAGTTGATGATCACGGTCAAGCTCAGAAAAGAAGGTGAATGTCTGGAGGAGCTTTTATAATGACCTTAAAAAAAATAACCCAACAATGATTCAATAAACGGTCAGCTCTAAGAAGATTCTGGCAAACTGTCAGGTGACTCAGGAGGGGAAAGCAGTGTGCTACTAACACAGTATATAGTGGAGGTGGTGCACTGTTGACTTCGACTGGGGACGTCATTAGGCGTTGGAAGGAATACTTCAAGGACCTTCTCAATCCCACCAATATGCCCTCCGGAGAGGAGGCAGAGTCAGAGGACCCGGGAGGAGGCTTGTCCATCACTGTGGCTGAAATCACTAAGTTAGTCAGAGAGCTCCTTGGTGGCAGGGCTTCTGGGGTGGATGAGATCTGCCTGGAGTTCCTCAAAGCTCTGTATGTTATGGGGCAGTCTTGGCTGACGCACCTTTTCAATATTGCATGGTCATCGGGGGCAGTGCCTCTGGACTGGCAGACGGGGGTGGTGGTGCCTCTTTTAAAAAGGTGGGCCGTAGGGTGTGTTCCAACTACAGGGGAATTACACTCCTCAGCCTCCCTGGGAAAGTCTACGCAGGGGTACTGGAGAAGAGAGTCAAACCTCGGATTCAGGAGGAGCAGTGTAGTTTTTGACCTGGTCGTGGAACACTGGACCAGCTCTTCACTCTCTCCAGGATCCTGGCGGGTTCATGGGAGTTTGCCCAACCAGTCTACATGTGTTTTGTGGATCTGGAGAAGGCTTTCGACTGTGTCCCTCGGGGGTATTTTGTGGGAGGTGCTTCGTGAGTATGGGGTACATGGCTCCTTACTACGGGCCATTCAGTCCCTGTATTTGCGAAGCAGGAGCTTGGTTCACATGGCCAGCAGAAAGTCGGACTTGTTTCCAGTGAGGGTTGGACTCCGTCAGGGCTGTCCTTTGTCACCGGTTCTGTTCATAATTTATATGAACAGAATTTCTAGGTGCAGCCAGGGGGTGGAGGGTGTCCGGTTTGGTGATCTGAGGATCACGTCACTGCTGTTTGCAGACGATGTGGTTCTGTTAGCATCATCAGGCTGCGAACTTCAACTTTTACTGGATCGGTTTGATGTGGACCCTATACCGGTCTGTTGTGGTGAAAAAGGAGCTAAGCCATAAGACAAGGCTCTCGATTTAGCAGTCGATCCATGTTCCGACCCTATGTTATGTATGGTCATAAGCTTTGGGTAATGACCGAAAAAACAAGATCGCGAATACAAGCGGCCGAAATGCATTTCCTCCGCAGGGTGGCTGGGCTCTCCCTTAGAGATAGGGTGAGAAGCTCGGTCATCCGGGAGAGACTCGGAGTAGAGCCGCTACTCCTCCGCGTTGAAAGGAGCCAGTTGAAGTGGTTCAGACATCTGGTAAGGATGCCTCCTGGACGCCTCCCTAGGGCGTTTCAGGCAAGTCCACCTGGGAGGAGACCCAGGGGAAGACCCAGGACACGCTAGAGGGATTACATCTCTGAGCTGGTCGGGGAATGCCTCTGGGTTCCCCCAGTTGAGCTGGTGAAGGTGGCTGGGGCAAGGGAGGTCTGGGTCTCCCTACTTCGGTTGCTGCCCCTGTGACCCGAATCCCGGACAAGCGGAAGATAATGGATGGATGGATGGATTCAATAAACTGGGAGAAAATGCAAAGCAAATGTCAATTGTTTTCTGGTATCTTTAGTCTGACATGTATATCATAAACTAAACAGACATCAATTTCAGAGCTTAGGGCCAGGATGTGCTAACGGACGTGCACTATGTGATGGTTCCACACCCAGTACATATTAAAACAAAACCAAAATACTGCAACTTAAGATTTTACTTAAAATCAAGTAAAATAAAAAAAAAAAGCTTAAAATAGTAGACCTGCAGATCCACAAACTGTCACACAGCTGTTTGCAGACAGCTCTGCAGCTTTTATAAAGCAAAAGTAACATTATAAAATGGGTAGCTCCGTTTTTTAAATCTGATTGGCTGAGCCATTTGTCCAGCTGTGACATTACAGACATTAATGCATACCTCTGACTGCTTTACACTTACAGTTGTGATCAAATTTATTCAACCCCCACTGAAATAAAGTGTTTTGGCCAGTTTGACATTGATTTGGATCATTTTAGTCATCTTATTTACAATTATATCAAAGAGGCACTTATAAATTAGACAAATATAACATAATATTTATGATGGAATAACCACAAATGTCTTTACTGTGCTCACATCATTATCAGTTTTATTCAACCCCCTAGTGACATTATTTTTCAGTACTTAGTACAACATCCTTTTCCAGTTATGACAGCTTTCAAGCGTGAAGCATAGCTTGACACAAGTGTCTTGCAGCGACCTATGGGTATCTTAGCCTATTCTTCATGGGCAAAAGCCTCCAGTTCAGTCACATTCTTAGGCTTGCGCACTGCAACTGCCTTCTTTAGGTCCCACCAGAGGTTCTCAATTGGATTTAAGTCTGGTGATTGCGATGGCCACTCTAGAATGTTCCAGCCTTTCATGTTCAACCATGCTCTAGTGGACTTGGATGTGTGCTTCGGATCATTGTCCTTTTGGAAGGTCCAACGTCTCCCAAGCCGCAGGTTTGTGACTGACTCCATCACATTTTCCTCCAAGATCTCCTGGTACTGAAGGGAATTCATGGTACCCTGCACACGTTGAAGCTTTCCTGTACCATTAGAAGCAAAACAGCCCCAAAGCATAATTGACCCCCCGCCATGCTTCACAGTAGGCAAGGTGTTCTTTTGTTCATAAGCCTGGTTCTTCCTCCTCCAAACATAGCGCTGGTCCATTGTCCCAAACAGTTCTAATTTAGTTTCATCTGACCACAGTACACTGTCCCAAAACCTTTGTGGCTTGTCCACATGACTTTTGGCATACTGCAGTCGACTTTTCTTGTTCTTTGGAGTCAGCAAGGGGGTGCGCCTGGGAGTTCTGGCATGGAGGTCTTCGTTATGCAGTGCGCGCCTTATTGTCTGAGCTGAAACTTCAGTGCCCACATCTGACAGGTCTTTTTTCAGTTCCTTAGCAGTCACGCGGGGATTTTTCTCCACATTACGCTTCAGGTAGCGCACAGCAGTCGCGGTCAGGATCTTCTTTCTGCCACGACCAGGTACCGTTTCCACTGTGCCCTTTAACTTGAACTTGCGAATGATACTTCCGATAGTGTCTCTTGGAATATTTAACAACTTCGCAATCTTTTTATATCCATTGCCATTCTTGTGAAGAGCAATAACATCTTCTCTTGTCTTCTGGGACCATTCTCTTGCCTTCACCATGCTTGTAAACACACCAGTAGATGTCTAGAAGGAGCTGAGTATCACAGTCCTTTTAAATCTGCCTAATTGGTGCTTATCATGCTTGATTGCTGCTCGTTGACATCCACAGGTGTTTTCAATACCTGATTGAAAACACTGGAATGAACCTCTGTTCATATGAGTGGTAGTTGTAAAGGGGTTGAATAATTGTGTCAATGAAGAAATCACAAAAAGGCCATTTAATACTTTATGACAAAAACAATTGATGCTATCTTAGTTGCATTTAGTTCTTTAACATGTCCTTGTAAGATTTCATTATGAACACAATTACAAATGTGCACTGAATTCCATAAAACCCTTCGCAGCATTGGGGGTTGAATAAATTTGATCACAACTGTATATCAATGTGTTGAATACAATACCTTATTTACAGTTGTGATCAAATTTATTCAACCCCCAATGCTGCGAAGGGTTTTATGGAATTCAGTGCACATTTGTAATTGTGTTCATAATGAAATCTTACAAGGACTTGTTAAAGAACTAAATGCAACTAAGATAGCATCAATTGTTTTTGTCATAAAGTATTAAATGGCCTTTTTGTGATTTCTTCATTGACACAATTATTCAACCCCTTTACAACTACCACTCATAAGAACAGAGGTTCATTCCAGTGTTTTCAATCAGGTATTGAAAACACCTGTGGATGTCAACGAGCAGCAATCAAGCATGATAAGCACCAATTAGGCAGATTTAAAAGGACTGTGATACTCAGCTCCTTCTAGACATCTACTGGTGTGTTTACAAGCATGGTGAAGGCAAGAGAATGGTCCCAGAAGACAAGAGAAGATGTTATTGCTCTTCACAAGAATGGCAATGGATATAAAAAGATTGCGAAGTTGTTAAATATTCCAAGAGACACTATCGGAAGTATCATTCGCAAGTTCAAGTTAAAGGGCACAGTGGAAACGGTACCTGGTCGTGGCAGAAAGAAGATCCTGACCGCGACTGCTGTGCGCTACCTGAAGCGTAATGTGGAGAAAAATCCCCGCGTGACTGCTAAGGAACTGAAAAAAGACCTGTCAGATGTGGGCACTGAAGTTTCAGCTCAGACAATAAGGCGCGCACTGCATAACGAAGACCTCCATGCCAGAACTCCCAGGCGCACCCCCTTGCTGACTCCAAAGAACAAGAAAAGTCGACTGCAGTATGCCAAAAGTCATGTGGACAAGCCACAAAGGTTTTGGGACAGTGTACTGTGGTCAGATGAAACTAAATTAGAACTGTTTGGGACAATGGACCAGCGCTATGTTTGGAGGAGGAAGAACCAGGCTTATGAACAAAAGAACACCTTGCCTACTGTGAAGCATGGCGGGGGGTCAATTATGCTTTGGGGCTGTTTTGCTTCTAATGGTACAGGAAAGCTTCAACGTGTGCAGGGTACCATGAATTCCCTTCAGTACCAGGAGATCTTGGAGGAAAATGTGATGGAGTCAGTCACAAACCTGCGGCTTGGGAGACGTTGGACCTTCCAACAGGACAATGATCCGAAGCACACATCCAAGTCCACTAGAGCATGGTTGAACATGAAAGGTTGGAACATTCTAGAGTGGCCATCGCAATCACCAGACTTAAATCCAATTGAGAACCTCTGGTGGGACCTAAAGAAGGCAGTTGCAGTGCGCAAGCCTAAGAATGTGACTGAACTGGAGGCTTTTGCCCATGAAGAATGGGCTAAGATACCCATAGGTCGCTGCAAGACACTTGTGTCAAGCTATGCTTCACGCTTGAAAGCTGTCATAACTGGAAAAGGATGTTGTACTAAGTACTAAAAAATAATGTTACTAGGGGGTTGAATAAAACTGATAATGATGTGAGCACAGTAAAGACATTTGTGGTTATTCCATCATAAATATTATGTTATATTTGTCTAATTCATAAGTGCCTCTTTGATATAATTGTAAATAAGATGACTGAAATGATCCAAATCAATGTCAAACTGGCCAAAACACTTTATTTCAGTGGGGGTTGAATAAATTTGATCACAACTGTAAGTCATAAAGTACAGATTAGTTTATTCTGCAATTTGGCCACTAGATGGCAGTTTTCTTGTTAGCGAAACCTGAATCCTGTTACTCAGCGTTCACTTTAAAAACAGGAATAGATTTATGCATTTATAAATAAAACCTTGTTTTTTTTATTATAGTATGTTTGTAACTTTTAAAAAAGCAATCTACAAAAGGCACTCTAAGTTGTGTATAATTGTGAATAGATCACAGGAAAGAGGTGTAATTAGACACAACACAAAGCAAATTTTACAAATGTAAAGTATTATTGCTTTATTAACAAACAATGACAAAAACAATCCATAACACTGTATTTCATATCTTCCCGTTTGTTTATAAGTTAAGGGCCATCTTTGAAATGCTATGACAAGAAATGAGATCCCAGGTGTTGGGCCTTAATTCCTGATGGACATTTGGTGTTACAAACTTACAAAACTGCTAAAAATAATTTTTTTTGGCAGTTTTTAAGTGCTGAAGGGGAAAATAACCTTTCATACAACCTCAGTTCCTGTCTTATGTGGAATAATTTAAATATCTAAGGATCTTGTACACTAGTGAGGGAAAGATGGAGTCGGAGATTGACCGACAGATCTGCTCTTGTCTGTTGTGGTGAAGCGGATGAGCCAGAAGGCAAAGCTCTCAATTTACTGGTCAATCTATGTTCCTACCCTGACCTATGGCCACAAACACTGGGTAGTGTCTGAAAGAATGAGGTCTCGAATACAAGCGGCCGAAATGTGTCCACAAAGTGGTTGAACTTTTTTTAGAGAGGGTAAGGGGTTCAGTCATTCAAGGAGTGGTTTGGAGTATAGCTGCTGCTCTTCCAAGTCAAGAGGAGCCAGCTAAGGTGGTTTGGGCATCTGGTTCCGATGCTTCCTAGACACCTTCCTGGTGGGGTTTTCCGGGTACGTTTAACCAGGGAAGATCCTGAGGAAGACCTAGGACAAGAATATGTTAATTGAGATGTCTCTTGATTGGCATGGGAATGCCTTGTGTGCCTCATGACAATCTGGAAGAGATGGCTGGGGATAGGGCCTGGCGACCCAGATAAGCGGTAGATGATGGGTGGATGGACAAACCTCAGTTCTCATGACTTCTCATTGGGAAACATGTATCCTTATTCCTTTATCAGGGCAATGGACCAGATACAAAGTCGCCAGTTTCCATCTCCATCAAGGTTATCACGAGAACACCTTTCAAGATTTGTTGATTTTGGGCAGTGGGCAGCTATTCCATCTGTTGTCAATTTGTGCTTTTTACTGCGCCGTCAGTTTTCATAACTCCAGATTTAAAAAAAAACAAGTCCTGCTTGACTGTGCCATCAGCCTCTAGCTTTTTATCATTCCTTCAAGTGGACATATATAAATACTCATGGGATCCAAATATGTAACGTTGGGTGAGGATAATGTTGAGTGACTTGCTTTGGGTGTTATTAGATCCTCCTACAAGGGTGATACTTTTCTTTATAACTAAAAAAAAACAAGATGGAACAAAAAGAGCTTTGCATTGATCATCCTGACCTCAATCACTTCACAATAAAGAATCAATATCCATTTCCTCTCCATTTCTTGACTGCCTTAGATGGATCCTGGATCACAGTGCCCATCAAGTAACCCAAGTAACAAAAGGATTGTCCTTAAGAACAGTTATTTGAACTTTACCAATTGCTGCACAGATACCTCAGTGGAGTGAACAGGGGGTTCTGTGTTTCCCATTTGGGCTTGCACAGGCACAATAGCATAAGTGAATAGCCCAGTGAATACTAAGCACAAAGGGGGGAAAGCAGCAGAGTGCAGTGGTGACTATTTGTAAAACCAGAAGACAGAACTTTGATGGTAGAGTGCTGCCCAGGTGAGTGTTGTTTATACAGTGATTTAATCCTTTTTTCTCTGGTTTCTTAGCTTTTGTTTTGTAGATTCCCTTTGTGCTTTCAAAAAGCTTTCAAGCTATACACGTGAAGCAGGCAGGCAAGGAATGATGTGGTGAAGCTGTGGTCAGGAGTGGATTTGTAAAAAAAACATGGCACAAGGAAAGTAGGGGAAGTAAGATTTATTACCAACCTTATTTCTTGTTAGTTGTTGGTCTCTGCAGCCAAATAAGAAGGGGTGAAATTTAAAGAGTTTGAGAGTGAAAGAGCCTCAGCTATAAAGTGAAGCGTGAATTGCGCACACTGAAAAGTTACTGAATGTGTCTGTGTATTCCCACAACCAAATTCTGAACTCCATATTTCAGGTCTGGCAAGTCCTGTCTTTGCATATTACTTTCATCTTTTCAGAGTACTGCAAAAATTCAATTCTTGTACGTTAGTCTCTTATTTTGTGCAAAATGCTGAATGTTTTCTTTGTCCAAATGCAAGACGGTGTAAATATGGTGCGTTAAGTGTGTTAGACACGTCTTTTACAGCATGTTTTTGAGGAAAATAGATGTTGGATGTTATATGTTAAATATAACAATATTTTGTTACAATTTCTCATGTGTGGGGTTGCATTAGTGCTTCAACATGGATGTTCTGTATTGAAATCCAAGATACAATATAAAATTACACTAGTGTTATGGGTTGATATACTGTACCGACACTTTCCAAAAAAAATGAATAGCATGAAAAAGTTTATTAATTTCCATAATTCCATTTAAAAAGTTAAACTTTCATAGATTATAGATAAAAAAAATTCCAAAAAATTAGAAATACTTTTAAATACTTTTAAGAAATACAAATTTTGCAGGGAATGAATGTTTTAAACAAAGTGTAACAGACTATTCATCTACTAAACAGTAGAGGTGTGGAAGAGAATCCAAACTGTTTCCAGGTCCAGTGTGAAATATCCACAGTCGGTCATGATTTGGGGTGCAATGTCCGGTATAGGTGTTGGTAAACTCTGCTTTCTTAAATCCAAGGTCACCGCAACAGTCTACCAGAATGTTTTAGAGGACTTCATGATTCCTTCTACTGAGGATCTGTATGGAGATGCAGATTTCATCTTCTAGCAGGACCTGGTTCCTTCCCATGCTGCCAGAAGCACCAAAACCTGATTTGATCCCCATGCCATCACAATGCATGACTGGCCAGCAAACTCGCCGAACCTAAACTTCACTGAGAATCTATGGGGTATTCTCATGAGGAAAATGAGGGGCACCAGATCCAACAACAAAGAAGTGCTGAGATATTTGAAAGTACCATATTTTGATTGTTTTGTTGTGATTCTAATTTCTTTCTGCAAAAACTGAAAAGTAGTTTGGGCTGATTTCTCCATAGTATTCTAATTCTTTGAATTCCTGTTTTGTGGGTTTTATGAGCTGGAATCCTAAATTATGTACAAATAAATACTTGAATTGATTACGTATTAAAGCATGTTAGCCGTGAAAAAGTTTAAATTTTTGAATGGAATTATAGAAATTTATCAACTTTTCCATGATATTCACATTTTTTTGGAAAGGGTCTGTATATGGCCGTCCAGCTCTGCTGTTTTTATATCGGTTTTAGCAGGAAAATGCCAGGCTTTATTATTTTACAATAACATGGCTTTATTAACATTGTGAGTGAAAAAGTGGGTGTGAGTCCCATTCTGTTAAGAGTTGGCTGACACCCTCCTAATTAGACTGTTTCTTTGCTCCTTTAAGTTTAGTTACTTGACTCATCTCCTAGGTTTGTTCCACCATGGACATTTACACCTCCTGTTAGGTGCACGAGCGTTGTGCGTTGGATGATCCAGAGACGGATCATCCCACGCACAACGCTCGGGCACCAGGTGCCATCAAAGTTACAGAGCCTTTGTGTGTGGGTTTTTTATCCTGGCGATCCTAATCAGGGCTAACGTGCACCCAGCTGCAGCTTCCTTATTTAAGGAGCTGCTCTGTGGCTGGTAATTGCAGCAGCCTTGAATTTGCCACCGTATGGTTCACACTTGCTAGTGTAGGGTTAGTGGGTACGACTGGGCCCGTTTAGAGGGGTCAGCCGTGGTACCGTCAGGAGGTATTTCAGCTCTCTGTTAAGCAGGAAAAGTATTTTACCCTAGGAGTTGCTGGGACCTCTGTAGACTAAGGCCTACCAATCAGCAATGTGTCGTATGGGACCCGAGCCTGCATCTTAGCCTTTATGGTGCTCCCTTCAGTGGTAATCCTGCTAAGTGCTCAGCTCTGACTCAGCAGACCCGGGTTTGAGACCAGGTGACTAAAAAAATATCAAATTGTGTTTTTTCCTTTTGTCTAATTGCTGTCTTTCCCCTTCCCCTCTTCTTCTAAGTTTTAGGTGCAGAGTGGGGAGGACGTCCACCTCTTGAGTGGAGAAACTGCATTTGCGTCCTGCTCTTAAGTCGTGGAGCCTCGTTGGCTCAACCTGCTTTAACTCCCCAGTGGCGCAGCAGTAGCCCTCTGGTTTAGGGATTGGTAGCCCGGGGTTCTAATCCACCCCTTTATGTTTGAATAAATTTTCAGTTCCGTTCTTAGCGCAGTTCCATGTCCGAGTCCACTTTTCGTAGACTCTTTTTCGTTCTTTGACCTTTGAGTTTGCTACTAAATAAAAGAACCCCTTTTTGTTCATCTGTATCCTTGTGTCCTGTTTAACTCGTAACACCTCCTGATGCAGAAAAAGGGCCTTCTGCATCATGAAGTACCACACTCACCCAGCACATACATTTTTTTTTTAAATCCCGCTCCCCTCAGGCAGGAGGCTGCAGAGCATGAAGTACAAAACAACAAGACTGAGAAGCAGCTACACACCAGAAAGAGGTGAGACTGAACTCTACATTGCAAAAAAAAAAAAAAAAAAAAAACACTCCTCATGGACACTTTACACTATAACACTTTTCCTCACAGCAACTTTCTCATTATCTCGTTTACATATAACATGCTGCTAAAATTTCACATTTTATATTCTGAGACATTATGGAGATACGGTGTGAGAATTAGCACCTCGCTGTGGTGCTAATTCTCTCTGCAACGTTCACAACTGCAAAATTGTGGAACAAGCTTCCCAACTCTGTCCATAAGGCGGGGTCGCTTGGCATCTTTAAGAAACAAATCCACACATATCCACAAACCCCTGATAACAACAAATTTAAAAAGGGTGCACAGGATAGGATAATGATCAGGTTTGAATATGCTACAGTGTATCTGTTTTTTTCATAACTACTGACTTGTGTTCTCATTTGTAAGCCATCCATCCATCCATTATCTTCCGCTTTATCCTCCACGTTTTGGGTGCTGGACAGATACACCCAGGACAGGGCACACACTTACTCACACAGATGCACACACAAACACACTCTCTATATGGGGCAATTTGGAGAATTCAATTGACCTTGATCGATGTTTTTGGACTGTGGGAGGAAACCAGAGAACCCAGGGGAAACCCATGCAGAGTGGGATTCAAATTGGGAATCCCAAGCGCTGAGAGGCGCACGTGCTAACCACTAAGCCACTGTGCCGCCTTCATTTGTAAGTCGCTTTGGATAAAAGCATCCACTAAGTACTAAGTGTACTGTTTATGTAAAGTAATTGTTCATTTTATATCTTACATATCTAAAATCATATATTTTACATTGCTTATATTTTATATTTCACATTTTCTATTTTATACTATATCTAATATTTAAAATTTAAAATTAAAATTTTACTTTGATAGAAATAGGGGGAAATTGAATCCATGAGCCACAATTACGTTTCATTTCATGTACCACATTTTGCAAATGAGTCCTCCTGCATCATAAAATACTACACACACCCAGTACACCCACTTTTTGTCCCGCTACCCTCAGGCAGAAAGCTGTAGTGCATTAAGTACAACATAAGTTTTATAGCAAAAAAAATAAATAAATGAATACACTCCTCATAGACACTTTACACTACGACACCTTTCCTCAGCACGTTCACATTATCTCATTTACATATAACATGCTGCTAAAATTTCACTTTTCATATTCTGCCGGTAATTTTATATTTTAAAGCATCATATAGCATTGCTGCTATATTTTATATTTCTATTTTAAAATGCTGCTGTATTTTAATATTTAACATTTTAGATTTTATTTCAAATTTCAATTTTACTTTGAGGGCAGCACAGTGGTTTAATGGTTAGCACGTTCGTCTCTCAGTGGTGGGGATTCCAAGTTCGACTCCAGATCTGGGTGGAGTTTCAATGTTCTCCCTTTGTATGCATATTTTTCCTCCAGGTTCACAGGTTTTCTGCCACGGTCCAAAAATATTAATTTAAGGTTAATTGAAAGCCCTAAATTGCCCCATATATATTGTGTGTGTGTGTGTGTGTGTGTGTGTGTGTGTGTGTGTGTGTGTTTGTGTGTCTGTATCTGTGTGAGTGAGTGTTCCCAGCGATAGATTGGTGCCCTGTCCTGCCCAGCGCCCAAAACTTTCTCCCCTGGATGGACATGGGGAACCCCCCCCCCCCCCCCCCCATGACTTTAGTAGAAATTTTTAATGTAAAGGGGAAGATAATGAATAACTGAATAAAAAAAAACTGAATTCTATTTTGATAGAAATTGCTTAGAGTGAAACTGGGTCCGTGAGACACGATTTCGTTTCCTTTTTTATGTACCACATGTGATGCAAATGACAGTCTCCTGAAAAACTTGAATAAGGTTTGCCCGATCTCTAATAGATGAGAGATCCTTTAATTTATTTCACATGCTGCTTTAGGTTGTTTGTTTTGGTTTGCATTTGCATACTGAGCTTTATTAAAGAAGCATTACTGCTGATGGTACTGGCCTCTATTCTTGTTGCTACACTACCATGAAGCGGCGTCGTAACATTCACATTACATATTTCCTTTTGTGTTTTACTTATCATGTAACACCTGTGCTTTCATTCTTCAGTTATGTTATTCAAATCTTCTTTTTGTTAGGTTGTTTGGTTCATTTTGTTAGCAGTTGTCAGGTTGAATTCTTTCTTCTTCACTGCCATGGCATCTTATTAGTGATTAACCTTCCCAGGCTGTAATCCTGTCTCCTTGTATTAGTCAGCTAGCCTTTTGTTCCTGTGTTTAACCAGCGAGCCTCGTATTTCTAAAACTAAATTCCACTAAAACTGTCTGTTCCTGCAGATCATCCTGTATAACATCAGGGAAATAAGAACTTTCTTGACTGAACATGCTACTCAGCTGTTGGTTCAAGCCTTCATCCTATCCCTGCTTGATTATTGTAATGCATTGCTTGCCGGTCTCCCAGCTTGCACAATCAGGCCTCTGATTCAAAACTCATTAGCCTCAGAGTTTTGGGTTCAACAAACCCAAGCAAATTCATGTCATTCCATTACTCATCTCTCTCTATTAGCTCCCTATAGCTGCTCGCATTCAGCACAAGGCACAGGACAATCTCTGGATCTGCCTCCTCTTACCTTCACTCTATCTTTCCAAAATACACTCTAACTCGTTCACTGCTCTCTAGTCACTGCTAAATGGTGGAATGACCTTTCCAACTCAGTAATGCTCAGACATTTAGCATTTTCAAAAAACACATTTCATACAGAAGCACTAGATACATTAAAAACCAAACTGGCTAATGTGCGGATTTGATTATACTACAGTGAATTGTGTTGTTATCTCATTTGTAAGTTGCTTTAGGTAAAGGCATCTGTTAAATTATACACTCTAATATGACTAAAAGGTAAAGGTAATATAGATTATAATACACCTATTGGTGCTACTTGGACACGTCATCAGTGAAGAACCCAGGGTCTTAGGGTGTTTCGGGTCTTTGATCATACACCCTCACCTGGGCGACCCGGCTTGTGTCCAAGTGGCGTTATCCCACGTTAGCCCCCTACGGATCCACAGCCATTGTGAGGCCCTCTCTGCAGTCTCAAGAATGTCCTTGATGGCTATTTTTTGAGGGTTCGCAGCAGTGAATGGCCAGCGAAGCCTCTGCATCCAACCTCAACCGGCTCGCAGCGGGTTTTCCAGCCATTGCTCCGGCAGTCTGTACTGAGCTCTGCATACTTGGCCCTCTTAAGCTCGTGTGCCTCCTCAATCCGGTCTTCCCAGGGGGCAGTTAGTTCCAGAACAACCACTTGTTTTGCGGACTCCGAAGTCAGCACCATGTCTGGGCGGAGAGATGTGGTTGTGATGTTCATTGGGAACTTGAGCTGCCTTCCGAGGTCAACTTGAAGCTGCCATTCACGGGCAGAGATAAGGAGTTCCCCTACCACCTTCGGTTGGTTAGTTGGTAGTGCCTTCTGCCCTGCTCTGATAAAGGTTATTAATTGTTTTGGGGCAGCCTGGGTCTTGCTGTGCTGGATTGCTGTGCCAATGGAGTCTGCCAGAGCTTTCAACACTTGGTCGTGGCGTTAGCGGTACTGCCCCTTCCCTAGTGCTCTGGGCAACAGATTAGAATGTGCTCAGGGGTTCCCCTCTTCTGGCACAGCTTTCACTCAGGAGTTTCTACCATTCCCCAGGTGTGCAGATTGGCCGGGCTTGGGAGGATGTCGTACACTGATTGGATGAGAAATTTGATGCGTGATGGTTCTGACCAGGTGATTTTACTGGACTCTGTGTGTTCCCACTTGGTCCATGCTCCTTGTTTAGCCATTCCGGCTGTCTTGCTACAGCGTTCTTCCTCCACCTCCGCATGTATCTCGTCCTGTATCAGCCGGCGCTTTTCCTTTCCATGGGCTAGATCGTACCGTGGCCTTGGACAGGTACCAAGCCCCGCCCTTCCTGATGGATGCCCTTCCCAAGCCCACTAGCATCTTATGCCTTATGCCTCTGCTCTATTGACGGCCTCCTGAGCTTGCCACTTCCTTCCAGTTTTCACGAGGATGCCTGCTGCAGCGACATTTTTGTCTCTGGAGTCCCTATATAACAGCACCTCTCTGGAACAGGTGACTTTGAACTCCTCCGTTAGTCCACTGAAAGGTAGGTGCAGCTTGTTGGAATGGCCATACAAGGCGATGCAGCTCAAGGACTGAGGAAGTCCCAGCCACCTCCTCAGGCACTGGTTGATGGACTTCTCTAGAGCTTCTACAGTTGTTATCGGCACTTCATAGATTAATAGAGGCCAGAGTATTCTCGGCAGGACACCGTACTGGTAGATCCAGGCTTTGAATTTACCAGGTAAGCCAGATCTGTCAATCGTTGTAAGCCAGGTGGACAATTCATTCTTGGTTTGCTGTATGGCAGCTGAGTCCTTCAGGGAGTTGTCAAAGATCTTGCCCAAGCTTCTGACAGGCTTCTCAGTGACTTGGGATTGTTGTTTCTCCCAGAACGAAGTGGAACCTGTCAGACACTTTCCCCTTCCTTAGGACCAGAGACCTGGACTTAGCAGGCTTGAAGCTCATCCTTGACCAGGAGATGAGCCTTTCAAGCCCCTGAAGGAGCCATCTGCACCCTGGAATAGATGATGATGTCACTGTTAGGTCATCCATGAAGGCTCTTATAGGGGGATGCTGTATCTCCAGAGCTTGACTTTGGTCCTCTGCATTCCACCTCAGCAGACTTTACAATCCAGTTCATGACCAATGAGAAGAGGGTTACAGAGATTGTACAGCCGGTAATTATCCCCTTCTCTAGGCGATGCCAAGATGATGTTGTTTGGCCCGAAGAGACTCTCGCGCTGAAGTTGCTGTAATAATCCACAATGAGGCTATGGAATTTGTCGGGAACATGGTGTCTTGCCAGTGCTGTCTCAAGTAGCTTGTGTGGAATAGAACCGTAGGCATTGGCCAAGTTTAGACAAAGAGCTACCAGGTCTCCTTTGCATTCTCTTGCCTAACGGATCAGCTGCGTCACAACACCTGTGTTTTCCAGGCATCCAGGTATTTCTGGGAAACCTCCTTTCTGGACGGAGGTATCAATGTACGCATTCTTTAGGAGGAAGTCTGTCAGACATTGGGACACAATCTTGAAAAAGATCTTACATTCGACACTGAGCAGTGAGATGATACGAAACTGCTCAATGTTACAAGATTCCTCCTCCTTTGCTATCCACACTCCCTCAGCATACCTCCACTGTGCAGCTACCTTCCCTCTGCGCCAGATTACCCTCAGAATCTTCCAGAGACGTTTCTGGAGCTGGGGGCACTGTTTATAGACCTTGTAGGGGACACCGCTTGGTCCCGGAGCAGAGCTGGATCTAGCTGCTCTAATTACTCCTTCCACCTCCTTCAGGGTTGGTTCAGTGGTGATGAATTGATCCCCTGGTTCTGGCGTAACTAACAGTTCCCTACAAGCACGCTTCACTTCTGGCCCAGTAGTTTCTTGGTGAAGCCAAATGGGTTGCCAGTGAAAGCGCAGCGTTTCCGTGCCCTTTCCTTTCCCCTCCTTCGGTGGCACTCTGCCCTTATAATATCTGTAAGTTCTGACAGGGCAATCTGTACCTCGTCCTTTGCTGTCTTGAACTGGCGCCTCAGGGTTTTCAGCTCTTGCCTCAGCTGATAAATCTTGGCTTCTCGTCGGTTTAACTTTGCTGGCTTGCTTGATTCTTGCCTTTCTTTTTGCCAAACCGCTCTGCTCCTATGTTCATGATGATTTTGCACATGATGTGGAGCTTCTGGTCAACACTGCCCTTCGATGTAACTTCCAGGCACTTGTTCACATCAACGTTGAACTTTTTCCACTCCTTGTCATTAACAGCAGGCCACTTCACCATACACTGTTCAGATTTTCTGCTTGTAGGGGGGACTTGTGATGCTTGGAGGTTCCGGGTACTGTGGGGAGATTCCGGACCTGGAACCTCCTCCGTCTCACCAGGTTCTGCAGTTGGCTCAACAAGAACTGTTGTCCGAGATGCCATTCCTGAGCGTTGCTTCACTCTGTCCCTCCTTAAGAAAGGCCATCTTTGCCTGGTGGATCTTCAGGCTCTTTAGGTTTTTGCAGACCTTGCCGCAGATACAGACTGCATTCGTGCTCATAATCCTTTGTCCATTTGCTTGGGTTTTTGCCTGTAGTTCTGTACGAATGGGATGCTCATCATCCCCCCCCTCGGGCATATATACCCTGGGGGTATATCATATATCATATCTTTATATATCAATATAAAGGTAATGTAAATATAATTTTTGCGTTAGCCAGTAAGTATTATATCTCTGTGCCAAGCTTTTTTCAGACAGTGTTCTGTGTTTCAGCTAGGCTTATTCTCATGTGTATAGCTTCAACGTGTTAAGCAGAGAAACAGATGGACCACAGTCTGTAACTTAGTTCTACAAAGTGTATTTGTATAGTAAGTTATTGATATGTACCTAAAGCAGTAGGTCTATTTAACAAAAAGAATGAAATAAAATAGTTTTTTGTCTATCAAATAAATGTTCAAGTAATTATAGATATGACATGAATTAAAATTTTATTGCATATTTTTTGCATTTTTAGGAAGTGTCTGAGTAATGAAGCTTGTACTCTGGTATCATACATCTACATAAACTAGGCTTAAATATAACTGATTGATTTCAGTTACAAGAAAATAAATAATACAGAAATTCAGATATCATGAACCAGAAAGTAAGATTTAATCTCATGCTGTACTCCTTAAGGATGATTATTTACACTGTCCATAAACATAAAACTTAAATTTAGAGAGCAGATATGTAATGTTATCCTGGGACCAACTCCTAAAATACTCCAATGCCAAACAAAGATGTGCCACTGGTGACTCATCTTTGGTGACATCCCACTGACATGTATATAAATATAAGATATGAGTCAGAGCTTAGAACTAGCAAACTATGTACTGTAGGTACTATACCACAGTTAACTGGGGGTATAGCAAAGAAATAAAGGAATTACTGTATAACTCAATAAGAATTGGAGTATATATGAGTGCCTTCACTTTAGTGACTATTAAATAGTAATTTTTTGAAAAAGGTAACCTTGACTTGAATGAGTATATACATTTCAAGATTATATAAAATGACAAATTCTAAATATGGCATGTTTTTAGAATGCACAGGTCTTTGGAATCCTTAACCGATCTTGTTTAAAAAATAAATAAATAAAAATGCTACTGTCCCACTCGTCTACCTGGAGCTAAGAGCGGCTGCGCATAGGAAGCGCAGAGCCGCAGCGCTCTAACGCGCAGAAGGGAGCCAGGCACGCAGGTAGCAGGAACAGAATTTATTAAGGTGTAGTGACACCAAATACACCGGTACATAAAACGAGTGGACATTAAACTAAGACGCGCAACAAGGACGGGAAAACACAGGAAATAAATACACAAACACATCCGACCACGTGCACCAAAACAACCAATAACAAGAAAGAGTTAATTAACTAAACTAATGATAAATGAACATTAATTAACTCAAAAGAACTAAGGGAAACACAGAAACGGTGACAGGTGCCCTAGGCACCTGTTACAGCTACGGAGAATGCTACGGTGTGAGAATTAACACCATGGTGAGGTGTAATCATGTTTTATCATGAACTTTGGCTCATAACAAACAGATAACAGCTAAATTTTGTATACTACTGTTAATTTAGAATGCACAGGATCTTATTAGTCTTGTTTGATACCAAATTATTTTAAATATATATTTTAGAATTTGTTTTGTCATAGGGTTGGCCTATAAGATATGTTCATTCAAAACTTTTAATTACTAATAAACTGGTCTTCCACAGCATAATCTAGTCCAGTTTTTGAATTAAACATTGATTGCAAAGGAATGAGATACAGGCTTAGTGCTCACTGGGAAATGGGTTGCTGCTTATATTGATGTTTATTTTCATTAATGTACATGGCTTAAAATAATGTTCTACCATGCGTTTCCATGTTCTTCCCGTGTCCGCGTGGGTTTCCTCTGGGTTCTCCGGTTTCCTCCCACAGTCCAAAAACATGGATCAAGGTCAATTGAATTCTCCAAATTGCCCCATATAGAGTGTGTCTGTGTGAGTGAGTGTGTGCCCAGCGATGGATTGGCGCCCTGTCCTGGGTCTATCTGCCCAGCGCCTGAAACGTTCTCCCCTGGATGGGCATGGGGAACCCCACCGCGACCCTAATAGAGGATAAAGCAGAAGATAATGAATGAATATCTATATATTGCAACCTTTACTGGTTGCTGGTGGTATTACCGGCACAGCTGACCTGGACATTATTATTTGTCATTTGTGAAGATCTTGTATTTAATTAATTCAGATAAATTTTCTGGTTAATCGGATCTATCTGGTTCATCTGTGTTTCATTTTATCCAAAGCGACTTACAAATGAGACCACCATCAGTAGTTATGGAGAAAACCTGTTATGGAGAAAACCTGTGAATTCACTCAATATGTTTAAAAATCTTGCCTTTCCCAGTATTTAGTGTTGGAACATTGTTTGTCATGTTAATGCTGTGTTGTGGTTGTTTTCACACAGTGTCTTCTGCATTAAAGACTACATTTGAACCACCTACAATACAGGTCTGTCCTTTCAAGCCATGGCATTGGCTGTTTGCAACCCAAACCATGAAAACCAGTTATTACAAAACTGCATTTACTTGTATTTTTACAATTAAATGCATTTTTAAATTTAAGATTTAAAACCATATTAAATAAATCCAAATTAAATATGTATATAAACAAGCCAAATCATAAAATATATATTTATAAATTAGTTATCTCATGATAACAATAAAACAAATAATAATAACACATGTCCTCTCTGGGTTTCCATATTTTTTTGTTGGCAACTTAGAACAGATTGATTTGGAGCCTTTTCGTTTTTGTTGTTTGGCACTTGCAATAATGTTGCTGCAGCATCTTCAGTCAAGTTTAAGAACATAAGTATTACTGCACGAATGATTCACTTCGGTGGCCAGTTAGAGATATCATTTCCCCTGCTTCCAATACTTTTAAAAACAACCTGGCACATTGATAAGAATGTAAATAATTGCAAATAATTGTCAATAATGTTACAGTTATAACAATTGTGAATTTACTAATTGTGAATTTTTCTTTTTTTTCCCCCACTGTGTGTTCTCTTTCACAACTATGCAACATTATAACAGTCAAACCCTCAAGGTGCTTTACAAGTCTATAATTCTTATACACTTTAGCTTATATTGTTCATATGTGCTGTGTGTAAAATTTACTAGCATGTACATTTGACCAGTTTGGCTATAAGTTCATTGTACTTTTTCTGATTTCAACTATTGTGCTCAAGTGACGTTTTAAAGAACAAACACGTTCACAGTAACAATCATACATTTTACAACTTATGTAAAAATGTTTTGAATTTAGTGTTTTTACCATCTTGCTTGGTAAGAATATTATGGCAATTGCGGTAAAGGACTATTGTGTGCATTTTGCCTCCATCAGAGTGGCAGTGACCCCTGCTTTAATGCAATAAAAGAGTGTAACCTTAAGTGGCCTAGCCACTATAGACCAGATGGGGTAGTGGATGGGAAGAATCTCTGGGGGTTGCTTCTTGCAAAGTTCCTTTGTGTGTGTGTGTGTGTGTGTGTGTGTGTGTGTGTGTGTGTGAGAGAGAGAGAGAGAGCGAGAGAGAGAGTGAGAGAGATAGCAAATGGTTTGTCACTAGGGTGCTTAATATTTTACTGCAGACATGTGTGAGCTTTTGTGGAAGTGGGATAATTAAAACATGCTTTTATGTTGACCAAAGGGTCAATGTTTTAAAAAATGTATAAACATGTAACTGTTAAACCTTTTATTTAATCAGTACAACACTCAACATGTAAATCATATTACATATGGAGACATTCCTAAATTCTTGATATCCTTTGATATTACAACATTTCCAATAACGATAATTATAAAAATGTGATGATTAAAATGATTTAGAGCAGATGTGTTTTAGTCTTTAATTGTTAAATTATTAACTATAATAAAACTGTCTGTTTGAAGACTATAGCTTTTTATTTGCACTTGAAGACTATAGCTATTTATTTGCAGTCCCACAATGTGCTACTTGTTGTACCATAAGTGTATGTGTGTGTTTTTTTACTTGCCTTTTTCAAAGTGCATTTATTAAGACATTCTACCTGGAGTCACTGACCAAACTCTACACATAAACTGCTTTCATCAATCTGGCAGCAGACAGAACCTGGCACTGGAAGCAGGACAGCACTACACCTACCATAATCTGTCACTGGAGGAATAAGTGCCAAAGTTCATGCTCAGAAGTGGTACATGGTATTACAGCGATCCTTAAAAAGCCAACACACAACTTGGTAAGCAGCAGTACACTCCTTGTTAATAATGCCACTGCAGTGGTGAAAGTATTCACTGTACAGGAAGCTGATCTCAAAGTGCATTTTTTTGCAGATATTTTTTTTCTAAATGGGTTATACAAATAAAAAGTCATTAAACCATTTAAGTATAAATCTAATATCGTTGAGCAAACCTCTCAATGATAACAGTTCTTTCTTTAAAAATGTAAAAAAATATGAAAATTCACTGTTCCAAATTATTTTAAAAACCTTTTATAAGTTTTATGGGTCATTTGTTAAATTTGCACCATTAAAAGTTCTCAATTAAAATTTAAATTGAAGTGTCAGAACAGGACCAGTAGACAGAACAGTGAGGATAGAGCAGAGCCCAGGGTGTGTGTACAGTGTTCTAATCCTGTGTTCTCTGGTCTTTTTTTTTTTTTTTTTTTTCACAGGTCAGCATTGTTGTTTCAGGAAGCTTTATAGCCAGATATTTGATTGCACTCCACGCCACCAACTCTATCCAATCATAAATGGCGAATTCACTTCCACAAGTAGGGGGTGTTGACTTCCGAGGTATCATTTAATGCAGTGGTTCTTAAACTTTTCAGACCAAGTCCCACCCATTATTAAACCAAAACTTTTAAGTACCACCTTTTTCGTCATGGAACAACATATGGCAAACATCAATTAGGTGTAAATTTAAAGCAATAACGTATGAGAGGACGTGGCATTATTGTGAATAAATCACAAAAAAGTGGTATTTTTCAGGTGCGATACATATCAGGGTACAGTTATACCTCCTATTTTTTATCCTTAAAAAGCCAACACACAACAGACTCTTTGTGAATGGTCACTGCAGTTTCACTGTACAGGAAGCTGATCTTAAAGCACTTTTTTTTACAGATAAATGCAGATTTTTCTAAATGCATTATACAAATGAAAACCATTAAACCATTGAAGTATAAATAAAATTTTATTGAGCAAACGTCTCAATAATAACAGTTAATTCTTAAAAAATGTAAAAATATGAAAATGCACTGTTCCAAATTATAAGCATAGTTAAAAAAAACATTTAAAAACAGTTTATATAAAACTAAAAATGGCCATCACTTTTTATTTGCACCTTTTAAAGTTCAAAAGCAGCCATTGACACAAAGGTATTTTTGGCAGCATAAGATAATACATTGTGATCATGATTGCACAAAACTAATCAGTAAACAAGACTATTTGAAAATTAGTCATCATATTTGTCTGTCTGTTGTCACTGCAACCGTTTGTGCTGGTTAGAGGTGGCCAAATAGTAGGTTTGTGCACAACAACAAGCCTTTGAAAGATGCTAAACCTTGAGGTTCGCAGAACTCCGGAGGCACATGCAGCTTCCAATACCGTTTGCTGTTTTGTAATGCCATTTTAGCAGCTGCTCTCTTAATCCGATAATATTTTCTTGCAGAAAACTTGTCTGAGGCATAGCAATATTTGATGTTTTTCTGCCTCAGAGAGATCCTTTTTCATTCCTACTGTATATTGCTTGAAATCTGTAGCCTGCTTTGTAATGTGGAACATCCTTCTTAAATGGTTTTACTTTGATTGGGCTCACTTAAATCCAATTTCTGTAATAATTTGAATGAGGTGTACAGTATTTACAAATGCTATTCTGATGGCTGGTGGATCTGCTGTCATGCTGTATCCCTGTCACTGCTGCTATCACTCTCCTTACTTCATGCCCTGCCCCTGCATATCAAAGCTGCCCAACAATCATTAGCAGAATCTCCTGTCGGTTTGTTAGTTACCCCCAGTGGTGCTACAATTCTGCCACAATTCCCCACCGACCCTTTCATAATGTCCTGCTTGAGACGTGCTTGAGAGTTGGAGGGTGTGTAAGTCCTGCAGCGGCAAGAGGAAGAATGATCAGTTAAGACTGGGATGATTTTGTCACATTTGAATCATCTCCTTGCATTTGAGGTCGGGATGCTGTGTCATGATGTCACGCAATTAACCACCCCCAAAGATTTGTAAAAATTAAATTGATATGTCACCTTACTAAATGTAAAGTGTCAGAACAGGACCAGTAGACAGAACGGTGAGGATAGAGCGGTGCCCTGGGTGTGTGTACAGTGTTCTAATCCTGTGTTTTCTGGTCTTTTGTATTTTTTTTTTTTACAGGTCAGCAGTGTTGTTGTCAACAGTGAAGCTTTATAGCCAGATCTTTGCTAACACTCCACGCCACCAACTCTATCCAATAAGAAATGACAAATTCACTTTAACAAAAAGGGGATGTTGCTTTCCAAGGTATCATTTAATACAGTAGTTCTTAAACTTTTTAGACAAAGTACCACCCATTATCAAACCAAAACTTTTAAGTACCACATGTGTTTGTCGTCATGGAACAACATATGGCATACATGAATTAGGTGTATATTAAAGCAATAAGGTACGAGAGGGCTTGGCATTATTGTGCATAAATCACAAATAAAGAGGTATTGTTGGACATTACGTAGCAAAGTACAATTACACCTCCTTCCTATGATTTATTCACATCATCTCAATACACAACCTCGATGAAACGGCGGCTTAGTGGTAAGCTTGATCGTCTCTCAGCGCAGGTGATTCCAAGTTCGAATCCCAATCTTGGTGGAGTTTCCATGTTCTCCCTGTGTCCACATGGGCTTCCTACAGGTACTCTAGTTTCCTCCTACAGTCCAAAAACGTGAATTCAAGGTGAATTGGATGTTCTAAATTTCCCTTTATAGTGTGTGTTTGTATGTGTGACTAAGTGTGTGCCCAGCGATACATTGATGCCCTGTCCTGGGTGTGTCTGCCAAGTACCTGAAACGTTCTCCTTTTGATGGGGATGGGGAACCCCCACCACGACCCTAGTAGAGAATTAAATATAATGAAAGAATGAATACACAACCTCGAGTGTCTTATTGCTTTTATAAAACAGTTACAAACACTATAGTAAAAAAACAAGGTTTGTTTCATAATAATAATCTGCTAATAAACTGGACTTTTGCGAAGTAATCTAGTCTGCTTTCATCTTTCTGGTATCTCTAACAATCAAATATTGCAAACTAGTGGTCAAATAACAGAGCGCAGTTTATAAAATATATCAGGAAAAATATGTATTGGCCGCACGGTTGCTTAGTGGTTAGCACATTCGCCTCTCAGCGCTAGGGATTCCCGGTTCGAATCCCAATCTGGGTGGAGTTTCCATGTCCAAGTTAAGTTCAAGTTATTTATTTATATAGCGCTTTTTACAACAGTACATTGTCATAAAGCAGCTTTACAGAATGAAAAGCCTTTAAACCCCCAAAGAGCAAGCCGAAGCGACAGTGGCAAGAAAAAACTCCCTTTTATGTTGTTATTCAAGGAAGAAACCTTGGGAGGACCTTGGGCTCTCCCTGTGTCCGCGTGGGTTTCCTCCGGGTTCTCCAGTTTCCAAATTACCCCAAATAGAGTGTGTATGTGTGCGTTTCTGTGTGAGTGAGTGTGTGCCCAGCGATGGATTGGCGCCCTGTCCTGGGTGTATCTGCCCAGTGCCCGAAACGTTCTCCCCTGGATGGGCATGGGGAACCCCCGCGACCCTAATATATGATAAAGCAGAAGATAATGAATGAATGAAAATATGTATTGTATGTCCACACCATTATCTGGCATACCACGTTGTGCTACAGGAACAATTGATTTAATACTATGCCTGTTATGTCGAATGTGCACATGCCCTGTGGTATTTCAAATTGGTTCCAAAAATTTTATTTTAATACATTTTTTCAAACTATTAGTGTCACAAAGATAAAATTGTGTCCAGTAATGACCACAATTACCACCATGAAGTGAACATGACTGCTAATTTAACTGTTCACAGTAACATATATTCAAGTTCAAATTTTTGTTACCATTCCAACCATATACAGTGTTGAACAGAACTGAAGTAATGGTCTTCCATTAACAAGGTGCTACGTAGAATAGTAAACTACACAACACAATATAAAGTGTGTGTGCAGTAAACATGAGTAATACATAATTACAATAAAAACAAAAGTCAATTTACAATATACAAAACAATAAACATTCAGCATGTTAGGACAGTACAGGTGGCCCACACCTAGTAGTTTGAGCTGTAAGGTGCAAATGTGTCCATTTGTTGTATAAATTTTAAGTTTATTTATTGTGCAATATTCATGTATAGTATTCATGTCTGTTTTATTCCTATTCATGAAGTTTTTAAACCCATATTTCAACCTTCCTTTTTGTTTTCCTGGATTTTAGGAAAATTAAGTCAATATCTGTAGGTTCTGCAAAGTCAGGAATGAACCTTCTTGATACTGTGGTTTTCTTTAAACATTGTTCTTTGCTATTCTAGACACTGTTTACAATAAGCTCACTATTCTTTAGAGGGATAGGCAATGGGCAGGGATTGGGGGGGGGGCTTTCTAAGTCAGTTCATGTATTGCCAGAGAAAAACAAATGCCCTTTGTGTTAAGCTACAATCATCTAGCAAAGCCAGACTTACTCTAGCAAACCATCTGCTTGTTGTTCCTGTACCACAATATATTTCTTTGCCCTGTTATATTATATTTATTTTTTACATAGCATATTTAAATTTATTATTCTATTGCTTCAAAGTAAATATAATATTATGATAAATCAAACAAACACTGGACAAAACACTATCTGATCAAGTCACTCCACTACTCTCTCCATTTGCTCCCTTTAGCTGCTCGTATTCAATACAAGCCACTGACTCTGGCCTACAGGACAATTTCTGAAACTGCCCCTCTTTTCCTTAATATATTTTTTCAACTTGTTCTCTTTGCTCTAGTGATGAATGTTGCCCGGTGATTCCACCTCACCGTGGAGCTAATTATCACTCTGTAGCATTTACTACTGCAAAATTGTGATACGTTCATCCCAAATCTGTCTGTAAGGCAGAGTCATGAGTCGGGGTGGGGGGTGCAGAATAGGATAGTGATAATTCTAGAGTGTAGCTGTTTTCTCTGTAACTACTGATTTGTGTTGTTCTAATTTTTAAGTCACTTTGGATAAAAGGGTCTGCTAAATGACTAAATGTAATAAAAATGTATAAAATAATTATTACAAGCTGTTTTTCTGTTACCTGAACTACTGAGGTATGTGCAGCTTGCTACCTGGTTTGACCTTCAAATAGTGGTCACTGAGGCGGAGAAAGCAGATCACATGAAGGCACTGCATAGAGAAGCTTAGTAATATGCAGAACAGTGAGGCTAATATTACCAATGCTTCTGGTTTTAGTCAAAACTTAATCTTCTGCATTTTTATCCATCTGAACCAACAAATTTATTTAAAGCTTTACTGAAACATCTGGTATAATGTGCATCTTCCTGGTCTAACATGTAGATGCTATGCAGGAAAAATAAGGTCATTTAAGCAATACCAGTGCTGTTGAAACATGACCTGAATTAACTCTAATACCTAAATAACTTATGTCTGATCAAAAAAAAATTTTTTTAATTATACAAAATGTGGTGGTTTTAAAAATATTCCTTGTGAAACACCATAATTTTTGTTTATATGGTTAGAACATTCATTATTTACAAATGATCTATCAAATAGGATTTGAGCAAATTGAATGCAGATCTATTTATCGTTAGTTATTATTTTTAACAGGCTTACAACATTTAGAGTAAATCTTCAAGCAAAGTTGGGTCCATTTGTTGGTGGATTACACAATAGAATATGTTACAGGATTTAAGATTTACAGTGTGTAAAATTAGGAAAATTCCTGAAATTTTTGCTGGTAATCATAGAGAGGACATGTGACTCTTATTTAGTAACATTTTAGCCCTAGCTGCATGTCTATAATGTCCTTCTATGCAATCTTGAACAATTCTCATTTATTCCATCTCTATTTACATGAACCTGGGAATTTCATTTACAGCATGTGTTTGTTTTAAAAAACCTTAATTCAAAGTGATCAGCTGTACTCTTTGGGTTTTGGGATGTGATGTCTGTTTAGCATTTAGTTTGGTTAAGTATTGCATAAATAACATAGCAGTAGTAGGAATAATAATGTACTAATTTTTAATTTCTAATTATTCGATAATGACTAAATCAATAATTAACACCATATGCAACAATGAAATTTAAAATGTGTGGCACCAACCTCATTCAGAGCTATAAAATTAAAGAAGCTTGATGGTTCATTATACACACTTATGTTATAAGTTCTTTTACCGCATACGACTGTTTCTTACTTTTGCTGTAGTAATGTTACTTCATACCATTACTTGAATGTTTATTGTTTACTGTACTGTGTATCGTCCTGTATTTATTGTGATCCTTGTGTTTGCACACGTGCACTTTATGTTGGTTGAATAGTAGCTGTTATGTGTAGCACCTTGTTCCTGGGGAACGCTGTCTCGTTCCACATATAGTGTACTGTACTTTATATTGTGGAATAAATAAAATAAAATAAAATACTTGAATAAAATACTTGAATACTTGAATGCTTCAACAAACTTCCTAATAGTTCATGGTTTTGCTTTCTAAATCGAAATAGGTTGGGATCTAATTATTGTGGGTGACTTCTGATGGTTTATAGACATTTGGACCATTCTCTCTGCTGCCTGGCTTTAATTCTAGGTTGTCAATTCCTAGTACTATTTTGACAATATACACCACTGGCAATGTTATGTGACAAAGCGCAGCATTCTCCCACAAGAGGTGGATTTTATTCAATTTTAAAGGATTAGCCCCACTTTTAAAAGTTGAACTGACCATGAAGCAGCAATTGGAAGTTGGCTCTCAAAAAATGGTAAAGCAATATGCCATTTATGTGAACTACAATGGTTGAGCATTAGTGTAATTTTGTCGATTTGGGGAACTTTAAGGCTACCTTGGTGGAAGCCAAGATGAGGTTTATTCCATACATCCATTATCTTCCGCTTTACCCTCTATTAGGGTTGCGAGCTTCCCCATGCCCATCCAGGGGAGAACGACTCGGGCGCTGGGCAGATACACCCAGGACAGGGAGCCAATCTATCGCTGGGCACACAGTCACTCACACAAACACGCACACAAACACACTCTATATGGGGTAATTTGGAGAATTTAATTTACTTGATCCATGTTTTTGGACTGTGGGAGGAAACCGAAGAACCCGGAGGAAACACACGCAGACACGGGGAGAACATGCAAACTCCACCCAGATTGGGATTCGAACCAGTAATCCCTAGCGCTGAGAGCCGAACTTACTAACCACTAAGCCACCGTGCCGACCCTGAGGTTTATTATAATGAAGTAAAAGATGACAACATCTTATCCACAGACTGAGGGGCTTGTGAAACACATGGTAGCTCAGTGATTAGGGTGTTGGGCTATCAATCTATAGGTTGTGGGCTCAAAAATGCTCTGGCCGAGATCCTCTTCTGCCCAGAGGGTCACCCTGATGCTCCTAATATTTTGCACTGAGCTCAGAATACTGTTAGTGTTTAGAAGCTGGCAATGAAGAAGGATGCACATTAGATGAATAGAACATTAATAGCTCAGTGTGCTTTCTTTTTTGGGAGCGGGGTGGGGGGTCATGGACATGGAACCGGTCATTGTGAGACTGTAGTGCAAGTGCAGCACATCTGCTCTACATAGTTGGGTTGCTTGAGTTGCCCATAACTCACACCTCTTAGAGAACTGAGAACCTTGCTATAGATTATTAGAGGGGGTGGGGAATTGTTACAAACACACACACAGTATATTCTCACCTCCTTTACACCTTTGTTACAATATAAAAAAAAAGTCAGGAAATAGGAAATTTCTAATCTAACACTAAAATTATTTTTTAAAAGGATGTAAATGAAGTTGTAACTGTACATAAAGAATTATAATTATAATAATTATAAGTCATAATAATAATAATAATAATCATCATCATCATAATAATAATCATAATAATTTGCCTCCTGTATCTTTTTATTACCAACCGCTCGTGTTGGACATTTTTCCGTAATCCTGAAAGGTTGAGGCATGGTGACTTGGTGGTTAGCACGTTTGCCTCTTTGCGCTGGGAATCTATGGGTATCTGGTGGAGTTTCCAGGTTTTTCTCGTGTCCATGTGGGGTTTTTTCCACCTGTGTTTGTGTATGCCCAGTGATGGATGTATCTGCCCAGTGCCCAAAACTCTCTCCCCTAAATGGGCACAGGGACTCCAAACCCCCTTCCCCCAGTGGGATAAAGATTACATTTACATTTTGTAATTTAGCAGACGTGGGTTTCCTCCGGGTTCTCCGGTTTCCTCCCACAGTCCAAATAAGAATTAGCATCAGGGTGAGGTGGAATTATGAGGTGACATTCATCACTATAGCAAAATGAATGAGCTGGAGTGTATTATTTAAAAAAATAGATTGATGGTAAGAGGGAGCAAATCCACAGATTGCCTTGTACTGAATGCGACCAGCTACAGGAAGTCAATGGACACAGAAAAAATGTGGAGTGACGTGTTTGCTTGTGTTGGTTGAAGTGAAGTTGGGCTGCAATTTAAGTACATTTGGTTATTTAGCAGACACTTTTATCCACGGCCGCGGCACATTGGCTTAGTGGTTAGTACTTTTGCCTCTCAGCGCTATTCTAACCGATTCCCGGTTCGAATTCCAATATGGGTGGAATTTCCATGTTCTCACCGTGTCTGTGTGGGTTTCCTCCGGGTTCTCTGGTTTCCTCCCACAGTCCAAAAACATGGATCAAGGTCAATTGAATTCTCCATATTTTATTCATAATTGAAATTGCCCCATATAGATTGTGTTTGGATTGGCGCCCTGTCCTGGGTTTAACTGTCCAGCGCCAGAAACATTCCCCCGCAAGCCTAGTACAGGTTAAAGCGGAAGGTCATGGATGGATGGATGGAATAACAGGAGCCCCTTGGTTGAGGTCAGAACACAGGGTTGATACAGCATCCCTGGGGCAATGAAGGTTAAGCCTCTTACTCAATAACCCCACATTGGTAAATTCAGTGGACCTGGAAGATAAGTGAAAGATAATGAATGAATGAATGAATGAATGAATACATTTGTTATTGTTATTCAGATAAAATATAAGTTATTTTAGAGTGTAGAGAAAGCGTTAAGCCCTGTTATTTTTGCAATAAACACGTAATTCATTAATTGTATGTGAACTGGAGTCCTGGCAATATTGACGTCATTGACGTGCAGAGGAGTGAGAGAGGGAGTGCGAGCGTGCGGGGGGAGCGAGCGAGGAGACGGAGCTCAGAGGCAGCCATCTTACAGCTATTACCCTCACGCGCACTGAATGTCTTGGATATTGGGGTTTCCACAGCGAATAGCAGAATATTATTAGAGGCTATATATCTTCAAGATTATAGTGCGTCAAAAAAGCAGACGGAATGCGGAACCGCCGGTCCGGATTTTTGTGCTCAGCGGGCGGACTCCTGCTGCTCGTCGGTCTGTGCGCGGCGGAGGCTGCTAAAGGTGAGTCGAGATTTATTCCTGTTTATCCTGCACATGTTCTGCGTCTTAGATCCCACTGTCGTCAAAAAGGGCGTTAACAATCGAAATGCTTTCTTTGTTGAAAATCCTAATCCGTACTGACATTCAGCCCGCTGGACACCAAAGATGCTGTGCTGTCGGCATTGTAGGAAAGCAGATCGATGGTGCATCCTGATAATTCTAAATGATCTCAGCTTAATAATAAGCCAATATAATATTACAATACGCGGACCGGCGTACGTTTGGAACTCACTGTGATTTATCATCAGATTTAAGCCTATTAAATAAAGTCGACGTTACACGAATCTCCGCCAACACCCTGAAGCCGGCCTTTTACACGGGCTTTGGCTGTAGATTTGAAACAGCTTTCTTTTCTGAATGTTTTATTTTCTTTTCAAAATTTAGTTTGCTACTATCAAGGCTAGTATTAAGGTCAAGTCACGGTGAAGTTTCAAACTCAAACAACGTTATGCACCCTAAGAGGGGAAGCTATATGCGCATTGCAGATTATTTCCCATGCAGAATATGTGAAAGCAGACAAATATGCCAGTGATGATGGTGATGATGATGGCTGCAATGCCACTAGGCCTGGTTGCAGGTGCATAGGCAGATGGTAACATAACACCAATGTCAGAAAGAGTGCATTGTGTACTGTAAGCTTTCATCAGTACAACAAATCAAGAAACATGTCTGGCTAATGGAACACAGAAGCAGCAAATTAAGTAAAAAATACTTGTACATAAAAAAAATATTTTATATGAATTACATTGGCTTTACAGCAAAAGGGTTTGATTCCAAAGGGAAACGAGGACAGTTTTCTTATTGGGGTTTGCATGTTCTTTCTCTCTCAGTCTGGGTTTGTTCTGGGGGCTCCAGTTGCTATTTACAGGTCAAAAAGACACTTGTGGGTAAATAAAAAATACAAAATGTCCTATATGTGTTAATGTATTGTGTGTGAATGCATTTATTTGTTTCTGCACTGGGATTGGTCAGGCCCTGTCCAGAGTGTGCCCTTCTTTTTACCCTCCAAACACTGGGATAGGCTTCAGCATCCCCTGTGGCCCCACAGGAATTATGTAACCTTTGTTGACCTTGGTCAGTAGTTAGGCATAAATTTAAAAACATGTATACAATTTAAAAATGCTGTGTGAAAATTCAGCTGATTTGATCAAGTTACTTAAATGAATACAAAGTTTGTAAAAAATAAATTACACATGTTAGTATAGTCAAAAACTGTGATAAAAGATCTTGAACAGAATCATAGTCATCATAATCATAATCATAATCATAATCATAATCAAGTGTATTGACAAGGAATTGGTAGATGGTAAAAATTGTGTAGCATAATGTAGTTGCCATGTGAGGCAGCTGGGAATGCAGGGCCAGAGGCCAGTGGTCCAGTCAGTATTTAGGTTGTAACTTTTGATAGCAACTCCTACCATGGCTCACTGGGGATTATTGTTTTTTTTAAAGGTTATCTTTTGTTTGAACATTATTTCCTGGGTTTCAGTTTTTACTTCATTCTGAGATAAAGTGTATAAGATAATAGCTGTTGTGTAGGCAATTAATGATCTATAGACATTAAAAAAACTAGAACTTTTTGTTGCTTTACCTGAGATAATATCTGGCATCCTATATATGACATTAAAAATGCAGCTCCTGATACATACATACATTAAAATAAGGGCAGCACAGTGACTTAGTGGTTAACATTTTCACCTTTTGGCATCCAGGTTCGAATACCAATCTTTTCATGTTCTTCCTGTGTCTGCATGTGCTTCTTCTGGGTTCTCTTGTTTACTCCCATAGTCCTAAAACATGGATTTAAGAAGGTAAATTGAATGCTCTAAATTGCCCCATGTAGTATGTGTTTGTGTTTGTGTTTGTGTGTGTGTGTGTGTGTATGTAAGTGAGTTTGCTCAGAGTTAGATTTGCGCCCTGTCCTGGGTGTATCTGCCCAGCTCCCGAAACGTTCTCCCATGGATGGATATAGGGACCCCCCCCTCCCCCCCGCAACACTTAGCAGAGGATTAAGCAGAAGATAATGAATGCATGAATATTACAGTAAAAGGGTAGATCCATGCATTAAAGCCAGATTGTTTTAGTATTAGGTTTGATAATACTACAGTGCTGCTGGTTCTTCCTTAACTACTGACATGTGTTGTTTGTAAGTTGCTTTGGATAAAAGTGTTTACTAAATGTAAATGTAGGTCTGCTATACGCATGTCATGTAAAGTTGTTTTTGTATGACAGTTCCTTACTTTTTGTCTCAACTCTGTAGACATACATCTATGTATATAGAGGACAATAAAATACATAAAGCCTCGTGTTTACAGTATTGTTCGTGTTCATTGAGGAAGCTTGCACTTTTTCAAATGGTATACCTTTTCATAGTGTCTTGTGAAGAGCTCTCAAAAGAGTATTGTTCCTCTCCCACCCTAGTGAGAGAATAGGGCAGAACCCAGGCTATTGAGAAATGACAAAAGTATACAGCGTTCAGACAAAACTGTCTTTTTTCAAGTAGGCATTCATCAAATTGTACACACACATATCAATACAGATATTTGCTTCTTAAATGAAATGTCCTGTTGCAACACATCCCAGTCAGTTTTAAATTACGATTTTGGCTAGTTCTTATTGAAAACTATCTTTTTGCCTTTAGCTTACTATTTTCTGTAATAGAAATGTTATTATAATTAGGGGGTTATATAATACAATAAGCCAAGTAATTCTTATGTCAGTGCATTTGGTTGCTTAAATAATTATGTATTTGCATATTTTACAGTATACAAAAACATTTAAAAAATTGAATGAGTTTATTCCTCAAACTAATTAATATCATAAATTTTATTTTATATTATTGTGACTTAACTTAAACTTAAATGTTTTGTTAACTGTCGAGGCACGGTGGCATTTGCGTTAGCATGTCCGCTCTCAGTGCTGGGAATCCAGGTTCTCCGGTTTCCGCCTATAGTCCAATAACATGGATTCAAAGTGAATTGGCTTCTCTAAAATTGCCCCATCCAAATTGTCCCTATATAGTGTTTCTGTGTAAGTGTGTACCCAGGATGTTGTTCCCTTTAATTCAATTACATGTTTGTGTTCACCACATTCATATGATCTCCCAAACTATGCCAGAAAAATTTTAACTGGTAACCAGTGTAACTTCAGCCTTTTATATTAATGTGGATTCTAATAAAAGATTAAAATGCAATTCATTAATATTAAAATAGTATTTTTTAGCCTGTCACCTGTCAGCTTTTTACATCTTAGCAGTTTTATTAATATAAATGCCATAAGACACTGTACGTGTGTGTTTTTATTTTTAAATGTTTACATAAATGGGCGGCACAGTGGCTTAGTGGTTAGCACGTTCGTCTCTCAGCACTAGGGATTCCCGGTTCGAATCCCCATCTGGGTGGAGTTTCCATGTTTTCCCCGTGTCTGCGTGGGTTTCCTCTGGGTTCTCCGGTTTCCTCCCACAGTCCAAAAACATGGATCAAGTCAATTGAGTTCTCCAAATTGCCCCATATAGAGTGTGTATACGTGCGTGTCTGTGTGAGTGAGTGTGTGCCCAGTGATAGATTGGCTCTCTGTCCTGGGTGTATCTGCCCAGCGCCCGAAACGTTCTCCCCTGGATGGGCATGGGGAATCCCACCGCGACCCTAATATAGGATAAAGCGGAAGATAATGAATGAATGAATGAATGTTTACATAAATGAAAATAAATGCAGGCTAATGTTATAGTTTATATTGGTAATATTAAATTTTGTATCATAATTAAGAAACACATCACCTATTTCTCAGTTATGCTATCTTACAGTATCATTTTATGGCTGTTTAATAGCATTCAAGAAGTGTCTAGCTTTTCTAATAAAAAAAAAAAATACAGCAGCATGCTTTGCAGTTGTGCCTCGCAGGCAGACGCTTTGCTTGTTTGAGCAGCGCTGACTCAGTGGGACGCTTGGATTGAACCTGTTTTGTTACCATGCTGCCTGATGGTAATCCAGAAAAATCCTCTCTGCTGAAACCAAATGCATGAGTGCTAATTAAGTATTTATTTATGTAGGCATGCTAAACTGAAAATATCACCTTTTTTGCTACATAATTAATGGTCTACACCATCTACACAAAAGATCAATTTTAGTATTTTTTTCATCTTCCCGATGAAGGCTTAAAATAATTATGGAAGCTCATTTTCTGTTAGATTAAAACACTAACCATTCATTTCAGCAGATACAATAGTCACACTTTTCACTTCTTTTTTTAAATACTTCTGTTTTTTAAATACTTAAAATTTAAATTTTAAATACTTAAAATTTATTTGTTTTTAACCAGCGAACAGCACATTATTCTGGATGCTAAGCACTTCTAGATGTGTATTATGATCATACAAAATAGTTAAGAAGGTGGCTCAGCTAATCAGAAATCACCAGAATTAACTGGTTTTTTTTAGAAAACGGGTAGTTCCAGTCCTTAAATCTGATTGGTTGAGCGTTTTTTTCACTGTGGCATTATTGACAGTAACACATCTCTGACCGCTTCACATTTGTATTAATGTGTGTATTTGTATTAATATACAATACAGTTTATAAACATTTATGCTTCTGATATATGCATTTATGAATCAAATCTTGATTTTTTATAGTGTGTTTTGTTATAAAAACAATAAGGCACTCAAAGGTCTTTATTATTGTAAATAAATCATGGGACAGATGTGTAACTGTACTCTGCTACGTGTTGTGCCTATCAACACCTCTTTCCTGTGCTTTATTCACAATAATGCATGCTCAATACACACAGACTTTAACAATTATTAAAGCATATTATTAAAAGCATTATTAAAATTATTAAAGCATATTATTTTAACTACTTAGGCAAAACAATATACATATACCTAACAAAATTTCAAATAACATTTATTGGCTTTGAATTCTCTACCTGAATGGCAATAAGCTTTAAAATATATAGCAATAAGCCTGAATTCAATCCGTTCTTTGTCTACATGGCACAATAGTCATAACTTTTTGATAACTTCCTTGAAACATGAAGTGTGTAAAAATGATCGCCCTTTCAACTTTAACAGTTTGTCACTTCTCTAAAAATTCTTTTAATATAAATTTGTTTGTGTTTGTTGGAATTTTTGTTTATTCATCCGGAAATGCATTTGCATGGTCAGACTTTGATGTTGGAAGATAGGGCCTGATCTGTAATCTTTGCTGTAGTTCATGTGCATAATGCCAAGCAACCCACCAAAATAACAGAGTTTAAAGTGTTTTGTATGGAAAAATGGGCTAAAATTCCTCCAATCCGTTTTACTAATCAACAATTACCAGAAACATATTACCAGAAAAGCCATTACAGATATAAAATAAAGCAATAAGGGTACGAAAGGGTGTGCATTGTTGTGAATAAATCACAGAAAAGAGCTTTTGTTAGGCATGACACAAACCGGAGTACAGTTACACCTCTTTCAAGTTCAAGTTCAAGTAATTTATTTATATAGCGCTTTTTACAGTAGTACATTGTCGCAAAGCAGCTTTACAGTGTTATAAGCGTTTGAAAACCCACAGAGCAAGCCAAAGCGACAGTGGCAAGAAAAAACTCCCTGTTACATTGTTATTTTAAGGAAGAAACCTTGGGAGGACCGAGGCTCTTTGGGGGGAATCAACCTCTTTGAGCGGCCGGGCATCAATTTCCCGTGATTTATTCAAAATATTGCACAACTTCTAGTTCCTTGTTGCTTTTTTAAAATGGTTACAAACACACTATAAAAAAATAAAAGTGTTGTTATATTCATCTGTATTTCCATTAATGGTGCATGATTTAAAATAATGTATTGTATATCATGTATTAATATGTATGTGAAGTGGTCAGAGGTGTGCATTATTGTCAATAATGTCATGACTGGACCGATGGCTCAGCCAATCAGCTTAAGGACCGGAACTACTTGTTATATAATATTGGATTATTTTCTTTCTTAAATAAAATAATACACTTTTAAAATGTGTATTAAAAAATAAAACATTTTTAAAATGTTGGCTCATTTGGTTCTCATTATCTTCTTGGGACTTGTGTTAAAGTCTGATTTAAGGTTAAAGTTTGATTTCTGAAGAAATATGGAAAATTCGGAAGGATTTTCAAACTTGAAAACACCGCCATTTCATTTTCATTTCATTTGAACAACATAAAGTTACATAACACTTACTTCGGTTAGTTTGAAAACCCAGAAATATAACCACTCCAGGCATATCTTATTTGACTCACTAATATGCACTGAATTTGTGATTTATTGGATAATAAAATAGTTGACTTTGCAGTAGTGATTACCTTCTGCTTTTTTTGAACAAAAACAATGCATTTTTTCTAATAGAGAAATATTTTACTTTTGTATTAACTGAGAAAAAAATATTATAGATTTAGATTTAATTTAGAATGAAATCTTATCCCCTCAAGTTAGTCTGACACTCTCTGGAGATTTGTTTTTGTTTCTGGAAAATTGGCACTTTGCTATTGGTACTTCAGTGCGTCAGAAATACTCTATGGGAACAGGTTACCAGAGAGCACATTATCTGCAGATAGCAGTTGTGTTGTGTGCTTCACCTTTAATGGCTTCTTGCTGTGCTGTTGATAATTAAACCCTATCACTATATTTCTGCCCTGCATTTCTTTCCTTTGTTTGTTGTTTGATAGCATTCTTAGAAAGATTGTTTTTAGTTTTTCATTCTTGGGGGGTTGTTTGGTATGGCTTTCACTTGGGTGTAAAGAAGTGTTAGAAATATTGCGCTAGCATATGAAAGACAGTGCAGTCCTCAAGGATGAATTAAATCTGGTTTGGCATTTAATGACTTTCCAAAACTCATTGACTGTCTCACATGACATGCCCTGATAATTTAACTGGACCATTGTTGTTGTGGGTGTGTGTGACTCAAAAACAAAACAAATACAAAGTTTAAAAAATCAAACAGATGGCAGATCATTTTAATTTTATAATTTTACTTTGTCTCTGACAGCTTCCTGAGAAATGTTTTTTGCAGAAGAATTGTAAGTTCTGTCATATTTTCTTACATAGATTTCACTGTAAAAATTTTAATTAGAATTGACAAGCTAATAATAGTGGTAAATATTATGCATAATTAGGAAATTTTATTAGATTACTCAAAGGGGACTGATTATAATTACCATTATGTGCTTTTTACCATTTAAATAATTACCATGGCAAAACTTATTTAAAGACCCGGACAAGCGGAAGATAATGGATGGATGGATGGAATAAATAAAATAAAATAAGCTGGATCGTATAATGATCAGGTTTGATAATTCTATACTGGTTTTTCCTTAACAACTCACATTTGCTGTTTTCTGCTTTGTAAGTCACTATCGATAAAAACATCTTCTTAATGACTAAAAGTAATGTAGCTCTGTATTACCAGGTTAACAGGCTTTGCCAAAAAAGACACCAATTTTTTTAGTACAATACACTGGACATGCATATGCAGTTGTATAGAATACCATTGGACGTGAGATTTTCTGCAAATCATGCAAATAATAGTTTGCATTCTACACACATAGGCAGTATAAAATAACTATGAATATGCTAGTAAATACAACAAGGTCAGGCACTTTTGGAATAACCTGTGTTCATATATTCCTAGTAGTGTCAGTTGATGTATGTTTTCTTCTAAAACATGAGACACATGACAGGAGAGAGATAAATCAGGAAAGAATGGTAGTGAATGATAAGATCCAACTAGGAAAAGAAATGGATGTCTGTGTCATTATTTTGTGATGGCTTAGTAGACACTATCACAAAGACCCTGCAGTTTCAAACTAAAACAAGGTCACCTGCATTATCAGTCTACAGAGCAGTGCAGATGGCAGGCTTTAACATAGCAGTTGTTGTACTTTTAAAAACGCATTAGTGTACACTTAGTCTTCATGTGACAAAATGGCTGTGAGAGATGAGCCTGTAAACTCCAAATCAACATAGCCAAAATCATAATTAGTGATTATTGGCATTTTTAGATAATCGGCATCGACCGATATATGAGCGCACAAGGCCGATATTTAAACAATGCCTACAGGCAACACTGTGGGCAGCTCCGTCATTCTGGCTCAATGACTGAATACAGGCCCCTAGTGTTCTTCCGGCAGAGCGTCACTCAATGCTCATGAGAATGGATCGTTGGTGTTTTGAAACTGCGCTACGCCTCCATGAGAAAATGGTTTCTCTTTCAGCTCTCAGTATTTGTTACTGGCTGCTCTTTGTAATGTATAAAGTGTTTGCATAAATAGAGCGATTATGTTATTTAGAGAGAAAATGCCAATAGTTTTATTTGGAACTGTAACCATAGCAACCACTTGAACAGCTAAACTGGCCAACTAATACTAATTAGCGCTAGCTAACGCCATAATAATGTTCCGGGATGCTATTTGTAACATATACAGTGTTTACTGTTTGTATAATTGTATAATAATTAGGGCGATTTTGTTAAACTGGCTAGCTAACGCTATATATCGCTAGCACTAACTGACGCTAGCTTACAGGCAGTGTTGTGCCAGTTCACAGCTTTTCTGAACTAGTTCAAGTTCAGTCCATACATGCTCAAAGTGAACATTTCATGTTCAAAGTTCACAATTTTAATTCTGAACTAGTTCATGTTCAGTTCATACATGCTCAAAGTCAACTTTTCATGTTCAAAGTTCACTATTTTAATTCTGAACTAGTTTTTTTCTTGAGATATTCAAATAAGTACTTCACACTACAAACTACAATATTTGTTTGTTAATATTTTATTTATTTATCTAAATGAGCTAAATTGGCTCATTAGTTCAAAAAGTTCATTGAATGTTGTTCTGTGTGCATTGTGCAATGTTCATCAATAAATGTTCATTCTAAAAAGATGCTGCTATCTGCTTATGTTTAGGTACACTGGAACTTTAATTAATAATGTGTAATTTAAAGTTGTATGTTTTTAATATTGCACTCTGTATTACAAAAGGTAGAGTAGACAGTGATAAACTGTCTGATTACTTTTGTGTCTTGTTTATTATTATTATTGTACTTTATTAGTTGCAATAAAAACTGGTAATATCGGCTTTATATATCGGCCATCGGCCACTTCTATTGTCTAAATATCGGCATCGGCATCAGCCTTTAAAAAAAACATATCGGTCGATCACTAATCATAATCCTCCAAAATCATATGTGCAACTATATATGGATGCAAAGCTATTCAGTTTACTAATAAATATGTTAAATAACACATCACAGCACACTTGAACTGTGAAAGTAGAAACAAAGGTGGAGAGTGGGAAACAGGGTTTGAAGTGGCACTTATGATCATTTCACAGAATTGTAGTCTTGGCCTATTCTTGCACTTTTTTTGCCCATATCAGACTACTGGGCCTAACAGTTACATGTACTTCTATTTAACTTAGTAGTCATTCATTCATTAATCTTCTACTAGGGTTGGGGAGGGGGTTCCCCATGCCCATCCCAGGGAGAATGATTCAGGAGCTGGGCAGATACATCTAGGCAGGGTGCCAATCTATCGCTGAGCACACTCAATCACACAGACGCACACACACACACACACACAAAAACACTCAATATAGAGCAGCCAGTTCACCTTGAATCCATGTTTTTGGAATGTGGGAGGAAATCGGAGGACCTGGAGGTAATGTCATGATGCCGAAGTACCGGGTTGATTTGTATTGCAATTCCAAAACTCACAATTATATATAATATCCTGGTTTAATATTATCTTTTTCATCATTTTTGTTGCTAATTTGTAACATTGCGAATATAATCAGGGCTATTTAAGGTTTGCTGCTTTTCAGATCTTTCAGTCATGTGTTACTATTGCATATTCATTCTTGACAAATTTAATAGTTTAGCATAATTGCTTTGTTATTGTTTGGTCATAAGATCCTCCAGACAAGTTCATTAGGCTTGATATCTGGGGAGATTTCTCGCTAAAGTTTTTCATCTCATATGCATATGCACCTATCATTAGGTGTGAGGTGCAACTGTGCTGACACCTGTATGCTGCCATTCCTGAGCAAGTTGTGTACCAGTGGTGACCCGATCCCATAGCTTAATCCTGTTAAGGAGACTATCCTGGCACTTGATGGTTGGTCTATGGGTGCCCGGAAGCTGTCTTTGTAGCACCTGGACCTCTCTTAGATCTTAGGATAATCCAATAAATGGTTGATTAGGATAAACTTACAAGCAACAGTGTCATTGCCTTTTAATGGTCAGCAATGATAACTGACGCCAAACCCTTGAAACATTTCATTAAAATATAACATTTAAATATAACATTTAAAACAATTATATCTGTAAAATTTAAACATCAAAATACGCAAGTAAGTAAAATGTGTGTGGCTCATGGCTCATGATTGATTATAAACATCTTAAACACTTAATGGCTTTGCAAAAAACTTCAAAAGTTAACAAAAAAGGCTTAAAATCAGCTCTTTGGCCTCAACTCGACGTGTTTGGAGGAAGAAAAATACAGAATATGACCCTAAGAATACCATCCCCACCGTCAAGCATGGTGGTGGAAGTATTATGTTTTGGGGGTGTTTTTCTTCTAAGGCCACAGGCCAAGATGAACGGGGCCATGTATCGCAAAATCCTGGGTGACAACCTCCTTGCCTCCGCCAGGGCACTGAAAATGGGTCATGGATGGGTCTTCCAGCATGACAACGACCCAAAACATACAGCCAAGGAAACAAAGGAGTGGCTCCATAAGAAGCATATCAAGGTCATGGAATGGCCTAGCCAGTCTCCTGACCTCAATCCCATCGAAAATCTATGGAGAGAGCTGAAGCTTCGCGTTTCCAAATGCATGCTTAAAAAACTTAAGGATTTTTTGGAGGTGATTTGCAGAGAGGAGTGGGCCAAAATTACTCCTGAAGTGTGTGCAAACCTTATAAAAACCTATAAAAAATGTCTGACTGCTGTGCTTGCCAACAAGGGTTTTGCCACCAAGTATTAAATGATATTTTACTAGGGGATGAAATACTTATTTCCCTCAATGAAATGCAAATTATTTTTTATTTCTCATTTCATGTAATTTTCTCCATTTTTTTTTTGATATTCTATGTGGCACTGTTAAAATAAAGCTGGCATAAAATTATGAGACGTTTCATTTATTTTCTTGTATTAAAGTCAGTGGGGGATCAAATACTTTTATCCTCCACTGTAATAACTATTAAGCTACAGGGCCACATATAAGCAGGAACTGATTTGTAAAATGTGTCCCCAAAAAGCTAACTACTAACTAACCACCACCATGGCAGTGCCACTGCGATGCCAATAAACACTTAAATTAAAATGACTTTGAATCAGACTGTGTTTTCATGTCTGTTTCCCTCTTTTAACTTTATCTATTTAAATTTCTATTTTCTAAACAGTGCTTGATGATGTTCATTCGGAAGAAAGAGATAAAGAACATTTAGATTTAATCTCTTCATATGTTTACAGAAAGCTGCATTTTCGCTTATTATGAATGACAGTAAATATTGAATTGTTGTATTGGGTGTCCACATTCATGTCACATTGAACCAATTCATTCATTGTGACAATGTACTATTGTAAAAAAAAGTGCTATATAAATAAACTACTTGAAATTCATGTTCTCACAGACTTTAAATCTCATTTTCTTTATATTCACTGAAAATGTCTCTTGCTATGACATGCCTAAAGCATTTTGTAATAATATACTATTTTACCAAAAGCATTCGTTCACCCATCCAAATCAATAAATTCAGGCATGCTAATCACTTTCATAACCACAGAGGTATAGCACCAAACACATGCTGACTGCTTCTACAAACATATGTGAAAAATTGGGTTGCTTTCACGAGCTTAGTGAATTCCAGCATGGTTCTGTATTCGGATGCCACCTTCTGCAACAAGTCTAGTCATGAAATCTCCTAGTTACACTTATATTCCACTGTCTCAAGTGGTATTGTAACAAAGTGGAAGGGTTAGGGAAACAGAACAGCTCAGCCACGAAGCGATGGCCTTCAGATCATGCCTTCATCATTTTGCAGTGGTGAACGCTACAGAGTGAGAATTAGCACCACGGTGAGTTGAAAGCACAAGGCAACATTCATCGCTAGAGCGAAGTGAATGAGTTGGAGGTAGAATGAAGGTAATGATGGTAAGAGGGGACTGATCCAAAATTGTCCTGTAGGCCAAAAAGATGGTCTGAAAAGAAATCAATGATGGTTTTAGGGTTGGAAAAACTTCAAGAGATTATGGACAATTTCATACTCCCAACTTTTGTTTGGTGATGGCTCCTTACTTTTCCAGCTTGACTGCACACCAGTGCACAAAGCAAGGTCCGTAAAAACATGGCTAAGAGAGTGTGATGTAGAAGAACAAGTATGGCCTACACAATCCTGAGTTCATCAGTGTCTGATAAACACATCAATCGATTTAATTATGTTTATATCTCAATATTGGGGTGGCACGGTGACTTAGTGTTTAGCACTAGGGATTCCTGGTTCTAATCCCATTCTGGGTGTAGTTTCCATGTTCTCCCCGCGTCCGCGTGGGTTTTCTCCCACAGTCCAACAACATGGATCAAGGTCAATTGAATTCTTCTAATTGCCCCATAAAGAGTGTGTTTTTGTGTGTGTCTGTGAGAGTGAGTGTGCCCAACGATGGATTGGCACCCTGTCCTGGGAATATCTACCCGGCTCCCAAAACGTTCTCCCCTGGATGGGCACCCCCCATACCCCCCGCAACCCTAGTTCAGGATAAAGCGGGAGATAATGGATGGATGGATATGGACACTGCAAAAACTCTTTTTTTTCTTTTTGAGTTCCAGTTTTAGCACAGCTGAGTAGAAACACAATATCCAAGAAATAATATCTTTATAATTATTTGAAGTCTTGTTGTTTTGAGAAAAATAAATTTGTTGTTTGGTGAAAATGTCGAAAGTGTAAATGATCAGATATTTTGGGCCTGTTGTTGGGTCTGCACCTTCTGCTTAGTAGGATGTCATGACAAGTGTCATTTGAAAGCGTTGACTGCGTTAATTGGCAGGAGAAGTTGTAGCTAACACATTTTGTATATTTCCTGTCACATACTGTCTGCATAATACAGATAGGAAATAGCAGTATTTTACCAAACTGTTATATTACGATACAATATATTCTCTTCTTAGTAATATAACCATTGAACACTGATTGGAAAGGAAAAGCAGATGTAATATGGGACAAATTATGTTGTAAATAACTTCATGTACATTTTAGATTTGAGTCAGACTCAAACAATTAAAAGCATTTGAAATTTTTATAAATTTCCTTAGCCAATACTCAGCCAATACAAATAATGATGAAAATAAATTCCACTGCTTTACAGAGCTGCACTTTTTGTTTAGCAACAATCATTTTTACAATTGATCTTTAATACGTATTGTTACAATTTTCAGTTTCTGAAACCTTTAGCATATTTATTTTAGGAAAAAATTTAATTGTGCATCTAATTTTGAGTAGTGTTGTCCTTCCCTGTTTCATGTTATGTGCATAATTTTGAAGTTATATTGTATTTTATATATGCTGATTTATATTTCTGTTTATATATATATATATATATATATATATATATATATATATATATATATATATATATATATATATATATATATATATATATATATCTTTTTAAATTGCTTCCCTTAATAGATATACTGTATATTAAATGTATCTTTTTGACTTTTCCGATCAATATCACTCTGCTTCTAAGAATGTGAATTTCCCCATTGTGGGACCCATATAGGCTTATCTTATCTTATCTTATCTTAGGATTAAGCAGAAGATAGTAAGATGAGTTTTTATCTCATGGGTTTCCCCATGCCCATCCAAGGGAGAACATTTTGGACGCTGGGCAGATACACCCAGGACAGGGTGCCAATCTATCGCTGGACACACTTACTCACACAGACACACATGCATGGGGCAATTTAGAGCATTTAATTTAACTTGAATCCATGCTTTTGGACTGTGGGAGGAAACCCACGTGTACAAAAGTAGAACATGGAATTGCACCCAAATTGGGATTAAAACCTGGAACCCTAGTGCTCAGAGGCGAACGTGCTAACCACTAAGCTGTAATTCAGAATTAACCATTCGGGGTAAAAATAAGTATTGCACAGTGTGTTTATAATCTTGGCACTGGGCTGCCAATAAGGAACACAATACACAATAACAAACCCCTCTTATGAACAGGAAACAACAAATGGGTGTTGTGGTTAATACAACATACATTTTTTTCTGCTTTTGGCAGGAGCAAGACAAGTAAAGTTCTTAAACAAAAAAGGGGAATACATTTATTAATTTAACAATAAATTAATCATATGTTCGTGCCACAATGGAAAGATCCTGTCGCATGGTTTACTGGTTTATAAAGAGGTACAATGATTATTGAGCTTACCAGACCAGTAAGTATTAAGCTGGTGTATACTTACAGCATCACTGCTCTCGTAGAGGCAGCAGAACATGTGATTTTAACAAATCTGTCCATGCCCGACTGCCTTTGTTTCCCAAGGCTTTACACTAGGAATATTTCTACACAGAAATAACAGAATATGTGAAAGTCCTCATCCGTATCAGAATAGTATTATGAGTACTAGCATATGGTATTGGACTGTAACTGGGGAGTGGGTGTGGGGATAATGAATGAATACCGGTCACAGGAGTTCTCAAGCTCAGGACTGGTTTTTAATTCACATTGTATATTTACATAGCTGATCTTAATGTCATGTTGTTGTTTCCTGCAGTTTGTGGTCAATTTCTCCATGTGCATGTGCTGTTCCCAGTTTTAAATAGCACACATGTTGATCAGGCGGATAATTATCCATAGTCAAAATCCTTTATCGACTGCTCTGACTTCCTCCCCAGTGCCGCCACTCTTCTGTCACATGGACCAATATAGGTATTAGTATCGATGCATCTCTACTGTTTGGTTTTAAAAAGATAACTCAACCAGTAAATTTTTTAAAGTTGTTTTGTATATACAAGATATCCAGGAAACAAATTAACCCATTTTTGTAAAAGTTATTATCTTATTATAATTAATATAATTATAATTAGTTATTTTATTATTATTATAAATAAGTTATTTTATTATTATAAATAATACTTTTGCTTAAATATTTAATCTCTGTAGTAAACATTAGTACCCTAGTTATATCCATAGTTACTTGCTAAACAAGCTTGTTTTATTCATAGAATGTATGTGAAGTTCAGTGCCAGTTAATAAAAATGCTTAGTTAAAGTCAAGCTTATACAACTGTGACTTACATGCAGCTTCACATTGTTTATTATGCCATGCTCACATACACGTAAAATAATCTTAAATAATGACATATTTGATGAACAAACCGGTAAATCAGTAAATTATAGGAATATTTAAGTTTTTCTGATTGCAAATTTATTTTCTGAAAAAAAAAAAAAACTAATTTTTAAACCTGGTGTTCACAATGTCTGGTGCAAGCCTGCACACAGCACTCTGATTGTATAACACTGCGGTATGTGCTCACAGTAGGGGCTCCAGTTAGACAGAATGCAGTGGGCTGAGTGTTTTTCTGTACTGGATACTGTGCACCAAAGTGTGTGGAGACTATTCTATTCTACCATTTTGCAGTCTTGCACTACTGTTATCTTAGTGCATATCTGAATGGTATGATGCAGGTTGGTTCATACTCACTGCCCACTGTATTAGGTATACTGCCTTGTTTCTACAATCATTTATCTATTTTATCACTTCCACTTACCACATGGATGGACTTTGTAGTTTTACAATTACAGATAATACACCATCTGTCACATTGTTAGTCCTCTTAACCTGAGGTTACAAATTGTTACAAACACACACCCAGGTCTGATCAGCCTGTCGTGGGCCACCACTGGATGAAGGTGTATTGTGATAAAAGGCCCAAACCTCCAATGAAGGCGGTTTACACAAATGCTCTGTGGCATTGGAAACATCAGATGGTCAACCCCCAACCCAATGCCATGTTACAGAACAATTAAAACCAGAACAAATAGACTCAAAGCCCCACTGTAGGAAAATAATGAAATAACTCATTATAAATGTTTTCAATATTTTTAATAAACATCTGTGTGTTTGTGCATATTTTTTTACATTCTCAATATTTTTCACTGTGAAATTTTTCCACTTCCATTTACAAGAAGCAATGTGCAGTTTTTTTCAACTTGTAATGACATAAGGTCTGTTTGTGTGTTATTTGTTTTTTGTGAATTTCTGTCTTTATTTGATATTTTTGTAAATTTTATCGAAATTTTCATTCATTTATTCATTCATTCATTATCTTTTGCTTAATTCTCTACTAGAGTCGCGATGGGTTTGACCATGCCCATGCAAGGGAGAACTTTTTGGGTGCTGGGCAGATACACCTAGTAAAGGGTGCCAATGGACACACACACTCATACAGACACATACTATATGGGGCAATTTAGAGCATTCAATTTACCTTGAAACCATGTTTAGGACTGGGGAGGAAATAGGAGAAGCCGGGGGAAACCCATGCGGACACGGGAAGAACATGGAAACTCCTTGAATCACCCGTGCTGAGAGGCGAACATGCTAACCACTAAGCCACAGTGCCGCCCATATTTTTGTTGTCTTTATGTATTTAGTCATAACAATAAGACACTAGACTTAACAAAATACCATGCTATTGAGTGAGTGATGTCAGTTAGTTTTTTTGTCTTATGGCATTGATTCTGTTTACTTTTCCATTTTTCCATTTATTTTAAGTTTGTTGTTTCTTTAGATAATGTAATGGATATAGTAATTCATGATCAATGTGTACATTAAAGGGTGGAAATTGCTAACATGATAAGGTTAGTATAAGTTAAAGGAACTTATTTGTATAGTGCTTTATACAATAGTACATAGTCACAAAGCATCCTTACAGGTTAAAAAGCCTGAAACCCTCAAAGAGCAACCCGAAACGTCAGTAGCATGAAAAAACTCCCTGTTATGTTGTTTTTTTAGGAAGAAACCTTGGGATCCTTGAGTGGCCGGTTGGCATCAACAGCATAGGACAGCCTTGTACAGAGGTGGTGTTGAAAAGAAACAGACAAGTTAGAGCTAAGAAAGCACAGTATTTAAGTAATAACCAGAGTATGATTGACACAGTGTAGCATGTGATTCCTGCATAGCTGACTAGAGTAGCAGAACTAAAAGGGGCAGATACTGCAGACTCTACTTAGTTGAGAGGGTTCCCCGGAATTTTTGTTAACACACCCTCTAATAATGATGAGCTGGGTGAAGAGGTGAAATGCAGAGACAGAGACTGATCCCAGATCCCAGATGACAGCAGAGACTGATCCCAGATCACCAACCCAACACCGCCAATCCTGTGATCTACACCTTTATCTACAGGGAATTAATTAAATGCAAAATTAAATAAATGTGTTTTAATCTACTTTTAAAGATTGATAGTGATAGACAGAATATTCATCTTGTTGAGGAGCCTTGTGTATAAATTGGATTAGAAGATCTGGATTAGAAAATGACCACCACTAGCTGTTTAGCAACAAGCTGCTACAAATAATTACCATCTCGCAATTAACTGCCCATTATTCTGGGTGCTGAGTGAACTTAAGCATCAGTTCTCAGACAATGTTTTATATAGCCTTATTTGCTAATAGTGTTTCATTATGTATTTGTCTGGATTGGCGCTATTTAGTTGTAAACACATAGTGAGTTACTATTTTTAACTATTCATGTAATATTAACTATTCATTAATAAATAATGCCAATGTTAATCACCAATAGCTAAACGCCACCAGCAGACAAAACACTGCAGACAGTGAGTGCAGCTGTTATGTGAAGAATCTTTCACTGTATTCTACTGGCTTTTTATGGTGATGCACACTTGGTTATTTTCCTTCAGATCCCAAAAGGCCAGTGTGCATTAGTCAAGCCATGTGCAATGAATTCCCCCATGTGGTTCTTCACAATATGCTGTTTACATGTATTTTCTCATTACACAGTAAGCTAATATTAACTCACATCTAGCTAAATTAAAGGTAGCTAACTCATATCTAATTAAACCATTTTTTTTTTTTTTTTTTACAGATTTTTTACACTCACAAGTTGGAAAACATAGCAAGGGCCACAAACCTCGAGACAGTAGACTTGCATTTAGTCATTTAGCAGACATTTTTGAGAATCACACACAGAAACATACACAAGGAATTTTGTTTCAGAATGATGGTGTCTATCTTGTAACATTACAGAACAAATTACAAATGTACAATGTGCGCATATATAAAATATAAAATACAATATGATGAATGTGCCTTGTGTGTTGTAGTGCAAAGCAATAAGAGGTCAACATAGACATTGATTTTTGCTTGTACAGTTACAACAGTACAGCTTGTACAGTACAGAGTGTTTATCAGCTGTTTATAAGTGTAATGGTGTGAGGAAAGGAACTGAGTGTCTGGTTGTTTTAGTGTACAGTGACCTGTATCGTCTGCCAGAGGGAAGGAGCTGGTTTAAATTGTGTCCAGGTTATAGACACCATGGTTATCCAAAGTAACTTAAAAACGAGAGAAAAAACAGCTATATAGCCTTATTTGCTAATAGTGTTTCATTATGTAAAGATTGATAGTGATTCAGAATATTCAGCTATTCCAAAGTTGAGGAGCCTTGTCTATAAATTGGATTAGAAGATGACCACCACTAGCTGTTTAGCAACAAGCTGCTACAAATAATTACCATCTCGCAATTAACTAGGACCTGCCCATTATTCTGGGTGCTGAGTGAATTAAAAGTTTAACTCTTAAGCATCAGTTCTCAGACAATGTTTTATATAGCCTTATTTGCTAATAGTGTTTCATTATGTATCTGTCTGTATTGGCACTATTTAGTTGTAAACACATAGTGAGTTACTATTTTTAACTATTCATATAATATTAACTATTCATTAATAAATAATGCCAACAATAGACACCATGGTTATCCAAAGAAACTTAAAAATGAGAGAACAACACATGTCGTTATTTAAGGAAAAAACAGCTACACAAGCTACAGCTACACAAACCTGATCATTATCCAATCTGGTTTCTGTGTTATTGTCATTATTTTTATTATTATTCATTCAGTCATTCCTTATCTTCTGCTTAATCCTCTACTGGGGTCTTGGGGGTGGAGGTTTCTCATGCCCATCCAGGGAAGAACCTTTCGGGCGCTGGGCAGATACACCCAAGAACGGGTGCCAATCTTTCGCTAGGGTCACTCACTCATACAGAAAAAAACACACACTATATGGGACAATTTAGAGCATTTACATTACATTAAATCTATGTTTTTGGAAACCGGAGAACCACAAGTGAATATTGAAGAGATTCTTAACAAAGAGAAAAGTACAAAGTACAATGCTTTTGAGTGAGGAATGTTAGTTTGTTTTTTTAAATCTTATTTTATTGATTCTATATATATTTCCATATTGTACTGCAAGTTTATTGTTTCTTTACCGAATGTAATTGATATAGTAAATTATGATTGATGTGTACTTTAAAGAGAGGAAATTGCTAAAATGATACAGTTTGTTTTATATATTGGATTAGAAGATCAACACTAGCTGTTCAGCAAGAAACAAGCTGCAAAAAATAATTACCATCTTTCAATTAATTAGTACCTGCCCATGATTATTGCTCCCAGTGCTGAGTGCATAAAATGTAGGCATCAGTTTTCTCCATAGGAGGTGCTCTGGTTTGTTAATCTGGTGCTTCTCTTGTTATAAGTAAGCATCACTAATGATTGGGTATCAGCTTTTTTTGTGTACACATAAATTAATTAATCACTGTTCCAAAAAAGGTGTATAAACATCTGTAGGTGTATGTATTTTTTGTGTGTTTTAAAAACACACATATGAATGACGTATAAAATAGTTCTTACTTTAAAGAAATAAATTGATCTCTTAATCTCTTAATGAGATTTGTTACATCATTCATTATAACCATTGATGAATTACGGTAGTAAGAATGTAAGCTAAACAGATAAGGTGATTTTAATACATTTTTTTTAATTCAAACATTTATCTTTGTGTACAGGGATTATTCACTACAGACCTGAAATAGTTATATTTTGTTATGAATTAGTAAATCACGTTTTTACGTGATTTAATGGCATGAGCTTTGTGAATCTACAGCATTTTCGTTCTTAATTAAACCAGAATAGTGTTTAGCTTGGCTTCAGCATATGCATGTTTATTCTTAGCTATGTTTTTTTCATTTTAGTAGGTTCTTTTGAAGCAGCTCTTCAGTCCCGATTACCAATTAGTCTTGACATGAATTATAATCTTTGTAAATGTCTGTTTAGCATCAGCTCACATCTGATATCTAATAATATATGTCTAATTTACATCTAATCTATTTTCCAAAATTAGAAAAACTAAATCAGTTCAGTAGTAATTTTCAACACACTACCACTGCCACATTTAGAGAGACTCCAGAAACTGCTGCCAGACATCAAGACAAACATAAACTGTGCTGTATCTGGACATGAAAGACAAATTACAGTGCGTTATTATTTATTTATCAGATATGAAGACAGACATGATGTTTGCCAACTTTTTTTTACAATGTTGTTTTAGTTCATTTAGATTTGTCAACATTTGTGATTTTGAGCTATACTGTTGTAATTTTAATGATATGCCTCATATTTGACTTATGGAAACCTTTGATATGCAGAGGAAAGGTGTTTTATGGTGGCCAGCTTGTGCACAACACACCCTATCTCAAGCATCCCCATCACACATACCACAGTTTGCTAGTCGTGTCAATGTACATTATTGTCAATGCTGCAGTATACTGTATACTGTACATACAAAGGATTAATATGATGTCACTTTTAGACCCTTGGAGTAACAATGAACATTAAATACATTAATGATATTAAGTAAAAACACAAATAGTAAATTAAGACCCTAAGTGACATATGTACCTACTAGATTAGGGACATTGTTCTGAAGTGCAAGTACAGACAGTAGGGCAAATGAGATAAGCTTATAAACTGCTTAAAGTGACTGAGTTCTTGTAAGTTTACTGATCTTGATACCAGTCGGGTGGAAAAACCGAAATTCAGAGTCTGTGGTGCACAAGGCAACAGGGCAGGAAGGTGGTTGAGCTACATGCTACTGCAAGTCATCAGTGTAAATAGATTTTTTGCATTAACACATTAAATTTGACATTCATACTAAATACATTTTCTGCTTTTGTTTTGTTTAGTTAACAAGCATAAGCCTTGGATTGAAACTACTTATCATGGCATTGTGACAGAAAATGATGACCAGGTTCTTCTGGACCCTCCGCTAATAGCCCTGGATAAAGATGCCCCACTGCGTTTTGCAGGTAAGAGGCAGCACATTATTGCTTCAATATTATTGCTTCTGTTACTTCTTTCCTTAATTTTTTACCTAAGTATGATCACATCTTCAACCTAAAAGAATGGTACATTACCGTGAACAATTATTGGGATCCCTGGTAAGCGTACGAAAATAGGCCATAATCAATGTGCTATTTGGTGATTTTTACTTAATTTCACATTCCCCATTCGAATGAATACCACATCTTAAGAACATTTTTCCCAACATAATACAATTTACACATACAGATCAAAAACAAAGACCAAAGTCACAGCAGCAATCTTCTCCTCAAACTACCAACACGGCATACGGCTAGAACAACAGAAGATGCGATCACTCCTCGACTCATTCCCCTCACAGATGCTCTACCAAAGATATTTATATACATTAAAAACAAATGGCAAAATGAATGGGACAACAAATTGCGCAATAAACTACATAAAATCGAACCAAAAATATACAATATAAGAATGAACTGTCAGAAAAAACAAATATTAATCACAAGATGAGGATTTGGACATTACACAAGCACCTCCTTACAGGGGAGACTGCACCAACCTGTCAACCATGTTACACCACACTATCCTTATTAAATGCCCACATTTGATAAAGAAAGAGGAAATATTATTGGAGGAAACAGTCTACAAAGCCTATTTGAAAAATCTTTCTTTGTCACATTCACCTGAACCAGCTTATATAACCTGATTAAAATGTAAGTATGTAAATATAAATGACACAACCCATTTACTGCCATTAAATAGCCTAAATGTGCTGAAATAATCAGAAGACAAACAAATAAACAAACAATTTCACATTCTTTCTGAAAACACAAAAAATCCATTATTAAAAAGCCATTACTTTTAGGTAAAAAAATGTGCCTTTAGTTCCAGTCCTTAACTCTGATTGGTTAAGGAGTCCAGCTGTGAAATTATTGACAATAATGCAGACCTCTGAATGACGCTTCTAATTTGTTTTAATGCATGAAATACAGCATATTATTTTCCCAATAAATCATGGGAAAAAGGTGTAGCAGCACTTCGCTTAACATTATTTACATAATTTACAAAGTGTTTCTTTACCCGAAATAAAACTGAATGTTTAAATCATTAATTGCAAGGCTAGCAGTAGCTGTGGCACAGTAAATTATTTTCTGAAAAAGAATTGTTTCTTGATTAATAAAGGTGGAGAAAGATTTAGTCTTGCATTTATAATAATTATCAGTTTAAATGAAGCTAATTTCCCAAATGGTGGTAAATTTCTTTTCTTTTTTATTCATTTTATCATTTCATTGTTTTATTATTATCCATCCATCCATTATCTTCTGCTTTATCCTATATTAGGGTCGCGAGGGGCTTCCCCATGCCAATCCAGGGGAGAACGTTTTGGGTGCTGGGCAGATACACCCAGGACAGTGCGCCATTCTATCGCTGGGCACACACTCACTCACACAGACATACACACGCTATATGGGGCAATTTGGAGAACTCAGTTGACTTGATCCATGTTTTTGGACTGTGGGAGGAAACCGGAGAACCCGGAGGAAACCCACGCAGACACGGGGAGAACATGGAAACTCCACCCAGACTGGGATTCGAACCAGGATTCCATAGTGCTGAGAGGCAAATGTGCTTACCACTAAGCCACCGTGCCGCTCTTTTATTATTATTTTAATGTGAAAGAGAAACTGGGTAATGCAATATAAATGACAATTTGTAATTTGTACCAATACTCTGATGACAGATTTTTCTTAATACTCTTACTGGCCAACCTCATTGTTTAAAATTATAGACATCAGAAAAGGATTTAACTACTCAATAGTCTACAGTCTACTGACTGGACAACAGGAGAGGTCAGTCAGACATGGAAACACTACATGTCTATCTGTCTACCACTCCTTTGTATTATTTTATAACTCGCAAATTCCTGAACTGTTCTAAAATGATAGATTTTGTTTTCACTGGAATGTACCGCCTTGTGGGAGGGATATGGCATATCTGTAGCCAATCACTGATCCATTGATTTAGTACTCAGTTTTAAATGAAATGGTTTTATTCAGCAGTATGCTGAGACAGAGACTACACAGTATGCTGCATAGCTCCTTTTAGGCTGTTAGGCTTGATGGGGTTTGTCATAGTGATGGGTGCCCACCAAAGTTGGTATCGTTGTAGTAGGGATGGCAGGAGCGCTGAGGTATTTATGCATTGCTTTAATTTTCATTTTTTTAAATACAGTGTAGCCTTTTGTTTATTCTTTTCTGTTATTATGTTTTTAATAGATTGGTGTTCAATTTCCCTGGAGCCTTCCCCTATACCGCCTATGTCAGGGGTTCTCAACTGGTCTCAGCCCAGGACTCACATTTTCATATGGTCATTAAGTTGAGTTAAGTTAAAAATAGACTTCAAAAACTCATTTAATCACACATATGCATGCAAAGTATATTTAAGAGCGAATCTAAAATTGGAGAAAACTGAGGCACCCATTTCCATTTATCCATTCATTATCTTCCGCTTTATCCTATATTAGGGTCGCAGGGGGGTCCCCATGCACCTCCAGGGGAGAAGGTTTCAGGCGCTGGGCAGATACACCCAGGACAGGGCACCAATCTATCGCTGGGCACACACTCACTCACACAGACACGCACACATACACACTCTATATGGGGCAATTTGGAGAACTCAATTGACTTGATCCATGTTTTTGGACTGTGGGAGGAAACCCACGGAGAACCCGGAGGAAACCCACGCAGACACAGGGAGAACATGGAAACTCCACCCTGATGGGGATTCGAACCGAGAATCCCTAGTGCTGAGAGGCGAACGTGCTAACCACTAAGCCACCGTGCCGCCTCCATTTACATTTAAATGAATGAAATTCATTCTAGAGACTCTAAAATACATAAAAGCACATTTAATAGAGAAGAAATGTAGGGTTGAATACTGAAAACAAAACAAAGCTTATAAATATATATTCATTCATTCATTCATTATCTTCCGCTTTGTCCTATATTAGGGTCGCGGGGGGGGGGTTCCCCATGCCCATCCAGGGGAGAACGTTTCGGGCGCTGGGCAGACGCACACAGGACAAGGCGCCAATCTATCGCTGGGCACACACTCACACAGACACACACACACACACACACACACACACACACACACACACACACACACTATATGGGACAATTTGGAGAACTCAATTGACTTGACCCTTGTTTTTGGACTGTGGGAGGAAACCGGAGAACCCGGAGGAAACCCACGCGGACACTGGGAGAACATGGAAACTCCACCCAGATGGGGATTCGAACCGGGAATCACTAGTGCTGAGAGACGAATGTGCTAACCACTAAGCCACCGTGCCGCCCTATAAATATATATAGTATTTTATTTTATGTTAAGAAAAAATTATACAAAGGACGAAATGTAAATGGTGAACATTTTTTAATATCCTGTTCTTGATTGATCCAAATTAATAATAACATGACATGCTGACATCTTCAATCTCTGATTCGTTAACGCCTTTCACTACATTAACATTTTCATTGCTTCCTATTTTGTCACCATTCTCTGAGCCACCTATCTAGAGAACTAAGAACGTTCTTTGAACAGAAGGATTTACATTCACCTAAAAATGTTCTAAACATAAGACGTTTTCTGAGTCTACTGATATACTGAGTGGATTGGGGGATGCGCTTTATAAGCAGGATTGGGATCAATTAAAACTGTTTGTGTCATAAGTAGGTGGGTGCTGCCGTGAGTTCTGTATCGTGCAAAAAGTCCTCTCACACAATTTGACCAAGCACACTGCCATGAATGCAATGAAAAATTATATCAAAACATCCTCTATGATCCTTCATTCTCACGACCATTCAGGAACAATTTGGTTTTACCAGTATTTGCTTTTACCTGTATATTAGAGCATCTTGTTAGAAGGTAAAATTAATAAGTAATAAAAATATTTTGGCATTAATCTGTACAAACAACTGGCTTGTTCACATGATCTTTTGCAAACTGCATTTTGGCAGTTTGGAGGGCAGTGATTTTATGGTCACAATTTAAGGCTTGTGGTTAAGGAACCAGCCTTGTGACCTGAAGGTCCCATGTTTGTTTCCCGGTCACACCAAGTACTATGGCTATGGCTTATCCCAATGAACTCTAATAACAGCCTTTAGTTGCTTAGAACTTTGTGATCGTGTTTATTATTAAATGCCTTGTTCTTGTTGTGATCTGTGTTGATTGACCACTCACGGGGAGGGTTATTATTGTCAGACAGTGTAGTCCAAACACCCTTTGTTTGTTTGTTCTATTCAAACATAATGAAGATCAGACTTTAATAGATCCCTGCTCTTTAAATTAAATAAGGCACCCTCACAAAACAAAACAAAATCTCGAAATCCCACTACGAAACTATCAAATAAATGTAAGTATACACCATATTCACAAAGCGATTGTGAATTGCACATAGAGTTATCTACTCATTTTGTGTATCCTGCACAAGACAGTGTAGTCATTATTACTACATTTTATTGTTTTTGACAAACAACACACACCATCAGCTGCAGCTTCTTTGTCACACATACACAACAACAGCTGGTTGATAGTCCTCTGAAAGTTTACACAAAAAGAAGGGGGAAGTGTTAAAAAGGCTTGTGTGAGCTCTGTGCTGCTGAGCTAAATTGATATATTTCTAAAATTGTCACAAACTGCTTGGATATGCACTTTTGAACATTTTTTGCCTGCTCTATTTAACACCAGTTTGAAATTTAGATTTTCATTCATTCTTTCATTATCTTTTGCATAATCCTAAACTTGTGTGGCAAGGGCGTTCCACATGCCATTCCAGAAGAACATTTCAGGTGCTGGCCAGAAACATCCAGGACAGGGTGCTAATCTATTGTTGGGCATACTTACTCACACACTATGTGGGGTCAATTGACATTGAATCCATGTTTTAACTGCAGCGAAACACACACACACACACACACACACACACACACACAATGAGTGAAGCGAGCACATGTGCACACCACCCACAATTGGGGTTAGGTGCTTACTGTTAAAAGTACTGTTAATTGTGGCCTGCTATCTGCACTTATTTATAGTTGATATACATTTAACAATAAACCAGTTTGTGGTATAAGTCCTGTTTGTGGTATTAGTAAAATTTACATGACTCAGGTCAGTATTTGTTAGGGAATTAAATAACTTATAATAATAATTTGAATTCTAATAATAACAAATTTGTCTTTATTGTGGACATTTTGACACGAGACTATTGTATCACACAGCTTGGCCAAATGGAAGTGCTAGCAGCAAGTGTACCTAACAATTTTTTTTCTGGTGGCCAGCAAGCAAATTGAGATCTGAACAAGATCAGGTCGTAAAGAAGAAACTACACTGAGATGGGAATGAGTACAATGTGTTGATTCTCATGCAAAAAGTGCACACGCAAAGCCAAAAAGTCACACCATTTTCATACAAGTCAATTTATACATATAAATTTATACTTATACATACATGCAAATGTATTTGGGGGTACATATGAAAATGTCTCAAATATAATATGATCAAGTTAAGTGATTATTTTGACTTGTAATTATTATTTTTTTTACAACATCCTGTCTGCAGGGCGTTATAGTAAGCTAATCTGATATTTTGAAGACTCAGAATGATCAGAGTCAGAGTAGTTTAAAAGTGTATGGTACAACAAAAATTCACAGTTTGTTTCACATCATGGTATGTTCAAGTTCAAGTAATTTTTATATATAGCACTTTTTACAACAGTACATTGTCACAAAGCCCCTAAAGAGCAAGCCAATAAGTTTTGCCCTATGTTTCTTGGTCTTTTGAACGTTCCTACAGGATGCATGTACTGTATACACTATGTGCCCATTACTAAATAGTTTGGTGTAAATACATGTAATGTAAGACCCCTAGTTTTGAAAATTAGTTTTTATGCTTTTTAGTCCAACTAAAGGGTTACACAGTTTTATACATATTCAGGAAAAAAAATAGCCACCGATCAACAATCTTTTTTTATTATATTTTTTGATCGTCCTTAACCTGCCCACTGTATATATGCATTATCTGGTTTACATGATAAATAATAACTGTCATCAGCATAGGAATGAAAAGGTACATGTTTAGAAGTTTTTTTACTCTGAAGTAGCTTAATTTTTCATAGTATACTTTCAACAAGGTACACATCTATGATGTGAATCTCTTATTCCACCACATCCCAAAAGTGCTCTATTGGATTAAGATCTGATGACTACGAAGGCCATTTTGTTACATTCTCATTGTCATGTTCAAGAATCCAGTTTTAAATGATATGGGCTTTTTGACATGATATGTGATTGATGATACTTGGTGCATTATTCTGCTGGAAGTAGGCCTCAAAAGGTGGGTACACTGTGGGTATAAAGGGATGGACATGGTTAGCAACAATTCTCAGGTAGGCAGTGGTATTTCAACAATGCTCAATTATTACTAAGGGGCTCAAAGTGTGCCAAGAAAATATCCCCCACACCCTTACACCACCACCACCATCATACAACGCATTGATCTGACGTACACGAGATATTTTTGTCCACACAACTGCTCACTACATTTTTTTGTTTTTCTGAAACCATTCAGAAACAAGTCCAACCAACCAAGTCATTAGTTCAATTTATGACAAAGGCTTAAATCACATGCTTAGTTTATTAGCAAGTCAAACATGATTTAGATCTTTTAAGATCCTAAGACTTTTTGGTATTTTTGGTATTCGCTGTGTGTGTTCACTATCAACTATTCCCCTTTTCCTGAAATGAACATTTTATTCTTATTTATTAATAATTATAAATGTTGCATTTGAAGTGATCTGCAAAATTATTTGTTTTTCTCTGTTGTGATAATTCCACTGTTTTGACTGTATACACAAAAATTTCTATCCTTGGGGCAGTCAAAAAATAATGCAAAATAATCAATTCTCCATCTCTGTTTTCCCTTAATTTGTTCTGAACCATCTTGCTCTTACTGAACCAGCTTTATCTTTCTTCCTCCTTTTCTGTAGAGGGTTTTGAGGTGACCTTTACAAAAGAAGGTGATGATGGACTCTTTTTATTGCATCGTGTTATGTTTGATTTTATTATTATTTTTTTATTAACCCACTAATGCAAAAAGCATCAGCGCTTCACAAAATTACCTGGATGAAAAGTTTAATGTGAGGTTAAATAAATCAAGAAATATCAATGCATGAGACATCCATTAATTTGCCAGCACTAAATGTAATTCAAAATGAGCTGGGATTAATTTTCAACAAATAAGCACATGCATTCACAGTGACAAAAGAATGTGAAGTAAGAAATTAGTTTAATTATATTTGATCGAAAACAGATTAAAGTAGTGCATTAAATCTATTCATGTGCACATGAGATGGTCTTAGTACTGCTTTTTGTAACTTACTGAATGGCTGAATGGTTGGATATGGATGTTGTGCAAAATGATATTTCAAACCTCAACTCTCATCCAGTGGTTTAGTTTTTATTGTTTTATTGTAGCATTTTTTTAAGGCTCTGAGACAACATTGCACAGGAAGACTTCTTTCTATAAAACTTGTTTTTCTTTTGTTTGATTAAAGGTCTTCTGCTGTTTTCCTTTTTTTAATGATTGTGAACCTCCATTATTAATAAGCACTTATTCACTGTTAATGGTTCTAATTAACTTCTGTTCAACTTTGTTTATACTTATTTAAATAATGACCAGGTTTGTTTCTATTCTTTCTAAGATAATACAGTCATGTGAATATATAAAACGGAAGGCACAGTGATGATCGATTCAGTGTTTCGTTCAATTTATTTTTGTCATTGTTTTGACAAGTGTTCCTGTGAAATGCCTGTCAATATTCTGGGTTTTTTTACTGCATGACTGGATGCACTGTGACCAAGTGGCTTGGACCAGACACTCGGCCGCCCATTTAAATCTCCCGGTTTTCCCTCCCTTCCTAAATCCTCAGCCATTCTCCTGTGCTTCCTTCACAGACCCCCAAAGCACCAATCCCTTTGGCTGCCAAATTAACTTTGGCTGTTTTAATTTATTTCTTTATTTATTTGAATGTGCTGTTTTCCGTCACGGTTTCTTTTCTGTAATTCATAGCTGTATTTGCCTGTGCCCCAGGTTTAACTTATTTGCATTTTTTCCTTTGTTACCACTTCTAGGAGAAATTTGTGGCTTCCGCATTCATGGACAGAATGTGCCATTTGAGGCAGTCCTGCTGGATAAGTCCACAGGTGAAGGAGTTATACGTGCCAAAGAGAAGCTGGATTGTGAGCTTCAGAAGGAACACACCTTTACCATCCAGGCCTATGACTGTGGAGAGAACTCAGACGGAGCCAATATGAAGAAATCTCACAAGTGTGTTAATCAGTTTAGCTTACATTAGGTTTACCGCACTAATATACAGCCTAACTAAATGCTAGTTCTTAAATCCATTCTCCGATTCCATATTAGGATAAAAATACAAGGATCACATGACATGATCTTAACATTAAAAATATTGGCACAAGTTCAGTATTTTATTATATTATAATATTAAGTTAAAAATAATATTAAGTTATATTTTCAAAAGCCCGGATGGCATGGTGGCTTAGTGGTTAGCACGTTCGCCTCTCAGCACTAGGGATTCCCGGTTCGAATCCCAATCTGGGTGGAGTTTCCATGTTCTCCCTGTCTCCGCGTAGGTTTCCTCCGGGTTCTCCGGTTTCCTCCCACAGTCCAAAAACATCGACCAAGTCAATTGAATTATCTAAATTGCCCCATATAGAGTGTGTTTGTGTGAGTGAGTGTGTGGGTCTATCTGCCCAGCGCCCGAAACCTTCTCCCTGGATGGGCATGGGGACCCCCTAATACAGGATAAAGCGGAAGATGATGGATGGATTTTTAAAAACACAACATTCATTCTGCAGAAAAATCCTGACCAGCGCAGTTAATTTTTTAAGCCTGTATTAATTATAAAAACCAAAAATCTATTATTAATAGTAGTAGTGGGTCAAACCTTTTTTGTGCTTGTCTGTGCTCGTATGTCATGTCTATTCTTAATGTATATTATTAGTAGATGTGAATGGACTTTTTGTGTGTTTGTGTGTGTGTGTTAAGCTGTAATGTAATATATACTGTATGATGATGATGAAGATGATGATGATAATGATAATGATGTTGCTGCTGCTGAATGAACCTTGTTCCAAACGAAATATCTCTTTTAATCTCATAAAGATAATTTTACTAGGTGTAATGTCGGTCACTGATAGTACTGTCAAATATTTTTTTTTACCCCTATACTAAAAATGCTGTTGTCTACATGCAGCTTTTATCTAGGCTTGTCAACAAAGTGCTTCAAAATATGTGACTCAGTAATATTTAATAAGATGAACTTACAAATTACCTCCCAAATAACTGAATACAATTAGACAAATTATTTGTATATTCATTGTAATTTTTTCTACGGGACTGATTATTTGATTTTTTTTCTAGAGCAACTGTCCATATCCAAGTGAATGATGTGAATGAATACTCACCGGTTTTTAAAGAGAAGTCCTACAAATCCACGGTTATTGAGGGCAAGACATACGACAGCATCCTGAAGGTGGAGGCAGTGGATGCTGATTGTTCTTTTCAGTACAGTCAGATCTGCAACTATGAGATCGTCACTCCTGATGTGCCCTTTACCATTGACAAGGATGGTAAGATTTTAGGATTGGTTAGCTTTGTACCTGTCAAAATACTTTTTAGTATATCAATAATTTTATTGACCAGGTGTGTATATGCAGCTCACTAATAATTTACAGTTTAAAAAACTGTAGACAAACACTTGATATAAAAAAATAAATAAATAAAATAAAAGGCAGGATCGGAAATTGATCAGGTTTGATAATTTTACAGTGGATAAAAGTATATGCTAAATGATGTAAATGTAAAAAAGCATAAAGACTAGTGGTTTACTGATGCATGTTTTTCAGTGTACAGCAGGATGGACATAAATAGACTAAATGTGCAAAGAGTGACTTGTGCATAAACGCAGAACCTGCATGTTCATCTTAGCCTATGACATTTGATCCCTAAATTGCTTTTGGCAAGTTGATATTGTTAACGCTGTCTTTTGACACTGCTTACTTTTTGCATAGGCTAGCATGTTTTTTGAGACTAGTTTATTAAACTCTTTAATCTAGTTTATATAATTAAAGGACTTCCACTATAACCTAATGCCATACATTTTCTTGCTAAAATACCAGAACCACCCAATTAAACTAATAGTAAACAATAAACATTATGAATAACCAGTTATATATTATATGGATTAAGATTTTTAACATGTACACATTACATCTACTGACGCTTTTATGAAATTCCATATTAAATCCTTTGTCAATGAGGTAGAGTTGTCTAGTACAGTGGTCCTCAAACTGGTACGCGAACCAGTGGTGGTACACAAAGTAGCAAGAGCCAGAAAATGGTATGGATATGCAATACTTTGGTTTCCTGATGTATTTTATAAACTGCATTCTGGAATGTGGCTACTAGATGGCAGTATTTGATTGTTAGAGAAACTGGAATCTTGCTACTCAGCAATGTGTTCACTTAAAAAAAAACTGAATAAATTACGTCATTGAAGAATAGATTATTAATGATTTTACTTTCAATAAATGCATTTATGAATCAAACATTTTTTAATAACAGTGTGTTTGTAATCATATTATGAAAATAAGGCACCCGAGGTTGTGCATTATTGTGAATAAATCAATGGAAAAGGGGTAACTGCACGCCGCTTAGCATCTAACAACACCTTTTTTCCATGATTTATTCACAATAATACACATATTTATTTATTCACAATAATAACACACTTAAGTGTTGTTTGCCATATTCCGTTTGGTGACAAAAAACATGTTGTAATAGGAAGTTTTGGTTTGATAATGGTCGCAACTTGGTCTGAAAAGTTTGAGAACCATTGGTCTAGTAAATATGATTATATACATACATAAAGACACACACACACACACACACACACACACACACACACACACACACACACACACACACACACACATACACATATACAGTAAACATCAAATGTTTTCCATTACTATCTACAGTCATAAGAAAAATAAAGATCATCCTCTTTAAATTTTCTTTTTTATGTATCATGAAGCATGATAGACTATAAACATATAGTCTAAAAAAGTCTTTTAATTGGGGGAAAACAACCTCAGATGCAAAAAACATTTGACAGATAATTCACTTCACATCATCTTAAGCCTTCTCTCTTTGACAGTGTGCTTTCTTCTTCGTTGAGGTTTGTGGGCATTTGTTTATGTACAGCTCCACCACACTATTTCATTTGGTTTGAGGTCTGGATTATACTGAAATCATTGCTGATGTGTTTGCTTGACATTGTGAGGTTTACCAAAGTATTTTGCTGTCTTTAAGAATAGCACTTGACCCTCATTGAGCATTATTGTTTTTTGTGGGTAGCCATGGAGAAAGTAAATGTGCATTTCTATAACTGAATGTAATGGTTAACTTTAGAAAAATAAGTCAGCTTTCATTTTTGCAAACTCTGTTAAGTATTAATGGGAAGGTTTGAGTGTAGATTCTGATCAGATTTATCTCATTAAACTGTCTCCTTGCTGTTTTCCATTCTGCTTACATGCAGTACTTGAGGGTGTGGTAGCTCAGTGGTTAGGGCATTGGGCAATCAATCTGAAGGTTGTGGGTTCAAATCCCAGGTCCACTGAAGTTACCAATGTGGGTCCTTGAGCAAGACCCTTAACCCTCATTGCTCCAGGGATGTTGTGATTAACCCTGTGCTCACCCTGTGAGTCGCTTTGGATAAAAGTGTCTGCTAAATTGACCAAATGTAAATATAATGCGAATGTAGTACGTGCCATGTTTAATTAAATTACTCATATAAATGTTTTTACTTTTTAGTCATTTGCTTCTGCTTGTATGTATATCATTCTAAAATGCTATTAGATAATTATGATTAGACTTTGTATGTTGATACTATTAAATGAGCATTTGGTCACAAATCTATTTATCTCATGTTTTTCTAAAGTAGTTCATAGAAAGCTCATGTTTAATTCAGAAATGTTCTCAAAAGATCTATTTAGACTTTTATAGTGCATTGTATATCTTTATTATATTTTATTTACCCCATGCTTGTTACCCCTCAATCATGTTAATGTAATAAATGGGAAATCATTTATTCATTATCTTCCGCTTTATCCTATATATTAGGGTCGTGGGGGGTTCCCCATGCCCATCCAGGGGAGAATGTTTCGGGCGCTGGGCAGATACACCCAGGACAGGGCGCCAATCTATCGCTGGGCACACACTCACACACACAGACACGCACACAAACACACTCTATATGGGGCAATTTTTGAGAATTCAATTGACTTGATCCATGTTTTTGGACTGTGGGAGGAAACTGGAGAACCCGGAGGAAACCTACACAGACACGGGGAGAACATGGAAACTCCACCCAGATGGGAATTCGAACCGGGAATCCCTAATGCTGAGAGGCGAACGTGCTAACCACTAAACCACCGTGCCGCCTAAATGGGAAATTTTTTAAATAAAATCAAATTAAAGTTTATTTGCATAATTATACATGGTACAGCTAACAGTGAAATGCTTTGGCGACTGCCATTACAAGTGATATCCATCCATCCATCCATCCATCCATTATTTTTCCACTTTATCCCCTACTAGAGTTGCGGGGAGTTCCACATGCCTATCCAGGGAGAATGTTTCGGGCGCTGGGCAGATACACACAGGACAGGGCTCCAATCTATTGCTGGGCACACATTCACTCACACACACACACACAAATACACTTTGTATGGGGCAATTTGGAGCATTCAGTTGATCCATGTTTTTGGACTGTGGGAGGAAACCGTAGATCCCAGTGACTCGGGGCGAAAATAGAAACTCCACCCAGATTGGGATTCGAACTGGGAATCCCTAGCGCTGAGAGCACAAGTAATATAAATAGTTGACATTAAGAATGTAAGGTAGACCTTAAAAAGACCTAGAAAAAGACTTTATAAACATGGTGCATTGCTGTTTTAGTTTGTAAGGTTAAACAATTGTTATTGTTGGTCACAACTCATGGCTAGATATTGGCTTCATAATTCTATAACTAAGCTTTATTTCTAATAAAGTAAAAATCATTCAATCAAATGCTTTCTTGACACTGTTTTTCTATAACATAGGCAATATCAAGAACACAGAGAAGCTAAACTACAACAAGGAGCGAATGTACAAGCTGACCATTACAGCCTTTGACTGTGGAAAAAACCGTGCTTCAGAGGATGTGCTTGTCAAAATCAATGTGAAACCAACTTGCAAACCAAGCTGGCAAGGTAACAAATTAAGTGCTTACTGATATTAATATTCACTTTCATTAAATGTTTTTACTAGGAATTAGTTCTTGATTGAGTTGATATTTATGTTTTAAGTATGTAGTCATCAAGGAAGAATAACTAGGCTTTGTGAATTTGAGGGAATACTGTCATTTACAATACCTCAGTCATCCATCTTGAACCAAATGTTGTGCTTTTACCAATATTCGCACATGTTTTTGTAATAATATTTGCAAAAATGATCTTCAATATTATATGAGTATGCAAAAAGCATACTATTTGTTGCAACAATTAATGTTTAAAAATATTTACCCATAGAAAAAGTTTTTATTCTCAAAACACCTTTGATTTGCATCTTTTGTGCTGTAAGTAACAACTAGGTTGAGAGACCCACATGAGTGGCTTTTTCATAAACAGGGAAAAATGCAAAAACGTGACTAGTGTTCTGACGAATTTTGCTACTTATTCATTTGTAATCCTTAGTGGTTCACTGTCTAGACTTTTGTTATTATGAATAAAAAAATAAAATTTCCAAAAGAACACAAACCTAAAACAAATGAAATATATATTTAATGTTTTGAAAAAGATTTATTTTACTGTTCCATCTTTTCCATTTTAAAATAGCTAAAAAGCTTGAAGGTTCTAATTAAACATTTGGGCACTAGGCATGGTCACTACATACGACACATAATTTGGCAATTCTTACAAAACTTTATAATGCCACAAAAACACTTTTTTGCAGACTTATGAATATACATGTTATGTGCATTTTGTTTTTTGTGTCGTTTGTAGTATTTACACAGCACCATCACTGCTAATTCTTTCTTATTTTTTTGGCTTATAATTAGTCTCTAATTTAAGCCTTTTTAGTCTCTTGTAGTAAAACTACAAGCAGATTTGTGAAGTGTTTTCTGCAGTTATGGATATCACTTAAATAATTTTTTAGTTTTGTGCTGCTACTTTTAGTAGTTTGTTGCTGTAAATCTTTAGTCAAATCATCTAAATCTTTAATCATCTTTAGGAGTTAAGCTAATATTTTGAGTGTACTAATTTTTTCAATGTTCTATTTTACTTTTTTCATTCTCAAATTGTATACATTATAAATAATATATACAATATAAAATTGTATCTTTTTCTCACTTAATTTAACTTTTCAATGAACAGAAATGGGCCAACTTAAGCCAGCGTTTCGCAAACCACTGTATCTTGTGACTTTTGTTATTTTTTTATAATGTTATCTTAAACAGCTGGGTACATGCTTTCCCCTAGTATGTCCATTACTGTTCCATAATCTATACAACCTATGAAATCTCCTGAATATTTCCAATAGTTGTTAAATGGCCATATAATTACTTCGAGAACATACTATCAAAAATTATTTTATTTGGCCAGGAATGAAACTAAAATGAAAGCAGTTTGTAATTATTAAAGATATTCCACAAAGATTTACTTTAATTTTAGCCCTATTAAAGGCAGTAATGGGACATAGAAAGATGATATTTGTTTACATCCCTTTGTTGTAAATTGCCATTTGATGAGGACAATAATTAGAGCAGCAAATAAAACATCCTAGTTTAATTTGTTTCAGTTGGAAGGATCTGTCATTGGACAAAATGCATAAAAGACATTTTTACAGACACTTTAATGACTTTGTTACATATCTTAATGGTAAAAGGTGGGTGAAAACAAACCAATGACACTGTAACCATGATATTATATGTAATTGATGGATTTGTTTTATTTGAAAAAAATGTAAGACTAAAATTCAAATTTCTCATGTGTGTGTTTTAAAGGTTTTAACAAGAGAATTGAGTATGAACCTGGTACCGGAAGCCTTGCTTTGTTCCCAAGTGTTCACCTGGAGACATGTGAGGAGCCAATTACCTCCATCCAGGCCAGCATTGAGCTAGAAACCAACCATATCGGCAAGGGTTGTGACCGAGACACCTACACAGAGAAATCTCTGCACCGCCTGTGTGGTGAGTGAAGTCATGTTTGCATGGTTGATATCAGTTTGGATTTATTTACTTTTAATTATAACAAACAAAAGTTAGACCAGCTACCATAATAAACTAAAACTAAAATCAGTTATTTGTTATTTGACTTAAAACTTTATTTAATAGAGAAAATTAAAAAAGGATTTTTTTTTATTATAAACCAAAAAAAATGAAGGTGATACCTGCAGCACACCCCAATGAAAGACAGAAAAAGCTGTAACACTGTTCAAGAATGTTTTACAATTAGCAGTTTACCTTATATAAAACATATAAAACACATTAAAATGCAGCTTTTGGCTAGACGATCTCACTAAATATCCATCATTGGATTGCATATTAGCTAGTCCAATAGCGGTTAATGGTTCTAATCTTTAGAACTGTAATTAAAGCAGTTAGGCACGAGAGGGTATGCATTATCGTGAATGAATCTCAGGAAAGTGGTGTTATTTAACACGACGTGAAGCAATGTACAGTTACATGTCTTTCCCGTGATTTATTCACAATAATGAACAACCTTAAGTGTCTTATTGTTTTTATAAAATGGTTACAAACACTATATTAAAAAAAACAAGGTTTGTTTTTAAATGCATTTATTGAAAGCAAAATCGTTAATAGTCTTCCCCAACGTAATATATTCTGTTTTTTAAAGTGAACACTGATTGCTGAGTAACAGGATTCTGGTTCCTCTAACAATCAAAAATCGCTATCTAATGACCAAATTACAAAACACAGTTTATAAAAAACAGCCGCAACAGATTTAGTGCTCTTCTGTCAGCGGCGTAGAAAAGGACTGCACACTGACAGATCAATGTCGAAACTTCTCTGGAAAACATACATTTGTGAGGCCAAAATGCCACTCCACTCCACTAATCTCTGTCCATTGGCTCCCTGTAGCTGCTCGCTTTCAGTACAAGGCACTGACTCTGACTTATAGGACTATTTCTGTATCTGCCCTTTCTTATCTTTAATCTATAATTTCAAAATACACACCAACTAGTACACTTCGCTCTAGTAATAAATGTCGCCTGGTGATTCCATCTCACTGTGGTGCTAATTGTCACTCCGCCATGTTCACAATTGCAAAATGATAGAACGATCTTACCAACTCTGTCCATAAGATGGAGTCACTTGCCATCTTCAAGTAACACTCATAACACATCTCTTTCACAAACACCTGATGAATGAAAAAGGGGCACGGAATAGGATAATGATCAGGTTTGATAATTCTACAGTGTAGCTTTTTTTTCCACAACTACTGACTTGTGGTGTTCTCATTTGTAAGTCACTTTGAATAAAAGAATCTGCTAAATGACTAAATGTAATGTATGTAAATGTTGTTTAGGTGCTAGTGCGGGAACTGTGGAACTACTTCCTGCTCCTAGCAGCAGTACCAACTGGACAGCTGGCTTGCCTACTGATAACGGACACGATAGTGACCAGGTCTTTGAGTTTAATGGTACTCAGGCTATCAAGGTACCTGATGGTGTGGTGAACACCAGTCTTAAGGAGCCCTTTACTATATCAGTGTGGATGAGGCACGGGCCTGGTGGCCGAAACAAAGAAACCATCCTCTGCAATTCGGATAAGACAGGTAATAAAAGATTAATTTAATTTAAAAGATTAATTTTGTGATATGTCTGTGGTGACAGGCAAAAAAATTACCTTAAAAGAACTTTAATAGGTACACGGACTGTAGCGACGTAACCAAAAGTGTAAGAAGGATATGCTGTGAGGATAATGTAAAGTGTAAATTACATAAAAATGTACTATAAAAAGAGCTAATATACAATTTATGTACATGCACAAGATCTGAGGGTAAATTTTACTGTATGTTAAATAATAAGAACATTTGTGCAGTTATAAATATGTATGGTAAGGGGACTACTAGCATGTCTAGTTGTGTATGATTTATAAGTTTTGTGTGTTCTACAAAAAGGAAAAAGGTGAAAAAAAGAGAAAAATAAATATCTAGTATCCAATTGACAGATCCCACAAATGTTGAGAGACATTTTTATTTCACTTAGGTTAATGTCAACAGATGTTATTTATTTATATGGTATTATTTGTTTTTGACTTACTGGTTTATTTCACTTTTATTTCATCTAATAGCACTGTGCTGGCTAGTCAACCTCCTCCACACTAAATTAGTCATTTTATTTTTGTCATTTTGTCTTACAATGAATTTTATTCAAAATTAGTAAGAACATTTTCTTAACTATTGCATGCAACAGTTAACAGCAACAGCACTAAGTGCTGGGGGTTCAGTTTGAAATTTGGATGTTTCCATGTTCTTGCCGTGTCTGCATGGATTTCCTCTGGGTTCTTCGGTTTCCTCCAAAAGGTTAAAAACATGGATTCAAGGTAAATTGAATACTCTAAATCGCCCCATATAGTGTGTGTGTCTGTGTGAGTAAGTGTACCAAGTGATGACTTGGCCCTAGGCGAGCACTAAGCGGAAGAGAATAAATGAATGAATGAATGAATTAATTAATAAAATGTATTGTTGCCATTATGCATTTACTGATTAAATGCTCCCCAACATTCATATTTGTATTCATTTGATTGTTTTGTTTATAGTTGGGAAAACTTAACTCTTTAAGTTATTAGTATTTAATAGACTAAAAAGATTGGTAGTTGTAAGTGGACTTTACAGCAGTTGTTAAATAAACTAATAAATGTACATACATTTTAAGAACATATTATATGTGTTTTTGTGTCCTGCAGAGATGAACAGACACCACTATTCTTTGTATGTGCACAACTGCCGTCTAGTGTTGCTTCTACGCCAGGACCCAAGTGAGGCAGAAAATTACAAACCTGCTGAGTTCCACTGGAAACTTGACCAAGTGAGTTACCAATGATACTATCAGTAGGCCTTTTGTTTGCAAGATGCCTATGTGTTTGCACACAGATCTAGTTTTGAAATTCCAATTGCCCCCAATGAATAAGACACATTGTGCAATGTGTAAACACAGATTGGGGGTTAGGGGAGATGGGTGAAAGGGAATGCCAGCCCCTTTGTTAGCAAAATTACTTAAATGCTTGCATCTTGGTAACCTAAAAACCAAATCCAAACAGTAAGGTATAAGTCGATGTGCTGGTCTTTTATAAGATATAAAATCTATTATAGTCTGAATTTTTTAACAAATATTTGTCACAATGCATCAAGGTATAAACAAAAACATTTAAGAAAATACTAGAAGAAGAGTTGTTAATGCTCAGGATGGAAAAAACTACAAAAACATATTCAAATAAAAAGATTGGATTTTGCTAATTGTTACCCAGAAGTGATCAACCAACAAAGATCTCACCGAGAGCTGAGCATGTATTCGCCCATTTCAGAGGAGCTTCCTGTCTATTCATTCATTCATTATCTTCCGCATTATCCTCTATTAGGGTCGTGGTAGGGTTCCCCATGCCCATCCAGGGGAGAACGTTTTGGGCGCTGGGCAGATACACCCAGGACAGGGCGCCAATCTATCGCTGGGCAGAGGTTCCTGTCTACAATTTACCAAATATTACATGGACAAACCTGAAGGTTGATTTGTGGTCAGATAAATTCAAAAACAATCATAGATATTGGAATCACAATAAGTCAATAAGCAAGACATATTTTTTCAAATGTATATTGTTTGATTTTGTTCTTTTGGGATTTACAAAAATCTGATCTGATTTAGCAACTTGCGCACACTTCACACCACGTCAATAAAGTACGACGAGGTGCAGCTGCCAGAACGTCTATTTAAAACTTGCTACTGGCAGCACACCTCATTGCAGCGTTTCTATGCTGCTTTGCTCTTCTATTGGAATGTTAACTCCGGGTTAACTCCAATGTACTTTGCAGTTCCGCTAATGCAGCAAGCATTGTCCCAGGTTCGAACCCTTTCGGCGCAGGCTGGTAAATGCAGGTAACAATAGCAGTGTAATGTGGTATGGACCTAACAGTTCGGTTTGGTACAGCCTGGAGTTTGGTAGTTCGGGTAGGGTTTCTGGATTATCAGATTTTTTAATTGAGAATACAGCATACCGTTGCCTTATGTAAGAATCCAAAGTGACAAAAACTCCCAAAACTTTAAAAGACATTTTTCAAAATGAAAACTTATATATACTTATATTTTTTGAAAAGAAAATGATCATTGGTTAAGATAAACCCAGTTTTCCTATTCCACATACCTGACTTCCATATTTTGGTTGTTCCCAACACCCCTACACATAACAGTTTCCAATAATTAATACTCAATTTAATCAGAATTATAGATAACTCAAAAAGGTTCACAGAATTTTAAGTACCACTTTTTCTTGTTGCAGCATTAATTTCTCCACTTCACTAAATAGATAGATTCTGTTTATTTAGTTTTAGTTATTTCAATTTTTTTCAGAGTGGTTCAAAAGTTGAAGCCTTTTTGTTAAATTATGCAAATAAAAAATGTAATAATAAGAAATGCTGTTGATGTGCTGTGTCTCATTAGATCTGTGATAAGGAATGGCATCACTACGTGCTAAACATTGAGTTCCCTGCTGTGACACTGTTTGTGGATGGAGCCTCCTTTGAACCCTTTCTGGTCACAGAGGATTATCCTCTCCATGCCTCCAAGCTTGAAACTCAGCTCACTATTGGTGGCTGCTGGCAAGGTACCCATTGCTTTTTAAATATGTTTTTAAAAAATAAGCCACAATATATAATACAATATTTGTATTTTTCTTTATAAGTGATGCTAGACTGTCTTCAGTGCACAAAGAATTAGGATACATTTAATGTGAATCAAGTGATACTCACTATGGTTAATGTTTGCCAAGCAGATGTTATTTGTTAATAAAAATATACTGCTGTACTTGTAGTAATTAAGCATTGCAAATGGGGTTAAATGCATGCACATCTTTTTTTTCCTAACTGAAGCAAGACCCTGTCTTTCTCCACACTTCTGTCTTACTTCCACAGAGCTCTCAGGAAATGACAATGACACTGATACACTCTCAGAGCCTGTGACAGGTTGCCTATATATTTCCCTAATTGCTCAAATACAACTTTGTTTATAAATTAACATACTGTACATGCAATACTCACTTGAACTGTTTAAAGATTGCATGTACACTTTTATTTGCATCATATGTTTAGCATGAGCCAGTCTTTACCAGGTTCTGTGATACACACCCTGCCTGTTCCTGTCTTGTTTTCATTGTTCCACAAACCATTTTAACTTTTACGTTTTCCATGAGATGTACAATAGAAATATATAGAAATAACAATTAAATTATTTTTTGTAGTTTCATGTGACTTTCTAAAAAATCTGCAAATGGTAAGTTTTTGACAATCACAAGAACAGTAAAAAAAAGTCAGTAAAGTATGAAAATATTCATATTGTACAATAAATATAAATTTAAGCTTGAGGAAAAGATCCCTAATTCCCTTTCTTAAGTTATCATGTACAGTGACATATCGTGGGAGTTACATTACAGAGACCCCATGATGTAGCATCGGTATATTTATTGTATTATTTATGTTTAAGGCTTCATACACCGTTCCTGCACTTGTTTAACCACTTTATATGTTATTATACAGTTCTTATACAGGCGCTGGGCAGATACACCCAGGACAGGGCGCCAATCTATCACTGGCTACACACTCACTCACACAGACACACAAACATAGACACACTCTATATGGGGCAATTTGGAGAATTTAATTGACCTTGATCCATGTTTTTGGACTGTGGGAGGAATCCGGAGAACCCGGAGGAAACCCACGTGGAAATGGGGAGAACATGGAAACTCCACCCAGATTGGGATTCGAACTGGTAATCCCTAGTGCTGAGAGGCGAACGTGCTAACCACTAAGCCACCGTGCCACCCCATCACTGTTTTAATTAATTAATTTAATTAATTAATTAATGAATAAAGTTTGCCATCTCATGATGCCATGTCATGAATTAGATATATATTTTTAAAATAATTATAAAAAAAAAACAACTCGCAATACAGTGAAGCTGCAAGAAGTGATCTGCAATATTCTCCATTCTCCATATGCTGTAGTGAAGGACCCTGGTTTCAGGCATTTAATAAAAGTGCTTGACAATGAAAAATCTGAGCACCCCATAGTGTGAACCAAAAAATTTATTTTGTGTACTGTTACACCGCTAGTGGATAATAATCTAATATTTATGGCTCTATCATTCTTATAAATCAGTTATTGTAAAGCACAGTTGTCAATTATAATTTTAAGAACATTAAACATTTTACCCTGATGGCTTTATATATGAAAGGAGTTTCTATGTTTAATATGATTTTTTTTAATTCTTCCATTCATCTTTACATCCTTGTTAATTTTCTGTTTCCATTGAACTCTGCTAATAACTAGTAATTTGCTTTAAATGCTAAGGCAGTGCTGCATGAAGCTGCAGGTTTGTACTGTCTGTTCATTGCTTTCAGTGGAACTGTAGCTGCTCGTGGCCAGCAAGTGGTCATACTAACTAGCATGTATCACATTGGTCATGGAGACACAACGCATGCTAAAAATGAAAAGAAGTGTTGTATGTTCTTGTAAATCTTGGTTTCATTTTATATTTTGTTTGGAATTATTCAGGAGGCACCGCTCATATGACTCAGTACTTTCGGGGTAATTTGGCTGGACTTATGATCCGCTCTGGGAAGCTGGAGAATAAGAAGGTGATCGACTGTCTCTATACCTGCAAGGAGGGTCTGGATGTGCAGTTGCCAGAGGAGGTGGCTTCTTCTGTGAAGGTTTTAATCCACAGCTTTTATTCATTTATTCATTCATTATCTTCTGCTTAATCATCTACTAAGGTTGTTGGGGGGGGGGGGCATATACACCCAGGATATGGTGCCAATGTATTACTAGGCACAGTCACTCACACAAACACAAACTATATAGGGGCAATTTAGAGCATTCAGTTTTGGACTGTGGCGGGATACTGTAGAACCTGGAAAAAATCCCCCCAAAAGTTCCACCCAGGTCAGGATTCGCAGCGCTGAGAGGCAAACATTCTAACCACTAAGCTTTTAAATACATTAAATACATATTTTTTTGTTTACAGTGAATTAAATTAAATAGTTATTAAAAATAATAATGAATAATTGTCAGTAAAACACGATTGCAGTTATTTGCAGTGGTATTATAACATGCCTGTTGTTCCTTTTTGGATTTCAGGTGGACTTCAACCCAAATCAGTCTTCCTTGACACTGGAAGGAGATGATATTGAGAGTTTTGAGAAGGTTATGCAGCATATTTCATACCTGAACTCAAGGCAGTTTCCTACACCAGGAATACGACATCTACGCGTCACTACAACCGTTAAGTCAGTATTTAGATGCGTTCCTCTCCTCTAACAATTTACTGTTAACTATATTCAGCAAAACAGACAAGACCAGACAAATTAGGCAAAATATTCAAAACAAATTAGACTTAAACACTTAAAACCATATTAAAGACACCAGCAATGCAACTCAACACTGACAATAAAACTTACAGTTGTATTCAAGGACAAAAATATTTTAATAAGATACTACCAAAAAGATTCTGGACTTTATAATACACTTTATACACATGGATTTTAACAAACACTTTATATATATGAAATAGTATGTACAATATATTAAAACTGTGTGCTATAAATAAAGCAATACATACTGGAATAGAAGTAAACAGAGATAATGGATCAGAAGGTTGTAAGTTTGACCCCAACTTCAGAAAAATTGCTAATATGGGACCTTGAGCGAGACCCTTTACTCTCATTGCTCAGTGCTGTATCTAACCATATACTCTTTCCGAAGTTGAATGTTATTTACATTATACTTGCATAAAACTGTATACACATACAATATGTGGACAGATGTATTTGGGCAGAACCAGGTTTATTAATTGCCTAGTTATGCTTTATGGAAAATTAGTGTAAGGGTGTGGTGAATAGGAACCAAGGGACGAGCACACAAAATACAATATTGACTTGATCAGACGTGCCAGAGATTCATTTAAGCAATGGTATTATAGGAGTATAGGCAGGGACGGTGGTTAATTCTTTAACCGACTGTTACCATATAGATGAAGACAAGCCAGAAGGCTGAGATATTGGAACAACAAATGCTTGCTAGGAGACACAGACAGAGCAGAAGCGCATGAGGTGAGGTGAATCAGGGCTCTCGAGCAATCTGTGCAATCCGTTATAGGGGCACAAACTTGGAATCGGACGTGGGCCTGTTGGTGTAATGGGTGGGTATATAACTCCCATTACATTTGTCCATATAGTCTATAGATTAATTAAATGGCAGGTTAAATAGACAAGTTTACATCTTATAAATACATATGAATATTTAATAGCTATAACACAAAGAAATTGAAATGAAAAAATTAATACAATTTATTTATTTATATATATATATATATATATATATATATATATATATATATATATATATATATATATATATATAAAATATTCATTCATTCATTCATTCATTATCTTCCACTTTATCCTATAATAGGGTCGCGGGTGGGTTCCCCATGCCCATCCAGGGGAGAACGCCTCGGGTGCTGGGCAGATACACCCAGGACAGGGAGCCAATCTATCGCTGGGCACACACTCACACACACAGACACGCACACAAACACACTCTACATGGGGCAATTTGGAGAACTCAATTGACTTGATCCATGTTTTTGGACTGTGGGAGGAAACCCACGCAGACACAGGGAGAACATGGAAACTCCACCCAGATGGGGATTTGAACCGGGAATACCTAGTGCTGAGAGGTGAACATGCTGACCACTAAGACACCGTGCCGCTGTTATATATATATATTATTTATTATTAATATTTATGATTTTGCACCCAACTGTATATTTAAACAACTAAGGTGGTAATAGTAGTGGTATTTCAACTGTGTGCTAATTCACATTTTAATTCGGTGTGCTGTGGGCAGGTGCTTCAACGAAGAGACCTGCATCTCAGTTCCTAATGCTGAAGGTTATGTGATGGTCCTTCAGCCAGAGGAGCCAAAGATAAGCCTGAGTGGAATCGACCACTTTGCACGTGGAGCTGCTGAGTTTGAGAGTGCAGGGGGTGTGACCTTGTTCCCTGAGCTGCGTGTTGTCAGCACCATCACTCGTGAGGTGGAGGCTGAGGCTGAGGGAGAGGATGAACCAACAGGTGCTACAGTAAAAATCAACTTTTTATTTAGACATTTGCTTGATTCATGTAATATTATTCAATCAAAGTCACATTCCTAATCTTATTTTCTATATATGCAAACCTAGTTAAATAAAAGAATGACATTATTAATGATATTAAATTATTTATGAATACAATATACATGTGATATTACACAGATATAACAAAATTCAAAGGAAACCAGGGCAGATGTTAAAAGATATATGGATTACTCCATATCACAAGACATAATAATAAAATAAATATATATATTTTTATTATATATATATATATATATATATATATATATATATATATATATATATATATATATATATATATATATATATATATATATATATATATATATATATATATATATATATATATATATATATATATATATATATATATATATATATATAGTAAATATATGCCGATATATTTATAATATTTCGAATTTACATTTTACTGTATGTTACTGTTCTAAAATAAAAATCTTGTACAATCATTTTTTTGTAGCATTACGCTTCTCTTTCAAATTACTGAGAGTTGAGTGAAATTAAAGAAATAAATGCTTGTTTGATTTATTATGTTTGATCTGACCACTATCATATGTATTAAAGTAGTTTCATATGTGTAAAAATACAAGTGTGTGCAAGCTGCAATTTAAGTTCTCCACAGTCATTGTATGTTATTATTATAGTGTCTTATAAATATATTTTAATTATCTATTTAATCAAAATTTGTGTAAAATGTAAATGTAATTATAAGTAAGTTTAAAAAGGGTGGGGAAAGCATTGAAACCAGAAAGGCAAATGATCAGAATCAAAAGTGATGCAATTCAGATAGAAATCTCCCTAATTTATAAGCTCTAGCTCTTCTAAGTTGCTTTGATATGAGAAATCATATGAGTATTTCAAAATATTTCTGTACATTGAGCACATGACCATTAATGCTCATAGTCATATGTTCAACTTTGTGGATTCCTGCGAGTTTTCTAGTTAGCTGTTGAATAAATAGTTATGTGTGGTTACTTGTTCTAATATACATTGTCGTTGATAGTGCAAGAGTCCATGGTTTCTGAGGAGATAATGCACAACCTGGACAAGTGTGAAGTCACTGTAATTGGTGATGGACTGGATGGAGATCATGAGAGTCTGGAGGTGGATCTTGCCCAGGTTCAGCAGAGAAGCCTGGAAATGAGTTCTTCTAGTATGGGAATGGTTATCACTGGTAAGATAATCTAAAAACTGGTATATATATATTTTTTTTAATAAATAAATAAATTTATATGAATACATTTAAAAATAAGAATTCTACATATACATCCAGCTCGCATTTTCAGAGCACCCTTTAGTTCTTTGGAACAATAATGTAACAATAATGAACAGCCATGCTTACTTAAATAAAATCACTGTTTATGTGCCATTCAGCAATTTTTAATTGCATTGAAGCTCTGCACTACTTAATAGTAACCCTGATGTATAGTTATTAGGCAACAAAGAAAACCACTTTTCTACGTTTTTACTGTCACTGCAGTGCTGAGAATGATCCATCATTATACCTGCTCTTCAGTGGTGTTGACTTTGACTTTAGAGCCTTTGGAATGTTTAGCAATCCCTCTGTAAGGTATTGACATTTGTATTTATTGGGAAATACCAATTGTAATATTGTGGGGAACTACCAAAATATTGGATATACCTCTGACACCTATGGATTAAAGGCTGGAAAATAAGGCTCTGACCATCTTCAATTTATGTCTGCTGTTCTCTCTATTTGAGGAAAATGCACTATGCTATATAGAGGGGGTTGCTGATTGTTCCAAAGTCTGACCCACTCTTTATTATAGTACTACAAATTCTGGCTTTGACCGACCAGGCAATGCTTTTTTCACTGCTGTAGTTTCCTATAAAAATCAATAGTATTGAAAATGGTCATCTGCTTGCATAACACATAAGCCAACGTCATGTTCCAGGCACAGCCTGTTCCAAGAACAGGCTGTTCAGTGCATGTCAGTTTTTTGCCCACATGAGCCAAATATGAGTGCAGCACAATTTTGATACCAATTTTATACCACAGCGAAATTTAGGGATTCTGAAGACCAAGACTAGATGGGTGTCTGTAATAAAATGTGTTTTTTTAATTGTCTCTACTCAGTGTTGATCCATAAAAGATATTCTGCTCTGCATTTAGGTGTAAACACAATGGCCAACTATGAGCAGGTACTGCATCTGATCCACTACAGGAATTGGCACACAGAAGCCCTATTTGACAGAAAGTTCAAGTTGGTCTGCTCAGAGCTCAATGGTCGCTACATCAGCAATGATTTTAAGGTTGAGGTATGCCTGACAAATGTACATTTTAAAAAACGTCTTTGTTAAATAACGTTACTGATTTTCTAAATGTATAAATGTTCTAAATGCTGGTGACTTTGGTTTAATTACATATTAGTGGAATCCATAATCAGCTGATGTACTATGAGCTTGCTTAACAAAATAAGAACATGAATGAACAAATTCAAAAATTCATTTTGATACATATCCTACTTGCTGGCTGGAGTTTCATGTATGATACTTTTTATTGTATCTATAAATTATGAGTTTCTTATTGCTTCCTTATTGCTTTTCACAGGTCAATGTGATTCACACAGCTAACCCAGTGGAACATGTAAATAATGCCATGTGGCAGCCTCAGTTTATTAATCAAGTCAAGCATGCTTCAGTGGATCTGTCTGGTCACAACCTGGCCAACACCCATCAGGCATCAGGTACAGCATTTTAGAATCCTTCCTCCTCCCTGTCCTTTATCAGCATTTCTTCTTCAAGCTGACATTTTGAATTCTACAAATAGATGCATTATTCACACTGTTGGACACAGAAGACGCCTGCTGAACTCACATTAATCGACTTGTATTAAATTATGTTTATAGTCAAAGAAATTTATTTTATGCACATAATGCCCATTTATTTGGGGTAGAAATAGGATTTTTGCTTTCAGTGGTGCAATTAAGGATTAGACTTTAACAGATAAGTGATAAAGTGATATTTTGCCTATTATGCTTACACACAGCGGAAACTGCCTCCACATTTAACCAATCTGTGTGAAACACACATCTACACACTGGTGAAGTGAGCACACATGTTCAGAGTGGTAAGCAGCCTTATATACAGCCCCCGGTGAGCAATAGGGGTGAAGTGCCTTTTCCAAGGGCACTTCAGCCTTAGTACTGGGACCAGGAATCGAACCGGGACCTTCAGTTTGCAAGGCAGGTTCCTTGACCACAATCCTACTGTCTCGATGACTGGATGCAACTATTTCGAGGGCACGTCATATCCTAATCTGGAATAAACATGAGAACAATCAGACATAGAATGTCCATCTGTGCTATCTCTTATTTTGTATTGTCTTTTGCTCTACAGTTGTACCTAGTGCTGCCACCATTGTTATAGTGGTGTGTGTGAGCTTTCTGGTGTTCATGATTATACTGGGTGTGTTCCGCATTCGAGCTGCTCACCAGCACAGCATGAGAGACCAGGAAAATGGCAAAGAAAATGAGATGGACTGGGATGACTCTGCTCTTACTATTACTGTCAACCCCATGGAGGTAATGAACTGTAGTGTGAGTCTGTGCAATTAATTCCGTTGTGTCCAACCATTGCATACTCTATAGTATAATACTCTTTTATAAAACGGGTCGTTACGGTTCTTAAAACTGATTTGCTGAGCCGTTTGTCCAGCCGAGACATTATTGACAATACTACGCACCTCTGAGCGCTTCACTTGCATAAAATACATTATTTTAAATCATAAAATACAGAATAATATAAACAATGAGCCGATTCCCGATGATCACTAAGACTAAGTCTTGACTGTTTTTTATAAGCTGTGTTCTATAATTTGGCTGGTAGATGGCAGTCTTTAATTCATTCATTCATCCATTATCTTCCGCTTTATCCTATGTTAGGGTCACGTGGGGTTCCCCATGCCCATCCAGGGGAGAATGTTTCGGGCGCTGGGCAGATACACCCTGGACAGGGTGCTAATCTATCGCTGGGCACACACTCACTCACACAAGACACGCACGTATACACACTCTATATGGGGCAATTTGGAGAACGCAATTGACTTGATCCATGTTTTTGGACTGTGGGAGGAAACCGGAGAACCCGGAGGAAACCCACGCAGACATGGGGAAAACATGGAAACTCCACCCAGATGGGGATTCAAACTGGGAATCCCTAGTGCTGAGAGGTGAACGTGCTAACCACTATGCCACCTTGCTGCCCTCAGTCTTTAATTGTTAGAGAAATTGGAATTCTCAGCGATCAGTGTTCACTTTAATTGTCTAAACAATTAGACTAGATTACTTCTCAGAAGACCAGTTTATTAATGATTTTGCTTTCAAGAAGCAAATGAAACCTTTTTATAATAAATGAAACCCATTTTTTTTATTATATTGTGTTTGTAACCATTTTATAAAAGCAATAAAGCACTCAAGGTTGTGCATTATTAATAATAAATCATGGGAAAGAGGTGTACCGGCACTCTCGGTCATGCCTAATACAGTGATTCTCAATTATTTTCTGTTAAGCTTCCCCCTAGGAAGAAGAAAACATTTTGTGCCCCCCCCCCACCCACACACATGCACACTCACCTCACCCCCCCCCACATGACAAAATGGGATAAAGTATTTTTACACGCCCACTGTAGTATGATTTGTCTATAAATTTGTTATAAGTACACCTCTTTTATAACAATGTATCCTTATTAACAATAAAGAAAACAAAAAAGAAAGACATATAGATCAACTTAGAACAAAATAATTTTATTAACTTTGTTTTTTTGATACTGAAAAATGAAATTAAATAAAATCAATAAATAATAATAAATTCAAATTCACCAGCAACATTGTCACAAACTGTCTGTAAAGATAGGTCTGGAGACGAGGATGCAGAACAATTATAGTTTATTGATATGCTAGGCAGAGGTAGGGTTATGCAGGAGGAGTGTCGGTTGGTGGAGGTGTTGCCAACTAGACCCAGGCCGAGGTGTGGAACCTGGAACAGAGGACTGGGCAGAGCACAACACCGAGCAAAAGAACAACCAAACAAAACAAAGCACACAGAGTAAACTACGCTGTAGTAAGAGAACCCTACACTGGCTATGCGTGAGAAGGAATAGAAGAAACTAGTGAGTGTGTCTAGGATAGACAAAATAACAAATCCTATGATAAATCAGGGACAATACTTCGCGATTCGTCCCGTGTGAAGACAGCGCTTAAATAAGAGAAACGACCCATCAAACAAATTAGCCTCACCTGGTGCCGAAGCGAAAGCGGAAACTAGAAGGCGGGGCTAAGCGCGCGAGTGACGGAGCGTGCAGGAGAGACTGATGCAGAACCCGGATTTCTTACATAGCCCCCCCCCGAAGAGGTCGTCAAGGGGGCACCACCGGGGGCAACTGGAGACGACCTACCGGAACTAACTCGGGGAGGGTCGGGACGGGAACGGGTGCTGCGGGTGGCTCTGCCCGGGACAGAAGAGGGACCAGATGATGGGTCGGGATCAGGACGTGGTCTGGAACGGGGACGACCCCTGGGCTTACGGGGCTGAGGGATCGGGAGACCCATGTCCTGATTGCCCGCCGGGCGAGGCTGGCTAGTACTAGGGGGAGCAGAGGCAGGTAGGGGATTAAGGCGTGGGCGACCCCTAGGTCTGCTGGGTAGGGAGCCCGGGAGTCTGCCTCTGCGAGCCGGTGTGCGAGGAGGTCTTCCTCTGGGACGGGGAGCGGGACGGTCAGGGTGAGTCAGGTGGTACTGGTCGAGTAGCGTCCTGTCCAGTATGTCCGTCCGTCTAGTCCATGAACGTTCTTCGGGACCGTACCCCTCCCAGTCGACAAGATACTCTATTCCTGAGTCAGTCCGTCGTGAGTCCAGGATCTCATTAATGGTGTACGTGGGACGGTCGTGGGGGAGTTCTCTAGAGATGCGTTGGTGGGGTTCACTGTCAAGGGGCCCGGGTTTGGAGGGTTTAAGGAGGGAGACGTGGAAGGATGGTGAGATTCTCAGTCGGGGGGGTAGTCCTAATGTCACCGTCACGTCGTTCACTCTCTTGACAATGGGGTACGGTCCAATGTACTTGGCACCCAGCTTCTTGTTGCCGGGTACCCGGAGGTCTCTAGTGGAGAGCCAGACCTGGTCTCCGACTTGGTAGGGGGGACCCTCACTCCTCCTGCGGTCTGCAAACCGTTTGGTCCTGGTGTTGCTTTTAGTAATCCTCTGGTGGACCGTTTCCCAGACCCCTTCGCTCCTGCGGAACCAGTCGTCGACGGCCGGAGCATTAGATGGAGTCGGGTCCCAGGGAGCAAACGGCGGCTGAAATCCCAGGAAACATTGAAAAGGGGTGATTCCCGTGCTGGAGCTCCTGAGAGAATTTTGCGCGATCTCAGCCCAGGGGAGGAAGGTAGCCCAGTCGTGCTGGTGGCTCTGGCAGTAGCTCCTGAGGAACTTGGCCAGCTCCTGGTTAGCCCGCTCGCACTGCCCATTGCTTTCTGGGTAACCCGACGTGAGGCCATCTTCTTGATGAAGGCCTCCCAGACGGCGGAGGTGAACTGTGGGCCCCGGTCCGAGACGATGTCCTCCGGGAGGCCGAAATGACGGAAAACCTCTGCGAACAAAGCTTCGGCCGTCTGGAAGGCTGAAGGCAGTGCGGGCAAGGCGATGAACTTGACCCCCTTTGAAAAACGATCCACGATGGTCAGGATGGTGGTGTTGCCCTCTGACACTGGTAGGTCCGTCACGAAGTCGAGGGCGATGTGACTCCACGGGCGTTGGGGGACAGGGAGCGGGTTCAGTTTCCCTGCCGGGAGCTGGCGTGGGGTTTTGGTGGCAGCGCAGGTGGCGCATGACGCGACGTCTCGGGCTACGTCGGTCCTCATGGACGGCCACCAGTATTTCTCCCGGAGCCTCTCAAAGGTGCGATTGCCACCTGGGTGTCCAGAGCTGAGGTTCGTGTGGGCCCAGGTGATTAGCTCTTGGCGAAAACGGGTGGGCACGAACAATTTGTCCGGAGGCGTCTCTCTTAGGCGGGCCTCCGGGTTCTCCCTGTTGGCGGCCCGGATCAGTTCATCCAATTGCCAGGAGACCGCTTGCACAAATACCCGGGTTGGCAGTATCGTCTTGACTGGTGGCGACGCCTTCTCCTGGTCCTCATATCTCCTTGACAGGATGTCTGCCTTGGCGTTGTCCTTCCCTGGTCGATACGTTACTGAGAATTCGAATCGGTTGAAAAAGAGGGACCACCGGGCTTGTCGAGCGTTGAGTCTCCGGGCACATTTCAGGTACTCGAGGTTGCGGTGGTCAGTGATGACCTGGACGGGGAATTTGGCGCCCATCAGCCAGTGCCGCCACTCTTCGAACGCCAGTTTGATGGCCAGAAGTTCTCTATCCCCCACGTGATAGTTTTGTTCCGCGGGGGACAGTTTCCTTGAAAAGTAGGCGACGGGGTGCAGCCTGGGGGGCGTTCCTTGTCGCTGAAATAAGATGCCACCGACCCCCAGTGAAGATGCGTCCACTTCCACGATGAAGGGGGAGTCGGGGTCAGGGTGGGCGAGCACCGGTGCCGTGGTGAACGCCTTCTTGAGCCTCTCGAAGGCCTGTTGCGCCTTGTCATTCCAGAAGAGCCTCCTGGGTTTACCCTTTAGAAGCTGAGTAAGCGGGAGTGCAGTCTGGCTGAAGGACCTGATGAACCTTCGGAAAAAGTTCGCGAACCCCAGGAAGCTCTGGAGCTCTTTGACAGACTGGGGCGCCTTCCATTCCAGGACGGCTTGGACTTTAACTGGGTCCATCTGTATACCTTGGTCCCTGATGATGTAGCCCAAGAATGCGATCTCCCGTTTATTGAACTCGCATTTTTCGGCTTTGACGTATAGTCCGTGCTCCAGCAGTCGGTGAAGGACGTTCCTGGTGTTGCTCCTGTGACTGTGGGGGTCCGGCGAGTACACCAGAATGTCGTCCAGGTAAACAATGGCGCATCTCCCCAGGAACTCCCGGAGGACGTCGTTCACCAGGCACTGGAAGACCGCTGGAGCGTTCGTCAACCCGAACGGCATCACCAGGTATTCATAGTGGCCTGACGTGGTGCTGAAGGCCGTCTTCCACTCGTCCCCCTCCTTGATTCGGACCAGATTGTACGCATTGCGCAAGTCGAGCTTGGTGAAGATCTTGGCGGCGCGTAATTGTTCCAGGGCCGAGGGGACGAGTGGGATAGGGTAAGTGTACCTCTTCGATACCTTGTTGAGTTCCCTGTAGTCAATGCACGGGCGGAGCGTGCCGTCCTTCTTAGGCACGAAGAAGAAGCTGGAACTGGCTGGGGACTTGGATGGCCGTATGAATCCTTGTTCCAGGGCCTCGTTAATGTACTCCTCCATGATACCTGTTTCCTTTACCGAAAGGGGGTAAGGTGACGATCGCGGTACCTTGGCGTCTGGTAGCAGCTCAATGGCACAATCGTATTCCCGATGAGGTGGAAGGCGACATGCGTGTCCCTTGCTGAATACCTTGGCCAGGTCTGCGTACTCTTGGGGTACATTTTCCGGGAGGCTGAAGGGCAGCTGATCCGTGGTGGCCACACGTAGTTTTCTCACTACGGGGTTCAGACACCGGTTTACACACAGGGGTGACCAGGCAACAATGTCCAGTGGTTCCCAGGTGATCTTGGGGTTGTGGTCCCGCAGCCATGGTTGGCCCAAGATGACCGGTGACAGTGGCTTCCGTATGATCAACAGTGACCTTTTCTCCTTATGGAGTGCGCCCACGCCCAGTGAGATCGGTCGGGTTCTGTGTGTGACGGTCCCCACCGTGGCTCCATTGACTCCCGAGATCTTGATGGGAGCTGGTAGAGGGACAGAGGGCACCTGGAGGCGTAGTACCAGGCGTTCCTCTATGAAGTCCCCCTCAGAACCCGAGTCGATGAGGGCGGTCACTGTGAAAGTGTGCGACAGGTGAGATATTTGAGTGAGAATCCGTGAATTTCCCTTACAAACGGATTGGATCGGGCTCACCTGGCGGACACTGGGCGTCGGACGTCTTGTCCCAGTCCTCCTCGCTCCTTCTGCTACCTCTGCCTGTTTGTCCTCCGTTTTCCGGGTCTTCCGGGGGCATTGCGCCACCCGATGTCCGGCTCCCCCGCAGTGCGGACACAGGTGCTGGCGTGGCCGCTGTTGCCGTTTTCGCTTGGGTACCTCGGTCTGCCCCAACTCCATAGGGACTGGAGGCACGGCAGCCGCAGCAGGTTGCGGGGTGTTTATTCCCGAGGAAGGGTCAGGCGGGGTGGCATGCTGATCCAACTGGATAGCCAACTGGATGACTTGAGACAGGTCCAGGTTGAGGGAGCGATAAACCAGTTCCCTCTGCAGGGAGGAAGACAGACCAGCCTTGAACTGGGAGATGAGAGGCACCTCGTTCCATCCGCTGGTGGCCGCCAAGGTGCGGAAGTGCAGTGCATACTCCGCAACCGATCTTCTCCCCTGGCGAAGCAGTCGCAGTTCGTCTCCGGCCGCCGCCCCGTGACGAGGATGATTAAAGGTGGCCCGGAAGGACTCTAGGAAGGTCGTGAGAGAGGTGACATCAGCCCCGTTGTTGCGCCAGATGGCCGTAGCCCATGCGGACGCCGGACCGGTGAGCCGGGAGATGAGCAGGGCGATGGCATTCCGGTCCGTGGTGGTTGGACGGCTGGCGAGGAAGAGGGAGAACTTAAGGAGGAACTCCTCGCAGGATTCGGGGTCCCCGGAATAGCATGGCGGTTCCGGGATGGGGATGAGCGTTGTGCCATCTCCGGCCGTGGGGACGGACGCACCAGCAGCGCCCGTGGTGCCCCCTGTGAACGACGGGGCGACCTGAGGAGACAGGTTAAGTGTGGTGCTGCTGGGGTTACCCACGGTGTCACCTGGTGGCGGGACAGGTGCTTTGGCGGCTCCTGTGGACAGCTCTTGCACTTGGCGCATCAGGATCTGGATGACCTGTCCCTGGTCCTGTACTTGTTGCGCCAGCATCTGAAGCAGTTGTTCCGCCGTCTCCATGGTGAGGCGAAGTATTCTGTCACAAACTGTCTGTAAAGATAGGTCTGGAGATGAGGATGCAGAACAATTATAGTTTATTGATATGCTAGGCAGAGGTAGGGTTATGCAGGAGGAGTGTCGGTTGGTGGAGGTGTTGCCAACTAGACCCAGGCCGAGGTGTGGAACCTGGAACAGAGGACTGGGCAGAGCACAACACCGAGCAAAAGAACAACCAAACAAAACAAAGCACACAGAGTAAACTACGCTGTAGTAAGAGAACCCTACACTGGCTATGCGTGAGAAGGAATAGAAGAAACTAGTGAGTGTGTCTAGGATAGACAAAATAACAAATCCTATGATAAATCAGGGACAATACTTCGCGATTCGTCCCGTGTGAAGACAGCGCTTAAATAAGAGAAACGACCCATCAAACAAATTAGCCTCACCTGGTGCCGAAGCGAAAGCGGAAACTAGAAGGCGGGGCTAAGAGCGCGAGTGACGGAGCGTGCAGGAGAGACTGATGCAGAACCCGGATTTCTTACAAACATTAATTCAGGAGCACAATTTATTAACACTTTAACCTACAAATCAAAAATGAATACAACAATTTGTGCTGTTTTTTTTTTTTTTGAGGAAGTCAGAACTAATGTCTCCAACGCGTCTGTTTTGCAGCACACTGCTTTTCTGTAGTAGCTTTCATAAAGCGTTATGTTTGCTGGTTATATGCGTCACGTTTACGATTAAAAAACTCAAGCGGCTTATCAGCGTGATTGGGGTGTAATGTCTTTAAGTGATACCTTCATTTATTTGGCTTCACGCTGTCCGCTGCCAACATTTAAAGACACAGAAGACACACTGGTCTTTCTTCGTCTCACACTTTCGTTACAGTGAAGTTACAGTAACAGTGAAGTTACAGTGAAGTTACAGTAACAGTGAAGTTACAGTGAATTTTGGCGCTACATACGCTTCGACATTTAGTTTTCGGTTGACTTTTGTTGCTCTCATTATCTTCGTCTCTCTCCGCCTTTCTCTCCTCATCCGTGTTAAATATTTCTCCATGTTGTCTCTTGAGGGTTTGTTCAATGCACTTATCACTTGCTCTGTGATTTCTTGTCACTATTTGAGAAGCAGTGGCCTAATAACACAGCTTTCCCTTAATTGATTCAAACTTAACACACACCTCTGACCATTTACATTCGTATCAATGCGTGAAAAACAATGCATTATTTTTCTGGATGTTTTTTTAATTACAAAAATGTCTAATTTGACCACTAGATGGCAGTATTTGATTTTTGGAAAAAACAAAAACCTGTTACTGAATGATTAGCATTCACTTTAAAAACCGTTTTAGATTACATCGTGGAAGGTCAGTTTATTAACGATTTTGCTTACAATAAACCCATTAATGGATCAGATCTTTTTTTTTTTCTTTATTAGTGTGTTTGAAACAATTTTTAAAAGCAATAAGGCACTTGAGGTTTGTTATTATTGTAATAAATATTGTGAAAGAGGTGTAACAGCACTCTGCTTCACTTTGTGCCTAACACCTCTCTCCCGTGATTTAGTTACAATAATAAACAACCTCGAGTGCCTTATGGCTTTAATAATTACAATCAAAAGAGATAATTGATTTCATAAGTAAAAAGGTAAGCCACAAATGTAAGCCAAAGGCTCTCTAATGCTAATGCTTTAAAAATTTATTTCTCTTTACTGTTTTTCATTTCCTGAGCAGACATACGAAGACCAACACAGCAGTGAAGAAGAGGATGAAGAGGAGGAGGACAGTGAAGATGGTGAAGAGGAAGATGACATTACCAGTGCAGAGTCAGACAGCAGTGAGGATGATGATGGGGTAGAACAGGAAGACCAGCAGGGAGCCAGCAGACAGCAGCAGCTGGAGTGGGACGACTCCACTCTTACATACTGACGATACAGTTCATGTGTCACGCAGAAAACACACACTCATTCAAAGAATCACACATACGCACACACCTCTTCTCACTTACACTCGCACCGTCTCACTTCAACACTTCTGGGGAATCCCATTTCCTTCTGCCAGATTCCACTCCATGAATAAAGCATCAAAAGGGCCTGGTTGCAAAATGCATATATATTAAAGTACTATATATATATATATATATATGTTGCAAAATCAGCTTAATTTCCACTGGCCTAGGCTTTTCTGGTGTCAGCTTAGTGGTGATGTGTAGTGTAGTATAATAATCACATAATAGGCAAGCGCAAGATTTTTTATTTATGTCTCTATTTTTTATTCAAGAGATACCTGACCTGTCTTTGTGTTTTTGCTCTGTATGGATAAAGCAGTGTTCTTCCATGTAATGTCTTTCAAACTGAGAATGATTTTCTGTATATTGCACATGATTTTGTTTGCTGCAGAATCATTTTGCTTTTCTAATTCTTCTCACTCATTGGTTATGTTGTTCTCTCCTGTACTCATAGGCATGAACAACGGGTTGCAGTCATGCTTGTAGAAAAAGAAACTAGCTTTTTGGTATTTTGTAAATAGGCACCAGCATGTTTGGGACAATTCAGCTAAGCACATCTTTATATGCTCGTCAGAGTCCGCTTTTTGGAGAAACTCATGATGGAGGCTAAGGTTTCTGTAGCAGAGTCATTCATCATGTCTTGTTTTTATTTGGATTCCGTGGCGTGGGTGGGTGTGGGCTCACATTAGGCTTGCAAATGCCGAAAAGCATTGTTGTTTTTCTATTCCTGTGAATAATAGTATTTAGGTGATGAGTAAAACTGGTCTGAGTGTATCTGTAAGTTGTACAGTTAAGGTACGCTGCAACCATTGAAGCCATGTTGAAGTGGTAGTGCTACTTTTTCTTGTAACATTATCTTCATCGATGTAATCTTTGATTTGGCTGATACAAATCTGACAAAATTCTCCTCTGTAATTTAGAGGTGTTGTGAGGTTTATAGGGTCACTTTTTATCCATATTCAGTATCTTCCGCTTAATCCACTGCTAGATTCCCCATGCCCATCCAAAAGACGAGAGCGTTTCGGGTGCTAGGCAGATACACCCAGGACAGGGCACCAATCTATCGCTGGGCAAACTCACTCACACAGACACACTTTGCTCTAAATTGTCCCTATATAGTCACAATGTCACTAGGTCCACCTTGAATCCATGTTTTTGGACTGTGGGAGAAAACCGGTGAACCCAAAAGAAACCCGCACAGATACGGGGAGAACATGTAAACTCCACCCAGATTGGAATTCGAACCTGAATCCCCAGTGCTGAGAGGCGAACGTGCTAACCACCGTGCAACATGAACATGTGTTCTCTGGTTTCCTTCCACAGTCCAAAAACATAGATTCAAGGACTGCTCTAAATTGCTTCTATATAGTCACTATAACTATATAGTGCTAAAGATTGTGTCTTAAATTTTCTTTCTCGTTATCATACTCTGAATTCACTCACTTCATATACACTCAGTTGAAAGCATTGTGTATGATGAGGGAACTCGAGTGATTCACTTTAAAACCTAGAACCTAATTAAGAGCTCAGTGGTTGGGGTGATGGGCTGTCAGTCTGAAGGTTGTGGGTTCAAATTCCAGGTCCACTGAAATTACCACCTTGGGTCCTTGAGCAAGGCTTTTAACCCTCATTGCTTCAAGGATGCTGTAGGACCTACCCTGTGTTCTGACCCCAAAACAAGTTGGGATACTTGTGAGTCAATTTGGATAATGGTGTCTGCTAAATGATTTCATGTTTTCATCCTCTGAATTCCCTTACTCCATTTACAGCCAGATGAAAATTCAGTGATTCAGTTTAAAATCTAGAACATAATTACGATAGTTCTTTTTTTATTATTCTGACCCAAATCGTATGATTTTCACTTCAGTAATTTGTTAATACATTTGGTCAGTTTGGTGAGTTGCGATTGAATGTGATCGCAGGTTGCAGATGTATATAAAGCTCGTGATGAGCTTCCTTTGATTCTTAGTTTGTACAGATGTGCTCGTTGCATTCTGCTGTGCGGCTCACCTCAGAAAACCTCACGTTCACACATTAGTTGGTGGAGCTGAGAGAGGGTTCTCTGAACATTCTCATAGCATTACCAACACAACCCCGACTGAGCTGCTCAGCTTCAGCCATGCTCTTTTGTAATAACATGATTCTAGGGTTTGTACAGTTGTAGAGAAATCATTTGTTGTTGTTGTTCTTGTATTAGGGGTCGACGGCTAGCTTTATCAACAGTGATTGAATCACAGTGATTGTGCTGCATTGGTGTCCTGTGTTCATGTCAGTGTAGAGAATGTAGTTCCATGTTGTATCATTAATATTGTACTAAATCACGTTTTAAGAATTCCTTATCTGAAGATATGTATATTATTGATATTGTTTAGGCAGCGAATGTGATTATACATTTAATAATCTGTAAAGAGCAAAAGCTTGTTGTAAAGTGTCTCTTAACTAAGCTGTAGAGGGCAGCACAAGCTTCACAAAATCTTATACAATTATCTTTTCCCCCTTGAATCACCTTCTTTCAGCACAACATCCTGGATGTATTTAACTGTATAAAGTCACTTTGTAGTAAATGCAGACCATTACAGATTAAAGTTCTTTGGAAATATACTCCATTGGTACAAAAGTGTTGTCTGGGGAAGTTTACTAATTTATTGGACATGTTCTCAAGCACCTGCTGGAGCTTTTTAGGAAAATTTCATGACTACAGTTTAGTTACTGGCATGTAAATTGACTGAATAATAGAGAAGTCTGGTTACATAAATATGCTGATTTGGAGTTTTTAAAGACTAGGACTTCAAAATGCCACCACATCCATCCATCCCAGCCATACAGTGAACAGATTGGATTGGAATGATACAGTCTTCACGCAAGTAATTTAGCCTGATTTCTCAAGTATTGCACAGAGAAGTTACTTGGGATGTGAGAAATGGAAGGTTTTTAGAGACTATACTACTGAATCAAAGATTGTTTTACATATTCACAACATTTCAAATGGCATTGCCCATGTATAGAGTCCCTTTATTTTTGCTTTGAAAATGAAAAGGTGAGATGAAAAGTTGGATGCTGCCCTTGTGCACATTTACTTTTCAGAGGCAGATTGTGGTGAAGTTGACGCTTGCTCATGAACAAAATAAAGGATAAGATGAAATTTGAAGACTCCTGATTCTTCTGTATATTTCTGGACTATTGTTTTTTTTAAGCCAACAGAATATTGAAAATTCAGCAAATAGCTGAATTCAAACTAAACAAATATGTAGCTTATCTGGCAATGAAAGTGTAAAAATACAAATTTTCAAAGAGCTAATTCACGTTTGTGGATTTATAGCCATGGGGCTGTTGTGGGCTTGTGGTTAAGGAACCTGCCTTGTGACCTGAAGGTCCCTGGTTTGATTCCCAATCCCACAATGTACTTTGGCTGAAGTGCCCTTTGGCAAGGCACCTCACACCAATTGCTCCCCGGGCGCCGTATTCACGGCTGCCCACTGCTCCGGGCATGTGCGCTCACTTCACCAGTGTGTGTACATAATTGTGTGTTTCACAGCACGGATGGGTTAAATGTGGAGGACTAATTCCTCTGTGTGTAAGCACAGTAGGCAAAAGAAGAAACTAAATTTATAGCATTAGCCATAATTTTTTCAAAAATTCACCTAAAATGACAAATGACGGTAAAGCTAAAAGCTAAACACAATAGTGGGACAAAATCTATATTAAGAAATGTAAACATAGAGGTTGAAATGGTGGCTTAGTGGTTAGCACGTTCAACTCTCAGCACTGGGAATCCTGGTTTGAATAATCAATCTGGGTGGAGTTTTCATGCTCCATGGGTTTTCTTTGGGTTCTCCGGTTTCCCCCCACAGTCAAAAAGCATGGATTCAAGGCTGCTCTAAATTCAAGTTCAAGTCTATTTACTTGGATAGTGCGTTTTACAGTAGTACATTGTCAAAAAGCAACTTTACGGTATTGTAAGCCTTTAAACCCCCAAAGAGCAAGAGTAAGTGACAGTGGCAAGAAAAAAAACTTGTTTTTTTTAAGGAAGAAACCTTGTAAGGACAAAGGCTCAGTGGGGGATTCCTCCTCCTCCTTGAGTGTCTGGGAAGCATCAACAGGACAGCCATGTACAGATTGTGTACGGATTAACAATTTAAAAAACTATACAAGGCCAGTGAAGCCATAGCCATCCTGCAGGACTGCAACACCACTAGTCCTACAGAAATCCAGGTTCCATCCAATAATTGTAGCCATAGTGCTATGGAGGAGGAGCTGACGACACCTCAAAGAAACCACATCTAAAATAAAAATTGCCATAGATTGCCCTCCTGTCCTGGTACCTGCCTACTGCACAAAACATTCTCCCCTGAATACACATGGATACACAATCCCCAAGTAGAGGATTATTCATTCATTATCTTCCGCATAATCCTCTTATGGGGGTGGGGTTCCCCATGTCCATCCAGGGGAGAACGTTTCGGGCGCTGGGCAGATACACCCAGGACAGGGCGCCAATCTATTGCTGGGTACACTCACTCACACAAACATACACTCTATGGACTGGAGAACCCAGAGAAAACCCACATAGACATGGGGAGAACATGGTAACTCCACCCAGATTGGAATTCGAACCTAGAATCCCCAGCACTGAAAAGTGAACTTGCTAACCACTGAAACACTGTGCTGCCCCTATAAAGGATTAAACAAGATAATAAAATGAGGGGGGGGTTACAATACAAACAAAAGTATTGGTAAAGGTAATTAATTTCATCTACAGGAGATTTTATTACATTTGCTTTTATGCCTGCTGATATACTGTAAATGTTGACTTTGATTAAAGGCACTGAAATGTTTTGCTTTTAAATGAAGGCTCAAATTATTTAAGCTACAGTATTCAGTATATTATTCAGTGCATTATTTAAAGATTCTGAATGTACGCTTTTCGTACATTAAAACACAGACATTTTAAAGGTCGACACATTTTACTGTTACAAAACAATATTTCACAGAAAAATACAAAACCTTTTTTTTTTTTTTACAGTAAACATATAGAGTTATAGGTTTAAAACAAGCAGGGGATCATTTTACAATCAGCATGTACATTCACAGCCTCTTAAAAATGTATTAAAGATTTTTAAACAAAACAAGTAAAACATTTTCTAAAAGGTCATGTGGGACACAACAGGGACCTCTGCTGGTGGCCCTTGGATTTTTTTTTTTAAATTTATTTATAAAGACGCTCCAACAGCAAAGTAATCAACTTTTTCTAACAGCCTTAAAAAGGAAAACAAGTAAAATCACCCTCTTTATCCCGCAGTGACCGTAAAACCTGTACCTAGTTATTCAGCTTCATTGTACCACAGTTATATAATTAAACATAAAACCTAAAAAATAATATTTATTCATTTTACAAAAGAGGGAATCTATAGTCGAGGTGCTGCCAATAAAACCTGTTGCCAACTCTTCTGGAATGAAAGTCTGGACTAAATGTCGCTAGAGATTGCTAAATAAACATCATCCTCACCTAGTTGCAAAATAGTGAATTTGCACGTTTAAGGAATAAACATCGTGGAACAGAAAATGTGAGTTAAAAACACCCTAAATATGTTAGAAGTACAAATAAATTCTAAACAAATGAACTTCTGTTGAGTTTTTACTTTGACATACTTCCTAAAATAACTTAAATGCTTTGTGTATAATAATATTACATTATTCTTAACATAAATAACATAAATCAATTTTTAGTTAACTAGCTAGATGTTTAGCCTTTTTACAGAGGCACACACTGTGGATGAGGTGAGTGACTGACACTGTGTAAGATAAATGCATTTATATTTATTTAAATATAAATGGGTGTGGTAGCTCAGTGGTTATGGTGTTGGGCTGTCAGTCTGAAGGTTGTGGGTTCAGAAACCAGGAAATTACCACCTTGGGTCCTTGAGACAGAAGGGATAATTTTATGATTTATGTGTAAAAGTACTTTCTGTCGCTCTGACTCTGCAACTGAGCACTGTGAGGGATGTGGAACGGTGCTCATGGCAGAATGCGTACAGAACATGTGTCTCCAAAAGTCTCCAATATGACCAGAAAAAGTAGCTAGATTTGTTTTTTTTACAAAATAAGTCACTAGAGGGTCTGAAAAGTCACTAAATATAGCAACAAATTTTGTAAGTTGGCAACTGTGATGCCAATAAATGGTATACTGAAAACTACTGAAGAAACTATAATAAAATGACATTAATAAAAACATATTAAGAATAAAACAGTGTAATTAGTTAAGTGTCTGTTCAACTCCAGAACTAGCTAATGCCATGATTTTATCTTCCGAACCTGTGGACGGAAAGAAAAATAATAATTAATACAGCATTTCCCTCCAATAAAATGAATTATTTTGTTATTTAAGTTCCACATGTATATATATTAAGAACTAAATCATGTGAGGAAGGTAAACAAGGATTTCATTTAATATTCAACTTTCTTCCATCTGTGTACAGGGTGGTACAGCTGCAGTGACATGTGCTGTGCAATTCTTAATAACATTAAGAAGTTTATATTCAGAGATCTTTATGTTTATAATTTTCGGAATTTCATAATTTTATCTTGGACAATTCTGTTCTTCAAGACAGCCTTCATAAAAATTCTGACGGTTTATGAAAGCTGAGAAGCTGCTCTTTACAGCCAACATACAGTTATTACGGTAACTTAACCCCTGATACTGGCGAAAAATATCCGTCTCCTCCCTCACACACACACACACACACACACACACAGGTGCTTGGAAGCACAAACAGCTGGCGGTGACTCCATTGTTCGGTCCCACTGCTGGAGGAGAGGCTGCAGAGAAAGCTGATCTCATTTGATCCAGGGCTACTGACAAAACATTTGGGGATATAGCCCCGAAAACCTAGCTCTAATGACGCCCCTGGTGACCAGTAATTCACTGCTAAAGCAGTTGATCTGTAGCAACAGTTTGAGAGCTGGTTTGGCATCACGAAATTGTAAGGATCTGAATTCTGTGCTACTCATGTGAAATGTTATCACAAAAAAACATTGCTCACAATGTTAAAGCTGACTATCATGACTATCCATGCCATGATTACTCTTCTTCACGCGACTTGCAAGTCTGCTGTCATAAGTTGTGTGTTGCTATGAGCAAGTGAGTAGTCATCACTTACCTAAATTTACTGTGACCTCCTCAAACTGGCTGAGGGTAATAATTAATACAGAATTTCCCTCCAATAAAATGAATTATTTTGTTATTTAAGTTCCACATGTATATATTAAGAACTAAATCATGTGAGGAAGGTAAACAAGGATTTCATTTAATATTCAACTTTCTTCCATCTGTGTACAGGGTGGTACAGCTGCAGTGACATGTGCTGTGCAATTCTTAATAACATTAGACATAAGACTACAAGTTTATATTCAGAGATCTTTATGTTCTTAAGTGTGTTTATAATTTTCGGAATTTCATAATTTTATCTTGGACAATTCTGTTCTTCATAAGACTGAATTAACCTTTTTAATTTAAACAGGTTGAACATGCGATTTCTGTTTTGTAATGAATGAATGATGAATATTTGTAACAGCCACAATGTTGTATGAAAATTGATGAAAATCTTTTTAAATAAGTGGAAAGCCACTAATACAATAATAGCCCATTTTCCTTTACAAAATAGTTCTCATCTAACCTCTCATTATCTTTTGACAAATCCTCTACTAGAGGAGGGGGAGTTCCCCATGTTCATTCAAGGTGAAATGTTTCTGGGCAGATACTCCCAGGACAGCTTGCTAATCCATCACTTACTCAAAAAGACACATTATAGGGGCAATTTTCAGCAGCCCATTCACCTTGAATCCATGTTTTTGGACTGTAGGAGGAAACCGGAGAACCCGGAGAAAACCCACACAAACACAGGGAGAATATGGAAACTCCACACAGATCAGGGTTCAAACCTGGATCCCCAGCGCTGAGAGTCGGACGTGTTAAACACTAAGCCACCGTTTCGACCTCAGTCAAATTCTGTGGCCAGCAGGGGCGTTTTTAGGGTTTAAAAACATCAGGGGCTTTAGCCCAGATCCCTTATTCCCCCTCTGTCCTCTTTAAACAGTGCACTTTCATTAATGTATTTATCCATTTTTCAAACTGTTGTTACATTCATTTTGTTTGATCATTTATAAGTTGTTCATTCATTCATTATCTTCCGTTTTTATCCTATATTAGGGGAGGGGGGTGGTTTCCCCATGCCCATCCAGGGGAGAACGTTTCGGGTGCTGGGCAGATACACCCAGGACAGGGCGCCAATCTATCGCCGGGCACACACTCACTCACACAGACACGCACGCATACACACTCTATATGGGGGAATTTGGAGAACTCAATTGACTTGATCCAAGTTTTTGGACTGTGGGAGAAACCGGAGACCCCGTAGGAAACCCACGCGGACACGGGGAGAACATGGAAACTCCATCCAGATGGGGATTCGAACCGGGAATCCCTAGCGCTGAGAGGCAAACGTGCTAACCTCTAAGCCACCGTGACGCTCATTTATTAGTTATATTGGATAAAATTCAATGACATATGAAATATGTCTGTCAGCAGTGGATATCACATTCAGTTTTAATAAATGATGGTTTTGGCTGAAAATTTTTGAATAAATGAACCTGAGCTTCGGCAGAAAAGCATGAATTCGTTTTATGAGTCCGTCGCAGATGAGCCAATTTTAACAAGGTTTTGCTTTAAATACCGTAACTTTGCGACAGTTTGCGCCTTCATAAAAATTCTGATGGTTTATGAAAGCTGAGAAGCTGCTCTTTACAGCCAACATACAGTTATTACGGTAACTTAACCCCTGATACTGGCGAAAAATATCTGTCTCCTCTCTCACACACACACACACACACACACACACACACACACACACACACACACACACACACACACACACACACACACACACACACACACACAGGTGCTTGGAAGCACAAACAGCTGGCGGTGACTCCATTGTTCGGTCCTGCTGCTGGAGGAGAGGCTGCAGAGAAAGCTGATCTCATTTGATTCAGGGCTACTGACAAAACATTTGGGGATATAGCCCCGAAAGCCCAGCTCTAATGATGCCCCTGGTGACCAGTAATTCACTGCTAAAAGCAGTTGATCTGTAGCAACAGTTTGAGAGCTGGTTTGGCATCACGAAATTGTAAGGATCTGAATTCTGTGCTACTCATGTGAAATGTTATCACAATCCAATTAGGTTAATTCAACAAATAAATCTCTTAAAAAACAAACAACATTGCTCACAATGTTAAAGCTGACTATCATGACTATCCATGCCATGATTACTGTTCTTCACGCGACTTGCAAGTCTGCTGTCATAAGTTGTGTGTTGCTATGAGCAAGTGAGTAGTCATCACTTACCTAAATTTACTGTGACCTTCTCAAACTGGCTGAGGGTATCACTGACATTTGCTGTAAGAAAAGCTTCATCTTCAGTTGTAAGCTGTGAAGTCATGATAAAAAGGCAATGAATGACAATGAAGAGTAATAACAAAGTGCATAATAACAATAACTAGTTTGGTATATTATCATAATGACTGTATTAGTACTGACAAAGGATTTTCATATTTAAGGCTATTTTACAACGGCTTACTAAAAAGTGAAGTGCTGAAAGTTGCTGCTTTGTTTCAATACATTTCTATAAGTAATAATCATGAACAGGAAATGTTAAAAGCACAAATAGGGAGGTTATTAAGTGTTTTTATAAAAGTTTTGGGAGGAGCTTTACACCTATTGTCTCAACACTAAACCTCAATACAAAAGCAAGCAAATTGTAGACCAGCCAAAGAAGAAACTATAGAAAATATGTACTATTATACTATTCGTGAAACTGTGCATATCAAACAGTGTGGATCCTATCAAACTGTTCATGATGAATACAACATACCATTACACCCCTAATATATATGAGCATCATGGTTCGCTACGCACTTTTCCACGCAGAATACAATGGAACGGAGACCCCAACAATAGGTGGAACTAAAATTAAGAGACAAATTCTACACCCAAGCCGTTGCGAGTTGCACCTTAGCTGTAAATACCTCTAAGCGTGCCATGAATAAGTGTAGCTCAGTTTAGCGGTGAAGCATGGAGGTGGAGCATGGAACAGAAATTGGATACACCGCTCCATTTAAATCAACCGTGTGCGAGGAGTTTAGGTCTCGGAGATTGACAGCAGCACTGGAGCAGCGCAGGTCAAACACAGAAGGTTTGTCTGTGTTGTGCAGCGGTTGTGAAATAAGTTTTTGAAGACAATTAGAACATGCTAACGCATATTCAGCAAAATCATCTACATCGCTGACCAGAGTTCATAAAAACGATTAATCTCCGCTACTTCTTACACCAACTTGACTAAACCTACAATTTTCATGAGTTAATAAAAGCATCTAATCCTCCGCTCTGAGATGTGAAGTCAGACAGAAAAAATCCATTACTGAAGCACTGAGCATGTACAGTAATACATATTAATAACGATTAATCTCCGCTACTTCTTACACCAACTTGACTAAACCTACAATTTTCATGAGTTAATAAAAGCATCTAATCCTCCGCTCTGAGATGTGAAGTCAGACAGAAAAAATCCATTACTGAAGCACTGAGCATGTACAGTAATACATATTGTTTACGCTCTAAAGACCCCATGATGTAGCACCATTATTTTATTATTTTTATGTTTGAGGCTTCATAAACCTCTCACACACTCCTATAAACACTTCATATACTATTACACACCTTTAAACCTCCAAAAGAGAACTACATGCAGATTCAAACTTAGCTAAGAGTATTTCCCACGCTTGGTTTTATTCAAAACATGTCAAACAAAAGCTTGGTCTAAGAAATGGTTGGCCTGTTAAATCTGGAATTAACTTGAAGTGACCATATATATATATATATAGGTCACAGGGGTAGAGGGGAGTGCACAAGCTCAGGAGCAGTTTTATTAACACATTCCTTTATTAACATGCAATAAAATATATGTGCTGGCTGGTCATAATGACATGCCGTCACATCCTGCAGCTCGATGTTAGGTCCCTCTGTGGCATGTGAATTGCCCGCTCACAAGGTCACATGTCATAAACACAACAACTCAACATGTTGGCTCCGCCTCTCCTCCCCTCCAAGTGCCAACGCTCTACCACAATTAGATTAAAATATATCCGCTGTTGTTGCTCAGTTGTTTAGCTCTCTTGTACAATAATCTATTGCTTATCTTGCCTCTGCTTTCTTCTTTATTTAATCTTATTTACCTCCTACAAAAATCCTGTTGAACTAAACACTTCCTTGCATTTAACATACAGGTCTGCATAGAACATAATCTCTCTTAAACACCACCCAACGGTTCACTACAGCCATTCCTACCCTTTTATTATTAATTAAATTAAATTTTCCTCCTGGGATTAATAAAGGATTCTGATTTATTATTATTATTATTATTATTATTAGAAATAAATACGCTGCTTTATTTTATGAAATAAAATGCAAGAACTATAGCTTTAAATAGACGCTCATACAGCTGCGCTAAATCACAGGTAATTGATTCAACACATGCTGGGAAATGTAGTCCTGTACTGGCTCTTATATTCATTAACTTATTTTATCTTAAAATGTAAGAAAACTATTTAGTAACAGGGTTTTGTGAAACTAACTCTTGATGTTTATCAGACAACATTTGTTAAAAACAAAATAATATTACTCACTTTTTCTCCTAGTTTACGTAGCGCTGTCAGAATCTCCACCTTCTGTTGAGTATACACTTCTTTTGAAAGTTTCCCAACTATTACATCACGGTCCATCTATAAACATTAAATACACACAAAACAATAGTAGTACTATATTCAAAGTTTATATATATAATAAAATGCATCTCTGGTCAAACTATATTTGGATAAACACTGTTTTTTTTTTTTTCTACATTAATGCTTAATTTTGCCAGTACTTTTACCATAGGCATTTAAAACTAAATTCAGCCCTAAACAAAGTACATTTTTGCTCATGTTGACATTAGAAAACTACTTAAAATACTTTATAAATGCATGATTATGACTTCAAGTGGTTATTCATTTCACAAGTTGATTGCTGAGTTTATGATAAATAATCCTGATTTTGATGAGTTTTTATTCATCATTATCTTCCACTTAATCCTTTACTAAGGGGTCCCCATGCTTATCCAGTGGAGAACTTTGCGCGGCAGATGCAGTCAGGACAGAGTGCTAATCTATCACTGGGCACACTCACCCAAACAAAAGACCACAAAATAAAGTGGTCTTAAAAAGCTGTTTATATGAATCTGTATATTTTTATTAATAGTACATGATTTAAAATAATGCTCTACCATGTTTGCACATTTTACACATTGATATGAATGTAAAGCAGACAGAGGTGTGCATTATTGTCAATAGTGTCATGGCTGGACAAAACTTCCCATTTTATAATTACTAATAAAACTACCCAACCCAATATTATATTACCTCTGCTAGTCTTGTGCGCAATTGGCCAGGCTGCTTCTTTGCAAAGAGTCGAATAACTTCTGGTGTTTTGAAAGCTTGGCTGATTGCAGCTTGGATTGCCTAATAAAGAAAAACAATTATCAAAGATAAGTCCCCTTAAACAATGTAGCAATTTTCTATATAAAATATATTTCAGCCTTTTAAATTCTGTCAAAAAATTTACTAAAAAAGAATTACTTCTAGAAGTACTGACAATTAAAACAAAAGCAAAATGACTAACAAAATCAAAACCCAGAACTCAAATGGTTTGATACTTCTAATGTGATGTTTCTCAATATAAAACATTGAGTATACTTACAAAGAGAAGGGCATAAAATCCTATACATTGATCAGATCATCTACAGTGATGTTTAAAAATTGAAAAAAAAAAAAGATTTTCTATATTTCAGATTTTTTTAATCCAAAGGATCACCTTTTAAAACAAAATGCGAAAGTAGATAAAGAGAAGCAGATCAAAAAACACAACAAAAATATCAGCTTTGTTTTTTGTTATTTTATTTTCTTTATCAGGGGAAATGGTGTGAGTGGCAAAGGCATGTTAACATTTAGAATTAACTGATAATGTGAAGATGAACTTTGAATCAGGTGTTTTAAATCAGGAATAAAGCAAATTTCTGCAAAAGATGCTGCACATGAAAAAAACACTCATGGCTATCTACAGTTTGCTTAATATGGCACTACAAATCAGGTTACTGAACAATATTTTATTGACAAATGAAACCAGGAAATACCTTTTTGGTTTAAATGAGAATGTGCAATAATGAAAAAACTGCAGTAGTGCATAAAAGTCTGATCCCATCTGTAAAACACAGTGATGGTAGTATCATGGTTTGAGTATGTTAGTTAAATTTGTTAATGACATTCATTATTATTCAATTATTATTCAATTCAATTATCTTCTGATCTTGCTAAAGTTAAATATGGTGTTCCGCAAGGGTCAGTTCTGGGTCCACTCCTATTTGCGCTATATATGCTTCCATTGGGATCAATTATTCGTAAACATTGAATCAGTTTCCACTCTTATGCAGATGATGCACAGTTATACATTTCAGCTAACACTAATGATGTTCGTTCAGTCAGTAAGCTGGAGGACTGCATCCAAGATATTAAAATATGGATGTCAAAAAACTTCCTACTGCTAAATTCTGATAAAACGTAGTTTCTAATAGTTGGACCCAAGGACAAAATTAACAAAATTTCTAACATGTTAAACCTTGATAACTCCTTAATTAGTCACAGTTCATCTGTAAATAGTCTCAGTGTCATTATTGATTCAGATCTCTCCTTTACAAAGCACATTAGCAATATTACTAGAATTGCATTTTTTCACCTTCGTAACATTTCGAAGCTATGAAATATCCTCTCCCTCCAAGATGCAGAAAAACTAATTCATGCTTTTATTATCTCAAGGTTATCCATCCATCCATCCATCCATTATCTTCTGCTTGTCCGGGGTTTGGGTCGCGGTGGCAGCAACCGAAGTAGGGAGACCCAGACCTCCCTCGCCCCAGCCACCTCCACCAGCTCGACTGGGGGAACCCCAAGGCGTTCCCAGACCAGCTGGACTTGCCTGGAACACCTCCCTAGGAAGGCGCCCAGGAGGCATCCTTACCAGATGCCCGAACTACCTCAACTGGCTGCTTTCGACTCGGAGGAGTAGCGGCTCCACTCCGAGTCTCTCCCGGATGACCGAGCTTCTTACCCTATCTCTAAGGGAGAGCCCAGCCACCCTGCTGAGAAAACCCATTTCGGCCGCTTGTATTCGCGATCTTGTTCTTTCGGTCATTACCCAAAGCCCATAGGTGAGGGTCGGAACGTAGATTGACTGGTAAATCGAAAGCCTTGCCTTATGGCTCAGCTCCTTCTTTACCACAACGGACCGATATAGGGTCCGCATCACGATCCAATCTCACGCTCCATCTTCCCATCACTCGTGAACAAGACCCCGAGATACTTAAACTCCTCCACTTGAGGCAAGATCTGATCCCTGACCCAGAGAGGACTTTCTACCCTTTTCCGACTGAGAACCATGGCCTCAGAATTGGAGGTGCTGATTTTCATCCCAGCCGCTTCACACTCGGCTGCAAACCGATACAGTAAGAGGTGAAGTTCGCAGCCTGATGATGCTAACAGGACCACATCGTCTGCAAACAGCAGCGACGTGATCCTCAGATGACCAAACTGCACACCCTCCGCACCCTGGCTGCGCCTAGAAATTCTGTCCATATAAGTTATGAACAGAACCGGTGACAAAGGACAGCCCTGATGGAGTCCAACCCTCACTGGAAACAAGTCCGACTTACTGCCGGCCATGTGAACCAAGCTCCTGCTTCGCAAATACAGGGACTGAATGGCCCGTAGTAAGGAGCCATGTACCCCATACTCACGAAGCACCTCCCACAAAATACCCCGAGGGACACAGTCGAAAGCCCTCTCCAGATCCACAAAACACATGTAGACTGGCTGGGCAAACTCCCATGAACCCTCGAGGATCCTGGAGAGAGTGAAGAGCTGGTCCAGTGTTCCACGACCAGGACGAAAACCACACTGCTCCTCCAGGATCCGAGGTTCGACTATCAGTCGGACTCTCTTCTCTAGTACCCCTGCATAGACTTTGCCGGGGAGGCTGAGGAGTGCAATTCCCCTGTAGTTGAAACACACCCTCCGGTCCCCCTTTTAAAAAAGATGCACCACCACCCCCGTCTGCCATTCCAGAGGCACTGCCCCCGATGACCATGCAATGTTGAAAAGGCGCGTCAGCCAAGACTGCCCCACAACATCCAGAGCTTTGAGGAACTCCGGGCGGATCTCATCCACCCCTGAAGCCCTGCCACCAAGGAGCTGTCTGACTACCTTAGCGACTTCAGCCACAGTGATGGACAAGCCTCCTCCCGGGTCCTCTGACTCTGCCTCCTCTCCGGAGGGCATATTGGTGGGATTGAGAAGGTCCTTGAAGTATTCCTTCCACCGCCTAATGACGTCCCCAGTCGAAGTCAACAGTTCACCACCTCCACTATATACTGTGTTAGTGGCACACTGTTTTTCCCTCCTGAGGCGCCTGACAGTTTGCCAGAATCTTCTAGGAGCCGACCGAGAGTCACTTTCCAAGGTCTCACCGAACTCCTCCCACGCCCGGGTTTTTGCCTCCACGACGCACGAAGCCGTAAATCGCTTGGCCTCTCGGTACCGGTCAGCTGCTTCTGGAGTCCCACAAGCCAACCATGCCTGATAGGACTCCTTCTTCAGGACTCCTTCCTTACACGGGGTGACCACCACCGTGTTCGAAGGTTACCGCCACGACAGGCACCAACCTTGCGACCACAGCTCCTGTCCGCTACCACAACAATGGAGGAACGGAACATGGCCCATTCAGACTCGATGTCCCCCACCTCCCCCGGAATGTGGTTGAAGCTCTGACGGAGGTGAGAGTTGAACATCCGTCTGACGGGTTCTTCTGCCAGACGTTCCCAGCAAACCCTCACTATACGTTTCGGTCTGCCTGGTCTGACCGGCATCTTCCCCCGCCATCTGATCCAACTCACCACCAGGTGGTGATCAGTTGACAGCTCAGCTCCTCTCTTCACCCGAGTGTCCAAGACACATGGCCGCAAGTCCAATGACACAACTACAATGTCGATCATTGAACTGCGGCCTAGGGCATCCTAGCGCCATGTGCACTTATGGACACCCTTGTGCTCGAACATGGTGTTCGGGATGGACAAACCGTGATTTGCACAGAAGTCCAACAACTGAATACCGCTCGGGTTCAGATCAGAGAGGCCGTTCCTCCCAATCACACCTCTCCAGGTCTCACTGTCATTGCCCACGTGAGCGTTGAAGTCCCCCAGTAAGACTACAGAGTCTCCAGGGGGAGCACTTTCCAGTACCTCCCCCACAGACTCCAATAAGGTTGGGTACTCTGAACTGCCGTTCGGCGCATAAGCACAGACAACAGTCAGTACCTGTTCCCCAACCCGAAGGCGTAGGGAAGCTACCCTCTCGTCCACCGGAGAAAACCCCAACATGCACGCGTCAAGCCGGGAGGCCACGAGAAAGCCCACACCTGCCCGACGCCTCTCGCCATGGGCAACTCCAGCCCCTCTCAAGGAGATTGGACCCAGAACCCGAGCTGTGCGTTGAGGTGAGCCCGACTATATCTAGCCGGTATCTTTCAACCTCCCGCACCCGCTCAGGCTCCTTCCCTGCCAGTGAAGTGATGTTCCAAGTTCCGAAAGCCAATTTCTGCAACAGAGGATCGTGACGCCCAGGCCCACGCCTGGGCCCATGCCGATCCACACTGCACCGAACCCCTATTACTACCCCCCCCACAGGTGGTGAGCCCATTTGAGGGTGAACCCATGTAACTCCTTCGGGCTGGGCCCGGCCGGGCACCATCGGAAAGTGCCCGACCACCAGACGCTCGCTGACGAACCCCATCCCCGGGCCTGCCTCCAGGGTGGGGCCCCGATAACCCTATATCGGGGCGGGGTACACGTGTTCTTTGTGTTTGTTTTCATAGAGGCTTTCTTGGACCACTCTTTGTCTGGCCCGTCACCTAGGACCAATTTGCCTTGGGAGACCCTGCCAGGGGCTTTTTGCCCCAGACAACATAGCTCCTAGGATCATTCAAGCACACAAACTCCTCCACCACGATAAGATGGTGATCCAAGGAGGAGTATCTCAAGGTTAGATTATTGTAATTCACTTCTGACAGGAATTTCTAATAAATTATTACATAAATTACAACTTGTACAAAATGCTGCTAGAGTTTTAACTAAAGCCAGAAAGTTTGATCATATCAGTCCTGTGTTATCAAACTTACACTCTACGAAACTTACACTGTTACAATGTCTACCAGTTTCATATTGAGTACAAAATTTATTGAAAACATATAAAATTCTACATAATCATGCTCCACAGTATCTGAGTGAGCTGATTCAATTGTATAAGCCAACACGTGAGCTCAGATCGCAAGGTGCTGGTTTACTCTTAGCTCCTAGAATAAATAAAATTACTGCTGGTGGAAGAGCGTTCTCCCACAAGGCTCCTCAACTTTGGAATAGCCTTCCAGTTACTGTTCGTGATTCTGAATCATTATTAATCTTTAAAATTAAATTAAAAACACATTTATTTAATTTTGTGTTTAATTAATTCCCTGTAGATAAAGATGTAGATCTCAGGCTTGGCTGTGTTGGGGTGGTAATCTGCGATCAGGGTGTGCTGGCGTTTCACCTCTTCACCCACCTCATCATTAATGGAGGGGGGGGGTAGCGCTGAAATGATGCAGTTCCAGGGAGACATCTCAATTATGTAGAGTCTGCAGTATCTGCCTCTTTTAGTTATGCTGCTCTAGTCAGTGATGCCAGTCACATGCTGCACTGTGTCAATCAATCACTTATTACTTAAATGCTGTGCTTTATAATTAGAACTGCCTTCCTCGTCTGTTTCTTTTGAAGTATGACCGGTATCCTGGAGGTGTAGTCAGATCTTCATCGATGGCTCTGCACAAGCACTGCGGCTGCGATGAATACTGGATGGAACCTGGATATTAATTGGACTAGCGGTCCTGCAGGACCCCTTAATGGACTTCCATATAGTTTTGCAGTTGTTAGAGTTTTTCCATTTGTTAAATATAGTCACCCGATCTCGACACTGTACATGGCTATTCTACACTGTTGTTGCTGCCTGGGGAGGATGAGTCCCCACTGAGTCTTGGTCCTCCCAAGGTTTCGTCCTTAAAATAACAACATAGTAGCAAGTTTTTTCTTGCCACTGTCGCTTCGGCTTGCTCTTTGGGGGTTTAAAGGCTTTACATTCTGTAAAGCTGCTTTGTGACATGTACTGTTGTAAAAAGCACTATATAAATAAATAACGAACTTGCTGCATCAGGGTTAAGATGACTTGCCAATAGAGATGCATCAAATCACTTATCTCTTTGCAGTATTCAAAAATACTATTGCGCTTCAAATTTAGATTGAATTAGGGGTGTCTTCAACTAAGGATTTTCATAGTCGAATCTGATTCGTCAGATTTTCCCTATAGTCGACTGATAGTCGAATCAGTTAAAATTTCACCACAAGATGGTGCTATAAGCGTGGTTTTTAAAAAGATTTTTTTTTTTATATTTTACTTGTTTTTCTAGAGCACCGTAAATAGGATCCCCGTTCTGGACTTTAAAAAAAAAAAATATTAACAGAAATTTGGATGATTTTATTTGACAAAAGGCTATATATATAACGAAAACAAAGACATTTCATGTAAAAACTAATGCTTAGCAGCAGCCATGGGCACCCCCATGTGGTCAAAATGGTACATTCGACTATGAGGTTCATAGTCGACTACAGTTCTCTGAATCGAATCGTCGAATCAGCGAATATTGCAGCTCACCCCTAGATTGAATATTAATTTATTTTATTGTGCATTCAAATTATCGTTTTAATTAGACACTTACTTCAGTATATAATGCAATATATAATGAAAAAGCTCCTGTAGGTATATTATGTAGATGCTTCGGTATTTTTGTCCAAATTGTGTATCTCTTATTATCTCAGATTTTACTAAATTTACAATTTGTGTATGATGTGTCTATGAATCGCTGCATATAATCTGTGTTTTATTTTTTTCTGTTGCTTGTCTATGCAGCCTATTTGTATAATATTTTTTTTAAAACTATATTGTGAAAAGTTCAATATAAATACATTTAAATATATGAATACATCTAGTTGTGAATGTCAGTGTTTTTTATCTTGACATCACCCTCATACAATGCAAAAAATCAAGTAAATTCTGTAGCTGATTTGACCCTTTATATCAATCCTTTTCCATCAGTCTCTCATGGTACAAATTACATCATTGTATCATTTAAACTGTATATGTCTAGAGTTATGCACTGAACATAAACAAACTCAATCATTGAAATTATTATTTAGAGTATGTTAAACTTGTATTTTATTATTTATAATGTACTTGCTTAGAAAATAATAAAACAAAAATATGTTACCAGCTGCATTCCTCCAAATTCATCAACGAGGGTCATGTTTCCTGAGATTAGCTTCTTAAGAGACTCATTGAATTCATTCAGCTGTTCCAGGGTCTCTTTTTTGGTTTCCTCATACTCATCATCATCAAGAGCATCTCTAAAATATAAAATTAAATAACACAAAAGATTTAATAATACGAATTTTTGTATCAGAGCTAAATGGAAACTATTCCTTTAAAAAAAAGGAAATGTATAGTTGTGTTATTTAAACATGACAGAGATGAGTAAATACTGTATATTATCTATATATAATACTACAAAAACTAAAAGCTTAAAAGCCAGTAAACCTCCATACAAAAATTTAAATAAATCACAAATATATAACAGTTAAAGTCAATATATAAAGCAGTACTGTGGTGTGGGGGGAGAAGGCGGATCCATCGATAATACACTTTGATTATAGTTAATGCAACGGCACCGCCTAATCAACGTATGCGCCCTTTAAACATCAGTAACATTGCATGCCCCGGGGTGAATTTATTACCTCCATTCCTGTTAAATTCACCTTTCCTATCCCCGGTGTCCTACACTCCTGTCACAACTTAATATTCAATAATAGATTCCCTCAGTGACAAAATGGAATCAAAATGGTAATAGTTCACCAGGATTACTGACTCATTCGCCTTTGTATAATAAGATGGTGACGTTGAATTAATTAATTAAAGCATCAGACAAAAGTCAAAATTCTTCCATTACATCTATTTTCTAATTTATTCAGGTCAGAGATCTGAATCACACTATAGTGATTGTTTATCTGTAACCTTCAAAATTACACTGTAATAGGATTTTGAATGATTCAAGTGTTTTTTTATATGATAATTATGAAAAGATCAAATACTGCTGACATGTTATAGTAATTAAAAAAACATTAAATGACAGCCTTGAGAATGATTCATTAATTGAAAAAGATTATAATGAGTAAAATAGTGAACATGTTTGGACAAGTATGTCCAAATAATCTAAAAAGATTATTGTGAAATTATTTTAAAAGGTGATAAATATTTTAGGTATTTCTAATTAGTTCAAGACTGTAAAACCAAATGTACCAATTTTGTTTTAATGCACAACTGCAAAATGATTTATAACACTGCTCTGCTATAAAAGCCCATTTCCACCACTAAGAAGAAAAAGGCAAAAGTATCTGAGAATTTTATATGACTAAATGTAAATGTATTATTGACGTTAGGGTGCTATCAACTTAAGGTTGTAAGTTCAAATCCACTGACATTACCAATGTGGGTCCTTAAACATCATTGATCCAGGGATGAAGCATCAACCCTGTGTTGACACCAACCAAGCTGGGATACTTGTAAGTCACTTTGGATAAAAGCCTTTTTTTGGACCATGCTCATATTTTGAATTTGTATGATTTTGACAGGAACATTTAAATACAGAGTAGAATATTTCAATATGTATGTACAGTTTAAGGCCCAAGAGCAAAGAAAACAGTTTTGATTTATTTTTACTTTTGTGTAAAAGCATAATTATTATTTCATTTTTTTGCAGCATATTCATAATTGTTATACCTGATTAAGATGAATTTGGCCATTTAGCAGATGTTTTCATCCAAAGCGACTAACAAATATCCCAATTGGACTGGGGCCAAAACACAGGGTTGATACAGCACCCCCGGAGCAAGGAGGGTTAGGTGCCTTACTCAAGGAGCCACATTGGTAACTTCAGTGGACCTCAGACTTGAACCCGCAACCTTCTGATTGACAGCCCAACACCCTAACCACATATTCCACATATTGATGGGTTTGAATTGAATGGAGATGGAAAATAGGGTTACCTGCATTCCTCCAGGTCTTGAAGCTGCTGCATTAATCGGTCCAGCTGCTCCTCCATGTTCTGTTTCAGTTTCCCAGTTTCTGATTTACCTCGAGAAGCCATGCTGCAGTTCCTACGCGAACACTACGAACGTTCCTTAAATCAAAAGTCCTGTCGGGTCCACTACAGCAATCTAAACCGGTTATAATTAATTATTATTAAATCTTCTTTGCACTATTTTCCACAGCTCCCTAAGTCATGTCTCTAAAAGTCATGGACACTTCTGGAAACGACGCCCTCACTCCCTAAAAATGATGTTAAAAGTTCTGCTCCGCTGACGGAGGGCGGCGGCATCAACAAGACATGCTGTATCTGAAAGTGTAGTCGCCACATTCTGTTCAGCGAGGACCTTTTGCTGGCGAAACTGGGTGCCCGATCAATTATCAACCGCTGATACAGTGAGGGGAAAATGTACTTTAGAACAGTCACGTCATAAAACACACATAACCGATATAACCAATAAAAATAATTACTGGGACAAACCGCCGAGCACATTTTTGTTTCAACCGATATTACAACACATAATTACTGTACGCGGTCTCTCTTTATTCACAATATATTTAATTTATTTACAAAATAAAAAAGTTTCGGACACCAGATGGTTTTGGACTCGCCTTAAAGACGCGAAGGAGAACTATATTAGGAAACTAAACAAATATCAATGAATATCATATTTTATAAGTCATTTGTTAACGTCTGTGTAAAATCAGGCAGACAACGCTCTACCTAAAAAAAAAAAAAAAAAAAAAAAAAAAAAAAAAAAAAAAAAGCTCATACTTTGCTCTACGTCGTTAGATTGAGACCGGAAATTCATCCGTGTAGCGTCGTATCGATGTATCGATGTATCGATGAATCCCTTGATCACCTGTTTATTTGTATTTTTCTATACTATATTATGTAGAAGGCGGCATGGTGGCTTAGTGGTTAGCACGTTCGCCTCTCAGCACTAGGGATTCCCGGTTCGAATCCCCATCTGGGTGGAGTTTCCATGTTCTCCCCGTGTCTGCGTGGGTTTCCTCCGGGTTCTCCGGTTTCCTCCCACAGTCCAAAAACATGGATCAAGTCAATTGAATTCTCAAAATTGCCCCATATAGAGTGTGTTTGTGTGAGTGAGTGTGTGCCCAGCGATGGATTGGCGCCCTGTCCTGGGTGAATTGGAAAATTACATTTTATGTATATCTGAAGGACACAACAGTATTAAAAAAATAAAAAGTTAAAATCATGTTAAAATTTTATGAAATGTCAATTACAAAGAAAAAAAAAAACATATTTATAGCTTTAGCACAGAGCCCCCTTGTGGTGTTGCTTGCATTTCAAACAAAAAAGATGCTGTTTGCATCTGTTGTTATAGCTGTCCTTATGCATGCCACCATGAGAAATAAACGGGCATTTGTTGTAAAATTATGATTTATATGAACTATTATAGATTTGTGAGAATAAAGAAAGGAATATGAGTGGAGGTTGTTTATTCGTTTATTTAAGATTCCTTTTACATTACCATACAGTTGCTCATTTAGCAGAGTCTTTTAATAGCTTGTATCTCAGCTTGTTGATAGGTGTTGAGTACAGGGTCAACCATGATACAAAACTCAGGAGCAATAAGTGTTAAATGTGTGTGAGTGTGTGCCCAGTGATATATTGGCGCCCTGTCCTGGGTGTATCTGCCCAGCGCCTAATAGACCCTAATAGAGGATAAAGCGGGAGTTAATGAATGAATAATGAATGTATTATGTAGTGATGGGCAGATGATGCCTCATTGGGTGTGTGGCACATTTCCCCAAACTGTCGACACTGTGTTGAAACTGTGATGCTGTATCGCTTAATGGTGACATCTACTGGATTTAAAAAGTCATTACAGGCAACTTCAATTAAAAACAGCTGATTTAAAAGATTTGGGCTGAGGGGATTGAGCCGTTTTCATACTATTTCTCCTGCTTCTGAGAAGACCCTTTGAAGGGTTAAAAATTTGTGATTTGTAAGTACTTTGTGGTGCAGCACAGTGGCTTTGTGGTTAGCACGTTCGCCTCTCAGCGCTAGGGATTCCCGGTTCGAATCCCCATATAGGTGGAGTTTCCATGTTCTCCCCGTGTCTGCGTGGGTTTCCTCCGGGTTCTCCGGTTTCCTCCCACAGTCCAAAAACATGCATCAAGTCAATTGAATTCTCAAAATTGCCCTATATAGAGTGTGTGTGTGTGTGTGTGTGAGTGAGTGTGTGCGCAGCGATGGATTGGCGCCCTGTCCTGGGTGTATCTGCCCAGCGCCCGAGATGTTCTCCCCTGGATGGGCATGGGGAACCCCACCGTGACCCTAATAGAGGATAAAGCGGGAGATAATGAATGAATGAATGAAAGTACTTTGTGTTCAAGGGAATTAGCGCATTCGAAAACGATGGGGCAATCTGGCCAACAATTGCCCAAGGCCTATATTTCATGAAAACTAGATACACCTGGCGTCTGGTGGATAAGACTCAAGGGCAGCCGAGCTGTGTCGAGCTCCCCCAGATAAGGGATGGAACGGCGCGTTCAACCCCCAAAGAACGCCTTCAACAAGTTTTTCAGAATAAGCAGAGAGAGGGATGGTTTTTCAATAAATAGTGTCAGCAACTAGACTTCGGGGCTTTGTCTTGGTGGGACCGGTGTGGTGCTGAGATCAGAGTCAGATCGCGATCTTGGGCTTGTCTTGGACGAACACTGCTTTGACTCGGTTTGTCATAAATAAATCGTTTGATTCGAATAATCAAACGAAATTTCAGATTGCCTAACACCTTTCACAGGGCACTGATGATGACAGCGTACATAGATATTTCATTTCTAGTTTATATAAAGCAGGGTATTGAAGTCTTTGCGTTTTCCAAAATTCTTATGGATCCTGTGATCTTGGTGTATTCGCCTCGGACATTTGATTTGGACTGGCTCTCTTTGAGGTGCATGTCCAGCTGCTGCTACAGGTTGTCATCTGAGGAAAAAATAAAATGCATCTAAATTTCTAATTATTTCTAATCACATGGAGTCATTTGCAAGAACATCCATCAATCCATTATCTTCCGCTTTATCCTATATTAGGGTCGCGGGGGGGTTCCCCATGTCCATCCAGGGGAGAACGTTTCGGGCGCTGGGCAGATACATCCAGGACAGGGTGCCAATCTATCGCTGTGCACACACTCACACAGACACACACACACACATACACACTTTATATGGGGCAATTTGAAGAAATTGGCAATTTGGACAATTGACTTGATCCATGTTTTTGGACTGTGGGAGGAAAGAAGAAGAACCCGGAGGAAACCCACGCGGACACGGGGAGAACATGGAAACTCCACCCAGATGGGGATTCGACCCGGGAATCCCGAGCGCTGAGAGGTGAACGTGCTAACCACTAAGCCACCGTGCTACCTTGATTTGCGAGAACAATAAAGTACAAATAAACACAATTAACAATCATGAAATAACTGAACTAGGAGCATAAATTTGAGTAGAAGGTCCAGCTTGGTCATCTTCCAGGTGTTGGCACAGTCTTTCTCATTTCTGCTGCGCACTCTGATTTTAGTTGTTTCACTGCTACATTGGCTTTTGATGCACTTAAGAATGCCATAGTCTTGAACCGAGGGCCTAGCAGTGTTGGTATTGTCATTACACTTAATGACTCTAGGTTATACAGTGTTTCTAGCAGTCTTCTTTTAATGTTTTCCACAAGAGTAATAGCAATTAAGACACTCCCCGCCCCCCCCCCCCCCCCCCCCCCCATGCAGCTCCACTGTCGCTTGATTAAATGGAGCAAGCACAAGGACTGTCTCCCCTATGATTTTATAATCATCTGTAGTTAACTGAGGTATATCACTTTTTAAAGTGACTTTCTCTACCAAATCTAAGAGAATATTTTTACTCTGCCCAATTGAGACATATTATATGTTGGTGCTCATCAAACTATACTGGTAAATGGAAACAGGTAGAACAGGTAGTTTTTCAAATCTGACACCATTTCTGTCTTTCTTATATGTGTTCAATTATTCATACGTATAAATATATTCGTGTAATTAGGACTAAGCACTAATGATGTACAATCAAATATTGTAGTAAAACTGCAAAAGGTGTCATAGTTGGGTCAACGTTAAATTATATTATAAGTGCAAATACTCATAGCCAAAAAACACAAAAGGTTTGTGAATCATTAATTATCACCATTGTGTACAAGTTGTATGTATTTATAAAGCACATTTAAACACTGCTTAAGCTAATTAAACGAAAATATAATGTAACACACATTCTCTGTCACTGTCATTATCCAGTTAACTACTGTTACGTTTCATAAAAACGGTCAGAAGTCGGCGGTTTCGTTCCAAAATAATTTAACGTGTTTTACTAAATAGACAGTGTAAAATATCAAACAATGAAAAATATGGACTATCCCCCGAGAGCTCTGCCCGAAGTCCTCTTGTTCGTCCATTTAAGTCCTTCAGGAGGGCGTGACCTGCTTCTTCTGTGTGTGTGCCCTCCAGACAACAGTCTTTTTTCTCATGCGTACAGTACATTGACCAAAACATCTCTAATCTTCTAACCCATCTGGTCCTGCTTTCTGCCCCCCTCAGGGGTATGAATTTATGACAGGTTCTTGTTGACTGTACCATTATTTAAATCTCTCCGCTTACCCTGCAACCGGACATTCATACTTTAAATAGTAATTTTCTCTGTTCCTTGAACTATTCAACTCATCAAGAGTTTCACTTTACATTATTACTTTTACTAAATTACTTAAAAGTACTATAAAAACCCAACACTACCAAAACAGCATGAAGCATGTTCTGCCGTTCTCATAGTGTTACATTGCACCTTTACGTTGATTCACTTCAAAACTAAAGAACCTCGGGATATCGTAGTGATTTATCTGCTGTTAAGCTCCTTCATCCTCATCGGTGACTCCAGCATGTTTACTTTCAGGTGGTATATCAACACTGTAAGTGCTCTGTGCAGGTCAATTCATTTTCGCAGAATTCGCATGTTCCACATTCTTTATTTGTGTGAAGCGTGACGCTCCTACAGTTTTGATGATTTAAACGGAAGCTTTTTTTTTTTTTCCTGTTGGCTGTGTTTCATTTGTACGATTTAACTTGTTTTGCAGATTCTGCCTCGTTCTGTTCAACCCGGTATTTTTTTTCCAAAGTTGTTGAAGCGCTGCAGGAGACGTAAGTGGTTACAACATTGTGAGTAACGTGGAAATCGCGCGAGCCGACACTTTTGATAATTGATTTTTATCGATTTTATCGATTCGTTGTTGCAGCCCTAGTTTAAAGCGTTCTTTTTGGCGTGTCAAGACGCTGGGAGCATGCAGCCTATACTCTCTACATTATTTAATGCAGCCAATAAGGTTTGTGCTCCATTTGTATGTTATTTTTGTCTACCTAACGATTTAATATCCGCTCAAGGAGGATGAGTCCCCCACTGAGCCTTGGTCCTCCCAAGGTTTCTTCTTTAAAATAATAACGTAACAGGGTGTTTTTTCTTGCCACTGTCGCTTCGGCTTCCTCTTTGGGAGTTTAAAGGCTTATAACACGGTAAATCTGCTTTATGAAATGTACTATTGTATAAAGATCTATAAATGAATTACGTACATTTTTTCTGGGACCGAATTTGAGGAAGTTTTAAAAAGCCCGGTGTTCTGTCGAGTTGAGCTGCCCCGTCGAGATAGGCTACCGGTAGCGTTAATCGATAGCAGATTCTGTCGAGTTGCGCTACCCTGTCGAATTAGGCTACCGGTCGCAAAAAATGCCATCGGTAGCGTAAATAGATAGAGGATACTGTCGAGTTATCCTACCTAATAATAATAATCCTATTATTATTATCATTATTATTATTACAACATTTATTTTATTATGCTACCTTTATTTAATGAATGTAGCTCATCTCGACAGTCAGTTGAAACACTTATTTTATTATGCTACCTTTATTTAATGAATGTAGCTCATCTCGACAGTCAGTTCAAACACTTATTTTATTAAGCTACTTTTATATAATGAAGGTAGCTCATCTCAACAGTCAGTTTAAACACTTATTTTATTAAGCTACCTTTATATAATGAAGGTAGCTCATCTCGACAGTCAGTTTAAACACTTATTTTATTAAGCTACCTTTATATAATGAGGATAGCTCATCTCAAGAGTCTGTTAAACACTTATTTTATTAAGCTACCTTTATATAATGAAGGTAGCTCATCTCGACAGTCAGTTTAAACACTTATTTTATTAAGCTACCTTTATATAATGAGGGTAGCTCATCTCGACAGTCAGTTTAAACACTTATTTTATTAAGCTACCTTTATATAATGAATGTAGCTCATCTCGACAGTCAGTTTAAACACTTATTTTATTAAGCTACCTTTATATAATGAGGGTAGCTCATCTCGACAGTCAGTTTAAACACTTATTTTATTAAGCTACCTTTATATAATGAATGTAGCTCATCTCGACAGTCAGTTTAAACACTTATTTTATTAAGCTACCTTTATATAATGAGGGTAGCTCATCTCGACAGTCAGTTTAAACACTTATTTTATTAAGCTACCTTTATATAATGAATGTAGCTCATCTCGACAGTCAGTTTAAACACTTATTTTATTAAGCTACCTTTATATAATGAGGGTAGCTCATCTCGACAGTCTGTTATACACATATTTTATTAAGCTACCTTTATATAATGAGGGTAGCTCATCTCGACAGTCTGTTATACACTTATTTTATTAAACTAACTTTATATAATGAATGTAGCTCATCTCGACAGTCTGTTAAACACTTATTTTATTAAGCTACCTTTATATAATGAAGGTAGCTCATCTCGACAGTCTGTTTAAACACTTATTTTATTAAGCTACCTTTATATAATGAAGGTAGCTCATCTCGACAGTCTGTTATACACTTATTTTATTAAACTACCTTTATATAATGAAGGTAGCTCATCTCGACAGTCAGTTTAAACACTTATTTTATTAAGCTACCTTTATATAATGAGGGTAGCTCATCTCGACAGTCTGTTAAAAACGTATTTTATTAAGCTGCCTTTATATAATGAGGGTAGCTCATCTCGACAGTCTGTTTAAACCCTTATTTTATTAAGCTACCTTTATATAATGAGGGTAGCTCATCTCGGCAGTCTGTTATACACTTATTTTATTAAACTACCTTTATATAATGAGGGTAGCTCATCTCGACAGTCTGTTATACACTTATTTTATTAAACTACCTTTATATAATGAATGTAGCTCATCTCGACAGTCAGTTTAAACATTTATTTTATTAAGCTACCTTTATATAATGAGGGTAGCTCATCTCGACAGTCTGTTTAAACCCTTATTTTATTAAGCTACCTTTATATAATGAGGGTAGCTCATCTCAACAGTCTGTTATACACTTATTTTATTAAACTACCTTTATATAATGAATGTAGCTCATCTCGACAGTCAGTTTAAACACTTATTTTATTAAACTACCTTTATATAATGAATGTAGCTCATCTCGACAGTCAGTTTAAACACTTATTTTATTAAGCTACCTTTATATAATGAAGGTAGCTCATCTCGACAGTCAGTTTAAACACTTATTTTATTAAACTACCTTTATTTAATGAAGGTAGCTCATCTCGACAGTCAGTTTAAACATTTATTTTATTAAGCTACCTTTATATAATGAGGATAGCTCATCTCAAGAGTCTGTTAAACACTTATTTTATTAAGCTACCTTTATGTAATGAAGGTAGCTCATCTCGACAGTCAGTTTAAACACTTATTTTATTATGCTACCTTTATATAATGAGGGTAGCTCATCTCGACAGTCAGTTTAAACACTTATTTTATTAAGCTACCTTTATATAATGAGGGTAGCTCATCTCGACAGTCTGTTTAAACACTTATTTTATTAAGCTACCTTTATACAATGAATGTAGCTCATCTCGACAGTCAGTTTAAACACTTATTTTATTAAGCTACCTTTATATAATGAGGGTAGCTCATCTCGACAGTCAGTTTAAACACTTATTTTATTAAGCTACCTTTATATAATGAATGTAGCTCATCTCGACAGTCAGTTTAAACACTTATTTTATTAAGCTACCTTTATATAATGAGGGTAGCTCATCTCGACAGTCTGTTATACACATATTTTATTAAGCTACCTTTATATAATGAGGGTAGCTCATCTCGACAGTCTGTTATACACTTATTTTATTAAACTACCTTTATATAATGAATGTAGCTCATCTCGACAGTCTGTTAAACACTTATTTTATTAAGCTACCTTTATATAATGAAGGTAGCTCATCTCGACAGTCTGTTTAAACACTTATTTTATTAAGCTACCTTTATATATTGAAGGTAGCTCATCTCGACAGTCTGTTATACACTTATTTTATTAAACTACCTTTATTTAATGAAGGTAGTTCATCTCGACAGTCTGTTAAACACTTATTTTATTAAGCTGCCTTTATATAATGAGGGTAGCTCATCTCGACAGTCAGTTTAAACACTTATTTTATTAAGCTACCTTTATATAATGAATGTAGCTCATCTCGACAGTCAGTTTAAACATTTATTTTATTAAGCTACCTTTATATAATGAATGTAGCTCATCTCGACAGTCTGTTAAACACTTATTTTATTAAACTACCTTTATATAATGAATGTAGCTCATCTCGACAGTCAGTTTAAACACTTATTTTATTAAGCTACCTTTATATAATGAATGTAGCTCATCTCGACAGTCAGTTTAAACACTTATTTTATTAAGCTACCTTTATATAATGAATGTAGCTCATCTCGACAGTCAGTTTAAACACTTATTTTATTAAGCTACCTTTATATAATAATGAAGGTAGCTCATCTCGACAGTCTGTTTAAACACTTATTTTATTAAGCTACCTTTATATAATGAGGGTAGCTCATCTCGACAGTCTGTTTAAAAACACTTATTTTATTAAGCTACCTTTATATAATGAGGGTAGCTCATCTCGACAGTCTGTTTAAACACTTATTTTATTAAGCTACCTTTATATAATGAGGGTAGCTCAACTCGACAGTCTGTTTAAACACTTATTTTATTAAGCTACCTTTATATAATGAGGGTAGCTCAGTTTAAACACTTATTTTATTAAGCTACCTTTATATAATGAAGGTAGCTCATCTCGACAGTCAGTTTAAACACTTATTTTATTAAGCTACCTTTATATAATGAGGGTAGCTCATCTCGACAGTCAGTTTAAACACTTATTTTATTAAGCTACCTTTATATAATGAATGTAGCTCATCTCGACAGTCAGTTTAAACACTTATTTTATTAAGCTACCTTATATAATGAGGGTAGCTCATCTCGACAGTCTGTTATACACATATTTTATTAAGCTACCTTTATATAATGAGGGTAGCTCATCTCGACAGTCTGTTATACACTTATTTTATTAAACTACCTTTATATAATGAATGTAGCTCATCTCGACAGTCTGTTAAACACTTATTTTATTAAGCTACCTTTATATAATGAAGGTAGCTCATCTCGACAGTCTGTTTAAACACTTATTTTATTAAGCTACCTTTATATAATGAAGGTAGCTCATCTCGACAGTCTGTTAAACACTTATTTTATTAAACTACCTTTATATAATGAATGTAGCTCATCTCGACAGTCTGTTAAACACTTATTTTATTAAGCTACCTTTATATAATGAGGGTAGCTCATCTCGACAGTCTGTTAAAACACTTATTTTATTAAGCTACCTTTATATAATGAAGGTAGCTCATCTCGACAGTCAGTTTAAACACTTATTTTATTAAGCTACCTTTATATATTGAAGGTAGCTCATCTCGACAGTCTGTTATACACTTATTTTATTAAACTACCTTTATTTAATGAAGGTAGTTCATCTCGACAGTCTGTTAAACACTTATTTTATTAAGCTGCCTTTATATAATGAGGGTAGCTCATCTCGACAGTCTGTTAAAAACGTATTTTATTAAGCTGCCTTTATATAATGAGGGTAGCTCATCTCGACAGTCTGTTTAAACCCTTATTTTATTAAGCTACCTTTATATAATGAGGGTAGCTCATCTCGGCAGTCTGTTATACACTTATTTTATTAAACTACCTTTATATAATGAGGGTAGCTCATCTCGACAGTCTGTTATACACTTATTTTATTAAACTACCTTTATATAATGAATGTAGCTCATCTCGACAGTCAGTTTAAACATTTATTTTATTAAGCTACCTTTATATAATGAGGGTAGCTCATCTCGACAGTCAGTTTAAACACTTATTTTATTAAGCTACCTTTATATAATGAAGGTAGCTCATCTCGACAGTCAGTTTAAACACTTATTTTATTAAACTACCTTTATTTAATGAATGTAGCTCATCTCGACAGTCAGTTTAAACACTTATTTTATTAAACTACCTTTATATAATGAATGTAGCTCATCTCGACAGTCAGTTTAAACACTTATTTTATTAAACTACCTTTATTTAATGAGGGTAGCTCATCTCGACAGTCTGGCTTAGTGAGTTAACTCGCTTAGTGGAACAAGCCCCGGATCAGGAGTTTGTTTGCGGTCCAACCTCACGCTTTTTTTTTTACAAGGTTCGTAGTTGTTTTTACTTAATCACGTGACCAAACACGTGACTTTTCTTGCCGTCTTGTTTATATTCTGTAGAGCATCGAATCCCGAGGTAGCAAAGTGTTGATCAATGCAACATTTATGAATTTATAATTATCTATTAATGTACATTACCGGAAAAATACACAACAAATCAGATATCGCACATCAAATCCGCTGCAGCGTTACTGAAACACGAACCAATCGCAGAGTAGCTCAGTTTGACAGGAAGTTTACGACTGCATTTAACCAAGTTGGTAAGTTAAAGCGAGCCTAGATGCGTGATGTGATTAATTTGGATTTACACAGAGCATGTAAGAATTAAAAAGATAAAAAACTTCATTTAACATTCTTAAATTAATGCATCCGGCTATTATGGTCACTACGCGTCCTTTATCGGGTGCTAGGTTTTGTTACGTAGTGTTCAGGTGTTCTTACGGCCAGTCATACAGCACTTACGTCAAAATGATATATTTAATCTTTTTTTTTTTTTTTTGAAAATTCATTATCTACTGGACGCCGTTCAGATATTATAGAAACATAGAAGTCCTGAAGTACATTAGTGGTTAGCACGTTCGCCTCTCGGCGCTAGGGATGCAGTTTCGAATCCCGATCGGGGTGGACTTTCCATGTTGACCGCGTGGGTTTCCTCCGGGTTCTCCGGTTTTCTGCAGCAGTCCAAAAACATGGGTTTAAGGTAATTTAAATGCTCTAAATTGCCCCATATAGTGTGGTTGAGTGTATTCCCACCAATAGAGAGTGTCCTGATCTGCCCGGCTCCCGAAATGTTCTCCCCTGGATGGGAATTGGATGGGAAAATATGACCATTATATACAGAATAAATGTAGAATAAAAACATGTGTATATATATATTTTATAGATGGAGAAATGTATGGTCTCCCAGCTTGCACAATCAGGCCTCTACAACTGATTCAAAACTATGCAGCCCAACTTGTGTTCAACCAGCCCAAGGGGGAACTCATGCCACTCCACTACTTTCTCTCCATTGGCTCCCTGTAGCTGCTCTCATTCAGTACAAGTTACTGACTCTGGCCTACAGGACAATCTCTGGATATGCCCTTTCTTACCTTCTCTCTCTCTCTCTCTCTCTCTCTCTCTCTCTCTCTCTCTCTCTCTATATATATATATATATATATATATATACATATATACAGTGGTGCAAATTCTCACTCGCGTTGCGTTCACCACTGCAAAATGGTGGAATAATCCACCCAACTCTGTCCGTAAGGCAGAGTCACTTAGCATCTTTAATTGCTGATTTGTATACACAGCTCTTTCACAAACCCCTCAAAAAAGGGGGTGGGGTGCAGGATAGGATAATGATCAGGTTTGAAAATTTACAGTATAGCTGGTTCTTCCTTAACTCCTGACTTGTTGTTCTCATTTGTAAGTCGGCTTTGAATAAAAGCGTCTGCTGAATGACTAAATATAAATATATATATATGTAAAAATATACCAATAAAATGCAGCATCATAGAATAATTAAAACGATAAAAGTAGATATGCTTACCATTGTTTACACATGTTGCTTAAAATGATAAAAGTATATATGATTACCATTGTTTAAACATGTTGCTTTACAACACAAGATTTTTTTTATTCTTTATTGTACAACCAAACCACAAGCAGCTTTACTGCTGTGATTTACATCCATCCATCCATTATCTTTCGCTTTATCCTATATTAGGGTCGCGGGGGGGTTCTCCATGCCCATCCAGGGGAGAACGTTTTGGGCGCTGGGCAGATACACCCAGGACAGGGCGCCATTCTATCGCTGGGCACACACACACACACACACACACACACAGACAAAAACACACTCTACATGGGGCAATTTGGAGAACTCACTTGACTTGATCCATGTTTTTGGACTGTGGGAGGAAACCGGAGAACCCGGAGGAAACCCACGCGGACACGGGGAGAACATGGAAACTCCACCCAGATGGGGATTCGAACCGGGAATCCCTAGCGCTGAGAGGCGAACGTGCTAACCACTAAGCCACCGTGCCGCCCCTGTGATTTACAAACAACAGTTAATCATTTAAATAAGTTAATTATTAAGTTAATCATTAAAATGGTGCATAAATGTGGTATTATTACAAGTAAGATATGTAAACAGTAAACCATTGTGGATATTAAGAAAAACATACAGTGAGAGAGAAACGTGTTATTATGTAAAAGAGAAGGATGTGCTGTTTGTAATTCTTGCTTTGCCATGTTGTGAATTTCCCCCATTGTGGGACTAATAAAGGATTATCTTATCTTCCCTGTTGCTTTAGTACATGTAGTATGGTGGTGCAGTAAAGAATCACGGACACCTCAAAGGCAAATATTTTCTGCATTTTATTTTTAGATGGACCACTGATGTTCTCTTGTGTGAAGTTTGTACATTCTCCCCATGTCTGCTTGAGTTTCTTCCTGAATCTTAGTTGTATAAAGATGCAAGCAAGTAGCTGAATTTGAAATACCAATGTGAAATTTGTGTGTTTACGATGGACTACAGACTAAACTGTTTTATTAACTTCCCCAATTGTGATAACCAACTTTAAAAAATTTTGATATTTAGTACAAACACATTATAAAGTATTATTAGTCTGTGACGAATTTCAGGCACAGACATCACAGGTCCCAGCATCAGTTTTAAAATGTTTACAAGTTGTATTTGTGATTTTATAATGATACCATAATTAATGACATTTTTATTTTTAAATCTTGTTTCAGGTCTTGGATCACTAGAGTTATTTCCCCCTTAATGTCTGTAATGGCATTACAGGAGAGAATTAAAGTGGTCCTTTTGGCATGTGGCTCATTCAACCCAATTACCAATATGCACCTGCGTATGTTTGAGCTGGCTCGAGATCATTTGGAGAACACTGGTAAATGAATTAATTCTAAAGCTTTTCTTAAGCATTAACATACATTCATTTATTTTTGGATAACTTGTCTTATTTTTCATTTGATATTACCTCTATTTTCATTGTATAAAAAGTCTGAAAATTATTATTATTATTTTTTTTAAATAGGAAGGTACGAAGTGATAAAGGGTGTAATTTCTCCTGTGGGTGATTCCTATAAGAAGAAAGGCTTGATTGAAGCCTGCCACCGGGTAGAGATGGCTAGGCTGGCTACAAAGAGCTCATGCTGGATCACTGTAGATGATTGGGAGAGTCAGCAGAGTGAGTGGGTGGAGACAGCCAGGGTGTTAAGGTGAGAGACTACTCTGCATCAGTTAAACACTCAATAATTGGATTTTAAGGTGTAATAAGTTTTAAACCTTTTTTTGAGCAATGAGTAGAAATATAGCTTGTTTGGTTCCATGAGTGCACTTGCCTTGGTTTCAGAATTCTGTTCTGATAAGGTCACTGTATTGCACTTGAACAAGTTCGTTATTGACAATAATGTGAACAATCCGAGATCAGGGTTTTGGTTTAAAAACTGGACTAGATTATGTCACAGAAGACCAGTTTATTAGTAATTTTGTTTTAAGTAAACACATTTATGAATAAAACCTTTTTCATTATAGTGTTTTAGTTACTGTTAGCAGTAAGGCACTTAAGGTTGTGCATTGTTTTGAATACAGCTTAGAAAAATACACACCTTGACAATCTGGGTGGAGTTTCCATGTTCTCCCCGTGTCTGCATGGGTTTCCTCCCACAGTCCAATAACATGGATAAAGGTCAATTGAGTTCTTCAAATTACCCCAAATGGAGTGTGTTTGTGTGTTTGAGTGAGTGTGTGCCTAGCGATAGGCTGGCGCCCTGTCCTGGGTGTATCTGCCCAGCGCCCGAAATGTTCTCCCCTGGATAAAGCAGAAGATAATGGATGGATGGAAGTTTCTTTTGTGTCTTCACAAAAATAAGCTAAAATATTTTAATTGCTCAATTTAGCCTAATTACATTTTCTTGGTGATATTTGTATTGGAATTTGAACACATTGCTATGTTTCTATCATTTAATGTTCCATTTGAGGTGTCCGTGATTTCTATATTTATGTGTATTCTTTTTAAGACATCATACTGAACTTTCATCTGTGGAACCTAAGCAGGATGAGTTGGACAATATAAAAGTTGGAAAGAAGAGAAAACTTGAGAAAAATGATGGTTTTTCAAACTATAACTCATCAGGTATTCACTTCACCATATTAATGAGTTCGGCACTATAAATCAAGAGCTTACTAATGCTGATGTCATCTGCAACAAATTGTCCAACCTAGAATGAGATTTTTGACAGTTACAAATATAAATCTTCTGTAAATTATTTAAGCTACAACATGATGCTAATGTTTGGTCACCAAACAAAATAGTACTTTCACACTGAAGGAACTGCACATGCTGAAAGGTAAAATGTAGATAAACAACAAGGGTAGGATAATCATGACACCAAAGAAATATAAAAACAGAAACTGCCATTAAATGATGAAAATGTCAAAATTGGCATTAACTCTTAAAAAATAAATAAATAAATAAATAAATAACCAGTGCTTTTCTCTCTCAATGTTGAGTATTGAACTGAACATGATTTTACTGAACATGTGTTTCCTCAGACTCACCTCAGATAAAGCTGCTTTGTGGCGCAGATGTTCTAGAGTCTTTTAGTGTACCTAATTTGTGGAAACAGGAGGACATTGTGGAGATTGTAGGCCTACACGGACTTGTGTGCATCACTAGGTGTGGTTATGATGCTGAGAAATTTGTTTACCAGTCTGATTTGCTGCACAAACATCGTAAGAACATCCACATTGTCAGGGAGTGGGTAACCAATGACATCTCAGCCACTCATGTGAGACGGGCTGTGCGCAGGGGTCAGAGTGTTCGGTACCTGCTGCCTGATCTGGTGCTGCAGTACATACAGGCTCAACAACTGTACAGTACTGAGAGCGAGCAAAAGAATGCTGACATTATCCTTGCTCCTCTGCAAAAATATAGCAAAACTGATCAGTAAGTAATCGGGTGCCTAATTTAATAAATTACATTTGTTGAGCTCTTTTTATGTCAAGTATGTTAATAAATTGTTAAGGTTTGTCTGTGTTTGTGTTATTTCAAATGATGATATCACCCAATATTTACACCTTAGGAATACCAAATTTAAAAAGCATATTTAATTTACACAAGCAATATATATGCCTTGATTACATCACTGTATGGTAATGAATTGATTTTCTTACACAAGCAAAGGCAGATCTTTAAATTCTGTCCAATAAAGTGCCTCATCTCATTATCTTCTGCTTATTCCACTACTCAGGACTAGAGTCGCAGGGGAGAAAGTTTTGGCCGCTGGGCAGATGCAACTAGGACAGGGTTCCAATCCATCGCTGGCCACTCACACACTACATTGGGGAAATTCAAAGCAGCCAATTTACCTTGAATCCATGTTTTTGGACTGTGGTAGGAAACTGGAGAAAACCTACAGGGAGAACATGGAAACTCCACACAGATCACAATTTGAACCCATCAATTTCCCTAGTGCTGAGAGGTGGCCGTGCTAACCACTACACCACTGTGCCTCACGCAATCAACTTATATGAAAATAAAAACAAAACAAGGAATACAAGGAATGTTTTCCTTCACAGTGTTGCTTGGACTTGCTCTTTGGGGATTCAGGCTTAGTCTATAAAGTTGCATTGAGACAATGCAATATTTTTAAAGGAGTTATATTAATAAATAAACTTGAATTTTGTTCTAGAGGGAGGCATCTTTTAACTATTGAAATACTATACACGGTAGACCTGCAAAGTGGGCCAATATGTTATGCATTTCTAATTGTGTCTAAGTTTTACATATTTTAACATTCTAGCAGCACAAAAAAGATTAAACTATATTGGTTGTTATTTCATACCAGTGTAAACATCTGACTCAAGTCATTTTCACTGTGTGTGTACAGTGGTACATAAGGGGCGTGGCGTGTGACATAGAAGGCGGGGCTTGTGCTTAGACGAGGGGTGATGCCGCAGCTTTTACTGTGTCGCTACCTGATCATGTGACTTTAGTTCCAAAATGGCCGCTTTGGTGTTTTGACGAGTAAAATTTTGTGTTTGTTTCATTACTTGAAGGAAAGAAATTTACGTTGCGCCAGCTGGAAGAAACGCGCACTGATAATAAGTTTTTTAAACTCACGCTCCAATTAGACAATCACAGTTTATTATAGTTTGCTGCATTGTGTGAGACTATGCACTTTAGGGATTTGTGAGGCAGCTAGCTAGCAAGCTAGCACTATTATTTTAGGTTAAAATTAAAAGAAAAGCGATGGAAGAGCTCAGTGCTGACGAGGTAAGATTTTTCTAACCTTGTTTTACAGATTTTTACGTTGTCCTGGTTAACATCGAGTGATGTCGGATGATTTTGAAGTGATTTGTTATGTCATTCTTACCTTTGTCAGACGATTTTCTGGTTACGTCCCAAACCACAGAGTACAGTACGGCGAAATGATTTAATCTACAGACAATTAGCTCTACATCTTTATCATGTTCACATGTTATGTTAAGCTAGAGTTGAACACAAATGATGTCTTTGCATGTGGTAATGTTCGACATTAATTCATTGAATCTGTATTTACCTAAAGATCTCTTGGTGTCTAATAAGTGCTTACTTGTACTGTCTTTATTATTTAATATATGTAGACGTTAACATTTATACGACTGTCTTGACTGGCTATGTTTCGTGTACGTGGCTTTTAGTGTAAGTAGTTATTTATTCCTGGTTTAAGGAACGTACGACTTATAAGTACATTGCATTAAATTCACCAAAGACTCACAGCAGCTGCGCCAAAATAAGAAAACCTGGAAAATGGAATAGTAATATGCCGACACAGAAGATAACTGACACTACTAACATAATTATATATATATATATATATTAAATAATTAGTTACTTGTAGTTAGTTTTTATTGTCCGTCAGCAGGTAGAGTTCAAATTGAACTAGCCCTGAAAAGATTGGCCCTATAGGAAACCTATAACAATGCTTTACTTGTGAAAGGCAGGGAAACACTTTAAGCAAGTAGCAAATCTATTGCATTAACAATCAAAAAATATGTAATATTTAACGTATGACCTACTAATGTCTTAATGTAAACCCACATAAGGAGAACATGCAAACTGATCAAAAGTTAAACCCAGTGACTTGATTTGAGGCAAGATGGATAAGGTAGTTAAAACTGCTTTTCAGCAGTTCTTGTAAAAAAGAAAAAAATGCACAGCCCTTGGGTTTAAAAAAATTATCATCTACAATTTTTTTAAATGCCACTTAGTCATTAAACGTTTTTTGGACCTGGTCATGTTATAAACTTTCATTCTCACCTGTTTTAAAATAACAATTCGGAAGTCCTTTTCCTCCCACCAGATATTAAACATGTAATCTTGTAATCATGCTTCAATTAGTCTTAAATTTTAAACAGAATTTCTTTTTATGCAACATACATAATGTGTGGACCTTTGTCACCGTTAGTTGTAAAAGAAACCACACAAAATATATAAAATACAAATATTCTGTATGCATATCTACAGTTTTAGATTTATATTTTCTCAATATACTTTCCATATTATTGTATTTCCCAGTTTTGGTGTGATTATGTCTTGGAAATATGGAAATAATTACCACATTTGTGTGTGAGAGAGTGAGGGGGTTTTGTGAGTGAATGAGTTGTGTTTGTGTGTGTGTGTGAGTGAGTTGTGTCTGTTCGTGAGGGAGTTATGTGCACTTGTTTCTTTATTTTATTATACTGGTTTGTATACTTTCTCGTTGAAATTCACTGTTTCTTTTGATTCCAATTTAAAAAATAAGATTGACATGATTATTCTTGTTCAGATTCGAAGAAGACGGCTGGCCCGATTAGCTGGAGGTCAAACCTCTCAGCCCACAACTCCTCTGAGCACGCCACTGACATCACCACAAAGGGAGACCCCGCCAGGGCAATTGCCTGGTCCCTCGGGGGCTTCAGGGGTCTCTCAGCAACAATTGCCACCAGCACCATCGCAGTCTCTGGGCCTCAATACTCAAAATGTCACACCAGCCACTTCTCCAGTTGGGGCATCAGGTTGGAAGTCTTTGGATTTTTACAATTTTCCAGTTTATCCTGTTTTTTTCTTGTATTGGCCTTTATCAATTCATGTGATGGACTTTTTCTAAGAGGAAACAATAGTTTGCATATATTTCAGTTATGTATTTTTCATTCTTTACAGAATAGAGAAAGTACCATCCTCTGCTTTACTTCTTATAACAATTGCCAACATTTTGTAACAATTGTAGGTTCTCATTAACGTTTGGAAACTAATGTCACATTCTGATCCTAAGGGAACCTTAAAGTGAAAAAGTACGAACTATTCACAGTAAATAGAATTTCCTTTAGTTTTGAAGAGCCTCTAATAACTTTAGGCAACAGAGACATCAATTTTAGACGATAGCAGATGTTCTAGAGTCCATGTGTGTAACATCGTTGTAAAAGTATTTGTTCATGTACTATATGAACATGGCAAGTATTTCATTGAAATTAATAAAGAACTCTTGCCATTAACAATGAAGAAACAATGTGCAATGCATGACGGTCTGGTCCAGTTATTCTATTTAATTTCCATAATGTGTGCCTTTCACACACTTGTCTCTTTTTGAGACCCCAAGCTTTATTCCATACTCCTTTCTCTTATTTAATAACTGCATGACTTTGTTGTGCCATGATATAGCTTTTTAATCTTTTTAAAAATTATAACTGTATTATCATTAATTATACAATGTGGCACACACTACTGTCAACACTGTGGAATTTTGTGGGACTAATAAGATAATATCTTGCATCATCTGAACTCTAAAGAAACATCAGTTTGCTTTAGCATAGATTCCACTAGGTGTTGAAATTGTTCTCCATGAGTTTTGTCACTATAGACAAAATAAGAATTTATTTCTGTTGCATCTATGATATACTGACATAATGTGTAAAGACCTTTTGTGAAGGACAGTAAAGCAATCTGTACTCGTGATTAGGATTCAGTCCATGAATAAATGACACTTGAAAGGTCACTTTGAAAGGACACTTGAAATGGCATGGTGCTTTTGTCCCACTCGAGGTGTACAACTGCCACGAAGAGGTAAACTTGGTCAACTACAATATTTGAGAAAACACTTTTGTTTTTGCACAGGTAGCTGTTTTTCTCCTACACCATTACTCCACCTTCACCAACAACCTAAACAGTTTTAGCTTAAAAGGAATGGTTTATCTACCAATTCTTCTGTTTGCATTAGACAGTAATAACATTGTGAACAACAAATTGTGCATCCTGACAATCTGGTTGGTGCAACATAGTTGATGTTGTACCTCCATGCATAGAAGGTGATGCTGAAATCATATATATAAATCATTATATTTGTTTATAGTAATATATTTTCTTTTTCTGCTGCATTAAATTGCCAGCAAAAAACAGTTACTTAATCTTTAGATTAAGAATTTGTTGGACAGTGACATCCTACATGGGGCAATGAACATAAAAGCAGATAAACTGTTGATATAATTAATTATAACTAAACAAAAACATTCTGCTGTTATTTCTTGTATAACATGGCAATTAATAAGATATTTTATAGTAACTGTTTCCTCACTCCTGTACTGTAAACACCCTTTGCAGATGTATTTTGACACTCTGCTGTAAATTCAGTGTTCAATTAAAATCCTCACTTTTTTTTCCTCTGATTTTTTTCAAACTGATCCTGGAGGCTTGTCATATACCCATCAGTCAGCATATTTATAATTTTTTTTTTCTGTTGTAGGCGTTGCTTATCGCAGCCAGAGCAGCGAAGGGGTCAGCTCGCTTTCCAGTTCTCCTTCAAACAGCCTTGAGACCCAGTCTCAGTCCCTCTCCCGTTCTCAGAGCATGGACATTGACCCAGCATCCTGCGAAAAGAGGTTATATTTCTGTTGCCGTTAAAATCCAGCATCTTTGTACTGAAATGACTATAAATACTTTTTTTATGTTTGTTTTAAGAAACAAAAATTTATTTAAACATCACTTTTGCCCCATTCATTGGTTTATTTAATATTTTTCAAAACAAACAATAAGATTAGCCCTAGGAGCCTACAGAACATCCCCGATGCAAAGTCTGTATTCTGAATCCCAAGAACCATCCCTCGAACACAGAAAGACAAAAATCTCACTGCAATACATCATAAAGCTTAAGGACAAACCCACAAAACCCAGCCTATCGAACTGTCTTCACTATATCGCTACTCCCCCTATATGAATTAAAACCCACTTTCATCAGACCCCTTGGAGCAAGAATAAATCAACATCTGCAAAAAATCTATCTAAGCATGGACTTCATCAGTAACACGTATACAAAACCTCTTCCACCCTGGAAATTAACCAAACCAAATATCATCATGGATCTGACAAAAAAAAAACTAAAACCAACCACTCATCCAAACAAATATTTGACAGACTTTCTGAAAATAAGGGAACAATATCCAACACTCTTCACCCTATATACAGATGGCTCTAAAACCACAAACCAAGTTACTGCAGCAATTGTGATAGCGGAATCTACCAACATCGGTTTACACCCACAAAGTTCAGTTTTCACCGCAGAAGTACAGGCTCTACTCATGGCACTCAACTTTATAGAAGCAACACAAAAAACTAAAGCTCTGATCTACACAGACTCTAAGTTCTGTTTCCAAGCGCTCGCAAACTACAAGACAGAACACCCACTAATAAATGAAATTCTAAACAAAATCCAATCTCTTCCAAGTAAAAAATGGGACGTACGCCTATGCTGGGCACCAGGTCACTGTGGAATCCCTGGAAATGAAAAGGCAGACACACTGGCAAGAAAGGGAGCAGCAACCCAACCACGAGACCCAAAACTCCTACCAAAAGACGCCGCCCTTCTGATCACACCATACATCAAAAAACTATGGCAAACAGAATGGAATACTCAAACAAGAAATAAACTACAGGAAATATGTCTCACCGTACATATCCAAAACAGATCACGGCCTGAACACAGAACAGGTCACCATTTCTAGATGCCTTATTGGACACACCAGACTCACCCATGCACACATGATAAAGGGAGAACCACCTGTGAAAACATGCAACAAACCCCTCACCGTGAAACATCTACTTGTAGAATGCCCTTAATATATACAGTACCGACGCTCTACTAAAATACCACAAACTCTGAAGGAAGCACTGAAACCCACAAACACAAAAAAAGTCCTAGCCTACCTAAAGATCACCGGATTGAAGTTTCAAATATAAAATTAATTAGAATGGACATCTAGCTGCATGCCTAAACTCTTGCCCTGTAAATAACCTAAGATTATATGGGGCGTTAAACAAACATTTAATATTATAACCTTTGTGTTCTCCTGTCTTTAGCATGTCCCAAGTGGATGTGGACTCAGGGATTGAGAACATGGAGGTAGAGGACAGTGACCGTAGAGAGAAGCGTAACCTGTCTGAGAAGGTACGATTTTGTGGCCATGTGAATAATATTTTGCAATATTTTAAAAGTGAAAGTTTTCTATTTTAAGCATCATGGAAGTCTCTTTCCACCACTAAGAAGAAAAAAGCAAAATTATCCCAAAATTCTGACTTTTAAGATAAGTCTCGAAAATCTCAGAATTCTGACTTTTGATCTCAGAATTCTAACTTTATATCACATTGCACTGCACATGCAAGCACATCCATGCATAGATCATTGTAAATTACATAGATATTTATCTTAACATCCTAAATGGTTTGCTGTTTACAAATCTTATTTGTAATAATACCAAAGTGAATCCATTTTAAACACCCTACAGTTTAATGATACCATGTCATATTCCTGACTTTAATTTGTTTCTATTATATAACCTGAACAAAATGTGCAAATCATTGACATTTCCTTATGGTAAATGTCAAGATAATAAGTGTATGTAATGCTGTTGATTTCTTAGCAGGACTCCTCACCTAACCCAGATGTTTCAGAAGAGCAAGCTCTGCAGCTTATTTGCAAGATTCTTCGTGTATCCTGGAAAGAGCAGGACCACGATGTTATCTTCCTACCCTCACTTGCTGCAGAGTTCCAGCAAAATCCAAAAAATGGTGAGAAGAAAAAGCATAAGCGAGAGATAAATAACTTCATTAGAATTTATACTGTATAAACCATATAGTTGTATGGCAATACTTTTTTTGTCTTTCATTTAGTGTATTCTGACTTCAAAGACCTTATTGGCCAGATCTTGATGGAAGTTCTTATGATGTCTACTCAGTCACGTGATTGCAACCCTTTTGTCAGCCTAACGGCCACATCACAGCCAATCACAGCTGCCAAATCCCCAGACCATCACTTGATGCTGGTTCCGCCATCTAGTCAGGGAAGCAGTCCCATGCAGCCCTGTGGAGGCTCATTTGGTGCCAGCTCTAGTTCTAGGCAAGTATTTGTTTTAATGGTGTTAGACCCATTCTTAATTTTGCATGGAGATATTGGTTTCAGTTATTCAGTTGCTTTATTAGAATTTTTTTCGTTTTTTTTTTATTCTTTTTTAATAAGTTACAACTATAAAATATTATTTTTTTTTTATCATTTACCTGACAACATTCTTTTGTGTATATATATATATATATATATTTTGTTACTAATAGAGTAATAACTATGGTGTTTCTCAATATGTGTTCATCTCTTTAATCAAGTTCCCATATGCTTGTAAATCAATGTCAGTAACAGTTTAAGCACTGCTCCGTTTAGAATACTGGATCTTGATGTGCATCCAGCCTTGGACAAGGATCTGTTACAAAGGCTATATTTAGACTAGTCTGTAGTGTAAAGATATTTAAAAAAAAAATTATTATGGAAGCCTATTTACGGCACTAAGAATAAAAAAAGGCAAAAAAATTTCAGAACTCCAACTTTGGATCTGATTTCTGATCCAAGAATTCAGAATTATGACTTAAGAATCAAGTCAAAATTCTGACTTTAGATCCTAGAATATGTGAGCGCATGCACGGTCCGACACAATAAGAAGTCAGAATTCTTAGATAGGAAGTCAGAATTCTGCCGGAAACAGTTTGGGAGACAATGTTTTCTGTTTCTACTCCTACAAATGCACAATACACAATACAAAGTCCGAAAAAACCTTTACTGACGAAACAGAGCCCTGCCTGACCTCAGCCCCATAAGACACCTTGTTGAACATCGCAAAATGCTCTTCTGAATAAATAACCAAAAATTCCCATAAGCACAGTCGAAAATTTTCGCAGAAAATGTTTTAGAAGAATAGAGCTGTTATAACTTGTTATGAAGCTTTAACAGTTTATAAAATGATTATTTTATACATACTTGCTTAAATTTGTATTATATTGTAGCATGTCTTGCTAAATATTCTTAAGAACTAAATTATCAGTTATGAACTTAGTCATATATCTAAAGTTTTACCTTTAAATATATGCCAGACATAGTCTTTTTTTTTTTAAATCGCCTCTAATCGTCAAATAACTATAAAGTTCCTCAGTTGTTGGATTGCATCAGGAGATGACTGGTGAGACCTGGAGAGTTTTGCAGACTGTATTTTACTTAAAGTAGTGGTAATGACAGCAGAGAAACTCCTTTAAATAAGGTTTTATAGGCAAATATATTTTTTTAGATATATAGAAAAACAGAGATTGTGTCATTAATGTTTTGTAAATCACAACTACATTGAAAATAGAGGTTAAGATGAAGGGTTGACAATAACCAAACCAGGCTGAGCGATAATGTTGTTTAACATCCTGTTAACATCCTTTTGTCATCTGCATTATCATCGGACTTTGAAGCTAAACTTACTGAGATAGGCTTGGATCCCACAGGAATGAAAATCTTACTGATGTTTTGAGAAACGCCTGTTGTCTGTTTCATGCATTTTATTTTTTGTGCCATTTCTGGTATTTTTAGTTTATATGGATGTAGTCCACACCCTGGTTCTCAAAACTCTGCAAGGATGACCTCTCCATCTGAGCTTACTTCCTCTACCCATCCACCAGCTGCATTTTCTCCACGACTGTCAGCTCCACGTCAGTCTCTTTGTTTTCCCTGTCCAATTCCATCTGTGCCTCTGCCCATCTCTCAGAGATACAGACCATACTCCATCAGCTCCTCTCAGGGCTCCTCCTTTCCCATGAGTCAAAGTCCCAGGTCAGCCCTATCTACTCCTGCCCAAACCCCTCTTGCTTCTAGCCCGCAACCAACACCCCCTCGGTTCCACACTCGACCTCCAGCTGCTCCTTTTCCTCTTTTGCCTGGTTCTCCCATGATCCTGAACAGACAGCCTGCCCTGGTAACCTGGATGTCCTCTAGGTATTTTCTCACTGAGATAGATGTGAAATTTGTGTAAATTTCCTTGCACTTATCTACCTCCTGAAAATAGTTTAGTTTATTCACATTGCTGTTGATAATTGCTGTTGATATTTGTATATTGGTTTAGCAGACAACATTGATCTGTTGAATTTTGGAGCGTGCTTGTCATGTTTTTCAATGAAAAGTGAAATGCACTTTAATTGAGTAATAAACATTGCCCTCTCCTGACTGATTTCATATCCTCCCATTCCCCGCTTGTTTGCCTGCAATGGCCTCGTCAGTCCCTTCTCGCCCCTTTTATTTGCCTTACCTGACATGTCTCAGGACAGCAGTGATGAAGATCTGGAGGAAGAGGAGGAGGTGGATTTTTCTGGGGTTCAGTTTGGGTCAAGGTACCAGAGCTGGTTTGTGTCGCATCCTTTAGAGTGCTGCCTGGCAACTAACAGAATGCATAATTTCCTGTGCTGACACAACAGATGGAGCTCAAATATAAGAAAGATATTATGATTTTTATATTGTCTGGGTTGCTGTATATTGGGTTTTTACAGTTATCAGCTTTAGGTGTATTGTTTGACACTGCTGCTTTAATATGATCTCTTTGCCCTTGGATCAGCTTGCCTTGCTTTAGTGCTTATCCCTACTTTTGTAGGGTTGTTTTTATAAAGGCGTAATTGTTAAAATGACTTACTGTATGAATTAGTTGGACATTGAATTCAGCTATTAAGGGATAAAAAATCATATAGGAGCTTAACCCATGCTAAATGAAAAGTTAACATGACTAATGAAATGGGCTCTGAAGTTTGTTTAACTTGCACCTAGGAATCCCTCACTAATGCATGAAACATCAGACCAGGGCTACATTGGAGGTCTGCAGACTGCTTTTGTTCCCATCTTTTTCTGATATGCATTACTTACATCTTAATTCCTCAATAATTTGTTTGTGTATGTAGCAGTGTGCAGGGGGCTTAATTATCTGTATTTATTAGATGCCATTCACTTGAAAAAAATAATAAGCAATACAAGCATTATTTTGCTGGGTAATAGTAATTCAAGTGAATTATGAACATTAAACTGAGCAGTATTATAAAAGCCTTTATTTATACTTTTTCAAACCAATGTTGCTTTTGTGTAAGAAGCTAATTTGCAGTTTGTCTTACTAGATGGACTAAAGTGTTTAAAGTTTTACATGGCTCAAGCACCATGTTTGCCCACAAATGTTTTGTTTGATTTTTTGTTCTTTATGTTTATTGTGTTATGAAGGCTGGCTTTGAACTGTGATTGTCTCACTGATTTTTTTTTTTCTATTGCTTCTTAAGGATAACTCTTTGACTATCTGTGACTTTGCCTTGTAGCCTGGGTGCATTGTGTGGAGGAATGCCCTGCGAGTCAGGCAGTGACTGGTTCACCATCGAGGCATGTAAGGAGACTGAGATGCTGAACTACCTCATCGAGAGATTTGACAATGTGGGCATGGAGGAGAGAAAAGCCCCAAAGGTAGTAATTGCTAGTTAAGCAAATCTTTCCTGCTTGTAATCTTTTGTTTTGTACACTTGTCTCCTTTCTTGTTGGGTAAGAATGAACCTTTAGTGTTTATCAGTTGTTATACATAACTGTACGTAAATACAGTGCTAATTGTAAAGATTTTTAAAACTGTGTGAAGACCTGTGTACTTCTTTGTAAATTTTTTGGGTACAAGCACAGCCAAACAATGATTATGTAATTTCCCTTAAAGTCAAAATAAATATATGATTAATAAAGAGCTATGGAGTTGACAAACAGTTCAAAAATACAAGTGGTTCTTTTCTAGATGTGCAGCCAGCCAGTGGTCAGTCAGCTGCTTAGCAGCATACGCTCCCAGTGCATTTCCCATGCTGCTCTTCTGCTTCAGGGTGCCTTTACCCAACCTAGGTATGTCTTTTATACGTACAATGCTCATCGAAGCTCAATGGCTTTTAGATTATTATCAAACATTAATTCAGGATTCTGTTAAACCAAGCTTTAGCAATGACCAAAGAGTAGGTTTTGTGTCCCTTCCATGGTAATAATAATAATAATAATAATATTATTATTATTACAAGTGTTAATAATAATAATAATAATAATGTATTATAATAAATTTGATCATTGCTTTAATTAGGAATTTGAACTGAGGTTGAAAGCTTTTTACATTTGTAACATTATTTGTAATGTTGTTTTGCAAAAGGCCATTACTTTGAGTAAGTTTTTTGATGTCATCTTCTCTATTTAATCATATGTAGGGCACCATTAAACTCCTCCCTGCTGGTTCCTTACATGCTGTGCCGGAACCTCCCTTATGGCTTTATCCAGGAGCTGGTGCGCATGACTCACCAGGAGGAGGAGGTGTTTAAGCAGGTGGGATGTGCAGTTGACAGCAGTCACAGTTTCCTTTTATTTAATGCAGAGAACATATTTGATGTGGGATTACATGAATTAACAAAACTGTCAGGATAATGTGCACCCTTTTAAAAATAATTTTAAGAGAGTTAATAATTCTTTAGCCTTTGTCCAACCGTGACATTATTACTTGTAATAATAATGCACACCTTTGACCGCTCTACATCCATATCAATGCATGTCGTACAATATATTATTTTAAAACGTACCATAGATGCAAATGCAGATTAATGTAAATAACAAGCAGAGTCCTGTTATGCACTAAGCATTTTATCTGTTGTATACAAATCTTTCTGTAATATGGCTAATAGATGTATTTTTCTTATTTTTAAAAAAAAAAAACAATATCTGTTACTCATCAGTCAACATTCACTTTAAAAGCCAGACTACATTATGTCGCAGAAGACCAGTTTATAATTTTGTTTTCATTAAATGCATTTTAAATCAACATGTAACCGTTTTATAACAGCAATAAGTCACTCTTTATTTTCTCTCCTTTGTCTTTTTCCAATGATTTATTCACAATAATGCACAGCCTTATTGCTTTATTATAAAATGGGTATTCTTGGTCCTTAAATCTGATTGACTGAGCCGTTTGTCCAGCTGTGACATTATCAACAATAATGCGCACCCTGACTGCTTCACATTCATATGATGTACAATATATTATTTTCCCTATTGTGTGTGTTTTTATTTATTTATTTATTTATTTATTTTTTCATATATATAAACAGAGTTTTGTAATTTCACCACTAAACGGCATAATTTTACTGTTTGAAAAACCGGAGTAGATCACGCTGCGAAAGACCAGTTTATTAAGAATTTTGTTTTCAGTACACGCAATTTAGTTTTTTTCCGTTTTCTAAAAGTAATTAGACCCGAGAGGTTGTGCATTATGTAAATGTATCACAGGAAATCATGCTCCCATGATTTATTCACAATAATGCATGCCCTCTCGTGCCTCATTGTTTTATTAAAAATTAATAATTTAAGACTATACTTCTTATAGCACTTATATCAATCTTTCTGCAGATCTTCATTCCCGTACTTCAAGGGCTTGCTTTAACTGTGAAAGAATGTTCCTTTGACAGTGACAACTTTAAGTTTCCCCTAATGGTAAGATAAGATCTGCTTTCACAGTTTGTCATAAAGCTTGAGTACTGACAAGTATTTATATTTCACTGTTTATATCTGCTCTGTGAGGGAATGGCAACCTATCGTTCTTTTTCTCCTTTGGCCCTGTGAGTGGTGGGGTGTAGGCACATATATTAATTAGAAAATTTATATTCTTCCTGGTGCGGCACGGTGGCTTAGTGGTTAGCACGTTCGCTTCTCAGCGCTAGGGATTCCAGGTTCGAATCCTCATCTGGGTGGAGTTTCCATGTTCTCCCCGTGTCCGCGTGGGCTTCCTCCGGGTTCTCCGGTTTCCTCCCACAGTGCAAAAACATGGATCAAGTCAATTGAGTTCTCCAAATTGCCCCATATAGAGTGTGTGTTTGAGTGAGTGTGTGCCCAGCGATGGATTGGCGCCCTCTCCTGGGTGTATCTGCCCGGCGGTCGAGATGTTCTACTCTGGATGGGCATGGGGAACCCCCCTGCGACCCTAATAGAGGATAAAGCGGAAGATAATGAATGAATGAACATCCTTCTCTTTTACACAATAACACATATGTTTTTCTTAACATCCACAATGGTTTGCTGTTTACATATCTTACTTGTAATAATACCTAATGTATGCACCATTTTAATGATTAACTTAATGATTAACTTATTTAAATGATTAACTGTTGTTTGTAAATCACAGCAGTAAAGCTGCTTGTGGTTTGGTTGTACAATAAAGAATAAAAAAAATCATGTGCTGTAATAAAGCAACATGTTTAAACAATGGTAATCATATCTACTTTTATCATTTTAATTATATAAAATGATGCTGCATTATATTACACACACACATATATATATATATATATATATATATATATATATATATATATATATATATATATATATATATATACATACATACACACACACACACATATATATATATATATATATATATATATATATATATATATATATATATATATATATATATATATATACATACACACACATACATATATATTTATATTTAGTCATTCAGCAGATGCTTTTATTCAAAGCCGACTTACAAATGAGAAATCTGCCCAGCGCCCGAAACTTTCTCCCCTGGCTGGGCATGGGGAACCCCCCCCCCCCCCGCGATAGGATAAAGCGGAAGATAATGAATGAATGAATATTCTTCCTATTTTCTTTTATGCTCTTATGATAAATAATAAAATACAAATCTATTGATCTGAATTACAGTTTGCTTGAAAAAAATTTTTTTATGCCATAGTGTTCTTAAGTAGTTAAGGCCTTCTGGCAATCAGAGATCGTCTAATAGTGTAATTGATGATTTGATATTTTTTTTTTTTTGCATTTTTCATAAGTGATGTATGACTAAACAATGTTTTACAGGCTTTAGCTGAGCTATGTGAAATTAAGTTTGGAAAGACTCACCCCATGTGCTCTCTGGTAAGCTAATCTTGTAGTTCAGATGTAGTTCAATGTTTGATCCTTTTAAAGAACATGACTGATTTGTATGTGTGTGTAAATGTGCAGATCACCTCACTGCCGTTGTGGTGTCCTGATTCTTTGAGTCCTGGGGCTGGCAGAGAGATTCAGAGACTTTCGTTTCTTGGCAACTTCTTTAGTCTTTCTGTCTTTGTGGAGGATGATGTAAGTCATTTAAGTGTAGTTTACCTAGACTGTAAATGTACACCTATAAGTACAACGCAAACAGGACATTTGTATATAATTTGTTTAAGAACTGATTTTTAACATATATTCTTCTGCATTTAGACTAAAGTGGGAGATAAATACTTCTCAGGCCCTGCAATTACCATGGAGAATACACGGGTGGTCAGTCAGTCTCTGCAGCACTATCTAGAGTCTGCCAGGGTGAGTGTTCATACATTTTTTAATGCATTTATTTCAGTTAACTGCTTTAAATGCTGATTCAAGGTATAATGTTCATGTGTGGCTCTATATTATTTTCCCAAGCAACATCTGTTACAACTCAGGAGTCATTTAAACATGAAGTCTTACTTTTTTTACATTATTTATTTATTTTTGTTTAACTTTTTTTTAACCAGGATAAAACTCATTGAGATTCATTTGCAAGAGTGTACTAGGGGAGTGGCAGCAGGCCAACCACAGTTATAATACCCTAATACAAAATATAAGAACAACGAAAACTTAGAGTCAAGTTCAGTTAAAAAGATCCTGTGACAAGTGATACCAGTTCTTTCAATTTCAAATCTGAAGTTCATTCCAAAAATAAGGTGCTGCAAATCCTGCAAAACATGGCATCATGAATCAAAATAGAATCCAATTCTACTTTGATAAATGCCTTGTATTCTCTTTATGGCCATTATTGAAACTTTATTGTATTTTTGATAGTTTAAACAATATGTTTCATATAAATATAGTTTTTTCATTATTGCTGTCATAAGGGTGACCTTTTCAAAATTCTTCATAATATCCTGCTGAATGGAGAGACACGGGAGGCTGCTCTCAGCTACATGGCAGCTGTGGTGAATCGTAATGTGAAAAAAGCTCAGATGCAGGTATGACTCATTTGTGATTTTGTTGCTTCTCAGATGCTTGTTAAGTGAGTCGTGGAATCATATTCCATGTTTGTGTGCCTGCTTTCTTTCATGTGGTGTTGCTCTGCAGTGTTTGTGCTTAAAATTTGTGTGGAGTTCTGAGTTCACAAACATTTACGCATATTCTGGTTTTACCCTCTGGTTTTGTATACAGACAGATGATAAGCAGGTATCCACAGATGGCTTTATGATGAACTTCCTTTGGGTACTGCAACAGCTCAGTATGAAGATTAAGCTGGACACCGTTGATCCACTGTATATCTTTCACCATAAGTGTCGATTAAATGTGAGCCTTGAGGAGACACGGCTCAAAGCAAGCCTTGATGAACTGAAAAGTTGGCTTGCAGAGCTTCGTAAGTGCTTGTTTTATTATTATATACTCGTGGAAAACCCAATATTTAACAGAACAAGTACCAAATGATAAAGCACCAAACACGAAAACGAAAAGGAAAAATCACTCAAGATATCTTTGAAATCATATGGAACATGTGTTTCTGTGTGAAGTTTAAGCACAGGTTCCAGGACAGGTTTAAAGAAAGAGTAGAGGCACGCTACTGTGACGAAATGGCCTGCGCTGGATTAATAACATATGTAATAATATTAAAACCAATACATCACTAAAACCAAAATCGTAATTGTGGAAGTTTATCTTTATCTATGCTCTTTGAGAATGCATTTGGCAGACAAATGTGAAGCTATCGATCTAGCAAAGTAAGCTGAGCTGAAATGGACAGTGATCTCAGGAACATCAGCAAATCAATGTTGAATGACTAAGGAAATCATTGAAAAGTTAAATTATAGACCACAACCTAATCAAAAATCTGGTCTGTTAGAAAAGCTGTGCACGTATGCTTTAATTTACAACTTGATTGTTCAGGGACTGAAATTATGTTTTTGGACTGGTGCAGCCAAGATGTTATTAAGGCAGTTAATCATATTTAATACTTCATGTCTACAAAACAATCTTTCTTACATCATACAAGCTAATTAGTTTTGAATCATCCACTTCACAAGGACAACAGAATTTCTATCATTTCTATCTTAGAACTATGATGGACAGCAAGACTAGACCAATATTATTGTCCTTGTTTTAAAAAATGGATCCCAGAGACTTTATTAGGTACTTTATATAAAAGGATTCAGGCTACAGGTTTATATTCATACATATGTAGATGGTCTCACTGTTCCTTTAATCTGTAGATGGTGATCCGTCCAAGTTCTCCGAGCCAAAGTTCCCTACAGAATGCTTCTTTTTGACACTACATGCACATCACCTGTCCATCTTGCCTGGGTGCCGCCGTTATATTCGGGGGTTAAAAGCCATCAGGGAACTAAACAGGTGATTTCAGTGTTACATTTTTTTTTAAAAAGGTGTTGTTTTTAACATGACACAACTTGAATGACAAACGTTTAACAAATTATTGTTATTGTATTTTATTCATCATTTTAAACCAGTCATATCATAGGTTAATGCTAAAGTAACTGCAAGACAAAAAAACATCCATTAGCAAACCTGTTCACATACATGCTCACATGAATCTGCCAGCAGCTCTGCTATGACTGGGAGTAAGCTGATGTTATGTCTGATTGTATTTGTGTGTAATACAGAACAGTGGAGGAGCTGAAAAACAGTGAAAACCAATGGAAAGACTCCCCTTTGGCAATACGTCACAGAGAGATGCTGAAGAGGTGTAAGACACAGCTAAAGGTTTGCAATAGTTTTCATTGACTTCAACTGCAATATGAGTGAAAAGAACCAAAAGAAACACATTAATACATTTAAAATTTATCCTTCATCAGTGCTTACAGCCTGCTTTATTCAGGATGCAGGTGTCTGGACACTTGTTTTGATAACTCTTAGTCCAGCATTAACACTGAAGTGTTTTTTAAAAAAAAACAGCAGCACTGCTGCATCTGATCTGAGTTCAACCACGAGATGGTGTGTTGTGGTGATTAGATCAAAGGTCAATGGTTCTCTTATTTTTTTTCCCTATGACATAATCACAAAGAGGCTTTGTCATGATATGAACACTATAACACTTCTGGAATGGCTTATCTCTTTTATAAAATAATTTAAAAAGCAGAATAAAATACGCCATTTTTTTATTTATAAAAGTATTGTTTAGATCAGTGCTTGCAATACAAATATTCTTTAGTGACACAATGTAGCTTGTAAGCAATTGTTAGGATACAATAAGCTACATGAAGACATGCTGACCTAACTGTTCAGTCACTCACTAAATTTGCCTTTCATTATTCATTGTAGCATAAAACTTTTTAATAATTAGGTGTCTCACTTCTCACCACCTCATATGGCATGTGTTTCTTTTCCCAATTATTTAAATTGAACTGTAAATTGCCCATAAACGTTTTCTTTACCAGCATGAACGTTCTAGTTGTAGTTTTTGCGAGCCTCATAAGCCGAAGCAAGAAACAAGCAAGTTACCCCTGGAATAATGTTTGAAATTGTCTATGTAAATACGCTTGTACGCAGTATGCTGGCTCCTTGATTTAAAAACGTGCAAAGTTAAAGAAGAAAAAAGATTTATTATTTTTTTAATTTTTTTAATATAAAATTATTTTTGGGCATGTTATTGTCAAATGTATTTATTTGCTGATTCTGTTTTAATTTTGAATCTGTTATGCTCTTGTAGAGACTCGTGCGCTCTAAGGCTTGTGCTGATGCTGGTCTACTGGATGAGAATGTTTTGCGCAGATGTCTTCAGTTCTACAGCACAGTTATTCAACTTATTATGCGCATGGTGGACCCTGCCTATCCAAAGTCAGTCCCTTGTCTATCAATAATGCCTATAGAAAATCATCAGCATCACCATGTGTTATTGTCTTAATTAAAAAAAGAAAAGAAAAAATGATTAGGCAACTTTTATACGTTCACATTGTACCTTGACCTTCTGAACGTTCATGAAATATTCAAGACTAAATTTATTGTTGGATAAATTTTTATGTTTATTTCAGACTATTTTGGGTCAATGTCATTGTCACTTAGAACACCTCTTTGTATGTATATTAAAGTGTGGTAATAAAATGTTATATTATTTATTGAATTCTTCTCCAGTGAAGAAAAAAAAATATCCCATCGCAAAATCCTACCATCATCAAAACGTAGTTTTATATTTTACGTCATCAGACCTCCCCCCCCCAACAAAAACAATCTGGAAAAAGTTTTTAAATTAAACTTATTTTTCCTCCAATTAGGCAGAATTAGTAGCCTCCTGAATAAAGATACTTCGTATCTAGTTTTTATTGAATGATTTGATCCAGCCAAAGTCTTGATTAATTGGGGATGTGAAAAGCATTTGTTGTCATTAATCTGTGACTATAACTGTTTTTAGAAAAGTCCTTTTTCTAAAAGACCCTTAGAAAGCACACGCTATTTAGTTCATCTGACCTTTCATCTGAAAGTTTGTTTATATAGGTTGAAGTTTGAAGTTATATAGGTTGATGTAGCTTAACTTTTTTTTTTTCCTCTCATCATATTTTTCTTGTGTTTCACAATTTTTGCAGCATCATCTTGCCCTTGAATCCTGACATCCCTAAAAGCTTTGCTTCACTGCCAGAGTTTTACATTGAGGATGTTGCTGAATTCATGCTTTTTATTGTGCAGTAAGTTCATCACAGTACATCTCATTTCATCTCACAGATGAATTTAAAGGCAACGTAAATAGGTTTTTAACGTTCCATTCTATTTTAGGTATTCTCCCCAGGCTCTGTATGAGCCGTGCACTCAGGACATCGTGACCTTTCTGGTGGTGTTCATCTGCAGTCAGAACTACATCCGAAATCCATATTTGATTGCTAAATTGGTGGAGGTGCTTTTTGTAACCAATCCAGCAGTTCAGCCCCGGACAAAGCGATTCTTTGAGATGATTGAGAACCACGCTCTATCAGTCAATTATCTTGTACCTGCTCTCATGAAATTTTACACAGGTTAGTTGTTTTGAGGTAAAGTTTGAATATACATACCACATAATTTGATACCACATATTTCTACAAACACAATTCACAAGGTGTAGTTCTGTTACACTAAATATCAGCATGGCCAATTCATCTACAACCTGATAATAATGTAACTTGCGTAAAATCTGTTTTATAAAATAGTTTTACCATCACCCTTATTTACTTAATAAAACACAACATATTATAATATTTAATGTTGAGTTTATGAACACATAGATCCATGCTTATTTACTACATAGTTTTCTTTATACTAAATTATGAATCTGGTAATAAAATGGGGAATGAGGAAGCCATTCTGAATGTACCATTTTTTGGGGTTTCCTTATTTCAATTTTTAAATTGTTTAATTAGTTAAATTTACTTAAATGTCATTATATATATTTTTTTTTATTAATGCCAGTCATTTGGTTGCAGTCTAATACAATTTTTATGTTTAAAAACTAGGTACGGTTTACTTTGTAGAAACATTCTTAAAGCTTCTAATCCAATAATTTAATTTATGTAATCTTTTTTCAGAATCTTGGTGAAACTTCTGAAATAAATGAACCCCTCCTTATTGGCTAGTGTAATTTACTCTCAGTAGGACTATGTCTGCTAAATGCTATCAAAAATTTTCAAAATGTAGAGGATGTTTTTAACCACTTTTTGAATTACATTGTTTTATACTAGCTCTGTTTTGAGATTTAGGTTAATGGATTTACTTTGAAAAATACCCCCAAAAAATGCCCTAATTTAGCCATCTTTGGCAACCGTCAACCACGCACAGCACAGCTTCATTTAGGATTTCGATCCAGATAGAAGCTTTACTCATATCTTTTTTTACTCATCAGATTTTCGTAAAGAATTTTCACAACCAAATGCATGTAATCATCTGAGATTTTATATTGCACAGTTCATATTTGTTGAGTTAATACAAACATCTGGTTTAAATTTTAATAAAATGGCTGCTTTAAAAATAATTTGTTCATGTGTTGCATTACTGAGTCTGTTACGTTTTGAAATAAATAGTAATAGGGTTTGTGTACATAGGTTTTTTTGCTCTGGCAAATAAACTTTATGCAACTGTGTTTTCAGCTACTGTAATCAATTATCTCCTTACATTGTGTTAATTATAAATTATGTTTTTTAAAAATGCTAATTTACTTGAATGCTATATATTGGTATTTTAACACTTCATTTAAATGTATTACATTTATTTATTATTTTCTTTAAGACGTGGAACATACTGGAGCCACTAGTGAGTTTTATGACAAATTCACTATCCGCTACCATATCAGTACAATATTTAAGAGCCTGTGGCAAAACCTTGGACACCATGGCACCTTCCTTGAAGAATTTAAGTAAGTGTCCTTTTTTTTGTTTATAATAAATTATCAGCAAAGAACATTGTCTTTTTACTTAGCAATAATTAAACCTACACACCTATGCATGTATGTAATGTATATTTGCATTTTTAAGTTCGGGAAAACAGTTTGTTCGCTACATTAACATGCTGATCAACGACACAACATTCCTGCTGGATGAGAGCCTGGAGTCTCTGAAACGCATTCACGAGATTCAGGAAGAGATGAAAAACAAAGAGCAATGGGAGCAACTTCCCAGGGTTTGTGCACAGCATACAACACTTTCTGCCATCATAATGCATGTAGTTATATAATGATTTTTAGCATTTGACCTTTTTTTTTAGAATGACTTATAATGACAAATAATCCCAATTGATTAATTATGCTACTGTCAGCTGTTGTGAACAAATACACACAGTTTCAAAAAACAAAGCCCTATGGTTTTTATATGGTTTGCTTAACAATATAGCCAACGTTTTAATGAAAATGTAAACATTTAAAATGTTTTTAAAATAATTGTGTGTACAGATTTTTTTTTGTGTGTAAATTGTATTTTAATAAAAAAACTTAGATTAGACAAAGCACATTTTTTAAGCACGTTATATCTGGGTTCTCCTTGAGGGGGGCCTCGAATCCAGGTAGGGTATCATGGTTATAAATCCACTGGTGCCCTTGTTTTACCTTGTATTGATATATGTATGTTTCCATCAGGAGCAACAACAGAGCCGCCAGTCTCAGCTAACCCAGGATGAAAGAGTATCACGTTCCTATCTTGCCTTAGCCACCGAGACTGTAGACATGTTTCACATTTTGACTAAGCAAGTTCAGAAGCCGTTCTTGCGCCCGGTAAGTTTTAATCCAATGCATTTAAAATAATATTCCAGACACTCCACAGACCCTTTGAGAGTCTTTTTGGTAGTATATTTGTACAGAACATGGATTACATTTAAGGTTTAAAACTTGAGTTTTAGACTTCATGTTCTGTTGGTATTTATATGTTAAACTCCCAGTCACTGTGTGTTTGTTAAGAAAAGTAAACAATGTTACTTTTAAAATCTGCAGGAACTGGGCCCACGACTGGCTGCCATGCTTAACTATAACCTTCAGCAGCTTTGTGGGCCTAAGTGCCGGGACTTGAAGGTGGAGAACCCAGAGAAATACGGTTTTGAACCTAAGAAGCTTTTAGACCAATTGACAGATATCTATCTTCAGCTGGACTGTGCTCGATTTGCTAAAGCCATTGCAGATGATCAGGTATGCCGAGGATCCATGGGTTTGGTAGACCACAATCATTCCAACGTAATAACAAATTATTTGGTTGTTTTTAATCATCAGAGATCGTACAGCAGGGAGCTCTTTGAAGAAGTGATTTCCAAAATGAGAAAGGCAGGCATCAAGTCCACAATTGCTATTGAAAAGTTTAAGCTGCTCTCAGAGAAGGTTGAGGAGATAGTGGCTCGTAATTCTCAGTCAGAGATGGACTACAGTGATGCTCCGGATGAGTTTAAAGGTAAAAGTGCAAATGTTTTTGATGTAGCTTTTCTTTTCTAATTATACACTGCTCAAAAAAATGGAGCACTCAAATAACACATCCTAGATCTGAATGAATGAAATATTCTCATTGAATACTTTGTTCTGTTCTGTAAGTTGAATGTGCTGACAACAAAATCACACAAAAATCATCAATGAAAATTAAATGTTTTAACCAATGGAGGCCTGGATTTGGAGTCACACACAAAATTAAAGTGAAAAAACACACTACAGGCTGAGCCAACTTTGATGTAATGTCCTTAAAACAAGTCAAAATGAGACTCAGTATTGTGCGTGGCCTCCACATGCCTGTATGTGCCCTACAATGCCTGGGCATGCTCCTGATGAGGTGGCGGATGGTCTCCTGAGGGATCTCCTCCCAGACCTGGATTAAAGCATCTGCCAACTCCTGGACAGTCTGTGGTGCAACGTGAAGTTGGTGAATGGCGCGAGACATGATGTCCCATATGTGCTCAATTGGATTCAGGTCTGGGGAACGGGCGGGCCAGTCCAAAGCTTCAATGCCTGCATCTTGCAGGAACTGCTGACACACTCCAGCCACATGAGGTCTAGCATTGTCCTGCATTAGGAGGAACCCAGGGCCAACCAGACCAGCATATGGTCTCACAATCGGTCTGACGATCTTATCTTGGTGCCTAATGGCAGTCAGGCTACCTCTGGCGAGCACATGGAGGGCTGTGCGGCCCTCCAAAAAAAATGCCACTCCACACCATTACTGACCCACTGCCAAACCGGTCATGCTGAAGGATGTTGCAGGCAGCAGATCGCTCTCCACGGCATCTCCAGACTCAGTCACGTCTGTCACATGTGCTTAGTGTGAACCTGCATTCATCTGTGAAGAGCACAGGGTGCCAGTGGCAGATTTGCCAATCCTAGTGTTCTCTGGCAAATGCCAAGCGTCCTGTGTGAGCACAACCCCCATCTGTGGACGTCGGGTCCTCATACTATCCTCATGGAGTCGGTTTCTAACCATTTGTGCAGGCACATGCACATTTGTGGCCTGCTGGAGGTCATTTTGCAGGGCTCTGGCAATGCTCCTCCTGTTCCTCCTTGCACAAAGGTGGAGGTAGCAGTCCTGCTGCTGGGTTGTTGCTCTCCTACGGCCTCCTCCACGTCTCCTGGTGTACTGGCCTACCTCCACTACGCTGACAGACACAGCAAACCTTCTTGCCACAGCTCGCATTGATGTGCCATCCTGGATGATCTGCACAACCTGAGCCACTTGTGTGGGTTGTAGAGTCCGTGTCATGCTACCATGAGTGTGAAAGCACCACCAACATTCAAAAGTGACCAAAACATCAGCCTGAAAGCATCAGTACTGAGAAGTGATCTGTGGTCCACCTGCAGAACCACTCCTTTATTGAGTGTGTCTTGCTAAGTGCCAATAATTTCAACCTGTTGTCTATTCCATTTGCACAACAGCATGTGAAATTAATTGTCAATCAGTGTTGCTTCCTAAGTGGACAGTTTGATTTCGCAGAAGTTTGATCTACTTGGAGTTATATTGTGTTGTTTAAGTGTTCCCTTTATTTTTTGAGCAGTGTACTAATTGTAGACAAGACCACACTACTCTACACAAATACAGTGTTTGGTACAAGTTCTTGCTAAGAGGTGCTCTGAACTGTCTATTTAAACACAACTATTGTTTACACAGAGATTGCACAGGAAAAACACACTGGCTTTTTATTTTTAAAACGGAGCAAATCAGATCATCTGAAGTCAGTCCCATGTCTGATTTACCATTAGTACTGATTTACCATCAGTATGTTTCAGCATACCAGCTCTTACTTTTAAACTGACATTGATTTAGCTTTGCAATGTACAGTTTGAAAACCCTACCCTTCCACCCCATCCTAAACACTTTGAGGTCTTGTGCTGAGAAATACTGTCATCAACTTTGGCAAACAGACTCACAAAAACTAAATCTGAATTTGACATTACCTCCAAGTAGGTACTATGATGAGTCCAGTGCTTACTTTAGAAGTAAAGCAGTTGGCCCCTTCAGTAACGGAGTATGATCTGTTTTAAGTGTTTTACAGGCATCAATTTCTTTACATTGTTCCTTATAAACAGTATATGGTCTGCTGAAAAGTATAGCTATGATGAATCTTAAAACAAATCAATATATCGCTACCTTCATATAGTCAAGTATTGATGACTCATGTCCTCTACTGGAAACACCTTCACTGTGAGCGTTAGACCTGGGGACCTTGGAACAATAGAAGAAGGTTGTCTTGTCTGATGCATTGTTTAGTTTTACTTTATGAGGACAGCCAGCTGTTCATGTGTCATTTACTCCTGGAGAACAGATGTGTGTGTCCAGGATGTGTTGCATTTCCATTTGCACATTGTTTACTTTTAGGTGTGTCTCAGAATTGTGTGGTGCAGAGCGGGCCCTTTGTGTCTGTTAGAGAACACAGAAATATAAAAATATTATTCATAATAAATTAGTGTTTTTCTACAAGCTTGTTGTTTTGAAGTGGTTGGGTTTAGTCATTGGAGTAAACTAACTAACCCTCTACACCTCAGCAGTGATAAAAGCCACTTTGTATGGTTGCAGACAGACAGGTTAACATAGATGGTAACATCTCAAAGGAAAGTACATGTATAAGATGTACACATGTTACACATTTATACTAAATTCATTATTCATTTATTATTTTCCACTTAATCTTCTACTATGGTAACGTAGAGGTTTCCCATGTCCATCTGGGGAGAATGTTTCGGGTACTGGGCAAATTACACCCATGACAGGGTGCCAATCTATTGCTGGACACACTCACACACACACACATACACTATATGGGGCAATTTAGAGCATTCGGTTTACCTTGAATCCATGTTTTTGGATTGTGGGAGGAAACCGGAGAACCCAGAGGAAACCCACAAAGACACGGGGAAACCATGGAAACCCTGGTGGATGTGCTAACCGCTGTGCCAATCCATCCATCCATCCATTAATTATCTTCCGCTTTATCCTCTACTAGGGTTGCGGGGGGTTCCCCATGCCCATCCGGGGGAGAATGTTTCAGGCGCTGGGCAGATACACCCAGGACAGGGCGCCAATCTATCGCTGGGCTGGGCACACACACACTATTTGGAGCAATTTGGAGAATTCAATTGACTTGATCCAGGTTTTTGGACTGTGGGAAGAAACTGGAGAACCCGAAGAAAACCCATGTGGACACGGGTAGAACATGGAAACTCCACCCAGATTGGGATTCGAACCGGGAATCCCTAGCGCTGAGAGGCGTACGTGCTAACCGCTAAGTCACAATTGTGCTTTCAAAAGTGATGTGCAGGAATTGTATGTGCACTATATAATAAATCTGAATATATATTTTTTGCACAAGCACTTTGTTTCTTTATAAACAGATATCTACTTAATATCAACCTAGCTTAAGCACCTAAAAGAGCAGAATTACAATATGATATTTTGTTGGACACCTGGACATTTGTGGAATTGTGAGCTATGAACTAGATGATATGGCTGCTCAGAAAGTTTTACATTTAAAAATCAAAGAACATCCTATTGCAACCTTAGACCTACATTGAACCCTAAACTTGTATAAAAGAAAATGGCAGGAAATATGTAAAGAACAATAAATTAACCCATCAGTTCATATAAGACAAAACTGGACCACTCTAATTTGAAGAAATCAAATAATTACAAGAAGTCAAATAGGACATTTAAAACTAACCCACTTATTCATTCTCACAGGAGAAGAAATACCAAAATGCACTGGTTGTGGAAAAACACTAACAACCAAACACATACTGCTAAACTGTCAAGCTCATAAGGACCATAGAATGAGAAGCTTTAAACTCATAAGCTTTAAACCCCAGATCCTTGACCACACATAATCTAAAAACTACTCTAATTCCTCTCAACCACCAAATACAAGCGCTTGATCTGATATGGATGTGTATGAAATGAACTACATATAAAAACATGAATGGGGTGGTAGCTCAGTGGTTAGGGTGTTGGGCTATCAATCTAATCTGATGGTTGTGAGTTCAAATTCCAGGTCCACTGAAGTTACCAATGTGGGTCCTTGAGCAAGTCAACCCTGTGCTTGCTTTGTAAGTCGTTTTGGATAAAAGTGTCAGCGAAATGACAAAATGTAAATGTAATGAAGGACTGTATTAACAAAAAACAAACAAATAAATGTTATTAGCTGTGAGTATAGGTAATGCAGCTGAAATGATAAAATAAAAAAATAAAAATAATGTTTTATGTGTGTTTTATCTTTTTTTATGAATAAGGTCTCTGGTATTATCAGGCTGAGTGGTGATGTGTGAGTAGACATGAGATGTCTGCTTGTTGCTTTAAGATTAGGGCTCATTTACATTCTTTAATCACAGATTATTAATACAGTGTGAGCTTCCAGATAAATAAGAAGTTGCTATTGATTTTGTGATTGTGTAAAGAATGGTTGTCAGATTTCTGTTACATAATATTGTTTCTTTAACTATTATGTTCCAGATCCTTTGATGGACACTCTTATGTCTGACCCTGTCCAACTGCCTTCTGGGAACATTATGGACAGATCCATCATCCTACGGCACCTCCTTAACTCACCCACTGACCCCTTCAACCGACAGCCTCTTACTGAAAGCATGTTGGAATCAGGTACAATAAAGGCACAATTGATACACAAACTTTTGAAAGATTGATTTATAGTCCATATTCTAGGAATGGCAATTTTTTAATTTCTATCATTCAGTTCCAGAGCTTAAAGATCGCATCAGTGCGTGGATGAGGGAGAAGCAGGGAGGACGGTTTTCCCAGTGAATTCATCTTTGAGCTTATAGAAGGGAAACAGGCAAAGAAGACTTTTCTCCCAATACCCTTTTTTTCTTTTTCATCTTCAAGGCTCTTGGTTCAGATTTGAAACATTATAATAAAGTTCAGACTTTTAAACAGTAAACAGTTTTGCTTATACCTTTCTGTACATCACATACAATCAATTAATAGCTACAAGAAACACAACTTAAAATTGTTTTTAATTTGGTTTTATGTGAGGGTACTTCAAACTTCTTCCTGCTACCACATCATTTTAGGTACATTATTGGGTTCATATTTGAGGAAACTCGGGGTGGCACGGTGGCTTAGTGGTTAGCACGTTCGCCTCTCAGCACTGGGGATTCCAGGTTCGAATCCCAATCTGGGTGGAGTTTCCATGTTCTACCTGTGTCCGCGGTTTCTCCAGTTTCCTCCCACAGTCCAAAAATGGATATGGATCAAGGTCAATTGAATTCTCCAAATTGCCCGATATAGAATGTGTTTGTGTGAGTGAGTGTGTACCCAGTGATAAATTGGCACCCTGTCCTGGGTGTATCTGCTCAGCACCCGAAACGAAAATGCCCCTGGATGGGCATGGGGAACACCCCCCGCCCCCCCGTGACCCTAGTAAAAAAGGATAAAGTGGAAGATGATGGACATTTGAGGAAACTCATGTTTATCAAAAAAATCGAAAGTGCTTAATTTTTTTTGAATGGATATAAAGATTTACACATGGGATGGTAAAAGGTCATTCTTACTGTATCACTGTCCTCTCACATATGTTCTAATTTAGAGGTGTTAGGAATGATTTGCATCTATCACATTGTCATGGACATGATATAATTTGCTCAAAGTGGGCGCAAATGTTCATTCAGACAACATTCAACATTTAGTTGTTGATACCGTTGCCCTTACATCATTGCCATTCCCATACTGTCAGTGAGATGGATATAAAATCATTCTTTTCACATGTTTTAGAAATATATTATTGGAGAGTTTATTGTCTGGGCATCTCATGGGCCTTTTGCTTGGTAGGAATGTTTTCATTTAAGTTAAAGGACCCTTTTCAGGTTTATCAGGGAATCAAACCCATGATCTTCTTGATGTGAAGTCAGAATGCCACCCCATGTGCCACCCATTTTAATGTCTTTAAAATCAAGTGACCATTTACTACAATTTCAAAGACCCTACATTTTAGCTTTCTGTGTGTTCATGTATAACCTGATCATGCGAACATGACCTCTTATGAAGATTTTGAAGGATTAACTGTATTGTCATACAAATGTTTACTTGGGCTTCAGGATTAACTGATTTTAATGGTTTTGGTGGTCAAAGCTCATGGCTCATTTGTGTAAATTGGATTTTCATGAGTACCTTCTGTGTTTTTTCTTCACTTAATTGTACCTAATGTTCACACCAATTATATGAATATCTAATTTCATAAGTGCCTTAAGGCACTTAAGAACAAGTAGTTGTCCATAAAACAAGAACTTCACTGTCACCATGTAACACAATTAATACATTACATTAAAAGAAACCACAGATATAATAATGTACAGTGAAAACATAAGTGTTGGTCATGCATTTAAAAGTTACAAACTTTAGTTTTAAATGTGATTAATAGGCAGCACGGTGGCTTAGTGGTTTGTACATTTGCCGCTCAGCGGTGGTAATCCAGGTTTGAATCCCAATCTGGGTGCTACTCCCTGTGTCTGCGTTCTCCCTGTGTCTGCGTGTGTTTCCTCCCATTGTTCAAAAAACAAGGAATCGAGGTAAATTGAATGCGCCACAGAAACCAAAGAATGACAGCCTTTTGCACAAAATTCCCAATAATATCAACTGTTGTAATTCTTTTATTTCAGAGGAAATAAACATCTAAATGTTAGTTACCCCATTGTGGAAACAATAAAGTCATGTCTTATCTTAATTGATTCAAAACTGACAATTTTGCAGTAAAACTGCCATAACTTCCTATATTCCTTTTAGTTGGTCTACTTAAAAATGCATTTAGAATTATGATGTTGGAAAATCAATGGTCAATATTTGAAGAGCACATTTGTATGATCTCCAGCTTTAAAGGACTAATTTTTTATTTAATTTAATTTAAGTGATCAATTTTGCCTACTGTATTTACACACAGAGAAATTTGTGCTCTACATTGAACCCATCCGTGCAGTAAAACACAAAAAAATACATACAGTGGTGAGGCATGCCTGGAGCGGTGGGCAACATTGTATATAGGTGGAATATTCAGGATGGGTGCCTTGCTCAAAGGCACTTCAGCTATATAGTACTTGTTGAGACAAGGCTGCTTCCTTAATCACAAGGCTACATTACAGTAAAGATCATACATTGAAAAATCCTACTTTAGTTATTGTTTAGTTAATGTAATGGGTTTGAAGTAAAGATACTGGTTTATACTTTCCCATGAAAACTTATGACTGCATTAAATAGTAATAGAGAAGCATTAGTGATAAAGCAGCACTCGTTTAGAATACCTTGTTTTCACAGTGACATTAGATAAATCTGAGTGATGCTAAAATCTTTATACATTTTCTCTAATCGTTTATTTAATTTTGATTTATATAACTATTTTAAATTCTGTTACCATTTTTTCAAACCTCTGGGGCCATACCACATAATGTTTTATTTAAACATTATTATTTGAAAGTTTAACATACTTGAAATATTTAATGACATTTTTATTTGTAAAAGGTTTGGCATGCTGCACAAAAAAAACATCTGCTTATTTACAATTTTTGCAAACAAAGTTCCCAGACACAAGCAAACTAACAAATGATATTACCTTAATCTGACTACGTTAATACTAAGTATAAATCTAGTGTGGAATCACTTTAATTTTGGTAAATACTGTAGATTCATAACAATTTATGAGAGTTAACACTTAAACAAATATTGAAAAGCATTATTTTAAACACAAATGCACTTAGGCTATAAAAATTAGCTAACACTAAATCAGAGCGCCTGGTCGACAAGGTTTTGTACAATTTCTATATCTGTGACTTTTTCTGGTTGCTATATTTCTGCCCTTATTGTAACCCTGTGTACTTTGTTATGTAAGTGCAGTTGTGTTGTGTGTAATTTTGTGTGAGTGCAGTGTGTTTGTATATATTGTGTTGTGTAAGTGCAGTTGTGTGTACTATGTTGTGTGTACTGTTGTGTGAGTGCAGTGTGTTTGTGTGTACTGTGTTATGTGAGAGCAGTTGTGTCCTTTGTACTGTTGTGTAGTGTGTTGCGATTACTGTGTTGTGTTCTGTGTACTTGGTTGTGTGTACTGTGTTGTGTGAGAGCAGATGTGTTGTGTGCTCTTGGTTGTGTGAGATCAGTGTTGCGTGTACTGTTGTGTTAGTGCAGTGAGTTGTGTATACCGTGTTGTGTTGTGTATACTGTTATATTTACCATTTTGTGTTCTGGGTACTTGGTTGTGTGTACTGTTGTGTGAGCCCGTTGTGTTGTGTGTACTCTTGTGTGAGTGCAGTGTGTTGTGTTTACAGTATTGTGTTGTGTTTACTGTTGTGTGAGTGCAGTCGTGTTGTGTGTAATGTGTTTACCATGTTGTGTTCCGTATACTTGGTTTTGTGTGTGCAGTAGTGTAGTGTGTACTGTTGTGTTAGTGCAGTGAGTTGTTATTACCGTGTTGTGTTCTGTTCTGTGCGCTTGGTGGTGTGTGTGCAGTTGTGTTGTGTGTACTGTTATGTTAATGCAGTGAGTTGTGTTTAACATGTTGTGTTCTGTGTACTTAGGTGTGTGTGTGTGTGTGTGTGTGTGTGTGTGCAGTTGGGTTGTGTGTGCTGTTGTGGTAGTGCAGTGAGTTGTGTTTACCGTACTAAGTTGTGCGTAGTATGTACCATGTTCTGTTCTGTGTACTTGTGGTGTTGTGTGTACTGTTGTGTGAGTGCAGTGGTGTTGTGTGTAATATCGTGTTTACCGTGTTGTGTTCTGTGTACTTGGTTGTGTGTGTGTGCAGTTTTGTTGTGTGTACTGTTGTGTTAGTGCAGTGAGTTGTGTTTACCATGTTGTGTTCTGTGTACTTGGTTGTGTGTGTGTGCAGTTGGGTTGTGTGTGCCGTTGTGTTAGTGCAGTGAGTTGTGTTTACCGTACTGTGTTAGTGCTGTGAGTTCTGTTTAACGTGTTGTGTTTTGTGTACTTGGTTGTGTGTGTACCGTTGTGTTAGTGCAGTGAATTGTGTTTACAGTACTGTGTTAGTGCTGTGAGTTGTGTTTAACGTGTTATTTTGTGTACTTGGTTGTGTGTGTGTATCGTTGTGTTAGTGTAGTGAGTTGTTTAATGTGTTGTGTTTTGTGTACTTGGTTGTGTGTGTACTGTTGTGTTAGTGCAGTGAGTTGTGTTTACCGTACTGTGTTAGTGCAGTCCGTTGTGTTTAACGTGTTGTGTTTTGTGTACTTGGTTGTGTGTGTACCATTGTGTTAGTGCAGTGAGTTGTGTTTACTGTTATGTGTTCTGTGTACTTGGTTGTGTGTGTGTGTACCGTTGTGTTAGTGCAGTAAGTTGTGTTTACTGTTATATGTTCTGTGTACTTGGTTGTGTGTGTGTACCGTTGTGTTAGTGCAGTGAGTTGTGTTTACTGTAATGTGTTCTGTGTACTTGGTTGTGTGTGTGTGTACCGTTGTGTTAGTGCAGTGAGTTGTGTTTACTGTTATATGTTCTGTGTACTTGGTTGTGTGTGTGTGTGTACCGTTGTGTTAGTGCAGTGAGTTGTGTTTACTGTGATGTGTTCTGTGTACTTGGTTGTGTGTGTGTACCGTTGTGTTAGTGCAGTGAGTTGTGTTTACTGTTATATGTTCTGTGTACTTGGTTGTGTGTGTGTGTGTACCGTTGTGTTAGTGCAGTGAGTTGTGTTTACTGTTATATGTTCTGTGTACTTGGTTGTGTGTGTGTACCGTTGTATGAGGCGAATCTCTTAATGTTGATTATCTTGCAGCTTCTCGCGCTCTCTGCTAGGAGGCGAGATATCCATACAGGACTAGTGAGCGTCCTACAGTTTTCCGTCAGAGCGAGTCCCACCCACTCACAATGTTATTTCTCAATGCCGATTGGTTTCAATAAGAGTATCGTCTACGCTTATTGGTCCCTCAACTGCCACTCAAGCTTTCGCCTGGGTGGTTGATGTCATCGGTTCAGTGAATCAAGGCTTTCGAGCACAATCTGTACGGAGGCTGTTAGCGGGGTGAGATTATCTTTTAACAGCATCCACCCGCTGCAAACAACCTTTAGTTTCATCTAAAGACGTTAGTGGTGGCTGGAGGAAAATAAAGCACGACTGTAATGGATGCAAACAGCATTAATAAGCGGCGATCGTCTGCCTGTTTGCTCTGTTGATCGTTGTCGGGACGCTGGGAGACGTTAATACAGTATTTGCATTTTGCTGCTTCTGGATCTTGGAAGCTCGTTCTGGATTTAAACCGGTATGTATTATTTATTTTAGCCTTGTATGTTTTAGTTGTCATTGTGGTGTTTGCACCTTTAAGAAAATCAATACGTATTCTGTTAAGTCTACCTGGATATTAGGAAGGAGGATTTGCAGTTAAACAGTTACTTAACGTTTAAGTGTTCATTCATTAGGTTTGATTGATTTATTTCCTTAAATGTTATCATGGCATGTGTTGTTAAACGTCAGCTGTGTGAGTTGTTGTGTCCTTACAGCCTAACCAATGTTTTCCCAATGAACACAAACCTGGAGTCAATCAAATGCATGCAACAAGAAATACAACTATTATTTAATTGATCAGATTGTTGCCTCGTATGTGATCAAATTAGTTCTACGGATAAATTGATATTGTGCCGATCACTGCAGTGTTACATCAAGCAATCATACTTTTGTTGTCTGCGGCCCAGTGTCCGCAGTTCATGGGCGTATACTTGAAAACAAATGTACAATGAATGGGGTAAGCAGTGATATTAAAGCCATGAAAGTGTTGGTTTAAACATTTAACTCCTAGTTTCGCTGATCGGTGTTATATAATGAGATCGAGTTAATACTAAAATAACTGTTTTCATACTGATATATCGTGACGGAGGCCGAAGACATACTATTTAACTTGAACGGATTTTATTTCTTAGTTTCGCCGTCTAGGTTGAGTAAATGGGTCGATAAATAACGCGATAAATAGTGAACTCGACAGGGGAAGTCGGCCCATCCCTACTGCAGTGAACCGGCAGCCATGTTTGAGTGGTTGAGGCATCGTCCAGCAGCAGAGGCTGAACTGCGTGCGTCTGCTTCCATTAAGGACGCGGAGTAAACTACATGAGTCATAGGCGCAGATATAACGCACTTGTACCGTATGTAGGTCAGTATTTGGTTTTATACCATTTTCAAACGTTTCTGACAACTTTACTGTGTTGCTCGCATTAGACGATATACCTCATAACCGCCTGTAATTTTATATATATATATAAAATGTGTCCCCCCGAGAAAAATGACAAATCATGCACATTCACTGTCCAATCATGCAGTTTTGTTGCAGCAGATAAACATCCTGAAATATTCTGAAAGGTCTGAAATGATTAATCTTAGTCTTAAATCCGAGTTTTAAAACTAACTCAATTGAATTTGCTGAAGTTGATGTGGTGAATCAAATCATCTGTTTAAGATCTAAAGCATTTAAAATTAAGATGGTAAAATGTGGAAGGTGCTGAGAAACTCCAGTTATATTGATATAAATATGATATACATACAGTAATAGTTTTGTGTCTATTTTTCATAATGCAATTTGAATTCTTATAATGATAGCAGAAAATTGTGGTCTTTGTTGTTGCTGTAGTTATTCCTTTAACAGTTTTGTTATGAATGATCTAGATTTTGGCAGATAAATCATGATGCTATTGGAAAACTTTGCTGGATTAATTTATTTAAAGCCTCCTCTATTTTATTGCTCTCGACTCTCAATCCACTTTAAAACAATTTGTCTCGAATCTTTCACTGAATGTGTTTTTATAATTTTAATGTTATTTTTTTGTCTGTGGATGTGGTTAATGGGTATCTGTTTTCTTTACAGATTCTAGATCAGAACCACTGGATTTAGACCCCAGTTCCAACAATGTCTGGGGCCTCAGTGAAAGTTGCTGTCAGGGTGCGACCCTTCAACTCGAGGGAGACTAGCAAAGAGTCTAAATGTATTATTCAAATGCAAGGCAATTCAACCAGTAAGTATAACTGCATATCTCTTAAATCCTTTAGATGTATCTGGTTTCTTTGGCTTAACTGGTATTGTCACTATTTGTGTGACTAATCATGTTAGTGACCTCTGTTAAATAGTTTTTTCCCCAATTTTTAAGTTTGTTTTAAGCCTCAGTGGTTTATATACTTTGCACTATAAATCTCCTTAGGGTTATATTTCTCAAAAAAAAAATTCAATTAAAAATCATATTGATTGGCAAAAACTTGTGCGTTTTGAATGGGTGTGATCTGTGTGCTGCAATATTTATTTAAAACTCCGTTTCAATCTGTTCCTGACAATCTTTAACAGAAATCATAATAAAAAATTTAATTATTGATTGGTATATATTGATATAGAGCCAGGAAGAGTGAAATATCTGAAAATGGCCTTAATTGAAGGTCATTACTGTATCTGTGTTCACCAATATAGGAAGCAAGATCTAGTTAAAGGGAACGCTGGCATGCCAGAATGTCACACTAGAAGCCAACACTGCTGGGTGACTTTCTGATTTTAGAACATTGGTTCTCTGTATGTCCTCAGGCATCTTCTGTTTGATGCTGTGTACTTTTGAACCTTTCGACCTCTGTATAATTGGCACTTAGCTCTTTTTAAAAAGTTTTTTGAGCATTAACACTCACTTCTTCCACAGTCTTTTGTATTTTTTTCCGTTAGGTTTTCATGACACTTTAAATTTGCCCTCCCCCCCCAAAAAAAAAACCTAAAAAAAAAAAACATTTGTTGAGATGAAAACCAAGTTGCTTTTAGGGACACACCATTTATTTAACAAAAATAACACATGTTCATATTTTTCTTGATATTCAGCCCTGGAATTTATGGTGAAGTAATAAAACTAGTAGAATTTAAGTAAAACACCAAAAAAACTATTATGTATATTCTAGTTTTTGGTAAATGCTTTATTGGCAAAAGGAGTCTCTACTTTATCATTATTTTAGATCAGAAATTGTAGTTGTTTGAGGTCTAGCATTTTCAGTTGTTTTTTCAAGCTTTGTTTGTCCTGCTGTTTTATAGTGTTTAAACAGTGATGTTGATGCAGACACTTTTATCCAAAAAGACTTACAAGTGAGAGAACAAGAAGTCATTATGTTAAGGAGGATCAGTCTTGGGCATAAGCTGATTTGGTTTCAATGACTAGATTTTTCCTCATTTTTTTAAATTTAAGTTTATATTTAATTATTTCTTGTTTTTAAGTAGTGAGTGCTATCGGAAGAAATGTGTCTTGAGTTGCACATGCAGTTTCATCAACACCGTTATGATATTTGGAACAAAAGTAACAATTTCTTTTAATTTAGTTACTTTAAATTATCTCTTGTCAGGTTTGCCATAATTTTTAGAGATTGTTTTCCTTGTCTGTGCAATGACAGGATTGTGTTTTCAAAAGATTTCACTATATCGATCACATTTAGTTGTGAAAAGTTTGCTGCCAATCCTTTAAACAAATAAACTGAAATTTAAATAGGGGGAGTGGTAGCTCAGTGGTCAGGGCGTTGGACTGTCAATCTGAAGGTTGGGGGTTCAAATCCCAGGTCCACTGAAGTTACCAATGTGGGTCCTTGAGCAAGACCCTTAACCCTCATTGCTCCAGGGTTGTTGTGTTTAACCCTGTGCTCACTTTGTAAGTCGCTTTGGATAAAAGCGTCCAATAAATGACCAAATGTAAATGTAAATGTAAATACTGATTATTAGAAGTTGTTTTAAGAAGGAACTACTGAATCTGTCTTGCATGAAAATTATGGCATTCCTAGAAAATAATTTAAGGTTTGACTTGTATTTAGCATCACAAGTGTCCATCCATCCATTATCTTTCGCTTTATCCTATATTAGGGTCGCGGGGTGGTTCCCCATGCCCATTCAGGGGAGAACGTTTCGGGCCCTGGGCAGATACACCCAGGACAGGGTGCCAATCTATCGCGGGGCACACACTCACACAGACATACACACTCTATTTGGGGCAATTTGGAGAACTCAATTGACTTGATCCATGTTTTTGGACTGTGGGAGGAAACCGGAGAACCCGGAGGAAACCCACGTGGACAAGGGGAGAACATGGAAACTCCACACAGATGGGGATTCGAACCAGGAATCCCTAGTGCTGAGAGGCGAATGTGCTAACCACTAAGCCACCGTGCCGTACTCGCATCACAAGTGTCATGTTAATTAAAATATTGTAATCAGCATAGGGTATAAAGTCGTCACCTTGCTATTTGGCATCATGGAGTGTACCACACAGAACACGGACCACAGAAACTAAGGACAGATTTGTCTCAGGAAATTATTAAATAGATGGATAACATGAACTGTAACTAAAGAGCCAAAAACAACTTTAGAACAAATTAAAGGTGAACTTCAAGGTCAAGGTACATCAGTGTCGGATTGCACCATCTGTCGCTGTTAAAGCAAAGTGAACTTAATTAAGACGACCAAGGAGGACATTGACGCTAAAAGCAAATCATGAAACATCATGAAATATGCTATGCATATTGACAATCCACAAATCTTTTAACAGAATGTCATTTGGATAGATAAGACTTTTGGATAGATTTTTGGCAAGCCACATCTGCTGTATGATCATAGATGCAAAACTGAAGCTTGCATAGAGACGTCTGGATTATGTTTTGTGACTGCTTTGCCGCATCCTGTACATGGTATCTTAAACCTCTAAGGGTACAAGAGTATAAAGGTGTTCTGGTGCTGCCCAGTATCAGTTGAAGGTCATGGGTTTTCTAACAGGACAATGACCTAAAACACAAGCTTAAAACAGCCAATAATAGCTAGGAGCAAAACATTGGACTAACCTCAAGTAGCCTTATGCTATCTACAGAAGGCAACCTTTAAACCTGAAACTGCTGGAGCCCTTTTTAGCACTGTTTATGAGGAGTGTACCAATATACCCATTGATTGTTGTCATTACAAATACAGAAATTGCTTGATTGCCATTATTATCTTAATATTTTAGGGATTTTTCATTAGTTAATTAAAAACAAATCTTGAAAACATGTTTCAATACAAAGTGTTCTATATTTTTAAATACATTTATTGAAGAAACTAATTTCTTGATGGTATTTTTTATGATTGTGTTTTTTTGACCGTGTTAATACAAATAATATCTTGTCATATGCCAGGGCACTAGGAGGAGCCGAGACAGGATTTTATTTAAAGTAAAGTTCCTCATTAGGCTTATGGTGGAACTACAGATGTTGAAATATTAACAAGCAAGACTTTTCTCATGCTGCAGTTTTGAGTCACACGAAAGTTCTGAACATACCACACAGACAATTAATTAAAGCATGTCCCAGCCATCTATTTTTTACAAATCTGTGCTTTATTGCAGCTCTGTGTTTCAGGGGTATATTTTTTAAAACAACAAAAACAACAGTAAAATAAAAGTTTGTTTAAAATAATAATAATGTAAAAAATCATTACCTTTAAATTACTTTTTAATTTATTTCAGGGCATAAAAAAAATAAAAAAATAAATATGTGTGTGTATATATATATGTATGTGTATATAATTTTATATATATATATATATATATATATATATATATATATATATATATATATATATATATATATATGTGTGTGTGTATATATATGTATACTGTGTATATATGAACAAGACAGAGTAGTAAAGCCCAGTTGAAAGTGAAATTTGTGACTTCTTTTCCTTATTCTTACTAGTCTAGTTAGTCAGCCATTTACTGAAATGATACAGCAGGCTTTTTACAGGTTGCTGCTAATTTTCAGATTTCCCTTTTTTCTGTGCATCTTGTAATTGGTTATGATTCTTTCAAATGAACATTGTTTAAATAAGTGGTTATAGTAATTTGATGATTCTGCTGCAGGTTATATAACAATTTTAGTCAGCCAAAGTATTTAGCCCTATTTCCCCCCCAGTGCTGTTCCAGTTATCATAGATTTTTGGGGATGTAATTGTCAGTCATAATCATGCTCCAGGCAGATATGATCACACACTCATAAGTGCAGCAAAAAAAACTTTTTCCAGTCATGCTGGAAATATGTCATACATTACTATGATCTAATGCAATACTCACTGGGACATTAATGTACTTCAGCTCTATTGTGGGTAATTTTTTTGACATCATGTCTCTTTCACTAATATGTTTTATACATTCATCAATCTACATTTTTGTGAAAAAACATTTTAAAATAATAGGATTAATTAAAAAAAAATGTTAAACAGTTAAATAAGACTTTGGTGTGGTGGATGAATGGGCTGGGACAGAGAATGGCTTTCTCCTGTTACCACGAATAAATGCACAGAAAGAGAGACCATTTTAATTGCACATGTGCGCATGGTATTTATCAAAAATAAGGTAGCATAATTGGACTTATTTTGCAACATCCTTATTTCCTTATTAAATAGTTCCTTATTTGTTTTCTGCCATTATTGATACTGTTTTACTTTAGTAAAAGTAAAGTTGTGTTTGTGGAACAATAAAAGTTCTAATTTCTGTTTAATGTAATTATTATGGAATGGGATTTTAGATCATATTTATGTTTTTAGCTGTTTCTAATTTAAATCTATAAATCTTTTTTCCATGCCAGAAATTTTGGTAATTTGTGAAACTCAGTAGCTACTGACTGTCTTGGTGTGAATGTAGTTTAGGGAATTAATGTGTTAGAATAGAGAAATGTAATGTTTTCAAGTATGAAATTATAAAAGTACAGCTCCTCCTCTTCTGCCAAAGATAAATAAACCAATAATGAAATACATGCTCAGTTTCCAGAAAGATTGAAACACTTTTTAAAATGCTATAAAACTAAAATATGTAACATTCAACTTATAAAAATAAAAATAAACAAAAAAACCTAATTGTGTTTCATGAAAATAAAATAAATACTTTGGACATGGGTAAACTACTACTGAATCTACATGATGATCGAGCCCTTAGGTGGTATTGTTTATTAATAAACTGTTTTGCTACCTTGATGTTTTCTTTAATATAGCATTTGTTTTGGCTTGAAGGAAACAAAATAATTTTAAGTTTAATAAGTAATTTATATGTGGCACGGTGGCTTAGTGGTTAGCACGTTCGCCTATCAGCGCTAGGGATTCCCGGTTCGAATCCCCATCTGGGTGGAGTTTCCATGTTCTCCCCGTTTCTGCGTGGGTTTCCTCCGGGTTCTCCGGTTTCCTCCCACAGTCCAAAAACATGGATCAAGTTAATTGAGTTCTCTAAATTACCCCATATAGAGTGTGTTTGAGTGTGTACCCAGCGATGGATTGGCGCCCTGTCCTGGGAGTATCTGCCCAGCGCCCGAGATGTTCTCCCCTGGATGGGCATGGGGAACCCCACCGCGACCCTAATAGAGGATAAAGCGGGAGATAATAAATGAATGAAAAGTAATTTATATTTAAAACAGTTTTTTTACTTTGTATTTTTATTAGTGAAAAGTAATATTGTTAAAATATATTAAGCAATATGTGTAAATTGTTTAGTCTTTCAGTTGTTAATGACCTAAAATGCTGATAGAATTACTAGGCTATTTTGGAATGCAGGACATGGCACTAAATCATAACACAAGTTATAGATTATGACATTCTTCTCCCTTACTGAATTTTAAAAGACCCCTGCATTAATGGATATCAACTGTGACATAAGCCTAGTCATAAAAATGCCCTCACTACACTTGTATTTAATAGTCAACTGTCAGTGGTTTTATAACAAACTGAAAGCGATTGGGAACAATAGCAACTCACTCACATAAAAGGTCAGCAAATGCTGAGAATGCAAAAGCACTTCTGGAAGAATAGTTAAAGTTTTCTATAAACACACTCCTAAACATTGTTTAAAGTCATTCCAGAACAGTGTAAGCTTATAGCTTACAAAGGGTGGGCCAACATCATATTAAACCCTATGTATTAGTTCAAATAACACGTATCATGTATTTACCCTCTGAAACCATTCATCAACCCACATTTTTATGTCATTTTATATAACCATACAAAATAGACTAGTACAAACTGAGGGAGTATAATTATAAATATCGGTTCAATATAAAACTCATTTTAACTACGCATTAACTTGGTCAATGTGAAATGTAAATGGAATTAATGTTCACCTTACAATTCTTTTTACTAAAACTATTTGTGGTAAGGTTTTAGAATTTAAAAAAAAAATCTGTTTTGTGTCACATCCCCATGCCCTCCTAACACTGTAATTAGATTTACCTGCCTGTGGGGGATGGACAATGAGTGGATGTTTTTATACTCTTTACACCCACCAAGAGGTGACTCAAAGGGCTTTATTTTGGCAACCTTTAGCGAGAGCCATCAACCAAACACCCCTCAACTTGATTTAGGCTGTGTCAGGATGACAGGATTCATAGATGTGTTTTGGCATCTTGTGCAATCAATCAATAAATCATGTCATACACAAGAGCCTGGTGTATTCTGATTTTTAACATTGCAGTGCGGCCAATTACGTGTAAATTAACCATTTGCAGGAAATGTTATCACAACCACGTGGCAACTGTTTTTATGTATGCAGTAAAGTAATCCTTGTTTTTAGTTAAAACTAAAAATCATCATGCACCAGTTTAAGAAATTATTCTCGTTTATATGACTTAAAAATATACATCATCTAAGTAACAGAGTTGTTGACATGAAAGAATTATGGTCTATAATAAAAAAAAAAATACTTCTGTTTGCAGATTAAAAATCTATTTGCAATCAGTGGCAGTTGTGATTTATGTCATGTTTGCTTTAATTGTTAGTGATTACACGTTATAAAACAAGTTGAACATTGTTCCTAGCATTGGACATCTTACTACCAGTGAGCCTTGAGCACAGATTAAAGTAGTTGACCTGGTTAAGATCTTAATCCTCTTTTGTTTGCCTGAGGTCATTACACCACTAAATCCTGGGACATTCTATAGGAATACTTATGTCCACTCCAAGCATCACCTTTCTTACTTTGCGCTGTAACAAAGTTGTTGATTGGTGTTAAATAAATAATTAAAGTTCAAGTTAATTATTTATATAGCTCTTTTAACAGTAGTATATTGTCACAAAGCAGCTTTATGGTGTTGTAAGCCCTTAAACCCCCAAATAGCAAGCAGAATCCACAATGGCAAGAAAAAAAATTCCCTGTTGTGTTGTTATTTTAAGGAAGAAAACTGTGTGAGGACCCAGTGGGGGACTCATCCTCCTTGTGTGGCCAGGCAGCATTAAGGAAATTGGCAACACCTGCACTGGACCAGTGTTAAAAATTAACACAATGAGGCATGAGGGGGCATGCATTATTGTGAATAAATCACAGGAAAGGGGTATTGTTAGAAATGATGCATAGTAGAGTACAGTTTGTCCATTACGGTGTACGGTTTATAAACTACATTGTGTAATTTAATTGTTAGAGAAACTTGAAACCTTTAAATCAGCGATCAGCGTTCACTTCAAAAATTGTACTAGATTACTTCACAGAAGTCCAGTTTATTAATGTTTGTGCTTTTAATAAATGTATTTATAAATCGAACTGTGTAATTTTTTTAATATATTATGTTTCTAATTGTGAATAAATCACGGGAAAAAGGTGTAACGGCACATCGCTATGCGTCGTGTCTAACAACATCTCTTTTCCGTGACATATTCACAATAATGCGCATCCTCTAGTGTCTTATTGCATTAATATACAATATGTTAAATATTGTAAGCAAAAACATTTATTAGTTATCTAATAGTGTAAACTTTTTTTATTTAAATTTTCAAAATAAAGCCATATCAAAGTATACCTGCATGTAATTGAATCATGTAGTCAATTATTTATTATAATTAAATACAATTATAATTAAATCATGTGACATATGAAGATGTATTAGTGCTTTTCTTGCCAAACCTTGGTTGTAAGAACTCATTTCGCCGACCATGATAAATACACTGATCACTAGGTTGAACTTCAGCTCTTTTAATAGTCCAAAAAGTTTGGTGAATTCCTCACAAAGTACAAATCACAGTAATAACACAACATGATATATGGCAGTTTTAGAGTGTGGAGCATTTAGGTTTGTGTGGTAGCTCAGTGGTTATGGTGTTCAATTATTTAGGTTCAAATATTTTTGGTTAGGGTGCCATCAATTTGAAGGTTGTGGGTTCAAATCCAGGTCCTCTGAAGTTACCAAGGTGGGTCCTTGAGTACAGCCCTTTACCCTCATTGCTCCTGTATGTCCAACTTTAAAGTGGAGATGGGGCTGCAGCAAGGGTCAGCTCTGTGTCATGGAAACAGGTAGAGAAACTGGCACTGACCAAAAACAGGAGAGGGGAGCTATAGGTAGCCAACCTGTAGATGAAAATTTAAAGAGAGTACTTAATTTGTTGTTTTACAGTTTGTGCTTGTGTCATCTTGTCATCAGTGCTGCTTGTGCATTATTGTGTACAAAAATTCACATGTAATTTTGCAATCTTCAATTTATATTTTTAAAATTATAACCTACAATTGTCTCTGTTTATTTTTTGTCTGGCTAGAGCATAGACTAAACTTCTCAGCATAAATTTGACCCAAAGTTCATCAGATTTTAAAAAGAGATCCACAATTAAATAAAAAGAACCAAATGTGACGTTAGCCATTTTTTTAAAAACATGGTCTTTTATTTCAAAAATTTCAATGTGCATATATACAAAAGTATAGAACAATTTGCATCTTAACAGCGGTATTATATTGTATAAGAAAATAATATAATAAATAAAGAAGTATAATAATAATAACAATAATAATGAATTAATAATAATGAATCTTTGGATCGTTGGACATGCCGCATGATAATAACTCTAGCACAAATGTTGATTTATGAAAGAATGGGTAAAAATTTGAAGTTAATATTTTGGAGTGTCCAAGTCTGTCCAATTTTTATTCTGAAAAAAAAAAAATGCTGTGGAGCAACCTAAAGCAGACAGTTAGTGGAAACTAGGGCTGCAACAACGAATCGATAAAATCGATAAAAATCGATTATCCAAAGTATCGATAATGAATTTCCATTATCGATTCGTTGGGTCGCGTGATTTCCGCGTTACTCGCGATGTCGCAACCGCTTACGTCACCTGTAGTGCTTCAATAACGCTGGAAAAAAATAGCGGGTTGAACAGAACGAGGCGGAGTCTGCAAAACAAGTTGATAAATCTACAAATGAAACACAGCCAACGCTGAAACTAAAGAACGTGGAACATGCAGCTCCGCGAACATACGCAGCAGCACGGTGATGATACAGCTCCTGAAATAAACACTGATGAGGATGAAGCTGAACAGCAGATAAATCACTACAACATCCCGAGCTTCTTTAGTTCTGAAGTAAATCGTAACACTATGAGACCGGCAGAGCAGCGTCATGCTGTGTTTGGTTGTTAACTGGATAATAACAGCGATAGAGAACGTGTCTTAACGTCCGTTATACGAATACCCGTCCGTATGTCACGTCCTGTCCCGGGCGTCCCGGTTTATTTTTTAAAGTGAGGACATGTCCTGGTTTTTAGCAGATCAATAGCAGCACGCGGGATTGACGCGCACGGCGTAAAAGTACTGAATTACTGAAGGCAACTGAGTATCATGTGTTGTTTGGAGTTGACTTTTGTCTTTAAGTGAGGGATGTTTAGATGATACATTATTTCTTTTATTGTGCTTTTCATTAATTACAGGAAATGATAACTTAAACATTTTGAATAAAATTACTATATATAATACTATACTATAGAATAATTTTACTGAAAAACATACATATTTGGATAAAAGTGTCTGCTAAATCATTAAATGTAAGTGTAAAGACATGGAATTTTTTTATTTATTTATCCGATTCATCGATTAATCGAAAAAATAATCGACCGATTAATCGATTATCAAAATAATCGTTAGTTGCAGCCCTAGTGGAAACCCACAAACATAAGAATTGCTGTAGGCTAAATATTGTCTAAGCCAATATGTAGGACTAACCAAATACTTGGTGAAAAAAAAAACGTTTAGCTGTAAAAAAGGTTCATAAATTTACACTTGCAGATATGTAATATTGGTTTATTTTTCTTTGTAACTTGATGACCTTTTAAATTTATATCAAATTTATTAAAACCCTAACCCTTGAACTTTTAATAACCAATGTGAATGCTCGTGGGAATGTTTTAGACATCTATGTAATGTGTATAACTGTGAAAAAAAAAACTCTTCTCAGTTAATCATACAGCTTTTTATAGTTTTTTTGCACTTTGAAATTGCAACTGCAAGCTGATTTTGGCAAGCAATACTTGTATTCATGTGTTTTTAATTTGAATGTTAAGAGTTGTTCTTTGTAGCGTTTTTGGTTAAAAAAAAACAAAAAAAAAAACAAGTTGAGGTAGTTTAAAGTAACTTTAAGGTAGTTGAGGTTGAAAGACATCAAATGAACCCCATGGTTTTTAAAGTAGCTGGGAAGAATCCAGAATGATCCTTGCAGTCTGACTCTTTGGAAGTGAAATGGAAATAGGCTTTTGTATTTCAGTCACGACTAGTTGTAGCAACAGTTATGTCCACTTTCCTGAAAAAAGCAAAGTAAGTTATGCAGGCTTTTTTATACAAGATCAAGTGATCTTCTTTTTTAAATTAGAAGATTGTAATTTTCAGTTCATCGTTGCTACAAATACAGTATATAACAATGTAAATACAAACAGGAACACTTGCTAAAACCTGTAATTTGAAAAGTTATTTAAAATTTAATTTACAAACAAAAGAAATTATTTTTAGTTTCAATGACTAATTATATTCTATTTGTTAAATATGAACAATTTATATATTGATGTCTTCAATACAAAAATGAAAGGGTTATAGTGTAACGAGCACCTGCTGCACCTGTCCCTCGTTTTCGGTTTCTCATTATCTCACTTGGGTGATTGGTTGGTTTTGTCACGTGTTTAGTTGGGGTTCCTATTTAGCCTGTTTTCTCCCGTAATTCTGAGCACATTTTTGGTTTGTGGTTATCCTAACCAACGTTACGTTTTGTTCGTTTATCCCCGTTATGTTGGTGCTTCGGCACCACTTTTTAATAAATTCAGTTTTGATTTTTATCCCGGTGTTTCAGTTGCCTCCTTCCCGCATTTCTGCCACGGTGTGTCGCTGCGCGGGCGTTCCGCGCAGGTCACATTCGTGGGATGCGCGAGCGCCGTCCGCGATTTCCCGGCGGAGCCGCTCAACTTTGGGGGACTACGGACATTCGTGACATATAGCAACACTGTTCAGGAATTTTTGTCATTTGGCAGTGAGGTCATCAAAGGAGCATCTTTTGAAAGCTTAGTCTTTGGATTTTCTGGCAATAAGGGAATTACCACTTGCTTCAAAGACGATCTTTTTTAGTTTATAATTGGAAAGAACCATGATGTTCCCTCCATCATATTTTACAGTTGGGACAAGGTTTTGAAGGTGTTCTGTGCCTTTTTTTCCCCCTCCACACATAGCATTGTGTGTTTCTTCCAAAAAACTCAATTTTGGATTAATCTGTCATCATGATATTTTTTTATATTTATATTTAGTATTGCTGTGGAAAATCCATGTGCCTTTTGCAAACTTCAAATGTGCAGCAATGATTTGTTTTGACAGCAGTGGCTTCCTCCGTGGTGTCCTCCCATGAACTCCATACTTGTTTTATGTATTGTAGATTTTGTCAATAAAAATGTTAGCATGTGTCAGAGATTTCTGTAAGTCTTTAGCTGACACTAGGATTTCTCCTCACCTCTTTGATAATTCTTTGCTGTGCTCTTGTAGTCATCTTTACAGGATGACCTCACCTAGGGAGAGTAGCAACGGTGCTGAACTTTTTCCATTTGTAGACGTCTGTCTTACTATGGACACGTGAACATCAAGCTTTTAGAGATACTTTTGTAACCCTTTCCAGCTTGATGCAAGTCAAAAAATTTTGAACATAGGTCTTCTGAGAGCTTTTTTGTGCGAAGCATGATTCACATCAAGAAATGTTTCTTAAGAACTCCAAATGGATGTGTTTTTTATAGGGCAGGGCAGCTTTAACCAACACATCCAATCTCATCACATTGATTGTACTTTAAATTGGCTGACTGCTGGCCCCAATTAACTCAATTAAGTCATTAGCCTAGGGGTTCACATGCTTTTCCCCTGTCACTGTGAATGTTTAAAGTTGTGTTTAATAAAATCATTCAAACATTTTTTTTTGTGTGGTATTAGCTTAAGCAGACTGTGATTGTGACTTAGATGAAGATCAGAACATTCAATGACCAATTTATGCAGAAATTCAAGTAAGCCCAAAGGGTTCACATTTTTTTCTTGCAACTGTATACACCGTGATAGGGATTAGTGTAGGACTGCAACTAACGATTATTTTGATAATCGATTAATCGGTTGATTATTTTTCCGATTAATCGATGAATCGGATAAATAAATAAAAAGATTTCCATGTCTTTACATTACATTTAATCATTTAGCAGACGCTTTTATCCAAAGATGGATGTTTTTCAGTAAAATTATTCTATAGTATAGTATTCATTCATTCATTATCTTCTGCTTTATCCTCTATTAGGGGTTCCCCATGCCCATCCAGGGGAGAACGTTTCGGGCGCTGGGCAGACACACCCAGGACAGGGCACCAACCTATCGCTGGGAACACACTCACTCACACACACAAACTGTACATGGGGCAATTTGGAGAACTCAATTGACTTGATCCATGTTTTTGGACTGTGGGAGGAAACCGGAGAACCCGGAGGAAACCCACACGGACATGGGGAGAACATGGAAACTCCACCCAGATGGGGATTCGAACAGGGAATCCCTAGCGCTGAGAGGCGAACGTGCTAAGCACTAAGCCACCGTGCCGCCTTAATATAGTATTATATATAATAATTTTATTCAAAATGTTTAAGTTAACATTTCCTGTAATTAATGACAAGCACAATGAAAGAAATAATGTATCATCTAAACATCCCTCACTTAACAACAAAAGTCAACTCCAAAGAACACATGATACTCAGTTGCCCTCAGTAATGAACCAAATATTGTCTGTTCTGTAGCCTATTGGAAAAAAATAATTAACAAATGAACTAATTAACAATCAGCTATTGAAAAACATAATTAACAAATTAGCCAGTTAAAAAAAAAAGCTCCCCTGCGGTGTGCTACCATTGATCCGCTAAAAACCAGGACATTTCCTCACTTTAAAAAATAAACCGGGACGCCCGGGACAGGACGTGACATACGGACATGTCCCGGGAAATACGGACGTATTCGTATAACGGACGTTAAGACACGGACGTTAAGACACGTTCTCTATCGCTGTCATTATCCAGTTAACAACCAAATACAGCATGAAGCTGCTCTGCCGGTCTAATAGTGTGACGTTGATTTACTTCAAAACAAAGGAACCTCGGGATGTTGTAGTGATTTAGCTGCTGTTGAGCTTCATCCTCATCGGTGGCTCCAGCATGTTTAGTTTCAGGTGGTGTGTCATCACCGTCGTGCTGCGTTCAGGTTCGCAGAGCTGCATGTTCCACGTTCTTTATTTGTGTGCAGTGTGAAGCTCCCGCAGTTTGGATTTAAACAGAAGCTTTTTCAGCGTTGGCTGTGTTTCATTTGTACGATTTATCAACTTATTTTGCAGACTTCGCCTCATTTCTGTTCAACCCGCTATTATTTTCCAGCGTTATTGAAGCGCTGCAGGTGATGTAAGCGGTTACGACATTGTGAGTAACGTGGAAATAGTGCGACCCAACGAATCGATAATGGAAATTCATTATCAATACTTTGGATTAGTGATCGACCGATTGGTCGGCCGGCCGATAAATCGGGGCCGATTTTTGGCATTTTTAGATAATCGGCATCGGCCGATATATGAGCGCACAAGGCCGATATTTAAACAATGCCTACAGGCAACGCTGTGGGCAGCTCCGTCATTCTGGCTCAATGACTGAATCTAACTTTTGCTTAGAGTGGCCCCTAGGGTTCTTCACACTATACACACACACACACACACACACATATATATATATATATATATATATATATATATATATATATATATATATATATATATATATATATATATATATATATATATATATATATATATATATATATATAGGCGGCACGGTGGCTTAGTGGTTAGCACGTTCACCTCTAAGCGCTAGGGATTCCCGGTTCGAATCCCCATCTGGGTGGAGTTTCCATGTTCTCCCCGTGTCCGTGTTTCCTCCGGGTTCTCCGGTTTCCTCCCACAGTCCAAAAACATGGATCAAGTCAATTGAGTTCTCCAAATTGCCCCATGTAGAGTGTAGTGTTTATGAGTGAGTGTGTGCCCAGCGATAGGTTGGCGCCCTGACCTTGGTGTATCTGCCCAGTGCCCGAAACGTTCTCCCCTGGATGGGCATGGGGAACCCCACCGCGAACCTAATAGAGGATAAAAGTGGAAAAAATTTACTTTTATTCAACTAGCAATTTTATTTTTGACTGGAAATGTCACAGGCATCTCACAGGAGATAATACGATGATGTACAAGAGGCATCATTGTGGAAAAAAATATTTCTCAGCTTTTATTCACATTTGAAAAAAAACTGGCCAAAATTATTCATACCCTTCTCAACAATTAATAGAAAAGCCTTTATTGGCTATTAAAGCAATCAAACGCTTCCTGTAATTGCTGACCAGCTTTTTGCATGTCTCCACTGGTATTTTTGCCCATTCATCTTTAGCGATGGGCTCTTTGAGGTTGGAGGGTCTCCTTGCCATCACCCTGATCTTTAGCTCCCTCCACAGTTTCTCAATTGGATTCAAGTCAGGACTCTGGCTGGGCCACTGCAAAACGTTAATGTTTTTGTCTGCTAACCGTTTCTTCACCACTTTTGCTGTGTGTTTTGGGTCGTTGTTGTGCTGAAATGTCCACTGGTTCCCAAGGCCAATTTTCTCTGCAGACTGCCTGATGTTGTCGTTGAGAATCTTGATGTATTGCTCTTTTTTTATGGTGCCATTTACTGCAATCAAGTTCCCTGGTCCATTGGCTGAAAAACACCCTAAAACATTACGTTCCCACCACCATGTTTGACAGTGGGGATGGTGTTCTTAGGATTTTGAAGGCTTCTGTTTTTTTTTTTTACGCCAAATGAAGGACACATCATTGTGGCCAAACATTTAAATTTTTGTTTCATCTGACCATAAAACAGAAGACCAGAAGTCGTCTTCTTTGTCCAGATGAGCATTTGCAAAGGTCAAGCGGCTTTTGTGTGGCTTTTTTGGAGAAGTGGCGTACTCCTTGGTCTGCGTCCGTGGAACCCACCAGTGTGCAGTGTTCGTTGGACTGTCTGTTTTGAGATGTTGCCACCAGCAGATCCCAGATTCACCACAATGGCCTTCGTGGTGATCCTTGGATTTTTCTTCACCTCTATCACTATCCTCCTGGCCAGCACAGGTGTCACTTTTGGCTTCCGACCACATCTTCTGAGATTTTCCACAGTGCGGAACTTCTTGTATTTTTTTAATAATACTTTGCACTGTAGCCACTGGAACTTGAAAACTTTTTGATATGGCCTTATAGCCCTTTCCTGACTTGTGAGCGGCCACAATGCACAGCCGCAGGTCCCAAGTGAGCTCCTTTGTCTTGGTCATAACTGTCCACAAACCAACTGCAGAGAGCTGCTGTTTTTCACCTGTTCCCAATGAATATGGGTAATTAGGATGCTTGGACAATTTGGAATGGTATAGAACTTTGGATTTTCCCATAGACTGTGACAGATTGCAAAGGGTATGAATAATTTTGGACATGCCACTTTTTGTTCAAAGGTGAATAAAAGCTGAGAAATATTTTTTTCAACAATGAAAAAAATTTCATCATATTTTTTCCTTGGATATCTCCTTTAATTGCTGGTTGAATAAAAGTAAATTTAAGTCAAAATTTGCCAGGGGTATGAATAATTTCGGGCTTGACTGTATATATTAGTTTTATATATATATATTAGTTTTATATTAGTATATATATATTAGGGCGGCACGGTGGCTTAGTGGTTAGCACGTTCGCCTCTCAGCGCTAGGGATTCCTGGTTCGAATCCCCATCTGGGTGGAGTTTCCATGTTCTCCCCGTGTCTGCGTGGGTTTCCTCCGTGTTCTCCGGTTTCCTCCCACAGTCCAAAAACATGGATCAAGTCAATTGAATTCTCAAAATTGCCCCATATAGAGAGTGTCTGTGTGAGTGAGTGTGTGGCCAGCGATGGATTGGCGCCCTGTCCTGGGTCTATCTGCCCAGCGCCCAAGACGTTCTCCCCTGGATGGGCATGGGGAACCCCACCGCGACCCTAATAGAGGATAAAGAGGGAGATAATGAATGAATGAATGAATGAATATATATATATATATATATATATATATATATATATATATATATATATATATATATATATATATATATATATAGTTTTTTTTTTCAGGAACTTTGCCTAATGCTTTTTCTGATTCAGAAAATATAGCCTGTTACCCATTGTTATGGAAGAGAAGTTAAGTTTTTAAGTATTAAACACATACAGTTTAATTTTAACCAAGATGTTCTCAGATTCTACATTTACAAATCTTTCCATGGTACTGAATGTCAAATGAGATACAGAACATTTCCTCACCAAACTTTAATCTACCCATGGCTGAAAAACAAAACCAACATTTTGTTGAAGCTAATGGCAATGTTTATGCATCATTGCAAAACCAGCACATATTATGTAATCTGTGAACTCGGAGAAGCCGACACATGCCTGTGATCACTGATCCATTTATTCATCGGCTTATGTCTGAGGCATTTTATGCATGTAAGTGCATTTCATACTCCCCTTGCTTAGTAGATGATGTCAAAAAAGAATCAGCCTGATTCTTTATGTCAGAAACTTGTGGGAGAACACCTGCCATCAGCTGCTGTATATAGTCCATCAGTGTGGGCCCCTTGCTGGCAGAGCTGCAATTTTCTTTTCTTAGAGGTGTCCTTCTATGCTAACCTTTCATTCACATGCTGACTTATCAGTTAATTATCTGCAATGTTTTAAATTTCTGTTGGTCACCACAAATGCACATTGTATCTTCTTATGTTAATAAAGAAAAAGTGTTTGTGGTCATATACTTACTGTAGCTAGTATACATATATACATATACTTTTAAGACAATTCATAGAGCACATGGAATACTGGTCAGTTATGTCCCATATTTTCTTGGTTTCCCATTTAGAAACCAGTGACTAATCCATACCACGACTGGCATGCCCATATTGATTTGTCCAAAAGTCATTTGCAATTGTCAATTTGTCTAGTTTTTTTAATATAAAGAATTAATGCCACACTGCATTTAATATAAAATTTAATATAAATTGAGGCAAATTACAGAATTTGTGTCACTATATAAATACTTACAGTAAACATCTATTGAATGAGTATAAATTACATGGTCTGTATTTTTAAATCATAATGATAAAATTTTAGTGCTGTTTTTTTTTTTCTTGCATCTTCAATCCACAAATGGTCTATAATGTACTGATGTCTTGATTTAGCTTATTATCCTGTTGTTAAAGCCGCCTCCCTTTTCAACTTTGTAATTTAAAGAGATCTTTGACTTTTTTCAGGATATATTGGCCACTTGTCAGTTGCCTTTGCTGGCAAACCAACCCTAAAGCTAATGAATTCCCCCTCATGGTTTACAGTTGGCATGATGTTTTTCATAATGTGTAATTCTTTCTTTATTTATTTTTTTAATCAAATGTAACTTTTTGCTGAATATGTGTAGACCAGGTGTGCCCACACTTTTCTGGCCTGAGATTAGTGATCGATATGGGTTTTTTAATGGCCGATGCCGATATTTAGATGACAGAAATGGCCGATATAAAAAGCCGATATTACCAGTTTTTATTGAAACTAATAAAGTACAATAATAATATTAATAATAGTAATAATAATAATAGTAGTAATAATAATAATAATAAACAAGACACAAAAGTAATCAGTTTATCACTGTCTACTCTACTTTTTGTAATACAGAGAGCAATATTAAAAACATACAACTTTAAATTACACATTATTAATTAAAGTTTCAGTGTACCTAAACATAAGCAGATAGCAGCATCTTTTTGGAATGAACATTTATTGATGAACATTGCACAATGCACACAGAACAACCTTCAATGAACTTTTTGAAGTAATGAGCCAATTTAGATAAATAAATAAAATATTAACAAACATATTGTAGTTTGTAGTGTGAAAAAAAAGAACTTATTTGAATATCGCAAAAAAAAAATTAATGATCTGAACTTTGAACTAGTTCAGAATTAAAATTGTGAACTTTGAACCTAAAATGTTCACTTTGGAAAAAAAAAAAAGCTGTGAACTGGCACAACTCTGCCTGTAAGCTAGCGTCAGTTAGTGCTAGCGATATATAGCGTTAGCTAGCCAGTTTAACAAAATCGCCATAATTATACAAACAGTATATATGTTACAAATAGCAATATATAACAGTATATATGTTACAAATAGCATTCCGGAACATTATTATGGCGTTAGCTAGCGCTAATTAGTATTAGTTGGCCAGTTTAGCTGTTCAAGTGGTTGTTAAGGTTACAGTTCAAAATAAAACTATTGGCATTTTCTCTCTAAATAACATAATCGCTCTAAATATGCAGACAGTAAACACTTTATACATTACAAAGAGCAGCTAGTAACAAATACTGAGAGTTGAAAGAGAAACCGTTTTCCCTCATGGAGGCGTAGCGCAGTTTCAAAACACCGATCCATTCTCATGAGCATTGAGTGACGTTCTGCCGGAAGAACACTAGGGGTCACTCTAAGCAAAAGTTAAATCAAATTACTGTATTCAGTCATTGAGCCAGAATGACGGAGCTGACAACAGCGTTGCCTGTAGGCATTGTTTAAATATCGGCCTTGTGCGCTCATATATCGGCCGATGCCGATTATCTAAAAATGCCAAAAATCAGCCTGATCGATCGGCCAGCCAATCAATCGGTCGATCACTACCTGAGATGTGTTTTTTTTTAGTGGACAGGTCATTGTAATCTACCATGGTTCATCTTTATTTTATCTTAAATGTTAAAACCAAGGTGGCTTAGTGGTTAGCACGTTCACCTCTCAGCACTAGGGATTCCCGGTTTGAATCCCCATCTGGGTGGAGTTTCCATGTTCTCTCCGTGTCTGCGTGGGTTTCCTCCGTGTTCTCTGGTTTCCTCCCACAGTCCAAAAACATGGATCAAGTCAATTGAGTTCTCCAAATTGCCCCATATAGAGTGTGTATGTGTGCGTGTCTGTGTGAGTGAGTGTGTGCCCAGCGATAGATTGGCGCCCTGTCCTGGGTGAATCTGCCCAGCGCCCGAAACGTTCTCCCCTGGATGGGCATAGGGAACCCCACTGCGACCCTAATATAGGACAAAGTGGAAGATAATGAATGAATGAATGTTAAAACCCATGTTGATAATATTAGCAATACAAGCCAATCCACTGAAAAAAAATCCTGATGATTTACACTGAATGGTGTCAGCCAGCTGTTGATGGCAGTTCTCAAGCAGACTTCCAAATAATCATCAATAAAGGCGGACCGATATCTGGACTTAATTATTTTCATGGGAAAAGGCTGATTCACATAAGTAGGTTGATCCAAAAAATGCTGTAAATATGTGGCACATTTTCGTATGTTTTTGTTCTTTTCTTCAGCCATTACATTCCAGAACTCCCTAACAGAGGCTGGACTTCATTTGAATGTCACTTTGCAGGATTAAATCTTTCAAAGCAAATGGGTCAATGTGGAACAATGATGCAGTTTTGAAGGCAGCACATCAACATCAGCTCTGTCATTAAGTTTAAAATGCATGAATGTTGCAACTGACTGAAGCTAATTAAAATCTTGAAATCAATGTTCTCGTTTCAATGTTGAGGTCTGATATCACGCTCTGAACCTTTAATTGCTAGTGGTCTAGAGACCATGAAGGAAAACTCTAGACTATAACCTGGGATGGGAGGACTGGAATGATTTTAAATTTGTGGGAGGTCAGTTTGAGCATAAGCTTGTCTTGGAAACATAAGCTGGGACCTAGCAGGGACCTGCATTGGCCTCCGCATTGGCATCTGTAGAGGGCATTCCTCTCCTATGTCAGTTATGATGTTGCATTTTATCCAAACCTTTCATTGAAGGGGTTTATTTTACAGCTTGCACTGTAATATTATTGCCTCCAGCTGGGTTGTGGAAACATTATATTGCCATTTATAAGGTCTCATGCATACCTTGCTGTGTGCATGGAGCTATGTTCAAGGGCACAAAGTTTAAAAAAAAAAAAAAAAAAAAAAACTTCCCCATGCCCACCCAGAGGTGAATGTTTTGAACTCTGGGCACCCAGGACAGGATCCCAATCTATCACTGGGCATACACTCACTCACACACACACTGCATAGGGGTAATTTAAAGCATTCAATTTACCTTGAATCTATGTTTTTGAAATGTGGGAGAAAACCGGAGAACCCGGAGGAAGCCTATTTGGACACAGAGAGAACATGAAAACTCCAACAAGATTGGGATTCGAACCTGGATCCCCAGCAAAGAGAAATGAAAGTACTAACCATTAAGTCATTCTGCCACACTACACCATGTGCAGAATTATTAGGCAAATGAGTTTTTTGATCACATCATCCTTTTTATACATTTTGTCCTACTCCAAGCTTGAAAGCCAACTACCAATAAAAAAAAGTAAATCTGGTGATGCGCATCTCTGTAATAAGGAGGAGTGTGGTCTAATGACAGCAACACCTTATATAAGGTGTGCTTAATTATTAGGCTTCCTTCCTTTCCTTTGGCAAAATGGGTCAGAAGAGAGATTTGACGGATTCTTAAAAGTTCAAAATTATGAGATGTCTTGCAGAGGGATGCCGCAGTCTTGAAATTGCCAAACTTTTGAAGCGTGCTCAGTGAACAATCAAGTGTTTCATGGCAAATAGCCAACAGGGTCGCAAGAAGCGTGTTGAAAACAAAAAGGCGCAAAATAACTGCCCATGAATTGAGGAAAATCAAGCGGGAAGCTGCCAAGATGCCATTAGCCACGAATTTAACCATATTTCAGAGCTGGAACATTACTGGAGTATCAAAAAGCACAAGGTGTGCGATACTCAGGGACATGTCCAAGGTAAGGAAGACTGAAAAATAACCACTTTTTAACAAGAAACATAATATAAAACGTCAAGACTGGGCCAAGAAATATCTTAAGACTGATTTTTCAAAGATTTTATGGACTGATGAAATGAGAGTGACTCTTGATGGGCCAGATGGATGGGCCCGAGGCTAGATCAGAACAGGGCAGACTCAGACACCAGCAAGGTGGAGTTGGGGTACTGGTATGGGCTGGTATCATCATAGATGATACCCATGAACTTGTGGGACCTTTTCGGGTTGAGGATGGAGTAAAGCTCAATTCCCAGACCTGCCAGTTTCTGGAAGACACCTTCTTCAAGCAGTGGTATAGGAAGAAGTCGGTATCCTTCAAGAAAAACATGATTTTCATGCAGGACAATGCTCCATCACATGCATCCAAATACTCCACAGCATGGCTGGCCAGTAAAGGTCTAAAAGAAGAAAAAATAATGACATGGCTCCCTCGTTCACCTGATCTGAACCCCATAGAGAACCTGTGGTCCCTCATAAAATGTGAGATCTACAGGGAGGGAAAACAGTACAGCTCTCTGAACAGTGTCTGGGAGGCTGTGGTGGCTGCTGCACGCAATGTTGATTGTAAACAGATCAAGCAACTGACAGAATATAATGATGGAAGGCTTTTGAGTGTCATCGTAAAGAAAGGTGGCTATATTGGTCACTGATTTGTTTTTGGTTTTGTTATTGAATGTCAGAAATGTTTATTTCTAAATATTCTGATGTTGTATTGGTTTACCTGGTGAAAATATTTTTTAAGTTGCCTAATAATTCTGCACAGTAATAGTTACCTGCACAAACACATATCCTCCTAAAATAGCCAAATGTAAAAAAACCCCACTCCAACTTCCAAATATTAAGCTTTGATATTTATGAGTCTTTTGGATTAATTGACAAGTTTACATCTGGTCTCTTTAAGCAAATTTTAATATGAACATCCCAAAAATCCAAGCCTTTAATACATTTTGGAGCTTATGGTCTATACATTTGTACCAGTAATAACAAGTACATTTCTATTTTATATGAACGATCAAGAATAGATCAAGCCTGCCTTCCTTGTAGAAAGTCTTTCCACAGCTTACTGTAGCAGGGGTATTAGAAATGCCTTTTACTCTAATCTAGCCACCAGTGTTGATGCTCTGTTTATTTGGTTGCTAAACAGGAGTCGACCCTTTACATTTGTCAGTCCTCCTAGCTTTTTTTTCCCCAGTCTCTAGATTACAACACTACCTTCTCTTTTAGCCTTTTGATATGGTTTGCCTGTGGCCAATACATGCCGAGTCAGTCGAAGAGATTTTGGCAGCAGCTGGTCGCCTAATGACTATTAATATCCCAAAGTACATTCTTGTAACATGGCCACGTTTAGAAATTTCCCCTGCAGCTGAGTATGTGTAGATGAAGAGTAAACTGATTTTCCAGACCTTTACAAACATATGGTTCCCATTTATTCTTACAATAGGTCAATTAATCCATGCTTTATATTTTATTTTAAAGTTATATGGTGTATGTAAACTAGGGCTGCAACTAACGATTATTTTGATAATTGATTAATCGATGAATCGGATAAATAAAACATTTTTCCCATGGCTTTACATTTACATTTAATCATTTAGCAGACTCTTTTATCCAAAGCGACTTACAAATGAGAACATTACAAGTCAGTAGTTATGAAGAAAACCAACTACACTGTAGAATTATTAAGCAGGTCAATAACTGTCTGGTTTTATTTACAGTATGATTTTAAGGCATACAAGTAGCCCAAAGAGCAATTAAACACAAATCTCAAACACACACTGACACAATATGTAGCATAGTGTGAAAAAATACTAAATTACACAAATTTGAGTCACTCTAATATGTTACCTAATTCCCCTCTAAATGCAACTAATTCAATCTCACTCCCATAGAGTGCAGTGTCTTCACTCATATTTTATCATATAATTAAAACATGAAGCTTGATCATTAATTAGCACCATTGTGTACAAGTTGTATGTATTTATAAAAGTACATTTAAACACTTATTAAGCTAATTTAGGGGGACCATATTTTTTTAGGTGGGGGATGTTTTCAGTAAAATTATTCTATAGTATAGTATTATATATAGTAATTTTATTCAAAATGTTTAACATTAAATGTTAACATTTCCTGTAATGAATGAAAAGCACAAAGAAAGAAATAATGTATCATCTAAACATCACTCACTTAACAACAAATATCAACTCCAACTAACACATGATGCTCAGTTCCCTCAGTAATGAACCAAATATTGTCTCTTCTGTAGCCTATTGGAAAAAATATAATTAACAAATGAACTAATTAACCATCCGCTATTGAAATTTTTTTTAACAAATAAGCCAATTAACAAAAAAATACCACTTGTGTAAAATGTCAAATGGACCACCGAGACATGTTTTTTCCAGGTTTTTACTGGTGCAACACTTGTTAGATTTTTATTGCTCCTGCACAAATATTGTTAGTAGTAAATATTTAGTAAAATAATTAAGCAATTAATTAGGCAAAAATAAAAAAAGTTAATTTGTTTTGAGAGGCTCCACTTTCAGATAGCTTGTTGGACTCGTCAATTGTTAAGTTTATGTAGTTAATTTAATAATCTATTTAGGAATTTTCTCTTCCACATTGGGAGTTAGACTTTTCAGATTCACTTTTTAGCATGTTTTATTTGAGTTGTGTGAGCAAACTCATGTAAACACAGAGGACATACAGACTGAAGGGGTCTTGTCCTGCCTATCTGGGAATGAAACCCACGAGTTTTCATGCAATAAGACAAAGTTATTGACCATTGCTTTACCATAATGCCTCATTTTGGTGATGTTTCAGGATGTTGGACTGGGGATGTTACGAATCCTAAAAAGTATGGAGTTTAGAATCTGAATAATTTAATGAGTATGTCATCTATTTTATGGCCTAATAGGCCTATAGCCTAATAGTTACCTATAGACATGCAGTTTAGAACTGATAATAGTAACAAGCTCAGTTATCAAGAGTTTCCAAGATCACTTATAAGAGCAGGAAATGTAAATGTTTACATAATACCAAGTTATATGCAGTAAATTGTTCGAAACACTATAAAAAATTTGAAGTATGTATGAATGATCCTCCCCATGGTTAAAAACTATTCAATATTGTCTAAAAGTATTCGCTGCTTTTGCAAGCTTATGAACTTTATTGATGTTCTATTCTTATTCTGTTGCATTTAATATGATGTCATGTCTTTTGTAAGGTCAGACACTGATGTTGAATGCTCTACTTCATCCCAAAGATGCTCATTCATGTCTGGATAGACCTTCTGTTAAAATAGGAGGGCCATCCTTAAACTGTTGACACAAATTTAGGAGCATAAAATTGTCTAAAATCTCAAAATGCTGAAGCATTGTGTCCTTTTACTGGAACTGAGAGGCCATGCTTAAATCCTGAAAAACAACCCCCTGGCATAAACTCCCCTTCACTGAATTGTACTCTTAGCACAATGCAGTCAGAGAAGAACCATTCACCTAGCAGCTGCCAAACCCATGAAGAAATTATCTTCACTGTTCTACATTCTAATGGCTGCATTCTCTAGACCAACATTTCTCAAATGGTGGTTAGTGACTCAAATGGTTGATTGCAACCTAAAAGTGGGTCGCGGACAGCTTGTAAATGAATACAGTGGAACCTCCGTTTTCGTTGACTTTGCCTATTACCTGATTGAGTGTTCGTTGATTTTCTTTGCAAAAATCTTTGTTTTTGCCATTTGCTTTAATTTTGGATTTAATTTGTGCGCTCACGTGATGAACACAAATCTCGTTGTCCTGATTTAGTTTCCATTGCAAAGTGAAAGCAAAATTAACGCTTTACTTTCCATCATGAGTCCAAAAAGGTTTCCAGAGCCAGCAGCCCATCAAAGAAAAATATCAGAAACACTATCAAGTTAAAAAAGGAAATAAATGAAATATACGAAAACGGTATTAAGATCGTTGAAATCGGCCAAATGTATAAAAAAATATGGAAAATAATCAATTTCGTCTAATTTTTTACTGGTCTTTTATCTTTTAAAAAAAGCATGCATCTGCTTCTCTCCATTACTCTTGTCTTTAAATGTATCTATAACTGGAGTATTTGAAATGTAGATTTTCATTCATTAAAGATATGTTACTCAGGTTTTTAAAGTAATTGCTCTCAAATTCACTTTGCATCTATATGTGTGTTTAAAAGTTTTTAAGGCTATTTTTTTTAAGTAAATGAATTTAAACCATGTAATTTTTAATACTCAATGTTACCAGGTATTTGAATATTGTGTACTGACTAATTTTAGGATATTCTTTTATGTCAGTGATTTGTTTAAAGGTAACCGTTTTAACCCCCCCCCCCCTTTTTTTTTCTTTTCTTTTAGCTATACTGAATCCAAAAGCCCCGAAAGAAGCTCCAAAGTCCTTCAGCTTTGATTACTCATATTGGTCACACACTACAGTAAGTTGCCTTTATTTTTGCCATAATAAATGATTCAATTTTCTTATCTTGGTTTTTTCCTTTTGTTATGATTTTATAATGACATTTTTTTTCTCTTTATAGCCAGATGATCCTAGCTTTGCATCCCAAAGCCAGGTGTACAATGACATTGGGAAGGAGATGCTGCAACATGCATTTGAAGGCTACAATGTTTGTATATTTGCTTATGGTCAGACTGGAGCTGGAAAATCTTATACCATGATGGGAAAGCAGGAGGAAGGACAAGAAGGCATCATTCCACAGGTTCTTATTGTTTAACTCATCTTAGGGCATTGCTTTTCACAGTGAGGGGTGCAGAGATATATTTTGGGGTGCAAGAGGATGAAGGAATTTGATTTTGAAAATGTTTGATACATTATGCACTTTTAATAATTTGACTTGAAAGGTCCTGTCCTGTGGCATGGTGGCTTAGTGGTTAGCACGTTCGCCTCTCAGCACTAGGGATTCCCGGTTCGAATCCCCAGCTGGGTGGAGTTTCCATGTTCTCCCCGTGTCTGCGTGTGTTTCCTCCGGGTTCTCCGGTTTCCTCCCACAGTCCAAAAACATGGATCAAGTCAATTGATTTCTCCAAATTGCCCCATATAGATTGTGTATGTGTGAGTGAGTGTGTGCCCAGCAATAAATTGGCGCCCTGTCCTGGTTGTATCTGCCCAGCGCCCGAAACTTTTTCCCCTTGATGGGCATGGGGAACCCCATCGCGACCCTAATATAGGATAAAGCGGAAGATAATGAATGAAAAAGGTCCTTGTCCTTTTATTCATTTGATATTATTTAATAAGTCGTATTGATTATAATATTTAAAGTAAATTCCAGTGCAGTTGGGGTGGACAATATTCTTCCTGAGAAGAAGGACCATTATTAAAGGAACCAACGAGCTATAGACTTATAAAGAATGGGCAAACATTCTCACCTTAAATACTGCCTGAAGACATGAAAGACTTATTTCAGTATCTGCTGGCTTTAAGTTATTTGTGTACGGTATTGATCACACTTACTGTCTTATACAGCATTTTTTTTCCTTTCCCCATACAGCTTTGTGAAGATCTTTTTGAGAAAATCAATGACAACAACAATGAAGGCATTTCATATTCAGTTGAGGTGAGTTGTAGATATCTGCTCTTCTCAGGAACTGAATTTCAAATACCCTTCTCCAGGCTATCAATAACTTAAAGCTTTTATGATGGATCAAAGTAAATATTGATTTTAACTGGAAAACATGAATCAAAAATTTACGTTTAAGGCGATGTGTTGGTAGTCAGGAACAATGAACAACGTAAGAACCTAAATGTGTTATGAGTTGAAAGCAAAGGGCACAAAGATGCAGATGAAAAAAATAAGTTATTTTTTTATTGAGTTGAAAAATTAGAGACAAGGAACATAAAAGAATCAAGAATCAAGAGTGGACCCAGACGCGGAACCGCGCTAAGAACGTAACTGAAAAGTTAACCAAACGTCAAGGGGTAGATTAGAACCCCGGGCTACCAATCCCTAACCAAGAGAGCTTCTGCTGCACCACTGGGGATTTAACTAAGGTTGAGCTAACCAGGCTTCACAGCTTAAGGGCAGCACACAGATTCAGTTCCCCACACAAAAGGTGGACCTGCTCCCCACTCGCTGAATTGAGCCATAGTGCATCTAAAGAAAGACCACATGTCAGCAAGAAATATATCTAACCATAGATTTTATTATTAACATTTTGTATAATGACTACCGGATTCATTGACGGTGCTCGCGGCACGCTGAAATACATGCTGTGCGGTAAAAGTTATGAGCATCGTGAATGAATTCGTCAATAAATATCTTATGTGCTGCGCTAAAGTCTTATTGCTGAAAGGCAATCATCCATTTGACTGCGTAAATATCCATTTTTATTCTTATTAAATAATGTACAGACACTTCTATATACATATGGTCTTTTCATTTCTGTCGTAGTTACGTTTTTAACTTTACATGGTAACGTTCTTATGTCAAAAGCAAGAAATATATCTAAACTAAACATAAATATTATATATTATTATTATTCTTTATATCTATAACTAAACATTTTATTATTAACATTTGTATAATATATACACCGGACTCATTGACAGTGTTTACAGCGCTTTGCTAAAGTTTTATTGCTGAAATACGAACATCTTTTATTTGACTGCATAAATATCAGTCTGTTTTTATTCTCATAAAATAATGTACAGACACAGATTCTGAATAAAACCCCAGCTACTTCTACACATATGTTCTTTTCTTCATTTCGGTCGTAGTTTTTTTACCTGGAACTTTACGTGGTAATGTTCTGATGTCTGATGATAACTTTGTATAACAGAATTTTTTGACTGTGTGCATGCGGCACGCCACCACTGCCACGCTAAAATGCACGCAAAATAAAATCGAGGCACAGAGACTAAATTATTATTGTGTTTTCAATATTAATAAAATAAAGTACAGACTTGGATTCTAAATAAAACCTTAGGTTAATTGGGTGTGTAAAAGATTTTATTGCAGAAAGCCAGTTATTGCATCACATGCTCGTATTTTTCGAACTTTTCAGCTGTGTTTAACTATTGCATAACAGAAGACGCTAACAGTTTGGATGTGATCATCAGTGCAATTAACAAAGGTGGCCTGTGTTTATAAAGTACATATTCTTTAACAGCAGCATGGTGGCTTCGTGTTAGTTAGCACTTTCGCCTCTCAGCGCTGGGGATCCAGGTTCAAAGTTTCCATGTTCTCCCTGTGTCCTCTGAGTTCTCAGGTTTCCTCCCACAGTCTTTAAATTGCCCCATATTATGTGTGTTTGTGTGTGTGTGTCAGTGTGAGTGAATGAACTAGGGCTGCAACTAACGATTATTTTGATAATCGATTAATCGGTCGATTATTTTTTCAATTAATCGATGAATCGGATAAATTAAAAAAAAAAATAAATAATTCCATGTCTTTACATTTAATCATTTAGCAGACACTTTTATCCAAAGATGTATGTTTTTCAGTAAAATTATTCTATAGTATAGTATTATAAATAGTAATTTTATTCAAAATGTTTAAGTTAACATTTCCTGTAATTAATGAAAAGCACAATGAAAGAAATAATGTATCATCTAACCATCCCTCACTTAACAACAAAAGTCAACTCCAAACAACACATGATACTCAGTTGCCTTCAGTAATGAACTAAATATTGTCTGTTCTGTAGCCTATTGGAAAAAAATTAACAACAAATGAATTAATCAGCTATGGAAAAAAAATAAATTAACAAATTAGCCAGTTAACAAAAAAAATACCTCGTGTGAAATTTCAATTGGACACCGGGACATATGGCTGCTTTGCACACCGTGTACAAGGCTTCCCCTGTTTGTCTCGACGCGGTCTGAAAGCGGGGGGGTTGCGCCGCGCGCAGTCTCCCGGTGCCGGGACATTTAAAGCCGCGTACTTTTACGCCGTGCGCGTGTGCGCGTCAATCCCGCGTGCTGCTATTGCTCCGCTAAAAACCAGGACATGTCCTCACTTTAAAAAATAAACCGGGACAGGACGTGACATACGGACGGGTATTCGTATAACGGACGTTAAGACACGTTCTCTATCGCTGTTATTATCCAGTTAACAAACAAACACAGCATGACGCTGCTCTGCCGGTCTCACAGTGTTACGATTTACTTCAGAACTAAAGCAGCTCGGGATGTTGTAGTGATTTATCTGCTGTTCAGCTTCATCCTCATCAGTGTTTATTTCTGTATCATCACCGTGCTGCTGCGCATGTTCGCGGAGCTGCATGTTCCACGTTCTTTAGTTTCAGCGTTGGCTGTGTTTCATTTGTAGATTTATCGACTTGTTTTGCAGACTCCGCCTCGTTCTGTTTAACCCGCTATTTTTTTCCAGCGTTATTGAAGCGCTACATGTGACGTAAGCGGTCGCGACATCGCGAGTAACGCGGAAATCGCGAGACCCAACGAATCGATAATGGAAATTCATTATCGATACTTTGGATAATCGATTTTTATCGATTTTATCGATTCGTTGTTGCAGCCCTAGAATGAACCCAGCGATAGATTGGCACCCTGTCCTGGGTGTATCTGCTCAGAGCCCGAAATGCTCCCCCCCACCCACCACCCAGGAGGAAGCAAGGAATGAATATTCTTTAACAGTATGCAGACAGCCTAGTGCTTGTGCATTGTGTAACCTGTGGAAGAGAGAAATCATAATTCGCTATGTGAAATCAGAAAAGCTGAGGAGGGCAGCATGAGGTTCTAGACAGTTTCCTTAAAAACCTTGAGTCTCGGCATAAAATGTACCTATTACAAAAACATTGTAAACCAGGCCCACCCGTTTGAGGCAGCAGTATTTCACAATGTTTATAGAAGCATTATGTATATATATTTCTAGTTTTTCTGCAAAAAGCGTTCAATGAAAGCCTAACCTTTGAACTTCCAGGACTTAATAGATCTGATGTCTTAGTCATTGATGCCACTTATATATTGACATATTATGCTAAAAATTTTCAGACCATTATTTATCATTGCTATTCCAGGTACTGTTATAAACTAAAACTCTCACTTTCATATGAAATTAGTATAAATGGCACACAGGTAACCTAAAAAACTGAAAGATAAAAAATTCTTAAAATTGTAAATATGAAAATAAACATGTACCTGGATAACTGTGAGAAGCGTCAACATATTTTTAACTTTCTTGTTTTCTGAATAGGTGGCATACATGGAAATCTATTGTGAAAGAGTACGAGATCTGCTAAACCCTAAAAACAAAGGAAACCTACGTGTGAGAGAGCATCCTCTTCTTGGCCCATATGTTGAAGATCTGTCAAAACTAGCAGTAACATCTTATACTGACATCGCTGACTTAATGGATGCTGGTAACAAGGCCAGGTGGGACCAACACTTTAGGAAAATTTGCATTTCTACTTATATTTTAATAATTAGAGTGTACTTTAAATATTGTGATTTAAATATTGTATTTAGCAAATCTTTGACTTTATAATTAGTATAAAAGACTTTATAAATTAGTATAAAAATGACTTTATAATGAATAAAAGCTAAATTTCCTGTGTGTTGGCTTATGCCACAAGGAGGTGGTGTGTGCAGCATTTTATCCATCTGTGGCAGTGGGACTAAAATGAATCACCTAAATTTAAGTGAATAAGAAATGTCCATAGACTTGACATCAAATTACATCAAAAGTATTGTCTTCGAAATTAGAATTGTTACTACACTTGGTTGCCACAATTAAATAATTGAACAAGCTTTTTTGCTAAATATACACACAGACACCGCACTGCAGTCTGTTGTTCATTCTTCCCCATTACAGCTCATGCTCTCCTTTTAATCTTCACTGCTCATTAAAAATCAAAGGGTGCCACAGTCACACAGACAAGGTGCAGACCGCCTGATCTGATTTCTTGACTTTATCTTCTCTTCACAAACTTGGTTCAGTCATGCACTCATACCACATTTTTCAGTAACGTATGCCTCCTTTTTTTTTTATCAGGACGGTGGCTGCAACAAACATGAATGAGACCAGTAGCCGATCGCATGCTGTCTTTACTATTGTGTTCACACAGAGGAAGCATGACAGTGACACGGACTTGTCTACAGAAAAGGTCAGAATCATTAGTTCAACCTACAACATCGCATTGATCAAGATAGCCATTCTGTAGTGCTGTGGAGAAGACTGTGCCTTGCATATTACGTACAGGGCTCATTGTTTAATGTGTTGGCGTACAATAACATCTTTGTATTGTACAAAAGGCATTGTGAATTTGATTTTGTTACAGAGGCTGCACATAAGCTCTTTGACCACCTACATAGTTTTGCGTCTCCTTACTAGATAAATAAAAGAGTCAGATGCAAAATAAATTACTTGATGCACACAACTGACCTCGAATTTTTCCCAAACACTTCCAGCTCAACAACCAGTTAATCAAATTTATTTCTAATTGTAATTTATTTTACTACATTTACATTTGTAAATAAGTAATTATATAGCATTGCTAATATTTTCAGTACTTTTACTATAAATTACTACATAAACAACTATTCTTTTATTAACATGTTATTAACTTGATAATTTATTATGAAAGATGATAAAAATTGGGGAGACAGGGAGGGATGGGACAAGATGATGTAGGCCAAGACGAGATCATGTGCTTGACACTTGGGATATGGGATATGTCCAACTTAAGGCATGCAGGTCATATTTGACTGGAGGTACAATCATGTTCTGTTCGCCAATATATAGTGCACAGCCTTGATATGATAAATTCCAGAATGCACTGCAACACTGAGCAATCCAAGACCTGCAAAGCAGCTAAAACTTCCACCCAGCCCTTTTCACAGTTAGATGATGTGTTTACACTTAAATTTAGCAGGTTAAATGAAATGGCACTTATTATCCCCACTGAGCAAAATAGTATGAGATGACAATAGATGAGATTAAACTAGATGACACTACACCACCGGGCGACATTGGACCAGATAGACCAGAATGAGATGGGACAGACCCAGATAACTTAGAACAACATATTGTAGAATGAAATGAGACAGGAAAGAACAAATTGACATAGAACAGGATAGTCCCACATGGGGCAATTTGGTGTTTACAACAGCAAAGTGTTAGTAAGGCAAATAATATTTAGATTAAAAAAACTTAAAATAAACAATGTACTATTGTAAATAGTAAGAAGTGAAAAAATTTAAAAGCTCTACTATGTCAGTATATTTTTCAGGATAAATTTGTCATAATTGCATGTACATGTAATCATGCAGATGATTTGGGAGGAAGTTTGTTGTATATTTTAACATCAACAGAAATAAATAAGATAAGATAAGATAAACCTTTATTTGTCCCACAATGGGGAAATTCACATTCTCAACAGCAGATACAGAAGAAGGGTGAAAAAGGTATCTAGTCATTAGAAGAGATTTAAATGAAAAACTAGGATTTAAAAAAAAATAGACTTCTAAAATCTTAATTTTTAGAAAATCTTAATTTTCTAATTTTCAGTTATTTACAGTCCTACAGTACAGTAGAGGAATAAAATGAATCATGTATTGCACATATGGTATCTGATTAAGCAGCAGACAGTTATTACATACAGATGATTCAAATGTATTGCACCATCAATGATACATTTATTGCACAGTTATTTTTTAGTTTACTGGGAACAGTAATCACTCCAAACCAATCTAAAAAATAACTATGAAACATGGTTTTTGGTTTCGGATTTGAGGTGTTCCAGTCTGTCACTAATGCCAGAAATACTTAAAATGTTGCTTGTTTAGCTCAAGTATTTTTTCTTATTCCTATCCTGAATATTCGTAATGTGACTTGTTTCAGGTCAGCAAAATTAGTCTGGTTGACTTGGCAGGCAGTGAGCGTGCTGACTCCACAGGGGCCAAAGGCACACGGCTGAAGGTATGCACTCAAGTTCTTGCTATTTGCTGAAGGCACAGTGAGTGAATGACGAGATGAACAGATACGACACTAATGCAAAGTATTACATATTAGACTAATTGTATCTTATGCCCAAGTCTTATGTAAGTGCATGGAGTACAATGTTCTCAACCATGGATTTACATTTATTTATGGGTACAAATAATGTAGGTGAGAGTGAAATTTCCATTCAAAGCATGTCATTATTCTTAAACTAATGAATTGTGTGCTTAACAGGAAGGAGCAAATATCAACAAATCTCTGACAACTTTGGGGAAGGTTATCTCTGCTTTAGCTGAAGTTGTGAGTATTTTTTATTTTTTTATTTTTTTATCGAGAAGTCATGTGACAAATATTGAAAGTAGTACCAAATATTAAACAGACTTCAAAAAAGATTTTTTACCCGATTTTTATCCCCAAGACAATAAGTAAACTTAGTAAACTTAGTAAACTTAGTAAACTTAGTAAATAAAAAAAAAAAAAAACATGCACCCATACGTAAATGTGTCATGTATGTCCGTTTTTCCCCGGGAGGGGGGGCGGCTAACGTGGAGATATGGCTGCGTTCAGCCGCTCGCGCCTAGTGAGCGCTCCCGGGTACCGACCACGCGGGGAAAATTACGTGCGTCGGTCCACGGCGAACGCCCCCACGGTACACGACCCACGCGGAGAAGGTGCGCAGCGCCGTACCGTGGTTTTACGCGGAAGGAGAGTCCAAGACACCGGGATAAAATCCAAAAGGTTAAATTTAATAAAAATTGGTGACGGGACACCAACGAAAATGGGGAACAAACAGAACAACATAACATTGGGTATAGAACCACAAAATAAAGACGTGCCCAGTATGAAGGGGTAAAACAGATTAAATAGAAAACCAACTAAACATGTGACAAACCCAACCAATCACCCAAGTGAGATAATGAGGACCGACAACGAGGGACAGGTGCAGCAGGTGCTCGTGACAAACAGAGCAGGTGCTCGTGACAAAATGTAAGATACTAATAAAAATGTAAGTAAATAAATAGATAAACTAATAATAATAATAATAATAATAAAATAACTAAATAAAATATAAAAAATAATTAATTAATTAAAATAAATAAATAAAAATAAAAAATAAATGAAGGGGGAGAGGGGGAGGTAACACGAAATAAGGGAGGGAACTAGTCAGCAGGCATAGATTGAAGGGCTTCAGAATAAGAAAGAAATGGTTTCCATTTACAGTAAAATTGATCAGAATCACCTTTTAGAGTAAATCTGATTTTTTACATCCTCAAAAAATGTAAAATGTCAGTGAGCCACTTAGATGTTGAAGGGGGACTGGGGGACTTCCACAGTTGAAGAATGCACTATCTGGCTAAGACAGACGTAAAGGCCAAAATCTCATACTGCAATTTGGTAAAAGAGGGAAACACTGAAGAGAGTCCGAAAATTGATATATATGGGTCAATGTTAATGTTAACAGTTAAGATGGTTGACATGATGTCAAAGTAGTTGGACCAGAATTTATGTAGTGAGGGACAGAAAAAATACATGTGACTCAAATTACATGGAGACCTACCGCATTTATCACATCGATCGTCCAGAATATTCGGATAGAATTTATTTAACTGTGATTCAGAACGATGGACTCTATGCAGATCTTTGAATTGTATTAATTGCAGTCTCGCACATGGTGTGCAAGAACGCACCATATTTATGGCTCTATCCCACCAGGAATCAGAGAGATCAGTTCCCAGCTCGCGTTCAAATGTGTTTTTGATACGGTCAACTGAATATAAATCAAAAGACATAAGGTGAATATAGATTTTAGAAATTTGTGATTTCTGGAAGGGGGTTAAAAGAAAAAAAGTCGGTCCATGGTTGACTAATGGGAAGACTGGTATAGTTTAAAAAAAAAAAGGAGGAGATACAATGTCTGATTTGAAAGTAACGAAACAGATGAGATGAGGGTAAGTTAAACTCCTTAACTAATTGGGAAAAACTGCAAAAGATCCCTCTTTATACAGGTCTTTGAAGGATATAATGCCTTTATCGTACCACAACTTAAAAGCTGGATCAGTCAGAGAAGGAGGGAAGAGGTGATTTTTTAGAATAGGCATGATGATGGATGGTAAAGTGAACTTAAAGTGATATCTAAACTGGACCCAAATGCGAAGAGTGGATCGGACAACTGAATTATTAGTGAAATTAGAAGGTTGAGTGGAAGAGAGGTAGAGAGAACAGAAAGAGGAGAGGAAGAGGAAAAGGAACGAGTCTCAATTTTGGACCACAGGAGATCTGGAGAAAGTTAGGTAGAGATAGACCCCCATCAAACTTAAATCTTTGTAGCAAGGACGTTTTAACCCTGGGGACCTTCTCATCCCATATGAAAGTTATGATCATTTGGACTAGATTATTGAAAAACTTTTTAGGCAGGAACAAAGGAATAATCTGGAAAAGAAAGAGAAATTTAGGTAAAATGTTCATTTTGATGGAATTTATTCGTGCAATCAGTGATAAAGGCAAAGCTCTCCATCTTTGTAAATGTAATTTAAGTTTGTTTATTAAAGGTGTGAAGTTATTATCAAAGAGAGACTTTAATGTACGAGAAAAGTGAACTCCCAAATATTTAAACCCAGTAACCAAGATTTTGAAGGGAATGTTTGAATAATTTAGTGGCAGAGCAAGAGAGTTAACTGGGAAACACACACTTTTTTGTAGATTTACTTTATAACCTGAAAATGAGCCAAACCTATCTAGAAGTGAAAGAATGGGAGGTATAGAATGTAATGGATTTGTCACGTATAATAAGAGGTCGTCAGCATATAGTGATACCTTTAGTTCAATACGAGAACGAAGAATACCATGTAAGGTAGGAAGTGACTTTAGTGCGAGAGATAAAGGTTCGATAGCTAAGAAGTTGTTAGTATTATGTGATGTCTGTTATCTGGGCAAGATCTGTCTGTCTGTTCTTCCAGTTTGTAATGTTATATGTCTTTCTCTCACTCCTGCTTTCTGACTCAGGATAACTGTACCAGCAAGGTAAAACTTTTGTGTTTAACTGGTTTTCGAACTTGTTTACGCATATGCGCAGTGCACATTTTTTGTTTTTATTTATTCCTTTTTTTCCTTCAGTAGTGAATATTGAATGCCTAGCAATTTCTTAACAAAAATTTAGTATTGGAATCACATATCAATTGAAAATTGGATTTCTGTTCTTCTTATATAGAGCAAGAAGAAAAAGAAGACTGACTTTATTCCTTACAGAGACTCCGTACTGACATGGCTGCTTAGAGAGAATTTGGGTATGTGTTTTCTGAAAGCTATTATATTTCATCGTAAAACGTGTAGTTATGGTCCTTAAGACTGATTGATTGGCTGAACCGTTTAGCCAGCTGTGACATTATTGACAATAATGCACACATGTGACTGCTTTACATTCATATCAATATTAATTTTAAACAATGTACCAATAATATTAATGCATATTGATATAAATAACATGCCAGTTTCCGATTAGCACTAGGCTGGTATGTTCACTTTAAAACTGGACTAGATTGCATCGCCGAAGACCAGATTATTAATAATTTAGTTTTAAATAAACACGTTTTCATATTAAACTTTGATTTTAATTATAGCCTTTTTTATAATCGTTTTACTTTTTTTGCTTTAATAATGCATCTATTAGCTGTAAGAATTTCATTATTGATTTGTTGGGTCGCACGATTTTCACATTACTCACAATTTCGTAACCACTTACGTCACCTGCAGCGCTAATAAAAAAATAATAAGAGTGGGTTGAATGGATCCTAGCGAAGCGGAGGTGGAATCTGCGAAACAAGTTTAACAAAGTTCAATAAACTCTACAAATGAAACATGGCCGACGCAGAATAAAAGCTTCAGTTTAAGTCATCAAATGTGAGGGAGCACTTCATTCTTCACACAACTAAAGAACGTAGAACACGCAAACTTTGCGATTTGACCTGCATGGCACACCACGGTGATGATACACCTGAAACTAAACATGTTGGAGTCACCGATGAGGATGAAGGAGGTCAACAGCAGAGTAAATAACTACAATATCCCGAGTTTCCTTCATTTTGAAGTGAATCAACTACATCAAAGCTACATATTGTATCAGTATGTGTGTGTGTGTGAGATTTGTGTTTAATTGCTCTTTGGGCTACTTAGATGCCTTAAACGCATACTGTAAATAAAACCAGACATTTATTGACCTATTTAGTAAAGACATTTATTTTTTTTAAAATTTCCGATTCAGCGATTAATTGAAAAGAATAATCGACCGATTAATCGATTATCAAAATAATCATTAGTTGCAGCCCTAATGATTACTACTGAATTTAAGCGAAAAACAAATGTTTAAATGTGTTAATGCTAAACGTTTTTTAATTAATACATTGCCTGCACTGCTTTTACACTGATGATACATATCTTATTCCATCTTTGTAGTTTATTCCATCTTTAAACAGCCACATGCTTGGATCATCCTCACATGATTAGCAATTAGAGAGGGTAGAAATTAAATATCATAGTGCAGTTTTTTTTTGTTTAAGCAGAGAACTTTTAGGCTCCACCACAATCTGAAAAAACTAGTGGTCTTTTTTTCAGGTGGAAACTCGAGGACTGCTATGGTGGCTGCTCTGAGTCCTGCTGACATTAACTATGATGAAACTCTAAGCACCTTAAGGTACTAGTTCTTATACACTGCATTCCATCATTCAGGCTCTAGTTGTATAAAACGTATTCCGAAAGAAATCAGACCTCAGCAAGATCTTGTGATTATAATGTTTGAAATGCAGTTGTATTTTAGTGTTTACTACATTTTATGTTAAATCATTTTTAAGTAAGTACAGAACATAAAATGACTGACAGAAATTATATTGTTAGGCATGTCTTCAAGTGGCTTTTAAAATTCTATTATTTTTTTCTATTTTTTTTTCTATTTTTTTCTAATTCTATTATTAAAATTCTATAAAATCTATTTTAAATGTAACAGAAATATAATTTATTTGATTCATGAATTTGTAAAAAACATATTTAAATATCACTATTTTTATACTGCTATAGTTTACATACAATTTAGAGCCACTATTATGTTCCACTTTGTAGTATTTGATGCATTAATTTAAAACTCATATGCTTTAAAGGCAGTCAAAGATGGCAGTATGTTGTATATTTTACCATGGCAAAAAATTCACCTTTGCAATCTTTTTAATTTTTTTAGCAAGTAACCTGCTATAACATAGTAATAACTATGATGATTTTTTATGCACTGTATATGATAACTATAATGCTGAATACTATTATTATTATTATTTAAGAAATATTGTTACTTTTTAAATAAATGCTTTTAAAATTTCTGCTATTATTATCATCTTTGTTGTTGTTATTATGAGACTTTTTGCAACATTTGTTGTTTTACATTTTTTTTATTATACTTTCTCTCTGATACTGTATCTTACAGGTATGCTGATCGTGCCAAACAAATCAAATGCAATGCAGTAATCAATGAAGACCCCAATGCCAAGCTGGTGCGTGAGCTGAAGGATGAGGTTACACGTTTGAAGGAGTTGCTCAGGGCACAGGGTCTTGGAGACATATTAGACAGTAAGTTTGACCTCTCTTTGACCTAAGACCTAATAATGTTTTATTTTTTTATTTATTTTCTGTTGGCATCGTTTTTGTATAGAAATGGTATGCTTTGACATCACTTTCCTGTTAGACAGCCTGATTGTAAAAACACATAGCAGAACACCTGGATGCAATTTGGATAATTACCCTTATTACCTTAATTGTGTAATATTAATGTGGTATGTAGTTATTTGCAAAAAACAATTATATACAAATATATATAGTGTGTGTGTGTATATATGTATGTGTGATTTGATGATAAAATACAATTTCAAACCATCAAACAGATATTTGTAGGTGCTGGTGCCACGAACAAACCTATGTTGCGAAACTATGTGCATGACTGTTCGATTCAATATCGATTCTTTAAGCCAACGATTTAGTTATCTTCAATAGTTAAGAATTTAACCACAATGCGATTAAATAACTCAATGTTTTTAACATTAATTCCAGTTAAGTTTCACATAAATTAACAAGAAAATCATTTGCCTTTTATTGAGAATACAGAAACAGTATTCGATTCACACACACAGTTTATCACATTATAGCTGTTGTGATCAATGTACTGTAAATAGAACATTCATTCATTCATTATCTCCCGCTTTATCCTCTAGTAGGGTCGCGGTGGGGTTCCCTATGCCCATCCAGGGGAGAATGTTTCGGGCGCTGGGCAGATAGACCCAGGACAGGGCGCCAATCCATCGCTGGGCACACACTCACTCACTCACTCACTCTATATGGGGCAATTTTTTGGAGAATTCAATTGACTTGATCCATGTTTTTGGACTGTGGGAGGAAACCGGAGAACCCGGAGGAAACTCACGCAGACACGGGGAGAACATGGAAACTCCACCCAGATGGGGATTCAAACCGGGAATCCCTAGCGCTGAGAGGCGAACGTGCTAACCACTAAGCCACCGTGCCGCCCGTAAATAGAACAGTTACTCCATATATAATTATTATTGGAGAGTAGTTTTATGCATTGTGATTGCACAATAACATAACTGGAGTAAAGCATTTCCAATAAATACATTTTATTAATAGAAATAAAGAAAATGTATTCTTTCCGTACAGATGCTACTGTTGAAATAAATATTAAAACCCTTAACTTTCTGTAATATTATACTGTTTCATAACATCCTGGCCTTTATTTCTTCTATGCCACTTTTTTTTAAACTTCTTCGCTCCATTACCCCTAAACCATTGGTCTTGTCTGTTGTGTCCTCTAACCATAGTCCTTTTTTGTTTGTTTTGTTTTGTTTTTGTTTTTCTCCCCTACTTTTTCTCAGTCGATCCAATGGGAGATAATTATCCTGGAAGTGAAAGCAAATGTGTGTATATGTATGGTCTTGCACTGTTTTTTCTGCTGTCTCTATTTTTTTGATAATAGTTGAAGCACTGCTTCTTTTTGCAAATCCCTTTTGCATGTATTATTTTATCAGCTTGCAAATCTTGTAAAACAGGGAGTTCCAGACAAATTAAATCTCATGGAATAATGTGATACTATTTGATTGATACCTAATGGTTTGACTTTAGCCTTATATACCACATTATTTCACCCCTCTTATAGAAAATTCTTATTCTAAAGGATTCTTACTTGCCCACTTAAATGTATTTTATTAATTGACATTGTTCTGGTGGAAGGTGAACCACCTGTTGTTAGTTAGCGGTCTGACAGAGGATATTACTGTCCTCAAACATTTTTCTCAGTAAAATTAGTTGTTAATGTTTACTTGGTCTCAAATTTAATCTTGATTGGTGATTGTTGGTCTAAAGTTAAGGTCAATAATTACTGTTTTATTTTTGTTTAGATGTTGAGATCTGCTTTTGAGATCTTTAAATTAATCAGTTAGTATGTAGATCTTAGAAATATTTAATTAACAATGAACTTAGCTTGCTTTGTAAAAGTTTTATGCCATGAGGTTTATGAATATGGTGGCACTTTAAAAATGATTACAAAACATGTTATTTAATGGTAAATTTGATGATGTGCTATAAATACTGCCAAAATTTGCATTGCAGATCAGTTCTTGTGTGCACGGTCTGAATAATACTGATGTAAAATTGTATATTGTTATATAAGTACAGTTTTTTTTATTTTACCTATACTTTTTTGTTTGCATGTTATGGTTTCATGTTGTCTTTATACTGTATATTGCAGGTGACGGTATTCAATTGAGTGCAATACAGAGTAAAGGTGAATTAATAATTTTGTGTATTTAGATGTAGTACAGATTTATTTGCTGTGAAGAATCAGCTTGCACAAGCTTAACTTCTGAAACCATATTCCTTGTTTCCCCTCTGGTTCCATGTTCTCCCCCAACCTATAGCCAAATTTCTAGTTGACAAATTGTAGTGAAAAAAATAATCTGAGTCATTTCTTTACTATTTTATTATGTCTGGGAGTTCTTGATCAATATTAAGCTACTAAATTAAACTACTAAAAACTATAAAACTAAATTAGTACATTAGCTATGTTCTCTGTTGCCAAAGCATTTTTATATAACTTATAATTAATAATTATACACACTGTTTTTTATTGCATGTTTTTATGGCATGGATTCAGTTAATAATGTAATGCTTTTTCACAGCTGTAGTTGCATTAGTGTATCAGACTGCATTAATAATACAGAAGCTTAAATGAGGGAGTTGAGTAATTAGGCAGCTGAAATGTCCCCTGTCTGGTTCACAGGGTGAGGTTGCAGTTGTCCATTAGCAGTTACACCAGAAACTCCCCTGGCTGTGTAAAGCTTTAATACTTTTGTTTATTTTGAGTGTGTGCGTGTGATGGTGGGTGAGCACAAGTGTGATTGGTCAGTAAGTTTATTATGGCTGGTTGAGCGGCTGTATCCAAAAAAAAGTTGTCACATTTTAAAAGTGAAGCATGTGTTTTTAGTTACCCTTTATTTTAAAAACCTTTCAGTCTTTTGGTGTTCTGCTTTACTCATTTATTGCGTTTTTTTAAATTGTTTTTTAATGTGGTTTTCACATCGGTGCTGAGAGATAGTAACGTTGAACTAAAATTACCATGTCATAGAATCATGTTCTTGTATTTGATTAAATAGAATCATCAAATAAAAAAAAAGTAAAGTATAAATATTTTGTTGGGGATGCCAGTGTGCAAAAATCTGATGAATCACCTAATAATAACAGAGACATTTGGAAACTTATTTTCTGTTAGACTGAAGAGTGCATCAGTTTGATTTTAAATCAGCATTGTCTAAGTAATAAGTTTAAAATATTAATAAAAGGTGGGTGTGAAAACCACTGCCTTATGTTAGCTATCCATGTCATTCCTTCCTATACTGTAAAAACTGAGTGTCGTCCTAGTTTTTTCAAGTCTTTGACCTCTGTACTGTCTCTTTTCTCATATTACCCCCCTACATTCATACCTCTTCCCCTTTTGCCCTTACCTTCATTTACTGTGGCTCAGACCTGAAAGATATTCACAACAGTCAGCATAGATACTTGCTATCATCAGAGAACCAACGGCCTGGCCATCTCTCCACAGCACCAATAGGCTCTCTGACAGCCTCACCCTCAGCTGGCTCGCTATGCAGTCCAACAGGGTTGCAGTCTGTCTGCAGCATCCAGGAGCGGATCATGTCCACTCCCGGAGGGGAAGAGGCCATCGAGAGGCTCAAGGTATGTCCCCAAAATGTACAATTTTGAAAAATGTCTGTTTCTATGCTTTTTGCTTTCTCTATTTTAATTTTGAAATCGCACACAAACATGACCAGTGATGTTTTAGATACTTTTACATTGTTTCAGATACAGACATCTTAACTAGAATCTAGAAACTTAACTTAATCTTAATCTAGAAACATACATTAGTTTGTTTAAATTGTGCATTTTTGTATCTATTACTTAACATTTTGTGGTAGCAAAGAGTAAAAGTAGCGTTATTTCTCATATAGTAAATAATTGAGCAATTATTAACACATATTCAATATCACTAAACTCTAGAATTTTTTTTTTTTTTACATTTTGTAGCTCGGTACTTAGAAACTGTAGTCCAGCGGTTTCTTTTTTTTCAGCTGCATGCTTTGTCCCCTTAAATGTTGGTGGTGAATAATACTTCGCATTGCAGAACTGATTGTGCCTAATAAAGTAATTATGTAAGCAAAAATGTTGTGACAGGGCCGTAGGACAGCTATATATAAATTATTACAGACAGAGTTTACGATCAAATCATAAAATCATTTAAACATATTGGTGCTTGATTTCATTAACTTTTCCAGTGAAACTTAATGACACACCTGCATTAAATGATTTAGTCATTAAGAGGTGTGTCCCAGAGCTAAAGTTTGTTCTATATTTATTTGTCACAGTATGTTGATAATTAGTATTTCTACAAAATGTCATGCAATTTAATGTTAAAATGGTGTTTTCATACATTAGCTTTGTTATCCGACAGTAATAACTAACATCATTGTTTGTTAGATCATATAATCACTGATTTAGTTTAACGTGCACAAATTGCTCTGGGGCTGGTCCGGATTGTGGCCTAACAACAAACATATGAGATACCTTTTTTAGGTTTTATACTGATGAACCTGTATAAATGAATTCAAATCAAATTTTTGGAAATAACAAATCGATTTTTTTTACAATCTGGCAAATGCAGTACATACTGTAAATTTGCACACACTTAGAGCAATGGAAATATATATTTTTGGCAATTAAAACTTCTTGCTTGGTGCTGATATTCTGCCTCTCAATTGGTCTGTCCTACAGTTTTTAAGTTATTGTACTTGGTTTACTGTGCATAACAACATAAAATTACTAATTCAAGTATTTTATTTGTCATTCCACAATATAAAGTACAGTACAGTATATGGAACGAGACAGCGTTCCCCAGGATCAAGGTGCTACATATAACAGCTACTACACAACCAACATAAAGTGCACATGTGCAAACACAAGGATCACAATAAATACAGGACGATACACAGTACAGTAAACAATAAACATTCAGATATGGAATTGAAAGTAAACCCTGAGTTAGGTTATTGTAAACAAATGTCCTTGATTTAAAAAAAAATCTTAAGAGTTGATAATTGTGGCAGTTCTTTATAATGTGCAAAGAGTGTGCTAAAGGTGCAAGATGTGCATAAAGGTACGTGCAAACATGCTAGCAGCGGATATTGACAACGGTGTTTGGTCAAATTGTTCAAGAGTCTGATGGCCTGAGGAAAAAAACTGTTTCGCAGTCTGGAAGTGTTGGCCCGGATGCTCTGGTACCTTTTTCCAGAAGGCAGGAGTTCAAAGAGTGAGTGTGAGGGGTGAGTGTTGTCATCCACAATGTTGCCTTGCGGATGCAGCGTGTGGTGTAAATGTGTGATGGAGGGGAGAGAGACACCGATGATCTTCTCAGCCGTCTTCACTACCCGCTGCAGGGACTTGCGGTCCGATGCGGTGCAGTTCCCGAACCAGGTGGTGATGCAGCTGCTCAGTATGCTCTCAATGGTTCCCCTGTAGAATGTGGTGAGTATGGGGGGGTGGGAGATGTGCCTTCCTCAGCCTTCGTAGGAAGTATAGACACTGCTGGGCCTTCTTGGCGATGATGCTGGTGTTGAGAGACCAGGTGAGATCCTCTGCCAGGTGAACTCAAAGGAAATTGGTGTTCTTGACGATCTCCACAGCGGAGCCGTCAATGTTCAGTGGAGAGTGATCACGCCTTGTCCTCCTGAAGTCAACAACCATCTCTTTGGTCTTGTCTAAGTTCAGAGACAGGTTGTTGGTTCTACACCAGTCCGTAAGCCGTTGTACTTCTTCTCTGTACGCTGTCTCGTCGTTCTTGCTGATGAGACCCACCACGGTTGTGTCGTCTGCGAACTTGATGATGTGGTTCGAGCTGTGCATTGCTGCGCAGTCATAAGTCAGCAGAGTGAACATCAGTGGACTGAGCATGCAGTCCTGAGGGGCCCCCGTACTCAGTGTGGTGGTGCTGGAGCTGTTTTGTCCGATCCAGACTGACTGCGTCCGAGAACTAGTCCAAGATCCAGTTGCAGAGAGAGGTGTTGAGGCCCAGTAGATCCAGTTTCCCGATCAGGTGTTGAGGGATGATTTGTGTTGAATGCTGAGCTGAAGTCGATGAACAGCATTCGAAAATAAGTGTCTTTATTTTCTAGGTGGGTGAGTGCCAGGAGGTGGATGGTGGATATGGCGTCATCTGTTGAGCAGTTTGGCCGGTATGCAAACTGCAGTGGGTCCATTGTAGGTGGCAGCAGGGTCTTGATGTGCCTCATGACAAGCCTCTCGAAGCACTTCATGATGACGGGAGTCAGTGCAACGGGGCGGTAGTCGTTGAGGCAGGACACTGGAGACTTCTTTGGCACGGGGATGATGGTTGTAGTCTTGAGACACGTCGGGACAATGGCATAGTTCATGGAGGTGTTGAATATGTCGGTGAAGACATCTGTCAGCTGGTCCGCACATTCCCTGAGCACTCTGCCAGGAATGTTGTCTGGTCCAGCAGCTTTTTGAGGGTTGACTCTGCGTAGAGTTTTCCTCACGTCAGCTGCTGTGAAGCACAATACCTGGTCGTTGAGAGGAGTGGTGGTCTTCCTTGCTGTCGCGCCGTTCTGTGTCTCAAACCGAGCGTAGAAGTCGTTCAGCGTATCTGGAAGGGAGATGTCACCGTCGCAGGCAGGTGGTGTAGTCCTGTAGTTGGTGATGGTCTGGATGCCCTGCAACATGTGTCCTGCAACCTGCGCCGTGTGTCTCCGCTGTTCTGGAAGTGGTTGTGGATGTTCTGACCGTGTGCGCGCTTTGCATCTCTAATGGCCTTGGACAGTTTGGCCCTCGCTGTTCTAAGTGCCGCCTTGTCGTCTGCCTTAAAAGCAGAGTTGCGATCCCTCAGCAAAGCACGCACCTCTGCGGTCATCCACGGCTTCTGGTTGGGACGTGTGGTGATGTTCTTGGAGACAGTCACGTCGTCTGTACACTTGCTGATGTAGCAGGTCACCGACGACGTGTACTCCTCCAGGTTGATAGTGTCGCCGTGGGTTGCAGCCTCCCTAAACATGTTCTAGTCCGTACACTCAAAGCAGTCCTGAAGTGCAGAGATGGCTCCTGCAGGCCAGGTTCTCACCTGCTTTAAAACCGGTTTTGAGCGTCTGACGACCGGTCTGTATGCTGGAATTAGCATAACAGAGATGTGATCAGAGTATCCGAGGTGCGGGCGGGGCTCAGCCCGGTACGCGCTGGGGATGTTCGTGTAAAGAAGATTCAGCGTGTTCGCTCCTCTCGTAGCAACGTTCACATGTTGGTGGAATTGAGATTCACATGGTTGAAATCTCCAGCAACAATAAACAGTCCATCGGGTATTTGGGTGTGTATTTTGAAGTCCGCTGATAGCGCTGTACAGTTCACTGAGCGCGTCTTTAGCGTTAGTGGCGGGTGGGATGTAAACACTGATGATCAGTACCGTAGGGAATTCTCGCGGTAAATAAAAAGGTCTGCATTGGACAATCATGAACTCCACTAACGGTGAGCAGTAGCTGGAGATTAATACAGAGTTGCTTACTAATTAAAACACTAGTTAAAGCTTAGTTGTCTATAGAAAAGCACTTCTAAGCCCTGTTCCAGGTATGTTCTATTCCTAAAGCATGCCTTAACTTGGTGCTTTTTTTGCCGATAACTGCTTTTGTTAGTTTTGGTCCAGAGGATTTACACCATGTAGTCTGATAAATTTATTTATACCATGCTGGTGATAAATATAAATGTGCTTGGAATATGCACCCACTGATTGCATCAAACAAGGACATGAATAATAAGCAAATATATTTCAGTATTAGATGTTTTAAGAACTGGTTATGTTCACTTTCCAAAACTAAATGTTTTGTTTTTTATTTTAACATCAGTGTAAATAAGATAAATGTTCTGGCATCATGTCCTCTTAATAAGATTAAGCCATTTTACATATCTCCATTACTGAGGATTATGGCACTGTCAGGATTATTTTTCTCATTCTTTCTCTATTTGTACCATGCATTTTCTATTCATATCTTTCTCATGCTCACCCACTTTCTCCCTAAGAACATCTTGCTCTTCAGTTTGGTAGTTTCCATGGATACGGAAGTGATGCCACACTTTTATGTCATCTGATGACACAAACCTTAGACGCATTTCCTAAATCAGACTAAAATAGACTTGCTGTAGTCTCCTATTAGGCTTAAAATAGAGACATTTATTACGTTTTCACATGTGCATTTTTTCTTCATCATAGTAAGAAATGAGTCAAGTGAAAAAGACTTTGCAATTTAGCATGTTTAACGTTTTTATGGGAATAAGATATAAAAACATTGTATGTGTTTATCCAGAAAAAGCCTGTATATGCAGTATTTTCAAATTATTATTTATTTCAAAAGATGATCCCATTGATTATGGTTAATGATTTCTCAAATCAAACAAACATCAACGTTTTATATGGAACGGGAAGGATACGTGCAAATTCTACTGACATGTAGGCCAGTTTGCATCTTCAGATTAATCGTTGTGTTTGGATTTTACTTGCCTGTCTGCTGTCTGACAACAATATATTTGTATCTTGTGGTGATGGCCACTTATGTAGATGTGCGTAACAATTTTTCAGAAAATGGTGTTTACTTTCCCTTTGTGATACATCAATAAAATTGACACTATAGTGCATTGCAAGCTGCCATACCTTTTGGTGTGAACACACACACAAAATGGTAGTGCATAAATGTGTAAATTGAGACACAATGGTACCTAAACTGGTGGACTAGTTAAATGTCACATTTTATTCTCACCAGTGTCCAGATTTATGTTTTAATCAATTCTGCCAATAACATTTACAGCCTTTGTACATTGCAGTGACATCTGTCTCCCCCTGCAGGAATCTGAGAAAATAATAGCAGAGCTGAATGAGACATGGGAAGAAAAGTTAAGAAAGACTGAGGCAATCAGGATGGAGAGGTCAGAATCAATGTGTCCACAATTTATGCCACACTGTGTATAGGATAGTCCTACACTTAGCTATAATTACATCTCCTATATCTATTAAACACTTTCACGTGTCCTTTAATTTTCTTTGTGTTAAATATGGATGTGTTAAATACAAATCAGATTTCCTACATTAATAATGCAAAATATCAAATCTGTTCACTTGTTTGGATGCAAAGAAATGTGTTTTATAGAATAATCTCTATGTTATAATAATGTTGAGAGTTGGTTAATTGTTGTTAACATGATTGTTGATGAAAAGGATAACCGTTACATTAACTCATTGACCCGTGACAATGAAGTAGCACAAAGAACAGTTATGCATGTCAGAGTCAATAAATCAGTACCTTCGTTACCTCAACTACAACTTATGCATCTCTTGGATATTATGTACCATGTCTGTGTGTCTGTGCTTTCTAAAACAGATAAACAATGTAGCAAAGTCCATAGCCTGTTCCCTTAGTTCTTTAACACAAGCAGAAATTGTATTGTTGTGCAGGTTTTGATCTGTATGTCTCTTTCTTCTTAGAGAGGCGCTGTTGGCAGAGATGGGAGTTGCAATTCGGGAGGATGGTGGAACCCTTGGTGTTTTCTCTCCTAAAAAGGTGAGACCATAATGATCTTTTGTTTTAGCTTTTACCATTTTCTATTTTTAAAATTATACTTTGTCTTAGATTTCTGGAGATTTTTAAAGCACCTTTAAAATTGCTTTTTCTTTATTCTTTCTAAAATTGATTTTTCTTTATGCATACTTTATGCTGTGGACATATTAGTTTGATTATGCCAGACCATCCTCTTTGTCAATTGAAGATTTAAATATGTTTTCTTCTACCCAGGTTAGTTCTGTTAAAATACATAGTAAATTAGAAATAGTACCACTGTTAAACTAATGTTTTGTTACGAGCCAGTCGTGTATAAACTATTTTATACAACAAAAATATATATTAACAAAAATATAAATGCAACACTTTTGCCATTTTCTCTCAAATATTTTAAAAAATTTGTCCAAATCTGAGTTTGTTAGCACTTTTGATTTGCAGAGACAATCTATCCACTGCATAGTTGTGGCATAGGAAGATGCTGCTTAGAGAGCATACAGGTGTGTACAGGTTATTTTTGTACAGGTGTGCCTTAGGCTGGCTGCAATAAAAGACCATTCTAAATTGTTCAGTTTACTATTACTTTTTTTGGTTGGGGACAGGGGGTTCTAAATACCAGTCAGTATCTTGTGTGACCACTATTTGCTTCACGCAGTACCACACATCTCTTCAGTGGTAGCTTTTGCCCACTCAAATCCGTTGCGACAACGAACTTTAGTCGGAGTCGAGGAGGATGCAGTTGAACTTCCCTAATGTGGTTTCTGACAGTTTGTGCAGAAATTCTTTGGTTATGCAAACTGATTTGCAGCAGCTGTCTATATGGCTGGTCTCAGCCGATTTTTGAGGTCAAGATGCTGGATGTGAAGTTCTTGGGCTGGAAACAGCTGATGGTAAAGAAATTAACAATTGATTCATGGGCAACAGCTCTGCTGGACATTCCTACAGTCAGCATACCAGCATACCAACAAAAGCACACTACCTCAAAATTTGCTACATCAGCATTGTGCTGTCAGATAAAACTGCACATTTTAGAGTGACCTTTTATTGTGGCAAGCCTAAGACACACATGTGCTTTCTAAACAACATCTTGATGTCTCACACCTGTAAGGTGTATAGATTATCTAGTCAAAGGAGAACACAGATTTAGACAAATTTGTAAGCAATATTTGAGAGACCAAGACAATTTTTGTACATGAAAGTCTTATTTGATATTTGAGTTCAGCTCATGAAACATGGGGTAAAAACAGAAGTGTTTGCATTTATATTTTGGGTCCATCTAAAATAAAGCTCAGTATATTATATAGAATAGTCTTTAGAATTATTGTCTTTTAGTTTATACTGTGTTTTTGTCTGACAAGTATATGTAACTATGTAACAAAAGTGATTCAAAAAGTCTTTCTACAAATTTATACCCTTTTGTGAAACTAAAATTTTAATTTTCCTTATCGACGAATACTTTCAATTTCTGAAACTGATTTGAAATAATAGACTGAAATTTTGGGCCAATAATTTTTTTTATTATTGTAATGATGTTTTTTCTAATATTTTAAACATTAATTTACCAAAAAAATAATCCCAAGAAATACTTTTTGGTTAGCTTATCTGGTTTTTATGATTGGCCAGATTTTTTGAGCCATGACTTTAATATAAAAGCAGTATCACACTGGTATTGGATGACACATCAGACTAGAAACTTCTCATTGACCTTTTTATTCAAAATATCTGTCTTACATTTTCAACTGGATTTTTTGCAAACTGTCATTTGGGTTTGCCATTTTTTGACGAAAAAAAAAAACCTTAACACTAGGCATCATGGCAATATGCATTATACCTGAACAATGAGTTTATCGCCAATGTTACGATTTATTAACCAAATGAGAGAAGTGCAGCATTTTTAGATTTGAGTACAATTTTGTGCTTTTGTGTACAATTGTATTTATTTATTTAATTTGCTTCAAAGTTTATTGAACATTCCTGTAATGTGATTTCATAATTTATGTCATTGTTTGGCAAGGTTCTTCAACAAGCTGAGTGAATATTAATTAAAGTCAAAACAAACTGGCATTCTTATATATCTCTCAACAAACCTATAGAAAATATTGTAGATGATTAAGAAACTTTAATTGATTTAATTATACCTGGTTGTGTTTTTCAATTTAAATAAAGAACATATTATTATCTCGTTAATTTTTAAGACACAATGCCTATCTTTTGCTATGTGTGATCATAATACAGTACATCCTTTTTTCACTTCTTTTGTTTCCTTTTCCTTTTTCTTCCAATTACCAACACAAATTGGGTTGCAACCCAAATAGCTTTATTTTGAAAAGCCTTGTGACCTCTTTGCTGACTTTAATGGGGTGTTTTCCCCCCAAAAGGTTGGTGGATTAGATAAGAATTGATGATTTTGTGTAGTACAGTCTTAGAGTAGATTTGATGTATTAACTGTATTCAATACTAAAGCAATTTTGTAGTTGTGGTTGAGTTTGATTAGTGACAGTAGTCCTACTATACACATTGCGATTTTTTTTTATTTTATTTTTTTTTTTAACTAATGATAGACATTGTGTTTCCACCTCAACAGACCCCTCACCTGGTTAACCTGAATGAAGATCCTCTTATGTCAGAATGCTTGCTCTACTATATCAAAGATGGAGTTACGAGGTTAGTAAGCTTGCCTTGAATGTGTTTAAACCTAAATTATATTGATTTATATTAAGAAGTCAAATCAAACTGTTGCAGCAATGTTATTGTTACTACTTCAACATTATAGTGCACTCCTGCATAAAATGACATTATGGCTGCAAATCAGTGCAGCAGTTTTGAGCTCTTCTGTTTGCTAAAAGGGTGGGCCAAGCGGATGCAGAGAGAAGACAAGATATTGTTCTAAGTGGCGCACACATAAAAGAAGAGCACTGCATTTTCTGCAGTGAGAGAAATGCCAATGGAGATGGTATGTTTAAAAAAAAAAATGTTTATTTTATTTATTAAATCACTCTCTATTTTTAAATCAGTGTAAAATACATCTTCATAAAGGTATGAGTAACCTATGGAGTACATTTTAGAGATTTGTATTGTTTTATCTAACCCACTAATGCATCTTTATTAATATGGTACATGAAAAGACATAATTAATTTTAAACTTTTGTTATAAAAATGTAATAAAAATAAAGTATCCTAAAGGACATGAAAAACTATAGTTGATAGAAATGGCTTTCTACGTATACACAGACAAGAGTGCAAGCTCCTTAAAATTTTGAATAAAAGATCTGCTGTCTGCATCTTAATGTAATATTTGTTAATTGTAAACTGGTGCTTTAATCTGAATAAAAGCTTGTACTCTATTTGCTTTTTACTCACTGTGGAAAAATAAAATTTACTATATTTATGAAAATATATTAAACAAACAAACCCACAAAACAGTGATTACTGTATGTAATACATTTTTAAAAGTTCTAGATATTGGTTTATATTGGTAAATTGTGGTAGAGAACACTTTCTATATTAAAATATTCAGTGTCTTTCTATAATTAATACATTTTTATAATGAAGAATATCATCAGCATCCATCATTGTAAAAGCACAAGCTAATCTAGTGGTCCTGTGCTCACGGAATGATTCTCTGCTGTTTTTGCAGTGATTGTCATGTTGGTGCCATGTGGGGGCTCAGAAACATATGTTAATGGAAAACGTGTTTGTAATTCTGTGCAACTACGCTCAGGTGAGTTTTGTGTTTTTTTTTTTTTTTTTTTTTTTTTTAAACATATTTTATAGTCCTAATACCATTTATTTAATGTCTGTCAGTGGCATGACTTTGTTTTGTGTTCTGGACTTTCAACTTGTAGGAAACCGGATCATCATGGGGAAAAACCATGTATTTCGTTTTAATCATCCTGAACAGGCACGTGCTGAACGGGAAAAAACGCCATCGGCTGAGACTCCTGTGGAGCCTGTGGACTGGACCTTTGCCCAGAGAGAGCTGCTGGAGAAGCAGGGCATTGATATGAAGCAGGAAATGGAGAAGAGGTAATATAGTCCCATGTTGGTGCTTTGGGCTCCACATTACATACATAATGTTTAAACACTTAATGCTATGTCTTCATGTGATGCTAATTTTTTATGTTGTTTAAATACTGTGCTACCTTGTAACCTAATGTCCTCAAAACACCAAATATTTAAAACTTAAAGCACTTATTTGAATAATTTGTTCTTTAAACTTGATGATTATTTTCTATATCATACTCATCTGTGTGTATAAACTTGTTTGGTTTGGGTAGACTGCAAGGCACAGCAAAACAGCGGGTGGTAAGGATTAATTACATGGTAGGTCTGCTCCAATCAATGTTCCAGTGCAATTCTTTTAAGGCATTTATTTTATTTAATCTTTTTTATGGCTTTTAAGAAAATTAAATTGAAATGTTATGCAGAAGAGAAAGATATTTTGTATTACAGTAGAAGTAATAAGGAAGATAGGAAAGGAAAGTATATTGATAGTCGATCCATTCATTATCTTCCGCTTTATCCTCTATTAGGGTCGCGGTGGGGTTCCCCATGCCCATCCAGAGGAGAAAGTTTCAGGCGCTGGGCAGATACACCCAGGACAGGGCGTCAATCAATCGTTGGGCACACACTCACTCACACAGACATGCACTCATACACACTCTATATGGGGCAATTTGGAGTACTCAATTGACTTGATCCATGTTTTTGATCTGTGGGAGGAAACCGGAGAACCCGGAGGAAACCCACGCGGACACAGGGAGAACATGGAACTCCACCCAGATGGGGATTCGAACCGGGAATCCCTAGTGCTGAGAGGCCAACGTGCTAAACACTAAGCCACCTTGCCGCACGTATATTGATAGTATTTTTTCTATTTATAAATCTTAAAAACAATTCCAGTATTTAACATTAGCCTGAACTATATTCAGTTACACTGGACTTTAGAATAGATTATCTGTTTTTTCATACATCGTCATTGGCTGAAATTAGATTAGATCAAAATTTAATGTCATTACACATGTACATATATAAATACAGGGCAACGAAATGTCATTTAGCATTTAATGAAGTGTGAAGCAGCAAGTGCAGAATGTACAATATACAGTATATACAATGATACATGATAAAATATGTATGATATAATACACGTAAATAGATTGTATTGGTAAACATGATGTATAGGTTAAATAAAAAAAAAAAAGCATATTACATATTTAATAGGTCTGTGGTCATAAATCAGTACGTTACATGTGTATAATGGTGTGAGTTTAGCATCTTTACCACATCTGGGTATTTTTTAAAAGAATCTATTAAAAGTAATACAGTCACGGGGATAATTTTGTAAATTGTCCTTACCTGTATTGTTATGGGATGTGACAAAAATGTCCGTAAAGTAAACCCACATAGGGTATAATGGGCAGGCCCCTTTTGAAAGGATCTTACGTCTGTCCCATGAGACTTTTGAATGAGATTTTTGAAGAAACTCATGGGAAAACACTCCTAATAATTGTGTTCAAAACATTTTCAGAGTTGTTACAAAATTGTATTAGGATATATATATATCCTCCCATTAACTTTTTGACAACAGCCTTGGAAAATGTTCTTTACTCTGTGATAAAGCCTGATTTATAGGTTAGCTACAAAAATGTGTATATCAGAGTTGCAAGAAGTAAACAGAAGAACTCTTACTTATGTCCTGCACTATATTCAATTTAGGCTTACTGAAATGGAGATCCTGTATAAAAAAGAGAAAGAGGAGGCAGATCAACTACTTGAGCAACAGAGGCTGGTAAGTCTGATTCTAAATACTCTCTACATTTTCATCGGTGGTTTGTTATATTTGGAATTGTTTGGGATTGTTCACTTGGGAAGTGGGTGTTGCTTTTGTTGTCTTGTTTTAATGGCAGTCCTTGATGATAATGATGTGAATACTTTAAAAGGAACTCTTTGATTCTGGATATGTCACCAGGAGTGACAATCACACTAGACTCTGTGCTGTGTTCTTTTGAAGTCCAGTTAGCACTAATTTTGCACTCTGAGCTCTAATACCTACAGACAGTGCGTGCGTGCATGCGTGCGTGCGTGCGTACGTACGTGCGTGTACGCACATGAAAAACTTTTCCCAGTGCATGGCTGAACCTCTTTGCATGGAAATGACATTCTTTCTGACTGTAAGTGAGACATCAGTGGCACTTAGGCTCTCCTAATGGATCTGAATTTGAACTTAATCTTGTAATTTGTCTGCGAAAGAAAATGGATTTCAATTATAAATAACAAAACAAATGTATATATATTGTCCTTAAAGTATCTGAAGTGGTTTTGTATTGATACACAAAACTGCACTTCAAAACCACACATGTCAAAAAAATCTATTTAAATTTTCAAATGTTTTTCTGTGCATGGTTTGTTTCAAGCATGTTGTAGAAGACTTTAGGCTTACTTGCAGGGTGTGCATAAAGTTAAAGGTTGCCATTTGTTGCATTGTTCTGTTTCTGGTCAGACTTGAGTTAGCTTTTTTTCGTTCATTTGGCATTTGATTCAATGCAGTTGCTGATCTTTTCAATGCATTGTATTAGTAATAACCCAAGATTTCTGCTTTAGTTGATGAAGGCTAGTGACAATGTGGTTTCTCATTGACATCTCCATTCCATAAAAATATAATTGAATGCAAAAAAAGCATGTTTACATTTTTATCTCTTCTGAGGGGTTTTAATCGATGATGACAAGCTCTCCACTGCTCCGGTAATCTCATCAAAACAGTCACATCAACAAGACATGACACTCAGATCCATGACAGACTGAAGTGTACTTTCAATTAACAGCTGTGTTCTGTCAGCATCTTTGTTATCTACCAATGCTTTTGCACAGCACTGCATCCTTGAGTTTAAAAAATGAGAAACTGCATTCTTCTCTGCTAACCTCTTAACTGTAGTGAATGAAATCGGTGCTTTTAACTTCCTTCCAGCTTGTTCTTCCTCCTGTTTTCTCTCTTTTCTTAACCCTTAACAAGAATACAAATGTCTTCTAATCCACTGCTTTCAAATAAATTCTTCTTTAAGGACTTCAAACCGAGGAAAAGACTAATAAACCACAGCTGACTTTTCTGCATGCATCTGCAGTATGATTTTGGTGTTACACACGAAAAGGAGTCTTTTAAGAACACAGAACAGTCAACCAGAGCAACACATGTCCACTTTTTGTTGGCATTTTGATCAATTATTTTTAAGTGATATGCAACTTGAAAACTTTGATTAAAAAATAAGTTTATAGTCATGGACATAAATACAGTAAAGGGTAAGACAAGTTTAGATTTTGATGGTGCGATTAATGTCTAAACAAAAAATCAAGATTCTATGATTATTATGCAACGTAAACATGGAATAACTTTTTATATTGAAAAAAGACAATGCTGAAATTTCTCTGATTATTAACACAAAATATTAAATTATTTTGTGAAAATCAAATTTTAAAAAGTGTCCCTTAAATTACATTTTAAGTGTAACTTTATTTTTGTTCCGTGTGACTTGCCCCAGTTCCAAAGTTCCAGCTATGCATAATACGTATTTTTTTAAAGAATCTAATCATGATGATTTTGAGGCACTCTAGCTATTAATTAATTGTAATGTTTTTAATTACAATTAATAACAAATTGTTATGAGTTTATTGTCCCTTTTGGGATAAACACTTTCAAATGTTTAATTACTGCATTTACAAAAAGTATACAGTGTAAATACCCTAATATCAGTAATTTTATTGGCTCAATGCGTTCTCATTTTGCATATCATCACTCATACCCATTCTATATAGAGAACGTTTCTTTTCATTTAAATCTTTCATTTTTTCCCACCGCATTTTTCCTTTGGATTTCTTTCCTTGTTTTGTTTTTTAAGGATGGAGATTCTGATAGTGGCGATGACTCTGATAAAAGATCATGTGAAGAAAGCTGGAGACTCATTACCTCTCTGCGGGAAAAGTTGCCTCCTAGCAAACTTCAAACCATAGTCAAAAAGTGTGGTTTGCCCAGCAGTGGAAAAAGACGGGAGCCTATTAAAATGTACCAAATTCCACAACGTCGTCGTCTCACCAAAGATTCAAAGTGGGTCACTATCTCAGATTTAAAGATTCAAGCAGTCAAGGAGATCTGTTACGAAGTTGCTCTTAATGATTTTCAGCACAGTCGTCAGGAAATTGAGGCCTTGGCCATTGTGAAAATGAAGGAACTGTGTGTGACATACAATAAGAAAGACCCTAATGAGCGAGACTCCTGGCGAGCTGTAGCCCGTGATGTCTGGGACACAGTAGGAGTCGGAGATGAGAGAATAGAAGATGGCATCACCAATGGACGAGGTGTGACTGATATGGAGGAATTGAAAGGGCACATTGATAAACTAGAAGATATCTTACAAGAGGTGAAAAAACAAAATAACATGAAAGATGAAGAGATCCGAACACTTAGAAACAAGATGGTAAAGATGGAAAAAGTCCTGCCTCTGATCTCTGCTGAGAACCAAGACAAGAATGATCCCAATGAGTGTGTAAGAATTCAAAGCCGCAGTGAAAACAAAACTTCATCAGAAGACAAGCTGGATAGTGAGCAAGGTGATGATCAAGTATCCAAGTTAATAATCGATGATCCTTCATTTCGACATGGTCGTATGCGTTGGATGCACCAAGATCAAGATCGACTAAAAAATCTTCAGCAGCAGGAAATATCTAAGCAGCTCCGCAGACAGAATGGACCACATCGCTTCATACCACCGGAAGACCGTAAGCTGCGGTTTCCTTTTAAGAGTAACCCAAAGCATCGGAACTCATGGAGCCCTGGCACCCACATCATTATCACAGATGAACAGGTGATTGAACTGAAGGTTCCCAAAGAGGCAGTACAAGAAGATGCAACTGAGGAAGATAAAGAGCTTGAGCAGTATGGTGCCTCCATCCCTACCAACTCAAATATTTTCAGCCCATTAGTGCAGCGAAACAGCAGAGAACTTGGGCAAACCCAAAGTCATAGACATAAGCAAGCCAACAAAATTCTGAAACTCCATGAGAGAGGTCGCAGCAACTCTTTTAATAGTAGCCAGCATACATCTAACTTAAAAGAGTCTCTGCACACTGAGGACAGGGGACAGCAGCAACTACCACAAGCTTTCCTCCAGCCATTATACAAACAAAACCAGCCTGTTCCTTGTCTTTATCCTTATTCTCAGCAGTATCAGCAGTCCTGTTCGTACAATATTGACGGCAGCTACAACTACCACCAACAAAATTTTCGTCACCAGCAGCACAATTATCAAAATACATTTGTGACCCCACCAAGAATGCATAGACAAATGTCTGCACCTAATTTAAAATCTGGACAGGAAACCACAGTGTAAATGAAAATAATGAGATGAGCTATTTTCTATATACCACATTATATAGCACTAGCACTCACACAACCTAGATTTGTAGAAAACTTGTAGCACTGGCCAGCTTGTCCTCATTAAATAAAATTGTCAGAAGTCTTGTTTTTTTTTTGTTTTTGCAAACAGTATATTGATGGTTCTAATTGATTCAGAATGGTGCGTAATATGCTAGTGACTTTGTGTGAAGGTTCCTGAATCATCTGTATCTTTGTTCGATAAGGTTACATTTAAGCTTAATAGGTTTTTACTGTGCTGAATCTCACAACAGATTTGAAATATTGAATGACCACTTCTCAAACTCCCTAATTTGTTCACCTAAACATGTTACTTGAATCTTTAATATCAAAGGGTGTCAGTCATACGTGTGTTAAAAGAACTTTGCAATTTAAATGTCCATAAAGAATGCTGGACAAATGACCTGTGTGTGTGTTTAACTAAAAACAAATGGAATTTACTGTAAAATAAAATGCCTCGACTATTCCTAATTGTCTTAGAGAAAGTCGACTAGTTTTACCAAAGATCTTTGATGATAGTGCCTTATGGGTTTTTCATAAGGTTTATAGTTTTTGGCCGTTAGGTTAAATATAGGATATTTTTATTGATGCCTAGATTTTTAAGACATGCATGAATTGTTGATTCATAGGTTTTTTCCCTGTCTTTTACATATGTTTTGGGTATTGATGGTAAAGGTTTTTTCTTTGAAATTCCCCTTAGACATTAATTTAAAGCCTGCTTACTTTTCATGGCGAAGATGTATTAAAACAGTTTTCTTTTTAAGTACTTGTAAGAACTTTTTTTTGTGATTGTTTGATTTTAGCCCAAACTGATCAGAATTATCTTTGTTTTAAACCCAGAAAATATGATTAGTGTTTGGCAGGACACATTACTGTGGTTTCTATAGATTTCTAATCCTTTTCTCAAAATGTGAACGTACATAATCTTGAAAATCAATGAAAGACAAATCATATCTGAAGGATGAATGTAGTACGCTCATTAAAATGTTCTCTTTGTACTTGTATTTTGTTTTTTTTTTTTTCATTGAAATGTATACTAGTTATTCAATAATTTTGACAAGTCAAGAGTATGTTCTTATATCTGGAACAGACCTGCCAGTCCTTATTTTTAGTTAAATGTACAACAATATATAATTGTATTCATTTTTTAAATTGCTTTCCCTCACATGACGGCTTAATGTTTGGTAAACATTTTTTAATTAAATTAAATGCAAACAAAAAAACACATTGCTAACTTTGGCCTGAGTAATATGTGTACACTGCTGAGTAATATTTGTAATTAATTTGGTAAAAAAAACAACTGTTTTAGTAACTTTTAGTAAACCTGTTTAGTCATTAAAAATACTCTGATCACTCCTAATAGGCTTCATGTTACAATGTACAGTATTGAGTATTGTCTACGACATTCATTTTTTAAATTATTCCATGAACAGTTTACTTTATAACAGCCCTGGGTCTCACAGAATTCATGACATTTACATTATTTACATTAAGTTATTTAGCAGACGCTTTTATCCAAAAGAAACTTACAAATGAGAAAACAAGACTGTGGATTGTTGTATAGAAAAACTGCACATTTCTCTCTTAGCAACCAAAATGACCTGAGAATAGAAGTTCTGTGTGCGATGCTCAAAAGTATACTTGCCTGTAACTGCACAGTAGTTGGCTTTGTTCCTTACTTAAGACTCAAATGTGTTAAGCCTATTGCATTGTCTCTTTAACCTAGCCAATCTCGTTTCCACATATGCCTGGAATTTGGTCTGAAAAAGTTTAGTTCTGACAGTATAAAAAAATAGCGAAAACAAAAGTTGAACAAGACTTAGTCTGCATTTTCGTTTCTTTTTCCTTTTTTTATTTATATGTTCTTTACTTACCTGAAGCACTACAGTTGAGTTAAAGATAACACAAAATCTTTAATTGCAAAAATCACATTTAATCATAATAATCTTTTTTTATGAATCTGTTAGTCCAGAGTTTTCTCACCATTTTTGGTAATTAATTAGATAATTATTGATCGGTTGTCATTTTGCAGTTTGCCATCCAGATTGCAGAACAGTATGCTTTTTATTTAATTGCTCTGCCAAATTCCAAACCTTGCTATTTAATTTTTTACTTTTAACATGATGTGTTTTTCCCAATGTAACTAGGCATTAGATATTAGATAATGTCATTTCAAAACAGGTCCATCTGTCCACCACTCTCAGTGATCTCACATTTTACTCTAAAGTATTTTTCAGCTGTTCTGTTCTGTTTATGCTCAGTTATATTAATTTTTTATATATATATATTTTTTTATTTTATGAATCATTCAGCCAATTCATTTTTATTTTTAAATGTACAAGTTAAGTCAGTTATAAAATCTTAAAATGGTAAAGCTGTACTAGCATTTCATTGTTAATTTGTACTTTGTCTACCCTGCCAAATTGTGTATGTAAGCCAATAACCTTGCAAGTTTGTGCATGTTACATGTTACAAATTGTGCATGTTTTTTTAACTTATGTATGCGACATATGCAGTAGCGATTGTTTGACTATTTTGAGGGAGCCAGGCAGGCTCAGCTGGCTGTTAATTATGTTAATCTCAGAAATAGTTACCTGAATAAATGTAGGGTAAAATCTGGATTTACATTCATACAAAAATGTACTGCTTTTCGCATGTGTGGACATAAACGCACATGCTGGAACCACGGATCTAAATTTAACAAATCCTTCCTCTCTTCTGTATTGCTTAAATAATCTGAAAAATATTTATACTGTCTTGAGTCACTTGTTTTCTTCACAGCTTGCTCAGCTTCACTCTCGTCCTCTCTTGCGTGTCCTTTATTTGGTCCATATGCATCAAAACACTACAATCTAAATCCAGCTCAAAGCCTGCCAACCTAAACTTGCATGTCTAAAATGAAATGTGTTAGATCATGAATGTTTAAAAAAAACAATACTTGAAATACAAATACTTTTAGTTTTTAGCCTATTTTTTCAGCATATTTGGTATGAATGCTTATGATATGCCAACACATCACAATACAGTAGTATTATTGTGTCCATTAGATGGCATAGTGGCTTCATTCAGTTGGTTTAAGTTCATGCATTGTCAACAAATATCATTGTTTACCAGCAGCCTATGACCCATTCTAGAATAATTTGTGCAAATGTTATAAGTGACTGAACTTATTACCTGAAGACTGAGTGAAAGTGGGGAAACAGCTTTGTTTGCTACAATATAAACAAATGCATAGGCTTTGCAGATTTCCTTTTCACACAACAGCTCACACAGACATCTACCTGACCTGATTTTCTGACTCAGGTTGCATTCACAAATGTTGTTTGATCACGCCCCTTTTTATTACTAGTCCTAGCTCATTCCCTTTAGCAATGGCAATTGCCAAAGCCACCAATACCATCTTTGTCTTAGGTTTAAAGAAAACCGAGGTGATATACAAGCAGTGCCCCACCTTGGTGTATTCACCTCGTTGTCAATGGCTTCCACTGGCTGTGAGAATGTTTCTTGCCACTTGGTAATTAATGTGAAGCTTAACATGGCAGTGAAACAAGCACTTTGCAATTTCTCCAAGTTGAGTGCCCTTTGTACCATTTTCTTGTACCATTTCTTTCCATTCAGCCTGCTTGCTCTCAAGTCAAAGCTTATAATAAAAGGGCTCTTTTTCCTAATGTCTTAACATTCAGGATGCTGTGAGACTTAATCCTATCAAATTAAAAGGAAATGTCCAATGAAAGCTTTTGTGCCATTTTCTACCAAAAACTGAGGTTCTTTCCACATTTTCTAGTTTTTAATATTGTCCTGTAGAAATTTTGGAAATGTTTTTGGTTAGGGATTGACTCCTTTTAACAGTGGAGCATGCTGGTGAGTATACATTTAATCTAGGGCTGCAACTAACGATTATTTTGATAATCGATTAATCGGCCGATTATTTTTTCGATTAATCGATGAATCGGATAAATAAATAAAAAATTTCCAGGTCTTTGCATTTACATTTAATCATTTAAAAGACGCTTTTATCCAAAGCGACTTACAAATGAGAACATTACTTGTGAGTAGTTATGAAGAAAACCAGCTACACTATAGAATTATTAAGCAGGTCAATAAATGTTTTGTTTTATTTACAGTATGAGTTTAAGGCATCCAAGTAGCCCAAAGAACAATTAAACACAAATCTCACACACACTGACAATATGTAGCATAGTGTGAAAAAATATACTAAATTACACAAATTTGAATCGCGCTAATATGTTACCTAATTCCCCTTTAAATGCAACTAATTCAACCTCACTCCCATAGTGTGCAGTGTATTCATTCATATTTTAAAACGTGAAGCTTGATCATTAATTAGCACCATTGTGTACAAGTTGTATGTATTTATAAAAGCATATTTAAACGGTATATATATATATATATATATATATATATATATATATATATATATATATATATATATATATATATATATATATATAAAAAAAAAGTCAAGTCAAGTAATTTATTTATATAGCGCTTTTTACAACAGTACATTGTCACAAAGCAGCTTTACAGAATGAAAAGCCTTTAAACCCCCAAAGAGCAAGCCGAAGCGACAGTGGCAAGAAAAAACTCCCTTTTATGTTGTTATTTAAGGAAGAAACCTTGGGAGGACCAAGAGTCAGTGGGGGACTCATCCTCCTTGAGCGGCCGGGCAGCAACAACAGTGTAGAACAGCCATGTCCAGATACTAAACAAATGGAAAAACTAACAACTAGAAAAGTATTATATATAGTATGTTTAAGTGTTTAAACATACTATTATAGTATGCTTAAGTTAACATTTCCTTTAATTAATGAAAAGCACAATGAAAGAAAGTGTATCATCTAAACATCCCTCACTTAACAACAAAAGTCAATTCCAAATAACACATGATACTCAGTTGCTCTCAGTAATGAACCAAATATTGTCTGTTCTGTAGCCTATTGGAAAAAAAATAAATTAACAAATGAACTAATAAACAATCAGCTATTAAAAAAATAAATTAACAAATTAGCCAATGAACAAAAAAATACCTCTGGGGGGGGGAGAGACTCGCTTTTGTAAACAGACTTGTGCTTCAAACTTGCAAGTTGCTTGCGGACTCACGCAGCGCCGGTCGCAGTCATTTAAAAACCAAGACATTTCCTCACTTTAAAAAAACCGGGACAGGACGTGAAATACGGACATGTCCCGGGAACTGCTGACGTATTCATATAACGGACGTTAAGACATGTTCTCTATCATGTATCATCACCGTGGTGCTGCGTGCAGCTCAGTTCATGTTCACAGAGCTGCATGTTTCACGTTCTTTATTTGTGTGCAGTGTGAAGCTCCCGCAGTTTTGATTTAAACTGAAGTTTTTTTCAGCGTTGGCTGTGTTTCATTTCTACAATTTATCAACTTGATTTGCAGACTCCGCCTCGTTCTGTTCAACCCGCTATTTGTTTCCAGCGTTATAGAAGCGCTGCAGGTGACGTAAGCGGTTACGACATCGCGAGTAACGCGGAAATAGTACGACCCAACGAATCATTATCGATACTATGGATAATCGATTTTTATCGATTTTATCGATTCATTGTTGCAGCCCTAATTTAATCCCTTTTAGAATTCGCCTAATGTTTGTCACATAAAATATGTGTCTCTTAGTCAGCGGCGTTGCTTATATCCACAACTATGATCCACACTCCCTTGCTTAATGATCTAGTGGCCTAGCCCAAATCTTTCAAACAAAACTTTGAAATGAAAGGGGTGCTTAGTGGCATTTTAGGGTGGCAGGTGGATTTACCACCTGATATTGCTGAAATGCTGCACACCCCACCTGCTGATGTTGGCAAGCATTTAAACATAAATAGAAATGGGTCATGAAACAGTTTTTTTATTCCCTGCCATTAAATTTAAATGAACTACTAGAAAAAATTATTCACAGCAAATTTGTGGCACCAATAATTGCATAATGATTTACATTTTGTCTGCATTCATTTTGTAATGAAAAAATAAGAATAAAGCACTGCATCAGCCATTGAAAGGCAGTCATTCATCCTTGATCAATGCTGTAATGGATCTCATCTAATGTCTCATCCCATGTCTGCTTTAACAAAAATAAATAAATCTAAAATAATTTACGTCAGCTCCACATCACAAAAGCATGAAAATAATAATAATAAAGCACTGCATCAGCCACTGAAAGGCAGTCATTCATCCTTGATCAATGCTGTAATTGATCTCATCCCATGTCTGCTTCAACAAAAATATAAAATAATGACAGAAAAGTATTGCCTTGTATTGCATTGTGTGATGTGAGAGCAGGACCCTGCATTTTACACAACCAATTAAGGTCCTCAATATATTGTCACAAATCAGACTATTTATAAATACAGTGTTTTTTTCCATCGCTTGGACTGTGTTTAAGTGTAGTGTTAAACTCTATTTTGAATATATTTTAAATACCATGCTCCATGTAAAATGTTATTTAATGGGGGATGAAGTGCATATTCCCACTTTACTGTACTTACACAATTTTTTAAACCTATGAAATGATGAGGTATTTATTGGAACACAGTAGTTGGTTTATCTTGAGCATGACATTCTACAATGTGTTCCAAATTATTATGCAAATAATATTTTCTCAGATTTTCCAAAATTACCTATATGAATTGCAGTTATTTTAAATTTCCAGTCATCAACTATGCGAGTACAATTGAAAGGCTTTTGAACAAACTGCCAATGATAACAGTATAGTTAAAAACATAACAAAAAATGGTCATTTTTGAAATTATAAGCATTAGCAGGTTATTACAAACTAAAATCAAACAGTTTTCAAGTCAAAACTTTATTCTAGGTGATGTTACATTTGCACATAGGCCCCCTTGTTCGAAAGGAGCTTCTCGTCCATTGAATTTGTCAGGTTTTGAATGTTATCAGCTTCATTGTTTTGCGTGAAGACAGAATAACTTCCCAGAGCTGTTGCTTAGATGTGAACTGCCTCCCGCCATCATAGACGCTTTTTTTGATAGATAGACGCCTTTTGATGATGCTCCAGAGGTTTTCAATGGGGTTGAGGTCAGGGGAGCATGGGGGCCACACCATAAGTTTGTCCCCTTTTATGCCCATAGCAGCCAGAGATACAGATGTGTTCTTTGCAGCATGAGACGGTGCATTATCATGCATGAAAAATGATCTTGCTGCGGAATGCACAGTTCTTCTTCTTGAACCATGGCAGGTAGTGCTGTTTGAGAAACTCCACATACATTATGGAGGTCATCTTTACCCCTTCAGGGATCCTAAAGGGGCCGAGAATCTCTCTCTCCATGATTCCAGCCCAAAACACTACTCCACCTCTTCCTTGTTGGTGCCGTAGCCTTGTTTGCATGGGGTGTCCATCAACCAATCATCCTCCACTCCATCCATCTGGACCTTCGAGCTTTGCACAGCACTCATCGGTGACTCACCGTTTCTGCTTGTGTGCAGAGGATATAGGAGGTCGACAGGATGGCTTACGCACAGCTGCAAATCTCTGAAGGACCATGCTTTTTGTTGTTCGAGTGACGTTGGTGGCACCAGCAGCTTCAAAAACTTGTCTGCTGCTATGACAAGGCATTTCTTTTAACCTGATGTAATTGCCTGTTGTAAAGAGTCCTCAATTTTCCCTTATCAGCACGCACACATGTGTGCTCTGAATCAGCTTAAACACTTCTTGATTGTGCGATGATCACGATGAAGTGTCTTTGCAATTGATTGTAGTCATCATCCCAAAAAATCATCCTAAAAATGAATTGCATTGCTACAGTGAACAGGTAACAACAAGAAAGTAACAAACATGGTTTGTTACAGGACCAGATGAAAACAAAGTTACAGTGGGCTTAAAAATGTCATGGATGTTGTCATAGATACAGTTTTCCATAAGTCTATATGAGTTCTACAAGTCATTTTTTAAAATGATAATGCATCTCGCCATAGAGCAGAGTGTAAAAGCTTTACTTAATGAAGTGAATTTTAAATGCCATGGTCAGCAAACAGGCTAGATTTTGATACTTTTGATTATATATGGTTTAAATTAAAATGTCTCAATAAAAATGAAAGAATTGAGTAAATTCTAGTATACAAAAATACAAATTCCATATTTCAAAGCTCTAATATAACAAGAAATGACCCTTAATAATAATTTTGTATGATGATATGAAGAAACCAATAAATACTTTAATTAAATTGGTATTGGTACTATGGGGATTTAAAACCTGAACTAAATGCTTTAGAAATATGGTTTTAATTTAAAGTGTCTTGGTATTTGGAATCAATGATTCCATGTACCCTAATGATTTCCAGGCTTATTGGAAGAAAATTAGCCCCACAAAATTAAGCTATTTAAATTTAAATGTCAAACCTAGTTAAAGTGTTGGTTGGATAAAAAGCTAAACATAAACATGGTTTCAATCAAGTCCCAGTTGCCTGGGAAACCCTAGATGTTTGTTCGTGGTTAAATAAATAAAAATTTGAGTTAACATTTAACAGTTAACATTTGATATTGAGGCCATATCCGCTTGGTAGTCTCCCCACGGAGACGTGGTAAGCTCAAAATTCTGTTTTTCTGTAACATTTAAATGTGATATTTGAGGATTTATTCACTTTTTTGTCCTAGGATTATGAGAGCAAACTCCAGGAGCTACAAAAACAGGTCGATACTCGTCCACTAATTACAGACACCCCTGATGACGATGAAGAGGAGGAGGAGGAAGAGGATGAAGGTAACACTAGAATTGACACTATCAGTTGTATGTCTGTCTGTATTTGTCACTGCAGTGGTTTAGAGCTCAAAATGATAGTGTCATAATAATTCTTACTGTCTTTTCTGTCACTGAAGTGCAATGGACACAGCATGAGTTTCAGCTTGCTCAGTGGGCTTTTAAGAAGTGGAGATACCATCAATTCACCTCATTAAGAGACCAACTGTGGGGCAATGCAGTATACTTAAAAGAGGCAAATGCTATCAGCGTGGAGCTTAAAAAGAAGGTATAGCAAAAAAAGCCAATCATATTATAATCATAAATGTCATTAGTTCAATGCTTGTTATACAATTTTGCTATCCGTTTTGTAAAATGTGTTATTACAAAGCCTTTCCTTTTTCATTAGGTACTTTCACACACTGTAATACATTCATTGTTTTTAACAGCAGTAATTTCATTTTTTTTTTAGTTTAAATTGTATTTAAGTCTACTGATTAGTATTCTCTTTTTCTTATTTAAGCCATACATACCAACCCCAGGCTTCTCTGGGCACTCAGGGTTTTAAAGATACCAATAGGAAATGTGTTGAGATGATGTGTCATTTATATTCTGAATAGATAATTTTAGAGGAAACAAATGTTTGTCATCTAGTTCAACAATTTCAAATTTACAATATATTTTTTTCAAATGTACAGTCTAAATGAAAGAATTTAAACCCAGTGTTATTTGGATAGAACAATACGTTTTTTGGGCATTAAAGGGGCATGTTCATCTGATATATAAATTCAAAATATGCTCAATTTTAAAGTTTTCTTATTTGTTATTTTGCTCTTTTATTTAAATAATTGAAACATTTCTATTTGCATTAAAATTATATTCAGAGTTTCAGAAAGCACTGTTTAACAGCAAAGATCAGAGTGTTAAACTGTACTCTGTGTGATTTACACTGTTTTGTTTGATAGTTATATTTTTCCTCCCCTATTTTTCCTCTTCTTTTGTTTATATTTTGAAGGTCCAGTTCCAGTTTGTGCTACTGACTGATACATTGTACTCGCCACTCCCACCGGAACTTCTGCCTCCCGAACCAGAGAGGAAGCGCGACTCTAAACCATTCTCCCATACCGTGGTGGCTGTAGAAGTCCAGGACCTAAAGAATGGAGCAACGCACTACTGGTCCCTGGAGAAGCTAAAGTAAGCCATAAATATCTTTATAAAATTATTTTTTGTTGTATTGTATTATTGACAACAATGCACATCTCTGACCACTTCACATTCGTATCAGTGCGTGATTTTTGAATACATTATTTTCCAGATGAGCACCAAGTCTTTTGCACAGGTTTTTAAAAAGTGTTTTCAGCAATTTGGCCAGTAGAGGGCAGTATTTGATTATTAAAGAAACTGGAATTCTGTTCAGTATTCATTTTACAAACCATTTTTCAAACCAGACTTTATTGTGTCTCGGAAGTCCAGATTAGCTTTCAATAAATGCATGATTTATTCACAATAATGCACACCCTATTATGCCTTATTGATTTAGTAAAAACCTTTTGTGCTCACTTCTCCAGTCTGTGTATATGTCTGTGTTTCACTACATGGATAGGTTAAATGTGGAAGACAAATTCCTCTGTGTGTAAGTACAGTAGGCAAAATAGATCACGTAAGTGATAAATGTGAGATAATAATAATAATAATAATAATAATAAAGTTATCTCACAGTTTAAGTAAGACTAACTCAAAATTGTTATTTTGCGGTTTTTTTTTTTTTTGTTTTTGGGTTAAATTTATTTATTTTATTATGATTAAAAATATGATTTCTTTATCTGCTTTTAGACAGAGGCTTGAGCAGATGCGAGGTATGTATGACCGGGCAGGAGAAATTACCTCTGCTGCTCAGGAGGATGGGGAGGGACCAATGACTGGCAGTGATCCTTTCTATGACCGCTTTCAGTGGTTCAAGTTAGTTGGGAGGTATGTCTTACTTTTCTTAATCTATTTAGTTTTAAAATAGTTGCTTTACAGTACTTGGAGATAAATAGTGTTAATGTCCTTAACCGTCTAACAGTTTAGAAGTAATTGTAGATAAGTAGTGCATTTGCTTTGTGTTGGAATGATATAACTGTTTCAGTTCTAAGCAAATTCCCATCACAGTGTAAAGTGAGTGGCACTACTTTCTACTTTCAATAGCATTCTTATTATTATTTGTTTTTATCTGAAATTATGTGATCATCACTTTTTAAATGCATCTGTCATAATGTAGATTTATCAAATGGTTTTGCCTTTGTTTTTCTTTTACATTGTGTTTTTTAATTCATTCATCTGTTTAGATGTCATTGTAAAATTGCATTTTTTATTTGTAAAAACATCAAAATCATTTCATTTTGTTATATTTTCATTTTTTAAAAGCTGTTTCCTCATTTGTTTCTGTCTTTGTTTTGTTGAAAACATGTCAAACTCATACATTTTGTGTTTAAGTCATTCTGCTTGAAAGTGATGTAATATGTTTGCCTAAAAGTAATTTTTAGTATTCTTACAATAAAAACATGCAATTTATTTAGCTCACCAATCTTCCATGGTTGCGTAAATGAGCATCTGGCTGATCGAACACCCTCACCCACCTTCTCCACGGCTGATTCAGACATTACTGAGCTGGCAGATGAGAGGCAATGTGGGATGGAAGACTTCATGGATGATGAGGCCTTTGTGGATGATACCAGCTCAGATGCAGGCACAGAGGAAGGCTCAGACATCTTCAGTGATGGCATTGATCCATTCTACGACCGCTCTCCCTGGTTCACACTTGTGGGCAGGTTGGTTCTGAAAGGGCAAAAGAAAAAGAGAGGGTTAAGGCAGGCTCATGGGATCCTATTCACTATTGTAAAACATAACCCAGACTTATATTGTGATCTCTCTATCTATGTACAGTATCTATTTGTGTAGCGCTAACAATAAAAAAGTCAGGTCTAATTCCTTAATGAAAACTATAATTTATGCGCTTTTTTTCCAAAACTCTTCCAAACTAGACTAATGACCCAATAGTGCTATTTAATAATACTATATAAAACATAATTAATAAAGGTCTTGCTGGTAAAAAAACTAACAGTAAATCTAAACACCGTCATTGTTCAGCTTTTCAGTATGGGCTACCTACATTCGTTCATGGTTTCCTGTATTGAATAGTACTTAACCAAATCCCAGCTAATTTTTATGGAATTGGTGTTTACTATAACTTGATTCATTGTCTATTTCATGTCATTCCACATGTTGTGATTTGAGGGTAAAAATGTAGTTAGCGCTGTTAATTAACATAATAATGTCTAAAATGATAATGTCTGGTCTTTTTTATGAATTACTGGGATTAAACATTTTTATTTATTTTTATTATTGTTTATTCTTCTTTCCCTCTTGGTTTTATAAATATTGTTAAGGAGTATTGTAATGTAAAAATGTAAATTTAAAAAGTGAATATTTTTGCATAGTATCAATAAGCAAGGTTTTATTTATTTTTATTTTTTTTACAGTGCTATTTCTCTTTCAAATACACATCATAATATTATCCTCCAAGATAAAGCAGTGGTCCTTGGTGTGTAATTGTGTGACTGCCACTTTACTGCTTACTGCTTTGTAATCAGGATTTTGTAACTAAAATATATATATTAAAATAGCAATTAACATACAGTATTCATTAAACTTCTTTAGCAATTGTGTATTTTACACTCCATATAGTGGACACAAGGGGAATATTGACATATACGATCTCCTCACCCTCTCAATGCTCTTAGGATTTATATTCTCACATAAACTCCATTAACAACTGCGCTCAATTATTTTCTTTTTGCTGTTTTTAGTTTTTACTATTGTGTAAGATGCGTTGATTTGTCTGTGTTTATGGTTTTCCCCCTTTTAAATATTACTTTACTTTTTTTTTTTTGGTTGTAACCATAGCGGTGAGTTTCATTTTGCTGTATGAGGGGGAAACATAAAAAGAGGGGGCATTGTCAGACGTCAGATTAATTGTAGGGGCAGTGGAGGAAGGTCAATTTGCAATTTCCCCCTGGGGATTAATAAAGTATTTTGGTTTTCATTGGTCACAATGAGACAATGCAATGTTTTCAAGACAAATATCTATTTTAGATTATATATATTTAATATTTATTTTAATTCACAATGGCTGTGAATTTGTTTTGTGTACTAACTACATGAGAAACACATGTTTCATGCCTTGGTAGGTTCAGAAGACTGAAGCTTCTCTGTTTATATTTTCATATTTATGAAAAACAAAGTGCTCGCTTTTTGAATTATGTTATATTCCATCCATTATCTTCCGCTTTATCCTCTATTAGGGTCACATTATATTCCCCATGCCCATCCAGTCTCGGGCGCTGGGCAGATACACCCAGGACAGGGTGCCAATCTATTGCTGGGCACACACTCACACAAACACACTCTGTATGGGGCAATTTGGAGAACTCAATTGACTTGATCCATGTTTTTGGACTGTGGGAGGAAACCGGAGAACCCAGAGGAAACCCACGCAGACACGGGGAGAACATGGAAACTCCACCCAGATTGGGATTCGAACCGGGAATCCCTAGCACTGAGAGGCAAATGTGCTAACCACTAAGCCATCGTGCCGCCCTTTATGTAATATTATGACATAAAATCTTATCCTTAAAATTAGGTAAATACAACGCATGGAAAATTACACTGTATTGTTATTTACCCTTTTTAAAAAATTGTGGGCCTCCTCCTAAACCTATGTAAAAGGCTTATGAAGTCATACATAAAATGCTTACATTAAGCTATTGCAGCTAAAGGTGGTTTTACAAGACATTTTAATTGTCCTTTTCTTTTTCCTCAAAGCATTTTTATTCTGGCAAAATTTTTGTTGAATGACATTTTCTCATGTGGCATTTCAAAGGCTTTTTGCTCTGACATATGAAATTGTAAAATTCAAAAAGGTTGCACTTTAATTTGCATCCTTTGCATGCATGCATGCACAAGTTAAGAAATGAATATAAATATGTTTATTTTTAATTTTTTTCTTTAATTGGTTCAGCTTGTATTCCATATCTCAAGTTGGTTATAAATGCATTAGTTTGTGAACTCGCATTAGACCATTTTTTTATTATAACTCTCTTTCTCTAGAGCTTTCGTGTACTTAAGTAACCTGCTGTACTCTGTGCCACTGGTACACCATGTGGCAGTTGTGACGGAGAAAGGAGAGGTGCGTGGATTCCTGCGTGTGGGGGTGCAGGTCATTGCTGGTAAGTACCATTAAATTAATCATTGGTTTTTAATTATTTAAAAAAAAATATATATAAACAGAATATAAACATAAGTATGCAAAATTATAATTTAAATATGGGTTGTATTTATGCATGCCATTTGCCACTGCTTTGAAATGACTACAATGTCTAGGTAAAGATTTATTTGTTTCGAATATTAAAGCAGTGTTACGAAGAAAATACTTTGCTTTTTGGAGTCTTAAACAGTTACTGTCTTATATTGTAATTCACTTTAATACCTGTTTGTAAATATAAATTAAATTGAATGTAAATTCCAATTAAAACTAAGCTGTCAGTTTCTCATATGCATTTGTTGATATTAAGCCAACAAAGACAACATTAGTAATTAAAGGGCAGTATTACAAGATTCTACAAGAATATGACACTGTATGTTAGAGTATGTGATCTAAAACGGATAAGCTTTGCTCATCTCTAGAAACTGATGCCCATCAGTTAAACATTTCTAAAAAAGGAGGTCTCGATGTGTAGTTGTGATAATGGAGTTGCCCCTCTTAAGTGTGTGTAACTGGTTTTAACTGTCAGTTTGAAATTAAATATGTAACATTGTCTGTAACTAGCACATTCAAAGCAGTTTTTTTTTCTAAGCATGTTATTCTGTTCACAGTTGTGTGGGATAAAGAAGCCTTTCAGCATTCATTTATTTACTATTGTGGTGAAAGGTGGATAAACACCCTGTCCATCACAGGGGGCACACACACACAATACATACAGTTGAAACCAGAAGTTTACATACACTATATAAAAAGTCACATGTGCATTTCTTTTCCTCAGTGTCACACATGAAATCAGAATAAACTCTACCTGTTTTACATCAATTAGGGTTACCCAAAATATTTCTATTTGCTATCTGCCAGAATAACTTTCTTCAAAGTCAAAAGTTTAAATACATTTCATTACTATTTGGTAGGGCAGCACAGTGGCTTAGTGGTTAGCACGTTCGCCTCTCAGCGCTAGGGATTCCCTGTTCGAATCCCCATCTGGGTGGACTCCTCCGGGTTCTCCGGTTTCCTCCCACAGTCCAAAAAACATGGATCAAGTCAATTGAGTTTTCCAAATTGCCCCAATATAGAGTGTGTATATGTCTGTGTGAGTAAATATGTGCCCAGCGATAGATTGGGAGTATCTGTCCTGGGATCTGCCCAGCGCCCGAAACGTTCTTCCCTGGATGGGCATGGGAACCCCCCCGCAACCCTAATATAGGATAAAGCGGAAGACAATGGATGGATGGATGGATAGTATTTGGTACCGTTGCCCTTTAAACCATATGACTTGGGTCAAACGTTTTGGATATCCTTCCACAAGCTTCTCACAATAGTTGGCAGGAATTTTGGCCCATTTCTCCTGACAGAACTGGTGTAACTGAGCCATGTTTGCAGGCCACCTTGCCCGCACATGCCTTTTCAGCTTTTTTTTTTTGCCCATACATTTTTGATAGGATTGAGATCAGGGCTTTATGATGGCCACTCCAAAACATTTACTTTGTTATCCTTAAGCCACTTTGTAACCAGTTTGGCAGTATGCTTCGGGTTATTGTCCATTTGGAAGACCCATTTGTGCCCAAGCTTTAACTTCCTGGCTGATGTCTTGATGTTGCTTCAGTATTTCCACATTAAGTTCTTTCCTCATGATGCCATCTATTTTGTGAAGTGCACCAGTCCCTCCTGCAGCAAAATATCCCCACAACATGATGCTGCCACACCCCCATTTTTCATAGCTGGGATGGTGTTCTCAGGCTTGCAAGCTACCCCTTTTTCCTCCAAATGCAACAATGGTCATTATGGCTAAACAGTTCAATTTTAGTTTCATCAGACCACAGGACATGTCTCCAAAAATTAAGCTCTTTGACCCTGTGTGCATTTTCAAACATTAATCTGGCATTTTTATGTTTCCTTTGGAGTAAAGGCTTCTTGCCTTTCAGCCCATATCGATACAGTACTCGTTTCACTGTGGATAATGACACACTCTTACCAGTTTCAGCCAGCATCTTCACAAGGTCTTTTGCTTTTGTTCTTGGGTTGATGTGCACATTTTGGACCAAAGCACGTTCATCTCTGGGACACAGAACCCATCTCCTTCTTGGCTGGACATACACATCTTGTTTGTACTTGCGTATAATTATTTGTACAGATGAACGAAGCGGCACCTTTAGGCATTGTATCCAAGGATGAATCAGACTTGTGCAAGTCCACAATTCCCTTCCTGATATCTTGGCTGATTTCTTTTGACTTTCCCATGATGTTACACAAAGATGCAGTGTTTCAGGTGTGCCTTAAAATACATCCACAGGTGTCTCTCCACTTAACGTAGATGTTGCCATCAGAAGCTTCCAAAGACATGACATCATCATATGGGCTGTCCCAAATTGTTTCAAGGCATAGTAATCTTAGTGTATTTAAACTTTTGACTTTGACGAAGGTAATAAAAATTGCCTTAAAAAATTCTCTCTCATTATTCTGGCAGTTAGCAAATAGAAATATTTTAGGTATTCCTAATTGACCTAAAACATGTGCACATGTGTCTTTTTATAGAGTGTATGTAGACTTCTGGTTTCAACTGTACATACTATAGCAACAACAACATTTACATTTAGTCATTCAGCAGACACTTTTATCCAAAGCGACTTACAAATAAGAAAAACACAGATTAGTAGAAAAACCCAGCTACACTGTAGAATTTTCAAACCTGATCTGATTTTAACAGGTGTTTGTGTATAAGAGATGTGTTTTCAGTTGTTTCTTAAAGATGCAAAGTGACTCTGCCTTACGGACCAAGTTTGGAAGATCGTTTCACCATTTTGCAGAGGTGAACAAGAACTGGCACCTCTGTAAGGTGGAATCACCAGACGACATTCATCACTAGAGTGATGCACAAGAGTGAATCCATCAATCTATCTTCCGCTTTATCCTCTACTAGGGTCGCGGGGGGGTTCCCTATGCTCCAGGGGAGAACGTTTCGGGTGCTGGGCAGATACACCCAGGACAGGGGCTAATCTATCGCTGGGCACACACTCACTCGTACAGACACACAAACACACTCTACATATATAGTAGAGTTAATTTGGAGACTTCAATTGACCTTGATCCATGTTTTTGGACTGTGGGAGGAAACCAGAGAACAAAGAGGAAACCCACACGGACACGGGGAGAACATGGAAACCCAGATTGGGATTCGAACTGTGAAGCCCTAGCACCGAGAGCCAAACGTGCTAACCACTAAGCCACCATACTGCCCTACACAAGAGTGTATTTTGAAAATATAGAGTGAAGGTAAGAGGGGGCACATCCAGAAATGGTCCTGTATGCCAGAGTCAGTGCCAGTACTGAATGTGAGCTGCAACTGAGAGCCAATGGAGAGAAATGAGTAGTGGAGTGACACGAGTTCGCTTGGGCTGGTTATAAACACAAGTTTTAAAACACACAGGCTGCAGAGTTTTGAATCAGTTGTAGAGGGCTGACTGTGCAAGCTGGGAGACCAGCATGCAGTGCATTACAATAATCGAGCCGAGATAGGAACAGAGCTTGAACTAACAGCTGAGTAGCATGTTCAGTCAAGAAAGGTTTGATCTTCCTGGTTTGTAAAGAACCTGCAGGAACAGGCATGTGTAGATGTGAATCAATTATGAAACAAATGTTGGAGAGATTGTGGAGCCATCAATTTGGAAGGTCAGGAGGCAAACAAGTACAAAGCCCTGAGTGAATGGCAGTGAGTACTTAGAAATTATTAGAAATCTCCCTATCCTGACCTGTTGTAGGGGAAAAAAAGGGGGGGCAGCATCAAATAACAATCAGGTTTGATGAATTTACAGTATAGTTGGTTTTCTGCATAACTTCTGACTTGTAATGTTCTCATTTGTAAGTCGCTTTGGATAAAAGCGTCTGCTAAATGGCTAAATGTAAATGTAATCCCATGACACTTTGAAGGTCCTTCCTGTTAGATAGGATCGAAACCATTCAAGTGTTGTTAACATTTACATTTACATTTACATTTGGTCATTTAGCAGACACTTTTAACCAAAGTGACTTACAAGGTGAGCACAGGGTTAATCACAACATCCCTGGAGCAATGAGGGTTAAGGGCCTTGCTCAAGGACCCATATTGGTAAATTTAGTGGACCTGGGATTTGAACCGCCAACCTTCAGATTGATAGCCCAATGCCCTAACCACTGAGCTACCACACCCTCCACACCATATCACACTGGCACCCACTGTTGTACCAGAGAAGCCTTGTGCAAATAGCATGGACAGTAGAATCTGATGATTTACTGTATCAGAAGCTGCTGAGAGGTCCAGCAGTATAAGGACAGATGATTGAGAGTTAGCTTTGGCAGATTTAAGTGAGTCAACCACAATGCTGTCTCAGTGGAGTGACCACCAATAAAAAACGGACTAATTGGGATCAAACTAGTTGTTCTGAGTAAGAACACTCAAGACCTGTATAGATAAGTTCAAGTGTTTAAGATGGGAAAGATAAAAGTGATACAAGTCTGTTGCTTTATCTACAAATAGTTAGTTATGCATAGAATTGTTTTAATTAAAACAATTGACTGGAAAAGGCGTGTGGTAGCTCAGTGGTTTGGGTGTTGGGCTATCAATCTGAAGGTGTGGGTTCAAATCCCAGGTCCACTGAAGTCAATGTGGGTCCTTGAGCAAGACTCTTAATTGTCATTGTTCCAGAGATGCTGTATGAACCCTGTGTTCTGACCCAACCAAGTTAGGGTACTTGTAAGTCGCTTTGGATAAAAGTATCTGCTAAATGACCAAATGTAAAGGTAATGTAAATGTTAACTGTTTTTAAATTTGATTAATAAAATAACTGCAGCATAGAAATAACAGATAGATGAGAAAGAAAATATATAGACATGTAAAAACAAAATACATCCCATTTAAAATTCTTAGAAGTCTAGTCATTTTAAGACCTTTAAAACTTTAAAGATGTTGATGTTAGCAAATTTGTCTGTAATGAGGTTTCAGACTATATTTTTTCCTTTAAATAGTTCATCTTCAATCTTTTTTTTCAGCTGATGAGGAGGCTCCTGATTATGGATCTGGTGTGCGTCAGTCTGGCACTGCAAAAATCTCATTTGATGATGAATATTTTGAAAAGGTAAAAGTCCAGCTGCCCTTTGCATGTAATAAATAGAAACGTATAATATGGTGATCAGTCTAATGTACTTTGAGAACTTTGTGATGCTTCACACGTATTTAAGAGTTTTGAAGCAGGTTGTTTTGGCATAAGTTTTCCAGATGTAAGTAACAGTTATATTTCATTGTCTTCTTTTCTCTCCTATAGGTTGAAAACTCTTCAGTTGCCCTGACCCATTCTGGCCTGTCCATGGAGGAGCTGCGTATTGTAGAAGGCCAAGGTCAAAGTTCAGAGGTCATAACTCCCTCAGAGGAAATGAACAGGATGAATGATATAAGTAAGAAATTACTATAAGGTTACTTTTAATTTCATAGTTAATCCCTTGATCAATATATTTATATATCTAGACAAATTACACATGGTTTCTTATACACATTTATTTTGTTTGTGTGTGTTGGAAAATACAAAAAAAAAAACTAAATTTCCATAATTTCACACAAAAAACACGCAAAAATAAGCAGGACAAAATTATTGGCACTTTTTTAAACTTGTGGGTAAATAACTTCCAGTACGTGATTCTCATTTAAACTCAAATGTGGCAAGTAACAGGTGTGCAAAATATTAAAATCATAACTGAAACCAGATAAAAGGGATGAATATCAACAATCTTAAAATAGAAAGAACACAGGTCCCTACAGTCAAATATGGTATAGGTTTCCTCAAGAGGAGATGAACATCCTGTTGAACGATATAAGTAAGAAATTAATATAAGTTTACTGTTATTTTATAGTTAACCTTTATATATCTATACAAATTTAATTAGTATTGTTTTAATATACATAGTGAAAACTGTTGGCGCACTGAAAGCATTTTTCCCAGAGAATTATTGCAGTTACATATGATTTGTTATACACATTTTTTCCTTTGAGTGTATTGGAACAACACAAAAAAAACAGAAAACAAATTATAATTTATATAATTTCATGCAAAAATGGGCCCGACAAAATTATTGTGACCTTTTTTAACTTCAGGCATGTGATTCTTCTTTAATTTCACCTGTGGCAAGTAACAGATGTGCGTTAAATAGAAATCACATCTGAATCGAGATAAAAATGAAAAATAAATTTAAAATTGTTGGAAATTCAGAACTGCCAAAACTTTCATCCATGACTATATATGAATTCTGTAAACTTCTCCATAATACGGGCTTGTCATGGATCAGGCTTTCAGTTTCTATCCGCAAATAAATGTATACAGGCTTGTAAAAGACCTACAAACACTCTCTTATACCCTGTCTAACTCGGATCAACACACACATGCACAAACACTCTACAATCTGTCGTACTTATTTATAAATCTTCTTGTCATTTACAGTACAGCACATGTGCACTTGAACAGACTGTTAACTGTGCTGCCCAATATGAATTCAAGTGTAGCAAAACAGTGTTTTCGTATGTAATTAAATATTCCTGATTAGATCTGAAGCTGGGGAACATGGATGCTAAGCTGGCACAAACTGAGGGTGATATTGGACGGTTGGAGGTGGGCAGTGTCTTTACATTCCGTGTCACTGTTCTTCAGGCCACTGGCATTCCACCAGAATATGCTGACGTCTTTTGCCAGTTCAAGTAAGTTATTTCCTTGACGGATCAAAATTAATTCTGTTTTCAAACAAAGCACTATCCTTGCAGAAAGAGAAGAGAGATGCAAATCTCTAAGCAATGTTCTGTAATTCTTTGGTCTTGTCATTAACAGTTTTTTTCATCGTCATGATGAGGCTTTCAGCACTGAGCCACTAAAGAATACAGGCAAAGGATCCATGTTAGGATTTTACCATGTGCAGAATGTGAGTAAATAATGATCAATTTTAGAAAATGTTAGTCAGTATAAAATTCAACCCCTAATTATTATTTAAAAATGTGGGACACGTTACATGATAGTAAGTCATGTGACTTCTTTGTGCAGATTTCAGTGGAGGTTACAGAGTCCTTTATTGAGTATGTTAAGACAAAGCCAATCGTGTTTGAGGTATTTGGACATTACCAGCAACACCCTCTACACCGGCATGTTCAGGATATAATAAGGTATCATATTACTAAGCTAATGTATGTGTTGTGTTTACAAAAAATGTTTTGCAATACAATAAAGCGCTACAGAAGTTCAGAGAGCACATGGAATTAATATTTTTATTTTAAGATGACAAGACTTATTTTATTTTTGAATGACTGAGGTGCTGAATGGTCCATATTTGATGATTAAGGATAGCTTTTTAGGGTTTTATTTACCATAGCACCTTAAATAAAGTATTCTGATGGATTGTTCCTTACTATGGATCATGTTTTTTTCAGAACATGAAAATGAAGTTTTTGTGATGTGTATGTGAGCCTAGTATCGGATTAAGAGGAAGATGATTAGGTGGATGGGTGGATGTGACGGTTAAAAGAACGGTCACAACAAACTTATTTTTACTTCTAATGTGTAGAATAAATCCTATATCAGATTAATGTATACATTTCAGAATAAATCAAAATAAAATATTTATGTAAACAAAACAGGGGCATGAATGTTTTCATGTAAATAATTTTTTTAAAGGAAAAAGAAGCATCGATTTTGCATTTGTTGTAGTACACCTGCAGAATTACATCTGTTGTAGTACACCTGCAGGTCCAGTGTTTTTTAATTGTGACATGATTGTTGAACTTTTATACACAAGTGGGTCTTGAATTTGCTCAAACTGGAACATTGAAGAAAATAATCAAGTGAGTGGTGGCTCTGAATTGAAATTCCACATTGTTGAATAAGGTCAAAAGAGAATTGTCAGACTTGTTAAAGATAGGAAAAAAGTCTACAGTTATTTAGATAACCAATCTGTTCTATTTTGGTTAACAGTAAAGCATCTCTAAATTCAAATGTATAAATAAATTGTAATTTTTACAATCCATATTTGTCACAAAGTAGCTTTACATGAGGAAGGTTATTCCAAAAACATAATATTATACACACAAATATTCAAAGCAGAATCCATTAAAAATATATTCTAATATGATCAGACCTTTTATTTTAAAGGCGGCAGTATACAATAAAACCAGAGACCTTGGTAAAAGGGGAAACAACAAATTACAATTCTAACATTTACAAGTACAAGGTATCATTTACTAGGGGTGCGAATCTCTGTGTCTGCTGATTCGATTCAATTCCGAGGTTTTGAGGTCACGATTCCATTCACAATCAATTTTCGATTCAGAAACGATTTTTCAGTTCCAATGGTCTTTAAATTTTGTTTAAATTATGTGATTTACAAGATGAAACAACAATGTAAACACATAGAATATTTATTTAAATCAGTACTTTCAGGTTCCTGTATGAAATCTTTTTGCATCATTTTATATTTATACAAAAAAAGAAATGTATAAAAAAAATAGGATTGCACTAAAAATAGGATTGCACTAAATTAAAATTACCAGTATTAGGTTAGCTTAGCTTTTTCTTACATAAAAAAACATCTATCAATGAACAAATAATTCTAAATATATTAATACCAAAGTTTACCATAGTGCATTAGCCTTTAATCGAAACTAAAATTCAGACTTTACAGTCATAGTGCATTTATATTTTGCAAATCTTTAAAACTTAACATTAAAAATAAAATACAAACTTCAGTCTTTTTAACTATATTGCACCAATGTTCGCTACATTTTCAAAACTTAACTTGAAAAAAACTTAAATATTAAATATATTTTTCAACATTTCAACTTCTTTTAGCTCAGGGTGATGTCACACCAAACGAGCTCGCGCATTTGTTGTATTTCCAAAGTACCTCAATTTCATTTTACACTCCTTGCAAACAGTTGTGCTTATGTCGAGCTCTCACTTTCCCGGACGTTGTAGAATCCAAAGTGTGCCAAACACTGGCTTTTAACAATGACGGGGCGGGTCGAATCATGCTCTCCCCCTGCTCCATGCTTCCTGTTAGCATGAACTAGCATGTTAGCGAATTCCATTCCGACAACGGGAGCTGGTTCACAAGCTTGCTGTACAGTGGCCGAGCGGATACGTAATGCGATATGCAGTATGCTCGGGAGTTAGAGCGGCAAAAAATAAAACTTAAACGCATTTTTTTTAATTGTTTTTTGGCATTTTGAATAGATTCAGAATCGCCAGGACTAGGAATCGCGATCCTTTGAAGAATCGATTTTTTGCAGCACCCATATCATTTACCATAAACCTTACCCACGGCATTTTTGGTACCCCTAGTAAATTAAACTAAAAAAAGAGTTATAGTACATTCCAAAAATAGCTTTATCTACAAAAAAGTGGAAATAATCTATATTTAAAACAACTGTATTCAAGAAAAATACTGTTATACCCTATGTATCATGATTTTTGCAGTTAATTAAATAATTTTTATTCTGATTCGTTTAAGCCCTTCACAGCCATCCAGGAAATACTACTCGCCACCCATGCCACTGTCCAAACCAGGTATGGCTTACAGAATTGCATGTATGTACTTGTTACTGTGGTTTTGAAGGATGTAGTTTTTACATGCATAGATTAAATGATAAGAACAGAGAAACCAGGGTCATGACGTCACATATTTATATTACACATTAAATAGAAAAATGACATTGCCTAATAAATTTGACACAGTAGGCTTTACTTAATTTTAAATACTATTTAAGGTATTTTTTATTATATCTTTTATCGGTTTTGGATCATTTGACCTTGAACTGGCATGAGGGCTGGGACATCAGATTAAAGGGTTGTATAATGATTATATAGGTCTCTGCACCTCCAAAAATACTCTAACCTTTTGTTATTTATTCTTGGTTGAGAACACTTTATATACATCATATATACATTTATGACATTACTCCAGAATAGCTCAGGACATTGTGTTGGGAATCACGAAATTTGTATTCCATGGCATATTGTGCAGTCATTATTTTAAGTTGTTGTTGGGGTTTTTTTTGTTTGTTTTTTTCTACATACGTATTCCTATAAAAGACATTAGCATTGGCTAGTATTAATATTAATTAATATTAGTATTAGTATTGTGGCTTCTCCACCAAGAACTAAAAGTTCTTACCCGCTCTATAAAGTCAACAGTTTCCTGGTGCATGTGGCATTCACATGTGAAAGTAGGAAATGTAGTGTTGCTGTTAAATTGCGCAGTCTGTCATGGTTTGAGAATATTATATTTTAATTGCCTGTCGCTGTCTAAAAGTTTGTAAATAGCAAGTGAAAGTATGAAAATGCTTCTTAAAATACCTTAGTTTCTTTAGAGGCAGTGCGGTTTCTGCAAATTCTTTTTTCTGCAGTCAATTATTAATAACATGCTTATTTAAGTTCACATTTGTCGTGATAAAATTGAAACCATTTTCTCTTTCTTTCTCATTTTCATTTAATTTTTTTCAGATTATATTCCATTTTTGCTCCAGTCATTCCACATTTATGTGTTTCTTCATTAAACATTTATCTCTTCTGTCTTCCTTTCACGTTTGCACTCAAACTACTACATGCTGGCTTTATATCCTTGGGGTTCTGTCTGAGGCAGACCATTCACGTAAGATCCAACTTATTAGGTACCTGATGAGTGGCTATGTGCATGGCCAGGTGCTGGACACATTGTCAGAGCATGCTAACACACTGGCTTCCACAGCCGTGGCCACTCTGGAGAACGGAGCTGATCAGCTCTCCCATTTTCCTTTTTTACCTGTGCCCAATGCACCTGCCCTCACTGTGCCAAGGCACCATGGTTTGTATTAATTATTGCCCACTCTGGAAAGACAATAAACTGGTCTTGTAGTGGAATATTTTGTTATCTTGTAAATTTAAAGTGAGTGTAGTCACAGTGTCTCTTAAATGTTTTTTCAGCAATCACATGTTTGATGCCCTGATTTATTTTTTTCAATACAAAAATATTTTTGTAAACATGATTATAGTGTAATATTTTAAAGCTTAAGGTTTAATGAGCCTGCATTTTTATTAGATTTTTTTTTTAATTCTGGATTTGCAATTCTAAAGAAAGTTTTTTTTTATATAGTATTTTTAATTTATAATAATCTATTATTAAACTATTTAATTTAAGCCAATGATTGTTTAGAACTTTGGTAACTAAATCAATGTACAATTTAATGTACAATAGAACTTAATGAAATAATATATATATTCAGTAAATACTCATTAGCTGTAATGTATGCATTGTGCATGAACATGTCTTGGTTGATGGAATACATTTAAAATTTGGGGGGGAAATGGAAAAAAAAGTAAATTTTAGTTATGATGTTTAGTTTATTTCATAGTGTTAAGTATAACCACCTCAATTATTTGACATAATTTGATCCTGCTCCTAAATATCCTATAGAGCTAATATCCTTAGAGTGTAGAATAAGAGATCGGTGTGCTTTGTAAAAGTTATCACCTACTTGCTTATTCCCCATTATCCAAAATTCTAGCCCCTTCGTGTCTGTATGATATTAGAGGGCTGATCTGCTTTGCCAGAGCAGATCAATTTAGTCTAGCTTTGCTGTGCTCTCTTTTAATATTGCTTGCTATGTAACATTACTATGATCACATTTCCCTGCTCTAAAATCTATCCTGTTCTAAATCAGACATTAAATACATCAGAACTAAACAAAAAATAAAATAAAAATAATTAAAATATAAATAAAGATAATGATTGGGTTTGATTAGACTTCAGTGTACTTGTTTTTTTTCCTAACTATTGACTTGTGGCGTTTTCTCATTTGTAAATTTAAATTTTAATTAATCCTAAATGCACTAAGCTAGGGGAAGCTACAGTGAGCTCAAAACACAGTGCATTACAGCTTGGAACAAAAAGCCTGTAGCCGGTACTTCCAGAACATGAAAATAAGATGCTCTGGTCTATTAAATTGAACTCATAGCTCATGCTGTGTGATCGTTTTGTTGATGAAATAGTGTGTCTTTGATTACAGTTATCTGTTGTTCAGCTTTACAGCATAGTTATTCTATTTATAACTTCAAATTATATAACAAATAAAAATCACTGCCCACACACAAGTCTCACCATTAATTAATGGTAATTAATAGTAAACATTTTCTACCCTGCCCTTCCATTATACCTGGGTGAATTTTAGCCGGACTTAACAGCTGATTTATGAGCTTGTTATATTACAGTATTTTGTAGCTCCACCTGGACGTTCTGTGCTTTACTTACACACATGTATAACACTTTTTTTTATCTTTTTAGTACCAGCCACCAAGGTGAACACTATCAGCAAGTCAAACTTGGGTCATTGTGTAAGCAAGTATGATCTGTTGGCCTGGTTTGAAATAAGTGAATTAGAACCCACCGGAGAGTAAGTATTGCTGTATAGAATTTTTAGTGCCACTGACAAATCCTTGTTGTCTATTTGCTCAGTCGACCACATTTTCTTTACTGTTTCATATGTTAAAGGTATATTCCAGCGATTGTAGATCATAGTGAAGGTCTGCCGTGTCATGGCACTTACCTGCTACACCAGGTAATGACCATTCCACCATTTTGATTAAGTTGCTTTACCCAAAGTGTTTCAGCCTTAATTCAAAAGGAAAACTATGCATACTAAACATAAAAACTTATGTAAACTAAAAACTATATGTAAACTAAAATATATCTATATCAAAGTAAATAATATTTAATAGCATACTGTATTAACTGCATAATTGTAGTTAAATTAGATGCAATTAAATGCAGACAAAATATTTCTGTAAACTTCAGAACGATTGCTGTTATCGTCAGGTGTTATGTCTTTAAATATTGTGAGCATGTTTAAGAAGCAGCCACCCAAGCCCATGTCCATCTGTTAAGCTTGTATCTTTTGGACCATGAGTGAATTCCTTCTTACTCCTCACATGTTCTAACTGATCATTCTTATATTGGTTTGTTATTGTTTCAAAATGTTTTATCCCTGTTTTTTGCAAGTGTCTGAGCAATGTCTTTTTGGCTTTATCTTTTACCAAAAGCAGTTTTCACATTTAAAACACAAAGCTGGAGCTAAGAGTAAATATTCTGTGCTCTTTCTTGTTTAAATACACTGCTCAAAAAAATAAAGGGAACACTTAAACAACACAATATAACTCCAAGTAAATCAAACTTCTGTGAAATCAAACTGTCCACTTAGGAAGCAACAATGATTGAAAATCAATTTCACATGCTGTTGTGCAAATGGAATAGACAACTGGTGGCAAGTCACACTCAATAAAGGAGTGGTTCTGCAGGTGGACCACAGATCACTTCTCAGTACCGGTGCTTTCTTGCTGATGTTTTGGTCACTTTTGAATGTTGGTGGTGCTTTCACACTCATGGTAGCATGACACAGAATCTACAACCCACACAAGTGGCTCAGGTTGTGCAGATCATCCAGGATGGCCCATCAATACGAGCTGTGACAAGAAGGTTTGCTGTGTCTGTCAGCGTAGTGTCCAGAGGCTGGAGGAGCTACCAGGAGACAGGACAGTACACCAGGAGACGTGAAGGAGGGCAACAACCCAGTAGCAGGACCACTACCTCCACCTTTGTGCAAGGAGGAACAGGAGGAGCACTGCCAGAGCCCTGAACAATGACCTCCAGTAGGTAGCACACAAATGTGCATGTGTCTGCACAAACGGTTAAAAACCGATTCCATGAAGATGGTATGAGGGCCCGACGTCCACAGATGGGGGTTGTGCTCACAGCCCAACACCGTACAGGATGCTTAGCATTTGCCAGAGAACACCAGGATTGGCAAATTCGCTACTGGCGTCCTGTGCTCTTCACAGATGAGAGCAGGTTCACACTGAGCACATGTGACAGACTTGACAGAGTCTGGAGACACTGTGGAAAGCAATGTGCTGCCTGCAACATCCGTCAGCATGGCTGGTTTGGCAGTGGGTAATGGTGTGGGGTGGCATTTCTTAGGAAGGCCGCACAGCCCTCCATGTGCTCGCCAGAGGTAGCCTGACTGCCATTAAATACCGAGATGAGATCCTCAGACCCCTTGTCAGACCATATGCTGGTGCAGTTGGCCCTGGGTTCATGTGGCTGGAGTGTATCAGCAGTTCCTGCAAGATGAAGACATTGAAGCTCTGGACTGGCCCGCCCGTTCCCCTGACCTGAATCCAATTGAGCACATCTGGGACATCATGTCTTGCTCCATCAGATCAGTTGCACCACAGACTGTCAAGGAGTTGGCAGATACTTTCCAGGTCTGGGAGGAGATCCCTCAGGAGACCATCCGCCACCTCATCAGGAGCATGCCCAGGCATTGTAGGGAGGTCATACAGACACGTGAAGGCCACACACAATACTGAGTCTCATTTTGACTTGTTTTAAGGACATTACATCAAAGTTGGATCAGCCTGTAGTGTGTTTTTTCACTTTAATTTTGTGTGTGACTCCAAATCCAGGCCTCGATTGGTTAATAAAATTGATTTTCTTTGATGATTTTTGTGTGATTTTTGTTGTCAGCACATTCAAATTTGTACGGAACGAAGTATTCAATTAGAATATTTCATTCATTCAGATCTAGGATGTGTTATTTGAGCATTCCCTTTATTTTTTGAGCAGTGTATTTAGTTACCATTGAAAAAAAATTAACCCCTGTCAGATACATGTTCCCATATTTTTGCTTGCCTACAAATTTGTTGGTGTTCTATTGTTTAACACTTCTGTATGGAAATACTTAAAAACAAAAACAAAAATGGATTTCTACAGTAATATATACATTGTCACCCTAAAAAATAACAAATCCTAAAATCACTTTATGTTCACTATGAGTAACACCCATATGATTTTTGGCTACCTTTGTATAAATCTGTTTCAAATACACCTTTTCTACTACAGGGTAATAAAAGGTATGTTTCACATTTTTGTTGTTGCAGTTCTCATATGTGTTTATCTTTTTCAGGGAATCCAGCGTAGAATTACAGTGACACTTATCCATGAGAAGGGCAGTGAACTGCACTGGAAGGATGTCAGGGAGCTAGTGGTTGGTAAGTTGCTTACACTGTATTGTATGAACTGATATCATACTACTGAGAGTTATTTTGGTAATAAAGACTGATGTGATGCTTGTAGGTCGTATCAGGAACAAAACTGATGTGGATGACATGGCTACAGATGCAGTACTCTCTCTTAACATCATCTCAGCCAAAAAAATGAAATCTTCCCATAATTCCAACAGGTACACACCTGTACTTGTTCTGTCTTCTCCTGTTGTATTGTCTGTAATGAAGTTTAAACTGATGATTTACTATTATACATAATTTATGTTGTGTTAACATTGTTTTATCCTTATATGTAAAATAGGTGCTTTAAGTTAACTTGAAGCAATTTGATATCATTTCACATAACTCAAATGGATTGGACATAGTTGTTAGCACTCAAAAATATTTTTAACTAATTATTTGAAACCATACCCTGTCATTGTGTATCTTTACCTTGGGTCAAGTTTTCTTTGCTATTCATGTCTAAAGAAGCTGTTTATAGTACCATCTGTCATTTTGTTATCTTCTGCCTAGGAAGGGTTGCAATAGGGTTTCCCATGCCCATCCAAGGGAGAATGTTTTGGGCAGATACAGCCAGAACAGGGTGCCAATTTATCACTGGGCACACACTTACTCACATAATATAGGGCTATTTAGAGCAGCCAATTTCCCTTAAATCCATGCTTATGGACTGTGGGAGGAAGCCACGCTGACATTGGAAGAACATGGAAACTCCACCCAGATTGTTATTTAAACCTGGATCCCCCACTGCTGAGAGGTGAAACACTAAGCCACAAAAACCCTTTTTCAGTAAATTTGCAGCACTTATTAAAAATGCAATATGAACTAAAATCTGTCTGTCATGCAGTGGAAGGGAATGAGGAGTTCACACAGCTTTGTTGCCGAGACAAACACACCTACACACAGACATAACAATTTTTTACAGCACATTCGCATGTAGATGTGCCATGTCTAATGTCCCACCAGTCCTGTAGCATTTTGATGGAAAACTTGCTCCCTGCAACATGTGCCATACCTGTGTATTTTGGAACCTGAATATTAATTGGACTGGAACCTGAATATTAATTGGACTGGCGGTCCTGCAGGACCCCTTTAATGGCCTCACATATAGTTCTTCAGTTGTTAGAGTTTTTCCTTTTGTTAAATATCTGTACATTGCTGTCCTACACTGTTGTTGCTGCCTGGCCGCTCAAGGAGGAGGAGGTTCTTAAGGTTTCATCCTTAAATAACAGCATAACGGGGAGTTTTTTCTTGCCACTGTCGCTTCGGCTTGCTCTTTGGGGGTTTAAAGGCTTTTCATTCTGTAAAGCTGCTTTGTGACAATGTACTGTTGTAAAAAGCGCTATATAAATAAATAACTTGAACATGTATAAAGGCACACAGTCATCAGATGGAGCTGCATTGGCTCCTCCCCCCCAAGCGCCACTATCACAGTCATTTATTACCGCACTTGACAGTTTAACTTGTAACAAGTGAAGTCATCAAAAGCTTTTTTTTATGTTCATATAACACAAAGATTCAGAGAGACGAGAAATTGCAGTGCATAGTTTAAGAACTGATATTACTGTAAAATATAAATGACAATCCAGACTTTTAGGCAGGATTGTGTGAAAAACTATATCACTATAATGCACATAGCCACATTGGCTGGTTAATACCCAACAGACTCACTGCATTAAAAAAATGTAACTTTTTTTTCAAATGTTAAATTTATAGTACTGAAGATGGGAAAACCTTAAGGGATAATAAATAAGATGGATAATTTTAAGGTGGAATTAACAAGGTGCATAATAAACTGAAATGTCATAAACAACCCAAGTTAACTTCAAAGCAACTAAAGGTCTTTTTACATTGACCAATGCTAATGTGCAAAAGATGACTGAACAACAGTGATGGGCATGTCACAGTTGCTTCAAGAAGCCAGCTGCTTTCCAGCATTAGAACCTAATCCCATCTGTGAACCACAATAATGGTATCATATTTTAAGCTTAGTTTTTTGGGCTACGTCTGGCCCAGGATAGCTTGTCATCATAAGTGCAACAATAAACATATTACATTACATGATATGTCTGCCTGATTATAGGAGACATTTTGGAGGTGACTTTGTAACCTTTCCCGGCCTTCTGAGCTTTAACAACTCTACTTCTGTTTTTATAAATTTTTGCTTGTGCTCTGAAGCACTTTGTTTAATTTATTTGGTTTGGTTTTCTTTATGAACTTTTAGGACTTGTTTGAACATTTTAATGAATTTTATTGTGTGTGCAGAAATATATATATATATATATATATATATATATATATATATATATATATATATATATATATATATATATATATATATATATATATATTTTTGGGTTCAAATGACTTGGTTATCAAAATCATTATCTAAAATAGTTTGAGTGTACTGTAGGAAAAAGTATTTATTTTATTAATTTAATACAAATTTATTCCAGTATTTACAAATCTTGTTATTAATGTTTTTATTTAAATTTACAGCTATAATATTTATAATAATATTTATAATAATATTAAATATTTATAATAATATTAAAATTATTTGTTTATTAAATTGTTAATTTAATTCTTTATACTATTTCATTTCCATATTCCCCCACTCCCATCTTTTTTTGCTTTTCTTGCTGCTGGATATTTATAGGCTGTGCATTGATAAAGATACTGCTAGGTATTAAAAACTCCTGTCTTAATTTTTATTTTATTTTAAAAGGATTTATGTTAAACCCAAGAAATACCCTTTACTAGTGTGATTAGAGCTTTTGTGCAGTTATCCTGCCACCAGCAGTAGTGTTTAGTACAGTGTCTACTATTGTACTGCTCTCTCTACGTGTTATGCTTCCGAAGCGCTAATATAGATTAAACAACCAGCCAAACTCCTTTTAAGAGCCAGGAAGACAAACGTACTTGTTCTTCTATTGACTGAAATTAGTTGTAAAATTACGAATACAAAGAAGAACAAAGAACTGATTAATTACCTTATCCAAAACACTTTAACGGTAATATAAACGCTACTGTTTGAGCGACAAATTGCATGATGTCACAAACATTTTTTCAAGAACAGACACTTAGTTATTGCTTTCTGAAGGGCCAACCTGACGGGTAGAAGAGAACAACAGCGATATCAAGTCCCAAAACTTAGCGACCACGCTATACATTCCCTCTAGAATACTCCGTTGCGCCATGCCCTTTCACTCCCGTGTAAAAAAATAATGGTTTCCGCTACTATACATCACAACATATAGTGCAAACTTTACTTTCCATGAAAAACGTAACAGAACACTCACCTTCTGGCATTAAATGCCATTTAAGTTTAACAGACTTCCATGCGCAAAAGTACAACAACGTCCGTAATGGGTCTTAAAGTCTTTACTTTCCCTTGTGAGGTAGTCTTTATTTCAATCTTTCTGACCTTTCCATCTCTGCTCAGAAAAGTAGTAGTGACCAGACCCATAGGCCATTCATTAAGAGGAGACTAACTCTCTGAGCAACACAACGACACACTCTGACCTGAACACCACGAGCTTCCATACGCCACTTGCATCTTGGCTGCAAAGTGTGAAGATATTCTTTTCTTCATCGTGTCCAGAACTCATTTGCCAAAGCTTTCATTTGTTTCCACTGACACTTAAGTAGATCCTTTTCAGTGAAATTGCCGACTGGAGTGGACACCCCAGGCTTTTGAGTAATCAGCATAGCAGGAGTCAACAAAACCGGCGATGAAGGATCTGTAGAGATTGTAACTAATGGCCTCGCATTGATTATTGCACAGAACGTAACAGAACAACTATCAAATACCAAACCCATCAACTGCCCTTCAGTAGTGTGATTGGAGCTTGTGTTGTGCAGCCACCAGTAGTAAGTTTAGTGAAAACTTTGTAGTGTGAATTATTGTTCCTTTTTATAACCTTTCATTTTATTCATGCTAAATTACATTAAAAAGCACCACTTGTAACAGGAAATCTGCATTTGCTATTTGCTTTAGTACTGAAACTTATTTCCAGGGTATAAGTGATATGTAGTTTTGTGTTTTTGTTTGCAGAACATTTTACAGGTTTGAGGCAGTGTGGGATAGTTCTTTGCACAATTCACTTCTGCTTAACCGTGTTACTCCCTGTGGAGAAAAGATTTACATGACCCTGTCTGCATACCTTGAGGTCAGCCTACTCTATTTCACATGCATACTGTATCTTAATTGTTATATGTGTGCTTACAAACACAAAAATGTTATTTGTTTCATTTTACTGATCAGTATAAGAAAAAAAACTAACAAAACATAGAGAGGAACATGAGTAAAAAAAAAAAAAAAAAAAAAAGTTTTCATTTCATTTTACCCCCAAAACAGTTAAGCATTGGAGTTAAACGTGGCGATTTCACTGTCTGATTTAATTGAATATCCTTATTTAAATTTTTTAGCCTTTAGTCGTGCGCTTTATTGTGCCAACTTTAGCTATCTAACACGAAAATAATGTCTTATTTTGAAAGACAGTCCACTGTATTTGATGAGATGAAGTGTACATGAATGAAGTTCACAAGCAACGGGGAGAACATGCAAACGAGTTTTGGTCGAACTCAGCACTAGAAGGCTTTCCGGAGTTACATTCCTAGAAAGATTCCTAGGAAGAAACGTTTATTTATATTCGTGTTCTTTATTTATCTGTAGATCTGACAAACAGCCACAAGTCGGAGAGCGCATGTCTCAGTGTAAACGCTATTGTTGCAACAGCACGTCATGTCTGTTTATTGTCAGATTATGATTCACTTAATATCTCGTGCGCACCACTTACTAACTCGTGTGCGCCACCAAAAAAATTTTTTTTTTACTCATGTTCCTCTCTCTACTTTTTTTTATTTGCTCATGTCCCTTTAGGGGCTCTGTAATTTTATATATATATATATATATATATATATATATATATATATATATATATATATATATATATATATATATATATATATATATATATATATATATATATATATATATATATATATATATATATATATGTAGTTAAGAATAGCTTTTATAAAATATTATTACTACATTATATTACACTTTAATATATATACTTTTTTTTATTCATTTAGCTGGACCACTGCATCCAGCCTGCCATAATCACTAAAGACATCTGCATGGTGTTCTACTCCAGAGATGCTAAGATCTCACCCCCACGTTCTTTGAGGAACCTGTTCGGCAGTGGCTACTCAAAAGCTCCTGACTGGTAAGCAACATTTTTGTGTAGTTCATACTCATTTAATATGTGTAACACGAATTTCTTCCACAAGCTCATGCTATGGAAAAAAGGTAAATCTAGACATTGAAGCCAGATTGGATATTGATCAAGTTTGATAATACGACAGCATAGCTGTTTTTGCCTTAACTTCGGACTGCTAAATAAAATGGATTGATTGCTGAAAGTGGTTAACCCAAAACTATGACACAAATTGACTTGATAAAGATCATTTTAATGGCTTAGAATCACTGATCTGTGCATGTGACATGTTTCCCGCAAGCTTAATACAAAGACAAACTTTGTGCCTAGGTGACAAGAAAGGTGTCAGTGTAGTCTTCTTTGTACTTTGCAGAAGATTCTAGTGTCAGGATTAGCTTGGACTATAAACCTAAGACCAAAAGCCAACGACCCAAAATACAACATACAATAAAAAGGTAGTTGTTACGGTCGTAAGACCGGGCGAGGTGGATTCGCTACTCGGAGTGACGAGCACAGTCTCAAAGAGTGTACAGTCTCAAAGAGTTTATTTCTCCACAATAAACGTGGCGAAGACAACACACAACGCAGGATGGGTAAACACAGGGCGAGCGGTGATGACGTAGGCGGGAAGGCGTACAAACGATCCAGGAGACTTTAGTGGAGTGCACTTGACGAAGTGAAGACAGCGGGGGCGAACTGCACACACAAAAACACAGAGACAGCAAACGGGCGAGGCAACAGAGAATCACAAGGGCTGGTAGTGTCTAGGCTTGGCAAGGGCGTGGCACAAGACAAACTGGCGGTGACGGAGGGGCGTGCAGGGTATATATAGCAAAACCGTGATAGTTCCCAGGTGCGCGTGATTACGGGGGCGTGAACACAGAACCAACCCACACCGCGTGACCAAAACAAACCAACCCACACCACGTGACCAAAACAACCGTGTCAGTAGTGGGCAAGAAGTGTTTTGTTTTTTTTACACTGCCAGTGTTCAGTTAGAAAAGGAAGGTAGCATAATAGATTATTGTTTAAAACATCACATATATTGTGTAATAAAATAGCACACATGGAGTAGTTTACACTAAATGTTGTTATACAGATTTATTTACCTGACCTGGTGTGTTGTTTCAATTACAGTAACAGAGTAACTGGAATCTACGAGCTTAGCTTGTGCAAGATGGCTGACACAGGAAGTCCTGGTAAGTTTACTTTTTTTGGCATTGCTTATGTTTCTCAATTCTTTTTACTTGAACAGAATGCATTTATATAGTAAGTTTGTTTTTGACCAGAAACAAGGCAGCAACATCATCATAAACCACAAACATACTATAATCTACATGAAGTATTATTTAGAAAATTAATCTAAAGTGTAGGTGTATAATCTAGGTGTATTAATCTAAAGGCACGGTGGCTTAGTGGTTAGCACATTCGCCTCTCAGCACTAGGGATTCCCGGTTCGAATCCCCATCTGGGTGGAGTTTCCATGTTCTCCCCGTGTCCGCGTGGGTTTCCTCCAGGTTCTCCGGTATCCTCCCACAGTCCAAAAACATGGCTCAAGTCAATTGAGTTCTCCAAATTGCCCCATATAGAGTGTGTGTGCGTGTCTGTGTGAGTGAGTGTGTGCCCAGCGATAGATTGATGCCCTGTCCTGGGTGTATCTGCCCAGCGTCCAAAACGTTCTCCCCTGGATGGGCATTGGGAACCCCACCGGGACCCTAATATAGGATAAAGCAGGAAATTAATGAATGAATGAATGAACCTAAAGTGTATTTATATATATAAAAATTATTTTTCCCCCCACACTTTACCAACAGCACTCTATCTATTTTAAACAATTAAGACAAGTCCTGTATTTGTTATACTAGTAAAGTTAAGTTTATCCAGGACATTGTCACACTGTGCCTGGAAGACATTTATTGTATTTTTAGGGTTAAAACTCACAAGAAATGTCTAAAAACTGTTTTGCACTGTTCAAAGATTGAACCCCTAAAGATTCCTAAGCACACCAATCCATCACTGGGCACACATTCACTTACACAGACACATGCAGTAAAGGGGTAATTCAGATAGGGCAATTTAGAATTGGAGAGTTTACAATTTGAAAATTGAGTCAGGGAAAGGGTTAAAAATAGTTTTTTAGTTATTGTAAAAATGTGAGTGATTAAAGATATGATTTTGCCTTTATTTGTAAGTTTCTATATATGTGTTTATATGGATCAAATGTGAAGATGAGAAGGCTAGATTGACTGAAATGGTAGCCAGTAGAAATCTGATGGCTAAAAACTAAAGTGTTGATGCTTACATTTTTTTTTTTTTACTTGTTCACACTAATTTTAGTTGTTAAATATTCATTCATTTTGCAATGTGTGACCCAGGCATGCAGAGACGAAGACGGAAGATTCTTGACACTTCGGTGGCATACGTGCGTGGTGAGGAGAACCTAGCTGGCTGGAGACCCAGAGGAGACAGTCTGATCCTTGAGCACCAGTGGGAGCTTGAGAAACTTGAACAGCTTCATGATGTTAGACTCACTCATTAATGTTTTAATTCACACCTTTTATGCTTTCACATTTGTAAAATAAGTAATATTGTAGAATTTTGTGAATAAAACATGGGTAAAAGGTTTTATTAGACACAACCTCTAGCCTAATGGCACTTATTATTGTTGAACTCTACAAGAAGCAACTGTAGTAGTTGTGACGCAACAGTACTTCTTACTGTACTAACACGGCTCCCCCAACTAAATATCCATCCATTGTCTTCCGCTTTATCCTATATTAGGGTCGCGGGGGGGTTCCCCATGCCCATCCAGGGGAGAACATTTCGGGCGCTGGGCAGATACACCCAGGACAGGGCGCCAATCTATGGTCGCTGGGAACACACTCATTCACACAGACACACTCTATATGGGGCAATTTGAAGAACTCAATTGACTTGATTCCATGTTTTTGGACTGTGGGAAGAACCGGAGAACCCGGAGGAAACCCACGCGGACACAGGGAGAACATGGAAACTCCACCCAGATGGGGATTCGTACCGGGAATCCCTAGCGCTGAGAGGCCACCGTGCTGCCCCCTACTAAATATTCTGTCTAAAAGTCATATCTAAATTATTATATTTTTTATCTACTGTTTTAGGTTGAGAAGACACGTCACCTCCTGCTGCTGCGAGACAAATTGGGAGAGACAGTTTCGCAGAAGTCTTTGGGAGGGTCTGTCTCTCCCAGTCTAAGCAGTGGTACTCTGAGCACCTCCACCAGCATTTCCTCCCAGATTTCTTCCACCACTTCTGAGAGTGCAATCACACCCAGTGAGAGCAGTGGCTACGACTCAACTGACATTGAGAGTTTGGTAGAACGTGAAAAAGAGCTGGCCACAAAGGTATCCCATCCAGCAATATATAATTTACCCCTTTACTTTATTCTAATTACATTTATTGATGAACAGTGTGATTCGGTGCTATAACATCTTTTTGTGTACTGTAGTGCCTCCGACTTTTGACCCATACCTTTAACAGCGATTTTAACCAGATGTGCAATAGCATTAGTGACTGCAAGGTACTTCCTAGTAAACAATTTGAGAAAAGCTTTATGACATCACTAGTAGATCTCATGCAGTATGTTTTCCCTTTCTTCTTATTAGCTGTCTGAAATCTTACATATGGGGAGAGATCCTTCCATCACCAGCCTCAGCAGTGCCACCCTTACTCCTTCCTCTTCTTGCCCCTCACTGGCAGACTCTCGCTGTAGCTCAGTGGATCAGAAGTAAGGATAAAAGTTGCCTTCATCTGTCATGTTTATGTTTATCAGAACCTAACCTGTGTACTCTGTTTAGGACTCCAGAAGCTAATTCTCGTGCCACTAGTCCCTCGTGCTCAGATTATGATAACTTTCCCATGATGCCTAGCCTGGAGACATCCTACCTGGCTCGTGCAAGCAAAAAAGAGTTCCTGAACCTAGTGCCAGACATTGAGGAGATGAGACCTGGGTCAGTTTTGTCTTTTACGTGAACAAAAATGAGATCTAAGAGCACAGCTGTAGTTTTCTGAAATTATTACTTCCATTTCTCGAACTATCCCTTTGAACAGATTTAACTAATGTAATTTTAATGTACTTAAAATTAGGATTTTTCCTAATTTTCCTAATTTAAGTCTTTGTACACATGTTGTGACTTGTTCTAAATGTAAATAATTGTGAGTAATTAATTTTTTATTTTGTCAATAACACTGAAAATAATATAAGGATAACTTGCACTGATATCTAGCAACCCTGGAGTAATGGCTTATGTTTGATAGGATATGATCGTGCCATTAAACATTAAAATGTTTAAGATAAATATTCTAATAACTGTTTAGGTTAAAGAAAGTGCACATTGAATTTTGAGGTCATAGGAGTATTTGGACTATAAACAATTTCACATTTCTGTGTACTTTGTTTCTAGGTCTGTGGTGTCTAAAAGGGGATTCCTGAGCTTTATGGAACCTAGCTCAAACTCATGGATAAAGCACTTTGTTGTTGTACGCCGTCCCTATGCCTTTATCTACAACACTGACAAAGATCCAGTGGAAAGGGGAGTACTGAACCTTTCCACTGCTCAGGTGGAGTACAGTGAAGATCAGCAGGCTATGCTTAAGGTAAATAGAATTTTTTTCTTCTTCTTTGGTTTGTGTTTCATTTAACCTGCATAAAGTTACATAATTATTTTGTTTATTAATTATACAGTATATTAACATTTACCTTTTTGTAAAGTGCTATTAAATCAAATGTCTCTAAGTTTCCATCCATCCATCCATCCATCCATTATCTTCCGCTTTATCCTATATCAGGGTCGTGGGGGGGGTTTCCCCATGCCCATCCAGGGGAGAAGGTTTCGGGCGCTGGGCAGATACACCCAGGACAGGGCGCCAATCTATCGCTGGGCACACACTCACTCACAAAGACACACACACATACACACTCTATATGGGGCGATTTGGAGAACTCAATTGACTTGATCCATGTTTTTGAACTGTGGGAGGAAACCGGAGAACCCGAAGGAAACCCACGCGGACACGGGGAGAACATGGAAACTCCACCCAGATGGGGATTCGAACCGGGATTCCCTAGCGCTGAGAGGCAAACGTGCTAATCACTAAGCCACCGTGCCGCCTCTCTAAGTTTCCAATATAAGTAAATTATATTTTACTCTTAATTAATAATAAAAGTTTAGAATTTTAACAGTAATAAATGTCACTGACATTAAGCACAATCATATTGTTAAAAAAGTATTTTTAGAAAAAAATTGCACAACCAAATCACAGCAACCAATTTCAAAATCAGACCTAACATAACAATACAAAAGCAAGTACACAAGTAGACTTTATTAGCTTCCAAACATTTAAACCCTTTTTATTTTAAACCTCTATTACATTTAGCTTACCAGATACATGCCGCTTTATTTTTTTGTGATTTTGATTTTACTTGTCTCCTAGAGTCCCAACACATTTGCTGTGTGCACCAAACACAGAGGGATCCTCCTCCAGGCCAACAATGATAAAGACTTGAATGACTGGCTATACGCATTTAACCCACTGTTAGCAGGAACAATACGGTATGAGTTTTTATGCCTAATAAAAAAAACACTGTCGGTATTAATTGTTAAAAAGTATTTGAAAGAGTAGTACCAACTTTCTAATCCAATTGTTTTGTTGCTGTCCTTTTCTGCAGGTCAAAACTGGCGAGGAGACGCTCTGGATTAGTAAAGAACTAAGAGCTAGTTTGTGCACAGTAATGCTTTATTTCTTCTCCCTAGCCCTTGCACATACCAAGTGTTAACATGTATTCAACTATTCAACTGTGGTTCTTAGTGGTTTCTCTTGTATGTAGACCTGTGGCTTAAATCTTCTCTTCAGCAAACGAGCTCTTGGGTTCTTGAACTTCCTCACTTTTACCCCTGTCTTTTACTCCTAGCGTTTCACTATGTTATTTCCTTGGATCCATTCTGTGTTAAATTTCTTTATCATAGTGTAGTATTGTTCTTGTAGTATGTCGTAATAGTCTTTCTTCTTCTTTCTGTATGCATGGATATTCAGAAATGTTACTTTTTCCCTTTTCAGTTTTTGCTTGTCTCTAAAATTGTTGGAATCAGTGTTATGTTTTGAGTTGGATACATTTTTACCACCACAGCAGATTTTAGTATATGACCAGTTATCTTAAAATGCCACCGAAATTACAGAATTATTAGAACCCTGTATTACTATTCATATTATACCTGAAGAACAGTAGCTTGTTAGATTTATTCTAGTTAGTAGAAAATTGCCTGATCATTGCCGAGGGTCAGTACATTTCTAGACTTTTGCATTCCGAATTATTGTATATTATAAAATAATTGTACAGGTGGTTTAAAGGATGCTACAAAGGAACTCAGTCCTGACAATTGTAAGAATTATTTTTCAGGAATCGTGGGTAGTTATAATGGACATGGAATCCCTAAACACTGCTCTAACAATACAAAGGCCTATTTATGTTTTATCCAAAAAACAGTGAAATGTAAAACTGAATATAGTTAAGTAATACAGAACTTGACTCATGTTTTACAATAACACACAACAATTTATAGTATAAGATGGTCTTTGTGTAAAAACAATAATGTGGCAAATATGTACGGATTAACGTTTTTTGACTTCACACCGTATAAAAGGTATTTAACATGACAAAAAAAAAAACTCTACACCACATACTCTTGTCATATATATTTTGTGGGTGTGGCATGACATTTTTTTTATATATATTTGCTTTATATTATGACTGCATAGAGTTTAGAACACAAGTTTCACCCATTACTTTCCCTTTTTGATGCATATTTCAGGAAAGCATCTATTTGGAAAGCCTCTAGCCAAGAAACCAGTAGGTTGGGTGCACCATATTGTTCTAAAAACTCTAGTGTGCTTGTTGAAGCTTAACATAACACAATTAACAATGCAATAGATGTTTTTAACTAAACATTTCTGTATAAATGTTTTCATTTTTTTACAGATTACAAAAAGAACTTAGATTACAGTGTTCTCAGATCAGCCAGTCTGAGTAACCACATAGAACCATTTATTTGCTTGTTAATAAAGATACCAGCTACATAATCTTTACAGTGTTCAAACATACTGAACATAGGGAATATGTAGAGGTTAACTTTAAGATTGTTGGTCTTGCTGTAGCTATTCTAAATGAAAAAAAAAATCATCCTGCTTTTTCTGTTATCTTGGTTCTGTAGGTACATATAACTTGGGTATTTTAACCGGTTAACTATGGCTGGCATGATAATGCATGGTCCTGAAATTTCTAAGAATGGTGATTAGGCTTTTTGCTGTGGTTTGCATAGTTTTCATATCTGTGTTTACATGCAACTCATGTGAATTGGAGACACTAAGTTGCCCTTAGTTAGTCAATGTCTTTTTCTGAGTGTCTGCCTTACAATGGACTGGTGACCTGTCCAGGGTGTTTCTACACCTTTCGCCTAATAAACAACCCTAGTTGAAAGAAGCACCATATAAAATAAATGAATGCATTACTTAAATATATAGAACAACATAAACATAACAAATGGCCGTAAAATCAATACAAAACAAACAATATATAAAATACTGAGCACTGGTTTCCTGTATTCAAAGTTATGTAGCATTTTTTTGCATTTACTATTTTTATTAATAAAAAATATTTATGTTTTTGACTGAAATGTTAGCTGGTTGTTTGCATAATTTATTTTTTAACTCCCAGGGAGAAGGAATGGAAAACGGTAAAGGAACGGCTGCTAAATGTCGCCAGACACTGATCGGCACTATGGTTATAAAATGAACCTAATTCTAGGAAATGAGTTTGATATTTAAAAGCATCTTGACAGAACAAAGACTCACTTTTGAATTCCCTTACTGTTGTATTGACATTCCTTACAGGCTATTAATTTGTATATATGTATGTGATAATTAACAGAACAAATACTTTTAATAGTTTTTTTCCTTGTTAGATATCAACCAAGCAAAAAGTCAGAGTCATGCTATATGACTGTGTGTTATAGTTTGATTTAGACTTTGAATGTACCTTTAAGGATGTCACGGACAAACATATTATCATATTGCATTGGGTTAAAACTAAAAACTTTTTTTTTGCTTAGTTCACAGAAATGCTTTGTATTCCTGTTTATATTGGATTTGTTTGATCATTTAGCAGTCCTTATCCAATCTTAGTTTTTTTGCATTTGTGTTCTTAGAGTCATTATAATGTGGGTAGGGCTAAATATGTTTTCTAATATCAGGGAATAAATAAAAATACATCACTATTTATACATAAACACTTTTCTGTTTAATGCTTTTCTTTAAAACCAAACCATAATTTACTCTGTCAAAATGCTTTAATGTTTTAATGTTTGTTAAAAGCATTGGCTTTACCCAGGCATTAACACTGTACATTGTCTTTATTTTCATATTTTGTTTGTAAATAGTCCATGCTATATGACATTTGAATTAAATGTAAATATGTCTCATGTATTTGTAATACTTATAATCCATTTGCTTTATAGCATAGATGTGTAATGCAGATATTGTAATTCTCTGTATGGTAATCTTGCACCATTGATCAGTTTAGTGAATGAAGTAACAATAAAGTCCATCCAATGCATAAGCAGAATATATTTCTCATGTCATTTTGTTTTTATTGCAAACTTGCTGCATTAAAGATATAAAGAGTGGGTGTCAAGTAATTTCCTGATGCTGAATTCTTATAAAACTAGGTACTTGTAGTTACTAAAACCCTTCATCTGTAAATAATCTGTCATTATTGATTTAGACCTTTCTTTCAACAAACACATTAGCAATACTGCTAGCATTGCAATTTTCAACTTTGGTACATTTCAAAGTTAAGAAATAAGTGCATGGGGGATGTTGACCATGAGATTGTGTGAATGAAGCACTGCACGTGTACTTTTTCTTATATATAAGACATGGTTAAGAGAATACCGATTAGGGATCGACCGATTGATCGGGCCGATTTTTGCAATGAGCAGTAGAGGTACACTGCATTTTGCTTGAACCGCTCGGTACAGGCGTCACTATTTGGTACCTGCTTTACCATGCAGAATATGATAGAGTGGAGACCAGCAAAATAGGCAGAACTAAAATTAAGAGACGAGCTCTACACCCAAGCTGAGTTGCGAGTTGCATCACAATGCCGTAAACCCCTCTAAGCATATGCCAATCTAAGTGTAGCTCAGTTTAGAGGCAAAGCATAGAGTGCAAGTGGAAATCATACAAGCAAATGACTTACACTGCTTCATTCAGACGTGACTAAACCTACAATTTTTATGAGTTAACATGTGCGCACTTAATTCTCCGCTCCTGAGATATGAAATCAGACAAGAATAAATCCATTACTGAAGCACTAAACATGTACAGTAATACCTAATGCGGTGTTTATGTTCCAGAGACCCTGCAATGTAGGGAGAACTCTGCATTTAATTCAAGCATTTAATAAAATTGCCTCTCGTTCCCCCGTACTGTACCGAATGGTATGGTCACTACTGTGGTTTAAACCAAACAGTGACATTTGTTAACTGTTACACTAGTGGGCAGCCCTATACATGGCATCCAGGGAGCGATTAGGGTTAGGTGCCTCACTCAAGGACACTTCAGCCATAGTAGTTCAGGTGTGCAAGGCTGGTTCCACAAGCCTTTGACCCCCCTCTTTTTTTTACTTCTATTTTTTTTTTTTTTTTTACATTTTACTAATTATTTAAACATCCAGGTCAGGTTAACCCAGTGCTTCTCAAATAGTGGGGCGTGCCCCCCTGGGGGGGGGGGGGGGCATAACAAGAAATCACAGAGCAAGTGATATTAAGTGTACTGAACAAACCCTTAAAAGACAACACAGAAAAATATTTAACAGGGATGAGGAGAGAAAGGCAGAGAGAGACGAAGATAATGAGAGCAACAAAAGTCAACCGAAAACTAAATGTCGAAGTTTATGTAGTGCCTGGCTTCACTGTAACTGTAACTTCACTGTAACGAAGGTGGGAGATGAAGAAAGACCGGTGTGTCTGCTGTGTCTTTAAATGTTGGCAGCGCACAGCGTGAAGCCAAATAAATGAAGGCGTCACTTAAGGACATTACACCCCAATCACGCTGATAACCGCTTGAGTTTTTTATCGTAAACGTGACGCGTATAACCAGCAATCATCCCGCTTTATGAAAGCTACTTCAGAAAAGCTGTGCGCTGCAAAACGGATGCGTTGGAGACATTAGTTCTGACTTCCTCAAAAAAAAAAAAAAAAAAAAAAAACGCACAAATTGTTGTATTCATTTTTGTTTTGTAGGTTAAAGTGTTAATAAATTGTGCTCCTGAATTAATGTTGCTGATGAATTTGAATTTATTATTATTTATTGGTTTTATTTAATTTCATTTTTCAGTATCAAATGCCAGTCAGTTCAAAAATGTTTCACATTTAAATAAGGATTTTATTCGTTTCTGTTACAAACTAAGTACTTACATACACCTCTTGGTGCTACTTGGACACATCATCAGTGATGAACCCGAGGTCATGGGGTGTTTCGGGTCTTTGATCATCAAACACCCTACCTCGGGCGACCCAGTCGTGGGTGATCAGCCCCCGACTTGTGTCCAAGTGGCCCACTACTCCACGGATCCCCCCTCCGGATCCATAGCCATCTTGAGGCTTTCTCCGCAGCCTCTATGATGTTCCTGATGGCTCGTTTGCACAACTGACCTTTTACTCCAAGGACTTTTAGGGTGCGGGGTAGTGACTGGCCAACAAAACCCCGACACCCTACCTCAACTGGTTCACATCGGGCTTTCCAGCCTTTACTCCTGCACTCCGTCACCAGCTCAGCATACTTAGCTCTCTTTCGTTCATTTGCCTCCTCTATTCGGTCTTCCCAGGGGACAGTAAGTTCGACCAGCACCACTTGCTTTGTAGACTCTGATATTAGTAACATGTCTGGTCGAAGTGCAGAGGCTACGATGTACTCTGGGAACTTGAGCTGTCTTCCCAGGTCGACTTGGAGCTTCCAGTCCCGGGCAGTGGTGAGAAGCCCTCCAGAGGAACCTGACTGATGTTGTGCCTTCTCTCCCGCTCTGACAAACGTGATGGTGTGTTTGGGAGTATGTTGGTACCTGCAGTTAGAGATTGCTGAGCTGAGCGTATCTGCCAGCGCCCTGAGGACCTGGTCATGACGCCAGCGATACCGCCCCTCCCCCAAGGCCTTTGGGCAGCAACTGAGGATGTGCTCGAGGGTGGCTCTTTTCTGGCACAGCTGACATGCCGCAGTGTCTGCTAAGCCCCAGCACTTCAAGTTGGTTGGACTAGGGAGCACGTCATACACGGACTGAATAAGGAACTTAATGTGCAGGGGTTCGAGTCTCCAGAGCTCTTGCCAGGTGACTTTACGCTGCTCAGCGTGCTCCCACCTTGTCCAGGCACCTTGCTGGTGCATAGCTACCATCTTGACTCGCCGATCTTCCTCTACCTCTGCCCTTATCTCGTCCTGTACCATTTGCCGCTTCTCCCTTCCTCTGACTTTGTCATAACGGGGCTTAGAAAAGCAGCCAAGACCTGCGCGGCCCACTGCAATATTGCCTACCAAGATGTTGTGCTGTAGCCTTGCCTCTGCTCTGTCAACAGCTTCCTGAGCCTTCCACTTCCTCCCAGTTTTCACTCGAATTCCTGCTGTAGCAACTTTTCTGTCTGAGGAATCCCGGTACATCATGAGCTCCCTAGTGCGTGTAACCTTGTATTCCTCTGATAGGCCACTAAATGGAAGCTGCAGCATGGTGGAATGGCCGTACAGAGCGATGCTGCTAAGGGATCGAGGAAGCCCAAGCCACCTACGGAGAAACTGGCTGATGTTGCGTTCTAGCATCTCCACCGTTGATATGGGCACCTCGTAGACAAGCAGGGGCCAAAGGAGTCTTGGCAGAACTCCGTGCTGGTACATCCAGGCTTTGAATTTTCCTGGTAGCCCCGACTTATCTATTGCTGTGAGCCAAGATGTCAGTTCTACCTTGGTTTTCTGGAGTACCTCTGAGTCCCTCATGGAGCTGTTGAAAACCTTGCCCAGGCTCTTGACCGGTTTTTCTGTCACTGTTGGAATTGGGGTCTCTCCTATGGCGAAGCGGTACCGGTCGGCCACTCTGCCTTTCTTCAGGACCAGAGACCTAGACTTGGCGGGCTTGAAGCTCATTCTCGCCTATGAGATGAGCCGCTCCAGCCCCTGAAGTAGCCATCTGCAGCCAGGAACAGAGGTTGCCGTCACCGTTAGGTCGTCCATAAATGCTCTTATGGGGGCTGCCGAGTGCCAGATCTTGACAAAGGGCCCCTACATTCCACCTCAGCTGACTTAACAATCATGTTCATCGCCAGGGAGAAGAGTGGCACTGATATAGTGCAGCCTGTTATAATACCCTTCTATAGGCGTTGCCAGGCAGATGTAAGTGATCCTGATGTTACTCTCAGCTGGAAGTTGTTATAATAGTCCAGGATGAGGTTGGTGATCGACACTGGGACATGATGTTTTGTCAGTGCTGTTTCAACGAGCTTGTGGGGAATGGATCCATAGGCATTTGTGAGGTCCAGCCAGAGCGTTGCCAAATCCCCTCTGCTCTCCCTTGCGTCGCGGATCAGCTGCGATACCACACCTGTGTGCTCTAGGCATCCCGAAACACCTGGGACTCCTCCCTTCTGAACTGACGTGTCTATGTAGCCATTCTTCAAGAGGAAGTCTGTGAGCCGTTGGGACACTATCTTGAAGAAGATCTTCCCTTCGACACATAGCAGTGAGATGATGCGAAACTGCTCGATGTTACTTGCCTCCTCTTCTTTTGGTATCCAGACTCCCTCTGCAGACCTCCACTGAGTGGCAACCTTTCCCCTACGCCAGATCACCTTCATGATCTTCCATAGTCGAACAAGGAGTTTGGGACACTGCTTGTAGACTCTATATGGGACTCCACTGGGCCCTGGGGTGGAGCTTGATCTTGCGGCCATCACTGCTTCTTTGACCTCTTTTAGGGTGGGCTCTGTGGTGTTGAACTGTACCGTGGGCTCTGGAGGCTTTACCAGAGCCTCACATGGGCCAAGATCTTGTTCTCTTGAGGGATCGCTAAATGTGATGTTGAGGTGCTGATTGATCTCCTCCACAGGACACTTCAGGTTGCCGCTTTTCTTCTGCCCCAGAAGTCGCTTTGTGAAGGTGAACGGATTGGTTATGAATGCCTTACGCTTCTTGGCTCTCTCCTTTCCGTTCTTTCTGTGCCATTCAGCTCTCCTGAGTGTGACTAGCTTTCTTCTCAGGATCTGTCTGAGCTCAGATAAGGCAACTCTCTCCTCCTCCTTTGCTGCCATGTACTGGCGTTTCAATATCTTCAGCTCCTGCCTCAGCTGACTGATCTTAAGTTCTCGCCGGTTGGGTCTCACTGGCTGTCTATTCCCAAGCCTCTCTGTCACCCCGAACCGTTCGGCTCCAATGGATGTTATGAGAGTGCACATAGCCTGCAGTTTGTGATCCACACTGCCCTTCGCTGTTGTTTCCATGATCTTGTCTATATCCGTGTCCAGCTGAAGCCACTCCTTGTTGTTGGCGGCAGGCCACTTGACCCGACATGAATTTGGATTTCCACTCTGCGGGAGTACTGGTGCAGCTCGGAGGTTCCGGGCACTGTGGGGATACTCCGGGCCTGGCTCCTCCTCCGTCTGATCAGGGTCTGTGACGAGCACCTTGTCTAACGTGCTGGTCACTACACCTGTGCGTTGCTTCACCTGACCTCCCTTCAGACAGGCCATCTTGGTCTGATGGATTTTAAGACCAGTCGGGTTTTTGCACACCTTGCCGCAGATGCAGACTGTGCTCGTTGTCGGTTGTACATTATCAAAGGTTGTTGCCAGTAGATCAGTCCGATTGGGATTCTCCCCCCCTCTCGGGAATCCCTGGGGGTATGGTTCAGAAGGGTTCCTAAAAAACAAAGTAAATCAAATTATTCTTTGTTCTAAGTTGATCTATATTTCTTTTTTTTTTTTGTATTCTTTATTGTTACAAGGATACATTGTTATAAAAGAGGTGTATTTATAACAAATTTATAGACAAATCATACTACAGTGGGCATGTAAAAATAATTTATCCCATTTTTGATAAATTTGGGGGGATAAATCATGTGGGGGGGTGCAAAATGTTTTCTTCTTCCTAGGGGGGGGGGCTTAACAGAAAATAATTGAGAATCACTGGGTTAACCTGATGCACACAACAGCAAAGCTCATGACCAAATATTCAGGAAAGCACCACAATGCACTTGACAGGCAGGTGTGTGGATGCTGATTAAAGCTCAAGTGACTGCGTTACCTAAAAAGACACCTGACATGTACAAAAACACCTAAATATGACTGACACCCAAAAATGAAGCAGCATCTGACTGCACTTTTAAAAAAAATAGGATTGTCAGAGAATAGTGCCACCGCCAACCTGCGCAGACACATCAGAACTGTCCATCCCACGGTGCAGTTGGAGAGATGACAAACTGATACTAACCCTGGTGTGTCTTTGTTTTAAGGCTACAATAAAATAAAAAGTTGAATTATAATATGAAACAAAAGTGGGTGGCACGGTGGATAGTGGTTAGCAAGTAGTTAGAATTACTTTCTGACCGGGAGACCGCAGTCAGTCCAGATTGGACGAAACAGCTCCAACACCACCACACTGAGCACGGGGGCCCCCCAGGGCTGCGTGCTCAGTCCACTGCTGTTCACTCTGCTGACTTATGACTGCACAGCAATGCACAGCTCAAACCACATCATTAAGTTCGCAGACGACACGACCGTGGTGGGTCTCATCAGCAAGAACGACCAGACAGTGTACAGAGAAGAAGTGCTATGGCTTACGGACTGGTGCAGAACCAACAACCTGTCTCTGAACTTAAGCAAGACCAAAGAGATGGTTGTTGACTTCAGGAGGACAATGCGTGATCACTCTCCACTGAACATCGAAGGCTCCGCTGTGAAGATCGTCAAGAACACCAAGTTCCTTGGAGTTCACCTGGCAGAGGATCTCACCTGGTCTAGCAACATCAGCACCATCGCCAAGAAGGCCCAGCAGCGTCTCTACTTCCTACGAAGGCTCAGGAAGGCACATCTCCCACCCCCCCATCCTCACCACATTCTACAGGGGAACCATCGAGAGCATACTGAGCAGCTGCATCACCTCCTGGTTCGGGAACTGCACCACATCGGACCGCAAGTCCCTGCAGCGGGTAGTGAAGATGGCTGAGAAAATCATCAGTGTCTCCATCACGGACATTTACACCAAACGTGTATCCGCAAGGCAACCAGCATTGTGGATGACTACACTCACCCCTCACACTCACTCTTTGAACTCCTGCCTTCTGGAAAAAGGTACCAGAGCATCCGCGCCAACACTTCCAGACTGCGAAACAATTTCTTTCCTCAGGCCATCAGACTCTTGAACAATTTGACCAAACATTAACATATCCGCTGCCAGCATGTTTGCACATACCTTTATGCTAATCTTGCACCTTTAGCACACTTTTGCACATTATAAAGAACTGCTACAATTACAAACTCTTTTTGAATTTTTAAAATCAAGGACATTTTTTCTTGGAAGATATGGCTCACATCACTAGGAGGCCACCACCACTGTTACCTCTCCACTCAATGTTATCTGTTTACAATAATCAAACTCAGGGTTTACTTCATACCATTACTTGAATGTTTATTGTTTACTGTACTGAGTATCGTCCTGTATTTATTATGATCCTTGTGTTTGCACATGTGCACTTTATGTTGTTTGTGTAGTAGCTGTTATGTGTAGCACCTTGTTCCTGGAGAATGCTGTCTTGTTCCACATATACTGTATTGTACTTTATATTGTGGAATGACAAATAAAATACTTGAATACTTGAGCACTTTTGTCTCTCAGCGCTGGGGATTCCAGGTTCGAACCTCAAGCTGGGTGGAGTTTCCATGTTCTCCCCATGTGTCTGCAAGTGTTTCCTCCTGGTTCTCTGGTTTCCTCCCACAGTCAAAAAACATGGATTTAGGGTAAATTGAAAGGTGTATTTGCCCAGCGCCCGGAACATTCTCCCCTAGATGGGCATCAGGAACCTAGTAGAGGATTAAGCAGAAGATAATGAATGAATGAATGAAACTAAAGAAAGAATGCCTGCTTAAATAGCAGTAAAAAAAAAAAAAAAAAAAATAGGCAATTATACAGATTCTCATAAAAGCACTAAATGCAAAAGCATTTGCAAAAACACACAAAGCATTCGTATTTTCCAAGTTAGTCTGAAATATGAAGCTACAGATTATAAAAAAATGAAGAGCTTTTTGGGAGCCAAAAGAGTCGCTTGCATTGATATAACATTCATTCATTCATTATCTCCCGCTTTATCCTCTATTAGGGTCGCGGTGGGGTTCCCCATGCCCATCCAGGGGAGAGTGTCTCGGGCGCTGGGCAGATACACCCAGGACAGGGCACCAATCCATCGCTGGGCACACACTCACTCACACAGACACACTCTATATGGGGCAATTTTTGAGAATTCAATTGACTTGATCCATGTTTTTTGGACTGTGGGAGGAAACTGGAGAACCCGGAGGAAACGGGGAGAACTTGGAAACTCCACCCAGATGGTGATTCGAAACGGGAATCCCTAGTGCTGAGAGGCGAACGTGCTAACCACTAAGCCACCGTGCCGCCCGATATAACGTCGATGGGGAAATAAAGAAGACGAACATGTCAGCTGCAGTTTAACCAATCACCACTCTGTTCCGTGTGCGAGAGGCACCTCCACCAATAGCGGGCTGTATGAGGTAATGACGTGGTACATATCGGGAAGCGAATGGCAGGAATTACAGTCACTGTGTATTAGGAAGTAAGAAGACCGAACGTACACGTTTCTGCGCTGCTTCTCTCAGCAGGTCTCTTGTTTAACATGGCTCAGTAAGTCTGATTATTAATACTACATTAGTACTTAGTTGTATCAGTATGTAATGATTAAACATAAATTCAAACTGCTGAAAACTAAAAACACCGGCTTTAGTAATCCGGGACAGATGGGTTCATTAATCCGACTAAAGTCTGTTGGAAATCTGTTAGTGTTATTTAACAGAATGAAAGTGTTTGAGATGAGATGCCTGTTCCAAACCCCTTTATTGTGCAGTATGTACAATAAAGGGGTTTGAACAACTGAAACGCGAACGTTTCAGTTGTCCGACGCTGGATACTTCGTGGGTTGAAAAATGCAGGTCCATATTCTTTATAGAAAGCCAATTTAAATCCCACTTCCTGTAATTCAAAGTATAATTAGTAATAAGGAGCGGTTTTAATCTATGTAACGTCATCCTGCAGGGACAACACATCAACACTTCTTGCACTGTATTAGTCTTCGATGTTGCATATAGTAATTTCTTTTGTGAAAAAGTTCAAATAAATCTGTGTCCCCTAAAGTACATATTGGCATACCTATTCAAATTTGAAATTGAATTTCATTATGTAAAACTGGCTTATTTCTCTAATGTGGTCACATATTTAAATATATATATATATATATATATATATATATATATATATATATATATATATATATATATATATGTATACATTATTTATATTAATTAAGTTTTATTATGACAAGTTTTCAATTGCTCAAAATTGCTACAGAAGTGAATTGTGTTTTAGCAACACCTCAGCTGAGATTTTGCTATCAGATTTGGAACAGAAAATGTAAATGGATGTATGTGAAACTGGACTTACAAATTACAAAACTTGCTTTGAAGTGTGCCTTTGACTTCTTATCATAAAAATGTAATGATGTGTAATGCACATGGAAAATGTAGTTTATGTAAGAGGCTTAGGTCCGGTAAATAGCAATAGCTTTATTGAACATTCCCTCACCAGGAAATGAACTGTGCTACAAAACCATCAGCTTTCAAGGAAACTCCTTTAACACAAACAATAAATTAAGTTCTATGTAGTAGTACAAGTTTACCTCTAAAAGAGTACCGTGACAGGGCTCAACATGAAACTGCCCATTCATTAAAAAAACACCATGGCTGCTTACACTTGACAAGCCCACAATCAAATATTGTGTGCCTTGTAAATCCTCATTCCTAGTGTTTAGTACATCTGTAGTGTTTTTCAGCATAAGTAAATAAGTTCATACCTTGTTGACTGGTGAGGCAGAAGTTTACATGAATGGACTATACTTGGTGGGCAAGAGACAGAACCGATAGAAGGCCGGGCTGCCAGACTTTTTTTTTTTTTTTTTTTTATAATTTTTTATTGTATATTTATTTACAAACTGGCCGCTCAAGGAGGATGAGCCTCCCAGGATGAGCTGCTTTTTATGAAATGATGAAAAAATAGGATTGCATGCTATTATCTAGCATGCTGGCTCTCCTGCTGGCTCTTTGAACTGCATCAGCCAGAATTCCTTTTTTGGTTTCATCATACTATGTTTTGTTGGTCTGTCTGGTGGGATGTTGAAATTTATTAGTAATCCAAAATAATTTTTAATTTCAGTTTAGAAGTAGATTTATAAAAGCTTCAATAAGCATTGCGCTGTCCATTGAGAAAACATAATGCCAAAATATCCACACAAAAGCTTTGCAAAGGAGTGAATTGCTAGGTTGCAGACCACAAAAAACACTTCTGTAGAAAAGAGACCTATAAGACGAAATAAAGTCTTATAGGTTAGAAAAACCTGCAGAAAGATTACGCATTTCCTTTATATTGATTTAGATTAGGATGAAATGAAAAATTGATTTGTTCAGCAACAATGATATCCTTTATTTGACGTTAAACTTGATGAGCCTTCATCTTAAATAATACAACCATCACTCCTGTCAAACATGGTGGTGGAAACATAATTCTTGGGGGGTGTTTTTATCCAATAGACCACGGGACCTAATCACAGTAAATGGCACTATGAAAAAAGAGCAATAAATAAAGATTCTCAACGTCTGGTAGTCTGCAGAGAAACTTGGCATCGGGCACCATTGGATATTTGAGCATAATAACGACCCAAAACACACACAAATGTGGTTATGAAACAGTTAGCAGACAAATACTTTAATGTATTTCAGTAGCATAGCCAGAGTCCTGACCTGAATTTAATTGAGAATCTGTGGAGGAAGCTAATGATCAGGGTGAAGGCAAGGAAGACCCTTCAGCCTGAAAGAGTTGGAGCTAATTGCTAAAATTGAATGGCCATTCATTTTTTTGCATGACACATTTTGTTTAAATGTAAACAAAAGCTGAGAAATATTATTTTTCCATAATGATGCCTTTTATATATTGACTTATTATCTTCAGAGAATAGCCTGTGGGAGGAAACCGGAGAACCTGGAGGAAACCCACGTGGACACATGGAGAACATGGAAACTTCACCCAGATTTAGATTTAAACCGGGAATCCCTAGCGTAGCCTGTGTCATTTCCAATTAAAATTATTTCCATGGGGAATGAATGATTTTGGGCTTCACTGCATGTACAGTTTAAATGGATTATGGAGACAAGGTGGTTTAATGATAGGTTGTGTTTTGTACTGGCCATTAGGAGGAAGCTATTTTGTCAGGCTTGGGATCTGTTGTTGTCAGAGAGCATCAGGGAACTAGAAGTTCTTAAATTTGTAAGTGAGGTAAGAAGTCGTAGAGCCTAGCGTGGCTGGGCATATTTGTTTAATAGGAATGAGTTTTTAGCAACTAAACTAATTTATAAATTCAACTATATACAATCATGTGTGTGCGGTAGCTCAGTGGTTAGGGCATTGGGCTAATCTGAAGGTTGGGGGTTCAAATCCCAGGTCCACTGAAGTTACCAATGTGGGTCCTTGAGCAAGACCCTTAAATGTCATTGCTCCAGGGATGTTGTGATTAACCCTGAGCTCACCTTGTAAGATGCATTGGATAACATTCATTCATTATCTTCCATTTTATCCTCTATTAGGGTCGCCTCTATATGGGTGGGGTTCCCCATGCCCATCCAGGGGAGAACGTTTCGGGCGATGGGCAGACACAGCCAGGACAGGGCGCCAACCTATTGCTGGGCACACACTCACTCACACACACACTCTATATTGGGGCAATTTGGAGAACTCATTTGACTTGATCCATGTTTTTGGACTGTGGGAGGAAACCGGAGAATCCGGAGGAAACCCAGGCGGACACGGGGAGAACATGGAAACTCCACCCAGATGGGGATTCGAACCGGGAATAAATGAACCAAACGTGCTAAACACTAAGCCACCGTGCCGCTTTGTATAACAGCGTCTGCTAAATGTATGTAACGTAAATGTGTGATAACCAAGAAGCAAACACATATTTTGATGTAATGTTAATTATTAAGGTTTTATGATAAACAAATGTTTATTATATTATTTTTGGAAAAACCTAATGCACGAATAACAATGAATGTTAGTGGCTTTATCAGCCAGTAATACTATTTCTGGCCTCCAAAGTTTGGATACACTTTAAAGTAGCTAGTATTTATCTATTTAGCAAAATCCCAGCTCACAATTTTTTAAATTATTCATTATTATGGTGGAAGTTCTTACCTTGTCTCCACAATGACAGCTATACAACCTTTGCCAATTGTTAATTGAATTGTTATTGGATTGCACCTACCTGGTGCACCCTGACTATTGAATCAATTTTTAAAGATTTGTTTTTTTGGTAGTAATTTTGACCCCTGTTCTCCTGAAATAACATTTTACATTTAGTAAAAAAAAAAAAGTCATTAAGCAAATGCTTTTATCCAAAGCGACTTACAAATGGAAACAACGAAAGTCAGTATTTAAGGAAAAACAGCTATGCTGTAGAATTCTCAAACCTGATCATTATCCTATTCTGTACCCCCATTTTTAATTTTTTACATCAGGTGTTTGTGAAAGAAATGTGTTTTCAGTTGTTTTTTAAAGATACTAAGTGACTCTGCCGTACAGACAGAGTTGGGAAGATCGTTTTTGCAGTGTTGAATGAAGGTCACTAGAGCGAAGTGAATTGGAGTGTATTTCAAAAACCAAAAATACAGCACACATGTTAAAAGTTAAAGTAAAAGATATAATTATAATCAAATGTTGCAAAGTGTACATGCACAATTTGAGACACCTGCACTTCATAAAATTCACACTTTTACTAGTTTATTCACACTGCACAATTGCAGTGCATTGAAGTATTAAAATTAATAGTGCATTGAAGTATTAAAATTAAGATGTAGAAACCGAATATTAAATATACAAAATATATTTACTACACTGACAGTCCCTTAGTCCACTTTGATAATGTCTCAGGCCGGATATGTTAATCGCTAGGGAGCGAACAAAATTATGAATAAATAAATACATTTTACCTTTCGAATGTTTGTGGTCTCTAAACATTTTTACAGACCACATCAAGAATTTAAGGATTTTATTTATTTATTTATTATTATTTATTTTTTTTTGTCGTCATTGAACAGACAGTGCTTCGTTATTGATCACCTGATCTAACCTATTGAAAAACACAAAATATCTTGTTCTGGTAGCTTTAATACAATAAACCTTTTCTGATTATACAGAGCAGATATTGCTTTGATTGGCTTGGCTGTCATGGGGCAGAATTTGATTCTTAACATGAATGACCATGGCTTTGTTGTAAGTAAAAAAATAGCTTCTTAACATTTAATTTATTAACGTATCAAATTACAAATTGTTATTTGACATAGTGGATAAGATTATTATTATTTTTTTTCAGGTTTGTGCTTATAACAGAACAGTGTCCAAAGTGCATGATTTCTTGCAAAATGAAGCTAAAGGCACTAATGTGATTGGTGCAGAATCTCTGCAGGACATGGTCTCTAAACTGAAATCCCCTCGTCGTATCATTCTCCTGGTTAAGGCTGGCCAGGCTGTTGATGACTTTATAGACAAACTGGTTAGTGTTTATAAGACAACAGTGTAATTGATTTTGTTATATTATCTGATTACATTATTGTGAAATTGCTTTCAATCTCCATCAACAGGTTCCTCTTCTTCAGGTTGGAGACATCATCATTGATGGGGGTAATTCAGAATACAGAGACACAACTGTAAGTTGTGAAAAATTGATCGATTTTGGTGCATAAAGTATTGTTTGTGCTTTTGTAATAAAAACATAAATCTGTATTTAGCGAAGGTGTAAAAGCTTAAAGGAAAAAGGCTTGTTGTTTGTGGGAAGTGGAGTTAGTGGAGGAGAGGAAGGGGCACGTTATGGGCCTTCACTGATGCCTGGTGGTAACAAAGAAGCATGGTGGGAATCTTTTTTTTTTTTTTTTTTGGTATTATAGCTCCTAAATCATACAGCATATATTCTAAACATGTTTTTTCATTTTGTACAGGCCACATATAAAAGACATTTTTCAGAGCATTGCTGCCAAAGTTGGTACAGGGGAACCATGTTGTGACTGGGTAAGTTCTAAAACCAAAATTAAGATCTACATTAAGGTCTACATTAAAAAAAAAGTTTTAAAAAATTAGTTAACAATTAATGATTACATTAATGTTTATCACATATTAAAAAAACTGTGTTTAAGGGCAGTACAGCAATATAGGAAGAATTATTTAATATATTCAGTACAGACAAATTATTAATTGCATTACACGTGTACAGTGACTGATAAAAAAAATTGTGACTGTCTTGTTTTTAGGCTCAGTTTCTCCTTTATTTCAGGAATATTTGATTAGTTGTTCTCTATAATATGAAAATCATTTCAATTTTGAAGTAAAATCTTTAAAATCTTTAAAGGGTATCAGGATTTAGTTATTAGAATTTGCTTCACAGGTCGGAGATGAGGGAGCAGGACACTTTGTCAAAATGGTCCATAATGGAATTGAGTATGGAGACATGCAACTTATCTGTGAGGCCTACCACCTGATGAAAAATGTGTTGCATATGGACCATGATGAAATGGCCAATGTAAGTCAAAAAACACTTTACTTGCTTTTATGACTGTTGCTTCAACTTGTAACTTGTATTTATACTATGTGATTTCCTCTTTTAAGGCTTTGTTCTTTTTAGCTTTACTGGTAATTTTGATTTTGTTCTTCCCCAGGCTTTTGATGAGTGGAATAAAACAGAATTAGATTCATTTCTCATTGAGATTACAGCCAACATCCTAAAATTCAGAGACATTGATGGCACTCACCTGCTACCTAAAATCAGAGACAGCGCTGGGCAGAAGGGAACAGGGAAATGGACTGCAATTTCTGCTTTAGAGTATGGCATACCTGTCACACTTATTGGTATGTTTCAAACATTTTTGTTTGTTTTGTGATATTACATTGGTTCATGGCTGCAAAGCTTGCCCTTTTAGGAATGAAAATGTAATTCAAATGTAAAGACATCCTGATTATAATATAATTGATATGCAAAGATGACAAATAAGACTGTTAAGTAACCAGAAAATGTAAACAGGTGTTAAATGATAGCAATATATTTATGCATATATTTGTATGGTAGTGCTTAGAAACCAACAGATAATAAATTGATTCAGTTCATTCATTCATTACTCAAAAGGCTTTCACAAATCACCAAGCATATAAAAGAAAATTCTTAACACCAAAATATGAAATGTTAAGTAAAATAAATTATCTTTAACACCTCTGATAAGGTGTTGAACACTAATAAAGCATGTACAAGGCCGCAAAGAAATCTTAATAAATATCCAAATAAATAAAAAAGTGAGTAAAAAAATTCTGGTTAGCATGCAAAACCATTATGTAGATGTTTGGGACGTACTTCTTTTGTGACATTTCACCAGAACAAGAATTTATTTAACAATATTTATAGTGCACATTTTATATGATGGTAGATATAATTGATTAAAATTAATATTAAGTATGCAACACTTTACAGTGACAAATTAATAATGAAATGACTTTTTTTTTTTTTTTTTTTAAAGTACTCTACAAATTTCTAAGATTTGCAATGTTGTGCACTTACAATGTGATGGTAGGTTAGTCCGTGTTGTGCTGGTATGAGTGGAATAGACCACACTGTCTCTCTACTAGGGTCAGATACACCCAGGACATAGTGCCAATATATCGCTGGGCATGGGCACACACAAACTATATGGGGCATTTTTTTTTACCTAGCTAATTAATGTACCTTGAATCCATCTTTTTGGTCTGTGGGAGGAATCAAGAGAACCCGGAAGAAACCCACTCGGACACGGGGAAAACATGGAAACTCCACCTAGATCGAGATTTGAATCTCGATACCATGTGATGAGAGGCAAACGTTCTAGCCATTAAGCCACCTTACTGCCCACACTTGCCATTTGCAGGTGTAGTGTGATTTTGGTGTATTGCTATTTCAGAGGCGCAGTGTGCAATAGCACAATTTTTTGTGTTGATGTAAAATAATCTAACTTTATTAACACTCTGCTATGGGTTTGTACACTGCTGGGGGTCCATGTGTGTGTAATAAGCATGGATGTGCATGGAAAAGCATGGAAAACATGACAGTTGATATTTGTATTTTAGTGAAAGTTCACAGTAAAAAAAAAAACAAGTATGACGTGTTTAGCCTCTTTAAGTACATGACTGCCTCTTTAAGTACATGACAGCACATCTTAAGTTTGTAAGGTTTAACTAAACAAACCACAAGGCATCTGGAACAATGTCTTTTGGACAGGCAAGACAAGACAAGTGAAAATGTTTGCCCATAATGAACTGGTCCATGTTAAGATAAACACCGCATATCAACAAAGTACATTATACCAACAGCCCTTGTTGGATGGGTGATGGATTATAGCTTGTTTTGCAACAGTACCTGGGCAAATTCCTAGGCAGTTGTTGAGTCAACCATGAATTTCTCTGTGTCATGTAGTAGCTTTGGTGAAACTAGGCCATGCGACATTACATTTTTAAATCAGAATGTGTGTGTGTGTGTGTGTGTGTGTGTGTATATATATATATATATATATATATATATATATATATATATATATATATACATATATATATTTTTTTTTTTTTTTTTTTTTTTTTGCAATGGCCCAGTCAAAGTTAATATAATTAAAATGCAGTTGTGGAGTTGTGAATAAATCCACAAATAGTAATGAACTGAAGTCATTTGTAAATAATATGATGCCAGAATTAATTTAGAAAAATGTGAAAGTCTTATAACCATAAAGAAGAAAGATGGCTGCTGATAAAGATGTTTTTTTTAAGCTTTAATAAAATGGTCTATGGTTGTTTATCTGAAGTTCTATTTGCCTAATTTGATCTAAGAACTAGATGTTTTTTTTTTTATTATGGCCACATTTGTAAAACCACATTTTTGAGGAAGTGCTTTCAGAGGAAGTACAGTTCCATTTAAGTGGCAGTTAAATGTATTAACAGATTAAAACTATATTGAGGAACAGTACAGGAGCTTGTTTTTTACCAAGAGCGATCACACTGTGCTACACCTCATCACTGTACTATGAAATTACTGTTTGCTGATTTACATACAGTATCGGATATCAAATATAACCTTATTTGATCATGTCTTACCGTGTTTAGTTTGGAAATAAACCTATTAACAAGAGTTAACCAATGCAACTACAAACATCCTGTCTGTAAGTTATGAGTTCTGGTTGACTAAATGGTTTGAAACATTTATATGCACTGAAGCATGTAGCACGGAACGTTTGCAGTCCCCCAAATTCTATGGTCTTTTGTTACTGTCATATGTTTCATATTCTGTACCGATATGCTGATTTTTTTTTTTTTTCTTTTTCTTTTTTTTTTTTAAAGCAGTAACTCCTTTAAATCGTTATAAACAAAGTTAACACCCCCCCCCCGTGTTAATTGTGTCATATGTTACTTATTGTAATTAAATTACATAAATTAGCCAGGTCAATTTATGTAATTGTTAATCAATTGATCTAAACAAAAAATGCTTATCATTTAAGCCAGAAGAGCAAATAAAAAAATAAATTGTATTTCAATTTAAATCATATAAACTTTTTTTTTTCTCAGTTATTATACAGTGATCTGACGACCATGAACAAAATGTCAAAAATAAATGGTTATTTATTTATTTATTTATTTATTTATTTATTGTATTCCACCACACTTAAATGTTTCAACAAGTTAGCCTTGTGTTTTCTGCAAAGTCATGCTAACACATCTTCAGTACTCGTTCAGTAAAATCCATACGATTTGTTTATGTAGCAAATACACAATGTTTGAGCTCTAGCTGTTGTTTGACTCACACTGATGTGTGTTAACAATATTTTGTAATCTGTCTTTGGAGAAAGAGTATTTCGTATTGCATTGCTACATAAAGCATCTAGTGTCAATCCTTTTCACAAGTAATATTCAAATGGTTTGTTTCTTATATATATATGTATATATGTGTATGTGTGTGTGTGTATATATATATATATATATATATATATATATATATATATATATATATATATATATATATATATATATATATATATATATATATATATATATATATATATATATATATATATATATATATATAATATATATATATATATATATATATATATATATTAGCTAGATTAGCTATATATATATATATATTATTTTTTTTTTTTTTTTTTTTTTTTTTTTTTTTTTTTTTTTACATTTTAAATATTTACAAAGGTAACAACATTGTAGCTTGGCCTTGTTATTTCTGCCAAGTCATGCTGACACAACTTTAGTCCTTGAAATCCTTATGGTTTGTTAATATGGCAAACACATTTCACAAAGAACTAGTTGATTAATCAGTGTTACTTTGATATGTGTTGACAGTTCAGTATTTTGAACCAGTATGTTAGATTTTAAAGTAAGCTGTACTCTTCCAGTGAAAACTATTTTCTGGTGTGTAAAATTGTCATTTTTAGTAGCGGTCCTCACTAGGCTTGGACAATATAATTTAATGTTTTAATAGTATACAGACATATTTTCCAATGATATTCTTTCCTTTTCTTGATAATTACAAATTTTTGTTCCAATTGCATGATATAGACTCTTTCTATCAGCACCCTTTGATTTACAAGTAACCTTTTGTGAACTAAGTCACAGAAACAAAAATATTTTTATCCTAAGGTTCATCATGTAATGCTTTGTGTGCATATTGTTGGTTTTATATTTAAATCATTTACAGTCCTTTATTATAGCAATATGTTTTTAATATATATATATATATATATATATATATATATATATATATATATATATATATATATATATATATATATATATATATATATATATATATTATTATTCTTTAGTACACATGTTAAAATTTCTGCATGTTTAAGGACCAAGGTGAAACTTTAAAGACTTTTACTGGTTTGATTTACTATGGTGTTTTATTAACGACTTTATATACAGTAGAGCTGCAATTATCCACCTGTATGTTCACAGACATCCGTGACACTGCTCTATTGTTTCATCTATCCAGGAGAAGCTGTGTTTGCCAGATGTCTTTCTGCACTGAAAGATGAGAGGGTGCAGGCAAGTAAGAACCTCAGTGGGCCTCAGGAGACTGAATTTTCCGGTGACAAGAAGGTTTTTCTTGAAGATATAAGAAAGGTCAGTAATGAACTTGCGGGTATGTTGGGCAAAAGTTCAGGTAATTAATAAATATTAATAATAATATCTTTCTTTTCTAATACCTTTCTGCTTATTGTTTCTTTTTATTTTACTTAAGACCTGTTTTAAAAATAAGTATAGCAATGTCAGAATTGGTACTAAAGCATATGTAAAAAATACAAATCCCATTAACCCCAGTAATTTAAATGCATATGTGAAAATATTCTAACTATTAAAAGTAATTTTTAACATTAGACATTAGCATGTATTTAGACCTATTCCTATTTGTATTGCACAGTGTAACAATATACTGTAAAAATATACCTTTGGACAAGGTTCTGCCTCGCCTCCTGAGTGGATTCTATTTATTCACACCATTGCCACACCTGAAATTAAGAACAGTTTAGTACTCTATTTTATCTTTTTGCTGGAACATTCAAAATGGCTGCATTTTATTAAGAATATTTTAACAGTTGCATTGAGGTGTCATGAGGCACTGAATATGCTGCAAACTAAAAGAGTAAAAAGAAGCCATGGCAAGCCCATTTGCTGATCATCTACATCTTTAGGACCACACATTCAATCTGGCAAATGGCTCATTAACAGACATACAATCTTTTTTTTTTTTTTTTTAAACCATCTAAGTTTGACAAAGTTAGGGCAATAACTATCTGGTATTTTTTTCTTCAGAGTTTAACTTTGTGTCAAACATTTCTATATGTTCAAACTTTATCATAACTTGCTATAAAAAGGTATTGTGTTTTTTATGGTTGATGTAAAAATTTGCAAGCTGTCAACTGGCACGAGCTATGGGTTATGCACTGCCGCATGTCCACGTGTGTGTAACAGGTAGGGGTGAATACACCGATTTTCTGCCAAGAAAGCTGACTGCCAGTCTTAGTGGCACAGCCAGAAATTCATGAACACATCTCATTTTGTGACCACCACATCAACATAGATTTATTCAAAAGCATTGCTATTTAAATGGTGCATGTCACCATTTCTTTCAGAATTCCCACATTAGAGATGATTTTGAAGCATGTCTGTGCAACACTACAAATTAAGATGCACAGTGACACTGCTTTTGAATACCTCATTGCATAGGACAAATACAAAGTAATATCCCCATGCTTCCTAGTCTAATGACCAGAATGACTCTGCTATTTCCTTTAAATAGGGTCTTTTAAAATGAGAGGGAGTGTAAATGTTATTTTTTTTATTTATTTATTTATTTTTGGAGAAGCCAAACTGGCATTTCCAACAAGCTGTAAATGACTTACAGATTTCTTCACCATATTTTTACCATCCCATAACATTTTTTTGGAATCATTTAATTCACCACCAACATAAATTCACCAAATTTTGATGTCTACCTATATTTGGTATGTCCCTACTTGTTTGTGGGGTACTTGTTTAATTCACTCTTCATATCTATGGCTGATGTTTTTTGATTAATCACCTTGCAACGTTGCCGAAATATAAAAATAAAATTAATCTTGTGGTTCAGTTTTGGTGAATATCCTATTTTTAAATTAATACACACCTTTATTTACTCTACAGGCCCTTTATGCTTCCAAGATCATTTCATATGCCCAGGGTTTTATGCTTTTGCGGCAGGCAGCTACAGAATTTGGCTGGACTTTGAACTATGGAGGAATTGCTCTAATGTGGAGAGGTGGCTGCATTATTCGAAGGTAAACATTGGATTTTACTTGGTTTATTGGTAAATATTTTGCAATATATTTAAAGGTAAAGCATGCCTACAACTGTACAGTATGTAAATGTATGTACAGTATTATTTCTTCTGCTATTATTATCTGTTTGCTAAAAAAATGGTTGTTATATTTGATTTGATTTAGAAGCTAATTTAGAGGCTTCACTCCTTAAACAAATGCGATGAATCGATTTATGCTTTCATATCATGAATTAATAACAATTAATAACTTCCATCCATCCATTATCTTCCACTTTATCCTCTACTAGGGTCAGCGGGCCCCCTTGCCCCTCCAGGGGATAACGTTTCAGGCTCTGGGCAGATACACCCAGGACAGGGTGCCAATCTATCGCTGGGCACACACTCACTCACACAGACACATTCTATTTGGGGTAATTTGAAGAACTCAATTGACCTTGATCCATGTTTTTTTGGACTGTGGGAAGAAACCGGAGAACGCGGAGGAAACCCACGCGGACATGGGGAGAACATGGAAAAAACACCCAGATTCAATTAGTAACTTAATAAGAAAAAAATAATGCAGTGCTAAATTCATCCTCTTATGGAAAGTTAAGGAGCCTTGTAAGAAAACATTCTCAACTTATTTCTAGTGATAAAGAAGTGTTCACTTGAATACCGTGTAGTATAAATTAATAATGAATTAATCATTATTAAGTACTTTGTTATTAAGATAATTTTAATAATCTGGTAATTTAAAACTGGACTAAGAATATATTTTTTTAAGTGAGAGTTGCATCTAATGCAATGCTTCTCAAATAGTGGGGCGCGCTCCCCCTGGGGGGGCGCATAACAAGATATCACAGAGCAAGTCATATTAAGTGTACTGAACAAACCCTCAAGAGACAACATGAACAAATATTTAACAGGGATGAGGAGAGAGACGAAGATAACAAGAGCAACAAAAGTCAACCGAAAGCTAAATGTGGAAGTGTATGTAGCGATTGGCTTCACTGTTACTGTAACTTCACTGTAACTGAGGTGGGAGACGAAGAAAGACCGATGTGTCTTAAAATGTTGGCAGCAGACAGCGTGAAGCCAAATAAATGAAGGCGTCTCTTAAAGACATTACAACCCAATCACGCTGATAACCGCTTGAGTTTTTTAATCGTAAACGTGACGCGTATAACCAGCAATCATAACGCTTTATGAAAGCTACTTCAGAAAAGCTGTGCGCTGCAAAATTGGCGCATTGGAGACATCAGTTCTGACTTCCTCAAAAAAAAAAAACAGCGCAAATTGTTGTATTCATTTTTGTTTTGTAGGTTAAAGTGTTAAATTGTGCTCCTGAATGAATGTCGCTGATAAATTTTTCAGTATCAAATGCCAACAAAAATGTTTCACATTTAAATAAGGATTTTATTCGTTTCTGATACAAACTAAAAAACAAAGTAAATCAAATTATTTTTGATGTAAGTTGATCTATATTTCTTTCTTTTTTGTTTTCTTTATTGTCAATAAGGATACATTGTTATAAAGGAGGTGTACTTATAACAATTTTATAGACAAATCATACTACAGTGGGCGTGTTAATTTATCCCATTTTTGATAAATTTGGGGGGGATAAATCATGTGGGGGGGGGGTGAGTGTTGGGGGGCGCAAAATGTTTTCTTCCTAGGGGGGGCTTAACAGAAAATAATTGAGAATCACTGATCTAATGTTATCAACAAGACATTCAGGTTTCACTTTTTTAATTAAAATTAAAAAATATATATATATTCTAAATAATTTAACAAATTAGGGGATGGCGGGTGGGTGTCTCTGATCTGGTCTGCTCTCCTGTCCCTGCTCTCCGTCCACAATTTACCCACTGCTTGTTCTACTCTCAAGAGACCCTTATAAAAGCATCCTCTTATGATCCTATGTCTTTGTTACTGCTATAACAATATTATATTTTCATGTTTTCCACTTTAAATGAGTCAATCTTTTGAAACTTTAGACTTAAATATTCATTCATTCATTATCTCCTGCTTTTATCCTCTATTAGGGTTGCGGTGGGGTTCCCCATGCCCATTCAGGTGAGAACGTCTCGGGCGCTGGGCAGATAGACTCAGGACAGGGCGCCAATCCATTGCTGGGCACACACTCACTCACACAAACACACTCTATATGGGGCAATTTTGAGAATTCAATTGACTTGATCCATGTTTTTGGACTGTGGGAGGAAACCGGAGAACCCGGAGGAAACCCACGCAGACACGTTGAGAACATGGAAACTCCACCCAGATGGGGATTCGAACCGGGAATCCCTAGTGCTGAGAGGCGAACGTACTAACCACTAAGCCACCGTGCTGCCGACTTAAATATTCTTTTTAAAATTCAGTCAAATTTGTTTACATTTTTAACACTTTTATATACCAGTATGCTTGCATAGTACCCCCTTTTTTTATTAAAGAAATGACAAACATAGCCGTAATTTCATCTTGAACTACTTTTTTATTGTGTTCAGGTAATCGAAAGGTCTACATTTAGGATGAGATGATACAATTTTTTTTGCGATTAATCAGAATTAAAAACATTACAATTAATTAATTATAAGTGTGTTTCAACATCGTCACGAAGACATGCATGAGCAAAATTCTTATTATGCCGGTAGCTTTGTCTAAAACTAGACAAAGAGGCGTAACTTGCACGGAACAAAAATTATTTTATTTTACACTTCCAGCACTCTTGACTGTTTACTTTGACCATACAGTCAAAGTAAATAGACAAGGGACACATTTATTGTTTTTACCATTAATATTTAATCATATAATTGTGATTATTTCTTGGACAATAATCGTACCATCAAAATCTGAAAGTTCTCATCACTGGCTTGAGATGGCTGAACCTGGGTGCTATTTTTTTTGTATTCACCTTAGACACTAGCTTCTTCCATTCTCTAGCCTTCTTCCTTCATTACAAACACTACTGTTACTCTTTACATAATTTGAGATGGATCAAGTCAAGTTTATTCTTCACATGCATAGTTATACACAGTGAAATGCTTGTACGACCCGAGGAAGTCGCGACGGCAGCCGAACACAGCAGCGCTATCATCAGAAATAGGCAGAAAAAGTGATACATCAGGAGAATAGGTGATAAAAAAACAACCCGCTCCCAAACTACGCTTTAATAAGCACAGGTTGGGGGCCCGAAAAAAACACCTTATTAGCACACAAGCAAATACAAACATAAAGACATGGATAAAAAGAAGCTGTAGGAGACATGTCCATAAGGGATCGGAAAGGAGGGGCAGTCCATAGGAGAGACCGGGCAGAGCAGTTCATCAGGAAACCATAGCAACAGTTCTTCTGGAGGAATTTCAGTAGGCAGCTCTCTCCAAGGTCTCCACCAAGGCCAAGGCTGATAAGGAAGCCAAAAAGCAGATAAAACTCTGTTTATTTTGATGACTGTTCGCAGCCATTTTAACAGCTCGAAACAGCTCGTGAATTCCTGATCTCCAACTCATCAAAATTCGTTTGCAGACCCGATAGCCTCTCCAAGATCGATTCCATGTGGCGATTTAAAGTCGCAGTCTGAGTCTCTATCGCTCTGCCCAGCCATGCTGCCCAAGGTTAAAATCACTCCAAATCAATTAATGAAGGAATTGTTTAAACAAAAAAGTACCCCAAAACTGCTTGGGTTTCTCACCAATTCAAACCACATATCTAACACTCCAAGTCAAGAAATAATATATTATGCCATGAATATAGACAGCAGGTTAACAATGGCTCCAAAAATTAACTAAATAGATGATGGGCTGTGGTTTCGGCAGTAAAGTAACGTTACAAAACAATGGTCAAATATTTATAGCTTGTAGTTTCTGCAGTCTGGAATATTTTTTTTAAAAAACAGCAATTTAGGGGACCATGGCAATGAAATCTAAAAGAGCATAAAATTTTAGACACAGAATTGCCTGTATGATGATGATGATAACTGACTGAAAAAAAAACTCTTCTAAACCTGCAGGCTCATAAAAAGAGTGTTCAGTGTGCATTAGTTGTGAAAACCTTATTAAAATCATCTGACCTTTAACCTTATTGCAAAACTTTGGCCATATATGAAAGAACTGGTTACTCTTTCATGAGGTTGTGTTGTGCAAATGTAGTAGTGCAGGGAAGAAGAGAGCCTCTGAAATTCACAAACAAATGAATAAAACATTTTACCACCCAAGCTCTTAAATGAAATTTAAGTATGACCAAAATATTTACCAGATTTGGACCACCCAGACGCAAAGCTAAGCCTTTAGAATTGTCCTGACAGGTACCTGACCTAAGGATTTTTTACATTTTATTTTTGTGGAAAGCCCTCAAACAAACTGTGTAAGCACGACAAATAAATTATGGAAATGCATGCCTTTTTGCAATAAAGGAGTGGCACAAAACTTTTGACACTTTTTTTGGACAAATAAAAATTAACAAATTTTGTACTGGCCAAATTGATGACTTTTGTGTAATGAAAGCTAAAAAAATGGTAAATGTGCATAATGATTTTTAAAAAATTTGTTTTATATTTGATTATCTGCAAAGTATTTTTGTAACTGTAAACTGAAGTGATTTTCCTTGTGTTGCAATGAGAAAGTAGCACTTTGGAGGAAGTGATTCTATTTCAGTTCCTGGTAAAGTCCTTGTTTGTTGAATAATAAGTGTTTTGTAATAATGGAGATAACTCTGCTGGCTGTATTAAATAGCTTCCTCTTGTCCTATTTCTATTCTGCCCGAAAGATATTAACACATTTGCAGATAGATATTTAAAGGTAAAATACCTTCCCCATTGGGTTTTAAAAATAGTTTTTATATTATTAAATGATGAAAATAAATAATTATAATTATAGATTAAATGAATTTAAATAATATAAAACCAGTTAAATGAGAAGGAAGTGAAATGTAAGAGAAACCCGGTTAATATCCTGACGAACACTGTAAGGGGCACATCCATCTATTATCTTCTGCTTTATCCTCTACTAGGGTCGCGGGGTGGTTCCACATGCCCATCCAGGGGAGAACGTCTCGGGTGCTGGGCAGACACACCCAAGACAGGGCACCAATCTATCGCTGGGCATACACTCACTCACACAAATACACTCTATATGGGGGAATTTGGAGAATTCAATTGACCTTGATCCATGTTTTTGGACTGTGGGAGGAAACCAGAGAACCCAGAAGAAACCCACCTGGACACAGGGAGAACATGGAAACTCCACCGAACCGGGAATCCCTAGCACTTGCTAACGTGCTAACCACTAAGCCACCGTGCCGCCATAAGGGGCACATATATTCCTAAAATGCACTTCAGCAGACATATCTTTACAATAAATTAGGTGTAGATGATTTATTAAGCCATAATTCTGGACATGTGAATGTGTGGATACATGTATAAGCTAAAAAGGTTTTTTCAGTTAGATTTCATTTTATAATGATCCACAAATGTGTGGAGAGATTTGTCTATATAGACAAATTTTCTTATACAATTGTTAATCCTCTCAGCAAAATTGCAGTCAGGTTTTTAAATTGTTTCCCAGATTATTTATGATCAACGGGTGGTACTATATGTTACTGAGCCCTTTTGAATAATGATGAGAAGCCTAATTATTCTTTTGTATATTTATTATATAACCTGAGAGAGAACATATTATAAACACAACCTATTAATTAAACATGGAATATACTACTACTAATAATACTAATACTACTACTGGCCAAAATTCTTAAAATACACTTGTATTTTTATTAATATTGACACACTTTATTGTCTCTTTTAATGTAACTTTTAATGTCATGGAATGATTGTGACAAAATGGAAATAATTGAGCAATTCTTATTACAATAGAAATCAGATACTGTTCAGACAGTTTCTTCACTTGTACGTTGCTTTGCTTTTACTCTTCTGTCCAGTGTACCCAAAAAACAGCTTGGTGGTGTTTACGTATAGCGAGTGTGCAGACCATTTTATTAAAGTCTGCTTCCTGGTTCTTGTGTTTTGGGGTAGCTCTGACATAACCTAGAAGTATGTTTTGGGTCATTGTCTTGCTGAAATATGAACCCGTCATCAACTAGGCATATACCAGAGGGCGTTGCATGGAGCATAAAAATGCTGTGGTAGTCATTTTTGCTTAATGTGGAAGATGCCAACTCCTGGATTTTGTAAAGCAGTCCAATACCATCATGTTCCTCTGTTGTTTTACAGTTGATGTCACATACTGATGAACCATCCTTTCCTTTACACCACAGCATACAAAAAGAACCTTGTGAGATGTACCAATTATTAAAATGTTTTTATTTGTTATTCTATTTTAACTTTGTCCCTTTGTACCCTTTCAAGTCAAGTAATTAACTGGATTTGAACAGTTTATATGTCGATAATAACTGGACAGATTAATGTGTTCTAAAATGTTTGGCCTGTAGTGTGTTTGTTGACGTCAAGGTCAGCAACAATATATGGGAACCGTTCTAAAATTAAATATCCTAATAAACATTTTGTAAGTTAAAAGGGAAGTAAATAAAGTTGTCAAAGTAAATTTCACTGCCTTTACACCTGCATGATGAATATGCATGCAAAGAAAGTGTTTGCTTTTTGTCAAAATGTCAGAATTCAGTACAACACTGGGAATTGTAACTCATGGTTCTAACTGATGTTTGAGTTGGCGTAAAGTTTGCCGAATAAGAATTATTCATGCTCCACAGATGATTTCCACATAAACATTTTCAGACGATAAAATAATAAACACTAGATTAATTTTAAAACATAAAACATCTCAACCAAGCACAACCAGCATTAGATTATCTGCAATGTTTTAGAGTGGTAATAAATTGCCGACCAATTAATGGAAAGTTAAGGATCTTCACTGACAGCTAGCTGATACTAATGAAGAATTTTATTGTCATTCTGACCATATACATTTGTGTGTACAGCCAAATGAAACAATATCTGTCCTGACTGAGGTGCTAGATAGGTAAAAATGTACATAGTACAGCAAATTGCATGTATGCAAGCGCATGTGAAAAATGCAAGATGAGATTTAGTCAATGTTCACAAACATTTAAAAGTGTACACAATTTGAATTAATTTAAAATCCAGAATCATATTCTCCATCATTGTTGATTAATGACTGCCTGAAACTGTTGGATAATTGTATAAATTGTGAGTAACTGTGTATATTTTGCTCTCTAAACGGTAGGTTAACTTATTATTCAGGTAGTTTAAAATCACGCATTTTTATGTGTTTCCAGTGTCTTTCTGGGAAAGATAAAGGAAGCTTTTGACCGTGACCCAGCTCTGCAGAACCTTCTTCTTGACAAATTCTTTGGTAATGCTGTTCATGACTGCCAGGTAGGTCTTTAGCAATTATTATTTTTATTTATTTATAATATCCAAATCACACAGTATAAAACAATGTATCATAATCTTCTTTGCATTATATAATTTGCATTATAATTTATAGTATAGGACTAGAAAAAGTAGGGGTGGAAGGCAGATAATGACACTGGCCATCACAGTTATATGCACAATAACTGACGTACAAAGAATCATACCAAACATGGTCTACATGGGTTAAAATTATTTTACATTTACATTACATTTACATTTGGTCTTTTAGTACACGTTTTCATCCAAAGTGGCTTACAAGTATCCCAACTTGACTTGACTGAGAACACAGACTGAGCTACCACAACTATTTAACTGAAACCATGCATTAAAGCACATATAAGATATGTCCGGTGTGCCTACTAATTTTACTTACCTGTTCTCTTTTTTTTAAATACAAGCAAATGACTATATCAAGAAGAGTAAACATTTTTTTGTTTGCTTAATAATAGGCATCGTGGAGGCAAGTGGTAAGTACAGGAGTTCAGTTGGGCATTCCTATGCCATGTTTCACCACAGCACTGTCCTTCTATGATGGCTACAGACATTCCATGCTGCCTGCTAACCTGCTTCAGGTAAAGTTTCTCTATCATGCTCTACACCAGAAATGCACATTTCTCTAATATATATTTTTTCAATATTAATTAATCTAACTATGGTAATTGTCACCAAATTACCATTTAGTTAGATTTAAAATAAAGACTTTTTATATTAGTCTTATCCATCCATCCATTTTCCTCCGCTTTATCCTATATTAGGGTCGCGGGGGGTTCCCCATGCCCATCCAGGGGAGAACGTTTCGGGCGCTGGGCAGATACACCCAGGACAGGGTGCTAATCTATCGCTGGGCACACACTCACTCACACTATATTAGTTTTATATTAGAAATATTTTTAAACTCCAAATACAATTGGCATATTTAAGTATCAGTGACATATTGCCAAAAGTTTTTGCTCACCCATCCAAATTATCAGAATTACATGTAGGTCTGACAATCACTTACATGGCCACAGTTATATAAATTCAAGCACCTAGGCTTGCAGACTGTTTTTACAAACATATTTGAAAGAAAATGTCTCTCTCAGGAGCTCAGTGAATTCAAGCGTGTAACTAATAATACCTGTGTAACAAATCCAGTAGTAAAATTTCCTCGCACCTAAATATTCCACAGTCAACTGTCGGCTGTGACATAAGAAAATGTGATAAAAGAAAAGTGTTTGAGAATGAGAGCAACTTGGCCATGAAATGATAGGTCATGTAAACTGACGGAGCAGGGTCAGCGGATAGGTCAGCATAGTGCGAAGAGGTTGCCAACTTTCTGCAGCGTCAATCACTACAGAATTCCAAACTTCATGTGGCCTTCAGATTAGCTCAAGAACAGTGCTCAGAGCTAATGGAATGGGTTTCCATGGTCGAGCAGCTGCATCCAAGCCATACATCACCAAGTGCAATGCAAATCACTGGATGCAGGGGTGTAAAGCACGCAGATACTGGACTCTATAGCAGTGGAGACGTGTTCTCTGACGTTCTCGCTTCTCCATCTGACAATCTGATGGACAAGTCTGGGTTAGGTGTTTTCCAGGAGAACAGCATTTGTGAGACATGGGTGACAGAGTCTGGTGTGGTGACCATTGTTTTTGGAGTGGTGACAGTCCTGACCTTAACCCGATCTTTGGGATGAATTAGAGCGGAGACTAAGATTCAGGACTTCTCGTCCAACATCAGTGTGTGATCTCACAAAAGAGCTTCTGGAAGAAATGGTCAAAAACTCCAATATACAGACCTTGTGGACAGCCTTCCCAAAAGAGATGAAGCTGTTCTAGCTGCAAAGGGTGGACCGACGTCATATTTATCCCTATGGATTAGAAATGGGATGTCACTTAAATCAAGGCGAATGAATACTTTTGGAAATATAGTATATATAAGTAAACAGGTCTGAATGGGCAGTGGCAGATTTTTATTGATCACTAATTAGGTCAAATGTATAAAGTCTAACACATTTTTAGGTAAGCATCATGTGACCGGCTGCTGTAGTCAGTTTTAGCACCCCTAGAAATGGGCTGAGTTGAAGTTCAAGGTACAAACTACCCCTTTATGAAATGGGTGAGCACTTGTTGCATGGGCAGAATTTTCATATTATAAGACCATGAAAAGAAATAAATAATTGTGTGTACATTCAGTTGCTATGAATTTTAGAATGTTAAAATGATTTTGAAATGTAATTACAATAATATGATTAAATTCCAACAGAAATTTTGAATTATTAAACTAATTTACTATAAGACTTATGAAATTACGATGTGTATATTTAATCTAGCAAAACAATCAGTTGCATGATTTTAGGTCCTTGTGTTTAACATTAGCCACATTTGGATTTAGACTTGCTATTAGTAACTTTAATTAAATTTATTTGTATAACAATGTTATCTTTTACTCCCCAGGCTCAACGGGACTACTTTGGTGCACACACATATGAATTGCTTTTAAGCCCTGGTCACTTTATTCACACCAACTGGACAGGGCATGGTGGGAATGTGTCCTCAACATCTTACAATGCTTAACTGTAGAAAACACCAGTTGATATCCCATCGTTGCAACACATTTCTTCTACACTGTATTCAAATACATTTTTGAAAATTAGCTTCATTCAGAGAAATTTTAAGCTTTTTTCATGATTAATTATAAAGTAACTTTCATTTTTAATGGAAGTATTTAAAAATGTAGTGTTGAACCTCCTTTTATAATTGGACAATTGGGACAGTTTTTTGTGAGTTTACATATTAACACTAGTTTGAAGTTACTATGTTTAACTACACTAAATAAAGTACCCACTGTACTATTAATAAATGTAAAATAGATATATTGTTTTATTTGCAACTTGGGTCAAAATTGAAGATAAAAGTAAACAAAGTTTTCTGAAGATTCTGCTATAGAGGTCTGGACATCACCAATACTTTTATTTAACTATATTTTCTGAAAATTAGATTTGTGTTTGCTGGTGTGCACAGAATCACTGTTCATTAATCTGAGCCAATCTCAGCCCAGTTTAAGGTTTCAGTAGTTGGTGTGTAACAATATTTGTCTGGCTCTCTTCATTTCTCGCTCTGTTTTTGTGAGTTTACATATAAACACTAGTTTGCAGTTACTATGTTTAACTATACTAAATAAAGTACCAACTGTACTATTAATAAATAGTAAAATAGAGATATTGTTTTATTTGCAACTTGGGTCAAAATTGAAAATAATAGTAAACAAAGTTTTCTGAAGATCCTGCTATAGAAATCTGGACATCACCAATGTATTTTCTAGACATAACTATACTTTCTGAAAATTAGATTTGTGTTTGCTGGTGTGCACAGAATCGCTGTTCATTAATCTGAGCCAATATCAGCCCAGTTTAAGGTTTCAGTAGTTGGTGTGTAACAATTTTTGTCTGGCTCTCTTCATTTCTCGCTCTTGGTCTCATGGGCACACATTACAATCATTTAGCAGTTGCTTTTATTGATGGTATTCCAACGTGATAGTTGTGGTCAAAATGCAGGGTACCATTCAGCACCTCTGCATGAATGAGGGTTAAGGGCCTTGCTGAATAGCCCACATTGGTCACTTTGGTGGACTTGGGGTTCGAACCCTCAACCTTCAGATTGCTGGCTGTTCCCTTGACCATAACAAAATATAGTTAAGAAAATAAAATCATAGAAACAGATGGTCTACTGTCTGTATCTGTAGAACTACAAACCATAATTATTTAATAAATAAAAATAATATATTACTTTGTACAATGGACTAATACTGTCAGATTTGAAACTGTATATATGGAGGGAAAAAGAAAACAACAGAATGTTGTTGTTTTGTGTATGAGGACATGCACATAAATCCATGTGTTTGGACTGTGAAAGGAAACCTAAAAAAAATACACAGACAAGGAGAAAGCATGGAAACTCCACCCAGATCGGGATTTGTACTTGGATTCCCAGTACAAAGAGGTGGATGTGCTATCCACTACGCAACCGTGCCACCATACAAACATTTATTAAAATTAAACATTCACTCATTATCTTCCTCTTAATATGTGTTTCCAATATCCATCCAGGGAAGAACTTATCGGTCACTGGACAGATACACCCAGGACAGGGCACCAATCTGTCGCTGGGCACTCTTACTCATACAGATACAAACATAGGGGGAAATTAAAAGCAGCCAACAATCCAACAACCCAGTACCTTGAATCCAAGCACACAGAGAGAACATGGAAACTTCACCCAGGTTGGGATTTAAAATTGGAACCCCAGCACTGAGAGGTGGATGAGCTAACCCCTTCGTCACAGCGCCTCCCCAGATTGGATAAGCCTGCTGTGCTGTCAGGCAACAGAGTACTGCTGAAAATTGGGCTACTGTTGGGCCAAGGCACAGGAGAAGAAAGAGCAAGAAAAAATAGGAAAAGAGCAACTTAAAAGCAAGATGTGAGCGTAAGAATGTTTGATGTAGGCAGGATGATGGGTAAAGGAAGACATTTGATAGAGGAGAAGGGCTAACATGCTTTGTGTGCAAGAGACAACATGAAAGGTAATGCTGGTGGTGGGTTTAAACTGCAATACTATTTACCAACTTAAAGAAGAAAAGGGTGCGGGAGTTAAAAGAAGTGCATTTTATAGTACAAATTTTCAGTACAAATTTTAAAACTAAATTAAACCCAAGATAAATGTAAACATGCTAAAACACAAAGCTTTGCAATTTAAATTGATCAAATGAAAAAAATAGGTATTTTAGAATGATTTGTGTAAATGAATGTGTGTTATCCATTTAGTTGTGACCAATCCATGGATATTGTAAGTCAATGATTCTGATCCATATAATTTCATAGTAAATGTTTTTATGAAATAGGTTACCAAGTCGCTTTTTAGCGCTAGGGATTCCTGGGTCGAATCCCAATCTGGGTGGGGTTTCCATGTTCTCTCCATGTCTGCGTGGGTTTCCTCCAGGTTCTCCGGTTTCTTCCTACAGTCCAAAAACATGGATCAAGGTCAATTGAATTCTCAAAAATTTCCCCATATAGACTGTCTTTGTGTGAGTGAGTGTGTCTCCAGCAATAGATTGGCACCCTGTCTTGGGTGTATCTGCCCAGCGCCTGAACTGTTCTCCCCTGGATGGGCATGGGGTACCCCTTGTGACCCTAGTAGAGTTTAAAGCGGAATAATGGATGGATGGAAGGTCACCAAGTCTTTCCTTAACTAAAGTATATGAGTGATTCGATAGGTGGTAAATAGTATCTCCAATTTACCTTTCTTTGGGACTTTAGAAAACCCACATAGGCACAGAGACAACATGCGGAACTCCACAACTGGAAACCAGATGGTCTATGGAAATGCAATACAGACAGGGAGAACAGGGTCCTTTCTAAACAGAAAGGACCCTGAGGTAACAGCTTAATTAAGACTATGCGCCCTCCAAAAGAGCTGTCACTTGACCCTCCTGCTTTATTTAAGCCTGCCCAGGATCTTTCTTAAATGAGAGATCATCAGATCACCGTATTTGCTGCGCTCCAAGTATTATGTTTTGATTGCTGCCTTGTTAAATAAAGGTTCTGTGTTTTACTGCTACATGGCATTTATGTGTTTGCACTTCTAATCTTGACGTGGTACTAATCTCAACACCTCTGCACTGGTCAAGAAGTCCCAGCAGCGGCTTCACTTCCTGAGGATGCTCAGGAAAGAGCAACTACACACAAGCCTGCTGGTGACCTTCTACCGTTCCACCATCGAAAGCCTGCTGACGTATGCTGTGTCAGTGTGGCACTCCAGCTGCACAGAGGCTGACAGAAGAAGACTACAGAGATTGACAAACACAGCCGAAAAAATAATTGGCTGCTCCCTGCCTTCCCTAATCTCCATCGACCACTCCCGCTGTCTCAGCAGTGCCAGGAACATCCTAAAGGTCAATACTCACCCTAGCTTCCACCTTTTCAACCTGCTGCCTTCTGGCAGACGCTACAGGTCCATACGGGCCAAAACAAACAGACTCAGGGACAGCTTCTTTCCCAAAGCCATTACAATACTAAACGGGAACCTGCACTAATTGGCATATCATTTTACACATTACACATCTACAGTTGTGATCAAATTTATTCAACCCCCAATGCTGCGAAGGGTTTTATGGAATTCAGTGCACATTTGTAATTGTGTTCATAATGAAATCTTACAAGGACTTGTTAAAGAACTAAATGCAACTAAGATAGCATCAATTGTTTTTGTCATAAAGTATTAAATGGCCTTTTTGTGATTTCTTCATTGACACAATTATTCAACCCCTTTACAACTACCACTCATAAGAACAGAGGTTCATTCCAGTGTTTTCAATCAGGTATTGAAAACACCTGTGGATGTCAACGAGCAGCAATCAAGCATGATACGCACCAATTAGGCAGATTTAAAAGGACTGTGATACTCAGCTCCTTCTAGACATCTACTGGTGTGTTTACAAGCATGGTGAAGGCAAGAGAATGGTCCCAGAAGACAAGAGAAGAGGTTATTGCTCTTCACAAGAATGGCAATGGATGTAAAAAGATTGCGAAGTTGTTAAATATTCCAAGAGACACTATCGGAAGTATCATTCGCAAGTTCAAGTTAAAGGGCACAGTGGAAACGTTACCTGGTCGTGGCAGAAAGAAGATCCTGACCGTGACTGCTGTGCGCTACCTGAAGCGTAATGTGGAGAAAAATCCCCGCGTGACTGCTAAGGAACTGAAAAAAGACCTGTCAGATGTGGGCACTGAAGTTTCAGCTCAGACAATAAGGCGCGCACTGCATAACGAAGACCTCCATGCCAGAACTCCCAGGCACACCCCCTTGCTGACTCCAAAGAACAAGAAAAGTCGACTGCAGTATGCCAAAAGTCATGTGGACAAGCCACAAAGGTTTTGGGACAGTGTACTGTGGTCAGATGAAACTAAATTAGAACTGTTTGGGACAATGGACCAGCGCTATGTTTGGAGGAGGAAGAACCAGGCTTATGAACAAAAGAACACCTTGCCTACTGTGAAGCATGGCGGGGGGTCAATTATGCTTTGGGGCTGTTTTGCTTCTAATGGTACAGGAAAGCTTCAACGTGTGCAGGGTACCATGAATTCCCTTCAGTACCAGGAGATCTTGGAGGAAAATGTGATGGAGTCAGTCACAAACCTGCGGCTTGGGAGACGTTGGACCATCCAACAGGACAATGATCCGAAGCACACATCCAAGTCCACTAGAGCATGGTTGAACATGAAAGGCTGGAACATTCTAGAGTGGCCATCGCAATCACCAGACTTAAATCCAATTGAGAACCTCTGGTGGGACCTAAAGAAGGCAGTTGCAGTGCGCAAGCCTAAGAATGTGACTGAACTGGAGGCTTTTGCCCATGAAGAATGGGCTAAGATACCCATAGTTCGCTGCAAGACACTTGTGTCAAGCTATACTTCACGCTTGAAAGCTGTCATAACTGGAAAAGGATGTTGTACTAAGTACTGAAAAATAATGTCACTAGGGGGTTGAATAAAACTGATAATGATGTGAGCACAGTAAAGACATTTGTGGTTATTCCATCATAAATATTATGTTATATTTGTCTAATTTATAAGTGCCTCTTTGATATAATTGTAAATAAGATGACTGAAATGATCCAAATCAATGTCAAACTGGCCAAAACACTTTATTTCAGTGGGGGTTGAATAAATTTGATCACAACTGTATTTGCACAGTACATTTTTGCACATGTCTTTTCTATTGTTTTTTCTATTTATATATAATGCCATGTGCACTTTAAGGAGGAGCTTAAATCTCATTATACGATGTATACTGTGTATGAGGGGTATAATGACAATAAAGGCTTTCTATTCTATTCTTTCTATTCTATTCTATAATCTTGACATTATTTAATATTCCTCTTGTTTTATTACAAAATCGTTTGTCAGATATACTATATATTTTTACCTGTGGAAATGAATCATGGTATGAACCTCAGAAGAAGTGTTGCTGATGCTTATTAGGCTGAAAAAGTTACAAAACCATTTTAATGCAAACCATTTAATACTTATTAGTTTGTAAACAACTAGTTAATTGTGTAGTAAATGGAGTTTATTGTTAAAAATGCACTGAGCACAACAAATGTTGCTAACAACAAACTGATCGTTGTAACTGGCAAGTCGTAGTCATAGTACGGACACGGGTAAAGCAGGAAAAAAATAAAAATAAAAATAAAAGTAACGGCACAGTGTACATGGACAAAATCAATGCAATACTTCACAATAGGATGAGCAAACAGACCAGAATGTCTAATAAACGGGTGTTTGGAATTTGGCAAGGCTCCTGGCAAAGCTGATCAGCTAGTAGATTGGTGATTGGCTGGTTAATATTCTTTAGGGTTAACTACCAAGCAGGGCATTGTATTCTGTAACATACAGAGTCTGGGGTGCTGAGTGTTACAGCTGGGCAGCCCTTAGTGATGATGGGCTTTTTCACTTGCTGTCACTTTGTGAATGTGAATTTCCCTATGGAGGGACCAATCTTATTTTTTTGATCAAGTAAGGCTTCTGGGTTCTTTATTTAAATTGCAGGTAAAATGTTTAATGTAACCCCAAAAATGTATCTTTTATATAGACATTATTCATTCATTCATTCATTCATTCATTCATTCATTATCTTCCGCTTTATCCTATATTAGGGTCACAGGGGGGTTCCCCATGCCCATCCAGGGGAGAATGTTGGAATGCCAATCCATCGTTGGGCACACACTCACTCACAAAGACGCACACATACACACTCTATATGGGGGAATTTGGAGAACTTAATTGACTTGATCCATGTTTTTGGACTGTGGGAGGAAACCGGAGAACCCAGAGGAAACCCACGGGGAGAACATGCAAACTCCACCCAGATTGGGATTCGAACCGGGAATCCCTATCCCTGAGATGCGAAAGTGCTAACCACTAAGCCAACGTGCCGCCTATATAGGCATTATATTATGTTAAAATATTATTTATATTGTGTCACAGGTTTTAATTTCTTTTTTTTGTAATTTTTTGTTCTTATATGAAATAAATCTTGTATGTAAAAATGACTTGGGCCACATATACAGCTATGCTGCATTCTAACTATTAATGAAGTTGTAATTACTATGTACTATTATCATAATTAGAGTATAATTAAACTTTTTATCAAGTTTTATTTATCTAGTGTTTTTTTTTTAAAACAGACATCTACTTTTGAATTTCAGTACCAAATAATAAAAATAAAAAATGACATCAGCTTTTTACAGCATATTTTAAAGCGTTGCGCTTAAAAGTCAGTACATAAAATTTGGAACCGAAAGAACAGTTTTGAGAAAACAAAACATTGCAATTAACTTATTTGGGATACTAATATTTAATAGCTATTATAATCATTATTGTAAATAATGAAATAATGGGTCTTTGTGGGTAAAAATCAAATCATTTCTGGCCTTGGCTAAGCGCTTAATGTGTACAAAATGGTCACAATCATAACACTTTAAAATTCACTTCTAATTAAACCCTAAAGATATATACTAGATTTTTACTAGAAAACTGTTAATATTTTAATATTGTAATACTTTTTTCATTGTAAAAGTAATAATCGAATGAGGGCGGCACGGTGGCTTAGTGGTTAGCACGTTCGCCTCTCAGCACTAGGGATTCCCGGTTCGAATCCCCATGTGGGTGGAGTTTCCATGTTCTCCCCGTGTCCGCGTGGGTTTCCAAAAACATGGATCTAGTCAATTGAGTTCTCCAAATTGCCCCATATAGAGTGTGTATGTGTGAGTGAGTGTGTGCCCTGTCCTGGGTGTATCTGCCCAGCGCCCGAAACATTCTCCCCTGGATGGGCATGGGGAACCCCCCGCGACCCTAATATAGAATAAAGCAGAAGATGAATGAATGAATGAATAATAGAATGAATTCGCTGAATAGCCTATGATAAACTATTTAAAATTTTTTATTTGTATTTTCTTTTGAAAATAAGTAACACATTACTCTCTATTCTGTAAAGTGTTAAAAATAACACTACTAATCAGACAACCTTCATTTATTACTTAACAGGTAAAGTTTCTGTCTGGTAAAGGTGCATCTTCAGATCATTTTATGTCCTTGTACCACATTTTGTAAATGTTAAAAGTAAAAAATATCTTCTTTCATGATGCATTAGATGGAGGTTAACCTGACCACAGCCAGTCTGGTGTTACTTTATACAGCTTTTAAATTAAGTTAAGTACATATATACATACTTAAGTCCTGTGCACTAACTAGTATGTTTTAATCACAGTATCATTTAAAATGATGATGATAAAATGATAAAATGATAAATGATACATCTATATGATTTCACAGTCTGATTTAATAGAATGGCTGCATTGGAAATAGTTATAGGGATAATGATAGTGGATCATGGGATCACTCAAAAAAAGATTCTCAGAGGACTTCATTTCTCTGGATGAGCTCAGCTGTTAAGTGGATAAATTAGGTTAAACCAGGGGCGTTTTTAGGGTTTAGAAACATCAGGGGCTTTAGCCCGGATCCTTTATTCCCCCTCTGTCCTCTTTAAAAATTGCCCTTTCATGAGTGTATTCATCCATTTTTCAAACTGTTGTTACATTCATTTTGTTTGATCATTCATCCATCCATCCATTATCTTCCGCTTTATCCTATATTAGGGTCGCGGGGGGGGTTCCCCATGCCCATCCAGGGGAGAATGTTTCGGGCGCTGGGCAGATACACCCTGGACAGGGCGCCAATCTATCACTGGGCACACACTCACTCACATATACACACTCTATATGGGGCAATTTGGAGAACTCAATTGACTTGATCCATGTTTTAGACAGTGGGAGGAAACCGGAGAACCCGGAGGAAACCCACACAGACACGGGGAGAACATGCAAACTCCACCCAGATGGTGATTCGAACCGGGAATCCCTAGCGCTGAGAGGCGAACATGCTAACCACTAAGCCTTGTTTGATCATTCATTAGTTATATTGGATACAAATATATAACATATGAAAAGTGTCTGTCAGTAGTGGATAGCACATTCAGTTCTAATAAATGATGGTTTTGGCTGAAGAAATACCATAACTTTGCGACATTTTGCGCCTTTTGACGGTTTCTGAAAGCTGAGAAGCTGCTCTTCACAGCCAACATACAGTTATTACGGTAACTTTACTCCCGCTGCTGGCGAAAAAAATCAGACACACACACACAGGTTCTTGGAAGCACAAACAGCTGATGGTGACTCCGTACGGTCCCGTTCTTTGAGGAGAGGTGGTCAGAGAAAGCTGCTCTCATTTGATCCGTGGCACTGACAAAACACTGACAAATACTGACAAAACACCCGGGACTATAGCCCCAAAAGCCCAGATCTAACGACGCCCCTGGGTTAAACCTTTTTAGATTTTAACATGTACACTTACCCTCACTAAAATATGTACCATTTTCAAGATAGCACATGCTTTATTGTTCTATAGCTAAAGTGCACAGCACTTAGTATGGCATGAGCACAACATAGTATTTCATCCACACCACTTAGTATGTCGTGCCCCTTTATTTTTGGCTATGCAGCTTGTTGGATCTTTTTGATTTTTGGAAAGGCAGAAAGAACACGCCAATGCAAGATGGCCATCTCAACTTGTTTTTTGAGAACAAAGAGAATTCTTTATGAACACTGTCAGGAAGTAACGCTGGCCAGCGGGTCTGCCTCATTCAGCTTCCAGGTGCTAAGTACTAAGTGAGTGAGAGAGAGACCCACCTATGGGTTAACCTGTGTATATATTGTTACGTCAAGTTCCCGCCCCTTAACTGCCTAAGCCAATCGCAGATTACCGCCCTAGGTTTTAAATCAGCCAATCCTAGCCCAGTATTTTGGTTAGAATCTAGCTTGACCCACCCCACTTCCTAGTGGCGGCACGTCATCCTATTCACGCATGCATATGTGTACATGTGACTGTGTACTGTATTGTGAATGTTTTACATTTGAACCAAATCGGAAATGTGGATCAATTGATTCCCTGAAGATTCGTAGAAAACATCCGTTTTTCCATACACGTAGCTGCGGAAGAACACTTTGGTTACTTCCATCTCATCGTAGACATATACACTTCATCTCATCAAATACAGCGGACTGTCTTTCAAAATAAGACATTATTTTCGTGTTTGATAGCTAACGTTGGCACAATAAAGTGCATGATTAAAGGCTAAAAAATTCAAATACGGTTATTTAATTAAATCAGACTGTGAAATCCAGTCGTGTTATCGCCACGTTTAACTCCAAGCTAATGCTTAACTGTTTTGGGGGTAAAAGGAAATTCTCAAGCAACAACCAACGGGGAGAACATGCAAATGATGTTCGGTCGAACTCAGCACTAGACAGCGTTCCGGAGTTACATTCCTAGAAAGATTCCAAAAAAGAAAAGTTTATTTATATTCATGTTCTTTATTTATCTGTAGATCTGTCAAACAGCCATAAATCGGAGAGAGCATGTTCCAGTTTAAACGCTATCGTTGTAACAGCACGTCATGTCTGTTTATTGTCAGATTATGTATCTCTTAATATCTCGTGCACACGATTTACTAACTCGTTTGGCGTTCCGACGCCCAGAATGGACTGTGATTCGCCGAATCTACCCGAGGCTTGGCGCCGTTTCAAGCAGCACGCGGAGCTCATGTTCTCAGGACCGTGTACATACTACGACATGTACACGAGGTATCTCACTCCCAAATCTAACCCAATATATGCCAGATACCGCTTCCACTACAAAATGCAAGGGGATAAAGAGACTTTTGAACACTTTATAACTGAACTGAAGTTACTGGTGAAGGACTGTGGCTACCCAAATAGTGATGAAATGGTCAGGGATCGCATAGTTATCGCCACCAACTTCCCGCGTGTGCGTGAGAAGTTGCTCAGCTACGGCGCGGATCTCACACTGGAGAAAGCTATAGACATAGCACGGTGTTATGAGCTAGCACAAGCGCAGCTTAAAGAAATGGTTGGAAACAAGGACATCAGTGGTGAGTCAGTACACGCCATAAGCAGCAAAGCTGAAAGCCCAGTGCAGCCAGCGCGGAATGCGGCAGATGTGGAGGACAGCACGGTGTTAAAGATCTATGTCCAGCCAAAGGTAAGCAATGCCTAAACTGCAAGAAACTGAACCACTTTGCTAAAGTGTGCAAGTCAAAGACTGCAACGCAGCACCACAGGAGAGCCATTAAAGCTGTGGTAGAAGCAAGTGATGAAGAACAAGCAGAGCTCTACATAGATGGGCTCATGAGCAAGAACGCTGGCAAGGGCACCAAACAAGCCTATGCAGAGATTGAAGTAGCTACACATAAAATTACATTTAAAATAGACACTGGCGCGCAAACCAATGCTATCCCTGAGAATGTGTTCCGGAGACTATTCAAAGACATTGCTCTACAGCCAGCTACCCAGAGGCTCACAGCCTATGGAGGGGAGCAGCTTAAAGTCAGGGGCACCTGTCAGCTGAGGTGCAGGTACAGAGACTAATCAGTGACATTGGAATTCCACATTGTTGACACTAAAGCACCACCCATAATTGGCATGAGGGCCAGTTTGGACCTAAACCTGATTAAAATGGTACTAGCAGTGTCCAGAGAGGATGAGGCTCAAAGCATACTGGAGGAGTATGCAGACGTCTTCCAGTGCATCGGAGAGTTCCCGGGTGAGTGTTGTCTCCGCATTGACCCGAAAGCCACGCTCGTAGCATACCCACCACGCCGAGTCCCAATCGCACTGCGAGACAGGCTTAAGCAAAAGCTTGACAAAATGGAAAAGTCCAACATCATATGCAAGGTAACAGAACCCACTAAATGGGTGAATGCATTAGTTGTAGGGGAGAAGCCAAACAGTGGCAAGCTGAGGGTATGTTTGGACCCCAGGGACCTTAACAAGGCAATCCAAAGGCCTCACTACCCCCTACCTACGCTAGAAGACGCCATAACAAAGCTTGCTGGAGCCAAGTACTTTAGTATCCTGGATGCCAGATCCGGCTATTGGGCTATAAAGCTCAGCACTGAGTCGTCCCTGCTGACAACATTCAACAAGCCGTTTGGCAGGTATAGATTCCTCAGGTTACCCTTCGGGCTCAACTCAGCCCAAGATGAGTTCCAAAGGCGTGATGATGAGACATATGAAGGTCTTAGCGTAGTAACAGCCATTGTAGATGACATTCTCGTCTTCGGAAAAACCAAACAGGAGCACAATGACAACCTCAGAGCCATGTTGCAACGCACAAGGGAGAGAGGGGTAAGGTTGAACCCAGACAAATGTCAGGTATGTGTGCCTGAAGTCAGCTATTTTGGTCACACGCAATCACATGAGGGCATCAAACCAGACCCCATGAAAGTAAAAACCATCCAAGAAATGCAACCACCAAAGAATAGAGCTGAGTTGGAGACCATCCTTGGGATAATCAACTACCTGGCCAGATTTGCACCACACCTCTCACAGGTAAATTCACCCCTGCAACAGCTTTTAAAACAAGACAATGAGTTTGCATGGGACCCACATCACGATGCAGCATTCAAGCAGATAAAGGATCTGATAACACGCCACCCTGTGCTGGCATATTTCGATCCTCAGAAAGAGTTGAGGCTCCAGGTACATGCCTCAAAATGTGGCCTTGGTGCAGTCATGCTCCAGGATGCGAGACCTGTGGCCTATGCCTCCAAATCGCTCAACAGCACAGAAGAAAATTATGCTCAAATAGAGAAAGAGCTATATGCTGTGTTGTTTGGGTGCAAGCGTTTTCACAAGTACATGTACGGCCGCAGAGTGATAGTAGAGTCGGACCACAAACCCCTAGAAGCAATACTCCGCAAACCCCTAGCTGCAGCGCCCCCAAGGCTCCAAAGGATGATACTGCAACTACAAAGGTATAACATCCACCTCATCCATTGCCCTGGGAAGGATATACCAGTGGCCGACACCCTGTCCCGTAAGTCACTAGAGCACCACGATAACAGCATAACAGAAGGCCTGGAGGCACAGGTACACACACTCATCAGCAGCGTCCCTGTAAGCAAAAACAAGCTGCAAGAAATCAAAGAAGCAACTGCTCAAGAAACACAGCTCACCAATCTCAGAAACATCACAAAGTCAGGATGGCCCGATACAAGAAAATTTCTTCTTATTGCCCACTCAGCATCCAGGAATACTGGAACCACCGAGATGAGATTGCTGAAATTGATGGCATACTATTCAAAGGTGAGAAAATCATAATACCTCATACCCTCAGAGCTGATATGATACACCGCATCCACACCGGGCACATGGGCATAGAGAAAAGCAAGAGCCGTGCCCGTGACATTCTCTTTTGGCCTGGCATGGGGAAGCAGATAGAAGCATCTGTGGCACAGTGTGACATATGCCAACACCAAAGAGCCACTCCTCTCACATGCCATACCTGAGAGACCATGGCAGGTTGTAGGGACTGACCTGTTTACATGAAAATCACAAGATTTTGTTGTCATTGTAGACTACTACAGCAGGTATTTTGAGAGAAACTCACCAGCTGCACATCATTGGCAGTCATCACAAAGCTTAAAGTGGCGTTCGCGCGCCACGGCATTCCAGAGACTGTGGTCAGCGATAATGGACCGTGCTATAGTTCCACCGAGTTCCGTCTTTTTGCAGAGACATGGGACTTCAAGCATGTCACCACAAGCCCGCATTACCCACAGAGAAATGGCCTCGCTGAAAGAACAGTCCAGATGGCCAAACATATCCTGGACAAGGCCAAAGCTGAGAACAAAGATCACTATCTGTGTCTACTAGAACACAGGAACACCCCAGTGGAGAACCTGAAGTCCCCTGCCCAGCTCCTGATGAGTCATAGACTCCGCTCCATACTCCCAATGACTGCAAAACAGCTGCAGCCACAAGTTGCACATCATAGAGCCGTACACGAGAGGAGAGAAGTTTGCCAACAGCGCCAGCAGTTATATTACAACAGATCTGCAAGGCCACTCTCCAACCTACCTGTGGGCACGTCTGTCCGTTTCCAACAGGAAGATGGATCCTGGAAACCAGCAACAGTAACACATCTGGCAGTTGACAGAACACAACAGTAACACTACAAGGTCCGGCCGCACCACCAGGCCAAGACAAGTCCTTGACTTGTAAGCATTGTAAAGGGTGTAGGCAGATCGCTGTCCTAAAAAACAAAAAAACAAAAAAAAACAAAAAAAAAAAACACAAATGTACAAATTGTTAAAATTTGGTGATGTTTTTGCCTGTTGTGAAACTGCCAGACACAAGTTCTTTAGTTAAAAGTTAAAACTAACATGTATGGTATTTGTTAAGAGAAGTAAGGTTACTTATCTGTTAAAGTTACATATATAGAAATTAAACTTGCCTAATTAGTGCTAGCAATACTACTGTGAAACATTGCTTATGTCCATACATTATTTACTAAGAATATATGAACAGACACAGGCAAGGAGTTTGTGAAAGTTAGCACATTTATTTTCTTTAGTGGGTTTGTATACGATTGTTCTCTTGTGAAACAAACAGTCCTGTTTTTCTTTTAAGAAGGGAGATGTAACATCCTGGCCATTCTGAGCCACCGTTAGTGCGTGACGTTGGAACTCACGCGAGACCCGGGAGCCCGGGAGTTAGTAAAATAAAGTAAAACACAGCAGACGTTAGTTAGTGTCCGTGGCTTCATTTTAGCTGCATTATATAGTGCCAGAGGGCAAAATATGACACGTATAACTTCATTTAGTCATTGATTTCCAATTAGATAAAAATGTTGAACTGGTAAATGATGTATATTCATTATCCAGTTTTATACTGATCTGTTAAGTTTATATGCTATTAATTCAAAAACATTAATCATTAGGGATTTTGATGTTCATTATGAAATCAAGACACAAGAACAACTTAAAACTTTAAAGATTGTCTTTGATTCCATGATCACTTAAAGTGCATAATCACGTGGTGCAGCACATCACTGTAAACATAAAGGTTAATTACAATTTTTTACAAATAAAAGTCTAACATATGTACAGCTTATAAACCTCTTTTCAGTCTGAAAATTCATATGAGTGTCATATACATGCTTTTACATTGAAGCAATTTTAAGTATCTACAGTTAACCTACCAGTGTGGCTTTTTTTGTAGGAGAAAATATGATATGAGGGAAATGCAGACAAAGAAAGGACCTTTGTTTACTCTGCCCAAGGAACCTAACTGAATCCAGAGACCTTTTGCTGAAAGTCAAGAGTACAAATAGCTGTCCGACACTGAGAAATCATCTAAAAGGCAAGGTAGTCAAACGCACATCCCACAGCAAAATGTTAAAACCAATAAAGTGGCAGACCACCAGAGTGGAGGGTATTTCATGATTTTTTTAAATACTATTTTTATATCAGGACTTAATAAAACACAATTCTTTACATAATTCATTATGAGGACCCATCAGAGTCATTTTAGGTGCCCGAATATCCAGTGAACAAAATGCACTCCTCAACCTCACTGTGGTGGTTATTCTGATTCCATAAGATTTAAGAAACGTCTCAAAGAACATCTCTGATAATGATCAGCTTTGATTATACTACAGGGTGGTTATCATCCTTCACTACTGACTTGTGTTGTTCTCTCATTTATAAGTTGTTTTGGATAAAAGTGTCTGCTAAATGACTAATTGTAAAATGTTTTATGATCAACTACCAAATTGTCCAAATAAAAAAAAAAAATTAATCTGTTAAAAGGAAAAAGGACAAATAAAAGTTAGAGTTAAATGACTTGGGAAAAAAAGTTAATGTTTATATTAAGTTTTTAAAAAGTTAAGCAAAATAAAGCTGTGCACAGGCCCTACACTCACTAATAGCTATCTTGGAGCGGTCTAAAAATAGATGTGCATCAAGAAGTGGAGAATCTGACAACAAGTCTACAGTCCAACAGCAATAAAGGGCAAGAAATCCACATGCAAAACTGCAACTGTATTCTTATTACAATTTCTAAATATTTTTTTGTTTATCACACACTCATCAACCATTTTATTAGGTAAACCACCTATTAGATTCTTTATAGAACACTCAGTTCCACTTACCACATACAGCACAGTCATTGGAAAAAGAAAGAAGCTCTTAAATTCTATTGTCCACATGCAAAACTGCAACTGTATTCTTATTACAATTTCTAAATATTTTTTTGTTTATCACACACTCATCAACCATTTTATTAGGTAAACCACCTATTAGATTCTTTATAGAACACTCAGTTCCACTTACCACATACAGCACAGTCATTGGAAAAAGAAAGAAGCTCTTAAATTCTATTGTTTTACGTAACAGATCATAATTTTAAAAAAATTGTTATTTTAGATGTTAAAATTATGTAAATGCACCCTCAGAAAAACACCACATGGCAAATAAAAATTTTAAACTTTTAAAATTAAAAAGTGTAATTTCAAAATAAAAATGATGTGTGAAAACACACCTTGCTAAATGCATATAGAGTTAAGAGGGTAAGTAGCCATCAGGAAATGTTATTCATATGCTTGTGATTAACAGACCATTAGCAAATTCCATCACCTCTATAAAAGTTTTGCCATTCTGGTAGTCTTCAGGATTCATTTGTGTTCCAAAATGAAAAGAGATCAGCAAAATCCTAGAAAAGCAAATGTTGCTGCCCATAAATATATAGTGTTAGAAGGCAATTTGTCAACAGTTCCAATAAACTGTTACATAAAATGCAAATTGCAGGTGAGAAAGCTTTTTCCTAGAGGGCTACTGTGAGATATCCTCATGTTCGGGATTAGGGATTTTGAAACACTAATACAACCCCTGGCAAAAAGTATGGAATCACCAGCCTTGGATGAGCACTCATTCAGACATTTCATTCTGTAGAACAAACTCAGATCAAAAACATGATACAATAATAAGGTCATTCCAAAGTCCTTCCAACTTGTTGGCTTTCAGAAACATTCAAAGAAATGAGAAAACATTGTGGAAGTCAGTGAATGTTACTTTTATTGACCAAGCACAGGGGAAAAATGGAATCATGGAAAACAAACAAAAGAACATTCAAAATACATCACTAGTATTTAGTTGCACCACGTTTGACTTTTATAACGGCTTGCAGTCTCTGGGGCATGGACTTGATAAGTGACAAACAGTATTCTTCATCAATTTGGTGCCAACTCTCTCTCAGTTGCCAGATCAGCTTTGCAGGTCGGAGCATTCTTGTGGACCATTTTTTTTTCAGTTTCCACCAGTTTTTCAATTGGGTTGAGATCTGGACTATTTGCAGGCTATGACATTGACTGAATGTGTCTTTCTCCAAGGAACGCCTTCAATGTTTTTGATTTCATCATCAAAACAGTTTGGACATCTGGTTGGACATCTGTTCAATTGAAGGGATGAGAAAACTATCAAAAATTTCAATGTAAACATGTGCATTGATAGAAGAATTAACCAGTCATCTCCCCAGTGCCTTTGCCTGACATACAGCCCCATATCAAGAACTGTGTAAATTAGTTGTTTTCTTCAGGCAGTCCTCTTCATAAATCTCATTTGAACAGCACCAAACAAAAGTTCCAGCATCATCACCTTGTCCAATGCAGATTCTTGATCATCACTGAAGATAACTTTCATCCAGTCCATGATGCCTCTCCTTAGCCCATTGCAGTCTTGTTCTTTTCTGTATGGTTGTCAATGACATAACTTTCCTGTATTGAAATCCCATTTCCTTTAGGCAATTTCGGTCACATATATTGGCTCCAGCTTCCTCCCAATTATGCTTCAACTGTTTAGTTGTACTTTTTCAGTTTTGATGACAAATGGCCTTAAGTTGTTTGTCTTGACGCTTTGAAGTCTTTCTTGGTCTACCAGTATGCTTGGGTTTCACAACCATTCCATGCTGTTTGTATTCGGTTCATATCTTGGACACAACTGACTGTAAACAGCCCACATCTTTAGCAGCCATGCGTGAAGAGTTACCTTCTTCAAGAAGTTTCACAATCCACTCTTGTTTCAAGAGACATTTCTCTTGTTGAAGCCATGGTTCTTGCCACTCCACTTCGTCCAGCATCCCTCCAAGGTGTCATGACTGCAGGTGTTTTTAACTCCAGACTAAGGTATCCATTTAAGGACAGGAAATTGACTGGGTGTATCCTTATATTCTACCTCCAGTTTGAGTGATTCCTTCCTTTTCTTTTTCTCAAAATTGAGTGATATAATTTTTTCCCATGCTTGCTCAATAACAGTAACATTTACTTTGATTCTGCATTGTTTTTTTTTTTTAATTTCTTTTAGTGTTTCTGAAAGCCAACTATGGAATGACCTCATTATTGCATCATGTTTTTGATCTGCATTTGTTCTACAGAATGTCTGAATGAGTGCTCATCCAAGACTGGTGATTCCATACTTTTTGCCAGGGATTAATATATAATATAATATATGTAAAAGTACATTAAAACCAAACAATTTATTTTAGTGTTTTTATGAATCACTGTATATAAAAATAAGAGCTAAAGTTAAATTTAATTTGAAACTGTCATTGATTGCATTTTACTATGCCATTCAGATCCACATTAGTAGAAAATGTGGTGCAGACAGTTGAGAAGCCCATTTGACTAGTTATTTTTCAGTCTTTGCTGCTTTAATTCATGCGGCCAAAATTCATACTACGCAAATCTCATGTGGCAGTGTTTTAAATTTTGTCTTTCTGTCAAAATAATTTAAATTACATTTGATAATTGACTGAAGGAAACCAAACTCCATTCTTAACTTCAATCTACCAAAAGAGATCACGTGCCTGGCAGGTAATTAGGGTTAGGTGCCTTGCCCAAAGACACTTCAGACATGGTACTTGCTGGGACTGGGAATCAAACCAGAGACCTTGAGGTTCACAAGGCTGGTGCAGCCCTAACTGTTTTCTGCTGAGATTTCTGCTCTATTGGTCATTTTACCTAAATAAATACACATAGGATTTTGATAAAATATAACGATTGTTGTTTGTTCTTTATTCAGTCATGATTTACTAAAATATACAAAAAAAAAGTTTATTTGTGAAAGGTTATAATAAAAATATCTGCTTGATATATTAGATTGAAATAAATGCATTCTAATCTAATCTCCATTGTAGTTTTAACATTTTAGACCTGGTAAGAAATTAGTAGCTTGTTAATAGATTAGTAGAACTGACAATGATTGAAAAGTATTCTGCCCTTCAATTATTTATTATATTGATACATTATTGCTATACTTGCTTAACTTTAGTGAGCATGTGTAGGTATATACATGAGCATTTATGTATGCATGTTTTTCATAATGCATCCCCAAACAAGTCATAAATCCTGTAGGTGTCCCAATATTTTTTTTTTCAATTACTAAACCAGCCACTGGGGACAAACAAATAAATGAGCAGCTATTCGGAAGAATATTGAGTGTTGTCCTTAATACATGCAAAAAATATTAAACTTAACTTAAAACAGGCCTTTATTTTCCCACTTTAATTTAAAGTGGTTTAATCAGCTCATTACATTTTCTAAAATACAAGAATCCAGCTACAGTGAAGTAGAATGTTTGCCATTCTGCAGTATTTCTGCATTTTAAATACTATTGACATTTTGGATTCCAAGTTGAATGTCTGTGCATTGGTCATATATGTCTAAATTAAATAAGATTTTGCAACTCAATTAATATTAACAATAATAAGCATTTAAACCACTGTCAAATGGCACAGGCAAAGTTTTATTTGAAAGTTTCCTGTTGTTTAAAACACTCGAAAGGAGAAAAAAAAAATTAACACACACCATATTTATATTATATAAAGAAATTTATCAGAGCGCAAGCATTGACACTTCTTTTCTTTCCAGAGTGACTTACCTACCTGACAACACTTCACATTTTCACAGTCTCCCTCTCTCCCTCACACACATACACGCGTGCATGCACATGCTCGCGCACGCACATACGCAAGCGCGCACACAAGCAAACACACACACAACTAGTAATATTTTAAACTTGAACTACAAACATTTTACTATAGACATACATTTTCTCTAACTACAGAAGTTTGATTATATGGAAAATAAAAGAGAAAAGAAATAGTTGGAGGAGGTCCCCCTTTGATGTGAAAAAAAAACATGCTGTATCTGTTCAAACTTTCACACAGGATCTTCTTATATCTTGTAGTCATCTTGTTCTTTTATTTTAACTGCAAATACAGCTCTTTTCATACTCGCGTTCATGTTTTCAGTTCTTTCATTCAGTCGCTCACTCTCTTGGCTCACAATCCATCATCTCATTTGCTTGCTTCAAAAAAGATACATTTTGGACAGAATTATCCATAGAAAGGAAAAAAAAAGAAGTAACACCCACCGTCTAACACAGTAAATGAAGAGTGATGCTGTGTTCTTTGAGGTCAAAGCATTTACACATGGGAGGGGTACTGATACTGAGATCGCTCGAACATTGCAGCCAACGAAGGGTTTCTCCCCGGGAAATTGGAAAAGAGCTGGTGCACTGTAGAAGAGATTTATGAAGGCTTGACCATAATCTTCAAAAAAAAACTCAAACAACTCCAAACAATATAAGAAGAGTCATGATAAGCGACTCTATATCTGGCTCTATATAAAATCATATACACACACAATATATAGATAGATATTTGTTAATTTAAAACAGCTTAGGGATTAGGGATGCACCAAATATTTGGTAACCAAAGTTATTCAGCCCGAAAAAGTCAAATTTGAGGACATGGGGAACCCTCCCGCGACCCTAATATAGGATAAACTGTGGAAGATAATGGATGGATGTGTCAACTATGAAAAAATATTTCAAAGGCATGAATAAAGTACTTTTTTTGACTCAATTATGTTAGGTGATGAAATGACACTATTTTTTTTTAACATGGAAAATAAAAATATTTAGTTTTCTTAATTTCATGGTGTTCAGAAATTTTTGAAGAAGTTCTGGTGCATCCCTATGATCCCTAAATATGACATAAAATGACATGGGTACAAAGAAATCCTTCTTAAAATGCAATATCATACACTCCCGTGTAGAAAACTTAAAATTGCTAATTAATATAGGAGCCTTATTGTCCCCTTTTTCCTCCCACAAGTTTAAACAGTTTTCTGAGGTCTTGGTAAAATGTTTGAAACTCGTTAAACTAAATACCATATGGATAACTTGACCTTTTTCTCCTGAATTTTTCCAACCCTTTAAACACTTCATTATTAGAAAGTGTAAGGTCACTGCAAACTGGCTTATATTCAAATACAAGTCGGGTAATATTCTAAGCTAAAGGTTAAATACAACCTTTACAAGTGGGATGTGCTTTGTTACTGGAACCAATACTGATACTATACAACTATACTATTAAAAAATTAATTAAATAAATTTAAAAAATTGCTTTTGCTATTTAAGTATGGTTATTGGTTTAAATTCTTTACAGGGTTTAGCTTCTCTAAACTGGGTGGAGCAAATTGCACAGTATAACAGTATTTTTTTCCTCTAAAACCATTACTTATTTTGGTGATCTGCATTACCTACAATGCTTTGATTGTAAGTCATCAAAGGGTAAAATTCTTACCACTACGACACTTAACTTTATTATAATTCTTGTTTTCTGACTTATGTTTAAGGTCATTCAAATAATAAAATATTTAGTACTTTTGGGCTTTAGTACTTTTTGTACATTTCAGAAATTAATTCCATACAAGCAAATAAATTTTTATAAAAAACTATATTCCCCAATTAGAATTTGTCCTCATACTGGAGCCTAAGCAACTAATAGAGGCTGTATTATTTGCACTCCATCCAATACTTGCTGTGTGAGCATTATGGTTGCTGCCAGATGTGCTATAGCTATGACTATGGTCTCTGCTGCCACTTGTTTGTGCTACAGATGTGCCAGATGCTGGATTCTGACTGGCCAGCATACCCATCATTCCCCAGCTGCTTTGTAAAGCTGCCTGTGCAGCTGCCATCATTGATGGATTTAGATTTAGTGGCCCAAAATTCACACTGCTGTTATGTTTGTGACTACTGCCAAATCCTTGACCATATCCCCCAAAATGAACACGATCAATCATTTGCCTACTATTATTGTGCTTGGGCTCTGCATTGGAGATGTGGACACTGGTACCCTTCAGGATTAGATCTTCCCCACACAGCGACTGGGCAACCTGGAATCAAACAATAAATGAATTACAGGAGTTAATCAAGCAAATGCTGATTACAATTACAAAAAAAAAAAAAAAACAAGACTACACATGAAAACAAACCTGGTCATCAGCAAACGTGACAAATGCAAATGCCCGGAAAGGCTTTGGAATGAAAACATCTGTGACTTCCCCATACTGCATAAAGAACTGTCTGAGGTCATCAGGAGTCATGTCTTCAGTACAGCGGCCCACAAACACTTTCCTACTCCGCATAGGCTCATCAAATCCAGCCTGTTCCATGAAATACTGAATCAATTGACAGAAAACAGTCTGTTCATGCAGTGCTCAACAAAAGCACAACATAAAGAGTGGTAAGTAAACATAAGTAAAATACACATATGAACAATGACACAAAAACATGCACTTCACACACCTTACAGTGTTCTGGATCAAATGTAGTTTATGTAACTAAATTTTGTTTAAATTATTCTTAAAAAACATTTAAATGAACAAAAAAATTACCATCATTATTTTTAAAGTGTAAAGGATGTTCCTATCTTGTATAAAATTTGAAACTAAAAAGATGTTGAGTCTCCACCAATAAAAAAACAAAGTGTGGTATAGTTGTACCAAGTTCAATTAGTTATGTGTTAAATTAAGCTTCCTAAGCTTGTTCTGTCTTAACACTCAAATCATAAACTTCATTAATGACAAATTATTTTTCAAAGATTGCTGCTTCAGCATTGGTAGATTCCATACATACACACACACACACACACACATACATATATATATATATTTTTTTTTATTTTATTATTTTTTTTTTTTACGTTGCTTCTACCATCATTAGCTATATTATTGCAAGTTGTGGGAAATCTTTACATTTCTGCTTTTCCAATGCCTCTTCCTTAAACATCAAATTAAGATTTTTACCCTGACCTGAAAGGTTGCCAGTAAAAACCAATGTCGATTTCTGGGTTTTTGTTCTTGGATTCTGTTAGCATTTTTTTCCCTTGGTTGACCCCTTCAGTGCCCTTTGCTATACTTATTCCGGTAGAATATCGTTATTGGTCATTCGATGGCTATGAATTAATTAGTCCTTTTTCTTGTTTTGATAGCTTTTCTCCAATAAACAGCTCACAGTTTTTGCCAACATTACCCCTAACATTAAATGCAGTCCTCAGATGTTAAAACCAAGATTGAAACCAAGACTACATATTCAGTCATTTAAATTATGTAATCTAACAGGAAACACCAGTGGTAACAAAACATCTGTCTGAACATTATTTTTATTCACCTACAAAACTGGATGGTTTCTTACAAAATTAACCCTATGTAAAATCACACCTAGATGTTAATTAATTATTAAAACCTTAAATGCTAAATCCCAATTGTAGCTTCCTCAGATTCAAAGTCGACAGCACAAATATTCTTTCCAATACTGATTAGGTTTATTCTTGAGTTTGCACCTTAACTTTGTACATAATCTTACACCCAACCGTAAGAACTGTAACATAAATCAAATAAACAATTATACAATGAACAATTTACATATTGTAGACTATTAATCTTAAGACTGATCCTTTGTTGGTTTTATCACACGAATTTACATCTTGATTTAGAACCGTAATTACATATCAATTCACTCTAATGCTTGAAAAGGTAATAAACATAATTGGTATATTAACAGAACACAAACCTCATTGGCTGCATGAAATATCTAAGGAGAACTATGGTCACGTTGTACCCTGCTGGTCTTAACTTTCCGAATGACTCTTTGGAACTAACTTTGCTAACTTTGGAACCTTTGTAACGTGGTAACCGCGGTAATTAGTGGTGTAACCATGGAAAAGAAGAACAGAAGTTCTATCCACAAGTTCTATTATACACTATTATACAATTTTACAAACTTAAAACCAACTAAGAATATAAACTGCTTAAGTAGGCAGTTACACCAATTATAATAATATTTTAATCATAAACCCAAATGTCTCCAGTGTACAACAAAAACTAATAGATTTACCTCACCATTCCATTTGAAATAGCCTATAAATGCGAGAACTCAAACACGGAGGTACAGAACACGGAGGTTCATGTACAGATTAAACAACAAAATATTGTAAAATTAGTTTTTGTTACTAAAAATAATTTAAGTGATACCAATATGATGCCAGATGTGGCAGGACTATAAACACAAGCTGTTTCATTCACTTTGGTGTTTGGTATTTTCAGCTGCAAATGAATTTAGTTTAAACACAAATCTGATTCCTGTTTATATTTGTATTTCATAGAAATGCCACCGCTTTGGTCTTAAAAATCACCAACGTAAATGTAAGCCAATGAAGATTGTCAATGAAGATTGTCACTCTGACCCATGATGTTTATGTTTAAGTAAATTGTTGTAAATTTCATTTGTATATCTCTAATATAAACAGCATCTGGTTCACAGTGATTATACAAACATGTTAATTACATGCTTAAGTTCATTTTGGTTAAATAATTACATAATGTGTACCTTTGAATTAGGGAGCTTACAGTCACACCACCTTCCATCAATTAAATGCCGCTGGGACATGACTTTAATTTGTGTCTCATAGTCTGTAAATCTTACAAAGCCAAATCCTTTAGAGTTTCCCGTTTGTGCATCTCTCTTGACCTGTAAGAAGGAAAACAATTTAAATACACTCTTTCAAACTGATCTATTGAAGGTGTAAACTATTTAACCCTGACTAAAGAAGTTTTTCATGGCTTATTCTGCCAACCTAGATCAAGATAATTTTGCTGTGTACTGAACAAACTGTATAAGGTCAAAATAACAATGATAATATTTGAACATAAATTGTATGATTTCTAATAAGAAGCTTGCAATTGTGTTTATGGTCTTTACTAACCTGTACCATTATCACTTCTCCAAACGTGGCAAAATAATCTTTCAGATCTTGCTCAGTAGTTTTCCATGGTAATCCAAGAACAATTAAATCTGAGGTTTTCTGAATACCTCTCTTAATCTTCACAGCAGATGCAGCATCCATTTCATCCATCTTCCTTTTATTATCTGAAAAAAGTAATAGCATTACAGTATTAATAGTATTACAATGCTTTGACAGAATTGATACATAAAGTGTTCCATTAAAACCCAAGATATTCCACAACCGCCTCAAGACAAAAACATTAACAATTAAACGAAAGTGCACGATTACCAATATAAAATCACATTTATTTAGTTATTAAATCACTAAATCACAAAATCACATTTAGTTCAATTTTGTTATTATATATTGAGCCTATTTCATCACATATACAAAACGTACAAAATAGTCGATGGCCAAACCAAAATTATTTTTTTTTTTAAATACAACAAACATTAAAATGAACATTAACTAGATCAAATTATATATGATAAGTTATATCTAATGAAAAACAATACATTAAAACCAAGTCTGTATAAATGTTAAATCTTCAAAATATTCTATAGTTCTATTCTATTGTTTTTGAATCCTGAACAGGTTTTTCAATCCACCTTGTGGGAGATGTTCATTTTTAAGCAGTGACCTTGTTGAGTAAGTTTAGAAATAGTATCAATGCAATGTGTCTGGTTGTTTTTGTTGTTATCTTTTGAGTCATGATAAAGCTGTTTAAGATGTGTGTGAATACTTGACTTCAGTAATTCTCAATATCAGTTACATACATTAACACAAGTGCAGCATCATCCCATGAAGGATTGGTGATGTCTATCTTTAAAAGGCCAGGCCTTCCTCAAAAGTAGACAAATTATTCAATTGAGGCAATCTTTTGTGAAGTTTTTTTTTTTTGTTTGCAACTATGCCATGACCTTACAGTGATAAATTATTTGATTTACTGTTGCTGAGGACTAAAATGTTCTTGAATAACTGAACACAATTTGACATTGTTAAACATGTGATCTGCATGGTCTCTACCAAATTGCACATCTGAATTGAAAGTTTGTTTTTTTTAACTGCGTTCTGGGTAGCCTTGATCATCTTGCTCTTTGGGGGTTTGAAATTGTAGACTGTAATTTCAGACAATGCATGCTGTAAAAAGCTCTAAATAAATAAACCTGCAACCTGAACTTGCTTTAGGCAGTGGGTAAAAATAATTAAATGCATACAAGTGCAAATTAATATCAGCTAGTTTAGTCCATGGCTTAGAAAATAAAGGTCTCACTATCAAGGTGTCACACAAAGTATTCTCCGATAGGGAAAAAAGGAGCTCTCTCAAGACCTTATAGTGCAAAACAATAATAATACTGGTTACAGCTGTATTTCTAAACTTTTTAATGTTCCTGCGAGCACCATTGGTGCCACTCTCCAAAAATAGTAAGAACATCCTGCCAAAACCAAATACTCCTGGTGAAAATTCTGAAATAGGAGACAAAAGAATAATAAAAAAAGCACAAAAAACAAGGACCACTCAGGGTTTTATAAAGACCTGGAATTAGTTGGTTCAGTAAAGAAAACAATAATGCACTCAACCACCACATCCTGCATGAATATTCACTGAGCTAGACTGCACTGCTAATGAAAAAGCTTGTGTTAGGTTTGCTGGACAACATTTGGACAAGTCTATGAAAAACTTTGGGAAAATACAGTCTGGTCATATGAGACCTAAATTAATTTCTTTGGATGTCATAGCACGCACTATATTTGGAAGTGTATGATATTGACACTGCACAAGTTGACAAATGACAGTGCACAAGGAAATGCTCAGATGGTTCAAAAGAAACACCGTTAATCACTTGAATACAAATGAAAATCTATTGAAAGATCAGAAAAGATGGTTTGTGCAGAATAACAGGCTAAAATAAAACAGAAGGCATCTTGGTGTTCATTAGCAACAAAGGAGGAGTATTAAATAAATTTCAGTAATCTTAATCAGTAAATTCAGTAAGTTTAGTACCTTTTCCCTGCACAACTACTATTTATGGAGTTATTTGTTTTGATGTCTTTATTTGTGTGAAGTATTGGGGTGTTACTACTTGTTAATTGTACCATTTAAATGCATATTGAAATGTACTGATGTGGATAAGAAATTAACCTTTATAAAAAAACAGCACTTGTATAAAGGGGCATCACATTTAAGACCATATTTGCACAACAATAATACAAACCTTTAATCCTCTCAAACACAAAAAGCACACAAAAGTATGTTATATGATTAGTGTACTATATAGTCAAACTTATAACTGTATTAAAGACGGGGAAAAAAGCAGATAATTAGCAATTATGAGCAGTAAATAACCAATACCTCACCAGTTTAAATTTACAACAAAATGGTACACATTTGTTTTTAATTAAATTAATGACCAAGTATTAGTGAAAAAAAACATATTGCAGAACATTACAAAACTTAATTTCAAAACTGGAAAAGAGTTTAAAACAGTGGTGACTTGCACTTCAAATTTAATCTGTATTAGGAGATCATGTTGCTTTATCAATTTTTAAAAAGATTTTGACACTTAAATGAGACACTAACAGATACATACTTTAAATGGGTTAAATGTTTTTGAATAAAAATCTGAGACCAAGTTATTTTTTTGGCATCCATTGGCACATTTCGGACTAACTTTTTTGGAATCTTGGCATCTTCTCAGAAGTAATACTCTAGAAAGCTTGTTTTTTTTATTGTTCTAATAATTACAAAGGCTGATTAGTATTAGATCAGAGATGTGGCTTTAACTCCACTGTGGTTGTAACTTCTCAATAAAGCAAAAGTGATGACAAACACTATACTGGAGATCATAGTGGAAGAAAGAAGTTTGGACCAAGTAAACTCTTTTATATATTAAGGATGGAGAACAACACACTTCGACTACACCAGTGAAGTCAAGTACGTCTGGTTGATCAGGTGCTTTGGATACGAATGGTTGTATGTAGGGATGAGAATTAATTGCAATTAAATACGCTTAAACGAAAGGGTGTTAATGACAATGTTATTAACATTGTTATTAACAATGTTAATAACAATGTTAATAACAATGTTAATAACAATGTTAATAACAATGTTAATAACAATGTTAATAACAAATGGTATTATGCCAGTAACCAGAACTTTAGACCATGTGGTGCAACTGCATGGAACAATAATAAAGTAACAGTTATCTGTTTACTTGGTCCTTACAGGAAAAACCTTCAAATGGATATGCCATGAAACTTTATAGAAGACAGATTTTTAAAAATATATATTTTCATAATAAAGAATATTGTGTGTTAATACTAAGCAAAGACACAGTGTTTTTTTCCTTGTGTTCATTTAAAATAAATAAGTAATAATAGAAACTTCGCATTGTTTGTGATTTCTGTTAGCTATGTGTATGTATTAAGAACTGTCCCTTTCTTTTAGCAGTAACAAACCATAAAATTTATTCAAAAACCAAATACAAAACTTATTTTTAAAATTCATGTTAAGCAATATAGTAATAGTATATTTTTGGGGAGGGCAAATAAAAACATTTAATTTTACTTATCAATTCATGTGCTTTTATTCATATGGCATATTCAAAACATTATTTTTCAAATTATTTTGTGATGTGCTTATGTCAAAATGTTTAGTGTATAATAAATATTTTTCATTTGCATGTGTAGGGAAAATTTTAAATAATTTTTCGGCCTTTGAAATTTGCTTTTGAATATTTAACATATCCTTATTTTCAGACAAATTAGGATGAGTGGCTAACGTTAAAGCTGTTAGGATTTATTAACGAAAAGCAATAAATAAATAAAACAGGCATACAAATAAATTTAAGAATGTGTGTCCAGCAGTTTACATTTTAGCTATTGTTTCAGAGTTCATGCGAATACTTCAACGGAGTAACTTTTTCTAAGACATTCAAGTTTCTACTGTATTTTTACTGCAGGCTTCACATCATAACACCTCATCATATTATAACACATCATAACAGCCCGTCTTCGAAATGCACAAAGTACATTTTTAGGTATTTCGTTACGATTGCTGGTCGCCTCTAGTAAAAATGGATGCTCAGTGTTAGCCATTAGCGTTAGCCATGTATGCAAAACGCGCTGGAATTAGAAGACTATAATGTAATTGTGTAATTACCTTTAGGATAGTTCACAACGTACACCAGATTGCCCCAAACAGTCTCCGGCGCATGTAGGACCCCCTCCACTAAGCGTACACCGCGCATACACTGGGACACGGGGCTCCGGTAGCGTAGGCCGCATGCACCGGGGAACTGTGCCGCCACGCTGGACAACAGCACGGTACCGTCCTCTTCAGAGGGAATCTCCATCGGCTCCTCGTTTTCATCATCAGCCACGCGGATATAACAAGTCTCCATGCTTTATCTGACTAAAGTGGTCGATTGTTGGTAATGCACAACACGATAAAAACAAGAGTACGTCAACCGGCTTCCAAACAACTATCACTGCAACTGTGTAACCGGACGAAATAACCGCACACAACGCGAACGCAATTCTCTATCTGCCGCTTTAGAAGAAATTTTCCACAGGGATTTTAATTAAATATTAATTTACAACGCGGTAATGCTAATTATTGTATGTATTGTGAGGCGCTACAGTAAAAGCAGCCCTAATGCAGTAACTTTAAATGTTTTCACTTCATGTGTTTTAACGACTAATTGCATATTCCTGGTTAAAACTTTAAGCATCGCCTATAAACCTGTAACGGAACTAAAAGAGACAAATACCACCTTAATCCTTCAAACATGAATCAAAATGGCCGCACGGTGCGTTTTCACAAACTAAAATACGTCACTATTTTACGACGGTTGGCGAGCCAGGATTCAAACTCCTTACCGCCACCGATTGGCCTGTAGACTACTCTTTATCCTGTATTACGTCACCATGTAGTTACGTAGAAACAGTAAGTAGACACGTTTGTGGTCAAAATATTTACTTTAATTGCAATTATTTAGTTTCACTGAAAGGAAGCTATGTCTCAGGGTTTATGCACACATATGAATTTATTGCACACAGTCAGTATTTCAGCAATCACAATAAACAATCTTCATTCTATTACGACCTCTTCACTATTAACAAATAACATTTTAGCATGTGAGGGAATATTATTCCAGGGTATTTAGGATAAAAATTAATTCACTCATTTATTATCTTCCACTTAATCCTATACTCGGTTCACCGGTGGGATCCACATGCCCTTCCCAGACATGGGGAATACATGGAAAATTCACCCAGATTGGGATGTTCACCCAGTGCTGAGAGGTGAACGTGCTAACCACTAAGCCACCGTGCTGCCCCTCAGAGGAAAATATTAACTTTAATAATATATAAAAAATTGTAAATGTATGTGAATAAATAAATATATGCACACATTTTTCCATAATGTGATTTTGTACCTTTGTTTTGTTTGAGTTGTACTCTGTCCTGTACAGTGCCAATCAAGCACAGGCTATGTCCATTTAGTGTCTTACTTGTCTTACTGACATTAAGTACTTGGTTCTTACTATACTAATATATATATATATATATATATATATATATATATATATATATATATATATATATATATATATATATATCTATACTAATCTATATTATATATACTAATACTGTATATACTATATATACTACAGTCATATGCAAAAGTATGGGCACCCCTATTAATCTTAATCATTTTTAGTTCTAAATATTTGGGTGTTTGCAACAACCATTTCAGTTTGATATATCTAATAACTGATGGACACAGTAATATTTCAGGATTGAAATGAGGTTTATTGTACAGAAAATGTGCAATATGCATTAAACCAATTTTGACAGGTGCAAAAGTATGGGTACCCTTATCATTTTATTGATTTGAATACTCCTAACTACTTTTTACTGACTTACTGAAGCACAAAATTGGTTTGGTAACCTCATTGAGCTTTGAACTCCATAGCCAGGTGTATCCAAATCATGAGTAAAGGTATTTAAGGTGGCTAATTGCAAGTTGTCCTATTTGAATCTGAAGAGTGGCATCATGGGCTCCTCAAAACGACTCTCAAATGATCTGAAATCAAAGATTTTTCAACATAGTTGTTCAGGGGAAGGATACAAAAAGTTGTCTCAGAGATTTAACTTGTCAGTTTCCACTGTGAGGAACATAGTAAGGAAATGGAAGACCACAGGGACAGTTCTTGTTAAGCCCAGAAGTGGTAGGCCAAGAAAAATATCAGAAAGGCAGAGGAGAAGAGAACAGTCAAGGACAATCCACAGACCACCTCCAAAGAGCTGCAGCATCATCTTGCTGCAGATGGGGTCACTGTGCATCAGTCAACAATACAGCGCACTTTGCACAAATAACTGTATTGGAGAGTGATGCGAAAGAAGCCATTTCTGCAAGCACGCCACAAACAGAGTCGCCTGAGGTATGCAAAAGCACATTTGGACAAGCCAGCTTCATTTTGGGAGAAGGTACTGTGGACTGATGAATCAAAGATTGAGTTGTTTGGTCATACAAAAAGGTATTCCAAGAAAAACACTTGCTACCCACTGTAAAATTTGGTGGAGGTTCCATCATGCTTTGGGGCTGTGTGGCCAATTCCGGCACCGAGAATCTTGTTAAAGTTGAGGGTCGCATGGATTCCACTCAGTATCAGCAGATTCTTGAGAATAATGTTCAAGAATCAGTGACGAAGTTGAAGTTACACTGGGGATGGATATTTCAGCAAAACAATGATCCAAAACACCGCTCCAAATCTACTCAGGCATTCATGCAGAGGAACAATTACAATGTTCTGGAATGGCCATCCCAGTCCCCAGACCTGAATATCATTGAACATCTGTGAGATGATTTGAAGCGGGCTGTCCATGCTCGGCGACCATCAAACTTAACTGAACTGGAATTGTTTTATAAAGAGGAATGGTCAAAAAGGCTGTTATTTTTGCAAAAGAAGGATCTACTAAATATTAATGTCACTTTTCTGTTGAGGTGCCCATACTTTTTTTGTTTTCTGGCCTAATTGTACATGCTTTGCCAGAGCCTTCTTGCAACACCATTATAAAATATAATAAAAAAAAAAACTAATTATAAGCTAGGGCGGCATGGTGGCTTAGTGGTTAGCACGTTCGCCTCTCAGCACTAGGGATTCCCGGTTCGAATCCCCATCTGGGTGGAGTTTTCATGTTCTCCCCGTGTCCGCGTGGGTTTCTTCCGGGTTCTCCGGTTTCCTCCCACAGTCCAAAAACATGGATCAATTCAATTGAGTTCTCCAAATTGCCTCATGTAGAGTGTGTTTGTGTGCGTGTCTGTGTGTGTGTGTGTGCCCAGCGATAGATTGGCGCCCTGTCCTGGGTGTATCTGCCCAGAGCCCAAAACGTTCTCCACTGGATGGGCATGGGGAGCCCCCCCCGCGACCCTAATGTAGGATAAAGCGGAAGATAATGAATGAATGAATGAATGAATATAAGCTAATTAAACCTAAAAATAAAAAAAAAACATGGACTGACAGAAGCTGGAGGTGAACTAGAAAACCTATACTCTAGGATCTAGTACAAAGGAGGACAAGTCCACCAAAGACAGTTAAACAAGTCTCAAACCCACCAAATTATGGCAACATGTCTATGCTGGGGACACTCTTATGGCCAAAATAGACTCCAAATGTGGCAGAAGAAAGTACAAGAGCCTGAATAAAACTGGTAAAATTGGATTTTGTGGTAAAATAAGAGAAGCTGCCATGCATTGGTCATACAGTACTGCTAGTACTAAAAGTACTAAAAATTTGGGTGGGTATTTCAAATAATTTACTGTCAGGTCATGAAGATCAGGCCATAATGGTTATGACCTGACCTTCTAACTTGACAGCTTCACAATCTCTCCAACCGGCTTGGTGCGTAACCTTCATCCATCCATCGATCCATTATCTTCCGCTTTATCCTATATTAGGGTTGGGGAAGGGGGGTTCCCTATGCCCATCCAGGGGAGAACATTTCGGGGGCTGGGCAGATACACACAGGACAGGGCGCCAATGTATCTCTGGGCATGGTCCGTAACCTTGACTTTACAATTGACACACAGCTTAAATTATTGGATGAGGTCAATAAAACTGCCAGTTTTTGCGGATACATTCTCTATAACATTGGGCAAATCAGGCCTTTCTTGACTAGATAGTTCAATTGTTAGTCTAAGCCCTTATCCTCTCCCTGCTTGACAGCTCAACTTATGTTTCTCCATTACTCATCGCTCCCTATTGGCTTCCTGTAGCTGTTTGCAGGAAAAGGCACTGACTCTGGCATACAGGACAATCACTAGATCTGCAGACAGTCAAAAAAATCCTAATCAACCAGATAATCAAAAAAGTTGTTTTTCACCCATTAGCTTCACTTATATGGATGCATTTTGTTGTTAAAAAAATACAGACTGTAATCCACCACCAAATCCACCACCCAACGGCGATTCAAACCCTGAACCAGGAGTAAACAGACACAATCCCACCCACAACACCTTCATAACACTGACAACTTTTAACCCTGCACTGCACTACTTGCACATAAATGCACAACTCACTTATAAGACCATTTTAGTTGATATGTTATAGTGCAATAACTGTACAGTTTCTCTTTTTTTAATTTTTAAAAATGTATGTAAATTGCACAGTGTAAATACATATTTCATTTTATTTTTATTTTAACCTTTTTATCTTTTCATTTAACCTGCTGGCTGTACCATGTATATCTACGCATGTGACAAATAAACCTGATTTGAACAGGTACAAAACAGGTAAAAAAAAAAAAAAAAAAAATTAAATTAAATTGTTCCACATTTTCCTGATAACTGTATGTAGAACAACTGTGGTGATGATTGGAAACAGGTGTAACAAAGATTTTATTTAGCTGAGGTTCTACCTGTGTCACGAGAGTCTACCTGGGGCTGAAGCGGTGGCGCATAGGAAGCGCAGACCGCTGCGTTACACGCTGCTGAAGGGAGCCAGGCACGCAGGTAGCTGAGAACGGGTTTATTAAAGGTGCAGTGCACCAAAAAACATGAGGTACGAAAAAGACTAAAGTGACATAAAACAAACGACCAGCACCAAAGACAAGAAACAATGGACATAAATACAAAAAGACACCCGACCACGTGCACAAGACAAACCAATGATAATACAGAGTTAATTAACGAAACTAATGAGCACTGAACGTTAATTAACTTAAACGAACAGGACGAAACACAAAATAGGTGACAGGTGCCCTAGGCACCTGTTACATTACCCCCGCCCCTGCGGTCGCGCAACGGGGGGACACGACCAAGAGAAAAAAAAAAAAAACCAGTCCCGGGGGGGGGGGGGGGGGGGGGGGCGTCCTCCGCCCTCCTTGAGCGGGGCTTGGAAGGCGCCCTCGGGTGGACGCCCTCTGCGGGTGAGGCGTGCCGAACGCCCTCTGGCTGCAAAGTCAGGTGGACGCCCACGGCGGATCAGAAGTGGGCCACGCCCTCTGGCTGCGTGGTCCGGTGGACGCGGGGTTGGCCACGTACTCTGGCTGCGTGGCGAGGCGGGCGCCCCCGTCGGACGAGGAGTGGTCCGGCGGACGCCCACGGGCGGCGTGGCGAGGCGGGTGCTCCCTGGCGGCGTGGCGAGGCGGACGCCCCCTGGCGGCGTGGCGTGCGACGTGCGGCCCCTGCTGCTCGGGCTGGGCGGTGTGACGCCCCTGGACTTCGGGATGGGCGGCGTGACGCCCCTGGACTTCGGGATGGGCGGCGTGACGCCCCTGGACTTCGGGATGGGCGGCGTGACGCCCCTGGACTTCGGGATGGGCGCGCACGCTGGCAGGACCTCGGTGGGCACACACGCTGGCAGGACCTCGGCGGGCACGCACGCTGGGCGGACCTCGGCGGGCACGCACGCTGGGCGGACCTCGGCGGGCACGCACGCTGGGCGGACCTCGGCGGGCACGCACGCTGGCAGGTCTTTGGCGTGCATGCACACTGGCAGGGCGTTGGCGGGCACGCACGCTGGGTGGACCTCGGGCTCGCCATCCTGCACACAAAACATATACACCCCCACCGCAATGCCCAAACACATAGACATCTCAGACATGGGGAAGACGGACTGGACACACGAGACAGGGGGACACGGATCCACATTTAACCCCCCGAGTGTTGGCTCCGGTACCGCCCCCTCGCAGCGCGATCCAGACACAGCGCGGTCCGGCGCAGGCGCGTCACGTGACTGCCCCGCAGCACACGTGCCGCGCGCACGCTGCGTCTTGGCACCGCGCCGGCGCGCTCTGCGTCTGGATCTCGCCACGTGGGGTTTAACAAGCTGGACCGGAGCGTCCGTCCAGAACTCCTCAGAGTTGAGGAGGGTTCGTATGGGCAGAATATGCCCATACAGGTACGACTCGCCCGTCTCATCATCGGAGATCTGAACCAAGTCCAGACCTTCCTCAGCGCAGTGCACTTCGTACCCGTACCTCCACATCCACTCATCATCAGAGTCATAACATTCAGACATTACACTGATCGAGCCGTCCTTACGGCTCCGGGACGGCGGGCTGCGCATAGCGGCGCACTCACGGACACGGCAGAACGCGCCGCGAGTACGACGCTACACGGCCCCCGCAAAGAAAAATTTAAAAATGCGCTTACCTGGGCTCTGGACTCCCCAAATTGCCTGGCTGGTCGTTCTGTCACGAGAGTCTACCTCGGGCTGAAGCGGTGGCGCATAGGAAGCGCAGACCGCCGCGTTACACGCGCTGAAGGGAGCAAGGCACGCAGGTAGCTGAGAACGGGTTTATTAAAGGTGCAGTGCACCAAAAAACATGAGGTACGAAAAAGACTAAAGTGACATAAAACAAACGACCAGCACCAAAGACAAAAAACAATGGACATAAATACAAAAAGACACCCGACCACGTGCACAAGACAAACCAATGATAATACAGAGTTAATTAACGAAACTAATGAGCACTGAACGTTAATTAACTTAAACGAACAGGACGAAACACAAAATAGGTGACAGGTGCCCTAGGCACCTGTTACAACCTGCTGTCAGTTATCATTTCCATTTGCTTTTTCAAAATCTAAAGGGGCACATACCTTATTCACATGTTTATTCACCTGGCATCAGAAACTTTTTTTTCTTTTTTTCTGGGCATGAGCATTGAGCATTATTACAGACCCTTTCCAAAAAATATATAATATCATGGAAAAGTTGATTCATATCCATAATTCCTTTCAAAAAGTTAAACTTTCATAGATTATAGATTCAGGGCCCACAATTTAAAGCATTTCAAGTATTATTGGTTTATTTTTACATAATTTTGGCAATGAGCTTATAAACCCAGAAAAACAGGAATTCAAAAAATTTGAATACTGTGGAGAAATCAGCCCAAATTTTGCAGGGCATACATGTTTTAAACAGAGTGTGACACACTAATCAGGTGTGGAACAGTATCCAAACTGCTTGAGGTCCAGTGTGAAATATCCACAGTCAATGATGATTTGGCGTGCAATGAACGGTGCAGTTGTTGGGTAAACTCTGCTTTCTTACATCCAAGGTCACAGCAACAGTCTACCAGAATGTTTTAGAGGACTCCAGGATTCCCTCTGCTGAGAATCTGTATGGAGATGAAGATTTTATCTTCCAGCAGAACCTGGCCCCTGCCCATAATGCCAGAAGCACCAAAACCTGCTTTGTTTATCTTAACCCATAAGAACCCACTGTGACACAGTTGTTACCACCTCTTTAAACGCACCAAAACCTGCTTTGTTGTGATCTGTAACCCATAAGAAACATGTCCAAGATGGCCCACTGTGACAGACCACAGTTTAAAAAGTTACCACCTCTTTAAAGATCTAGTATTCAATTAAATATAAAACAAATGAGGTAAATATCTCATGTGGCGTATTTGTCACAAAAATAATAAAGTAATGTTCTGCTGAGGTTATTTGGCTGATTTAAATTTAGAAACTTTTTTTTTTTTTTTGTAGCATGCATAGCAAAAAGCTGTAAATCATTCAAGATGACAGTGAGTTTGAGAAATGTGAAGATAGCTCAGATGAAGACCCTGACTATACTCCAAGCAGCAAAGACATTGAAAATAATGAGTCTAGTGAGTCCTCTGATTCTGATGATAGTGAATTAAATGAGAAACCACAACCCAAGATGAATCTTGGGCAGCAATGTACTGGTGATAAAGGAAAAACAGTTTTCTTGGAGAAGGCAACAATTGGAAACCCCTGAATGTACCTTCAAAAGTCGAAGTGTCACACCTCCAAATACTCCTCACACTCCTCAGGAATATTTCAGGAATTAAACACATCAGATATGCAGGTGATTTTGTGGTCAAGTTGTGTGAAACTCTTCCATTAAACCACAACTACAAAGTGTTTGCAGACAACTTTTTCACTTCAGTGCCACTGGTTCTTGAGCGTCTTTAGTGGCAGATCTACTTTGTAGGAACAATCAGAAGCAATCTCTTGGCTGGGTGTCGGATTGGGGATGAAAAATCTTGCTAAGAAAGGCAGAAGGACTGTTGATGTCAGAGTGGAAAAAAGGAAACCATTGAAATTGTGAAGTGGTATGACAACAAATCTGTTATCCTGATCTTCTCTTACTGTGCCATATAACCTCAGGACAAAGCTCAACACTGGAGCAAATCAGACAAAGCTTTTGTGAAAGTCAACAGGCCACAAATTGTGAAGGAGTACAACACATACATGGGAGAGGTAGACCTAGGATAGATGCATGTGTCGGTACCGAATGAGGTCACGGAGGTGGTACCTGTACCGGTTTTGGCAGACCATAATGCTGGTCATAGGAAATGCATGGCTGCTCTACCATTGTGACTGTAAACTACTTGGAGTCAACAAGCCAATAAAACAAAGGAACTTCCAGGCAATTCTTTTGGGCTCACAAAGGGGTCGACCATCACACGAAGCCACATCTCCACCTCCACCACCAAAAAGAGTTGGAGTTCCTGAAGATGTTCGCTTGGACCAGGTTTCACACTGGCCTGTGAAATGTGTCAAGCATGGCCACTGCAAACTATGCTAGATAAGTGCAACCACGAGGTTTTGTGGAAAAATGTGATATACATCTTTGCTTCATGTTGGAAAGAAAATGTTTCAATTGTTACCATTTTGCCTTGGCTAAACTGCCATATGTAGTGCTAATAACAGTTCAAAAAAGATGCCGCTGACAAAAAACTGTTGATGTGTTTGTGCTTTTAATTCACTTTGGTTTTGACCAAAGGTAGTTTATTGGGCACTATTTCAGTTTTTCAATTCCAGGTTTTTTTAGAAGAAAACCTCTGATATATAGCTGTGCACAAATTTTGGTGTTGTAAAGCATATCTAATGAGGATTTTTTTGTTAAATCCAAGACCTAAATTTTTTTTTTTGACACACTGTTGTGGGAATTATTATAAAAAGACATGTGTTAGAAACCAAGAAAAGGCTGTCAAGCAAATTCATTTTATATTGAGGACAACATTTACGTACCTTTATCGCCCGATGTGACATATCAGTCACATTTCAGATCTTTGACTCTAGGAGGTGTTATTTTGAAAAAAATGTCTGAAATGTGTTCTTTGTGATCTGTTAATTCAGAATGATGACCCCCATAATTTTCCTCCAAGGAAAAATAGGTGTGGGTTCTTAGGGGTTGGGGTTTAGGCTTGGCGAGTTGGCTGGCCAGTCATGCACTGTGCATTAGGTCATTTGGCAGATACCCTCCAAAGCAACTTTGTTGTGTATCAGAACACAGGGTTGATACAGCACCCATGGAGCAGTAAGGTTTTCTGGGATGAAGCAGGACACAAGAACTGGCTTACTTTGGTTTACCTGCCAAACTTGGGCATTGTTTTTTTTTTTCAAAAATATTTTATTAGGAGAAAGTGAAAGTAAGCACAATACAACATCACATTTATATACAGAATACCTTCATAACTTTCCCCATTTTTCCACCACACATCAACCAAGTTTTATAATAGAACACACACAAAAACAAAAGTGTACCCCAATCCCCCCCCAAATGTCCCATCCCAGCTCACCATAACCAACACGCACACTGCCAACAGCAATAGCTACAGAAAAGCCACAACACTTGTATTGAAGCACACATTTAACCAGGTAATATTTTTAAGTTGGAAAAATATGATATAAAGGGCTGCCATTTCTGGAAAAATTTATCTGTGCACCCTCTTTGTGTGTACCTTATTTTCTCAAATTTATAAAAAAGCATGACATCCCTCAGCCAGCAAGAAATAGAAGGGGGCTTGGTAGATTTCCAAAGTAACAATAAGCAGCGTCTTGCTAATAAGGATGTAAAAGCTATAATGCCGCTTTGCATAGTGCCAAGTGCGAAAGAGCAGTCTGAAACCCCAAATATTGCAATTAGTGCACAAGGTTGTACCTGAACTCCAAGAACAGTGGATATTATAGTAAAATAACCCGTCCAAAAACCTTTTAGTGCAGGACAAAGAAAAAACATGTGACTAAGGTCACAGGGGGAACCATGGCATTTATCACACACATCTTTCACTTCTGGATACAATTTAGAAAGCCTAGATTTAGAGAAGTGTACCCTGTATAAAACCTTAAACTGAATTAATCCAAGTCGTGCACGGCCTGTTCCCAAATGCCTTCTTCTATCTGAATTCCTAGCTCCTCCTCCCATTTACCTTCAATTTTACATCAGAGTAATCACTAATAGACATAATGAGATTATATAATTTCGAGATGACTCCTCTATGATGAGGAAGCATTGAAAGCATGGTTTCCCAACACTGTACTATAGGTAATGAAGGAAAACCAGGAAAACATTTAGCCACAAATTTGCGAACTTGAAAATAGCGGAAAATAGCGGAATAGATGAGTGTCAGGAAGGCCATGTCGGGAAGACAAATTAGCAAAACTGTCAAAGACGCCATCTACATACAAGTGTTTACATTGTGTAATACCTTTATCAGCCCATAGTGAAAAAGCAGAATCTAAAATTGATGGAGGAAACAAATGATTATTATTTAAAGGACTCAGAGAGGAAGCCGATTTAAATTTAAAATGTCGCCTGAATTTGAACACAAATTTTAAGTGTGTTAAGAACCACCTGATTATCTGTATACAGAGAAGGTTTTGTGGGAAAAGAGGAATAAAGTAGAGCAGATAGAGAAGAACCTTTACACGATGAACTTTCTATTTTACACCAAGAGGATCCAGGAGACACTAGCCAGTAACAAAGCTTATGAATATGAGCAGACCAATAGTAAACTTGAAAACTGGGTAATGCAAGTCCTCCGCTAAGTCTACTTCTCTGCAGCATAATTTTACGGAGCCTAGGTGGTTTCCCTCCCCAAATAAAGGAACAAATAATCTGATCTAATGAATCAAAGAAATGTTTTGGTAAAAAGAGAGGAATTGACTGAAATAAAAACAGAAATTTTGGCAAAATATTTATTTTAACAACATTAATCCTACCAATTAATGACAGGGGAAGGTTGCCCCATCTTTGAATATTGGACATAACCTTCGAAATAAGAGGAGTAAAATTAGCAGCTGCAAGACCAGATAATGAACGAGTCACATTAATACCTAGATATTTAAACCCGGAATGACTTAATTTAAAAGGCAAATTAAACTGTTTTTAAACTGTTGGGATGAATAAAGAAGGCGGATCCAAGAAATAAACTTATCACCAAAGCCAAATCTCCTCAAAACAGCAAACAAGTACTCCCATTCGACCCTGTCAAATGCCTTTTCAGCTTTCAAAGAAATTACAATTTCAGGAAGTACAGTTGATTGCCTTGAGTAAATTATATTAAAAAGTGTACAAATATTAAAAAACAATTGACGCCCCTTTATGAAACCATTTTGATCCTCAGATATAATGCGAGGAAGCACATTCTCCAAACGGGATGCAAGTATTTTAGCCAACACCTTTACATCAGCATTAAGCAGAGATAGTGGTCTATATGAACCACAGGAGGTTGGATCTTTGTCCTGTTTGAGGAGAAGTGCAATGGTGGCCTGTGTCAGAGTTGGTGGTAATGAACCGCCTTCTAAAGATTCGTTGAACACAGATAAAAGTAATGGAGCCAAAGCACCAGCGAATGTCTTAAAAAACTCAATTGGAAAGCCATCGGGGCCAGGGGCTTTGTTAGATTGCATCACTTTAATTGCATTCAGTACTTCCTCAAGAGAAAGCGGAGAATCCAATTGCTTAGCGATATCAACATCAACCACTGGGATTGAAAGACCATCAAGAAATTTGTCCATTTTAGTGCTATCCATAGGAAATTCTGATTTATATAATGAGGATTAATAAGATTTAAAGGTAGTATTAATCTCAGAGGGGTCTGTAGTAATGACGTTATAAGCATTTCTGATACTGGGTATCAAACGTGAAGCGGCCTGACGCTTCAGCTGATGCGCCAGTAAACGACTTGCCTTGTCGCCATGTTCATAATATGTGCTATGACTGCACAATAATAAGCGTTCTGCCTTTTTAGTGGTAATACGATCAAACTCCGCCTGAGAGTCAATACGCCGTTTAAGTAATTCTGGAGAAGAATTCAACGCATACAAGTAATCAAGATTCCTGATAACAGATGTAAGTTTGTTAATTCTAGCATTATTGTTTTTGTTAATAAAAGCAGAGTAAGATATGATTTGACCTCTTAGGTAGCATTTAAGTGTCTCCCAAAGCAGCGAGTATGAAAAAGATTCAGTTTGATTAAAAGCCAAGAAGTCATTAACAGTATTTGAAATAAAATTGCAAAATTCCCTTTCTGCTAACAGAAGAGAGTTAAATCTCCAAAGTGGTGGGTTACATTTGGCAGTAGAAATTTTAATATCCAATAATAATGGTGAATGATCTGAAATTACAATACCTGAATAGTCAATTCTAGAAAATTTTCTCTGGTGCACCGGAGAAAAGAAAGAAAACTTTTTAGTAGAGGGGTTACGAAATCTCCATGGATCCACAAGTCCATTTTGTTCCATAAAATCTATGAATGACCTAGACATAGCAGATTGAGTTAGATTAAGAGGATTAGAACGATCCAAGGTAGGATTGAAAACACAATTTAGATCCCCTCCGAGAATTAACAGATGTGTATTTAAACAGGGGATATTACTTAATAACTTATTAACAAATTCCACATCATCAAAATTTGGAGCATAGACATTTACTAGCACCCAACAACCTTCGTCTGCATGACAGTACCAGCAACTATGAGGTATCGGCCATCCCTATCTGTAATAATATTAGTGGCAGAAAACTGACATTTTTTACTAATTAATATGGCAACGCCCCTAGACTTTGAATTAAAATTTGAGTGGAAGACCTGACTCACCCAAGGACAATATAAAGTGTTGATCTTTAGTGCGAAGGTGAGTCTCCTGTAAAAAAACTACATCAGAAGTTAATCTTTTTAAATGTGCAAAGACCCTGGACCGTTTAACAGGGTTACCCATACCTCTAACATTCCAACTAATAAATCTGAGATGTGTGCCTGACCCAGCTATAGTGGGACCACTATTGGCATCAACCATTTAAATAAATGAGACAACAAAAACGCCCTCCCCCCAAAGTACCCCCAAACATTAACACACCCAAAGTCTCCATAAACCCAAAAGAAGAAAAAACAAAAACAAAGGAGACAGCAGTGCTTCCTACAGTAACAAAACGCTGCTCACACTAGTGTGAAGCAACACGGGGACTACGGAGAAGAAAAAGTGAAAAAGAGAGATAAAAGGAGAGAAAGAGAGAAAAGGACATTCCCACCGATTTTACCACAATACAACATTATGCACTAAAAACGAGTCAATAATGTATTACATTTAAAATAAAACCCCTATTTTCAAACCAAGAGATGAACACTTTAACAAGAAAAAATGTTATACAAAAAGAAACAACAGTATAAAAAATCCAATCAATTAAAAAACTAATATTTGTATAATGTCACGGTAGTCTACCTCGGAATAAAGCGGCTGCGCATAGGAAGCGCAGAGCCGGCGCGTTTACACGCGCTGAAGGGAGCCAGGCACGCAGGTAGCAGAAGAACGAATTTATTTAAAGGTGCAGTAGCACCAAAAACATGAGGTACGAACGACTAGTGACATATAACACACGACCAGCCCCGAGAACGAGAAACAACGGAAATAAATACAAAAAGACACCCGACCATGTGCACAAGACAAACCAATGACAATAAGGAGTTAATTAACTAAACTAACTCTAACAGGGGGGGGTGGGGAGGCGTGCAAAGTCTGCAAAGACAGCAAAGTCAGGTGGACGCCCACGGCGGATCAGGAGTGGGCCACGCCCTCTGACTGCGTGGTCCGGTGGACGCCCCCGGCGGACGAGGAGTGGGCCACGCCCTCTGGCTGCGTGGTCCGGTGGACGGCCTCCAGCTGCTCGGGCTGGGCGGCGTGCGGCCCCTGCTGCTCGGGCTGGGCGGCGTGCGGCCCCTGCTGCTCGGGCTGGGCGGCGTGCGGCCCCTGCTGCTCGGGCTGGGTGGCGTGCGGCCCCTGCGGCTCGGGCTGGGCGGCGTGCAGCCCCCTGGGCTTCGAGATGGGCGGCGTGACGCCCCTGGGCTTCGGGATGGGCGGCGTGAGGTCCCTGGACTTCGGGATGGGCGGCGTGACGCCCCTGGACTTCGGGATGGGCGGCGTGACGCCCCTGGACTTCGGGATGGGTGGCGTGATGCCCCTGGACTTCGGGATGGGCGGCGTGACGCCCCTGGACTTCGGGATGGGTTCGCGCTGGCAGGACCTTGGCAGGCACGCATGCTGGCTGGACCTCAGCGGGTTCGCACGCTGGCCGGACCTTGGCGGGCACGCACGCTGGGCGGACCTCGGCGGGTTCACACCCTGGCAGGACCTCGGCGGGCACGCATGCTGGCTGTACCTCGGCGGGTTCACCCACTGGCAGGACCTTGGCGGGTACGCACGCTGGGCGGACCTCGGCGGGCACGCACTCTGGCAGGACCTTGGCAGGCACGCATGCTGGCAGGACCTCGGCAGGCACGCCCGCTGGGTGAACCTCCACCTCGGAATCGCCATCCTGCACACAGTAGAGGTACACCCCTACCGCATTGCCCAAACACAAAGACATCTCTGACACAGGGAAGACGGACTGGACACACGAAACAGACGAGACAGGGGGACACACCACGTTCACGCCACATGTATCCACATTTACCCCCCCCGAGTGCCGGCTCCGGTACCGCCCCCTCGCAGCGCGATCCAGACACAGTGCGGTCCGGCGCGGGCACGTCACGTGACTGCCCCGCAGCGCACGTACCGCGCTCAGAAGCTGCGCAGCGCGCACGCTGCGTCTTGGCACCGCGCCGGCGCGCTCTGCGTCTGGATTTCGCCACGGGGGGTTTAACAAGCTGGACCGGAGCGTCCGTCCAGAACTCCTCAGAGTTGAGGAGGGTTCGTATGGGCAGAATATTCCCATACAGGTACGACTCGCCCGCCTCGTCATCGGAAATCTGAACCAAATCCAGACCTTCCTCAGCACAGAGTGCTTCGTACCCGTACCTCCACATCCACTCATCAGGGCTGCGCATTTATTTTAAAGCAGCAGCTTTTCAGTTCAGTTTGTGGATTAGGTCATATTGTTAACTTTTTCAAAGTTGTGTCAGCATTGGTCATTTAGACCTCTTGTTTTGGCCATAAATACTTATCCAATCAGACAAATTTTAGGAATGGTGTTTATAACAGGTGTATTAATTGGCGGAGACTCCAAGGTACTTTTGACTACACCACCCCCAGGGGGTATAGGCCCCCAAGGGAAAGAGAGAGTCTTTATAATTACAAATTGTATAATATAAATATAATTGCACACCCAAGTGACGCTACCCTACCATACAAGTGAACTCACGGACACAGGTACCCAGCACCATTGGCTTGGCCCCCCCTACTGGTCGTCCCGATCCTGCCAAAAAAAAGAGAGCATATAATAAACCTATACAGTACTCACAAAGAAGGGCTAAGCCCACAAAACATGTATCGAGATCAAAAAGGAAAATACACCAAAAAGAAATCACAAGCCAAAGAATAAATAAATCAAACTCCACACAATAAAATAAAATGAACCAAATCATATACACAGTAATGAGTGGGTGGTTAAATTTAGCCCACGCCAGCTGCCGGTGGCAACCCGAGACGAGCAGCAGCATGAGTGTAACTGCCTATTTGAGCAGTTTATATTTCAATTGGTTTAAAGTTTGTAAAATTGTATAAAAGTGTATTTCATAACTTCTGTTCTTTTAAGAACATTGACGTTAATTTCCATGGTTACACTTCTAATTACCGCGGTTACCACGTTACAAAGGTTCCAAAGTTAGCATTAAGGGTTATTCAGAAGCTGGAGAACGACATGTCGCAACGTGAAACTATAGCTCTCTTTGATATTTCATGCAGCCAATGAGTTCTTACGATTGGGTATAAAGTTATGTACAAAGTTAAGGTGCAAACTCAAGAATAAACCTAATCAGTATTGGCAAGAATATTTGTGCTGTCGACTTTAAATCTGAGGGAGCTACAGTAAGAACTTTAAGAAACAGCAAAGTAAGAACTCAATGCTTTAGGAAACAGCAGTAAGAACTCACTGCTTCACTGCTTGAGGAATCCTGCAGATAGAAGATGTCGAATAGTCATAATGATACGAATAACGATCAGAGCCAAACGCTCGTAGAGTCAAGATCAAGCGTCAAGGATGAAAGTACTACTAGAGCAAGAACATCATATAGAAGAATTGCAGAGGCTGGAGGCTGAAGCTGCCCAGCTAAAGGCTAAACAGGAAGCTGAAGCTGCCCAGCTAAAGGCTACACTGGAAGCTGAAGCTGCCCAGCAAAAGGCTAAACAGGAAGCTGAATTTGTAGAGAGACAAAGAGTGCTAGAAGCCAAGCGCAGAGAAGTAGCAAGTCTGGAGATGATTAAAGAACTGAAAGCTGCTAAGGCACGGCAGCAAGTATATGAACAAAGTGAACGTTCTTATCGAACATCTAAAAGGAGTCAACGTTCAGATGACGAAATAGATAAGCTGCTTCATCAAGCTGTTCCTGCGAAGGGTGGAAAAGAAATCAAACAGGAACTGAGTCCACCACGTTGTTCTTTCCCACCACAAGCTGTTATAAATCCAGCTGAAGACTACACAGTGTCCTTTGCTAAGGTACTTGCAGAATCAATTAATGCTAATCGCCTTCCCATCCCAGAACCAACAATATTCAGTGGTGATCCTGTAGAAATAATGAAACTTGTGGTTTATTGAATGAATATGGTTTGCATATGGTTGCATGTCATGTTTGGTATGCATATGATCATATTCTAAAGACGGTTATTTCTGTACAAGGTATATATTGCTAGGTTGTGTTATAGTAGATTTATGGAATGTAACAGATTTCTGGAATACTGTAGCCTCTGTTTTAGTATAAGAACAGATGGTCTGCAGGAGAAACTCCTTTGTATTTCAAATGACAATCAGCATAAAGCATCACACCTATGGCATCTCACAAACAATGCAGCTCACTACACATCAGTCTCAGCCAATACCATTTGTCCCTAAAACCGGGTTTAAGCTGGTTTCCACATCCTGATGGCTTGGTCCCCTTAGCATATTAACTGAACGAAGAATCCTGGCTCCTAGCCTTATTAACATCAAAAGGATAAATGGTTTATGTGGATATAAAAGGATGTAACAGGCAAACTCTCTCTCTCTTCTCTTGGGCTCTTCATTTTGGTCTCCTGGTCTAGCTCCGGCCAGTGCTGCAGCTGGGCCCTGCTCTGCTTGGTTGGCCTGGTCAGGCTCTGCTTAGCCAAGGCCTGCCTTGCTTTGCTCGGTCCAGCGGGCTCTTGGTTCCGGTATCTTTCCAGCGTTCGCATAACACGTGAGTTTGTACCTAAAGGGGGCGTTCATTTACTATTAATGTAACTTTTATAATAACATATTCAGTAATTTTAGTAATTTTTGTGTTCTAAATTAATCTTTTGTAATAAATACTGTTATTACTTTAACCAAAGTCTCCAGTTAATCTTTTAAGGCTGGAGTTTAAGGGGTAATTTATTTCACACCAAATGGTGTATATTGAGCAGCTATAAGATTGACCTCTGAGGGACTCCCACTGAGTCTTGGTCCTCCCAAGGTTTCTTCCTTAAATAACAACATAAAAGGGAGTTTTTTCTTGCCACTGTCGCTTCGGCTTGCTCTTTGGGGGTTTAAAGGCTTTTCATTCTGTAAAGCTCCTTTGTGACAATGTACTGTTGTAAAAAGCGCTATATAAATAAATAACTTAACTTAACTTGGATATTTAGATATATCCACATGTCAATATAGCATCTGTCCATGTATTATAAAGCCTCTGACAGAATTAAGATTTCTGCATGCTTACAGAATACCTCAGAGTCAGATATAGCTTAAACCATTGAGATAAATTTAACCCACTTAGTGCAGAGAAGCACTCCTGTAACTCAAGTTACAGTTTAATACAAATATCTTTGGAGTCAGATATTTTACACAACAGAACACACATTAAATCTTCGACCGTCTCTCATTCTCCGTAATTGGTAATGGGACGCGGAGGACTTTATTAATACCATATTAATACCCAAAAGGTCCTACAGTTTTATGGTGACCTTGATGTGATAAATATGAAATATGAATTATTAATAATTTTCTGATTATGAAATTAGGTCACAGATTATGGTAACCCCCTGACCTGATCACAAGTTTTTAGATAACCTAGTGAACTGAATGTTCCTGTCAGTCACAGCTTATGGTGCTTCTTGATGTGATTTTAAGATTACAATATTATTTGCACTTTTAAGACTGAACCCGCCAGGCACAATTCAATGTGATATTTCATAAGTAATTCAACCTGGCGTGATACGCTAATTAACCTTTAAGGAAAACCCTTTGTTAAATTGGTGCAGTCCCCAACATCTTTCAGATTTAGCCAGCTGACCAAGAGCTGCGAGACTCTTGCGCTAACCCTAACTTTCTCCAGCATCCCTGAACAAAGCATGCTATTCTTTTTCCTTTGTGCCTGGTCTATACTGAGGTAAGTCTGAGTTTGTTTTACTTTTAGAGATAAGGAAAGAAGTGCACGTAACACTTTTTGTAGAACGGGTCGGAATACCCAACACGTAGAAAACTCAGAAGTGTATATCTGAGAAAGGTTTTTTAATACACAAATATGGCACAGGGAAAGAACAAGGCAGAACAGGGAAATTTTTATTCAGACTGGGAAAACGAAGTTCGGGAAACATTAGTTCAATTGCATGCCGAAGGCCTCAAAGTAACAGCCAGCCCTGAGAAAATTTATCAGTGGTACTCCACTACGGGGCATAAATTAGCAAACACTAATAAATTGGCAAATCGAAAATGAAGCGCCACCGTCTTTTATCTGCTATCGGATTTTTATTATGCCGAGATAGTGAAGTCACCGTAGCAGAATGTAAAATTTAATACAGGCGTTACAGGACACTGAGGATCAGCGATGCAAATTAATAAATAGCCAAAGAGCTCAAATTAACGGCTTTGAATATGACAAACAAAGCTGGGCTTTACAAACAAAAGCATTTGACCAAAAATTAACGGCCATAAAAACCGCGCTACAAAATCATCAAAATTATGCCGCAACCCTCGAAACGTGTTGTAATAATTTTGGAATCCCTATTACAGCCCTTAAACAACATTTTAGGGCCGACACATCCTTACTCAGTCCAGAGAAACCTAACTTGCTTAGCCTTGTCCGGACACAATCTAACGACACAGCCAAAAATCGGATCGCGGTAATTAAAACAATGACCAGACACAATGGTGAAAGGTTCAATGTTAGTAGGCAACTGAACTTTTCTGAAAGCATGGCATATGCAGAAAAAGTGGGGGCATTTCCCAGAACTGGCCCCTTTGAACCCTACTGGAACAACTTAATGTGGCAAGCCAACACCTTCTCTTTAGAGTTACGTGACATTTGGCAAATCACACTTTCCACCATTCCAGGTGCACTAACCACAAAGGTTCCTGATGATTTTCGTGACGTGACGTGATCACCATTCCAGGTGCACTAACCACAAAGGTTCCTGATGATTTTCGTTTCGTGATCATGAACTGCGCAGAAGGCAAAAGTAATTCCCAAATATTAGATCGGTTAAAGCAAGCTCTACTTAATCTTAGGGGTAATGTCCCAGTGCAGTGGAGTCGCATTCTGAACACAAAACAGGGTGACGAACCTTTTGAAACTTATGCTGAACGCCTCTGGATAACTTTCAGAGAATATTCCGGCATTAGTGATCCAACCAGAGATCATCACATTCTTCTGGAACAATTAAAAAATAATGCCGGCCCGTTAGTACAACAAGCACTCAGTTTAGGTGCTAATCCACCCAGGAATACTTTCAATGCAATAGTAACCTGGGTGATGGGAATGGAACAACGTCAAATTTATGAAACACGCATAGCAGCAATTCAGCCTACAACTGACACAGCCTACAACTGAACTGCCTGTATGTTACCACTAATAATCGCAGAGCTTCTATAAGGTGTAACTACTGTCGGAAGCTCGGACATGCGATAAATGAGTGTTATAAACTGCAAAGGCGGAAAAATAATCTGGACTATGCTCCAGCGCGCCACTACAGAACATATGATAGGGACCTATCATATGTTACTAGGTGACTTAATACAATTGAAAAGCGTGTTGCATCCATTCAACGGTCATCCTGTGGGAACCCAGAAAACACCACCAGGCATAGAGCTGGAACATGGTGTAAATATTGCAGAAAAAATAGACACATTATTGATCAATGTTTTAAACTGAAAAGAAAGTCAAAGAATAGACATGACTCTTCTGAATCTGCAGAATTTACTGCAAGTGTGTCTCCACAAACCACACAATAATGGTTTTGATTTCTTTAAGCATTCATTTAGCTAAATGTTATCTTCATTCCTCTAAGAGGAATTCGATCAGCCCATTTCTCTGTGTCGTAAAACTGAGCCATTAGCTCAGGTGAGGGTGATGGGAGATTTTAAGGAGCCAATCACACAATACATTCACCAAATAATTACATATGTGGCTCCCTGGTGTAGCACCAGATCCAAATTGCTCAATCCAAATCTCTAGTAGTTTAGAGTCTAACCGTCTCCTGACAGTTAATGTTCCCTGTACTTTGTTAGTTATGACAAATTATAACTAATCTTACAACATGGCTAAACTCTTAATAAACTAAAAGTCAAAAGGTAGAGGAATTGAGCACCCCCTCCTAATCCTAAACGGTCACAGCACACGTGACCTTGAATTAGCCATGTCTAAATACACACACATACACACTACAATTACATACACAACATATAGACGCTACACATTTCCTTCTTTACAGGTTGTTTTGTATAAAGCAAAACTCAAAAGGCGGGAAAGCATGTTACTGTCTTGGGATGTGTGTAGCCAATCCAAATTTACAATGATTTTAATTTTTCCACATGTGGCTACCACAGTCCAACACAATGTACACATGTTATTTACACCATCTCGATCATCTTTTCCACTTTTCACACACACTGTGGAAATCCTTTGCATGATTGCAAAGCCAGATTAGTGATTTGATCACTAATTGTAAAACAGCCACCAAATGCATACCATCAGATCACAAACACAACCTGTTTGTTAATATTGCATAACTGTTTTACCTTTTGATAACTCTTAATGTAAATATAATCCTATATAATGGAAATGAACGTCCTAGCCTTTACATCCTTTTTATCTCTTCCGCAGTCCGCAGACGGTGACTCTGGTCAGTAGCTCCGTTGTGCTTTGTTTGTTTTTGTTGTCACATGCGAATCCAACACGCTCACATACAGCGCGGAGGATCTTCTCAGCATCAGGCATTCCATGCCACATGGCATTACTCCAGATTTTTCATTCTCGGACTGTTTTTTGGACATTTTAGTGAGCGGAGCAGCTGCGCTCCTCAGACGCAGGCGTACGCGCAAACGTGGGAAACGCGGCGGAGCGCTCGTCAAACTCCATCAGCGCGGACTACGCACTGCGCTTCCTAGCATCCACCTGGCCAACCTCCGCTCACTAGGCAACAAAATGGACGAACTTTCACTCCTGAACCGGACCAACAAGGACTTTTCTCTCTCAGCGGCGCTGTGCTTCACTGAGACCTGGCTCACCGAGGCTGTCCCGGACAGCGCGCTCCAGCTCGTCGGCTTTCATCTCCACAGAGCGGACCTCATCGCGGACACTTCGGGGAAGCTTAGAGGCGGCGGGATCTGCTTTTACATCAACCGCGGCTGGTGTACAGATGTCACAGTGTTCATGAAAACATGCAGTCCTGATCTGGAGTTAGTGTTTATAAACTGTAAACCTTTCTACTGCCCACGGGAATTCTCCTCCGTGGTGCTCGTCGGAGTTTACATTCCACCCAGCGCGTGCGTGCGTGACGCACTGCGCGCTCTCACAGACCAGATCACCAGCGCGGAGCACAAACACACCGAGTCTGTTTTCATCATTCTTGGGGACTTCAACAGAGCTAAACTCACCAGCGAGCTGCCCAAATACAGACAGCATGTTACCTGCTCCACCAGGGAGAGTAATATACTAGACCACTGCTATACTGTATTAAAAGGTGCATATAGCTCTGTTCCCCGAGCTGCTCTGGGCCTATCTGACCACTCTATGGTCCATCTTCTTCCAACCTACAGACAAAAGCTCAAGTGGGCCAAACCTGTGGTCAGTACAGTGAAGAAGTGGACCAGTGAGGCTAAAGAGAGGCTCCAGGACTGTATGGAGTTAACAGACTGGTGTGTGTTCGAGGACTCTACAAGCAGCCTGGACGAATATACTGACACTGTGACATCCTACATCAGCTTCTGTGAGGACATCTGTGTTCCGACAAGGACTCGCATTAGATACAATAATGACAAGCCCTGGTTTAACACCAAACTTAAGCATCTGCGGCAGTCCAAGGAAAATGCTTTTAGGAGTGGGGACTGTGCGCTCTACAATAAAACCAGGAACACACTCAATAGAGAGATCAGAGCTGCTAAGAAGAACTACTCCACCAAGCTGAGCAGACTGATGTCCACAAACGAGCCTTCAGCCATCTGGAAAACCCTGCACGATCTATCAGGCTACAAACGACCCGCACACCAGACAATGGTGCAGGTTCTACTGCAGGTTTGAAAAGCCCAGGTCAAAACAACATCACAACACCACTTCACACCCTTCTGACTCTCAGTCACCCATTCAGCCTGCCCTTAAGATCTGTGAAGCAGGCGTGCACCGACTCTTCACCAAACAAAGAGTGAGGAAAGCACCAGGTCCAGACGGAGTGTCACCCTCCTGCCTGATGAACTGTGCATACCAGCTTGCTCCTGTCTTCACCAGGATCTTCAACAAATCACTGGAGCAGTGTGTCTTACCGGCGTGCTTCAAACGCTCCACAATCATTCCCGTCCCCAAAAAGCCAACCATCTCAGGACTGAATGACTACAGACCTGTCGCACTGACCTCTGTAGTCATGAAGTCCTTTGAGAGGCATGTTCTCACTCACTTGAAGGACATCACCAACCCCCAACTAGACCCCCTGCAACAGGTCTGTGGATGACGCCGTGAACATGGGATTACATCACATCCTCCAGCACCTTGACCATCCATGCTCATATGCAAGAGTTCTGTTCTTGGACTTTAGCTCTGCCTTTAACACAATCATTCCCGGACACCTACACTCCAAACTGACCCACCTCAGTGTACCAGCCTCCACCTGCCAGTGGATTACAAACTTCCTCACTGGCAGAAAGCAGCAAGTGAGGCTGGGAAAGATAACATCAGGTACCAGAACCATCAGCACAGGAGCTCCACAAGGCTGTGTTCTCTCCCCGCTGCTCTTCTCACTGTACACAAACGAGTGTACCTCCACGGACCCCTCAGTCAAAATCCTGAAGTTTGCAGATGATCTGACAGTCATTGGTCTCATCCGGGACAGTGACGAGTTTGCCTACAGACGGGTTGTGGAGCAGGTGGTCCTCTGGAGCAACCACAACAACCTGGAGCTGAACGCAGCCAAAACAGTGGAGATGAGAGTAGACTTCAGGAGAAGCCCTCCAACCCTTCCAGCACTCACTATCTACAACAGTACTGTTACGGCTGTGGACTCCTACAAGTTCCTGGGAACAATAATCTCTAAGGACTTAAAATGGGACTGCAACATCAGCACCATCATCAAGAAGGCTCAGCAGAGACTGTACTTCCTGCGTCAGCTGAGGAAGTTCAACCTGCCCAAGGAGCTGATGGTGCAGTTCTACACCGCCACCACACAATCTGTCCTTACCGCATCCATCACAGTGTGGGGCAGCTCAGCCACCAGACACGACACCCACAGACTACAGCGCATCATCAGGTCTGCAGAGAGAACCATCGGCGTAAAGCTACGCTCCCTACCAGACCTGCACACGGCCAGAACCAGGAAGCGGGCAGAGAACATCGTCCGTGATCCATCACACCCTGGACATCTCCTGTTCCAGTATCTTCCCTCAGGCCGGCGGTTCAGTCAGCTGAGGATCAAGACCTCCAGATTTCAGAGAAGCTTTTTTCCACACGCCATCACACTCATGAACAGCTGAACATTTAAACACTACTTCTGGACTCATTCTCAACAATCTCAACCAGTCTTCTTCCACTCTCCACATATTTAACTATTCATTACAGTTTTACACTACCACTTTATTTAAATACAATCTGCAAATTGCACAACCGTCATGTTTACAGGTGTGTTACTTATTGTGCACTGTGAGCTTTTGTAACCAAAGACAAATTCCTTGTATGTGTGAACATACTTGGCCAATAAAGTCTGATTCTGATTCTGATTCTGATCTCACTCTCTGGGTAGTGCCATAGAGGACCAGGTCATCAGATGGGACAAAATAATCAGCTTTATGATTCTGAATGATACATTGTTATGTGATGCAATGCTATGTAATTTTATCATTATGAAACCTTGTGGTATATAACTGTTATCTGCATTTTGTAATACTTTTGTTTACTAAACCTAACTGCCAAAATCACCAAGTACTGAGTGTTCACACCCTTCAAGGTTACACTGACGTAAGCCAAACCGTTCGAGAAGCGGTGCATGCTCAGTAAGATGAACATTTTCAGGAACGTAGGACTGATGTGCACAGCAAACCACTCATTCTGCCTTGACACTGTTCAACATGAGGGCACAAACAATGACGGAAACTTCACAGCTCGTCAAGAAGAGAATCGACCACCTGACTCAAGTACAGGTGGCGGGCAAGCAGTGGAACAGACAGTCAGCACCCTGACCAGCTGAGACTGGACCTTCTAGGGATGTGTTCTGTTCATCTCATTGTTTCTCTACGTCCATGTTTGAATGACCCACAAGTTTTATAGGGCCTTTAATAGCCCTGCTCTTATACGTCCCTAAAAAAGAGGAGGGATTTGTAGAAATAATGAAACTTGTGGTTTATTGAATGAATATGGTTTGCATATGGTTGCATGTCATGTTTGGTATGCATATGATCATATTCTAAAGACGGTTATTTCTGTACAAGGCATACATTGCTAGGTTGTGTTATAGTAGATTTATGGAACGTAACACATTTCTGGAATACTGTAGCCTCTGTTTTAGCATAAGAACAGATGGTCTGCAGGAGAAAATCCTTTGTATTTCAAATGACAATCAGCATGAAGCATCACACCTATGGCATCTCACAAACTGCAGCTTACTACACATCAGTCTCAGCCAATACCATTTGTCCCTAAAACCGGGTTTAAGCTGGTTTCCACATCCTGATGGCTTGGTCCCCTTAGCATATTAACTGAACGAAGAATCCTGGCTCCTAGCCTTATTAACATCAAAAGGATCAATGGTTTATGTGGATATAAAAGGATGTAACAGGCAAGCTCTCTCTTCTCTTGGGCTCTTCATTTTGGTCTCCTGGTCTAGCTCCGGCCAGTGCTGCAGCTGGGCCCTGCTCTGCTTAGCCAAGGCCTGCCTTGCTTTGCTCGGCCCAGCGGGCTCTTGGTTCCGGTATCTTTCCAGCGTTCGCGTTGAGTTTGTACCTAAAGGGGGCATTCATTTACTATAAATGTAACTTTTATTATAACGTGTTCAGTAATTTTAGTAATCTTTGTGTTCTGAATTAATCTTTTGTAATAAATACTGTTATTACTTTAACCAAAGTCTCCAGTTAATCTTTTAAAGCTGGAGTTTAAGGGGTAATTTATTTCACACTAAATGGTGTATATTGAGCAGCTATAAGATTGACCTCTGAGGGATATTTAGATATATCCACATGTCAATATAGCATCTGTCCATGTATTATAAAGCCTCTGAAAGAATTAAGATTTCTGCATGCTTACAGAATACCTCTGAGTCAGATATAGCTTAAACCATTGAGATAAATTTAACCCACTTAGTGCAGAGAAGCACTCCTGTAACTAATGTTACAGTTTAATACAAATATATTTGGAGTCAGATATTTTACACAACAGAACACACATTAAACATTCGATCGTCTCTCATTCTCCGTAATTGGTAATGGGACGCGGAGGACTTTATTAATACCATATTAATACCACAAAAGTCTTACAATCCACTTTGGTATAAGGACTGGAAAGTGTCCTTTCAGATGCTTATAGACAGAAAGAACATACCAGATGAAGAAAAGATATATTATCTACGAAAATATGTGGGTGGGAATGCGAAGAAGCCATAGAGAGTTAATTCCTGCAAGGGACTGAGTCAGCCTATTTTGATGCATGGCGTATCCTGGAAGAACGTTATGGAAGTTCATTCATCCTTGCACAAGCCTACAGAGATAAGATTGAAGAATGGCCCAAAATAAGTACCAAAAATAATATAGAACTGCAAGAACTGGTTGACTTTCTTCGTAGTTCTGAATCTGCAATGTCTCAAATAGAAGATCTCGACGTGCTTAACAATTGCAGCGAGAACAGAAAGATACTTGCTAAACTTCCAGATTGGTTGATCTTGAGATGGTAACGGAAGTCAAGAACAAGGCATAAAATATACCTTATAAAAAATATAAAAAAATACAAGAACAAGGTATAAAATTTCCAAGCTTCAGCCAGTTTGTACAGTTTCTAACACGTGAAGCCAAAATCGTTTGTAACCCAATGACATCTTTCCATACACCAAATCCACGTGAAGGAGAGAAGATTAAGGGTATAAGTAATAGAAGTCCAAGAGCAAATGCTTTAATAACAAAGTCAGATGAGAATGCCAACGTCAAAGACTGTGTCTTCTGTGAGGAGCCAGGGCACAGTTTACCAGATTGCCGTAAGTTTATGAAGAAGACAATCACAGAAAGAGTCCAGTTTGTACACGAGAAAAGGTTGTGCTTTGGTTGCTTGAAATGGGGTCATCGTTCCAAGAGCTGCGGTGAGAGGAATATCTGCAAGACCTGCGAAAAAGGTCATCCAACTTGCCTTCATGATAATCTTACTAAAGAAGAATGCAAGCAAGAAAGAACGCAAGTAGTAAAGGCTGATGGAGCAAAACACAAAGACAAGCCAAAGGATGAAAATCCAGAACAACCACAAGATCAACCAAGTACATCTACAAGTACATGTGAAGCCATAGTACATAAAGTCATCCAGAGGGGCAGCCACACCCATGCATCTACAATAATTCCGGTGTGGGTCTCTGCTGCGGTTGAGCCAAATCTTGAAGTTCTTGTGTATGCACTTCTGGATACACAGAGTGATACGACATTTATACTTGAGGAGACTGCAAGGGCACTCAATGTAAGGAGTGAACCAGTTCAGCTGAGTATTACCACGCTATCTTCAACAAATAGCGTTGTGTCCTGCAAGAAGCTGACCAGCTTACAAGTAAGAGGGTTCTATTCAGACGAGATAATACCACTTCCTGTGACTTATTCCAGAGAAATTATACCGGCAAATAGAAATCATATTCTTACACCGGAGACAGCAAGGTTATGGACTCATCTGGAACAAACTGCAGATGAGATTGGTCCTCAGCAAAGCTGTGAAGTTGGCCTGTTAATAGGCAGCAACTGTCTTCAGGCTTTACTACCAAAACGAGTAGTGTTTGGTGAAAGAAACAAACCCTTTACACAGCAAACGGATCTGGGATGGAGTGTGGTAGGCTGTGGTAATCCAAACTATGGAGATGGTATGGGAGTAAGCCACCAAGTGGTAGTGAAGAAAATGGTACCAGATCTTCAGTCTTCCTCAGATCTTACAAGTGAAGTATATTACGTCTACAGAACACAGATCAAGGAAGTCATCAAGGCTCTGGAATTTGATTTTGTTGAAAGAGCTTCTGAAGCTAATCGTGTTTCTCAAGAAGCTGAAAGAAGGCATCACACTCAATAGTGAGGGTCATTATGAAATGCCGCTGCCATTCAAGGAAGACAAGCCCCAGCTACCTAATAATGTGTGTGCCATCCATCGTCTTAAGTGTCTTGAAAGAAAGAAGAGAAATGAGCAGTACAAGAAAGACTACAAGTCCTTTATAAACGATATCATTCTTCGTGGAGACGCAGAAAGGTCTCAATGGAAGACATCCAAAAAACTCCAGTGTGGTACATCCCGCATCATGGAGTCGATCATCCAAAGAAGCCGGGAAAAATACGCATCATCTTTGACTGTTCTGCCAAGTTCCAAGGAACCTTTCTGAATGATCATCTTTTAACTGGCCCAGATCTAACGAATGCCTTGGTGGGAGTTTTGTTTTGCTTCCGAAGAGGTCCGATTGCAATCATGTGTGACATAGAGCGTATGTTTCACCAGTTCCATATGAAGACAGAAGACCAAGATTATCTTTGATTCCATTGGTGGGAGAATGGGAATCTGGAAGTTCAACCTTCTACCTGTCGAATGAAGGTCCATTTGTTTGGTGCAGCCTCATCACCTGGGTATGCCAACTACGGACTCAAGCATATCACCGCGGAAGGACGAGGACGTTTTAGTGATGACGCCATCAAGTTCATACAGCGGAATTTTTACGTTGATGATGGCCTGTTAAGCATGACATCTACAAGTCAAGCAATCCAACTGGTGAAAGAAGCCAGAGAACTTTGTAGCACAGGCAACCTACAACTTCACAAGTTTGTTTCCAATAGTAGAGAAGTCCTCGACACCATTCCCAAGAAAGAATGTGCTGAAGCTGCTACAACCAAGGATATGGCATTAGGAGAATTGCAAATAGAAAGAGCTCTTGGGGTGCAGTGGTGCATGGCTTCTGACAAGTTTCGGTTCAGAGTGGTTATCAAGGAGAAACCACTTAACCTTAGAGGATCTTCGGGAAAGCAAATCCTGCTGCAACCGTGTTGGGACGATACTTTACTTGATGATTTGCAACCTCAGTGGGAACGTTGGTTCCAAGAATTCTTGGCCAATCTCTTCTGGAGTCGGTGGAAGAAAGAGTATCTCCATATTTCCTTCAGACAGGGAATACGCAAGAATCGCAGAGATGTAAAAGTCAATGATTGGTCTTCTGCAAGAAGATGCTACATTACGTAACCAGTGAGAAGAGTGAAGTCGTGCATCAGTGATCCCAACTTTGATAAGAAGTGAAAGTGTGTCTTCAAACCTGTCTACCTGGAGAGGTCCATTCATATCCTTGTGACATTACTAGAAGCTGAGTGAAGACCATCTTCTTCATCTTCACTTTACAGTTGTAAATTCATGAAAATTCATGACCAAGCTAGTATTGTAAATTTCTGCTTGGCATAATTTAATTTCATGATTTAAAATCATAGATTTTGGTGGGAGTGTAACTGCCTACTTGAGCAGTTTATATTTTAATTGGTTTAAAGTTGTGCCCCATATAGAGTGTGTCTGTGTGAGTGAGTGTGTGCCCAGCGATGGATTGGCGCCCTGTCCTGGGTCTATCTGCCCAGCGCCCGAGATGTTCTCCCCTGGATGGGCATGGGGAACCCCACCGCGACTAAGTGGTGCCTCTTTTTAAAAAGGGGGACCGGAGGGTGTGTTCCAATTACAGGGGAATTACACTCCTCAGCCTCCCCGGCAAAGTCTATGCAGGGGTACTGGAGAAGAGAGTCCGACTGATAGTCGAACCTCGGATCCAGGAGGAGCAGTGTGGTTTTCGTCCTGGTCGTGGAACACTGGACCAGCTCTTTACTCTCTCCAGGATCCTCGAGGGTTCATGGGAGTTTGCCCAACCAGTCTACATGTGCTTTGTGGATCTGGAGAAGGCTTTCGACTGTGTCCCTCGGGGTATTCTGTGGGAGGTGCTTCGTGAGTATGGGGTACATGGCTCCTTACTACGGGCCATTCAGTCCCTGTATTTGCGAAGCAGGAGCTTGGTTCGCATGGCCGGCAGTAAGTCGGACTGGTTTCCAGTGAGGGTTGGACTCCGTCAGGGCTGTCCTTTGTTACCGGTTCTGTTCATAATTTACATGGACAGAATTTCTAGGCGCAGCCAGGGGATGGAGGGTGTCCGGTTTGGTGATCTGAGGATCACGTCGCTGCTGTTTGCAGACGATGTGGTCCTGTTAGCATCATCAGGCTGTGAACTTCAGCTCTTACTGGATCGGTTTGCAGCCGAGTGTGAAGCGGCCGGGATGAGAATCAGCACCTCCAAATCTGAGGCCATGGTTCTCAGCCAGAAAAGGGTAGAGAGTCCTCTCTGGGTCAGGGATCAGATCTTGACTCAAGTGGAGGAGTTTAAGTATCTCGGGGTCTTGTTCACGAGTGATGGTAAGATGGAGCATGAGATTGACAGACGGATCAGCGCGGGGTCAGCAGTGATGCGGACCCTATACTGGTCTGTTGTGGTAAAGAAGGAGCTGAGCCACAAGGCAAGGCTCTCGATTTACCAGTCGATCTACGTTCCAACCCTCACCTATGGTCATGAGCTTTGGGTAATGACCGAAAGAACAAGATCGCGAATACAAGCGGCCGAAATGGGTTTTCTCCGCAGGGTGGCAGGGCTCTCCCTTAGAGATAGGGTGAGAAGCTCGGTCATCCGGGAGAGACTCGGAGTGGAGCCGCTACTCCTCCGCATCGAAAGGAGCCAGTTGAGGTGGTTCGGGCATCTGGTAAGGATGCCTCCTGGGCGCCTTCCTAGGGAGGTGTTCCAGGCAAGTCCGGCTGGAAGGAGACCCCGGGGAAGACCCAGGACACGCTGGAGGGATTATATCTCTCAGTTGGTCTGGGAACGCCTCGGGGTTCCCCCAGTCGAGCTGGTGGAGGTGGCTGGGGCGAGGGAGGTCTGGGTCTCCCTACTTCGGTTGCTGCCCCCGCGACCCGAACCCCGGACAAGCGGAAGATAATGGATGGATGGATGGTTTAAAGTTTGTAAAATTGTATAAAAGTGTATTTCATAACCTCTGTTCTTTTAAGAACATTGACAACGTTAATTTCCATGGTTACACTGCTAATTACCGCGGTAACCACATTATAAAGGTTCCAAATTTATCATTAAGGGTTATTCAGAAGCTGGAGAGCGACAAGTCGCAACGTGAAACTATAGCTCTCTTTGATATTTCATGCAGCCAATGAGTTCTTACGGTTGGTTGTAAAGTTATGTACAAAGTTAAGGTGCAAACTCAAGAGTAAACCTAATCAGTATTGGCAAGAATATTTGTGCTGTCGACTATAAAGAACAGAACAGCACTGGTTACATGCCAAATAGGAGAAATGAGAGCACCTGGAACCTACAGGCAAACAACATTTTAATTTTAGCTAAGCTCATTAATAATTACGCTTTACTCATTGTAACAATATTAAAACGGTACTATTTACCCACAGTCCGATATTTATGTACACCAACCTGAATACTCAGCTGGTCTCGGAGACAAAAGTTACGAGTATGTATCCTACATGGAAGGAGAAAGCATTAGCCGCAAAGCAATGCCAAACAAATACGTTGCCGGACAACAACTAGAGCGCGGAAGACAACGAAACTATAAACCACAGCAAAGCACAGATAAAACCCAAAGGAGCCAACTGAATACGCAGGCCACTGAATGAAACTCTCTGAAACAATGCAAGGAGCTAGTATTAGCAAGTAGACGCTAACTTGCATTTCAACACCAAAGGGAAGCAACTTAACATACCTCCAAGGAGGAACGTGAAAATACCGACCACTGTCTTCACGGAAATTGCTCATGAACGAGCAATGGCAGCAAGACCAGTGCTAATGGCCATGAAGAACTGCGTGAAACAGCCAGAGCTTACTCCATCGGCCACGTCAGCTCTATGAATTTAAATACTCCCGCTCACGCTGGACGGCGAGCCAGCGTGATGACGTAACCAACGATTGTTAGGTGTTCAATAAACGGCCTCGGAGATGCAGGTTGTTCCAAACATATTTTAATGCAAGTTACTATAAACGACAAGGGTACAGCAAAGAATCATCGATGGCAAGCAATTGCAATTGATGAGAGAGCTCTAACTCCTCAAAGGTCCAGCTTCGGTTTATAAACCGTAGGAGGGCTGTCCTTTTCTTATGTATGTGCATAAGCAGTCCTTTGTCTTGATGAGAACATCCTTCCAAACTTCTCCAACATCTGGTCCTTCTTCCTGCCTTCTCATAGGGCATGAACTTAAGACCTGTTTTTATTGACTGTCCCATTATTCAAATTTCTCCTGCTCATCTTGCGACCAGATATTCATGGTCTTTCACACGCTAATTCCACCATAGACATTTCATCAGTATCTTGCAACAGTTCATCAGTTGATCAATCCATCGGGAATTACTAAATATTGTTTCAGAGTATTAAAAAACCTTACAATTCCCCCCTTCGCACCTTTTCTAAAGGTGCGAAATACCTTAATAATTTTATTACTTTAATAACAATTTAACTATGTTGTAATGTGGTGCAATCCTATTGATCATGTACGGATGGTGTTGAGGCGTCTTCTTTCCTCTGAAAAGACTATGTCTGTTAGAGGTTCTTCTGTTCCTCCCCGTGGTCCAGTGCATATCAGTACATTTCTAAACAATTAATCTAATATTCTCCTTTGTGATGTACGCTTTTGTGAAAATGTGCGGTGTGTCTCACAGAGCATAGTTATTGGTTTTCTTGTTCTTGGAGACCGTCCATGTCTCCTATCAGACCATTCCTCATGTGTGTTCTTTTGCTCTGGGCCCGAAACTTGTAATGACTATGTAACCGTGTTCCGCTATAGAAAAGGAAAACAAAAATAAATTTTAGTACAGGTTTTACAGTTGAATAATCAATAACTTGCCTTTTTGGCTTGATGAGTCAACTTACCTAGTACAAGTTTTCAAAAACATCTGGCTCATTCATGTCTAATAATGCCTGTTCTTCCCTCAGGACCATCTGGAGGTTTTCTTTAGTGAACGCCTTCTGTATAATTTTATCCACCATGTTTCTAATACATGGTATACAGCAACAACCACACACTGCTATTATTGCTATTTAAATCATTACTGATGTTGCTAAACTGATAATTATTGTCTTCCAGCTACCAAACATTTTGTCCATCCATGCATTAAATTGATTATTAATACCACTATTTTCCTTAAATTCTTTACTTAGTGTAGTTAACCCTTGCAAAGCTCTAGTAATTGATCCATCAGGGCTTGTGTTATTTGGGATAAAAGTGCAACATTGTTCCCCGAACATTTTACAAACTCCCCCTTTTTCAGCTAATAAGAAATCTAAGGCTATTCTATTTTGTCATGCCATTAAACTATTCATTCATTCATTCATTCATTATCTCCCGCTTTATCCTCTATTAGGGTCGCGGTGGGGTTCCCCATGCCCATCCAGGGGAGAACATCTCGGGCGCTGGGCAGATAGACCCAGGACAGGGCGCCAATCCATCGCTGGGCACACACTCACTCACACAGACACACTCTATATGGGGCAATTTTTGAGAATTCAATTGACTTGATCCATGTTTTTGGACTGTGGGAGGAAACCGGAGAACCCGGAGGAAACCCACACAGACACGGGGAGAACATGGAAACTCCACCCAGATGGGTATTCGAACCGGGAATCCCCAGTGCTGAGAGGCGAACGTGCTAACCACTAAGCCACCGTGCCGCCGCCATTAAACTACTTTTATCTAATTGTTCATGAATCCCTGTCACTGCATCTCTGGTATAATTTACAGAAAATGTAATTAATCCAGTCCACATTTTTATTAATTGTTGCCCACCAAAAAATAATACTCTCAAATCCAGCTGCAATCTGGTCTCGTGCCTTAAACTCATTAGGAACTCCCCTAGGAACTCCTATTACATCAATATACACCTGAGGATCAAATGACCCCCCTGGCAAAGTGACCCCTCTCTTACTCCTTTTACTCACCTCATTTGTTTCCTTAATACTGGCTATGCTGATTGGTACAACCAACTGAACCAGAGCACATTTCCCACTCCATTCTTCAGGAAGCATGCTCCTCAAGACAGTAGGTTTACACATCCACCAGATGTCACCACGTCCTTGCGTGTGTACAAACAGGCTGGAGTCATAACCACTGGTTGAGACGGATATGTTCACATATTCCTTACACCATGAAGTGTATAATTCGCCCACCTCTACCCTGTTTTTGTTCGTGCTTCTCCTCTCAAAACAGGTATAGTTACCTTTTTTGGGCGAGTACCTCGGTGGTGTAGATCTTCCACTATTTGTTGGAAACAGGAAATTGACTGTGCTGCAGTTGGGACCTATTTTATTAGTAAAGAGTGAGAGAACACACTTTAAACCAGGTTCATAATTTTTTATATTCAATGGAAACGGCACAGAGAACAGACTGGGGGAGGACTAGAGCATGCAAGGCAGTTTGGTTTTTTTTATACTTTGGATTGAATATATCATCCATTTTAAACATAAATTATCTTCAACAAATCCTGTTTCTATTGCTATGGTTTCTGTCAGATCAGTGATATTTAATAAGGTCACTAATTCACTACTTTTCCCTTTATTTTTTCCACACTCCACCCTTAGTGTTGTCCATTTTTGTTTTGAACTTTTACAACCATGATTTCCTATTACTAGAGTATAATTTGAACATATTACACTTTCATCTATTGTCAGTACCCACGTTTCCCGCTTTCTCTGATCTTTAGTTAATCCCATTTTATAATTTTTCCGATCTATTACTTTACAGGAGGATGTCCATGCTGGATATGACCATGCTATATCATTCCCCTTACTACATGGATATTTCCCTTCCACCATGACTGTTTTTGTTAAACACCCAAATACCTCCCCGTCTTCTAAGTCTATGCCTAATGAACTTGTAGTAAAAGTAAATAAACTATCTTCCCCTTTTTCTAGCCAGATGGTCTGTTTTGGTGATAACTGTGTTGTTGTTAACCCTATACCATAGTATAGGATCAAACAAAGAAATCCAAATCATTTTAGCTGAGTGTAAATTTACTCAATTGTTTAAAATTTTTACTCCTTTTAATTGATCTCTAATTTCCTTCAATTTACGTGAAGTCTCAGGAGCGGGTGTACAATGTGTAAGATAGTGCCAGGCTGCCCCTTTTTTACCTTTAACTTTGACCACATATGAGGTTACCTCTGCTACTTCATACGGTCCGGACCATCTAGGATCAGCCCACTTTCTCTTGTGGACTTTTATCCTCACCCAGCTTCCTGGAGTAATGGGGCTCTGTTCAGTCAAGTCTCGGTCAGTCGCTGTCCCCCCTTTTCCGGTGGCCACCTCTTCTGCTGTTTTCACCTGTAAGGATAGAGCTTCAATATGGTTAATTAGTGCTTTCATATATTCTAATTCTTCTACTTTCCATATATCAAGATGTGGTCCATAACCACTGTCTCTTGGAGGTCCAGGCATCCTCCTACCTGTAAGTTCGTGTGGGGTTAAATGAGTTTGATTAGATGTGAGGTTCTCATGGACATTAATGCAAGAGGTAATGCATCCACCCAATTTAATTTTGCAACCTTTCCTTTCTAAGTCTGGTTAGCTCTCTTGACTATTCCTTGACTGGCCAGGTGAAAAACTGATCCAAATCTATGTTCTATTCCCAGATATTTTTGTATCTCATTCAAAGCTTTTGCTGTAAAATGTGAACCATTATCTGATCTTATTACTTTAGGTCCCCCGTACCTTGGTATTAATTCTGATTTTAATCATTTAATCACTGTCTTTGCATCTTCTTTTCTTGCAGGTATTGCTTTGATCCATCTTGTATACCTGTCTATCAAGGATGTACCTATAACCTCTTACCACCTTGTCTTCTCCCATATCCGTGTAGTCGATGCAAATTTCTTTAAATGGAGCATCAGGCACTGGGAAATGCCCCATGGGTTTGGTCAAAATCTTTTTATTGTTGTATTTCCCACATATGTCACATTCCATAATGAAGCTGTCCACTAAATCTTTCATAATTGGATTCCACCAATGCAAATTAATGTTATTCAATGTTCTATTGTCTATGTGATGGTTCATGTGCTTGTCTAATCAGGGTGTTGCACAATTTTGCTGGGGCTACTATTCTACCATCGTGTGCTCTCCATAACCCATTATTCTGTGAAGCCCACTTCTCTAACCATTGGTGTTGTTCATAGGGGCCGGCTTCAGCTTGTAATTGTACGATGTGGTCCTCTTTTAACTCAGGATGCATGTCGGTTGAGATGCACACCATCTGCTTCTTATAGCCCCCTTTCTGTTTTGCAGCCTGATCTGCTGCATCATTCCCTTTTGCCACAAGACTGTCTATCCTTGAATGCCCTCTGCATTTCATTACAGCAATATTTCTAGGCAATTGGACTGCTTCCAATAACCTCTCTAATGCTTTTGCGTGTTTCACCGGAGCGTTTTGTGATGTTACAAAACCTCTTCTCACCCACTGTGGACCATCAATGTGTACTGCATTGTATGCATATGCTGAATCAGTATAGATATTTACTGATTGTCCCTTGCTCAATTCCATTGCTCTAATAAGTGCCCATAATTCAGCTAATTGGGCTGATGCCGGTTGAGGTAGTATTTGAGCTTCAACTGTATAATGAGTTTCCGGATCTACATTTACATTACATTTAGTCATTTAGCAGACGCTTTTATCCAAAGCGACTTACAAATGAGAACACCACAAGTCAGAAGCCATGGAGAAAACCAACTATACTGTAAGTTCATCAACCTGATTGTTATTCGAAGCTGCGCCCCCCCCCCCCCTTTTTTTTTTTTTTTTTTTTTTATTTTTTTTTTTTTATAACAGGTATTTGGTAAATAGATGCGTCTTAAGTAGTTTCTTAAAACTGTTTAAAGATTCTGCCTTACGGACAGAGTTGGGAAGATCGTTCCACCATTTTGCAGTGGTGAACGCCACAGAATGAGAATTAGCTCCTCTGTGAGGTGGAATCGCCAGGCGACAATCGTCACTGGAGCGAAGTGAACGAGTCGGAGTGTATTTTGAAAAGATAGAGTGAAGGTAAGAGGGGGAAGATCCAGAAATGGTTCTGTATGCCAGAGTCAGCGACTTGTACTGAATGCGAGCAGCTACAGGAAGCCAATGGAGGGAAGTGAGTAATGGAGTGACGTGAGTTCGCTTGGGCTGGTTAAACACGAGTCGGGCTGCAGAGTTTTGAATTAGTTGAAGAGGTCTGATGGTGGAAGTTGGGATACCGGCAAGGAGTGCATTACAATAATCAAGCCGGGATAAGACTAGGGCTTGAACAAGCAGTTGGGTAGCATGTTCAGTCAGAAAGGGTCTGATCTTCCTTATGTTATAAAGAAGGAATCTACAAGAACGGGCGGTTTTGATCACATGATCAGAGAGTTTAAGGTGGGAGTCTATAGTGAACCCAAGGTTCCGGACCGAGTCAGTTGGGGAGATTGTGGAGCCATCAATTTGGAAGGTCAGGTTGTGATGGATTGAGGGTTTAGCAGGGATAATGAGAAGCTCTGTTTTTTCTAAGTTTAATTTGAGATGACGGGCCTTCATCCAGACAGATATGTCGGAGAGGCATGCAGATACTCGATTTGAGATGGTGGTGTCATCAGGGGCAAAAGACAGATGAAGTTGAGTGTCATCAGCATAGCAGTGGTAAGAGAAACCATGCGCCTGGATGACTGTGCTCAGTGATGTCATGTAAAGAGAGAAGAGGAGAGGACCAAGTACAGAGCCCTGAGGCACACCAGTGCGTACTTGGTGAGAGTTAGAGATCTCCCCATTCCATGACACTTTGAAGGTCCTTCCTGTGAGATAGGATCGGAACCATTCAAGTGTCGTATCAGAAAAGCCTAATTCAGCTAGAGTGGACAGTAGAATCTGATGATTTACTGTATCAAAAGCTGCCGAAAGGTCTAACAAAATGAGGACCGAGGATTGAGATTTGGCTTTGGCAGATTTAAGTGAGTCAATCACAGAGAGTAATGCTGTCTCCGTGGAGTGACCACATCTAAAACCGGATTGATTGGGATCGAGGAGATTATTCTGATTAAGAAATTTGGAGACCTGTGTGGATACCACCCATTCAAGTGTTTTAGACAGGAAAGGTAAAAGAGAAACAGGTCTGTAGCTCTCGACCAAATTTGGGTTGAGCGTAGGTTTTTTGAGTAGGGGTTTGACTATGGCTTGTTTAAAACAATTAGGAAAAGTCCCTGACGTGAGAGAGGAGTTAATGATGTGTGTGAGAGCTGGTGTGATGGAGGAGGCAATGGATTGAAGAAGGTGGGATGGGATGGAATCAAGGGGGCAAGTAGTTGGGTTACTGGCAAGGATCTATTTGTTGTACTGCTGCATATGAGGCTACATTCCCTGTGTCACCCTTATAACAGCAGCCATCAGTGAAAAGTGTCCAATCTGGTCTTGTCAGAGGTTCAGTTAACAAGTCTTCTCTTAACTTTGAGTCTTTCTCTGCTCTATATTCACAGTCATGTGGGTATGTAGATTCTTTTGGCATTAAATTAGCCATGTTAGTTTTAAAGTTCGGTGCATATGTAATGTGCAACTGAGTGAGAGTATCACTAATTCTCATTTTCCGAGTAGTGAAAAGTGTAAATGCACTTGATGTAAAAAATGAGGTCACCCCATGATCAGTATTAATTATCAACGGGTGACACATTACCATATGTGCCGTTTTCTCTACTGCTGTTGCTAATGCTGCCATTGCTCGCGTACAAGTGGTCTGACCCCATTCAATATGGTCGAGGCGAAAACTTTGATACATTAAAACATGTCTCTCACCTCCCCCCTTTTGAAACAATACAGCGTTCACAACGCCATTTGTTTCATTTACATCCAGATAAAATGGTTTGTCATAGGTATAGCTAAATTAGTAGCCTGTGCCAAACATTGTATTGTAGCAATAAATGCTTTTTCAGCCTCTGGGGTCCATGTAAGTTGTGCAGTCAAATTTCTGCTGCCTTTATTCAATATCAGGTCACGTAAGGGTTGTGTGAGATTAACATAATCAGGAACATAATGTCTACTGTAACCGGTAAGACCCAAAAATTGCATCATATGCTGAACTGTATCAGGTTTAGGGTGACTAAGAATACTTTGCTGTTGCAATGGTGTTTTGAATATGCTGAGATTCGCCGTCCCAAAAACGTAACCGTCCTCCTGGCTATTTGTAACTTTTCACGTTTGACCTTGTAACCCTTCTCGGCCACTCTGTTTAACACCATGCTTGTCGCTTTTAAACATTGCTCTGCTGTATTCAATGCGATCATTAAGTCATCCACATATTGAATCAATACTGTATCATCTGGAAGCTGTAGATCAATCAAATCATGTTTTAAAGCCTTATTGAAAAGTCCCGGGCTTTCTTTGTAACCTTGGGGTAAACATGTATACGTATACTTCTGTCCCATGTATGTAAAACTAAACATTGGCTGACTTTGTTCATCCAGAGGCAAACAATAAAAAGCATTACCCAAATCCAAAACTGAAAAATACCTGTGATCTGGATGTAAATTATTTAGTGCAGTGTAGGGATCTGGAACAGGTATATTGTCTGCTAGAGTGATTTTGTTTATTTCTCTTAAATCATGAACCATACGCCACCCTTTGTTGTCTGCCTTCGAAACTGGCAGTATAGGTGTATTCCATTCGGATTGTGTGTGTGTGTGAGCACACCTGCTTGTAATAACCCCTCAATTGTATCCTTGATGCCTTCAAGTTGCATTGGTTTAAGTGGATACTGTGGCTTCCAAATTGGTAACTGGTCCCTCAATATTTTGATAGTAACTATGTGTTGTGGTGCTAAACCAACATCATATGGGCCTTTTGTCCATACTTTGTCAGGAATTTCACTTAACAGTTTATGTGCATCCGTATGGTCAGTTAGTTCTCTACCATGATCTCGTGTCAACTGCTGTTCTTCAAAAAACCCCTGAATCTCTGCATGTAACTTCTATTTTCCACATCTTACCATCAGTGGATTTTTTTTAATTTACATGTTCCAATGTGGAATGCGGCACGGTGGCTTAGTGGTTAGCACGTTCGCCTCTCAGCGCTAGGGATTCCCGGTTCGAATCCCCATCTGGGTGGAGTTTCCATGTTTTTCCCGTGTCTGCGTGGGTTTCCTCCGGGTTCTCCGGTTTCCTCCCACAGTCCAAAAACATGGATCAAGTCAATTGAATTCTCAAAATTGCCCCATATAGAGTGTGTCTGTGTGAGTGAGTGTGTGCCTAGCGATGGATTGGTGCCCTGTCCTGGGTCTGTCTGCCCGGCGCCCGGGACGTTCTCCCCTGGATGGGCATGGGGAACCCCACCGCGACCCTAATAGAGGATAAAGCGGGAGATAATGAATGAAATAATGTTCCAATGTGTCCATCCACGTAAGTGTTAAGGCTCGCGTCACCATTTCCCCCAATGATCTGGCTTCATGGCCAGTGTGTATAGCAAGGGTAACATGTGGTGTATAATTTTGTTTATTTCCCAATTCATACCATGGTAGCTGATATGAACTTAGTTCACAATATGCTGCGACTCCAGAATCTTTATCCATAAGAGCTAAGAGACTGTATCCATGGCTTCCATTTAAGAAACGCATGTTGTATGTGTGGAGTATCAACATTTGGACTAGTTAGTCTCAGCCAGTACACCACGGTGCGGTCAGTATTCATTATTATTGGGTTTGGGGCAGAGAACATTATTTGTCCTTCCTGTTCTGCATTAATTTGAAACGTCAATCCCTGCTCAGAACAGCTGATTTTAGCATTCAGCTTTGTCAGTAAGTCTCTAACCATTAAAGTAACGGGACAATTTGGAGCGTATAAGTACTGATGGTCTAAAATCTTATTTCCTATTTTGGTGACCAAAGGTTTTGTATAAAAATGAGTGTTTACTATTCCCAAATATCCCACCGTTTTCATAGTGGATGTGGACAATTTAGCTTTTGCAAGCTTGACACTGTTGCCCCAGTGTCAATCATTAATGTTGTCTTTTGTCCATCTATGATGCAGCAAACCTTTGGTTCTAATTTTTTTTGATACCATTGTGGTGGGGGCAATTGTGCTTGGTTTGGGACTACTGGAGCCTGTGTCTGTTGGGTCTGTGTTTGACACTGGTGCTGTTGCACGGGGGTAGGTTGGAAAATTTGCCATTGTGTCATTTTGTTTGGACATTCCCATGCAAAATGTCCCATTTGATTACATTGAAAACATGATCTAACTTGTTGCATTGTATTCCTAGGGGCCCCTCCCCTATTTCCTCTACTTTGTGCTTGCCCTCTCTGGACGGGTGCACCATAATAACCATATGGTGACCCTGGACACAACCATGGTTCACCATGGGTTTGTGGACACGTGATTCCATATGGTGGCGGGTATGTTGCTCCCTGTGTTATATACGACTGTGGTTGTGGAATTACCTGTTGTGGTACTGGTGTAGTTGGGGCAGATTGAGTAACCATCTGTTTAAAGTTTTTTCTTTTTTATCTTTGTTCTCTTTTTCTACTTGTAGTTTAAGTAGCCTTTTAGTGAGTTCTTTTACTTTGTCCTCACCCTTGGTCTGTAATTGTCTATGCTTAAGTTCATGATGTTTTTTCCCACTGATCATATGGCATGTTATCAATCCCCACTACATCAACTAATTTAGCTTGTACTGGCTCAGGTAGAGCCTTTACTACTTGCTGTGTAACATTTCAGTGGCAGCAGACTTATCATGTCGTTCCCCTGTTGCTTCCAGCCACAATTCGCTGCATTTCCTCAGAAAATGCACCATGTCTTCATCTCCCTCTTTTTTAAGTGATGCTAGAGCAGTTAAACTGTGTGTGGCTGGATATAACTCTTTCAACGTATCCCACAAATCTTTCCTAATGCATGATATGGGTATTTCTTGTGGCTTTCCATTTACCCCAGCTGCCGTTTCTATTAGTAGTAACTTTCTTTTCCCTTCCAACCTTGCTATAGCTGCCCTCAGATCCCCCAAACACAATTTGTCCCCTGCAGTATATTGCTCAAACTTTGACACCCACGCTTGTCCTCCCTTAGTTAAAGGGGGCAATTTGGCTAACAATCCGTCCATGTCCCTATGATTCCATGGACGGTAAACTTGTTGGCCAGTCTGTGTAGTTATTAGTGGATATTGAGAAACGGGAAAAATCTCCGCTTGTGCTGTGTCCCGGCTTTCTTCATACTCCTCACATACCCTTTCACTATCTCTATCTTTATATGTCCATGACTGTCCGTCCTGGTCATCAAAATCATCCGTCATTTTACCACAAATCAGTCCAGCCGTACATTTTTGGAGTTTTATAACTTCCCTTCTTCCTGTTGTTTCTGCACTTTTTCCCTAACTATTTTGTTTTTTAACACTTTCTTTTTAAGTTTTTCCGCCTCTACTTTTATAGTTTCAGATACTTCACTATCACTCTCTTTTTCACTGTCATCACTATCGGAACTTTGGGTTTTTCTATTCATTAATATTTTATCTATTTTTTGATCCCCTGTCATTTCCATGGGGATATGCTGCCTACATGTATACGGGCCTCCAATCTCATTTACTGAGCGTGCAGGAGTGTGCCCATTGTGCTTGTGTGTTCCACGTGTCTGATGGGTTTATTGGAGGTTCAGCTGGTACATTTGTACATCTATTAGGGTATTGTTGATCTGTGAGTTGTAGTACAATCGTGGAGTCCTCTGGATCTGGCCTGTGTTTAATATGTTATTGTAGGTTTGCCACTTGATCCTGTAATTGTTTTATAACCGTTTGTAGGTCTAATTCCTCCGGTATATCTAAGGTACCTTTTTTGATTTCTAAATGTCCACTTTCTATATTCAGTACAGGAGTTTGCACTACTGTTTGTGTACAGGCTTGTGGTACCTGAGGATAAATCGGTCTGTATGGTGGCGGGGGATGTATGGGAGTGGTTAAATCTATGAGGGGACCTGTTGGTGTTTCTAGTTCTAAAGACAGAGCTTTATCACTTTGCACTGGTGAAGTTTAGGTCTCATCCCGTTTTAATGTACTTTGTGTGGGTGTTTCGGGTGGAGTCTCTTGCTTTGGTTTATCTTTAGTTTGCCTTTCTAATTCCGCCCTCATATGTGTCAGGAGCAACAGACAATGTGAATTTTGTTTATTCACCTCGTCCAATGTCCTTTCAAGTTTACCAAACCGATACGATCCTCCTTGTTCCCAATCTTTCTCAGCTTTTCTAATTTTGCCTTTATAATAATCATATATCTTTGTTCTGTCCTCCTGGGTAGGAGCTGGGTCTACGTTTCCTGGCATCAGACCTCTTAATTGCCATGATGTAAACAATGTTGTTAAATGTTTATGCACCTTTGGTCTTTTATTTGGTTCTGTGACAGAGGCTATTCTGTCCCACACTTTTTCCATAAACTCTTCAGTGTTCATTTTAGATTGATTTGTATTTCTTTTACTTAATTACAACACAATCATCCCGTCCAATATGAAACTCAAGTTTTCACTTGTTGTCCCGCCCTGACAAAGTTATTGGCCAAGCTTCTACCTTCTCAGGCAGACCAACGGGCCTTTGTCAGTGGTAACAATCAACTTGGCACTTCTGTTGAGTTTCTCTATTCCCCAATGTTCTACTCAGTCTCTAGGTCCTAATAACCAAATATATCACCAAGTGGTTTTGTAGCATGAGTTCTGCAAGGGGGTTCTGCTAAGGAGAAAAAACTGGAACACCGGAATAAAAACCAAAACGTTGTAAAGTGTTGCTTGCCGGTCTCCCAGCTTCCACAATCAGACCTCTACAACTAATTCAAAACTCTGCAGCCTGACTTGTATTCAACCAGCCCAAGCGAACTCATGTCACTCCACTACTCATTTCTCTCCATTGGCTCCCTGTAGCTGCTCGCATTCAGTAGAAGTCACTGACCCTGGCCTACAGGACCATTTCCGGATCTTCCCCCTCTTACCTTTACTCTTGCATTCAGTAGAAGTCACTGACCCTGGCCTACAGGACCATTTCCGGATCTTCCCCCTCTTACCTTTACTCTATCTTTTCAAAATACACTCCGGCTCAATCACTTTCGCTCCAGTGAACGATTGTCGCCTGGTGGTTCCACCTCATCGAGGAGCTAATTCTCACTCCGTTGCGTTCACCACTGCAAAATGGTGGAGTCACATGGCATTTTTAAGAAGCTCTAAAGATGCATCTTTTTAACAAACACCTGTTGTAAAAAAAAGGGGGGGGGGCATAGCATCATATAATGATCAGTTTTGATAATTATACAGTGTAGCTGGTTTTCTTCATAACTACTGACTTGTGATGTTCTCATTTGTAAATCACTTTGGATAAAAGCCTCTGATAAATGGCTAAATGTAAATGTAATGTAAATGTACATAATAACAAGTTTGGGCTCTAGAGGGAGGAGTTGTTCTTTTGCTCTTTTTTTCCCAAAAAAACTAGGAAGAAATAGAAGGGAAATGTGTGTGCAGCATGAGTGGTGTCACACTCGTCTACCGTGGGCTAAGCGCGGCTGCGCAAATGAAGCGCTCTAACGCACCGAAGGGAGCCAGGCACGCAGGTAGCAGGAACACAATTTATTATGGTGTAGTGACACCAAATTACGTTACCCCCGCCCCTGCGGTCGCGCAATGGGGGGACGCGACCAAGAGAAAAAAATAAAATAAAAAAAATAACAGTCCGTGGTGGGGGTCCCCTGCCCTCCTTGAGCCGGGCTTGGCAGGCGCCCTCCGGTGGACACCCTCTGCGGGGGAGGCATGCCGAATGCCCTCTGGCTGCGAGGTCAGGTGGACGCCCACGGCGGATCAGGAGTGGGCCACGCCCTCTGGCTGCGTGGTCCGGTGGACGCCCTCGGCGGACGAGGAGTGGGCCACGCCCTCTGGCTGCGTGGTCCGGTGGACGCCCTTGGCGGACGAGGAGTGGGCCATGCCCTCTGGCTGCGTGGTCCGGTGGACGCCCTCGGCGGACGAGGAGTGTGCCACACTCACTGGCTGCGTGGCGAGGCAGACGCCCTCTGGCTACGTGGCGAGGCGGACGCCCTCTGGCTGCGTGGCGAGGCGGACAACCCTGCTGCTGCAAACCGGACTGGACCATCGGTCCAGAACTTCTCAGAGTTGAGGAGGGTGCGTACAGGTATGAGTCGCATACAGGTATGAGTCGCCCGCCTCATAATCGGACACCTCGACAACCATGCCTCATATCCATACCTCCACAACCACTCATCATCGGAGTCGCCATACTCCGACATCACACTCCGAAATCATACTCCGACATGTTCAAGCCGCTCCTCCGGCTCCGGGACGGCGGGCTCCACATAACGGCTATACGGCCCCCCGAAAGAAAAATTTAAGAAAAGCCTACCTGGGCTCTGGACTCCCCAAACGAATGGCGCGTCTTTATGTCACACTCGTCTACCGTGGGCTAAGCGCGGCTGCGCAAATGAAGCGCAGAGCCGCAGCGCTCCAACGCGCAGAAGGGAGCCAGGCACGCAGGTAGCAGGAACACAATTTATTATGGTGTAGTGACACCAAACACACCAGTACATAAAACGAGTGGACATGAAACTAAGACGCGCAACGAGGACGGGAAAACACAGGAAATAAATACACAAACACATCCGACCACATGCACCAAAACAACCAATAACAAGAAGGGGTTAATTAACTAAACTAATGACAAATGAACGTTAATTAACTCAAAAGAACGAAAGGAAACACAGAACAGGTGACAGGTGCCCTAGGCACCTGTTACAAATGGACATTAAATAAACACTGTTAATAAAGAATGTGTCTCCATCCTGCTTTCTTTTATTAAAACAGTGATTTAAGGCACCTTATACTAAACTCCCACACCTACAAATGCATGCAGATCAGCCGTGGGACAACCCAACCACACACGTGGACAGTAAAGAGATTCATGACAAAATCAAAACAAGGAACAAAACTTTTTTTTGGAAATTTCAAACATGAGGAAAAATGTAATGTTATCTGGCCTTTAAAATGACAAAAATGGCCTAAAAATGATAGCAAAGTACCTGAGTGTGGTATTGATCAAAAACTAAAAAGCAAAATATAAAAAAAACTTTTAAAAAGCACCCCTATATTGTGTTAAATTACTTTATCCTAAATTAATTCTGCTAGTGCTAGTGATAAAATTTTATAGAAAATGGCGATTTATCCATACAAAATTAATTACCACTAATTAGTTAATGTTACAGGTGCCTGGGGCACCTGTCCCTCGTTTGTGTTCTTATTGTCTTAGCTGGGTGATTGGTTTGTTTTGTGCACGTGTTTAGTTGGTTTTGTATTTAGTCTTCGTTTTCCTTCAAGTCGGCGCACGTCTTTGTTTGAGGTTATCATACCGAATGTTACTTTGTTCGTTTGTTCCCCCCTTTCTGTTGGTGTCCCATCACCAAGTTTTAATAAATTTCGAGTTAGGATTTTATCCCGGTGTCTTTTGGACTTCTCCTTCCGCGTTCAACCACGTTGCGGCGCTGCGCATCTTCTCCGCGCAGGTCGTATTCGTGGGAGCGCTTCCGTGGTCGGTACCCGGGAAGCGCTCACTAGGCGCGAGCGGTCATACGCATCCACTCCGCGTAGCAGTCCATCTTCAGGGGAAGAATGGACAGTTGGTAAGTGAAAGACGTGCCAAACCATCGGGAGAGTTCCGGACACCAGGGGTCACCCATCGCTGAGCCGGAGAACCAGAGGCTGTACCGCTGAAGAAGCCGAGCACCAGGGACCGCCGATTGCCGAGTCTGGGCGCCAGGGACCGCTCTATCGCCGACTCCGAGCACCAGGGTCCACCAGCCGCAGACTTCGGACACCAGGGGCGCTATCCCCGCCTTGCAGCAGGAGGGCGCCGATCCGCGCCCCCGCCGCAAGATGGTGTGCTCTGCGCTGTCAGCGGGGGGCATCCAGCAGGCTTCACAGCCAGAGGAACCTTCCCCCCCCCTTTTTTTGTTTTTTGCGAGGACTCGTTATTGTTATAATTTTTTTTTGTTGGGCCGCTTTCCGTTTTTGCGCGACCCTTGGGGTGGGGGTATGTTACAGGTGCCTGGGGCACCTGTCCCTCGTTTGTGTTCTTATTGTCCTAGCTGGGTGATTGGTTTGTTTTGTGCACGTGTTTATTTGGTTTTGTATTTAGTCTTCGTTTTCCTTCAAGTCGGCGCACGTCTTTGTTTGAGGTTATCATACCCAATGTTACTTTGTTCGTTTGTTCCCCCCTTTCTGTTGGTGTCCCATCACCAAGTTTTAATAAATTTCGAGTTTGGATTTTATCCTGGTGTCTCTTGGACTTCTCCTTCTGCGTTCAACCACGTTGCGGCGCTGCGCATCTTCTCCGCCCAGGTCGTATTCGTGGGAGTGCTTCTGTGGACCGACGCACGCATTATTGCCCGCGTGGTCGGTACCCGGGAAGCGCTCACTAGGCGCGAGCGGTCGTATGCATCCACTCCGCGTAGCCGCCCATCTTCCGGGGAAGAACGGACAGTTGGTAACAGTTAATTAATTAGTATTTTTTTTAATTGATTCATGTGTTTTCATTGACGATGAAGAATTGTACAAAGTTTCAGTTAATCGGAAAATGAGAAGTCTGTGAAATTTGCACACTTTTTCCCAGACACATAGACAAACAGATGAAGCTAATATAGGGGTGGTAACAATAACAACCTGACCAGGTAATGACTTATGAAACACTCATTCATTCATTCATCATCTTCCGCTTTATCCTATATTAGGGTCGCGGGGGGGTTCCCCATGCCCATCCAGGGGAGAACGTTTCGGGCGCTGGGCAGATACACCCAGCACAGGGTGCCAATCTATCGCTGGGCACACACTCACACACAGACATGCACACAAACACACTCTACATGGGGCAATTTTGGAGAACTCAATTGACTTGATCCATGTTTTTTGACTATGTGAGGAATCCCTAGTGCTGAGAGGCGAACGTGCTAACCACTAAGCCACCGTGCCGCGACTTAGACAACACTAATATATTCATATTATTGAATATATTTTTTGCTGTGCAATTACTGGATAGAAAAATTGTCTAATGTTCAGAGTGACTGACCTGATTATCCTTTCTCACCTTGCACAAATACAGTTTACTATTTAATGATGTTTTAAAACTTTTGTGGTTCATTAGCCTGTAGCTCATATAGGTCATAATAGGTGCTATTAAGGAACACTTCTCCATGTATTCAAAATATAACACTCCAGTTCCAGTTCATAATGACTTGATGAAAAAAACTTTAAGAACTATATATATATATTTTTTTACTTATAAGACTTATATACAAACGTGGAAACCGGTTCTGTGGTCAGACAAGTACACATTTCAAAGTTGAACATTGATTTCACCCAAATGCCACCCAGATATTTCCTATGAACTACATGTCTACTTGAACAAAATTACAAGAATTACAACATTTATAGACAAACACCTTTGAAGACATTGTGTGTGTGTGTGTGTGTGTGTGTGTGTTTGACGGGCCTCACTGCAGATATTTCATGAGTCAAAGCAACAATATGCAAAAGTTATATTTGTAGAACATACACACACACACACACACACACACACACACACACACACACACACACACACACATGAGGTGCGCTAATCAATCTCCCTGATCCGTCTCTCATATCCACCCCCAGAGCCACCGCGTCACCACAATATTTTATATACAATATCTATTTTTTAATCTATATTTAATTCCCCCAAATTTGCATGTATAATTTAAAGAAATGGTAAAATGGCCCAGTTCTAAACATGCATCAGTTATTAACTTTATTTATTGTGTTGCAGGCATCAGCTTTTAATTTTTTTAAAATATTTTTACAAACAAGGTGACATCACAGGAAAGCCTCCCTATTTAGAAAAACATAACCAAACTGGTTGGAGCCAACCTTACAGACTGAGGACAATGCATCCTAAATTAAAGTAATTGTGGGAAGGACAGAGGTTTGGCAGACAGAGGCCCTGAGGTTTCTTCCTTAAAATAACATAACAGGGAGTTTTCTCTTGCCACTGTTGCTTCGGCTTGCTATTTGGGGGTTCAAAGGCTTATAATACTGTAAAGCTACTTTGTGCCAATTTACTGTTGTAGAAAACACTATATAAATAAATTACTTGATCTTGAGGTAGTGCCTACAGCAATATGTGGGTTGTGGCTACAGAACAACAAAGGTTCAAGTTAAAGTTTAAGAACAAGTTTGTTCTCTTATTTGTAAGTCCATCCATCCATCCAACCATAATCTTCCGCTTTATCCTCTACTAGGGTTGCAGGCACACACTCACTCACACAGACACACACTCTATACGGGGTAATTTGGAGGATTCAATTGACCTTGATGCAAGAGGAAACCAACGTGGACACGAGAACATGGAAACTCCACTCAGATTGGGATTCGAACCGTGAATCTGAGAGGCGAACGTGCTTACCACTAAGCCACCGTGCTGCCCCATTTGTAAGTCGCTTTGGATAAAGCATCTGCTAAATAATTAAATTAAAATTTAACATTAAACTAAGTAGTTTATTAATATAGCACTTTTAATATTAGTGCATTTTCACAAAGAAGCTTTACAGTGTTATAAGCCTGAACTCCCCAAAGTGTATGCCAAAATGACAGTGGCAAGAAAAAAAAACTCCCTGTAATGCTTTTTTTTTTTTTTTTTTGCTTGCTTTTTTTTGGTTGCTTCAGTGGCACTAATGGAGAGGGTAGCTGGAGACTTGGCGGGTGCATCAGACTCTGGGTCTGAGGGTATGGACAATTTATTGGTGAGTGTGCATTGATTTGCTATAGTGACACTTTAAAATCTGCGACCTTGGCAATTTTTCCAATTCTTCCATTTTTAAGACGATTCCAATCCATTTTTAAGACGTTTCACAAACGTTTAAGTGGGACTGTCAGTAGATCATCCCTTCTGAACGATGTCTCTGTCTGGTTAGGTCTGAATCCATTGAGGACACACAGCACTCATGAGTAAAGGGTGTATCTGCCAATGGTCAAGCAGTTGTTAAGGTGGCTGATGGGGAACCACACACATGTAAAGCTGCTGAACACACAGTGTCATGAAGGTGGGACAAAATTCGGTACCTAAAGGCAGTTCACTAAACAGCAAGCAGTGAATCTATGCAGAGTATATTGAAAAGGAGGTGAAAGTAATTGCTGAGTAAGCTTAATTTAGCAGGGGGTTTGGTGCTGGGGGTATCTGAGAGTTGTTGGGATGATTATGATAGACTATATGCCATGACTGTCTGGGGTGGGGTTCGATCTGCACCGGAAATGTTGCTGTTGTGAAACATGTTGTGATTAATGTGCTCTGTGTCAGGTTGGGAGGGTTGGGCCCCTCCCCCCTGCCTTCCGTGTTTCGGGGTTTGGCCGTTCGGGGTTCCCGTAGGTAGGGCCCATCCCCTTGAGCAGGGATTGGGTCCTACCTGATCACATGTGGCCTGCTGACTGTATTTCTGGGATTCCGCCCTAGCAGCCAGCAGGCCAGCATTCTGGATTGAGCTTCCGCTCATTCGCCACGTCGGGGTTTCAGAGTGGTGTTTTAATTCTGTGTTTCGCTCCCGGCTTTCTACGCCGAGCCATCAGCGGCATTCCTGCGGTTTGTGTTTTTTGTTTTGTTTTGTTTTCTTATTCGGACACGCTTCGTCGTGTGGTCAGCAGCGTTCCTGCTGTTTTATGTTATTTCGACGTGTTTTGGATCACGTTCCCTCCAGTGGCGTTCCCGCTGCGCAAAGCTAATAAAAGCTTATGTATTCACCTACCTGGTTGCCTGGCTCGCTATTTCCTCTCCGCACCGCGCTGCACCGCCACTGTTCGGGCAGCGCGCCCCGATGTGACACTCTGATAGATAATATTCATTCATTCATTCATTATCTTCCGCTTCATCCTATATTAGGGTCGCGGAGGGGGGGGGGGGTTCCCCATGCCCATCCAGGGGAGAACGTTTCGGGTGCTGGCAGATACACCCAGGACAGGGCGCCAATCCATTGCTGGGCACACACTTACACACACAGACATGCACACAAACACACTCTACATGGGGCGATTTGGAGAAATCAATTGACTTAATCCATATTTTGGGAGGAATATGGGAGGAAACCAGATAACCCGTAGGAAACCCACACGGACGGGGAGAACATGTAAACTCCACCCAGATGGGGATTCGAACCGGAAATCCCTAGTGCTGAGAGGCGAATGTGCTAACCACTAAGCCACCGTGCCGCTCTGACAGATAATATCTAAAATAAAATTTTATCAAAAGTAATATATAGTATGTTTTTCTGTGTCTGTGTGGATTTCCTATGGGTTCTAAGGTTTCTTACCACAGTCCACAAAACTAGATTCAAGATGAATTGGCTGCTCCAAAGTGCTCCTTTATAGTGTATGATTGTGTCTGTGTGAGTGTGTGCCCAGCAATGGATTGGCACCCTGTCCTGGGTGTATAGTACCCAAGCACCCAAAACGCACTCTCCTGGATGGGCATGGGGAATCGCTTGTGAACCTAGTAAAGGATTAAGCAGAAGATCATGAGCAATATTATTATTATTATTATTATTATTATTAATAATATTGTTATTATTATTATTATTATTATTATTAGTCATTGTACAATGACTTGTACACTGTCACTTGTTTGAAAAATGACATTGAAAATTTGTTGATTATACATCAAATCTGTTTAAATTTCTTGTTTGTTTATTTTTATTTACTTAAAAACCTAATGGCGTTTGCTTTGTCATTACACAGATTTGTCAATAGATGGCGGAATTGGTAAAGGTATTTCCTGGGTAACGTTATGGGAGGTTAAGTTAAGAGCTTATGAGTTGCCCAGTTGAAACATTTTACGTGAGGACCTCGGCTGTTTAGCTAGTTTTGGAGTTCTATAGTTTTAATTACCTAGAAGTTTTTAAGTTTTTTAAGTTTTTAAGACACTGGAATTACTATTTTTATTTTTTTTAACATTTTTATATTATTATACTGTTATACCGTACTAATATAATGTGTAAAAATGGAAATTAATTTTATATTCTACCAAGTTTAATTACTTTTCAGTTCACATCAATGTTGATAATTCTGTACACTATTAAGTGGTTCCCTGATGGTCATTTATTCCTAGAGTATGATAGGCGACGTGATTTGTCTATGTGTGTGTGTGTAATAAATAAGCTGAATGTATAGCCTCCACTTGCACCTTTTTACATGCTTTATTATTATTATTATTATTATTATTATTATTATTATTATATAGATTTTTCATATAACAATAGTCCTTGATTTACATGTTTACTATTGAGAAATGATTTGACCTCAGATGTGTGCTTGACTAATTCAGCTTTACAGCATGATTTGCCAAGCTTGGCTGCATTCAATTAGATTACTGAAAGGGCATCCTTCTTTAATGTAGGCCAAGCACAGTCAAGCTAATCTATTAAAATTCTGAACATTTTAGGAGGAACACCATAAATAGTAATCCTGGTAAATTGTCTAACATTTATCATTCATACAAAATAACCATAATAATATCAGTATGAGTTATGATTTGTCATACCTTGTTGTACCTTTACTGATACATAATTGATAGAGCATGATAATGCTCCAGATCGGTTATGAGGGCAGAATGATCTTTGCTTTTATTTGATACACAAAACACATACAGCTTTTATGGTAGTCTTATAAGACAATGTGTTAACTGTGTAGGTCATTACATTTCCCTCTACATGTTTTTCTTTCGTTTATTTTCAGATGGGTTGCACATAAATCATGTCTTAAATGGTCCTAAAGGGAATTGCTAAAAGGAAATTTAATATTATATTTAATCTTATTTTATCTTCATCAAGTTTATTTACCTGAAACCCATTTCAAACAAATAAAATTCATAAGCTAATGTAACATTTATCTAACTAATGAGCTTTGAGCACAGATTTTAATCATCTTGGTTTTTTATTATTTTTTATTTTTTGCTTATTTAAGTAAATATGAATAGTTAAATTCAGGTAAGCAATTTAATGGTGCTCTTTGTGTTATGGAAGGGAAAGAGAGGAAATTTTATTCAGTCGTTTGCTGGTTCTGTTTAGTCTCTTCGTCTTGTTTGCAATGTAATTAGAGAATAAAGGGCCAGCCCTACAAGTAACTGCTAGATACTTTGCACATTAGCAGACATGCACATGGCATTAATGGGTAGTAGCATGATGATAAACAAAACCAACAGTTTTTTTTATAAGCCTTACCAGATGTGTGCATGAAAATTACTTGTGGCTAAAGCAGTAAATGCAGGATGTGAAATGTAAAAAAATCTCCAAATGCAAATATGCACTTGATTTCTTTATCTTAAGGCACGTGACAACATGCTTTTCTTGAGGAGTGAGTATGTGTGTGACATGGGCTGGTCTATATTGTGTAGAGTTTAAATGTATATTGTTTGATTGTTTTAATTACAAAAAAAATATTGCTACTTTTTATGTGCGATATTTTTATATGTATGTCAGAAAATACAGTGGTGCTTGGAGGTTTCTAAACCCCTTAACAATTTTATTATGCTATGAACAAAGGAGATTTCTGATTACCTCATAAGAAAGATTTTAAAACTCACCAGGTAGCAGATAGTTACAACCCATCTCAGTTTGAAATTTCCTTTACAATTCAGTTATCATGTTGCAACACAGAAGCCCAACTAAACCATCTGTAACAAAATAGGATAAAACCATGACACATGACATTTTTCTTTTTCCAAATATAACACTTTTCATTAAAAAAAAAATCTCAGAACTAAAGAATGCTTTTAGTTACTTAGAATGTACTTTCAGGTTCTTTGTGGCCATGTGGACTATTACACCTTGCTCTTGGCATGATCTTGTTAGTTTAATCTCCCTGGGAGTAATATGTTCTGACAGAGGCTAAACATGTTAAAGATGGTTTTGTAAACTCACCCAACCTGATGAACATCAACTATTCCGATGTACTATGTCATAATACACTTTCACAAACAAGTATTGTGAGGATTTTGATTATTGTTCCTTGAGGTTTAATTTAGGTATGTACAGAAACATATGAACAAAATGGTTTAGGATGGTACACGCTTTGTATTTTTTGAAAAGATTTATTTGTGGAATGTATTGTGACAAACATGCAAATTTAGTAAAATTCTTTGTACATGAAATTATATGGTTTTATGGAATGGTTTGATCAACTAGCATCTCATTCCTTTTCTCTTTTCACACATCAAATTATAAAAATAAAAATATAATCGTTTTTTATAACTAAGGGTAAAATTGACCCAACTTAACCATAAAAGTTCTTAAAATCAAGGAAATGAGATAAAAATATTGGAATTGTTGCCTTATTTATTGAGGGATAAAAATCAAACATTACATACTATATCAGTATCAGTGTCAAAAATGTGATTACAACTATCAAATAAATAATATATGCCCTAATATATTTAAATAAATTTATTTAAATTGAAGTTTAAGTAACTTATTAGGTGCAGATGTAGTTTGCATTAATGTAGAGGTAAAATATATTATATTTAGCATATTCTGTATATTCATTAAGTCATCATGTTTTAAGTAATTAGTAAATTATTAATATTATTCCAATTTTTGTTTTCTAATTGAACAAACTAATATTTCTTCATTTACAGAATATCAGTAAATGAAAGCTATGAGCTATGTATGAAAAATATTGCAGATCCCTTTCAAAGCTATTTTAAGCCAGATATTGGATTAGGAAAGATGATTAGATACTGTGTTATTCTGTTCTATTTGAAAATATCTTATTTGAAATGGAAAAGCTGTATATAAATGGAAAAGCGGTATATCTGTAGTGGATTATGAATCTGTAGAAAATGCCCTTGTAAATGCTGGTGCCTAGCCCTGAATCTTCCTGCTGACTGCTTCAGCATTCTTGCTCTCTCATTAACCATAACTGTCAAATGCTGCAGATGACTAGTAATTAAGGCAGATAATAAACACTTGCTGTCAATTGCTGCTTGTTTGTTGTTGACAACAGCAAGGGCTTTTCTTTTGCCGCAATAGTACTAACTAATACTTAGTAATGCACCATTGTATTACCTAGTCTCTTTGCTAAATTGACAGGCTGATAATAAAGTATTATGAACAATAATAAACGGATCTTAACATTTCTACCCTTCTGCTGTTTTTATCTTTTCTGAAAACACTAATATAGCAAACAAATCACTCAGATTCTACAATCTACATACGCTGTACAGAGATTCCAAAACAAGTAACAAACTATTACTGCTTGCTCAGGTCTCAAAATCATAAAACCACCTTTCTTTATTAGCCTTTGATTTAGTTTCATATACCATTGTATGCTTTGTCTGCCTGCATTAACCTTCATTAATCTTTGCACACTGGGTAGAGTTTTGTTAACATTTTTTATCAATAGTGTAGTGAATATATTGTGCGGCACGGTGGCTTAGTGGTTTGCAGGTCCGCCTCTCAGCACTAGGGATTCCCAGTTCGAATCCAAATCTGGTTGGAGTTTCCATGTTCTCCCCGTGTCCACATGGGTTTCCTCTGGGTTCTCTGGTGTCCTCCCACAGTCCAAAAAAAAAACATGGATCAAGTCAATTAATTTCTCCAAATTGCCCCATATAGAGTGTGTTTGAGTGTGTTTCTGTGTGAGTAAGTGTTTGCCCAGCAATGGATAGTGCCCTGTCCTGGGTGTGTCTGCTCAGTGCCCTGGATGGGCATGGGGAACCCCCCCCGCCCGCGACCCTAATATAGGATAAAGCGGAAAATAATGGATGGATGGACAGTCATTATATTTACAACACCTATTGTTACAACGTTAATACATTTAAATAGGTAATGTGACAGTTGTGCAGTGGTGCTGGGGGAAGGAAGGCACCTGCCGCCCGAGTGCCTAGGACCTGCCGCTTTTGAATGACCAGTAATGCAAAAGGACAGAAGAATTTAAGTTGATTGGTAAGACACACGAGATGCCTAATGCTGGAGAGGCAGGAAAACTCACCCCCCACCCACAAACATGTCTAGATGTGAGGGCATCCAGGAATCTGGTGGGGGCAGTGAGATGGTAGCGCAGTGACACTGGGGGAAAGGAAAGGCAGAGCAGACGGCATTGTTCAGGGAAAGTAACACACCTGACGCACTCTCAGCCTGTTGACCATGTGCAATCTTTATAAGCAGTGAAATCTCACATTCTTCTTGCTCACATTCTCTGGTAAATTTATAATATAAATAATATTAGTAATGGAGCATTTAATGATTTATTTACAGCAGTAATCACTGTATTTCTTTATTCAGCTCTAAGTAGAAAAAAGCACAATAAAAAAAATGTATAAAAAATAAAATTAACTATTTTAATATTAGCATACAGCATGCTCCACAGCATCTACCACTACAAGTAATGAAACTATTTCTGAAAAAAAAAAATGCTCCACAGCATCTACCACTACAAGTAATGAAACTATTTCTGAAGAAAAAAAATATAGCCAATTATCTGTGTATTACTTAAAATGATCTAAATTAATACATGCTTTAGAAGATTTTTTAAGCAACATAAGTGTGTTTACTTTACAAATAAAGTTTGTTTAGCATGTGCATTGTTTAAGTGATAAAAAAGAGAATTAATCTCATGTAAATTACAAACAGGACCAGAGAGTGCCACTTGTTCATTTCAGGATACATGCCTGGACTCACACACACATACTGCTTGTTTCTGGATGCTCTTTGTAGTTCTATAGTTACAGGCTGTAGTCCATCTGTTTCCTTTTTAACAGTAAAATAGACCAACAAAGTATTTTAATGTTTAGGACCATCTCAGCTATAATTTTGGTCATGGATCTTGCCATAAAGCATGTATGTGGATTGTGTATGTGTAGGAGATAGAGAGCGAAAGATAGGAGACGTAATGGCCAGCAATTCTCTTATTCTCTGTTCAAAGAGAATTGTGTTAAATATTGATATTGTGTATGCTGCAGCATTCAGTTTGCTAGACATGAAATCACTGCAATGGTCTGTGTTTTTTGTGTCTTGCAGCAGTTGGCAAGATGTTGGTATCACAGAAATTTTACTAGTGTTTTTCAACAGACAAAATCAACAGCAGCAGCGACACATTCACTGTTATCTCAATGGAAAAGTACATTTCTCAGTGTTGCACCATTTAGATCCAAGAAGGTTAATCTAAAATAAGGTTGGCGTGGAATTACTGCATTGGCTGAATTATGCTTCATATAAATTGGTATTGGTATCTATGGTGTGCGAAGTGTGATGGGCGGAGTCTGAAGGGAGGCAGCCTAAGGATGCAGATCAGCTAAATAGTATCACCTGTCTGGAATTGAGGTTGTTAATTACTAGCTCTCCTCCTGTGTCTAAAAGAATCTTCCTTCCCCACCCTCTGACAGGTGATCCTTCAATGTGTTGTCTCCAGCGCAGAATAGATGGTGTTTTTCCGGACTTCAGTTCAGTGACCATTTTTGTTTGCTTATCAGTTTAGTGACATTTGTTGATGCATGAGAGAAGATATTTTAAGGACGTGATTGATCTAATTGTCCCGAAACTGTTTGTTGTCCAGCTGCCCATGAGACCGAGACGTTGCTGGAACCCTCCTTCATCTTTATCTATCACTCCATCCCAGGTAGGTGCAACCCACATCACAAGTGCCAGGGCGTGGCTTGAGACGACATGTTGTTGATGCAGCAAGCCCCTGATCAAGCAGAAACATACCAAATACTGGGGATCATCTCTGCACAGTGGTGGTACAGTTGAAGTGTGTGCACAGGATATTCACAAATACTCTGTTGCTCCCATCACTCTTGATTTTTGGTGTCAAATACATCGAGTGGAGGTCCGGGTTAGATTCACGTTCTTAAAAATTGGGAAGAAGGACAGCCATGAAAAAATAACTTGCATTCTAGACTTGAAAGCAAAGCTGCACACACTAGGTTTATTCACACAGAAGAATTTGCTTCAAGCACAAGATTATCATGCTTGACTGTACAACAGGGGCACCCAGTTTAGAGTGTTTGAATCATTGGCATCAGGGTACCATTGGCATTGGTGATGGTAGTTCAAGAGGGGGAGAAGGTGGGCCCATTTCTGATATGTACTTTCCACTGCCTGGGCGTACCAGTCACATAAAACATCACACCAAGACAACCTCAGTGTTGTAGTGCACAGTAGGTAGTTTGGAATAAAATTGTGTCCATGCCTGACATAAGAGTGACAAAGGAACACAACAGTAAATGGAATAGTAGTGTTGATTCCCAGTAGTGTTGATTCCTTAAAACTGACGTGTTGGTCCGGTTCAGTGTAGATTGTAGAAAAGTAAACGTGTCTAAATTTGATACGTATCCTATGCCTTGCATTGACAAACTACTTAATTGATTGGGCACTGCTCATTTTTATTCGACACTGGATTTAACTTCTGTATTTTGGCAGCTCCCCTTAAGCAATGTTAGGGCTTTTGGTGTCATTTGAAAGCATTTGACGGACCAAATCCTTTGTCCTCACATTGCAAAATACAACGAATAATGGAAAACTAGGCAGGTATTTGTAATTAAATCAGCTTACCTGCCTTGTGTTACCTGCATTCTTCACCAAGTTGCTTGGTGCTAACTGGTTCTGCAGCTTCAGCCTTTGAGTTGTTAAGTATCAAGTGCAGAAAAAAAGACACAGGCTCCTCTAAACAGGGTTTATTCTTACAGTTTTTTTTATAACCAAAACCATCTTTCCTCTATATGGATACAAGCAATAAAAATCATTCTAACAAAACAGGATATAACAAAACGGGGTGTGCAACTGTGTCAGTCAGCCACAGCGTGTCAAAACAAGTGTAGAATTTGTATTTCAGATACAGAGACAAGGCTGACAAATTTCTCATAATTCTGACAATATGTACTTATATACACCAGTCTGTGTGTGCACTACCAATTCACTGTATAAGGGATTTGAACTGATTAAACAAAAATTAATAAGTTACATATTTTGTATAAATAAATCATTAAAACATCACATATTGACTGTCAGCTAGAGAGGCAAAGATGTTTGTATAGAGTGAAGATGACAGGTAGGGTTTGAACACAATGGGGCTTTTATTGCCACAAAATGAACTGAAACTCGTTTGTGAAATATACAAGGACACAGATGCATCACTGTTGTTTCTCTCCCACTCAGGCACTCACATTCCTTTTCACTCTTTCTCATAATTAAGATCACACTTAATCACACAAAAAGGCAACATGTCTTTCCACTCAACTGATCTAATTTACTGACTTTGCCACCCATTTACAGACTCTACTCAATCACACCCTTGTGCCACATTTCCAGTCCTGCTTAGAACCCACTAACATACACACACACACACACACAAAAGTGGAGCTATTGGAGCATGGAAGTTCTGTCCAGTAGGTAGTAGAAGATAGTGAAGAACAACTACTTGATCGTAAGACACTGCTTTTGACATTGATCAATTTTTGTTATCACATTGAGAGTTTATAGCTAATGTACAGCACTGGGCATTCTTCTCCCTCCACGACTTTGGACAAAACAGTACCCAGCTTCCTATCCATCTGCAAATTAATGAAAATAGCAAAATTAGGAGAATGCTTAATTAGGATACCATATAGGGCAGGTATAATTTACTTGCACTGCTTCATACACAGGACCGGATCTGGCATTCCATTTTCATAAGATCAGTTAAACGCTGGTGACATTCCACTAGTTTTGTACAAATCTATGATAGTAGCCAGTTGGACAGAAAAACTGCCTCACTTCCTTTTTTTGTCCCAATTGGTGTTTTTTCAGTTTGGTGACACACATTGTATTTCTACGATGTGTAACATTGCCAATTGTACAACTTCTACGATATGTACAAGTGCCAATTGTACAATTTCTGGGGTTGGCATTGAGCCACACAAGTGAAGGTGTTTTGACAACAGCCGTTAGGTATTTCATGTGTAGCTGCCAATTACGCCAATAGAAGGGTTACATACATCATTTCCTGTTTTTTTTGCATGTTTGTCACACTTAAGTGTTTCGGAACATCAAACTAATTTAAACAATAGTCAAACCTAATAACTGGTTTGGCCACGCTTAGCAGCAACAACTGCAAACAAGCATTTGCGATAACTTGCAATGAGTCTTTTACAGCGTTCTGGAGGAATTTTGGCCCACTCATCTTTGCAGAATTGTTCTAATTCAGTTACATTAGAGGGTTTTCGAGCATGAACGGCCTTTTTAAGGTCATACCACAACATCTCAATAGGATTCAGGTCAGGACTTTGGCTAGGCCGAAGTGTACAAGTGAACAAGTCAGGCGCTCGTGTAGGAAGGAACTGCTGTAACTTTATATCACCTGTTGTACATCGTAGATCTGCGCGTCGGCACCCCTAGAGTCACGGTAATACTTATATTTTATCCTAATCGTTGTTAAATTGAATAGTCTGTTTGGGCGTTCTTTTACTAGATATTAAAACTACTGTCGGTTAGTTAGCATATAACTGTATGTAGAATAACTGGTTTCAGTTCTAGTTTCGGTCTATTACCTATTTGCACCTTGCTTTGAACGTGGGATTGTTCCGGAGGGGGCGTGACCTAGTTTCATCTGGGCTATATAAGAACCGTGGACACGCTGACGCGACAGCGGAAGCGACAGCCCCTCGAGTTCCGCCCCTCGTGTTAAGACCTATTCGTGTAAAGACCTGCGAGTCTACCTGCGCGAGTCCACCGAGCAAGGACAACGACAAGGCAACTCATTTCAATTATATCTATTCATATCCATTCATTTTCTTTTCCTTTCACACCTTTCCTTTCACACATCAGCATGTGTTTTCAGTTCATCCCTGTTATTTACTCCTCACACAGACGCTCCTTTCCTCAGAGGAGAAGGCGCACTCTTGCACACCTGCGAACTCTGCGGCAGGTGAATACAAGCGAGCCCTTCACCTTCTCTGCAGGACTATGGAATTGTCAGTCAGCCACCAAGAAATCTGATTTCATTCCTGCTTTTGCAGCTCATGCTGGTCTTCAGGTTTTAGCCCTCACTGAGACGTGGATTCGCCCAGAGAATTCCGCGACACCAGCTGCCCTTTCAACTAAATTCCACTTCTCGCACTCTCCTCGTATTGGCAAAAGAGGAGGTGGCACAGGTTTGCTTATTACCCACAAATGGAAATTCTCTCCTCTTACACTTTTATCAAACACTGTCTCATTCGAATTCCATGCACTGACAATCACTGAACCGGTTAAATGTCATTTTCTTGTCATCTATCGTCCCCCAGGTCAACTAGATAACTTTGTCGAGGAATTTGATATGCTATTATCATCTCTCCCAGATGATGGTTGTCCTCTTGTTGTCCTCGGCGATTTCAACATTCACTTAGACCGACCGTACGCCGCTGAGTTCCTCGATCTCATCTCCAGCCTGGACCTCCATCTACTCCGCACCTCAGCTACCCACCGGGCTGGCAACCAGCTCGACCTCATCATGACGCGCTCATGTCTCTCTTCTGACATACACATCACTCCACTTCATGAATCAGACCACTTCTTCATACAGTTCTCTGTCTCTCTTCCACCTTCTCCCGTGATCATCAGTAAAACATCTCAGGTACGTCACAATCTTAGTGCCCTCTCTAACACACTCTTTGCCGACTTGGTTACAGATACCCTTCCTAGCATCAGTAACTTCTTAACCCTTGACACCAACACTGCATCAAGCACATTCTGCTCCACCTTGGCTTCATGTCTTGATCAGGTCTGTCCAAAATCCACCAGGAAAACACATAGTTCTCCATCCAGTCCCTGGCTCACGGAGACGCTTCGGAAGCAACGTACTTCGCTTCGTTCTGCCGAAAGAAGTGGCGCAAGTCTGGTCTGTCTTCAGACTTAGAAACTTACCAGTCTTCACTTGCCACTTTCTCCAAGGATGTAAATCTGCTGCGAACATGCATCCTTGTTCTTCCAGTCCAAACTTTTTTCACAGGTAAAACATGCATCTCTCAGATCCAACCCTCTCCTCCTTCTCCCCTGCCCGCACATCTTATTCACTTGCCCCCTTGATTCCATCCCATCCCACCTTCTTCAATCCATCCCTACCATCACACCAGCTACACATTAACTCCTCTCTCACGTCAGGGACTTTTCCTAATTGTTTTAAACAAGCCATAGTCAAACCCCTACTCAAAAACCTACGCTCAACCCAAATTTGGTAAAGTGTCATGGAATGGGGAGATCTCTAACTCTCACCAAGTACGCACTGGTGTGCCTCAGGGCTCTGTACTTGGTCCTCTCCTCTTCTCTCTTTACATGACATCACTGAGCACAGTCATCCAGGCGCATGGTTTCTCTTACCACTGCTATGCTGATGACACTCAACTTCATCTGTCTTTTGCCCCTGATGACACCACCATCTCAAATCGGGTATCTGCATGCCTCTCCGACATATCTGTCTGGATGAAGGCCCGTCATCTCAAATTAAACTTAGAAAAAACAGAGCTTCTCATTATCCCTGCTAAACCCTCAATCCATCACAACCTGACCTTCCAAATTGATGGCTCCACAATCTCCCCAACTGATTCGGTCCGGAACCTTGGGTTCACTATAGACTCCCACCTTAAACTCTCTGATCATGTGATCAAAAACGCCCGTTCTTGTAGATTCCTTCTTTATAACATAAGGAAGATCAGACCCTTTCTGACTGAACATGCTACCCAACTGCTTGTTCAAGCCCTAGTCTTATCCCGGCTTGATTATTGTAATGCACTCCTTGCCGGTATCCCAACTTCCACCATCAGACCTCTTCAACTAATTCAAAACTCTGCAGCCCGACTCGTGTTTAACCAGCCCAAGCGAACTCACGTCACTCCATTACTCACTTCCCTCCATTGGCTTCCTGTAGCTGCTCGCATTCAGTACAAGTCGCTGACTCTGGCATACAGAACCATTTCTGGATCTTCCCCCTCTTACCTTCACTCTATCTTTTCAAAATACACTCCGACTCGTTCACTTCGCTCCAGTGATGATTGTCGCCTGGCGATTCCACCTCACCGAGGAGCTAATTCTCATTCTGTGGCGTTCACCACTGCAAAATGGTGGAACGATCTTCCCAACTCTGTCCGTAAGGCAGAATCTCTAAACAGTTTTAAGAAACTACTTAAGACGCATCTATTTACCAAATACCTGTTATAAAAAAAAAAAAAAAAAAAAAAAAGGGGGGGGGGGGGGGCGCAGCTTCGAATAACAATCATGGTTGATGAACTTACAGTATAGTTGGTTTTCTCCATGGCTTCTGACTTGTGGTGTTCTCATTTGTAAGTCGCTTTGGATAAAAGCGTCTGCTAAATGACTAAATGTAAATGTAAATGTAGGCCACTCCAAAGTATTCATTTTGTTTTTTTTCAGTCCTTTCAGAGGTGGACTTGCTGGTGTGTTTTGGATCGTTGTCCTGCTGCAGAACCCAAGTTTGTTTCAGCTTGAGTTCACGAACAGATGGTCGGACATTCTCCTTCAGGATCTTTTGGTAGACAGCAGAATTCATAGTTCCATTTATCACAGCAAGTCTTCCAGGTCCTGCCACAGCAAAACAGCCCCAGACCATCACACTACCACCACCATATTTTACTGTTGGTTTAATGTTCTTTTTCTGAAATGCAGTGTTCCTTTTACACCAGATGTAATGGGACACACACCTTCCAAAGAGTTCCACTTTTGTCTCATCGGTCCACAGAATGTTTTCCCAAAAGTGTTGGGGATCATTAAGATGTGTTTTGGAAAAATTGAGACGAGCTTTAATGTTCTTTTTGCTCAGCAGTGGTTTTCTTCTTGGAACTCTGCCATGCAGGCCATTTTTGCCCAGTCTTTTTCTGATGGTGGAGGCATGAACACTGACCTTAACTGAGGCAAGTGAGGCCTGCAGTTCTTTGGACGTTGTTGTGGGGTCTTTTGTGACCTCTTGGATGAGTCGTCGCTGCGCTCTTGGGGTAATTTTGGGCGGCCAGCCACTCCTGGGAAGGTTCATCACTGTTACATGTCTTCGCCATTTGTGGATAATGGCCCTCACTGTGGTTCGCTGGATTCCCAAAGCTTTGAGACTGATAGATCTCAATTACTTTATTTCTCAATTGTTCCTGAATTTCTTTGGATCTCGGCATGATGTGTAGCTTTAAAGGATCTTTTGGTGGACTTTACTGTGTCAGGCAGCTCCTATTTAAGTGATGTCTTGATTGAGAACAGGTGTGGCAATAATCAGGCCTGGGTGTGGCCAGAGAAATTGAACTCAGGTGTTAAAAACCACAGTTATAGTATGTTTTAACAAGGGGGGAATCACTTTTTCACACAGGGCCATGATGGTTTGGATTTGTTCTCCTTTAATAGTAAACACCTTCATTTACAAATTGCATTTTGTGTTTACTTGTGTTGTCCTTGACTATTGTTTAAATTGTTTTGATGTTCTGAATCACTTAAGTGTGTCAAACATGCAAAAAAACAGGAAATGAGGAAGGGGGCAAACACTTTTTCACACCACTGTATTAGTATAATCCATATGGGCTGAAAAGGTTGTTAATGGAACATGAGCGTTGCCAATCTCCCAATAACCCTATAATTAACCAAGTGTCAAATAAAAACAAAGTAACACCTAAGAAATTGTCAATGTGGAGCAATGGGATATCAAATTAGATTTTTTGAAAGACCAAGCAGAAGCAATTCAACCTTTTGGCTGTGGCACTGTGCTGTTCCATTTACTGTGGGATTCACTGATTACTCTTCATCACAAGCTACCATTGTTTATTGTTAGGTAAAGGTAAGGTAAGACTGCATACTACCACCCCTGAGGTGATGTGTTATGAGGTACTGTATGGTATAGGTTGGCGATGCTGGCAATGCAGATTCTTCTCTGTTCTGCATTGATGATGGTCTCACAAAAGCATGAGACAAGACACTAAACAAGATTTTAGACCTGTGGTATACTTATTTCTCACACTAAAAACTGTGGCCTAGTTATTGAAAACTTTAGACAGAGTGATGCAGGTTACCTGTCTGCAGTTTCCACTGCAGCAATTTAAGTGCAGGATGCTGAGAGGAGAGTGCTGTTAAGCATTTTTTTACACACCTCATTGAAATGTTAAACATTGTAAAGATCGCACAGACCCAAAACATTTCAGCTCATAGACTACTAGAACTCACTCAGACAGCAACAATAAATCTGCACATTAAACCTTTATCTCATGCATTTATCAGCAAATTTGTTGCAAACTATGAGGAAATAATTTGTTTACAGGTCACATTTTCAAAAAGAACTAGTTTTACTTTAGAGGCCCACAACAACGCCATGGCTGGTAAGGGGACTAAATAGGCTTCTACACAACCTGACTTTTATCCATGTCTCCCCACTTTCAAAGTACTACAATCCCATCCTACTGCATCAGATTTACAGTTCTGATTTTGACCTGGGTAATTACAAAATTTCTGCAATTTACCCTGAGATCAATAAAATATTCTGATTCTGATATACACCCCTGATAGTTTATTGGGCTTGCCCTGCCCTCCCGAGTTAGTTCTCTTTTTCCTTGTGCAAGAAAAAACACATGATAGACAAAATAGTTTGTATCATAAACAGTCACTTTACTGCTGTCACAGTGTATTAGTGTCACTGTCAATAATACAATTGAAGGCCAAGGCAATGATTAAAATGTCTGCTAAATGACTAAATGTAAATGTAAATGTAAAATAAGTTACAGTAACTGGGTTACGATTTTAACATAGATGAAAACTACCCCCAATAGCATTACAAAATTGTCTTACTTTGAGGTGATTTTGGTAAACCTTTTCATGTACTCTAACCACAAACCATTTCCATCCTTAGGAAACCTGGATATACTGATAAAAGTTTATACCGCGGTGCTGTATGCAACATTAAGTAAGCTCTCTTTCTTTACCTGTTGGGGACTGTTGGCGAACCTACTTACTTCCCAGTTTCTTGTGGTAACATGGACAGGAGTCCTCACAGATGCTTAATCTTAGTGGACCCACAACAGTTGTCTACAAAAGACCCTGAACAAATGTGACTCCCTGATTCTTTACTGATCAAAAAAGCATACTCAGGGTGGCAGATGAATCTGTATTGGATTTGGTCCAACAAAAATATTTTAAATATATGGCCTATCAAAATATTATAATGGATGGATAGATTATTAGTGAATGGATAGATTATTAGTGTGTGACATCCAAGACTGTTTTGCTGGATCCAGAACTAAACCAGGGCAAATCCAGTGGAGAACATTTTGGGTGCTGGTATACTCAGGACAGGGCACCAATCTATTGCTGGGCACAAACTCACACAGACACACACTATATTGGGGCAATTTAGATGGGGCAATTAAAAGCACCCAATTCACCTTGAATCCATGTTTTTGGACAGTGGGAAACTGTGGAACCTAGAGAAAACCCACGCAGATATGGGTACCACATAAAAATTCAACCTAGAATTACGTGCTGAGAGGCAGACATACTAAACACTATGCCACAGTCCCACCCATCTTCAAAAATATCTCATAAAACTTATATTAAACATCATAATAAAGACTTTTTAAGGTTAACATTGAAATTCAATTAGTGTGTTAAATACATGCCATGAAAAATTAGCTGCTGGAGGAGGTGATGTCAGGCAGACCTGGGTCTGTTTGTCCTTTTTTGCAAAACCCTGAGGCAAATGAATTAATTTAACATATTTCACATGAGCACATGGGTACACGTTTGTCTTTAATAGTATTTGTCATACAGAATAAAAATATAACAAATGTGGGAGGACCAGTGAAAAAACATTTTTAAAATAATATTTTGTAGCAGCCAATAAATTAATTCCCACTATTAATGTAATATCTGCTAAGGGTCAGGGTTGTCAGGGTTGTCAGGTTTGGATTTAAAGTATGTTGTTATTTGCTAGTAGCTGTTATATTTTTAACTTATATATATATATATATCAGTCCTTTAAATAAAGCTCACATTAATTATAGCATTATTCATTTTACAATATAAACCACAGTACATTTAATATGAAAACAGTACTTTTGCACGTTTATTCAAAACTCCTTTTGTGAGGTTATGCACTAATGCTGGACAGTACGGCCTGACGTACAGCCTTAACCTTAAAGGCTGTACACCTTGGTTGTCTACAATGCCTCCAGGTTGTTATACAACAAACAATTGTCACAAAGTATAGGGCACCTGTTTTTCTGTTTCTGTTCTTCTGTGTCCTTGATTTGAGTTAATTAACTGTCAGTCCGGGTTGTTTTAGTTAATTAGCTCTTTTGTTTCATTGGTTTGTTTGGTGCACGTGGTCGGATGTCTTTGTGTATTTATTTCCTGTGTTCCTCGTCCTCCGCGCAAGTCGTAGATTTTATGTTCACTCGTTTTGTTTTGTTTACTCGTTTTGTTTGGTGTGTTTGGTGTCCTTACACCTTAATAAATCTGTGTTCCTGCTACCTGCGTGCCTGGCTCCCTTCTGCACGTTAAAGTGCTGCGGCTCTGCGCTTCATATGCGCAGCCGCTTTTAGTCCAAGGCGAGTGTGACACATGCTGTCCAAATGTCTTTCCATGCTAAAGCATTAAACATGACTTTAATTGAAATTATGAGCCCTGTTAAAACCCCCTGTTAAACAACTAGATAAGAGTTGAATTTCTCTGCACTATCCACCTCTGAGCTCACTCATTTTACATGGCTTTAATTTACAGTATCATACAAATTATTTGGTTGCAACAGTGGCATTCTGCTACTATTCAAGACCAATCAATGATATTGTGTATGCAACCATCATTGCCTTAAACATCTTATACCATGCTAACATCTCATCATATAAAGGAGCCAGAAATGAGGCTTCACCAGCCGGCAGCTATAATTTATTTTATACAGTTATGTGAATAAAACCATGTTCCTGAACTTGTTCTTTAGTTCTTTTTCATTCTCACCACATTACAGGTATGGACATACATGATAATTAATTAAGTATATCACAGTGACATTTTATATATAACATTTTTGGATTTACATTATCCAGCATATCCACTTAATATGTCCCTAAACAATAAAATCACCTGATTTGATATATAATTCATCCAATCTGATTTTGTTTAGCTCACTCCGAATACTCCCTCCTCTACATCTTCACAAATAACTGTAGGCTTGCTCATTTACCTTAGTAATCTTTGCACAGTCACCTCTGGATTGAGCCATTATCTTCTTTCAATTCTTTAGATTTTGTAAATAGATTATTCATTCCTCCCTATAATAAATACATTTTCTCGTACAAGTTTACTTATTTATAATACACATTCTACAACAACGCATTGTTTAAAAATTATCTTTACAGTGTTCTAAGCCTGAATTTTCAAAGAGTAAGCTGAATATTCCGTGACAGTGATGACAAAGGCTCAGTAGGGGACTATTCTTCTTCAAGTGGCTTGGCAGTGTTAGACAATAAGGTACACATTATGTTTATATTCAAGTGTCAAGTTAAAATAAAATGTGTTGAATGAATAGTTCGTCATAGAATTTAGGTGAAAATCCCATTGATTCTCAGCTAAGTAGAGTATACCAGTGCTTTTACTTTATGTTATGAATAAAGCACCTCACCGTTTTAACCTTTTATTTTAATTGTAATTACCTTTTTTATCATGGGATATATCAACTTACTTTTTATGAACCAAATACTCTAGAAACAAAATGCATATAATATAAAATGTTCATATTATTCAAACAGATTTTGCTATGCTTTACACAGCATGGTAAGTGTATGGTAAGTCTAAATGAAAGGTAATGACATGCAGAGACTGTCTGAGCAGAAGCTCAGTAATGTTCAAGTTGACTTGAATTGATGTTGAAGTTAAGGCCAAGAACATAATTTAAACATGAACAAACTATAATAATTATGTAGATTTTCCCTTGTTTCAGAAATCATTTCCCTCGCTGCCTTGATACATTTTCATTCAAAGCAGAGGGTAAAAGTGTTTGGCTTTGAGTGTTTGGGAACCTAGGGGAAAAGTTTAATGTGCAGGTTTGACAGGACTCAAGATATACAAAAAACTTAATTGCTTAATCTTTGGCCTTAATGTCACTTCATGCATGCATGTCAGTGATAAAATTAACCTCCTTTTTGCAGATCAGTTATGTAGTGTTTAAACCACTGACAAAAACATAAAACTGAGGATAAGTTTTTTGGTATGAACATTACAAGTCGTTCTAGCAGTGGCATGCATGATCAGATGCTAATTGATTGTTGTGATTGGAGAGCAGAACAAAAAGAGTAACAGGAGTCAGAGTTCAGTGAGGCAAAAGCGGGGAAAAGCACCAGATTAAAAAACTAACGTGATCATTTCTGTGCCTGCATTTCCAAATACCACCCAGCCACACTGTGTTCAGTCCCGTGTCTCACAAATCCTGTTTCCAATCCTCATTGTGCCTCTGCCTGTGACAGTCATTTAATGTGGCTAAAGAATCAACAGACACAAATGATCATATTCAATCCATACATATAATATAATTTACCCACTAGCTTGTCTGTATCCATTTGGGATTAATTCAGAAGCCCCTCTTTACTTTAACAGTAATAATATGCAAATACAACATAGACAGGACCAGGACAAAGGCAGTAAGTCATAACCAGGGCTATCAGGTTGTAAAGCAACTGTGTTATCTTTTGAGTACCAATTTAGATAAGATACAACACAAGAAAATAGTTTTAAAACAAATGAAAATTTTAATTAAAAAAGTGACCATCTCAAAAATATACAACAATAACAAAAAGTTAATTTATTTCTTCATATATAGAGGGCCCTGTGAGATTGCATATTTGCAAAAACATATTTGCATATTTTGTTTAAATTAAAAAGACGAAAAAGGTGTCATCTTTATTTATTTTTATTGTAACAAAAGGATTATTTTGTTGTAACAAAAGGATATATATAAATATACTAGCTTTATGTTGAGTAAAATTAATTTCAGGTGTTCTTCCAGAGCTTTGTTAGCTCTTTAGATTAATCAGTATTTTTTATTTACCTCAGAAAACCTTTTTTATGATTTATATTCTATTTCTAATAGTCTGCTTCAGTACATGAATTTAAGTTTAAACTAGTAAAACTTACTTTGGAGTGCTAATTATTTTGCCATGGCCACTGATGAGCGACCTAATTGTGTTAATTACTTACTTGAGACCGTAATATTGATGCACAAACAAATAAGTGTCTTTACTGCAGCATCCTCTTTGGACTTTACTATCTTCCAGGAGTCTAAAATGAAACCATCTTCTGGTCGACCTAAAGTAGTTAACGTAATTCACATGCAATACTGAGTACTAATTTTGACCACTGAGACTAACTACAGTTTTAGTAGTAATGTGTTTGGGTCCATTTTTAATAAGTCATCATAATTACACTGAGAATTTGATTGGGCATCTGTGCCATGGAAATGAAACATGTTGTGTGGGCTTGATGGTAAAGGATATTAGTTGCAGTACATACATAATTAAGAGATTCTAAAGGTCAGACCTGTGGGAGCAAAAATAAAAAAAGTTTCTTTGTGGCAGCGAGGGCAGGATGAATGTCACTGCTTTTGTAATTTATGCATCTAAAGATGGCATTATAAAGTTAATAGGCAATTTATTTAAATAAAAAGCTGTATGACAGATCAGGTATTTTTTTTAAATATACTATTACGATGTCTTTCCTAAAGTATACTGTGAGTGTGTATTGCATGTTAAACCTTTTTAATAAGCTTTGCTGTATCATTTCTTTGTCATGAAATGGCTTATCAGCTAATAGATAGATACAAGTAGATTCTCAGAGTGCACTGAATAGGTGTCCCAAATAAATTGAACACTGAAGCTACATAATAAATGACAATAATAATGTTATATATTACAAATGTTGATAAATTGAATGCATAGTTTATTTGCCATATTAGTCAGAACAGAAATATGCTGTACCTGAACAGGGTTGTCCATAAATTCAGTAGTCTGAAGTAGTGGATGCAATACTGCTTTTGCTCAGGAAGTCCAGACCATAATATCATTTTTTAAATCCTGATTTGATAATTCAATAAAATGCTGTAACAGTACCATTTGTTTCATTTTGGGTCCTAGTCTTTAGTGAGATAAATGTGAATGTTTTACATGAGCAAAGATACAGTTAAATATTTTTCACATTTTTATTTTTAAGGTTGAACATGTTTTATTTGACCCATCTATAGATCCATTTTATCAGCTTCTAGTGTTCTCTAAATTGCAAATGCAGTTATTGATGACCTACTCTTGAATGCATTATGCAATATTTGTTAGGAAGTACCTTTTGCATATTTATGGTAACAGGAAAACACTTATGGTTAAGTCAAATAATATTGACTTATGTTTTGAGATGTGCACACTCAGCCACACTTTATATGTGGTGTATAAGCAGTATATGCAATACTTTTCATTTACTCCTTTCTTTAGTAGATACAGCTCATTTCTTTGCACTCATTTTCCATTTTATCAGTTTCACATTGGACACAGTAGAACTTTTTAATTCTACAATTACAGACAATAGTTCATATAATATTCATATAATATTTATATAAATATTAATTTTATTTGATCAATTCTGTTCTCTGTTCTGTTAGGACTATTACCAAACAACCATTAGAGCAAACATTATTTTAGGTGCTGGATTATTCTCAGCACTGCAGCAACTTTAGCCTAAGCTTACAGAATTGTATTAGATTTTGTACCCACTACATTTACGTTTTAAATAATTTTTTATTTTATCTAAGTGGTATTGTTGATACTAGGATGCAGAACAGGCTAAACTAATTGACACTAGGTGGCGCCAAACACAAAACTAAACAGACAGGGCACAAAGACAAGAATATGTTAGAACGGAAATAAAATAAAAACGAAACAAGCCATCAAAAAGACAATGCTCGGACAGTGGAGCCTCCAGAAATATTTCGTATGGGTGGATAAAACCACTGTGAATCTTGTGGTGAATCTTGTGGTAACCAAAAGTCATTTTTGAAATCTATGATGCTGTTTATATAGTAAGAACAATGTAATGTATTATATTGAGTCATTGTTCTTTAAAATGGATAGTTACATATTTTCTTAAAAAGACAAATCTATGGCATTAAAAATAAATACAAATTATTTTTAAGGAACAATAATGGGAGGTTACATGGGAGGTGACAGTGGGTTAAATATTTGGCATGTAGGACTGTCGGGGGCTGGGATAAGTGCCCTCTGCATGATCCTTACAATGCACCACGATGTGCACATTTCAGAGACACTGAATTTTCATGTGTTTTTATGTTTGACAACAAATATTCTTATGATTTGCATTGAATAGTGGAACATTTTACTGTAGTAGTGTGACCTTTTATCTCAAATGACCTTTGTAATATTACGGCTGCATCACATCTAAAGTTGTGTGGTTACTGCATACTTACTTGCTCATAAAGCCAATTAAACAGTACTTAATTGATCAAAGGTAAAATAAGAAAAAATAAGTAAATAATAAGAAAAACATTTCATTCATTCATTCGTTCATTCATTATCTTCTGCTTTATCCTATATTAGGGTCGCGGTGGGGTTCCCCATGCCCATCCAGGGGAGAACGTTTCGGGCGCTGGGCAGATACACCCAGGACAGGGCGCCAATCCATCGCTGGGCAACAGTCTTTACAGTCTTGGTTAAATCAACATTGGAATCTGCAAATTTACATAACCTCTTAAAAGTGTGGAGAAGTATTGTCTCATAGTGCATGTGTGACACAATAGAATAAATGGGACAAAGAGACTGACATATGCAACCATTATAAAAAGTTGTATTTAAACATAAGTCAATGCTCATAGGAAAAAAACACAAACAAAACACAAAAAACTGTATTAAAAAACCAAAGCTATACTTTGAGCCACAGTTCTAAACTAACAATCAGAACAATGATAGGCAGCAAGGTGGCTAAAGACAAAAACACTTCCATTACTTACTTACATTACATACATACATACATACATACATAGATAATACATACAAAATTAACACTAGTAGCCATTTTGTTATGAAATCTTCATACAAATACTACTACATAAAGAAACTAAAACAAATTAATTAAAAACAAATAATAAGATATTTAAAATCATTAAACAGAACATACATAGATATACAACACATGAAAACAGATGAAAAATCTAAATACTAAATAAAGGAATGTCAAAATACAAACTGACAAGGAACTGGTACTACATGAAAAATGTGTTTTACAATTAATGACCATTAAGTTACATTAAATTTGTTTGTACAGCATTTGCATTGTAATCATGTACAGTTTGGGGTAGTTTTACTTTATTTGCGTATTTTAATTTAATGTACCTTCTATTTCCATTCGTTTACAGGGAATATTACTTATATTGCTGTATTGTTATATTTACTTAATCACAAGTTTTTAACACTTCATTTACCACTGCACATTACAAAGCAATGGCTATGGCTTGGAGTTAAAAACAATTATATTTAACTTGTGGTTCTGTATTTTATAATTATTTCTATCACTATATACCACATTAAACACCAATAAATAAAACTGCATGTTTGTTTGCTGGTCTGAAACTGAGTTTTCAGAATCGGTTTAGACTTTTAATATAAAGAGGCATAACTATCTGTGATTCATAGTAGCTCTCTCTTTGACTGGTTTGATGCTATGATTCTGAATTTACTGCATCACTTTTTATCCTGAGACATGGCTTCAGTCTAATAAAGTCCCTTTTAAAATTTGCAAGTGTTTCTATAAACAACAACACAAAAGACTTGAAAAAATCGGAATTGGCTTTTACATCATTTTGAATATGGGGTTTTGTGATTTACTTTAGTCAATAAAAAGTAAACAGATTGCCCTACGACTGAATGTGAATGAAGGCTAAAAGCAAAAGACACAAGCATTATTAGGACAGGTAAAGGAATGGAGAGTGTTCTAGTTTAATCATAAGATATGCTGCATAGCATTATGGCTTTAACACAGAGTAAAAGTGATCATACTGTCTGAGCAAATAAAACAACTGTATTTTTCTCTAACTCTAACAACAAAGCAGGAGCGAGGGACACTATGCACTGTGTAATGAGTGATGTTTGTAAAAAGAGACAGTTCTGCCGGGTAAGCACTTTCACATTGATGCTCTAGTGGTTTTATGTAGCATTTCCCCTAATGCATCCTGACACTGTTTTTATATCATTACTACATTATACTTGCAATTTTTGAGTGAAAAAATACACTACTTAGAAAGTCGAAATTCATAAATACATTTATGTCAAACTGCACTTTATATTGATTTTGTTAGTGTTCAGATTCAATAATAGGGTACAGGGTGCATGAATATTTAAATATAATCTTCATTTCTGAATCTCCTAATGGCATCAGCTACTCCACACTCAATTTAAACACAATTTAGAGACTATAATATATTGAAAAATACAGGGATTTGGCAATAAATCATGATGAGAATATCTTGGACCTATTATAAGATAGTTCAATATTAGCCCCCAGAGGGACCTGCACAATTAGATTCCTGTTTTTAGACTACTCAATTATCCCCCTGCTCTCATTTCATGAGACTTTTACCTCTATACCTCTTAAAGGCAGTTTCATACAAAAGGGGCCAAATGTGGTATTACAAAGTAATTGTCAGGGAATAGGGGGTTTTCTTGAGAGATTGTTATTTAAGGTTAAGAGTCATGTTATTATCTGTAATTAAAGATTATATTTCAGGAAATGCAATGAGAATTTTGTTCCTTTACCATTTAAAATAATATTGAAATCTAATAATACTGTAGATCTACAATAATGGGTTAAAAAAACATTTAAATTGTTATAGTTTTTGTAGCTATGTTTTAGTTGGATTTAAACATTTGCAATTTGTTTATCCCATTTACATTTAGTCTTTTATCAGACACCTGATAAAATTCATACACAGGGTGCATGAATATTGTTATAGTTTTTGTATAGTTTTTTAAGATAAATTGTTATAGATTTTGTAGCTATGTTTCAGTTGGATTTAAACATTTGCAATTTCTTTATCCCATTTACATTTAGTCTTTTATCAGACGCTTTAATCCAAGGTTACTTACAAGTGTTTTTTTTTTAAAAAAAAAAAACCCCAAAAGTCATCCCATTAAAAAAAAAAAATATATATATATATATTTTAACCAGTGTCACAGGTGTCTGGGGCACCTGTCCCTCATTAATGTACTTATGGACTCCGTTGGTTGATTGGTTTAATTTGTGCACGGGACTGGGTGTTTTTTGTATTTAGTTTCCGTCTTCCATTTTTCCCGTACACGTCTTTGTTTGTGGTACATCCCGATGTTAGTTCGTTTGTCTCGTTCCCCCCTTTCTGTTGGTGTCCCTACACCATTTTTAATAATAAACCCTGTTTTGTTTTTATGCCCGGTGTCTCTGGACTCTCCTTTGGCGCTCAACCACGGTACAGCGCTGCGCAATAGCCCCGCGCAGGTTGTACCCGTGGGAGCGTTTCATCCAGCGGACCGGCGTACGCAATCTTCTCCGCGTAGCCATTCCCGGGAAACGCTCATAAGGCGCAAGCGGCGTACGCATTCCCTCCCGCGTAGCCGATCCCCCGGGGAAGAACGAGCGTTCTAACGGAAAGATGTGCCCAACATCTGGAGTGTTCCGAGCACCAGGGGTCGCCCTTCATCGAGCCGGAGTACCAGAGGCCGTCCGCTGCAGAGTCTGAGCACCAGGGACCGCCCACTGCCGAGTTTGAGCACCAGGGACCGCCCGCAGCCGATTCCGAGCACCAGGGACTGCCCGCTGCATAGCCCGGGCACCGGGGGCCGCCCGTCGCCGTTCCAGAGTGTCAGAGGCCGTCCGCCACTGATCCCGAGCACCAGGGGCCGCCCATCGCCGACTCCGAGCACTAGGGTCCTCCCGCCGGCGACTCCGAGCACCAGGGGCGCTCTCCCCGCCTCGCAGCTTGAGGGTGCCGATCCACGCCCTATAGCGAGATGCCGTGCTCCACGCTTCATCAGCAGGGGGCGTCCATCAAGCCTCATCTCCAGAGGTACCCCACCCCCTTTCTCCGCGAGAACTTTTTTTTTGTTTCCTTCCCCTCTTTTCTCCTTCATGGTCGCTTCCCCCTTTTGCGCGACCGTTGGGGTGGGAGTATGTCACCCGACATATACCTGTCCCTCATTTGTGTTACTCATTGTCTCTGTTGGGTGATTGGTTTATTTTGTGCACGTGACTGGGTGTTTTTTGTATTTAGTTTCCATCTTCCATTTTCCCCGGCGTACGCATTTTTCCCCGCGTAGCCGATTCCCGGGAAACGCTCATAAGGCGCAAGTGGCGAACGCATTCCCTCCCGCGTAGCTGATCTCCCAGGGAAGAACGAGTGGCTTGCTCACAGAAAGACGTGCCAAACATCTCGAGTGTTCCCGAGCACCAGGGGTCTCCCTTCGTTGAGCCGGAGTACCAGAGGCCGCCCGCTGCCGATTCCGAGTACCAGGGAACGCCCACTGCCGAGTCCGAGCACCAGGGACCGCCCGCTGCCAAGTCCGAGCACCAGGGACCGCCTGCTGCCTAGCCCGGGCACCGGGGGCCGCCCGTCGCCAATTCCGAGCACCAGGGTCCTCCCGCCGCCGACTCCGAGCGCCAGGGGCGCTCTCCCCGCCCCGCAGCTAGATGGCGCCGATCCGCGTCCAGCAGCGAGATAGCGTGCTCCACGCTTCGTCAGCAGGGGGCATCCAACACGCCTCATCTCCTGAGGGACCCCCACCCCTTTTCTCCGCGAGAATTATTATTATTTTATTTTATTTTATTTTATTTTTTTCTCCTTCATGGTCGCTTCCCCCTTTTTGCGCGACCGTTGGGGTGGGGGTATGTCACAGGTGCCTGGGGCACCTGTCCCTCATTAATGTACTTATGGACTCCGTTGGTTGATTGGTTTATTTTGTGCACGTGACTGGGTGTTTTTTGTATTTAGTTTCCGTCTTCCATTTTTCCCGTGCACGTCTTTGTTCATTTTTAATAATAAACCCTGTTTTGTTTTTATGCCCGGTGTCTCTGAACTCTCCTTCCGCGTTCAACCACGGTACAGCGCTGCGCAATATCCCCGCGCAGGTTGTGTCCGTGGGAGCGTTTTCATCCAGCGTACGCAATCTTCTCTGCGTAGCCGTTCCCGGGAAATGCTCACTAGGCGCAAGCGGCGTACGCATTCCCTCCCGCGTAGCCGATCCCCCGGGGAAGAACGAGCAATTTCTAACAGCTGTTATGTGTTGTCACGTGGTGTGGGTGTGTGTTGGGTCACGTCGCGTCATCATGTTCACCTGGTGTCAATCACATCCCCTATATTAGGCACGCCGTCCCGTCTCTCGTCGCCAATGGGTCTTGTCTGTCCTAGCGTCAAGTCACATCCTCTTTGGCTCCTTACCTCGCTACGTCTTGTCCCGCTATTTACTGTTTTTGTATTTGCCGTGCCTCGTACTGTTTCTGTTTTTGTGCTGTGTGTACAGACCGTGCTGCCGCTGTTTACTACCTGCCCTGCCTCACTTCAGTGTGTTGGAGCCCGCGGTTTGGAACACGGCCGCTGACGTCATCCCACCGCGCTACTACGTCACGCCGCGCGTTTAGCGCTCCGTGTTTCCCGCAAGCGTTCTAACTTCTTAACGCCGCTCCACTACTGTTGCGAGGAATATCAATAAACTGTGTTGTTGTATCTCCGCTCCAGACTGAGTTCGTTCCGGGTAGCGAATCCAACTCGCTCCGGTCTTTCGACCATAACATTACCCATTGGCCAACATGGATTCCTCGGGACGACTCACCTCGGAGGCGGAGTCGGCGCCATTACCATCTGCCCGACAACCAACCATCCCGGATTCACGCCTCGACATCCTCTTCAATCGCCAGGATCAACTCGCTGATTTGGTTAGCAACCTATCGCTTCAGGTCAGTTCGTTGGTCTCGTCGCTACCGGCTATGCGTCTCCCCGCTCCTGATTCCGCTAGCGCGGCCGCTACTGCTGGTCCCCCGCCTACGTCTTCGTCCCCGCGTTCCGACGGAGCCGCGGTACACCCCGACCCATATGACGGGGATTTGCAGAAATGCCGAGGGTTCCTCTTCCAGTGTGAACTTTATTTCGGTATTCGGCCCTCCTGTTTCCCCTCCGATGCGTTCAAGATTTCGTTTGTTATTGGGCTACTACGCGGTCGCGCGCTGAAGTGGGCCGAGGCCACACAGGGGGGCGCGTCTCCGCTCTCGTCCACGTATGCCTCGTTTATCAAACGTTTTCGTGGGGTATTTGACCGTCCTGACTTCTCGGATGACGTGGATAGCCGCTTACTGTCGGTTCGTCAGGGTACGCGTTCGGTAGCGGAGTTCGTGGTCGAGTTCCAGATCCTTGCGGCGGAATCGGGGTGGTGCGAGCGTTCGCTGCGCGGGGTGTTCAGGCACGCTCTCAATGATCGCGTCCGCGACGAACTAGCCACCCGTGACCGCCCTCAAACTCTCCAGGGACTTATCGATCTCGCCATACGCCTTGACGGCCGCATTAATGAGCGGCGCCGTGAGCGGTCACTCCGCGACTCCGCCCGCTCCATTACCCCGCACCCAGGGTTCTCTCGATTCCCCCGGGAACTACGTCTCCCCCCCCGATACCTCTAATGAGTCTGAACCTATGCAGTTGGGGAGGGCCACCCTGTCCCCAGATGAGCGCTCCGTTCGTAGGGAACAGGGTCGCTGCTTCTACTGCGGCAATACTAGCCACCAGGTCATGCATTGCCCAGTCCGGCCAAAAGGGTTGACTCGACAGTGAAAGTTGGGGTCCTGTCGAGTCCTACCCTCAAACCCTCATCGCGTCGCTTGTGCCTCCCTGCGGTTTTCCTTTTGCCTAACCACAGCCAGCAGGTCGTAGTCCTCATAGATTCTGGGGCAGAGGAGAATCTTGTGGACTTCGACTTCGCTTCTAGTTTAGGGTTACCTTTATCTCCATTGTCCTCTCCTCTCCACACCGTTGCCTTAGACGGCAGACACCTTTCGCCCATCACTCATCGTACCCAACCTGTCTGCCTCCTCATCGACGGCAATCACAGGGAGGAGTTATGCTTCTCGGTCTTTCGATCTCCAGACACCCCCGTCATCCTAGGTTTCCCCTGGCTACAGACGCACAATCCCCACCTAGATTGGGTCCAGTCTAGGGTTCTCACGTGGGGGATCCACTGCCACTCCTCCTGCCTTCGGGCGGCCGTACCCGCTGGTAATACACCTGAGGGGAACCACCACACTGCGGTGGATCTCTCCGCCATTCCGGAGGTCTACCATGACCTAGGGGAGGTTTTCTCCAAGGACAGGGCCCGTCAACTTCCCCCTCACAGGTCGTATGATTGCGCGATAGATCTTTTACCCGGTGCTCCTCTCCCTTCCAGTCGCCTATACCCGCTATCGCGCCCTGAGAGGGAGGCAATGGAGAGTTATATTTCCGAATGTCTAGCCACGGGGTTGATCCGTCCTTCCACCTCCCCTGTAGGGGCCGGTTTTTTTCTTTGTTTCTAAGAAAGACGGCACCCTGCGGCCCTGCATTGACTATAGGGGACTGAATAACATCACTGTCCCCTACAAATACCCTCTGCCGCTTACATCCTCCGTGTTTGAGTCACTGCAGGGAGCCACTATCTTTACTAAGCTTGACTTACGTAACGCCTACCACCTAGTGCGTATACGTAAAGGGGACAAGTGGAAGACGGCCTTTAACACCCCTAGTGGCCACTATGAATACCGCGTGGTTCCGTTCGGTCTGAAAAACGCCCCCGCGGTGTTCCAAGCCCTAGCTAACGACGTGCTCCGGGACTTCCTCGACCGGTTCGTGTTCGTCTATCTCGACGACATCCTGATATTCTCGCGTAATCTAAAGGACCATGTCCAGCACGTCCGTCAGGTCCTTAACCGGCTGCTACAGAACCGATTATTTGTAAAAGCGGAAAAGTGTAGTTTCCATCAACAGTCCGTCACTTTCCTGGGATTTGTGGTGTCTCCCGGGGCCATCAAGCCGGACGCGGAAAAGATACGGGCGATCAGTGAATGGCCATGCCCTACCTCCCGGACCGAGTTGCAACGGTTTCTCGGATTCGCCAACTTTTATCGCCGCTTCATTCGGAACTACAGCACCATCACCACCCCCCTAACGGCCCTCACGTCCGTCAAGGTTCCGTTCCGTTGGACGACGGAAGCACAAGCAGCCATGGACCAGCTTAAGGCATCGTTCACCTCAGCCCCCATCCTCGTTCAACCTGACCCGGCCAAACAGTTCGTCGTGGAGGTCGACGCCTCCAGCACAGGAGCTGGAGCCGTGCTCTCGCAACGCACCGACGAGGGCCGCCTCCACCCATGCGCCTTCATGTCCAAGAAGCTCTCCCCCACGGAGAGGAATTATGATGTTGGCAACCGGGAACTCCTCGCCGTAAAACTGGCTCTGGAGGAATGGCGTCACTGGCTGGAGGGGGCTGAACAACCTTTTGTGGTGTGGACGGACCACAAGAACTTGGCTTACATACAAACGGCGAGAAGACTGAACTCCCGGCAGGCAAGGTGGGCTCTGTTTTTTTGGGAGATTTAATTTTGTTATCACTTACCGACCCGGTTCTCGTAATGCCAAGCCGGATGCCTTGTCGCGGCTCTTCTCGCCAGATGAACCCATTACCTGCAATGACAATATCTTGCCGTCCAGCCGTGTTCTTGCAGATGTCTCCTGGGAGGTTCTGAAGACCGTGGAGCAGGAACTCCTCAAGGAACCGGACCCCGGACAAGGCCCACCGCCCGCCCCGCTGTACTCAAGTGGGCCCATGAGTCTCGCTGGGCATGCCACCCGGGACTGTCCCGCACGGAAGAGATCATCAGGCGACGCTTTTGGTGGCCCTCCCTGTCTTCCGACCTCCGCCAGTTCATCAACTCCTGTGCCGTCTGTGCCCGCAACAAGGCGTCTCATCAGCCACCGCCTGGTCTTCTCCTGCCGCTTTCCATACCTGGGCGCCCATGGTCCCACATCGCCCTCGATTTTGTCACCGGACTGCCGTATTCTAAGGGCAACTCGGTCATACTCACCATAGTGGACAGATTCTCTAAGTCAGTGCGTCTCATAGCCCTTCCTGGACTACCTTCGGCCCTTGCTACCGCCAGACTGGTCTTCGAACACGTTTTCCGGATTTTCGGCATCCCGGTGGACATCGTATCTGATCGAGGCCCGCAGTTCGTTTCCCAGGTATGGAAAGCTTTTTTCACATACTTTGGCACTTCCCTGTCATTAACCTCTGGAGGGCACCCACAGTCAAATGGACAGGCCGAGAGAACCAACCAGGTGGTGGAGACCACACTACGCTGCGTGTCGGCTCAGCACCCGGAACGCTGGAGTGAACATCTTCCCTGGGTCGAATACGCCATCAACACGGCGCGCAGCTCGGCCACCGGCAGGTCCCCTTTTGAGGTCGCCCTGGGCTATCAACCTCCACTGTTCCCGGAGGAACAGCAGGAGATTTCCGTCCCCTCCGTCAGCCAGCACATCCGTCGCTGCCGCCGGGTGTGGAAGAACACGCTCATTGCACTCCGCCAAGCCCGTTCCACCCTCTTGTCCTCCGCCAACCGCCATCGCCGCCCAACCCCGGCCTACAAGGTAGGACAGTTGGTCTGGCTGTCCACCCGCAACATCCCCTTGAAAGTGGAATCCCGGAAACTGGCCCCCCGTTTCATTGGTCCCTTCCCCATCATCAAAATCATCAACCCTGCTGCCATCCGTCTCCGCCTGCCCCGTCACATGCGTATCCACCCCACATTCCACGTTTCCCACGTCAAGCCGGTCACTCTGTCCCCCCGCTCAACCCCACACCCCCGGAGCACCCCTGCCCCTCGCCTCATCGACGGTCAACCTGCTTACACCGTTCGTCGTCTGCTGGACTCCCGTCGCCGGGGCAGAGGCATCCAGTACTTGGTGGACTGGGAGGGCTACGGACCAGAGGAACGCTCCTGGGTCTCCCGTGCTGCCATCCTGGACCCCGCCCTCGTGAAGGACTTCCACCGCAGGTGCCCGAGCAAACCGTCTTAGAGTGCCAGGGGGCACCCGTTGAGGGGGGGGCTATGTTATGTGTTGTCACGTGGTGTGGGTGTGTGTTGGGTCACGTCGCGTCATCATGTTCACCTGGTGTCAATCACATCCCCTATATTAGGCACGCCGTCCCGTCTCTCGTCGCCAATGGGTCTTGTCTGTCCTAGCGTCAAGTCACGTCCTCTTTGGCTCCTTACCTCGCTACGTCTCGTCCCGCTATTTACTGTTTTTGTATTTGCCGTGCCTCGTACTGTTTCTGTTTTTGTGCTGTGTGTACAGACCGTGCTGCCGCTGTTTACTACCTGCCCTGCCTCACTTCAGTGTGTTGGAGCCCGCGGTTTGGAACACGGCCGCTGACGTCATCCCACCGCGCTACTACGTCACGCCGCGCGCTCAGCGCTCCGTGTTTCCCGCAAGCGTTCTAACTTCTTAACGCCGCTCCACTACTGTTGCGAGGAATATCAATAAACTGTGTTGTTGTATCTCCGCTCCAGACTGAGTTCGTTCCGGGTAGCGAATCCAACTCGCTCCGGTCTTTCGACCATAACAACAGCCAGTAAATAAGTTCTAAATAAATTTCACAACCGAAAAAACATAAACCTGATTACTAACTGGTTTAAAAAAACATATTTTATATCTGGATTATAGCTAGATTACAGCTGCTAGGAAGAGCTCTGCCTATTTTGGATTTATTTCTTTTCTGTACTCAGTAAAACACTTATTTAAGTTCCATTACCCGTGTTTCCAATGAATTCATTTATTTATTTAAGGATTTTGTATGTATCAGTTTAATTCAGCATCATGCGTTTATACAGCTAGGTCTTGTTTAAAGGTTTAGTCTATTTAGGATTTATTCATGCATTTATCCTTTTCAAATAAGCATTCCTTGGTTTAATAAATGAAGCTATAAACCCTGTGTATTCTATCTTTAGGCTTGTAGTCATGTGTTTTATCAGATGTTTGGCATGTTATATTAAGAAATATTGTGGTGGGGTTAAATACCACATACCACATTGCCTGGCTCCATTCAGCACATTTATATGCTCCGTTCAGTGCGTTTATGTGCATTCACAGTGGGCCTGTACCACACTAGCCACTCCTCTTCATGGGATCTGCTGTACTGTCACTCCTCTAACAGACTGGGAAAGAGCACGCTAAATGCCCTCCTCGACCCGTGACCATGATTTATGACATTCATACGTGGGGCCATCTACAACCACCTGCTCTAGCAGGCCCAAGATGTGTGGCAGCCAACTGCAAAGCCAAATCAACAAGTCTTGCACACTAAATGAACATCCTTGTAGTAGTGCAGTGTTAATTTGAGCACTCCTAAGTATGCATTAATCATCTATGTCCCAGCGTCTGCTCTCTGGATCAAGGAGCCTTATATATACGAGACACTGGAACTAATCATTGAGTTCAGATGTGCCGTCTCTGTGCTGTACACACCGCAGATGCAAAATGCGACTCGAGAGGGAAAAAGAGGGAATTTTCATTTGGGTATATAGGAAGTATAGAAAGAAACTTTTGAGCTCATTGGCGAACTATACTCTTTGAGTGGGTGGGCAGTGTTAACAGGTGTAAAACAATAGTAATATACAGAATACCTATTTATATATTGCTAAAGTGCTTAGTCCAATAGACACTGATGTTAAATTAACAATAGATTATTTTGATTGGTTCATTCTATGAATCTTTTGAAAATCCTTCTGGCCCTTGGTAAAAGTAAAAATGAATAAAATTAATCTTTAAAAAAATTGTTCTTATCTTAATTGTTCTATCTAGTGGTATATGGGAACTTGCTGTTCTTGCTGTTCTTCCAGACAAGGACAAACATTATTATTAACAATACAACAGTTAGGATATTGAACTGATCACTGGGTACAGGCAAAAAGAGGTAAACAAGACACAAGCAGGAGGTCAAAACCGGAAAGACAGGAATGACAGAAAAATATACATACAATTCTTGAAATTAAACAAGTGAGTTTTTGAAGATTTCCTGTCATCCTGAATTTCTTTGTAGGATATCAGAATAGCCTACCAAATTGCTGTATTGTTGGAACTGCGGACCTCCCTCATATTTTTTGCTTAAGGATGCTCCAAAATTACTCTGTTGAGGTCAGGAAAAGAAGATGGCCGCACTTAGAGTTTGTTTCCTTTTATGCCCAATGCAGCCAATGACACAAAGGTATTCTTTGCAGCATGCAATGGTGCATTGTCATGCATAAAAATATTTTTTACAAGGAAAGCACGATTTTTCTTTTTGTGCCATAAAAAAAGTGGTCAGTCAAAAACTCTATATTGTCATGACGTTCCGAGCCCAGAGATCAGACCAAATCTCGTATTGAGAGAAAAGGTGCTTTATTGAGCAGTTTCGTTTCGCAAAAAATAAGAGAAAACTAAATTCATCATCTGAAAATTGAAAAAACAAACACCTGTGCGTCGCCAGGCGAAAAAACAGGTAGTAGGCCTCAGGATTCGTGGGGCGTCGGGACGCTGAGCCGCGGGGTGCAGCAGGTGAGTCTCTAAAGCGGAGAGGGCATAGCATGAAGAAGACTTCGACAAAAAGCTAGGGCTAGAAAACAGTAGCAAAAATGAAGGCAGACTCATACAGAGTAGCGTGCTAACTGCGACGATCCAACGCGCCTAACCCAGTACCCGCGAACCTTAAATAGGGGCGAACCTTAAATTAGAACACAGGTGAAATCCCACTCCCCCTTCCGTTGAAAGAGAGCTAGTGGACGCGAGAGCGTCATGTCTTACATATATACTTTGCAGAGGAAATTTTCACACCTCAAGGGGCCATAAAGGGGCCTACTAGCTCTTGCCCTATGTTCTGGCCCAAAACAGTAATTCTTCAACTTCTTGCTGATGTCGCAGCCTTCTTGGTGGATAGTTGGCCATCCACCAACTATCTACTACTGTGTTACCTGTGTTAACAATCAATGTTCTGATCTTTCTGTTCATGGATCAAGTTCAATTGAATTCTCCAAATAACCCCATATAAAGTGTGTATGTGTGTCTGTGTGAGTGAGTGAGCCCAGCGATAGATTGTCGCCCTGTCCTGGGTGTATCTGCCCAGCGCCCGAAATGTTCTTCCCTGGATGGGCATGGGGAACCCCCCCTGTGACCCTAGTAGAGGATAAAGTGGAAGATAATGGATGGATAGGATTAATTCCCCGTAGATAAATGTGTAGATCACAGGCTTTGGTGGTGTTGGGTTGGTGATCTAGGATAGTCTGTGCTGGCATCTCACCTCTTCACCCAGCTCATCATTAGTAGGGGGTATGGCACAAAAATAATGCTGGTCTAGGGAGCCCTCTCAAATAAGTAAAGTCTGTAGTATCTGCCCCTTTTAGTTAAGCTGCTCTAGTCAGTTATGTCACTCTAGTTATTACCTAAATGCTGTGCTTTATTAGCTTTTACTGCTTTTCTTGTTTGTTTCTTTTGAGGTGTTGCCATATTCCTGGAGGTGTCATCAGCTCCTTATCCATTTCTCTGTTGAAGAACTGTTGGACTGGCAGTCCTGTAGGATGCCCTCAATGGACTTTATATAGTTTTCCAATTGTTTAAGTTTTTCCAGTTGTTAAATACGGACACCTGATCACCACACAATCTGTACATGGCCATCCTACACTGTTGATGCCGCCCAGTCGCTCAAGGAGGATGAGTCACCCAATGAGCCTCGGTCCTCACAAAGTACTTTCTTAAAATATCAACATAACAGAGAGTTTTTCCTTGCCACTGTCGCTTCAGCTTGCTCTTTTGGGGTTTAAAGGCTCATAACACTGTTAAGCTGCTTTGTGACAATGTACTATCGTAAAAAAGCTCTCTATAAATAAATTGCCTACTTACTTTCTCTATCTGGACAATACTGGGTTCCAACTTGACTGATCATCAAGTTGGCCTTAAGAAATGGTCCATCTAAGCATATATATATAAATATATTATATATATATATATATATATATATATATATATATATATATATATATATATATATATATATACTGTATATATACACAAACCTTTTATGCCTTATATACTACATGTTATCGACCTGGTTTAGCTAAATATAAAACAGATACATTTCCCACCTGTTCCAAATAAATGAAATTGCCACCCCATTTTTTAATTAATGCCATAAATTCTGATTTCAACCTTCAATTATGGGAAGCACATCTTATTTGATTGTCCTGCCAACATCACCTATGTCCCCATGGACTATCATGAACTATGCTTATCTCATGAACTTTGCGCATAATAACATCTTAGGTTAGGCTTGTTATTTTAGAAATCTCTTCTGCACTTCCACTGATATAACCACCTTTCAGTGTATAGTTCAAATTTTGTTCTTTGGGATCCCACTACCACTGATGTCCTGGCTCTGGATGCATGTTTTCTCATGAGCGAGGAGGTCTGGTCTCAGGTGCATGTGTAATGGAAGAGACCATATAGCACATCAAGGTCCAGGCAGATTGCTTCCATGGTTTTACTCCCAATTATATTTCTTGGTAATAGAGTTTGGCTTAGTACCAGAGACATGTGTTATAGGGAATGTGCTCATGAACTTCTTCACTGTTACCTTGGTCCTTTTAAAATTCTTAAGCTTGTTAATGATGTTAACTATGATCTAAAACGTACCACCGATTAGTATATCCACCCCACCTTTCATGTGTCATACTTAAACCATTTGTTGTTGGACCATTAGACTACACTATGACCAACTGTAATTCTAATGTCAATTCATCTGACTGCTCTAATGTTTATTTTGTCTCAGATCTCCTGTACTTTTACTGACACAAGGGTATTCTCCAAAACCTGGTGATTGGGAGGTGTTCATACAAGAGGAGCATAGCTAGGTGACTGTTTTGGATGTTTGAAACCCTGAAGTTATTTATAAGCTCCATTTAAACCACCACAAATGAACTGCCCTTATGTCCAAGAGGTTCAAGATTCAAATATTTATTTCCATATGCACATATAGAAACATGTTTCCCTGCGCAAAGAAATTCTTACTTTGCCATCCACCCTGGATGAGTAAGAAAAAGGTAATATAATAATAATGAAAATATAAATATATAAAAACCAGAAAAACACGAAGACTCTATGTACATATTTGTGAGGTTATTTACAGTCTGATGGGGAGTGTAAGAATACTTTAAGTCTACGTATGAGGAAGTCATCAGCTGTCAGGTGTTTGGAGTGCTAGGCCACTCCCCCCACATTTTCATTTCGGATCTTAGTTTTTTGTCCCTTGGGTGTTCCCGTAGTTAGGTCCAATCACGGATGTTGGGGATGTAGGCTAGCATTATTTGTTATTGTTTCCGTCACACGTATCCTTTCCTTTAATAAACTCCTGCTTGCTTACCTAGTCGCCTGGCTCACTACTTCGCGGTTGAAAACTCTGCCCTCTCAGGTCTCCCCTGTGGTCGCACCATCTCAGGTCTCTCCTGCAGTCGCGCCCTCTCAGTTGTTTTATCTTTTCTTATATAATGTATAAAATGTCCAGCCATCCATTATCTTCCACTTTATCCTCTATTAGGGTTCCCCATGCCCATCCAGGGGAGAAGGTCACAGGCTCTGGGCAGATACACCCAGGACAGGGGGCCAATCTATTGCTGGGCACACACTCACTCACGCAAACAAACACACTCTTTACGGGGCAATTTGGAGAATTCAATTGACCTTGATCCATGTTTTTTGGACTGTGGGAGGAAACCAGAGAACCCGGAGGAAACCCACGCGGACACAGGGAGAACATGGAAACTCCACCGAGATTGGGATTCGAACCGGGAATCCCTAGCGCTGAGAGGCGAACGTGCTAACCACTAAGCCACCGTGCCACCCTGTATAAAATGTATAATGTCCATCCATCCATCCATCCATTATCTTCCGCTTTATCCTATTAGGGTCGCAGGGGGGTTCCCCATGCCCATCCAGGGGAGAACGTTTCGGGCGCTGGGCAGATACACCCAGGACAGGATGCCAATCCATCGCTGGGCACACACTCACTCACACAGACACGCACACAAACACACTTGATATGGGGCAATTTTGGAGAACTCAATTGACTTGATCCATGTTTTTGGACTGTGGGAGGAAACCGGAGAACCCAGAGGAAACCCACGTGGACACGGGGAAAACATGGAAACTCCACCCAGATGGGGATTCAAACCAGGAATCCCTAGTGCTGAGAGGCAAACGTGCTAACCACTAAGCCACCGTGCCACCCTAAAATGTGTAATGTATAAATTTCAAATGACATATCAATGAATCAGTTTTTCTTATTGTTTTTGCTGAGTTCATTTTGTGGCTCTCTTTAATAAATACATCCTCCAATCTGGGGTATGTACTCTGCTTAAGTCTTTTTATTATTCTCAAGCGTGATACATTTTTTTACAATTACAATTTAATAAATTTCCTTGTTTGTTTCTTTGTTGTTTCTTTTTAAATCTGATTAACATAAAAGTTCCAATTATAGTGTTTACCTTACTATAGGTTTAAATGCATATAATACATCTTGAATTGCATCACCACTACCACATAAGTGGTGGGTGCTAATAGGAAGATTGGAGGCGAATGCAGGATAAAGTTAGCAGTTTATTTAATCACCTCAAGTCACCTGAGAAAATATAAAAAGACATTTCAAATGTAAAATGTTAGCCCTGGAAGAACTACGGAGATAACATATAACTGTAACAGAAATGTGCAGAGTTGAGAAAATGAAGATGCTGGAAAACATGGTGTGGAATAAGACTGTACAGCGAGCATTAAAAATGTTATGCCACATTATGCTCTGTTTATATATATATATATATATATATATATATATATATATATATATATATATATATATATATATATATATATATATATATATATATATATATATATATATATATGTGTATATATATATATATATATATATATATATATATATATATATATATATATGAGTTGAAGTTATAGATATTACTGTTTTTCCTAAACACATCTATTACCAAAAGCAGTTGCCCTTAAAATGCACAAAATAGTATTTCCTATTTCAAGATTTCAATACATAAGTCATAGACCTCTTTATTTTATTAGTCTGTGTTCCAGCAAACAGCTTTCAAACATGTAATATTTACTGCCAAACACTATAATTGTAGCAAATCCTGACTACAGAATTCTTGAAGGGTTCCTGTGTCGCACTTCATCTGTCGCTTTTTAAGTAGGTTATTAAAAATGTATGATTCTTTGTTATGTCCTCATTTCTGTCAGTTTTTATATTATAATCCCATTTTCTTCAAAACAAGATACATTAATCAAATATGACAGAACACATTCTTAATGTAAGCATGCAGGGAATATGAATTGCAAATTACAAGCAAACCACCCTCTCTGCAACAAAAGTACTTCCATTAATGTTACAAAATAAAATAATCATGACCATTTTAAAAAGAATCTGACTGCATCAGACAGAACTGTAATATTTGCATGAAAGGATGTAAGTGGCAAGTTTTCACATTATGACTGAGGTTTTCAACAAGAGGCTAAGCAAATGTTTGCACCAGCAGTACATGCTGTTGAAGACAATCAGAGAACAATCCTTGTTTATACAGAGTATACATCCAATTTTATGTTATGGACTCTCAATTAGCAAAAGCTGAATCTAAAGATTGAACCTAAGTAAATCTGAAATTCTTGGTAATTATTACATGGGTCAAAAATAATCTTATATTAATACATTTTTCAGTCTTTGTAGCAATTTCATTTTCATCAATTTCATAGCAGTTCATTGCAGCAATTTGCTAAAATCAAAAGGAGTTCATTTTATTTCTCAGTAATGTACACCCTTGTACACCATCTTGACAGACAAAAACAGAAATTTAGATTTTTAAAAAAAAAATTATTACAAAAGAAATATCACGTGGTCATAAGTATTCAGATCCTCTGTATTGAGTAGAGGCACCCTTTGAAACTAGTACAGCCATGAGTTTTCTTGGGAATGATGCAACAGGTTTTTCACACCTGGATTTGGTGATCCCCTGCCATTCTTCTTTGCAGATCCTCTCAAGTTCTGTCAAGTTGGATGGTGAACGTTGATGGACAGTGATTTTCCAGTTTCTCCAGAGATTAATTAATTTGGTCACAAAGTTGTTCTGAAGCCACTCCTTTGATATTTTTGCTGTGTGCTTAGGATCATTGTCTTGTTGGAAGGTGAACCTTTGGCCCAGTCAAAGGTTTTCTTCAAGGATGTCTCTGTACTTGACCACCTTCTTCTGTCCTTAAATTGCAACGTCATCCTGTTCCTGCAACTGAAAAACACCTTCATCGTATCAGACCAGAGAATCTGGGAGTAGATCATGTGTTTTTTGGCAAACTCAGTGCAGACTTTCATATGTCTTGCACTTGGGAGAGGCTTTCGTTGGGCCACTCTGCCATAAAGCCCTGAATGGTGGAGAGAGAAAGTTTAAATAATTTGAAATATTTAATGTGTTTGTCAGGATTCTCGCTACCCTCCTGTCTAAATGTCACACTTGTCTACCTGGAACTAAGCGCGGCTGCGCAAATAAAGCGCAGAGCCGCAGCGCTCTAACGCGCAGAAGGGAGCCAGGCACGCAGGTGGTACGAACATGAAATTTATTAAGGTGCTCAAACACCAAACAAACAGGTACAACCTAAAAGTGCAACCTAAAAATTAAGACGCGCACGGACGACAAGAAACACCGGAACTAAATACCTCAACTTCCCCCATCACGTGCACAGAAACAGCCAATGAAATCCAGACGCTAATTAACTAAACCACCCAGACGAGACAGCTAATTAATTAAACACAAGGACACAGAAACACAGAACCCAAAAACAAAAGAACAGGATGACAGAAAAACGGGTACCCCCGCCCTTACGGTCGCGTAACGAGGGGACACGACCAAGACACCAAAAAAAAAACAGTCCCGGGGGCTTGACAGGTGCCCTCCGGTGGACGCCCTCTGCGGGGGAGACGTGTTAAACGTCTTTTGGCTCTGTGTCGGGGTGGACGCCCTCTGCGGGCGTGGCGTGGAGAGCGGCGTCTGCAGACACGGAGTTGCAGACGCCCTCCGACTGCGTGGTCCGGTGGATGCCCTCGGCGGATCAAGAGTGGACCACGCCCCCTGACTGTGTGGTCCGGTGGACGCCACCGTCGGACGAGGCGTTGGCCACGCCCTCTGGCTGCGTGGCGAGGCGGACGCCCCCTGGCTGCGTGGCGAGGCGGACGCCCCCTGGCTGCGTGGCGAGGCGGGCGGCCCCTGGCTGGCAGGCACGCACGCTGGGCGGACCTCGGCCGGCGCGCACGCTGAGTGTACTGGCACCTCGGGCTCTCCATCCTGCACACAGAACACATAAACCCCCACCGCAACGCCCAAACACAAAGACACAAACATATCGGACACAGGGGAGACGGACTGATCATACGAGACATATGAGGAAGGGGGACACAACACGTTCACGCACGCACGTGACTGCCGCGCAGTGCAAGCATCGCGCTCAGCAGCTGTGCCATGCGCACGCTGCGGCTTGCCTCTGCGCCGGCGACGCGCTCTGTGTCCGGATCTCGCCACCGGGGGTTTCACAAACCGGACTGGACCATCAGTCCAGAGCTCCTCACAATTGCGGAGGGTGCGCATGGGCAGAATATGCCCATACAGGTATGATTCGCCCGCCTCATCATCGGAAATCTGAACCAGGTCCAGACCTTCCTCTGCGCAGAGCGCCTCAAACCCGTACCTCCACATCCATTCCTCATCGGAGTCGCCATACTCCGCCATACTGTTTGAGCCGCTCCCCCGGCTCCAGGACGGCGGGCTCCGCATAACGGCGCACTCGCGGACACGTCGGCGCGCGCCGCGAGTACGAGGCTATACGGCCCCCCCAAAGAAAAATTTGAAAAAAACACCTACCTGGGCTCTGGACTCCCCAAACGAAGGGCGCGTCTTTATGTCACACTTGCCTACCTGGAACTAAGCGCGGCTGCGCAAATAAAGCGCAGAGCCGCAGCGCTCTAATGCGCATAAGGGAGCCAGGCACGCAGGTGGTACGAACATGAAATTTATTAAGGTGCTCAAACACCAAACAAACAGTTACATGGAGACAAGTGCAACCTAAAAACTAAGACGCGCCCGGACGACAAGAAACACCGGAACTAAATACCTCAACTTTCCCCATCACATGCACAGAAACAGCCAATGAAATCCAGACGCTAATTAACTAAACCATCCAGAGGAGACAGCTAATTAATTAAACACAAGGACACAGAAACACAGAACCCAAAAACAAAAGAACAGGACGACAGAAAAACGGGTGCCCTAGTCTATTTGGTTTTGCATTTTTTTGGTTTATGGGCTGCACTTTAAGATCCATTTTTCCACATTTTTTTTTGTTTTAATTTATACGCGGCTGTGCTTTCAGTTAATTACTTTGTGTCACATTACCTGTCTTTTGTTAATTAAGCCTTCCTTGCTTTCACATTACTGAGAGAGCTTCAACTGCGATACAGGTCCTTGGTTGTGTGTTCTTTGTTTTGCATAGTATTCATGAAATAAATATTTTATTTCTAGAACCTACTGTGGCTGTGTGGTTGACCCAACACTCACCTGGACCTTAGTGAATTGTGACAGAAGCTGCCACCAGTATCAGGTAGCTTATATTGTTGTTTCTTTTTTTTCTTTCTGCTCTATGGTTCCCAGATATTCCATGGTTGTGTTGAGTCCTGGGTCTCTGTTGAGCGTCTGATGGTGTAGCGTTCTTTTACTCCAACCTAGTAGACCCGTAATTAATTAATGCCATAATTTATTATAACATCCTGTCAGAATTGAATTACAATAATGTAACCTTGAGGTAATAAAAGCATGAATTAGTTTTTCTGCATCTTGAAGGGAGAGGATATTTCTTAGCTTTGAAATGTTATGAAGGTGAAAAAATGCAATTTAGTAATATTGTTAATGTGCTTTGAAAAGGAGAGATCTGAATCAATAATGACACCGAGATTATTTACAGATGAACTGGGTCTAATTAAAGAGTTATTGAGGTTTAACACAGTGTTAGAAGCTTTGTTAATTTTGTCCTTGGGTCCAACTATTAGAAACTCAGTTTTATTAGAATTTAGCAGTATTTTAATATTTTGGATGCAGTCCTCGAGCTTACTGACTGAATGAGCATCATTATGGTTAGCTGAAATGTATAACTGTGAATCATCTGCATAAAAGTGGAAACTGATTCACAATTAACGAATAATTGATCCCAATGGAAGCATATATAGGGCAAATAGGAGTGGACCCAGAACTGACCCTTGCGGAACACCATATTTAACTTTAGCAAGATCAGAACATTGGTTGTTAACACAGGTGAATTGATATCGATCTGTCAGATAGGATTTAAACCACTGGAATTGAGATCCTGTAATGCCCACAGTGTTTTCTAATCTATCAAATAAGATGTTATGGTCTATAGTGTCAAAGGCTGCACTAAGATCTAATAAGACAAGAGATTTGGTTATTACCAAGGGACACTAATAAGTAATTAACTACTTTAATTAAGGCTGTCTCAGTGCTATAGTGAGACCTAAAACCTGACTGATAAACTTCATAAATGTTATTAGCTAGAAGATGGCGATTCAGCCGGCTGAACACAATTTATTATAGGATTTTAGAGACAAAAGGAAGGTTTTGCTTCCTTGTGCTCGTTAGGTCTCACTCCCTCGTGCTTGCTACTTCATGCTCGTTCAATATCGCTCTCGTTCGGCCTCGCTTCCTTGTGCTCATTCAGCCTCACCCCCTCTCTCTCGTCAGGTCTCTAGATTGCCCTCTAGGAATATCGCCCTTTATTCTAATCTTCGGGTGTTTGTATCCCTCTGCCTGTCTGTGTTATTCCCGCAATGGATCTTTGCTTCGCAAGGCCCAGGACCACCTTATTTTTCTTTTGGATCCTAATTTTCATTTACATGCCCCTTGGAGGTGTGTGTGTGTGTGTGTGGGGGGGGGGTAACTGTCAGGTTCTAGCTACACTCTTGTCTAAACTATTTTTTTTATTTTTTTATTTTTTTTTTTTTTTTGGATTATGGCCTGCTCTTTAAGTTCTGTTTTTCGACGTTTTGGTTTGTTTTCATTTATACGCAGCTGTGCTATATTTGAGTTAAATACTTTGTGGCACATGACCTGTCTTTGTTAATTAAGCCTTCCTTTCTTTCTCATTACTGAAAGAGCTTCAACTGTGATTCAGGTCCTTGGTTGTGTGTTCTTTGTTTTGCATAGTATTCATGGAATAAATCTCTTATTTCTGGAACCTGTTACCTGTGGTGGTGTCATTGTCCCTACACTCACCTGGACCTTGGTGAATTGTGACATGGTGAATTGGTGTTAAGAGATTAGGTGAACGTCAAGAAACTTGGTGCTCTTGAGGATCTCCACAGCAGAGCTGTCAATGTTCGGTGATAACGCTTTGTTCTCCTGAAGTGAACATCTATCTCTTTGGTCTTGTTCAGAAAAAGGTTATTGGTTCTACACCAGTCCGTTTACTGACTCACTTTCTCTCTGTATGCTGTCTTGATGTTCTTGTTGATGAGATCCACCATGGTCATATCTTCTGTGAACTTGATATGATTTGAGCTGTGCATTGCTGCACAGTAGTGAGTCAGCAGAGGGAACAGCAGTGGATGTCAGGGTTTTCTAAAAGTGGACCCAAAAGCAGAAAATAATAGTTAAGCGTTTATTATAGTCCAAACAGAGAGTAAAAAACAAGTACAGAGAACCCAAAAGAATAAAAAATACTATGAGAAACGAACTGCAGGAGATAACCAAGCAAATAAACACAGGAAGAAGCAGATATAAATATAAACAGCAGATATAAACAAAATTTGGCAGGAAGGATACAAAGACAGGAAGTGAGGGTGGAGCACAAGCACATGGTGGAACAAAACAAAAGCACACAAGGGTAAATGCATGGTCCAGCCAGCAGGAGGCTACAGGTAAATAGAGTCAAAAAGGCATGGTCCACAACCAGAGTTTTAACAGTACCCCCCTCTCAACATACCCCTCCACGTGCAAAACACGGACGGTTGGGTTGCCGATGGTGGAAATCCCAGATAAGGTTCTAATACAGGACCTGAGCTGTAGGTTGCCAAGATCTCCTCCGGCCCATAGCCTTCCCAATAAACCAGAAACTGGAGACCTCAGGCCCGGCTCTGGACATTCAACAGCTTCCTGACTTTGAAGGCCGGGGTGCCGTCAATAACACTGCCTTGATCTTAGTAGGGTCCATCTTTAATCCCCCTTGGTGATGACAAACCCTAGGAAGGTTTGTGATGACAAACCCTAGGAAGAGTCTTGTTGACCATATCACACAACACGTCATTGACCAGGTACTAAAACAGATGCAGACCAAGTGATAGGCACTATGTGAATCCAGTTTGGTAAACACAGTTGCCCTTTTTACAAATTCAGAGGAAGTGGGTACTTATTTTTGACACTTATATCATTAACAGCATGGTAGTCAATACAAGGTCTAAGGGAACCATCTTGTTTACTGACAAAAAGAATCCTGCCCCAGCAAGTAAGGAGGAGGAACGGATGATTCAAACAGCCAAGGAGTCCTTGATGTAGTTCTCCATAGCCAGCCTCTCTGGAGGAGATGAGTAAATTCTACCTCAATGTGGACTAGTTCCAGGAAGCACGTCAATGGAGAAGTCATAGGGAAAATGAGGTGAACTTCAGGTCAAGGTACTCTTCAGGAACCTTGAAGAGATCTAGAAAATCTTCATGAACCTCAGTGGTTAAACGCAGGTTTCAGACAGTGATACAGGCAGAATGGACTCCAGCTCAAAATAATATACTTGTCTCAATTCACATTGGGAATGTGTTTGACCAACTGCCTGTGACCAAGGACTAAAGGATTCAGGGGAGATTCAATGAGGTAAAGAACAATTTCTTCAACATTATTTCCAGAATGCAATAAACTCAGTACAATGAGTCACTAGGGTGAATTGGCCTCCAATGAGGGAATAGACGGCTAATGTCACTTGAAGTTTGGTGCCAGAAACTGCCAAAGCGGAGTCAATAAAATTCTCCTTAGCTCCACAATCAATAAGAGTGGGGGAGGTATGCCAGTGTCCTCCCTAAAAAACAGTAGCAGGCAAGATGGTCTGACATCAAGAGGAGACCTTTCCCGGAAACGCGCCTGCCAGAACTACCCTCACTTCTGACGAGCGCTCTCTTTTACTGACAGGCCTCAACAAAAACTCCCTGCTGGCCGCAATAGAGACATGCCTTGATTCTCAGTCTTCGTTCTTCTTTTTCTGAAGACAATCCATTGAAAAAGGTATCATACATAGCCTCTAAGTTCCACCTAGCAGAGATTGCCAGAATTTGGAACAGTGTGATGACATAGGCAACTTTCGCTTCATCGGATGGAAAAGTAGAGAGTTGGAGAGCGAAGACAAGACCACATTGTGTCAAAAAGGACACAAGATCCCCAGAGCAGGTCTCTGGAGGCTTCAAACAAGGTTCTTGGTCAGGCAGGTTAAGAGGCAGGCCTCAGGCCTGCCTCGCCTGATGGACAAAGAGAGTTGGATCTGTTGACGCTTTGCCGCCAACCCTGTTAGTAATGTGGTCGCAGATTCTCTTTGTTTGTTTATTATAGTACAAAGAGAGAATAAAAAAACAAGTACAGAACACAAAAGAATAAAAGAAAACTTAGGCGGCAAAATCCCAAACGTTATCTTAAGTTGAGGAGCAAAGCTCCAATAAAATGCAGGAGATAACCAAGCAAAGAACAGGAAGTGGCAGATTTTTAACAGGGCAGGCAACCGGGGAACAGGTGAAAACAAAATTTGGATGAGCCAAAGACTGGAAATGGGGGCAGAGAAAAAACACATGGTGGAACAAAACAAAAACACACAAGGGTAAATGCATGGTCCAGCCAGCAGGAGGCTACAGGTAAATAGAGTCAAAAAGGCATGGTCCACAACCAGTCTTAACAGTGGACTGAGCACACAGCCCCGGGGGGCCCCCATACTTAACGTGGTGGTGCTGGAGCTGTTGTGTCCGATTTGTACTGTACTGTTGTCTCCCAGTCAGACAGTCCAGGATACAGTTACAGAAAGAAGAGTTCAGACCTAGTAGGTTCAGCTTTCCAATAAGGCACTGAGGGATGATTGCGTCGATAAACAGCATTCAAACATAAGTGTCCTTATTGTCCAGGTAGGTGAGTGCCAGGTGAAGGGTGGTGGATATGGTGTCATCTGTCGCACGGTTGGGATGGTATGCAAACTGCAGAGGATCTAATTAAGGTGGCAGCAGGGTCGTGATGTGCCTTATGACAAGTCGCGTAAAGCACTTCTTGATGATTGGTGTCAGTGCAACGGGATTGTTGTTGTTTGGGCAGCAATTCCCTGGTGAAAGAGAATGGGGAGAAGCAGTTGTGACAATTAATTAGTAATTTAAAAATAAGTAATTCATATATTGTGTCACGGTGCACATGGATATCAGTAAAGACAGACAAAGAAAGACCACACGATGATGAGGCAGGCATATCAGAATCTTCTTATTTCCCCATTGTGAGACTAATAAATCAGGTAAATCAATCAAGCAGTGAAGCAACAGAAGAAACAGAACTTTTGAATCCATAGAATAGTGTCTAATCAGAGTTGTGGTCCACAAAGTTCAGCATAAACTCTATATTGCAAAAATAAAAATTTTAATAAAATTTATTATATGTAACTGAATACTTCAGAATACTTTTAAATATATTTTATTACCATACTCAAATTTATACAAAAAAAATTCAATTGGTGCAAAATGAATGGTGCAAAATGAATGGTGCAAAATTCATGTAAATTCATGCTACCAGCTCCAAGTTAATTCCAGAATAGGACAGATCCATTGGACTTTTCATATGGTTACTTATTTGAATCATATGTTTGGATGTAGTAAAGCTCTTTCCAAACCCCAAACACTCTGCATTGCTTTGTGCATTATTTTGTCAATGGCGCATTTCTTTACATCCCTGTGGATGTAGATCTAAAACATGACATTTTATATATTTCCTGCATATTTTACTTATCATTTGGAACTGCATTTACATTCTGGAGTATATTTTTATATTTCATCTTGACCTGCTACCACGTTCTTTTCACATTCCACTCATGTTGCTCCTAAATCAGGATATGATTAATTATTAATATTATTCATTTATTAACATTTTTTAAATGCCATAGAATGGATTAAATTATGTGTTCACACATTTAATCTGTCTGCAGTAATCTGCCAGTCAGCTTCTTTGGCTTTATTAATACACTACAAAGCAGGAAAAAAACAACCATTCCTTTAGTTCTTTCCACATTTTTAAAATATCGATTACTAAGGCTTTTTAAATACAGTGTGCCACACAGGTCCCACACAGGGTAAATTCAAAAAGTGAGAAAGATCAGATGTAATACATTGGTAAAGGAAAAGACAGGTGATAAAAAACAGCCCCAAACTATGATTCTAAAGAAGCACCAGTAAGCTAAACTAAGTAAACTAAGGAACCAGTAAGCAGTAGAGGCGTGAGGGCGGAGAGTTTGTGTTTTTAGTTCATAGATGTCACAGCAACACAGCATTTGTCCTTGGAACAGTTTTGGGTATGAACTACATAGCACCAGTTCTTCTGGGGAGGTTTTGCCTCGCTCCTGAAGTCCAAGTTCTCATAACATAGCCAAAAGCCAAAACAACAAAATAATTAAAAAATAAAAAGACTTTATGCTTAGGTGAAGCTCACATAAATTAAGCGGGAATTAAGTCTGGCCTCTAAAGTCTCGATTATATGATTATTATGCAATAATTGACTTAACCAAAAAAGTGCCAGAAATTACAGAAACAATGCACAGTTTGTTATGTTTGTTATTTATTTAATGTAAATATATAATTAAATTGGTACAGCATAGTGGCTTAGTGGTCAGCACATTCGCCATTCAGAGCTGGGGTTCCAGATTCGAATCCCGATCTGGGTTTCCATGTTCTACCTTTGTTCTATACCTGTGCATTCCCACCAACCCCGTGACCTTAGTATAGGACTAAGCACAAGATAATGGATTAAATAAAATTTTGTTATTAGCACAAATATTCTTATACAAATAACATTTACAAATATTTAATTAAGTATGTAATAATATCCATTTAAAAAAAGTTTTTTCTAAAAAAAGTTTAAAAAGAAATTAAACAAACTTTACCTTGAGAGTGACTTTAATTTTGTTCCCTGGAGTCCATGTAGGCTGGAAGGATGACTTGTTGTCAGGTCCAGGAGCATTTCTGATCTTGATGAATGTACACCTCACATTATCTGGGTACAGTTTTGTTTTCCTTTAACCTAGCAAAGTAGTCGTTTAGCTCATTCAGCATAGAGGCAGTGCTGTTACATGTCTGTGGGACTAGCTTGTAATCTATAATGGTCTGTACTCTTTTCTACAGAATCTGTGTGTCATTACTGTCACTAAAACAATGAGTGATTTTCCTGGAGTACTGCTGCATAGCCCTTTTAAAAGTCCTAGGACAGGTTTTTTCTAGCGGCCCTCAGGCCCATTTAATCTCCTGCTGTGAATGCGGCGTTCCTGGCTTTCAGGAGCCTTTAGACCTATATTGTCAGCCATGACTTTTAATGTCCATGAACAGTTACATTGACAATGTATTTTTTCTTTCATTCCCCTTGTGAGATGTAGAAGTGGAAGTTGGTGATGCGACAGCAGTCTTGCAGCTCTTCTTTTGATTTTGATAATCTCTAAAATATAGTTTTTTCTTATATAAATCAGGAACAAATGGAGGTATTTACGCTTTAATACATGTAGGCACATTGGGACTTGCAGGACAAAAAACACTAGTCTGAGTCTCCAAAGTCCTGTACTGTGGAAGATGTTCTGCATTGTTCCATTTTCAAAGACAACGTTCGTGCAGTGCGGCGGCGTGTTGTGGAGACGGAGCGCACGTCCGGGTTCCGACGTCACGCTCGGGACGCGTCCCAATCCAGGCACCCTAGCGGTAGGCGGCTTGGTCCGGCTGGAGCGCTGCACACACAGAAACACAAACAGACGAGAGCGGGGGCAAACAAGACAGAGGACCCAGGGACAGACGAGACGAGGCGTGGGCTGGGCAAGGCGAGGCGAGATAGGGCAAGGCGTGATCGTGGCGTGGGAGCTAGAAGAGTCGAGGCTTGAGAGGTACGTGGGCACAAGACTATCTGGCATGGGGGAACGGGGGTGAGGTGCTTATATAGGGAGTGGTGATGGGAAAACCAGGTGCATGGAATTACGGGGGCGTGGAGACCAGACATAAACAACACCACGTGACACAAAAACCCCAACATCACCCCCCCCCCCCTCAACGGGTGCCTCCTTGTCGGGAACCTCTTGTGAAAGTCCTGGATGAGGGAGGGGTCAAGGATGGCTGAGCGGGGGACCCAGGAGCGCTCCTCCGGGCCGTACCCTTCCCAGTCCACCAGGAACTGTACCCCTCTGCCCCGGCGGCGGGAGTCCAAGAGTCTGCAGACTGTGAAGGCTGGCTGGCCGTCGATGAGGTGGGGGGCTGGTGCGTCATGGGGGATGGGGTTGAGAGGGGAGTGGGTGACAGGCTTGACTTGGGAGACGTGGAAGGATGGCTGCCGGGTTGATGATCTTGGAAATGGGGTACAGGCCGATGAACCGGGGGGACAGTTTCTTGGACTCAGTCTTAAGGGGTATGTTCCTGGTTGAGAGCCAGACCAGCTGCCCGATCTTGTAGGCAGGGGCCTGGCGGCGGTGGTGGTTGGCAGAACGGGTGGCTGTGGCTTGAGCTTGGCGTAGGGCTATAAGGGTGTTCTTCCAGGTCCTGCGGCATCGACGGAGGTGTTGGGCCACGGACGGGACGCTGATTTCATGCTGTTCCTCTGGAAAAAGGGGGGGTTGGTAGCCCAGCGCGACCTCAAAAGGGGATTTTCCCGTGGCGGAGCAGCGCCTGGAGTTAATGGTGTATTCGGCCCAGATTAGGTGGTCGCTCCAACGCTCCGGATGTCGGGCGGAAACACAGCGTAGGGTGGTCTCCACCACTTGGTTCGCCCTCTCAGCCTGGCCGTTGGCCTGTGGGTGCCCCCCGGAGGTCAGGGAGACGGAGGTCCCAAAATGATTGAAGAAGGCTCTCCATACCTGAGAGATGTATTGCGGTCCCCGGTCCGATACGATGTCCATGGGGATGCCGAAGGTCATGAACACTTGGTCGAACAACAGCTTAGCAGTCTCCAGTGCTGATGGGAGCCTAGACAGGGCCACAAGGCGGATCATTTTCGAGAATCTGTCAATGATTGTGACAATAACAGTGTTACCCTTGGACTCCGGCAGACCCGTGATGAAATCCAAGGCAATGTGGGACCAGGGGCGCCCAGGTATGGAGAACGGCAGGAGTAGGCCGGAGGGTGGTTGGTGGGATGCCTTGTTCCGTGCACAGACCGTGCAGGCGAGGGTGAATTGTTTCACATCAGCGGATAGCGTGGGCCACCAAAACCGCCGTCTAAGTACCTCCTCCGTCCGGGCGGCCTCAGGGTGGCAAGCCCAGCGGGACTCGTGACCACACTTGAGAACGGTGGGACGAGCGGCGGTGGGTACGAAGGTACGATCCCGTGGTCCATCCCCCGGATCCGGGTCCTTCGCCAGCTCACGCTCGATGATGCGCCGCACCTCCCACGAGACACCTGCAATGAAGCATTTAGATGGCAGAATGGTGTCGTGCTGTGCATTTACCTCTTCCTCCTCCTCCGGGAAGAGTCTTGACAGGGCATCTGGCTTGGTGTTGCGGGTTCCTGGTCGATAGGCGAGGGTGAAGTTGAACCGACCAAAGAACAAGGCCCAACGTGCCTGGCGTGAGTTCAGCCTCTTGGCTGACTGAATGTAGGCCAAGTTCTTATGGTCGGTCCAAACTACAAATGGCTGCTCGGCTCCCTCTAGCCAATGGCGCCACTTCTCCAGCGCGAGCTTGACCCCTAAGAGTTTGCGGTTCCCCACGTCGTAATATCTCTCAGCCGCTGAGAGTATCTTGGAGAAGAATGCGCAGGGGTGAAGGCGGCCATCCGTAGACTTTTGGGAGAGGACGGCCCCGACTCCTGCGCCCGACGCGTCGACCTCCACAACAAACTGTTTGGCGGGGTCAGCAGTGAAGAGGTCCTTCAGGTGGTCCATGGCCTGTTGGGCTTCAGGGGTCCAGCGAAAGCGCTCCTTGGTGGACGTGAGCGCAGTCAGGGGTGCGGTGATGTTACTGTAACCCCTGACGAAGCGCCTGTAGAAATTCGCAAACCCCAGAAACCTTTGTAGCTCCGTCCTGGACGTGGGGGACGGCCACTCTCTGATCGCCTGGATCTTCGCGGGGTCCGGTCGGATAGCGCCAGGGGAGACGATTAATCCCAGGAAGGACACGGAGGCCTGCGGAACTGGCACTTCTCTGCCTTCACAAATAGCTGGTTCAGAAGTAATCGATTGAGGACCAGACGGACATGGCGGCGGTGCTCCTCGAGGTTCCTGGAAAAGATGAGGATATCGTCCAGGTAAACAAAGACAAAGCGGTCCAGGAAGTCTCTCAGGACGTCGTTCATCAGGGCCTGGAAGACGGCGGGGGCGTTCTTGAGTCCAAAGGGGACTACCCGGTACTCGTAATGCCCACTGGGGGTGTTGAAAGCCGTCTTCCATTCGTCCCCTTGCCGGATGCGGATCAGGTGGTAGGCGTTCCGCAGATCCAGCTTGGTGATCACAGCCGCGCCCTGTAAAGACTCAAATATGGTAGATGTTAATGGCAGAGGGTATTTGTAGGGGACTGTGATGTTGTTCAGACCCCTATAGTCAATACAGGGTCGCAACGAACCGTCCTTCTTGGAGACGAAGAAGAATCCTGCTCCAATGGGGGATGTCGATGGCCAGGATTAATCCTGTCGCGAGGCACACTGTGACGTAATTCTCCATGGCCTCCCTCTCAGGACGAGACAATGAATACAGCCGGCTGGACGGAAGAGGTGCACCAGGCAGGAGATCGATCGCGCAGTCGTAGGATCTGTGGGGTGGAAGTTGGCAGGCTTTGTCCTTGCTGAAGACCTCGCCCAGGTCGTGGTACTCCGTGGGTCCCTGGGAGAGGTCGATGGGAACAGCGTTATGGGAGTGAGTCATCCTGCGGGGGGGTACTGCCGCATGGAGACAGGTGGAATGGCAAGCATCCCCCCAGGAGAGGATTCGAGAGTTCACCCAGTCCAGATGAGGGTTGTGGCGGTATAACCAAGGGTATACCAGTATGACTGGCATCCCTGGGGATTGGAACCCCGAGAACTGGATCTCCTCATGATGGTTCCCATCGATCCACAGCTGAACGGGGTTGGTGCGATGGGTGATGGAGGACAGGCGGTGTCCATCTAGGGCCACGGTGTGGAGGGGGGAGGCCAATGGAGATAATGAGATTCCAGCTTGGCGGGCAAAGTCAACGTCTATTAGATTCTCCTCTGCCCCAGAATCTATAAGAACGTTGACCGGCAGGCTCCTTTCCCGGAGGAGAAACGCCGCGGGGAGGCTGAGCCTGTGGGCTTGGGGTTTTTGGGCCGGACTCAACAGGACCCCAAGTTCTACTGCCGAGTCGGGTCTTTTGGCCGCACCGGACACGCCTTCACCTGGTGATCTGCCTTTCCACAGTAAAAACAGAGCCCTTGGTTCCGACGACTACTGCGTATCTTTGGCGTGAATGTAGTGCGTCCCAACTGCATGGGTTCGGGCTCCGTGGGTTCCGAGGGAGGTGCGGCAAGGCGGTGTGCGACGGACAACCCTGACGAGGTGGTGGGGTGGGTAGAATCCCGGCATAGGCGTTCACGCCGGCGCTCGTTTATGCACCCGTCCAGGCAGATAGGCAGGTCTATGAGCCCTTGGAGTGTGTCGGGCCTGTCACGGGTTGCCAGTTCACCTCGAACCCGATCGTGCAGAGCGTGACGGAAAAGGCCGCGCAGCGAGCGCTCACACCAGCCCGACTCCGCGGCGAGTGGAACCAGTTCTGCTTGTAAGTACTGGTTAGGGGTGGCCAAATAGTAGGTTTATGCACCACTACAAGCCTTTGAATATTCTTACACCTTCTTTTTGGGTTCTTGGGACTTCAAAGACATCAGCAGCTTCAAATACCTGTTTGCTGGTATGTAATAGCATTTTAGCAGTTGCTCTCTTAATCAGATGAGTTTTTCTGGCAGAAACTGTCCTCATTATGCCTATATCTGCACAAACATGTCTGTGCTATGAATTGGTCACAAATTACTTCAAAGTATGACGGTCATGTTTAAGCTTTCGTGAATGATCTAATGTTTTCATACCTTGTCCAAGGTATTCCAGTATTTGATGCTTTTCTGCAACAGAGATCCTATTTTCTTTCCCATATTACTTAAAACCTGTGGCCTGCTTATTAATGTAAAATATCCTTCTTAAGTAATTTCTATTAATTAGGCTCACCTGGCAAACTAATTATCATAGCTGTCTGAGAATAATTTATGTGATCTAAAGAGCCCTGAGAAACAATACCACCCATGTCACCCAATCATCTTTGTGTTATCGCAAAAAAACATATAAATCTAGCAAATCTCCGCTCTCTTCCTCATTCTTCCCAGCACACCGCACAAAAGCGACACTTGAAAATGCCGCTATTCAACACGCATTCACTCAACACCAAAGGTTCAATACTAAGCAAATTCATATGGGATTGAAGTTTAGACATCTTTTGTCTAACATAAACTTGGAATAAACCCCTGGAATATTATACTTTAAATGAGACAACTCCAATTGGGTACTCATATATCGACAAGCCTCGTAGCGATGGCCGTCGGGGTGGTGTTGCCACAATCTATAGGAATGCCTTAAGAATAACTGTTATTCCTATTCAGGCTGCTGGCTCTTTTGAACATCTTGCCTTTAAATTGACTGGACCTACTCCTCTGCTGTGGTGTATCATCCCCAAAAATAAATCCTACCTTTTTTGTCTGACTTTTCTGAATTGATGACCCAGTTCTGTGCTTTTTCAACCTCTATACTCCTCATGGGTGATTTTAATATTCAAATTGATAACAATAACTGTAAATTTGATGAGGAATTCAGAGAACTACTGCAACATTTTAATTTCACACAACACGTGCACTTTCCAACCCACATACTCTTGACCTTGTTTGCTCTACTGGTGTCACTGTACACCACCCCACCTGCTATGATCTCAATGTCTCTGACCATCTGGCGATCATCATGGACATTGAGGTACCTATGCCTATCACAATGGTTCACAGTAAGATATCCTTGCGGAACCTTAAACACATCTCCCTTATTGCTCTTTCTGACTCTCTTGCTAATAAGATGTATACCTGTCCACCTCCGCAGACTAACAATTCATCTGAACTTTTGGATTATTATAATGACCCTCTCTCCTCCTGTCTTGATCAGATGGCCCCATTGAGAACCAAATTTGTCTCATTTAGGCACTCTGCACCATGATACACACCTGAGCTCCACCAAATGAAATCAAAACGCCAGCTTGAGAGACAGTACAAAAAATCTGGTCTAACAGTTCATCGTCAAATGTATAATGATTATTTTCAACAATATAAGAATGCTCTCACTGTTGCCTGATCCAGCTTTTACGACCTTATTCACGCTGGTTCAACCAACCCTAAGACACTCTTTTGTACCATAAACAAACTCCTTAAACCAATTGACACTGCGCCTAATTCATTCACATTCGAGAAGTGTGATGAATTCCTTTCATTTTTTCTAAATATTGTCACGACCATTCATCATAACCTTTCGGTATCCCAGGTTCTCCTTTTTCTTCCATCAGAACCTACAACTCTGTTTGCCTCCCAGTTAAGGTTGCCTCCCAGTTATCTCATCTCTCATCACAGATATAATTAATTCCTCCCTTGAATCTGGTTCTGTCCCACGAACACTCAAATTGGCAGCTGTCACCCCCGTACTTAAAAAAACAGGATTAGACTCTGACATAATGAGCATTTTTTGGCCAAGTTCTAGGAACGTGTCGTGGCCTCTCAGCTCAAATACCACCTAACTTCTAATGACCTGTTTTAAACATTCTGGTTTCTGTCCCCAGCAGAGTACGGAGACTGCTCTACTTATAGTTACTAACGACCTCTTGCTCTCCTCTGACTCCGGTGAATTTAGTATTCTTATCCTTCAAGACCCTACTGCTGCTTTTGATACCATAGGTCATCAGAACATCAATGGAACTGCCCTCTCTTGGTTAAGGTCTTATCTTGATAACAGGGAACATTCATTCATTCATTATCTCCCGCTTTATCCTCTATTAGGGTCGCGGTGGGGTTCCCCATGCCCATCCAGGGGAGAACGTCTCGGGCGCTGGGCAGATAGACCCAGGACAGGGCGCCAATCTATCGCTGGGCACACACTCACACACACACACATACACACTCTATGGGGCAATTTGGAGAACTCAATTGACTTGATCCATGTTTTTGGACTGTGGGAGGAAACCGGAGAAACCGGAGGAAACCCACACGGACACGGGGAGAACATGGAAACTCCACCCAGATGGGGATTCGAACCGGGAATCCCTAGCGCTGAGAGGCGAACGTGCTAACCACTAAGCCACCGTGCCGTCCGATAACAGGGAACAATTTATTAATAATAACAACTGTAGTTCTGCTATTGCTTCACTGTCCTATGGTGTTCACCAAGGTTTGGTGCTTGGTCCCCTTCTGTTTATCCTTTACCTGCTCCCCCTTGGTGATATCATACATCTCTCTAAAAAAACAATCATGAACTAAATTTGCATCTTCCTTCCACACACATGCTCTTGTAATGTCCTGGTGAGGGGAAAGGGAGCAGACATGAATTATTTATTCATATAAAATGATACTAATACTGGGCCTTTACTGTATTTTACGAGTTTCTCAAAAGCACAGGTTCGTAATCGTGTATGTGTTCAACCTTTCCTGTCCAACCCCTTTCCCCCTCCTACATACAGAATAGAGATAATTACAGTGTGTTAATTCCAGACAGGTGTCACCTGATCCTAAGCCTGCCTCTCATCAACAAGCTCCACCCATCGTGATTCGGGTTTTGTTTAACACAAATATTATTACACATATCACACATAGGGCCTTGGGGGCGGGTATGTTAAGTGGTGGTCGGTGGGTGGCGCTGCTGAGGTGCCCCCCACCGGTCTGCTCACTGATGCCTGTCCCTCAATCTTAACTGCATGTTAGACACTAAGGGCCTTGGGGGGGCGGTTTGACTGGGTGCTGTTATTCAGTGCTCATGTTACATCGGTCCCCCTAATTTTATTTGCTCTGTAGCTTTCAGACAAACTTCCACTTTACACATACACTGCAACACGTTGGGTGGGAGGAGGGGGAGGGCGGGTCCTCACACGCCTGGCCCTGTGCGGCCTACCTGGGGTGGGGACTGGCTGGCTGCCTCGCTGGGACACTGCAGGCCCGATACCAGTGTCCCCTGGCTCACGCCAGTTGTCCTTATTTGTTAAATGTGTGTGCATGAGTGTGAGATTGGGGTGCACAATTGGCTTGTGCAATTGGGATGAATGAGCACATATGAGTGGGTACTTGGGTGAATGTGAGAGTGTGGACGACAGGTCCTGGATCTGTGGCCTGCTGAACTCGTCACCTTTGGGCACGTTGTCACCACCCCCTGGGGGTGCTGTCTGACCTGTTCCCTTGGTGGTGATGTCCTGGGGGTGGTTTGGGCCTCCTTGGTGTGGGGGGGCTGTGCCGGGGGTCGGGTTGTTTGCGGGTGCTGGGGCCTTAGGGGTTGTTTCTTTTTTCCCCCTCTTCTTTTACTCCGCTTTTTCTCCCCTGTCATGCATTGGCGGAATAATTCAAATCAATCAAATAAAAGCACAATTAACAGGAATAGGCTACAATAATCTGTAGAACTGTTCCTGTAAAAACATAAAAGCAAACATGTATGGTACATCAGTGCAGTTTACCATTCAGATTGCAAAAGCTACCAGACATGACAGGTTAAAAAAAAAAAACAAAAAAAAAAAAAAAAAAAAACCCCCAAATATTATTAAGTGTTATTACACAAGTCTCTACAATAAGAAAATAAACAGTTAAAATATAAATTCAATAATGTCATTTGTCAAACTGTGTCATAAAGCATTATGGAATATTTTAATATCACATTATATGTATGGTTATGTAATGGTCATGTATCTGTGTACACTAACAGAGATTTATGAAAAATGTCATAAAGTATCTATATGTTTTATGAATGTGTTTGTTATGTATTATGAATTTGAAGCACTTGAAAGTGTTACCAAAATATGTAAGAAAAAATATTTTAAAAGGTTAAAGGAAAATGGCACTAATTAAGAAGTGCAGGCCTAAGAGTCTAATCCTGATCTTTGGAGTGAAGGAATGTTTTCTGGGGAACTTTGCCCATACCAAGAGGAAAGCTCATACTTTGTTAATGTCATGGACTTGCTGGAAATGGAATATAAATGGATCATAGCCTTTATTCACCAACTTAAATGAAGGACAAAATTCGCATGGTGAAAAGGACACGGAGTTAAGAGTGATAAGTGTCTGTAAGCTAATGAGTGGTGAACAGGCCAAGGTCAATGGCTCTCAGCAATGCGCCTGTGCCACTTTACCATCTTGCTACTTAAATATAGTGGAAATATGTGTTGAGCTTTTAACACCTTGAAACATGGAAGAGGATGGCATATGAAATATGGGCATGTAATGGCTTTTTAATGATGCCCCAACCCTCCACTGTGCCCTGAGATGGCATGAGATTGGAAATTGGAGATGAACCTTGAAATCACAGCACTAAGTGCTTGTATTGCACCATAACTTTTTTTCCTCTGTATGGATAAATATATTTTAAATAAATTACAACTGTCTTCCTGACATGTTGCATGCAACTGTTCTAAATGTATTATGCAATATGAAGAGTTTAGATTGTTTGGATTGTTTAGATTTCACAGATGTTCCTTTCCTAAACAATGACTTTAAAATCAAATTGATTATAATTATGTACATTTGAAATATTAATAGCATTTTTAAGTGAGAGGCATTAGTAAAACAAATATATATTGCAACATACAAATATATAACAGCAACATATATACTGTTTAATAAGCTATTTTAGCATGTATTATTACGTTTGTTTTATTTTTTTTTATTAATGTATCATCTTTTTATTAATGACAAAAATTATATGGTTAAGAAGTCTGTTAGTTTCCCCCACTAGAATGCTTAATGTCCTTTAAAGACCTATTTTACACCCAATTAGATGCCACTCTTGTTTCCTTACATCAAGGGCTTGACTCTACTGACTTGTCACCATCCTTGGGCCCAATCAATTTCATTACTTTAGTTACAGCCAGACTTGAATAAAGCTGTGCCCTTAAACTTCAGCTTCCCTCTGGATCAATCAATAGCCCACTTTCTTGCCAAGGTTCCATTTAAAGTTCATTTACTTCAACCCATCATATAAAACAAGATGGAGCATCAGATTATCCTCTCTGTTTTATTTGTATGAGAAGTTTCAGTTTGACACTCCATTCAGAAAGCAGAGAGGGAAGCTACTCATTGTGGCAAATTAGGTAATTTAGCATGTAATATCTGTATAACAGTTACTTTAATTTCCATTCAAACAAGCTGTTTTAAATAAAAAATGTTAAAAAATTCTTTCATTCATTATCTTCCGCTTTATCCTATATTAGGGTCGCGGGGGGGTTTCCCATGCCCATCCAGGGTAGAACGTTTCAGGCGCTGGGCAGATACACCCAGGACAGGATGCCAATCCATCGCTGGGCACACACTCACTCACACAGACACACTCTATATGGGGCAATTTGGAGAACTCAATTGACTTGATCCATGTTTTTGGACTGTGGGAGGAAACCGGAGAACCCGGAGAAAACCCAGGCGGACACGGGGAGAACGTGGAAAATCGAACTGGGAAGCCCTAGCGCTGCTAACCTCTAAGCCACCGTGCCGCCCTTTGTTGAAAAATTTAAATAGTAATTACTCTGAAAAAGCTGAAATTAAGTTTAACATACACTGTAATATTCAATAGTAAATAATGTGGCATTGCTTTGCCCACTCACCTGCAGAGCATTATGATAATTTTGTATGGGGAGTTAAAATGGTTAGTAATGATCATATTTGTGCAGGGATTAATGTTTTGTTTGTGTTATTTGGGGAATTATTATTATAGGGAATTGGGAATGCTTTGGGTAAATTTGGGGGGTGTGTTAGGTTGATGGGGTGACGACCTGGGTGCTATGAGCGCATACAAGACAGAGAACCATGGATAAAAGACTGTGCGGTTCACAGAACTAATAAAAGGAGGAAATCCTTTTTCCTGTTTGAGATCCTGTTTGAGACCACGTTGGACTAGAGCATCAGTTCTTCCAGCCTCCCGTTGCTACAATATTATAGTAGTTATTTTATGTAGACATAAAATTAATATCACAAATGTAGATAATATAATGGGATTTTTGCATAAGGGAAATGTTTGAGAAAGTCAAAATATTTATGTTTACACAAACCATTAGATGCATAATTGCGCAAAAATGCAAAAATGCGCTTGATAAACATATAGTTAATACCATGAGATTCAAGATTCCATTTTGATCAAGAACAGAATTTTAAAAGGTATATTTTTGGGCTTTACCACCCACCTACAATAGTGTTAGAGACATCAGTTGTTGAGCAGTATGAGTGAATACTGTAATACCAAATTAAACATTTTAAATTTGAATATTTACATTGTGGGCGGCACGGTGGCTTAGTGGTTAGCACGTTCGCCTCTCAGCGCTAGGGATTCCCAGTTCGAATCCCCATCTGGGTGGAGTTTCCATGTTCTCCCCGTGTCCGCGTGGGTTTCCTCTGGGTTCTCCGGTTTCCTCCCACAGTCCAAAAACATGGATCAAGTTAATGGAGTTCTCTAAATTGCCCCATATAAAGTGTGTGAGTGTGTACCCAGTGATGGATTGGCGCCCTGTCCTGGGTGTATCTGCCCAGCGCCCGAGACGTTCTCCCCTGGATGGGCATGGGGAACCCCACCGCGACCCTAATAGAGGATAAAGCGGGAGATAATGAATGAATGAATATTTACATTGTTTCAATTAACGATTAATTTAACTGCATGTGAATTTTATTGATACAGCTGACACAACATAATGCGTTTAAGATTGTATGCAGTTCATAAAGTAAATTTGTACAGGCCACATTATTAATATCTTTGCAAAAAGTGGTTTCTGCCTGTAATGGATCAAAACAATATAAAAGTACTTTGTTTGTGCAAGCCTGCTTTGAACCTCTGGCAGAAATGCAATGACGCCTGGGGTGAAGGCAGAGCCGAAGGCAATGGATGATGATTCACCAGCCAATGTTTATTAAAATAATGTAAGTATTAATTTAATACTGCGTGTTAACAATGAGGACACGTGAAGCAGATGATGATATCTTTGCTCTTTGCAGGCATGTTTTCTAGTGGGGGTGCATGCAACAGCCAATTTTTTTTTCTTGAAAAGCAAATCAGAGTGGGTAGAGCAAGAAGAGGTTCCAGCAGTCCTAGAAGGAGCACCAGAGACACCAGAGGTGTGACTTGTACGGCAAGAAATGGAAATGGAGCATAAGGTGCTTACCAACTGGGGACCCACACTTACTGACTACTTAATTAGGTATACTTACTGGTTTAAGATGATAGAAAGGCAAAAGTAATTCCAATAACTACTCATTACAACCACAGATTGATGAATACCATCTCTATACGCACAACACTTTAAACTGAAGAAGATGGGCTACAGCAGCAGAAGATCACATCGGGTGCCCTTCCTGACAGTTAAGAACAGGAAACAAAGACTACAACCTGCACAAGCTTACTGAAAGCAGCATACAGCTGCTGCCAGACATGCAGTCGTTGGACTGGCATGTGCAACATAGACGGCCTGAACCGGACCCCATACTGATGGAGATGGGACTAAAGGACGATTTGGAAGTGTTCCCATGGCTGTTTGAGTGATCCAAAGATCGAGCATGGGGTTGGCCAGAGAATCAATGAGCTGCCCAAATAATGCTACTCATTTTGGGCAAGTTGCAGCTAGCCAGGCAAGACCTACCAGAATGCTGGTGTACCCAGTCATGAAACGCACTTTGCTGATGTTGGCCGAACCTGGGCTGACTTGTTGGCATTGTAGCAAACCAATCTTTAGGACCAGTGACCCATTATGAAGATCAGGACAATGGTCATGATTCCTGACTCTAGTTATCTCCATTCAAGAAAGACTCTTCCAGATACTGGTGAGTATTAGTGGGTTAAACATGGTACATCAAAGCATAGTTTAAAGTTAAGGTGGTACTGGGGAAATGTGTACATGAAATGGTCACATTCACAAATAACCTGTCGCCTTCTGGTGGGTAGACATCTGTGAAATCCAGGCAGTATATTGTATATACACTACATAAACTGTAGATTTTACACTTATACAGTTTTTGTTGCAGATACTCAATTTACCAATTGATTCCCTTTATTTCTTTAACATTGTGTAGTTTGTCTTGACAAGGATAACATAGATTATAAGATAAAAGACACATTGCATTAAACCAGAAAAAACAGTCTATTGAACAAAAACATGTCTGTGCGCGGTCTGTGTTTGTACTGTCAATGCTCTAATCCATGTCAGTTCTTTTTTTTTTGGTTTTATATATATTTTTGACTTGTTTTTCCTTTGTATGTTAAGGAGTTATTATAGTTATTATATTAATAGGATTCATTATATTTTACATTTTTGTCACATCTTTCTTTTGTTCTATGCATTTCTGAGTCCGGTGTTCGTCCTTGGGAGAACTTCAGTTCAGTTAAATTCATGACTGTTCATGGTTCTTTGACATCTTTGTGACATGTATTTTCATGTAAATTTGTGTTTTTATTCCCATGGTCTCTTAATGCTCAGTGCTTTCTCATATTTCGTCTAGTAGTGAATCCTTTTGTACTTTTTATGTAAAGGTTCTTTAAGTATTTATTTATAAATATGTCTGTTGTGTCTTGCATTGCCTATTTAAGACATATTTTTGGCTTTATTTTAGCAGTGGTACTCTCTTATATACTTGCTGCATTCTAGAAACTGTGGTCATTCTGCTGTTTCTGGCATTTAGTGGCACTCGTGATACAGGGGTTGTGTGTCTCTTATTTGTGTGTTTAACATCCTAAGAGAACAAGTGACAAGAAAAGCAGTACATGATTTATTAAAGGATTCAAGATTGGTGGTGTTGCATCGATCACCAAAACCCAGTGTAAGTCAAGTGCAACTTTATTAAATCTTTATTAAATATCTTGTCAGAAACCACCAAAATGGATATGGATCCGTACAAACAATCCAAAAACACAATCCAAAAACAATTCTAAAACTGAAGTGATTTCTAAAGCTGAAGATGCTGTAGACAAGGTGTGTTTACTTGCATGAGATCTACTTTTTCCAGTGGACAGGTCATCGTGATCTACCAGGATTTATCATTTTATAAGTTTTAATGTGGAAACATTTACATTTAGTCATTTAGCAGACGCTTTTATCCAAAGCGACTTACAAATGAGAACATTACAAGTCAGAAGTTATGGAGAAAACCAACTATACTGTAAATTCATCAAACCTGTTTGTTATTTGATGCTGTGCCCCCCCCCCCCCCCCTTTTTTTTTTTGACAACAGGTATTTGTTAACCCTTTAATGTCCTCACCATGAAAAAAGCAAAGGAAAAAAAATTTTTTTCTTTTTTTTATATGTTTGGGGCATTAATAAAAACAATTGGTGTTTTTTTTTTTAAACTAGACCCCCCAGTTTTCAAAATACACACCTCTACCAAACGGTTGAGATGGCAGTCTATGGTAAAACTAAGAACAAGAACCAGAAATACAAAAAAATTTTAAACAAAGGGCAATGACATGTTAACATGTTTTTTTTTTTTTTGACTTTTTAGACAAGTGGGATGTGTCCAAGGTTGTCATATATTATCTGGTTGTGAGAGCTTTGGGATTTAATGTTCCTTCTGAGACATATTTGTAGTAAAATCAGAACATCCATCCATTATCTTCCTCTTTATCCTCTATTAGGGCCACGGAGGGGGGGTGTTCCCCATGCCCATCCAGGGGAGAATGTTTCAGGCACTGAGCAGATACACCCAGGACAGGGGGGCAATCTATCACTGGGCACACACTCACTCACACAGACATACACAAACACACTCTATATGGGGCAATTTAGAGAATTCAATTGACCTTGATCCATGTTTTTGGACTCTGGGAGGAAACTGCAGAACCTGGAAAAAACCCACGTGGACAACATGGAAACTCCACCCAGATTGGGATTTGAACCAGGAATCCCTAGCACTGAAAGGAGAACATGCTAAACCACTAAGTCACCCCAAAATCCGAATATTTGAACAATAATAATAATAAAACATTAACAAATACAGTGGTGTGAAAAAGTGTTTGCCCCCTTCCTCATTTCCTGTTTTTTTGCATGTTTGTCACACTTAAGTGTTTCGGAACATCAAACCAATTTAAACAATAGTCAAGGACAACACAAGTAAACACAAAATGCAATTTGTAAATGAAGGTGTTTATTATTAAAGGAGAAAAAAATCCAAACCATCATGGCCCTGTGTGAAAAAATGATTGCCCCCCTAAACCTAATAACTGGTTGGGCCACCCTTAGCAGCAACAACTGCAAACAAGCGTTTGCGATAACTTGCAATGAGTCTTTTACAGCGTTCTGGAGGAATTTTGGCCCACTCATCTTTGCAGAATTGTTGTAATTCAGTAACATTAGAGGGTTTTCGAGCATGAACGGCCTTTTTAAGGTCATACCACAACATCTCAATAGGATTCAGGTCAGGACTTTGGCTAGGCCACTCCAAAGTCTTCATTTTGTTTTTCTTCAGCCATTCAGAGGTGGACTTGTTGGTGTGTTTTGGATCATTGTCCTGCTGCAGAACCCAAGTTCGTTTCAGCTTGAGTTCACGAACAGATGGTCAGACATTCTCCTTCAGGATCTTTTGGTAGACAGCAGAATTCATAGTTCCATTTATCACAGCAAGTCTTCCAGGTCCTGCCGCAGCAAAACAGCCCCAGACCATCACACTTCCACCACCATATTTTACTGTTGGTTTAATGTTCTTTTTCTGAAATGCAGTGTTCCTTTTACACCAGATGTAATGGGACACACACCTTCCAAAGTGTTCCACTTTTGTCTCATCGGTCCACAGAATGTTTTCCCAAAAGTGTTGGGGATCATAAAGATGTGTTTTGGAAAAATTGAGACAAGCTTTAATGTTCTTTTTGCTTAGCAGTGGTTTTCTTTTTGGAACTCTGCCAGGCAGGCCATTTTTGCCCAGTCTTTTTCTGATGGTGGAGACATGAACGCTGACCTTAACTGAGGCAAGTGAGGCCTGCAGTTCTTTGGACGTTGTTGTGGGGTCTTTTGTGACCTCTTGGATGAGTCGTCGCTGCGCTCTTGGGGTAATTTTGGGCGGCCGGCCACTCCTGGGAAGGTTCACCACTGTTCCATGTCTTCGCCATTTGTGGATAATGGCCCTCACTGTGGTTCGCTGGATTCCCAAAGCTTTGGAAATGGCTTTATAACCCTTTCCAGACTGATAGTTCCTCAATTGTTCCTGAATTTCTTTGGATCTCGGCATGATGTGTAGCTTTTAAGGATCTTTTGGTGGACTTTACTGTGTCAGGCAGCTCCTATTTAAGTGATGTCTTGATTGAGAACAGGTGTGGCAATAATCAGGCCTGGGTGTGGCTAGAGGAATTGAACTCAGGTGTTAAAAACCACAGTTATAGTTATAACAGCTTTTTTCTCCTTTAATGATAAACACCTCCATTTACAAATTGCATTTTGTGTTTACTTGTGTTGTCATTGACTATTGTTTAAATTGGTTTGATGTTCTGAAACACTTAAGTGTGACAAACATGCAAAAAAACAGGAAATGAGGAAGGGGGCAAACACTTTTTCACACCACTGTAGTAACAACAACAATAAAAAGCAACATGCTAACTCTGTTAACTTTTGTGCCTTTTTTGAAATACTCTTGTGTGATGTATTAATGCACTAATGGTTTTTCAGCGTTGGATCCAGGTTATTTCTTGTGGTATGCTATGAAGCATTGCTGGTTTGCATTAAGACATTGCATTAGCTTTGCCAAATGCTCTTCAATCTCTTGTGGACTAGTTTTGATTGGTTCCCTTAACTCTTGAGCATAATACAGATTTGTCTTTTGCGCAATATATTCAATCATATTGTCGGTGAAGAGTGTTTTGAAGTACTGAAATGGTGTCTTCACAGCATCAGGGGTCTCAAATCTTGAATCAGGATCCTGGAATGTCCCAATGTCTTCATGTTTCTAGATTTCCTCCCTGCCTTTGTTTAGGCCTATGGGTGAAGTAGGGTTACTTGTGTACTCTGGTTCCTCTAGGGAAATTGTTTTCAGGGAGTTTTTCCTCTTTCATCTTTTTCTTACGGGGTGGCGGTTTAGAAGATAAACTTGTTGTGACTATGTCCTCATCATCCATTGACTCAAAAGATGTTTATCCAGAATCTACTGTTTGGATAGGCTAAAAAAAACATAGATTATCTAGATAATCTAGATTCTCTATTTTATAATCGTCATCACTCAGATCAACATCAGACTCAACATCAGACAGAATGTGGTCTTGGACCTTAAAATATTTTTGTGTCCATCTATTATTTGCAAAAAAATGAAATAAATAATTTAAAATTAATAATAATAATAATAATCAAATAAGGGATAATAAATAAGGGAAAAATAGCATACAATTTATTGAAAAATGAACCACTTTCCTTGTATGTGTCAAAATTTGTGAAATAAATAGATTTAAATATATTGCATGTAATAACAATACATGTGTTACAAAAACAAAATATGAATGATCAGAGATTTTTAATTCAAACCAAAAAGTTGGTTCTAATTACTATAGCTAAGCTAAAACCTCTCAAACTACACTATGCAAAGAAAATATGCTTATCTTTGAAAATTCGGCCAAAATACGTCCGAATGTGTGGCTTGTTTTGCTGGTTGCCGACTTCGTCTATGGAGGTGAACTTAAACGTCATACTACTAAAAAACAAAGTGACCCCTAGTGAATTTTTCTTGCATAACATGATTGTGGTAGATACGGCACAATCAGGTTGAATTAAGTTTAACAACGTTTTCAATAAGATATAGTGACTGAAAGTGTGCTCTACAAAACGGTTGAGCAGGACGTTAAAGGGTTAAAGAGATGCGTCTTCAGTAGTTTCTTAAAACTGCTTAGTGATTCTGCCTTATGGACAGAATTGGGAAGATCGTTCCACCATTTTGCAGTGGTGAACGCCACGGAGTGAGAATTAGCTCCTCGGTGAGGTGGAAACGCCAGGCGGCAATCATCGCTGGAGCAAAGTGAACGTCAGAGTGTATTTTGAAAAGAAAGAGTGAAGGTAAGAGGGGGAAGATCCAGAAATGGTTCTGTAGGCCAGAGTCAGTGATTTGTACTGAATGCGAGCAGCTACAGGGAGCCAATGGAGGGAAATGAGTAATGGAGTGACATGATTTCGCTTGGGCTGGTTAAATACAAGTCGGGCTGCAGAGTTTTGAATTAGTTGAAGAGGTCTGATTGTGGAAGCTGGGATACTGGCAAGTAGCGCATTATAATAATCAAGCCGGGATAGGACTAGGGCTTGAACAAGCAGTTGGGTAGCATGTTCAGTCTGATCTTTGTTATGTTGTAAAGAAGGAATCTGCAGGAAAGGGCGGTTTTGATAAAATGATCAGAGAGTTTAAGGTGGGAGTCTATTGTGAAACCATGGTTCCGGACCGAATCAGTTGCAAAGATTGTGGAGCCGTCAATTTGGAAGGTCAGGTTGTGATGGATTGGGTTTAGCTGGGATAATGAGAAACTCTGTTTTTTCTAAATTTAATTTGAGATGAAGGGCCTTCATCCAAAAAGATATGTCAGTGAGGCAGGCAGATATCCTATTTGAGATCAAATGTCGTCAGTGGCAAAAGACAGATGAAGCTGAGTGTCATCAGCATAGCAGTGGTGAGAGAAACCATGCGCCTGGATGACTGTGCTCAGTAATGTCATGTATAGTGAGAAGAGGAGAGGACCAAGTACAGAGCCCTGAGGCACACCAGTGTGTACTTGGTGAGAGTTAGAGATCTCCCCATTCCATGACACTTTGAAGGTCCTTCCTGTGAGATAGGATTGAAACCATGCAAGAGTCGAATCAGAAAAGCCTAATTCAGATAGAGTGGACAGTAGAATCTGATGATTTACTGTATCAAAAGCTGCAGAAAGGTCTAGCAGAATGAGGACAGAGGATTGAGATTTGGCCTTGGCAGATTTGAGTGAGTCAATCACAGAGAGCAATGCTGTCTCCGTGGAGTGACCACATCTAAAACCGGACTGTTTGGGATCAAGGAGATTATTCTGATTAAGAAATTTGGAGACCTGTGTGGATACCACCCGGTGAAGTGTTTTAGACAGGAAAGGTAAAAGAGAAACAGGTCTGTAGCTCTCAACCAAATTTGGGTTGAGCATAGGTTTTTTGAGTAGGGGTTTGACTATGGCCTGTTTGAAACAATTTGGAAAAGTACCAGATGTGAGAGAGGATTTAATGATGTGTGTGAGTGCTGGTGTAATGGAGGATTGATGGATTGAATAAGGTGAGATGGGATGGAATAAAGGGGGCAAGTAGTTGGGTTACTGGCAAGAAGAATTTTGCAGATGTCAGATTCTGCGACAGGGGAGAAGGAGGAGAGGGTTGAATGGCTGGATGTGTGAGATGTAGTGTTGTGGAAATGGTGAGTATGAAAGAGTTTGCTGATGCCCTCAATCTTTTCTGTAAAAAAGTTTGCAAAGACATCAGCTGACAGAGAAGTGTTAGGAGGGGGAGAGGGAGGAGTTAATAGTGAGTTGAAGGTACTGAATAAGGTGTGGGCATCTGAGATGCATGTTACCTTGGACTGGAAGAACAAGGATTTAGCAGCGGTTACATCCTTTGAGAAAGTGGCAAGTGAGGACTGGTATGTTTCTAAATTTGAAGACAGACCAGACTTGCGGCATATTCTTTCGGCGGAACGAAGAGAAGTATGTTGCTTCCGAAGCGTCTCATTTTATGGTTACCTTTGCTTCAGCGGCACGATCCGGCCATCTCTTGGGCTTCTCAGGATATTACCAATTGGTCTCCATATTGCTTCGCTCATTGTCTGCACCCCCCTCTGCACCATCTCTTCTGGGCAGTATGAGTACCTGGTAATGCCTTTTGGTCTTACCAATGCTCCTGGTATTTTCCAGGCATTTATTAATTAAGTCTTACAGGATTTTTTTGTGAATTTCGTCCTGGTCTACCTTGATGACATTCTTATCTTTTCACCCGATCTTACCACACATCGTCATCACGTTACCACCGTCCTTCGCTGTCTGCTTCAAAACCAGCTTATGGTACGTGCTGATAAGTGTGAGTTTCACCACCAACAAATATCATTTTTGGGCTACATTGTTTCTGCCAAGGGGTTACAGATGGACCTGAGTAAGGTTCAGGCTGTGGTAGAGTGGCCAGCACCTAGTACTGTCAAGGAATTATAATGTTTTCTGGGATTTGCTAACTTCTACCGTGAATTTATTTGTGGTTTCAGTTCCTTGGCCTTACCTCTCACCAATCTTTTACGGGGGAAACCTAAGAACCTTCATTGGAACCAGAGAGCAGAGCAGGCATTCGCTGACCTCAAAACTCGTTTTGTGTCGGCTCATGTTTTAGCCCACCCAGATCCTGATTCTTGGTTTTTCGTGGAGGTGGATGCTTCTTCTTGGGTCTTGCTGTGGGGGTTTATATGTTTTGTATGCAGGATGGTGATACTGAGGCAGAGGTGGGAGCTAAAGAGTGGGGCTCTGTAGGTGCTGACATGGCCGGCCTGCCAGATGGCGCTCTTCCCGCACGCATGCCTGTGTGTACCAGCCACGCCAGCTTGTCAGGAAATGCCAGCCTGCCCAAGTGTTCCATTCCAGCGCGGGTACCCGCCAAGGGCCCTCCAGCACACGCACCCTCTGAGGCCCCTCCAGCACACGCACCCTCCGATGGTACCTGCCACAGGGCTGCACGTCACCGAGGAGCCACACACCGCCGAGCCCTCCACTGGGCTGCACGTCGCCGAGCCCGCCACTGGGCTGCACATCGCCGAGCCCGCCACTGGGCTGCACGTTGCCAAGCCCGTCAAGGGGCTGCATGTCGCCGAGCCGGCCAAGGGGCTGCATGTTGCTGAGCCCGCCACTGGGCTGCACGTCACCGAGCACGCCACGGGGCTGCAGGTCGCCGAGCCCGCCAGCGGATGCTCGCCTCGTCACTCCGCCAGAGGGCGTCCGCCACTTCTCACCCTCAGGGGGCGTCTGTCACGTCACGCAGCAAGAGGACAATTGCCTCGCTTCTTCCGCTAAGGGTGTCCACCTCGCCACTCCACCAGAGGGCGCCCGCCTCGTCTCGTCCATAGGTGGCGTCCGCCTTGTCTCGTCCACAGGGGGCGTCTGCCTCATCTCATCCAAAGGGGGCGTTCGGCTCGCCGCGCCGCCAGAGGACATCCGCCACGTCTCGTCCTCAAGCGATATTAATTTGTATCTTTCAGTATTTTTTATATTCTGTCTGTGCAGGAACCTGATTTGTGTTTTCTTATTTTAGAATTTTCACCTTTATAGTGGCTGCAGCCCTCCACTCTGGGTGTCCTTTGGCTATTGTGGGTTAAACTAATTTGTTTTGTGCATTTTTATGAAGACTTTTGGTGTGTTTATGTTTACGGGGTTATTGGGGGAGGGTGTTCCACCTTGGCTCACTGCGACCATCTTTGTAGTTTTTCTTAATTTTTATGGTCAGTGGCAATATAGATCCCAGCTTTGCTGGGTTGGGCACACCCCTCAGATTTATTAGCTAAAATATATGAGAGATGCCTAACCCTGTTAAGAGATCCAAGGTTTTCTCACACATGACTTGTTTATTAAACTCTTATCTGGTGTTTCTACAGGAAACTCACCTTCGCAATACTAATCACTATAGGTTATACGGCACCTGGGTGGGTCAGGTCTTCGTCTCAAACTTTAATTCAAAAGTTAGGGGAGTTGCTATCTTAATTACATGAAAATGATACTGTATATACAAAAAAAATGTTATAGATGATAGGAATGGCAGGTACATCATACTTGCTGGTATGTTGAATCAAAAGAAGGTTGTGCTGGTAAATGTATACGCCCCAAATTTTGATGTTGAATTTGCTAATAGGTTGCTAAGTAAAATCCCCTTGAATACTCATCTGCTAATTTGAGTATTCCGAGGGGATCTAAATTGTGTTTTTGATCCAGCTCTAGATCTGTCCAATTCTCTCAATGTGACCGCCATGCCTATTGCATTCTGTGATTATATGGCAGAGAATGGGCTTGTTGATTCATGGAGATTCTGTAACCCCTCAATTCCAAAATTTTTTTTTTCTCATGTGCACCATTCATACTCTAGGATTGATTACTTTTTTATTGATAGCACACATAATACTTGTGTAAGTTCTACTGACTATTTAGCTATTGTAATATCTGACTATTCTCCTCTCCTCTCCTATTAGATATTCAAATTTCCACCTGTAGCCCAACATTGGACATTTAATTCTCTCCTCATGGCAGATGAAGAATTTTCTGAATTAATTTTATATTCTATTGATAAGTTTTTGTTCTTCAATCAAAATTATTCTTCCTCATATTCATTATTATGAGATACCCTTAAGTACTACCTAAGAGGCCAAATTATTTCTTATGCTGCTCGTTCAAATAAAAATATTAATGCTAAGCTTAAGGAACTTACATCTGCAATTAATTTCTACTAAAGAGGCAGAGCGCTTATTACTACACAGTTGTGGCTCATATTATGAACATGGTGATAAGGCAGGTCGTCTGCTGGAACATCAGCTTCGAAGGTTGGCTACTTCTCGCTTAATACCTAGTATTGAAAACTCTCACAATGTTATTACTACAGACGCTTTGGAAATAAATGCTACTTTCAAATCTTTTTTATTCATCATTACATAAATCTGAAATTCCTGCAGATAACACATTTACATTTAGTCATTTAGCAGACGCTTTAATCCAAAGCAACTTACAAATGAGAACATCACACGTCAGTAGTTATGAAGAAAACCAACTATACTGTATAATTATCAAACCTGATCGTTAAATGATGTTGCGCCTCCCCCCACCCCCCCCCTTTTTTTTTTTTCTACAACAGGTATTTGTTAAAAATATGTGTCTTCAGTAGTTTCTTACAACTGCCTAGTGACTCTTCCTTACGGACAGAATTGGGAAAACCGTTCCACCATTTGCAGTGTGCATGGTATGAGAATTAGCTCCTCGGTGAGGTGGAATCACCAGGCGGCAATCATCAATGGAGCGTAGTGAACAAGCCAGAGTGTATTTTGAGAAGATAGAGTTAAGGTAAGATGGGGCAGATACAGAAATGGTCCTGTAGGCCAGTGTCAGTGACTTGTACTGAATGCGAGCAGCTACAGGGAGCCAATTGAGAGAAATGAGTAGTGGAGTGACATGAGTTTGCTTAAGCTGGTTGAATACAACTCAGGCTGCAGAGTTTTGAATTAGTTGTAGAGGTCTGATTGTGGAAGCTGGGATACTGGCATTTAACACATTACAATAATCAAGCCAGGATAGGATGAGGGCTTGAACTAACAGTTGGGTAGCATGTTCAGTCAAGAAAGGTCTGATCATCCTTATGTTGTAAAGAAGGAATCTGCAGGAATGGGCAGTTTTGATAACATGATCAGAGAGTTTAAGGTGGGAGTCTATTGTGAAACCAAGGTTACGGACCGAATCGGTTGGGGAGATTGTGGAGCCATCAATTTGGAAGGTCAGGTCGTGATGGATAGTGGGTTTGGCTGGGATTATGAGAAGTTCTGTATTTGTAAATTTAGTTTTAGATGACAGGACTTCATCCAAACAGATATGTTGGTGAGGCAGGCAGTTATCCGATCTGAGATTGTGGTGTCGTCAGGGGTAAAAGACAAATGAAGCTGGGTGTCTTCAGCATAGCAGTGGTAAGAGAAACCATGTGCCTGAAGTACTGTGCTCAGTGATGTCATGTATAGTGAGAAGAGGAGATGACCAAGTACAGAGTCCTGAGGAACACCAGTGAGTACATAGTGAGAGTTAGATATCTCCCCATTCCATGACACTTTGAAGGTTCTTCCTGTCAGATAGGATTGAAACCATTCAAGTGTCGTATCAAAAAAGCCTAATTCAGATAGAGTGGACAGTTGAATCTGATGATTTACTGTATCAAAAGCTGCAGAAAGGTCTAGCAGAATGAGGACAGAGGATTAAGAGCTTTGGCAGATTTAAGTGAGTCAATCAACGAGAGCAATGCTGTCTCAGTGGAGTGACCACACCTAAAACCAGACTGATTGGGATCAAGGAGATTGTTCTCATTAAGAAACCTGGAGACCTGTGTAGATACTACCCGTTCAAGTGTTTTAGACAGGAAAGGTAAAAGTGAAACAGGTCTGTAGCTCTCGACCAAATTTGGGTTGAGCGTTGGCTTTTTGAGCAGTGGTTTGACTATGGCCTGTTTGAAACAATCAGGAAAAGTACCAGACAAGTGAGAGTAGTTAATGATGTGTGTGAGTGCTGGTGTGATAGAGGAGGTGATGGATTGAATAAGGTGAGATGGGACGGAATCAAGGGGGCAAGTAGTCGGGTTGCTGGCAAGAAGAATTTTACAGATGTCAGATTCTGCGATAGGGGAGAAAGAGGAGAGGGTTGGTTGACTGGATGTGTGAGATGTAGTGTTGTGAAAAAGGTGAGTATGAAACAGTTTGCTGATGACCTCAATCTTTTCTGTGAAAAAGTTTTCAAAGGCATCAGCGGACAGAGAGGTGCAGGAAGAACAAGGCTTTAGCAGCAGTTATGTCCTTTGAGAAGATGGCCAGTGAGGACTGGTATGTTTCTATTTCTGAAGACAGACCAGACTTACGCCATTTTCTTTCAGCTTATCGAAGAGAAGTGCGTTATTTCCAAAGCAGCCCTGTGAGCCAGGGACTGGACAGAGAGCTGTGTATTTTCCTGGTGGATATTGGACACATCTACACAGGTTTCTTCAGAATCTTTCTAACCCAGTTGTTGACACTGATACGGCCAGGCACCAAGACTCCCCTACTCTCCCTTGTAGAAGTTTTCAAATGCAATAAAAACTGTGAAGTTAAACAAAGCCCCAGGCCCAGATGAATTTTTAAAAACATTTATCGACAACTTGGCTCCATTACTGTTAGCTGTTTTCAATGAATCCTATGATAGTGGTTCATTGCCATAGACTTTGACACAAGCCAACATTGCACTTCTTTTCAAAAATGACAAAGACCCAACTTTATGTGGTTCCTATTCCATTTCTGATATAATGCTGCTATATATATATGTAAGCCATAAGCAACACACATGTCCCAATACACATCTGGCCCACACCTAGCAGACATATGGTGCTCCCCCTAACACATCTAGTAAAGATGTGGCAGTTCTATTCCCTATATCTCCCCACCAAGAACGGTCCACCCAAGTCCCCCTTAATCCATGTGGCAAGTGGGCCAGATACGGATTCTAGTTTGGTTCCACCACAGTAGGGCATGGTAGCTCAGTGGTTAGGACGTTGGGCTATCAATCTGAAGGTTGGGGTTCAAATCCCAGGTCCACTGAAGTTACCAGTGTAGGTCCTTGAGCAAGACCCTTAACCCTCATTGCTCCAGGGGTGTTGTGGTTAATCCTGTGCTCACCTTGTAAGACACTTTGGATAAAAGCGTCTACAAAATGTAAATGTAATGTAAATGTCCTATAGACTGGTCGATCGCACAGGGGTCTCCAGTAGATCGCGATGGAGGTTTATCACGTATTAGCGATTTTTTACAGCACAGGAAGCACTTATATACATACTTAAGATATGATATCAGTTTAGACAACAATTTAAATTTATGGTTGCATCTTCCTTGGGACCTTTTAAATAAAAACTGTTCATTTCCTCCTTGGGACCTTTTAAATAAAAACTGTTCATTTCCTCCATCACTTTCAGACTCAACATTTACAATATGGTTTGATAAGGGGATTACACAATTTAAACATTTATATGTAGACAGTGTCTTTGATAATTTTGCCAGTATGTCATCTCGTTACAACCTCCCTAGTACTCACTTATTGTCCAAACAAATGTCCAAAGGTTTCCCTAATTTCCCCTCCTTGACTCCAGAACAGCGGTGGGAAACTCTTTAATTTGCCCCTCATTGCGGAGAAATTATTTCAACGCTATATAACACCATCTGTTAGGTGTTAGGAGTGCTAGGAGTGCTCCCTCCATGTTTTCATTTCGGGTTTTTGTTTTTTGTCCCTTGGTTGGTTCCCTTACTTAGGTTAATTAAAGGCGGTTATGGATTGGGTTCTGTTGGGTCACGTGATTGAGTTCTGTGTCTATTCCCGTCACACGTTGCCCATTCCTTGGTTTTCTGTATCTGTTCCTTTAATAAACTCCTGCATGCTTACCTGGTTGCCTGGCTCGCGACCTGAACATGACTTCGCGTCTGAATGCCTCACTATGTGCGTTTATGAGCAGCGCCTCCAGTGGACGGACTGTGCCTTTTGTGACAAAATGCTGGCCTCACGAACCCCCCAGTGAAGTCCAGGATTTTTCGACTGTTTTTGTTTGTCCGGCTGTCGAGTACTCCGTTAGCCACAGTTAGCCCCAGCAGTACACTTTTTTTTTTCAGTTGGCTGCAGAATTCCCGTTGTGTAACCCCGGCGCTAGCCCTGCAGATTGCCGCTTCTCCGGCTGCAGCATCCCTGCTGCGTAACCGTGGCACTAGTCCCGCCGATAGCCACTTCTCCAGCTGCAGCATTCCCACTGCGTAACCCCAGCCGATAAATTTTTCTTTTCCTTTTTTTCCCTACATCTTTGGTTGGACACATGAGGGTCTTTGACCGCGTCCTGGGTTATGGGGAGATAAGATTCCCCCTCTCCTCTCTGTGTAAGCTCTCGGTACCTTGCAACGGGGTGTGTCGGAAACCCCTCTCATACAGCATAAGCTGTCACAAGGTATTTGACCAGTCGGGGGCTGTCTGACAGGGAGAGGGTGCATTACTACCTCTCCAGGCTCCTGGAATCTGCTCGTTGGTGGGCCTAGTTGGTGGGCCTAGTGAGTGCCTAGTTGCCTCCCAGGATGACTGCCTCACCTTAGCCAGTAGGTTCGAGGCAGCCTTCTTGGAGAGGTTTCCCCCAGTTCTCTTGTACTGCGCCGTCAATCTGCGATCTCCAATCTGCGATCTGTGCTGCGAGCTGCCGCACCACCAGCGATCAGTTCCGTGATCCGCACCACCAGCGATCCAAGCTGCGCCGCCAGCATTCCGCGCCGCAACCAGAGTCGCACTGCCAGTGATCCAAGTCGCACTGCCTGAGCCATGCCGCCAGCGATCTGAATCTCGCTGTCAGCAATACTTGCCATGTCACCACCGATCTGCACCACCAGCGATCCGTGCTGCGACCAGATCTGCGATCCGTGCCGCAGTGCCAGTAATTCGAACGGCGCCGCCAGCAATGACTTCTGTTCGTAACGGTCAGAGACAGTTTTGCATCCGAGTGTGCCCGAGACTCCCCTGCGGTCGCGCCCTCTCAGGTCTCTCCTACGGTCACGCTCTCTCAGGTCTCCCCTGCGGTCACGCCCACACAGGTTCCCCCTGTGGTCGCGCCCACTCAGCTTCCCCCTGCTGTCGCACCCACTCAGGTTCCCCCTGCGCTTGTGCCCACTCAGGTTTCCCCTGCGTTCGGGCCCGCTCAGGTTTCCCCTGCAGTCGCGTCCTTTCAAGTCCCTCTTGCGCCAGAGCTCGTGGTAGTCCCTCCAGCGCCAGAGCCCGCGGTTACCCCTCCAGCGCCAGAGCCCGCAGTAGCCCCTCCAGTGCCAGGGCCCATGGTAGCCCCTCCAGCGCCGGAGCCCGCGGTATCCCCTCCAGCTCCGTGCCAGTCAATCCCTGCGTCCTGCTCCTGGGAGGAGTGACCAGTTTCTCAACCCTTCTGATGAGTCTCCCATGCAGCTTGCCCCCTCATCGGGAGTACAATTGCGCTATTGTTTTGGTCCCCGGCGCTAAGCTCCCCAGGGTCAGTCCTTACCCCCTCTTCGTGATGGAGAACTGGGCCATGCGTAATTACATCGCAGAGGCCCTGGAGCTAGCTATCATCCATTTCATTTCTGGGGTTCAACCTGTCACCCGGGGGCATGTCTATGGAGACAGGGAAGGTTTGCGCCATCCTGGACTGGCTGGTCCCCACTACCGTTCGTGAGGTGCAGTGGTTTTTTAATGATTCACTTTGTGGTAGAGGTGGATGCTTCAGCATACGGGGTCAGGTGGTGCTATACCAACACTCCGGTAGCCGTTCTTTGCTTTGTCCGGTAGCTTTCTTCTCCCGTAAGAGAGAAGATCAGCGGCTGAACGTAACTATTCCATCGGGAACCACAAGTTATTAGCAGTAAAACTGGCTCTCGAGGAGTGGAGGCATTGGCTGATCATCACCACTACCCCATTTTCCGTTATCACGGATCACAAAAATCTCCAGTACATTAAAGGAGCTCGCCGTCTAAACGCCCGTCAGGCGTGCTGGTCACTATTTTTTTAAGAGTTTTAACTTCATCATTTCCCGGGTAGCTCTAATACAGCTGCTGATGCCCTGTCCCATCTGCATGAAGACAATACATTGGATCCCGACCGTTTATGCCCCATCCTATCTTGCACACGTTTTGTGTATGCTATACAGTGGAACTTGGATGTAGAGATTCAGAGGCGCTGTCCACACCACGTGGCGGTGGATTTCATTACAGATCTGCCCCCATCCTGAACAACAGAATGAACTGAACAACATCCTACGTATTAGCAATTGCTTTTCTAGGGCAGTTAAATTCATTCCCCTTAAGGGTCTCCTGTCGGCATTCTTCACGTCAGGGTTGCTATTTCTGCATATTTTTATGAGATTTGGCAAAGAGGAGAAGTGCATACGGGTTTAACCTGTGAGACGTGGAACGTAGGGTGAATCCTCATGTGCGAGGGAAGGACTAGGCAGACGGCCATGGGACTGATGATTCTGGCAATGCGGTAGGGACCGATGAAATGGGGTGCCACCTTGCGTGATGTAGACCGAAGAGGAATGTTCTTGGCAGAAAGCCACACTAATTGTCCTGATCTGTAATTGCGTGCAGGATGGCGATGGCGATTGGCCAGGCGCTCCATTCTCCTTGAGCCTTTTGAAGAGCGATCTTAGTCAGCCTCCAGATTCTTTTGAAGCGACACATGTGGCGAGTTACTGAGGGGACCACTATCTCGAGTTCCTGTTCAGGAAAGAGAGGAGGTTGGTATCCCAGGGAAACTTCGAAGGGGGAGCGTCCAGTAGCCGCATATCGGTGAGAATTGATGGCATATTCCACCCAGGGAAGGTGGGTGCTCCAAGACCTTGGGTTGTGCTCAGAGACTCATCGCAGGGTGGCCTCAATTTCTTGATTAGCCCTCTCGGACTGGCCGTTTGACTGGGTATGGAAGCTGGAGGAGAGGCAGACTTTCACAGAAAGAACGCCAGACTCTATAGGTAAACTGGGGGCCTTGATCTGAAACAATGTCCAAGGGGATGCCATGGTCGATAAGGACATAAGAGGTCTCCAAGGTGGTTGGAAGCTTTGGCAGAGCAGCAAGATGGATGGCCTTGGAGAAACGGCCAATGATGGTGAGAATAGTTGTCTTACCATGGGATTCAGGCAGGCCAGTGACAAGTTCAATGCAATATGGGACCAAGGACGGCCAGGTATGGGGAGAGGATGGATAAGACCGGCAGGTGGCTGATGAGAGGCATTGCATCGGATGCAAGTGGAGCAGGCAGTGGCATATTCCTCTACATCCCGTCTTAACGTGGGCCACCAGAAGCATCGAGCAAGGTGACTTAAGGTGTGTGTAACCCCAGGATGGCCGGAGAATCTGGAGTCATGAGCCCATCTGAGAACTGCTGAGCGAGCAGAGGCTGGGACATAAAGGCGATGAGATGGAGTGTTAGGTGGCGCAGGATCATTTACCAGAGAGGTACAGATGGTGTCAAGGATCTTCCAAGTGGCACTGGAAATCACCTTTTCCTACGGAAGAATCAGTTCCTTGGACTGGGGGGCCTTATCCTCCTCTTTGGTTAAAAAGACGTTAAAGAGCATCAGGCTTGGTGTTACGGGTGCCAGGGCAGTATGACCGGGGTAAAATGAAACCGAGAAAAGAATAGGGCCCACCGGGCCTGGCGAGAGTTAAGCCTCTTGGCGGACTGGGCATAGGCCAGGTTCATATGATCTGTCCATACAACAAAGGGATGTTCAGCCTCCTCTAGCCAATGACGCCACTCTTCAAGTTCCAACTTGACCGCAAGCAGCTCGCGATTCCCAATATCATAGTTAATTTCTGTGGGGGACAGTTTGTGGGAGAAGAGGGCGCAAGGATGAAGTTGGTTGTCGATCCCGATCTGCTGAGAGAGGACCGCCCCTACGCCAGTATCAGAGGCATCAACTTCCACAATAAACTGAAGTGAGGGGTCAGGTTGAACAAGGATCAGAGCCGTGGTGAACTGTTTCTTGAGCTCCTGGAATACTTCTTCAGCCACAGAGGTCCATATGAAGGAAGACTTGACAGAAGTGAGACGGGTGAGTGGGGTGGCGATCTGACTGTAACCACGGATGAAATGGCGGTAGAAGTTAGCGAACCCTAAGAATCTTTGGAGCTGTTTGCGATCCGAGGGTGTAGGCCAATCAATGACAGCGCGGATCTTCTCGGGGTCAGGCTTGACCCGGCCAGGCTCCAAAATGAAGCCGAGGAAAGGCACGGTCTGAGAATGAAAGATGCATTTTTCAGCCTTGACGAATAAACGGTTCTGTAATAGTCGACTTAGGACCTGTTCCACATGGTGGACGTGTTCCTCCAAATTAGAAGAGAAGATCAGAATGTCATCCAGGTAAACAAAAACAAATGATCGAGGAAATCCCGGAGCACATCATTGACAAGATTTTGGAAGACAGGCAGGAGCATTAGTCAGCCCAAATGGAAGTATGCAGTACTCAAAGTGGCCACTGGGGGTGTTAAAAGCTGTCTTCCATTCATCCCCCTCCCGGATCCGGATAAGATGGTATGCATTACGTAGGTCCAACTTGGTAAATACCTTGGTGCGGTGAATGGCCTCAAACATATTGGAGATAAGAGGAAGAGGATACTTGTTTCTTATTGTTATCGCATTGAGACCGCGGTAATCAATGCAGGGCATTAGAGTGCCATCTTTCTTTTCCACATAGAAGAACCCTGCTCCGAGGGGTGAAGAGGATGGACGGATAAGCCCCGCAGCCAGACAATCGGTGATGTAAGCCTCCATAGCCTCACGTTCAGGTCTACTGAGTGAATACTGGCGTGTCGAAGGTAGGGGAGCCCCAGGGAGCAGATCAATGGTGCAATCATATGGTCGATGAGGCGGCAGGGATTTGGAGTGCTCCTTCGTGGAAAGATGGTAGCACCCGATCTGCATAGGTTCAGCCGGAGAAGTAACAGGAGTAGAGCCAATGACTAGGAGGAGTAGAAGTATGACTTGACACGGTTGTTTTGGTCACGTGGTGTGGGTTGGTTTGTTTTGGTCACGCGGTGTGGGTTGGTTCTGTGTTCACGCCCCCGTAATCACGCGCACCTGGGAACTATCACGGTTTTGCTATATATACCCTGCACGCCCTTCCGTCACCGCCAGTTTGTCTTGTGCCAAGCCCTTGCCAAGCCTAGACACTACCAGCCCTTGTGATACTCTGTTGCCTCGTCCTTTTGCTATCTCTGTTTTTGTGTGCAGTTCGCCCCCGCTGTCTTCACTTCGTCAAGTGCACTCCACTGAGTCTCCTGGATCGTTTGCACTCCTTCCCGCCTACGTCATCACCACTCGCCCTGTGTTTACCCATCCCGCGTTGTATGTTGTCTTCGCCTCGTCTATTTATTGGAGAAATAAACTCTTTGAGACTGTACACACGTCTGTGCTCGTCACTCCGAGTAGCGAATCCACCTCGCCCGGTCTTACGACCCTAACATGACTGGCGGTCTCTAGGTTGAGGTATGAGGCTTGGTTGATGCCTGCATTTCGCTGGCGTTCATGGAGGTGGTTGTCAATTCGGACAGTCAGGTCTATAAGTCCCTGCAAGTCCTTAAGACGGTCGTTTAAAGCACGACGGAAAACTCCCTTCAAGGCAACATCATTCGAGTCTGACTGGATGCAAGCGTGTTAAATTGAATGGCGAACTCTGCCACAGTATGGCTTCCCTGGCGTAGACTGAGCAGATGGGTGGAAGCATCACCAGCATAATCCGTGCGGTCAAAAACAGCCCTTAACCGGGCCAGAAACTGATCGTAAGTGCCAACAGTGGGATCAATCTGAGCGGCTTCCGCCCACGAGAGGGCGTGATCACGCAGCAGACTCAGGATGAATGCAATCTTGGATGAATCATGCATAAATAACTGAGGTTGATGGCTGAAGACCAATCGGCACTGGAATAAAAACCCTCGGCATAAGTGGAGATCGCCGCGGAATGGCTCCGGATGCGTCATTGGAAGGTGAGTCTGTGAACCAGCCGGCGATTCGTTGAGCGCGATGCGGGAGACGGGGCCAGTTGAGCGGAAGTAGGCGCGGATGCCGTCGCTGGCGGTGGAACAGTCGAGAGCTGCGTAACTTGCCGGGTAAGTTCGCGCACTTGAAAAAGTAATTCCTGGTTCTGTTCCAAAAGATTCATCAGAAGGTTCTCATGTCAGTTGAGTCTTTCCTGATTCTTGGCCGGCGAGAGAATCGGAAAACCAGGAACGGAGCAGAAGGTCAGTACGCAGATGATCAGAACAGGAGAACGCTGGATTGGACACGAATACACAAGGTAAGGTCAGACAATCTGGCAACGCGATAGAGGAACTTGGGGGTATTTATAGGAAATGATGAAACGATGAGGGCGTGGCATGCGGAAAAGTAGGAAACCGTGACAAATCTCAAGATTCACTGTATCGAAAAAGTTGCTTTGCAGATTTAAGTGCATCAACCATAGAGAACAAAGGCGTCTCAATAGAATAATCACAGCTAAAACCAAACTGATTAAGATTAAATAGGTTGTTCTGGTTAAGAAACCTTGAGACCTGCGCAGATACCAAACGTTCAAGTGTTTTATACAGAAAGGGTAAAATTAATACGCTTGACCATATTTAAGTTTAGCGTTATTTTTTTGAGAAAATGTTTCACTAAAGACGGTTTGAAAATGTCTGGAAAAGTACCAGTGGTTAAAGAGGAGTTAATGATGTCGATTAGCAAGTGTGAAATAGGAAGCTATGGACTTGAGGAGGTTAAATTAGAGAGAGTCAATGGGACATATGGTTGGTTTGCTGGAAAGAAGAATTTTACAGAAGTCCAACTCAGGGACAGGGGAGAAGGTGGAAAAGGTTTGCTGATTGGATGTGTGAAGTGTAGTTTTGTGGATATGGGGTTTATGAAGGCATATGCTGATGCCCTCAATCTTCACACTGTACTTATACATTTTGACAAACTAATTTAAAGTTCATTTACAAATTCACACTTTAAATCCCCTTACTGATGCACCAATGCAATAAATGGCACAATCCAATTACAATTCAAAGTATTTCTACTGGATATTGCAAAAGTGTGAGAATGTATGAGAACTGGAGACAAGATTTCAGAAGCTCAGGAATGGACTTTATTCACAGACTATATTGAAATACATTAACATAAATCTGTTGGCAGGTGTTTTGCCATACCACCACATTCCTGGCTGCTTCATAGATCTCTTTCCTAGTAGCATGAGATGTTTCAGCTTACTTGCCTTAATTACCTCTAATCAACATCCATAGCCATGCGGCATGGTGGCTTAGTGGTTAGCATGTTCGCCTCTTAGCACTAGGGATTCCTGGTTCAAATTCCCATCTGGGTGGAGTTTCCATGTTCTCCCCGTGTCCGTGTGGGTTTCCTCTGGGTTCTCCGGTTTCCTCCCACAGTCCAAAAACATGGATCAAGTCAATTAATTTCTCCAAATTGCCCATGTAGAGTGTGTTTGTGTGCGTGTCTGTGTGTGTGAGTGAGTGCCCAGCGATAGATTGGCGCCCTGTACTGGGTATATCTGCCCAGCGCCCGAAACGTTCTCCCCTGGATGTGCATCGGTAACCCCATGCACACACAGGATAAAGCAGAAGATAATGAATGAATGAACATCCATAGCCGTCGGCTCCACCTTTCCACCATTGTCGCTGTACTTCTTTCACAGATAACAATTTTGCTTTAGTTACATTATGCAGGGTAATGATTCATTTGAACCATTGTGGAATATTGTATGTTTGGATAAGATTAGGGGTTCAGGAATGCTTATTCATTTATTATTTGTGTGCCGAAACAATCAACTAGACTTACTTGTAGTCCGCTTCAGTTTTCACTCCAGTAAATGCCACTTACAGAAACAATAGTTAGTGGCTAAAGATTTGTCCGTTAGGTAATGGCAGGTTAAGCCTATCAGCCTATGATAGAATATATATATTTTTTTAAATGTATAATGGTCTGCCAACACTTGACATTTAACAAGATTTTCATTAACAAATATGGATTTATAGTGCTAGCATCCTTGTTGTAGCCTGTTTGGATTTTGAGTGTCAAGCACTGGCAGGGTGTTTGTGAGAGGAGTTAATTGAATGGGAAGTGGGGAGGGTAAGAGTCTTTTAGTGCTTTTATGTGTGGTGTAAGGATGCTGCTTGACACTCTCTGCATGCCAGTGGACTTGGCAGTGGTTGACAGATATCTGAAATTAATTTCTTGCAAAGCTAGCCAAAATGAAACCATCTTGTTATAATATGAGAACTGTACCAGCAGCAGAAGCCAAAATGTTTGTCAATTAATAGTTTGCTTTTCTATTGTGTTTATATAATGTGCTCAAATATATTCACAGTAATTGTGTGTCAGGTTAAACAAACAGTCAAACCTGGAAACTGACATGACACAGTGGTTATGACATAAATAGTTATTTAAGTATGTGATGGATCCTTGACAAGACAAATTGGACCCTCACATTCTAGCTTCTTTTAGATTTTGAACTGAAATTTATTTATTTATAAAATTTTAAATTGGGACTTATTAGACTGAAAAAATATTCTGTTGTAGTTCTAGATGAGGCCTGGTTAAATTCAGTCACATATGCTACTAAACAATCACTGTGTGTAATTAACATGCAAATTATAATAGTAAACATATAAATAACTTTATAACATAGATTGAATGCAAATATCAAACAAAATAAAGACATAAATAAATAGCAAAATTAGCTAAACATTTTAATTGTTATAGTTTAAGAAAATGGGACTCTGATTGTGTACTGATAGTAAATACTATGGGACACAATACATTATGATACTAAAATGCCCTTTAATTTTATTTGAGTTTATTTTATTTTGTAAAACATTTATTATCGTTATCAGTGATTATTAAGCTGCTCTGCTGTATTAAAATGCATTTGTGATGTTTATAGCTAGTCTTTTGATAAATACTACACACATGTACCACAGGAAGTGTAGCTACAGAGACATATGACCATAAAAAAAAAAAAAAAAAAAAACATTTTAGGTAAGCTGGATTGTGTACACCAAACACCAGCTATCTGAAACAGGTGGTAATTGATTAATAGGGTTGGTGTGTGTCTGTATTTAAACAGCCATCCTCATCATCTTCAATTTAAATATTTTCTTACATGCTTTTACTTTTATTTTTTTTTGTAAACAAATAATTTATTTTGTAAACAAATAGTTTATTACCCACATTTGTATGATATCCATTATTTAATTACTGTGCTATAGTTTGTAATAAATAAAAAAGCTTTTTTTTTTTTTTAGTGTAGCATGTCCACCGATATTACCTATACTGTACACTGTACATGTGTACTGTACAACTGTACATGGTACATTGTTCAACTAGTTGTCAATCTTCATTAAATCATATTTATCAGGTATAGACTTTAATGACTAAAGTTTTTAAGTTTTATACTTAGTTTGACTTTTAAAGAGAATCTATGCTGATAATATGCTAAGCATGTTATATGACAACTATCCAGCCACAGGCTAGATTGTAAATATGTGAAATCACTCCAATGTTATTTTCCCCAAGCACACTGTTTTGGCAGACACTTTTACAGGGTGTGCATTGGGTAAATGAAATACATCAGTAGGGGACGCTGAAGTGTCATCTAATTTATTTGTACAGCAAAGTGGCGAGAATGTCCTCACTTGCTGTAACGGAAACTTGTGTCATCTTTATTGTCTTGCAGTGTTTAGCTGAATAAAAAGGATTAAGGGACAAGATGCATACACTTTACACAGAATATTAGCCTAAGTATAGTTAACATAATGCTACCTACCTAATTTAACCTATTTGTAATATTTAATGGCTTATGTCAGCCATTAAATATTACAAATTCCTTTAGTTGCTTTTAAACTGTTGGAATTTAAAAGTGTTTAAGGTGTTGTACAGAACTAATCATGCATTTAGATAACACCCAATTTTAAACACATCCTATATGATTAATTACTTTTGATAAACTAACTGAATACATTTTAAACAGACTTCTGCAACAATCTTGGTGCATTGCTTGAGAAAAGTAAATAACTGACTGAACTGTTAATGACATTCACTCAGGATTAAACTGAGGGTGTAGCAGGGTCAAAGTGTGACTCAAATTTCGTTTTGTTTGCACTAAAGATAGCTAAATGCCCTTCCAAATAAGTCAATATGGATAATGGCAGAGAGGATACTAGTAGAACATGAGCACACTCAAACATGTCCAATTTTGCTTAAACTTGCAAAATGGAAAGCCTGAGTGAACTTTTAGCATAACAGTTTATTTGCTGATTTGCAATCAAAGAGAAAAGTCAATATAAAAAAAAATATGATGCTTGAAGGACTTTAATTTGAAGGATACCTGCTAGTTAAAGGAGCACACATGCACAAATCTTCTTGTGCAGGCACCTCCTGCCATATCAGATTAGGTGTCAAGTACAGCAGTATAATAATCCTCTGCAATAGCTGTGTACAGTACATTCAGAACCAGGCAATCCTTAAACTAATAAAAAAAAAACTAGGCAGATGCAGATCCTCCTCTCTGTTAAACTGTTCACATTACAAAATAAAGTGATAAACACATCAATATATTTAAATTCAATTCCTATTATTATTTTTTATTGTTATTTAGCATTCTCTTATTTCTTGGCACACATTTTTGGCTACCAGATGTGTCTCACACTGAAAAATTATTTCACATCCCCAGAGTGGAATAAATGCAATCAATATGAACGTTGCTCTCAGGGCTTGAAATATTACATTAATGTTCCATGTGGTGACATTTTAGCTGGGAATTTCAAATACATCATGAAGGCTCAAATTAATATTTATCAGCGATATGCTTTGCAAAACATTATTTGTTTGAGCTGGATTTATTCATAAAAATGTATTCCAATCTTCTTTTACTAAAGTAAAACCCAACAAAAATAGATGAGATAAACAGTTTAAGGTTTAAAGAAGTTCTTAGAAGATCTTATTAACATAATAAAAATATATTGGAAATAATGAAATAATTAAAAATCATTTTCTGTATGTGTCAAAACTAATCAAGATATAACTGTATTAATAAAATTAAAATAATGATTTGAAAGTCTACATACAGCATATATGTGATTATCCTACAACAACGACTAAATATGTCTATGTATATATGCATGTGTCACAGATGCCTGTGGCACCTGTCCCTCGTTTGGACCTTAATTGTTTCAGTTGGGTGATTGGTTTATTTTGTTCACGTGTTTAGTTCCTTTTGTATTTATTCTTAGTTTTCCCGCAAGTTGTTGCACGTCTTTATTTTGTGGTTATTATGCCCTACGTTACATTGTTTGTTTGTTCCCCCTTTTTGTTGGTGTCCCTACACCAATTTTTATTAAATTCTACCTTTTGGCTTTTATCCCGGTGTCTCTTTCTCCCCGTGCAGGTCGTATTCCATGGGAGCGTTTCTGTGGACCGACGCACGCATTTTTCCCCGCGTGGTCGGTATCCCGGGAGCGCTCACTAGGCGCGAGCGGCTGAACGCGGCTATACCTCCGCGTTAGCCGCCCTCTCCCGGGGAAGGACGGACGACGCTAACAGAAAGACGTGCCAACGATCTGGAGAGTTCTGGACCCCAGGGGTCACCCACCGCTGATTCAGAGGACCAGGGGCTGCACCGCTGAGGAATTCGAGCCCCGGGGACCGCCGATTACCGAGTCTGGGCGCCAGGGACCGCTCTATCGACGACTCTGAGAGCCAGGGTCCGCCAGCCACAGACTTCGGACTCCAGAGGCGCTGTCCCCGCCTCGCAGCGGGAGGGCGCCGAGCCGCGCCCCCGCAGCGAGAGGACGTACTCCACGATGCCAGCAGGATGCAGCCAACAGGCTTCAGCGCCAGAGGGACCGTTACCCCCCCCGTTTTTTGTTTTCCAGAATTGTTTGTTATTATTATTATTTTTTTTTTGTTGGGTCGCTTCCCTTTTTAGCACGACCCTTGGGGTGGGGGTATGTCACAGATGCCTGTGGCACCTGTCCCTCGTTTGGACCTTAATTGTTTCAGTTGGGTGATTGGTTTATTTTGTTCACGTGTTTAGTTCCTTTTGTATTTATTCTTAGTTTTCCCGCAAGTTGTTGCACGTCTTTATTTTGTGGTTATTATGCCCTACGTTACGTTGTTTGTTTGTTCCCCCTTTTTGTTGGTGTCCCTACACCAATTTTTATTAAATTCTACCTTTTGGCTTTTATCCCGGTGTCTCTTTCTCTCCTTCCGCGTGCAACCACGGTACGGCGCTACACACCGTCCCCGTGCAGGTCGTATTCCGTGGGAGCGTTTCTGTGGACCGACGCACACATTTTCCCCCGCGTGGTCGGTATCCCGGGAGTGCTCACTAGGCGCGAGCGGCTGAACGCAGCTATACCTCCGCGTTAGCCGCCCTCTCCCGGGGAAAGACGGACGACGCTAACAGCATGTATACATATGTATATATATCACAGTTTAAACACACAGCAAAACTCAGGGAACTTGGATAGGCAGGCAGGTGTAGGCTAACAGTAGGAACCCAAGTGAACAGTGTTCCACTGTTTGCAAAAAAAGCTGAAAACATGGAAGGGACCCGAAAATCATGTTGATTTGAAGCTGGTAGGTGACTCCATTCACTGTTTACATTCAATAATTCTAAACACTCCCAGGTAGTGCCGCAAATATTTGGCAGTCCCATAGCGGAAGGCCCAAAATCTAACCACACAAAGTATTTGGACAAGTAAGTAGAGGAAGAGGAATCGTGGAGTGAGTGGTTGGTGACTGCCCTGTTACGTTATAACGTATTCTCAGTAAAATGAAAGGTTGTCTATTAAGAGTAATGGATCCCGGGTACGACAGATGACTGTCAGCAATATAGCCAGCTGCTGGGCTCTGGCTAAGGAATCTATTCTTCTAATCCCATTCAAGCCTACACTGAAGCTAAAAAAATTTTCAAACATGTATTACATTTTTTTAAACAATACAGTATGTCTATTGCACATGTTTTGTCTATACTTGAATACAAATTTTAACTTGTTAAATGACATTTTAAACCATTTAAACCAGCTTTACATTTGAGATCAAATCCACCAACAGTATTTTAAATCAATATTCCTTAAATGCTATCAGGTTAAAAAGCAAGTAAGCGCCTTGCCTCATAGTGAGTAAACAACACTTACCGGCAATTTTATTAGGTAGCTCTTTTCAGTTCTACATGCACTGTTAATTTTGTCACTGATTCACTGATCAAATAGATTAGGAGTACTAAATTTGAATTTTGAAGGGTCCAGTTAACGGAAAGGTCTAGACGATCATAATTTCTAACTTTTATTGTTATAATTTAGTGCCATGTCCTGTATACTGAAGTAGCGTAATAGTTCTATTAGTATTTTATGTCATTAACAACAGAAAGTCAAAACAGTTAAATTTGATGGCAAAACCCATGATGGTTAAAATCTAAGGGTGTAATGGTATGCTGTATTCGTCATGAACCATTTTGTACGGGCAATACGGTTCGCTGCATGCTTTGGCACACAGAATACAAGGAAATGGAATTTGTGGATACTAAAAAAAGTTGGAATTAAAACTAAGAGACAAGCTCGACATGCGAGTAACTAAAATAAGGAACAGGTGCCCTAGGCACAAACAGTCCTGGGATGGGGGGGTCCTTCGCTGAAACGGCGGGTGCCTTCTGGTGGCGTGACCTGTCGGACACCCTCTGGTCGAGGTGTGGTGGACGCCCTCTGCGGGCGAGGCAAACTTACGGTCGCGCAACGGATGGACGAAGGCGTGACCAAGGCGTGACCAAGAGTAAAAAAAACAGTGGCGGATGCCCTCTGGCTGTGTGGCAAGGCGGGCGCCCCCTGTGGATGAGATGAGGCAGACGCCCTCTTGGCCCTCTGGCTGCGTGGCAAGTCGGAAGCCCCCTGTGGACGAGATGAGGAGGACGCCCCTGCAGACGAGATGAGGCCGACGCCCCCTGCAGATGAGACGAGGCCTACGCGGACGAGGACGTCCGCCTTACGGTGTGGCAAGGACGTCCTCTGGCTGAATGACGTGATGGATGCCCCCTGCGGATGAGACGTGGCGGACGCCCTCTGGCTGCGTGGCGAGGCGGATGTCCCCTGCGGATGAGACATGGCGAACGCCCTCTGGTGGTGTGGCGATGCAGACATAGAATAGAAAGGCGTTATTGTCATTATACCCCCCATACACAGTACCCATCGTATAACGAGATTTAAGCTCCTCCTTAAAGTGCACATGGCATTATATATAGGTATTGTCCTTTAGGATGTTCCTGGCGCTGCTGAGACAGTGGGAGTGGTAGATGGAGGTTATGGAAGGCAGGGAGCAGCCAATGATTTTTTCGGCTGTGTTGGTCACTCTCTGTAGTCTTCATCTGTCAGCCTCTGTGCAGCTGGAGTGCCACACTAACACAGCATACGTCAGCAGGCTTTCGATGGTGGAACGGTAGAAGGTCACCAGCAGGCTTGTGTGTAGTTGCTCTTTCCTGAGCACCCTCAGGAAGTGAAGTCGCTGCTGGGCCTTCTTGACCAGTGCAGAGGTGTTGACTGTCCAGGAGAGATCTGCAGAGATGTGTACTCCCAGGAATTTAAATGATTCCACTTGCTCTACACATTCACCATTGGGGGCGACCTTGTTTCGTCGGAAGTCAAGGATAAGTAATTTTGTCTTGGTGGTATTCAGTGCCAAGTTGTTAGCTGCACTCCACTCACCAAGTTTCTGGACCTCATCTCTGTACGCCGCCTCATCACCCCCGGTAATCCGTCCCACCATCGTTGTGTCATCAGCAAATTTCACAATGATGTTCTCTGGGTGGGTGGGACTGCAGTCATATGTGTAGAGTGAGTAGAGAAGTGGACTCAGCACACAGCCCTGGGGGGAGCCGGTGCTGAGGGTGCGGATGGAGGAGAAGTGAGGGCCCAATTTTACCTGCTGGGGACGGTTGATTAGAAAGTCCTTCTTGATCCAGGAGCAGGTTGATGGTGGAAGCCCCAGATTATTTGGGGATCAGAATGTCAATATTATTGTATTGAAGGCAGAGCTGTAATCAATGAAGACCATCCTGACATAGCTCCCCCATATCTCCAGGTGACTCAGCGCTGAATGAAGGGCAGTAGTTATTGCATCTACTGTGGATTTGTTTGTTCGGTATGCAAACTGGTGCGGGTCCAAAGCAGGGGGGAGGCAGGTTCTGATGTGTTTTAGTTTTTCAAAACACTTGGTGAAGACTGGAGTGAGTGCTACCGGGCGGAAGTCATTTAGGCTGGTTGTGGGTGATTTTTTGGGAACTGGGATGATGGTGGCTGATTTCAAACAGGCTGGGATGATGGCTTGTTCCAGTGACAGGTTGAAGACAATGGTAAAGACATGTGCTAGCTGGTCAGCACATGCCTTGAGCACCTTCCCTGGTACACCATCTGGGCCTGTGGCCTTCCAGGGGTTCACGGCATGGAGGGCCCGTCTCACATCCTCAGCATCAAGAATGAGTGGAGGGGAACTAGAGGCTGAAATGTGTTGTAGTGGGGAGGTGAGTGGTGGTGTGGTTGAATGTTCCTGGGACTCGAAGCGGGCATAGAAGCAGTTTAGTTCTTCCGCTAGTGATACATCTGAGTCACCAGGTGTCGCATGGCAGCCTTTGTAGTTGGTAAAGGACTGGATGCCCTGCCATATCTGTCGAGGATTGTTGAGCTGTTTCTCTAGCTGTTTCTTTCGTCCTCTTATGCTCTGCTTTGGCGGTTCTGATACCTCTCCTTAGGTCGGCATGAGCGGCACTGTATAGTGCTCTGTCTCCTGATCTAAAAGCTGCGTCTCGGGCCTGAAGGAGTGTGCGAACCCAGTTTGTCATCCATGGTTTTTGGTTTGGATACACCCGGATTGTTTTTTCCACAGTGGCCGTATCAATGCAGTGCCTAATCTAAGACAGTACAATGTCTGTGAATTTGGCCAGGTCTTCGTGATGGAAGGCTTCCCACAGTGTTTGTTCAAAGCAGTCCTGCAGTCTGGTGAGGGCGTCATCAGGCCAGGTATTAATGGTTATCCTTTTGGGCTTTGTTTGTTGGATGAGGGGGGTGTATGCGGGGGTGAGGAACAGGGAGAGGTGGTCTGACTGACCCAGATGGGGGAGGGGTATGGCTCTGTAAGCACGTTTGATGTTTGAATATACATGCTCCAGTTAGGCATTTTACATACTGATATAATTTTAGTTAAACAGTTTTGAGGTTGGCTTTGTTAAAGTCCCCCGCAATGATATGAACGCCATTTGGATAAGCTTGCTGATGGTTATTAATGGCATTCAGCAGCAGAGAAAGAGCTGTTTTTTCATTTGCATCCGCTAGGATGTAGACTACAGTTATGATAATTACAGTAAGCTCCCTAGGCAGGTAAAATGGTCTGCATCTTATTGACATGAACTCTAAGTCGGGAGAACAGTGTCTGTCCAGTACAGTGCTATTGTTGCACCAACCTTTATGCATGTAGATGCAGAGCCCTCCACCTCTGTTCTTCCCAGAGTCGCTGTTCCTGTCCCATCTGTGTAGCGTGCGTCCTGCTAGCTGCACTGTAACATCGGGGATCTGAGCATGTAGACATGTTTCCGTGATGATAAGCAAACAGCAGTCTCAAACATGGCAATTTCCAGCTAGTTGTAGTTCTAGAATATCCGTTTTGTGTACCATGGATCTGGCATTTGAGAGATAGAGGCTTCGCAGCGGTTGTTTAAGTGGCTGTTTCTTTAGCTTATTCAGCATTCCAGCCCTGCAGCCCCGTTTTTGCTTCCTCTCGCGATGCCGTCTACATCGCTTGCCAGACCAGATAACAATACACGGAGATCCCGCTGGTCTTGCTATCTCGTCCGGAATGTTGTGAGTGTGATGAAAATCGCTGGAGATGGTCATCTTCTGGTGAAAGCCGATGTCCAGTAAATCCATTCGGGTATAGTGTTTGTAAGAGTTTGTAAACAATGTACAATATACCAAAACAACATACAAAAAACACAAAATAGTACACAAATAGGGAGAGCTGTGAGCCGCTGCGTACAAGTGCGCCGCCATGTAGGATATAAAGACATCCTCTGGCTGCGTGACGTGGCAGACGCCCCCTGCGGACGAGACGAGTCAGACGCCCCCTGCGGATGAGACGAGGCCAATGCCCTCTGGTGGAGTGGCGATGCGGATGTCCTCTGGCTGCGTGACGTGGTGGATGTCCCTACATATGAGACGGGGCGGACACCTTCTGGACGGTAAAAAAAAAAAAAAAAAAAAAAAAAATATATATATATATATATATATATATATATATATATATATATATATATATATATATACATATACATACAGTCATGGCCAAAAGTTTTGAGAATGATCCAAATACAAATTTTTACAAGGTCTACTGCTTCAGTTTTTATAATGGCAATTTGCATATACTCCAGAATGTTATAAAGAGTGATCAGCTTAACAGCAATTAATTACAAAGTCAATATTTGCCTAGAAAATGAACTTTATCCCCCAAAACACATTTCAACTTCATTGCAGCCCTGCCTTAAAAGGACCAGCAAACAACGTTTCAGTGATTGCTCCATTAACACAGGTGTGGGTGTTGATGAGGACAGGGCTGGAGATCAATCTGTCATGATTAAGTAAGAATGACACCACTGGACACTTTAAAAGGAGGCTTGGCATCATTGTTTCTCTTCTGTTAACCATGGTTATCTCTAAAGAAACACATGCAGTCATTCTTGCACTGCACAAAAATGGCATAACAGGGAAGAGTATCGCAGCTGGAAAGATTGCACCTCAGTCAACAATCTATCGCATCATCAAGAACTTCAAGGAGAGAGGTTCCATTGTTGCCAAAAAGGCTTCAGGGCGCCCAAGAAAGACCAGCAAGCGCCAGGACCATCTCTTAAAAGTGTTTCAGCTGCGGGATCGGGCTACCAGCAGTGCAGAGCTTGCTCAGGAATGGCAGCAGGCAGGTGTGAGTGCATCTGCACGCACTGTGAGGCGGAGGCTCTTGGAGCAAGGCCTGGTCTCAAGGAGGGCAGCAAATAAGCCACTTCTCTCCAGAAAAAACATCAGGGACAGACTGATATTCTGCAAAAGGTACAGGGAGTGGACTGCTGAGGACTGGGGTAGTCATTTTCTCTGATGAATCCCCTTTCCGATTGTTTGGGACATCTGGAAAACAGCTTATTTGGAGAAGACGAGGTGAGCGCTACCACCAGTCTTGTCTCATGCCAACTGTAAAGCATCCTGAAACCATTCATGTGTGGGGTTGCTTCTCAGCCAAGGGAATCGGCTCTCTCACAGTCTTGCCTAAAAACACAGCCATGAATAAAGAATGGTACCAGAATGTCCTCCAAGAGCAACTTCTCCCAACCATCCAAGAGCAGTTTGGTGATCAACAATGCCTTTTCCAGCATGATGGAGCACCTTGCCATAAAGCAAAGGTGATAATTACATGGCTCAGGGAACAAAACATAGAGATTTTGGGTCCATGGCCTGGAAACTCCCCAGATCTTAATCCCATTGAGAATTTGTGGTCAATCATCAAGAGACAGGTGGACAAACAAAAACCTACACATTCTGACAAAATGCAAGCATTGATTGTGCAAGAATGGACTGCTATCAGTCAACATTTGGCCCAGAAGTTGATTGAGATGCCAGGAGAGATGAAGAAGAAGGGTCAACACTGCAAATATGGACTTGCTGCATTAACTCATTCTAACTGTCAATAAAAGCTTTTGTTACTCATAATATGATTGCAATTATATTTCTGTATGTGATAAAAACATCTGACAAACACACATAAAAACCAGAGGGCAGCAGATCATGTGAAAATATAATATTTGTGTCATTCTCAAATTTGACTGTATATCCATCCATCCATTATTTCCCGCTTTATCCTCTATTAGGGTCGCGGTGGGGTTCCCCATGCCCATCCAGGGGTGAATGTCTCGGGCGCTGGGCAGATAGACCTAGGACGGGCGCCAATCCATCGCTGGGCACACACTCACTCACACAGACACACTGTATATGGGGCAATTTGGAGAATTCAATTGACTTGATCCATGTTTTTGGACTGTGGGAGGAAATCGGAGAACCCGGAGGAAACCCACGCAGACACGGGGAGAATATGGAAACTCCACCGAGATGGGGATTCGAACCAGGAATCCCTAGTGCTGAGAGGCGAACGTGCTAACCACTAAGCCACCGTGCCGCCCCACACTGATAAATGTTTTTACAAAAACATTATGCACTTAACATTCTACATTCCTGTTGGATTTTACTAAGGAAACTCACAAAGTCAATTAAATTACCCATTTAATTTTACATCATTAATCATGAATGTATGGCTTTTAGATTATACATTGGTAATACAAATCCAATGGATTTGTTAATACATGTATACATATAATCGTCAAGAAATGCAGTGTCCCGTTGTTTTGAGTTGTTGCCATATTATAAATTACATTTACCAGCACATTTACATTTGCCAACAGTATAACATGAATGGTTACTTAAATATCAAACCTCATGCACTAAATATGTTACTAAAAAAATGAGCAGCCTTTACAATTTGACACTGAGCCTTATCTTGTTGCACCTGTCTAGCTATTTGTCATAGGCTGAAATCTCGCCCAGAGCCATAACTTTACCCCTTATAAAGAAAATCCACTAAGCATCACAAAATATTTTCAAATGTCACAGGAGCCTTTCAAATGCTCTACTGCCAATAGCTCAGTTCTAAATTTAGACATTATTAAGATTGCTCTGGTTACTTCTCATGGCTCAATTCCTTTTTAGAAGTATTAAATTTTCCATAAACAAAACCAAATTATAAAATATTGTTTTAAAAATTACAATTGTGTCCAATCAAAATAAAATATGTTTTGATGATCTTTTTGTTGTAGGCTTATTTAGTAAGTTTAGTATGTTTATTCGGCTTATTGTGTCAGCATTTTCTCTGATGGAGGACCCTAGAGGAATAAAAGTTTATAAATAAAACCTCTATTAAGTTTCATAGCATGTGTGACCTTGTTGTCCTAAACCTGAACACATTTAATGCTTGATATTTAAAAAAAAATGAGGAGGGAAAGTGGGCTTTACTGTCATCTAAAATAAAAGTGTTTATCATGTACATAATAGTTTTGTCCATTTGCCAGATTGCTTAATTTGCTGTTTTATGGAGATATTGCAGTCTGTTATATATGTTATTTTTAAATAAATGTAATTGTATATATATTGGATAAAAATTGCAGAATTTTTAAAAGTACAAAACAGAATAATAAAAGTACAAACATTATAATTGTCATGAATTTGATATTTCTTTTCATGTTCTTCGTCAATGGATTATTCTTGTTTTTTTATAGTTTAGATTAAAGTACTGGGATGACCATGGTAAATTCTGTTCAGGAACATTTCTTTGTTGAAGTTGCTTTGAACTTGAGATGGACACCTGCTATAAATTATAACCAGTGAGGCTTTTGATATAATAGCTGATGAAATTTAAAGAAATTTGTGTTTAAATAACTTGCCCTGGACCTTAGGAGGAGTAGCAGTGCCACAAAATCACAAATCTACTATTATGTTTTACCCTAAAAAACATACTAAAAAACAAACACAAATACTGTGGCTGCAGAGGCACAATTAGATTAAATTTTGATTTTTAAATAATCTTCTACATTTCCTTCTTGTCTGCTGTTGAGCTGCTGGTGTAAAATGTGAATAGCAGTTTCTGGTGGTTGTTTGTTCCGAGTTACCTCAGAAAGAAGAACTGCTGTTGTGCTTCTTTTACTGCTGCTCTGTAGTCCAGGACAGTCCATGAGCAATATGTGTTGTGAGGAATTTGATAGTTGGACTATTGTCTACTCAAACTCTGCTGATGTGCAATTCATGAAGTCTATTATGAGTTTTGTTGTTTGGGAGCATTTAGTGTCAGATTATTTTCGTTACACCATCATTTTTTGACTTCATTGTACTGTAGGCTGTAGACTCACACTGTAGGCTCTAGGATTCATCATTTCTTGAGTTCTACAGCAAAATTAATTATGTTGTTGGTAGGATGGGTAGAAAGTGCAGTCATGGGTCTATATGTTATATAGACACCAATGGGAGACACCAATGTGTGAGAGTGGATGACATTCAAGGTATGCCCTGACTGCCCATCTGTAATCATTTGTTAGAAAGTCCAAACCATTTTACTTGATTTGAAGTCCATAATCCAGTGGCAAAAAGTGTGGAAGATTTCTAAATCTGTAGCTAGAAGAACAGTTTTTCTGCTTTGATCTTGTTAAAGGCTTTTATGTAATCTATGAAAAGAGAGAATTGATTTGATGTGCTGCTTAAGCGGTTTGTCAAAACGCTTTATGTTAATCAGGGTAAGCGCAATTAGACAGTAGCCATTTCAGGCAGTGGTGTTATGGTGGTAGATTCTGGATTCTGGACAGGGACAAGTTAAATATCATTGTGAAAAGAGAAGGTGAGTTGGTCTGCAAATTTTTTACACATGACCTATAACATGCTGATTTTTTTGGATTGACACTACTAGGCATACTTCATGGTCCTCAATCATGGATGTAGGCATCTCTTTTGCTGTTGACACATCAAAAAAAGAAGCAAAGGAGCAGTTAAGCCCTTTGCCATTGCCTTTGCAATAGCATCAGATTCAGCTACTTATTATTATACCTATTCTGGTGTAACTTGGCCATTAGCAGTTTTTTTAGTATGGTCTGATTGAATATAAACTGTGGTGATAATTACTGCAGTAAACTGCTTTGGAACACAAGATTCCACACGTATTAGCCTGCATTTGACTGCTTTGCTGGTTAACAATGGCTGCCTATGATATTGGTGTTGATATACTTATATATAATTATTGTGAATATATATTCAAAATGACTTAGGACATCCACTTTAATTTCTTCATAATATTTGAAGTGCTATAACACTTAATTCTAATGAACCTTTTATATACATCACATTACAACATTTATACCATTACTGTTAATGTATCACATATACAACACATTTACCCAATACATAAATCAATACATGCACAGTTCATGCGGCTACATGAACTGTGCAATATTAACTGAGTAATCTAAGAATTTAAGTGTAAACTGAATCTTATGAATTCAATTCAGTACATTTAACATTAACGAAACAATCAAGGCTGCATACATGCACATTTCATTGTAAACAATAAAATGATCCATTTCATTGTCCATCCATTATCTTCCGCTTTATCCTCTATAAGGGTCGTGGTGGGGTTCCCCATGCCCATTCAGGTGAGAACGTCTTGGGCGCTGGGCAGATACACCCAGGACAGGGCGCCAATCCATCTCTGGGCACACACTCACTCACTCACACTCAACACACTCAAGACACAAACACACTCTATATGGGGCAATTTGAAGAACTCAATTGACTTGATCCATGTTTTTGGACTGTGGGAGGAAACTGGAGAACCAAGAAACCCATGCGGATATGGGGAGAACATGTAAACTCCACCCAGATGGGGTTTCAAACCAGGAATCCCTAGCGCTGAGAGGCGAACATGCTAACCACTAAGCCACTGTGCCGCCCTCCATTTCATTGTAAACCGTAAAGGAATTGTGATTAGTGCGCTTGCACACAGACGTTGTTCATTCCGCGCGCTCCTTTATGTTCACGTCAGTCGTAGCACAAAAGATTGTGTTGAAGCGCGCTCCTCCCTCGTTTGTGTTTAATTTAAACTGTACTTTCCAGCCGCCGGGACTTCGGTAGGCTCCTTAGTTGGCTTATTATACCGCTGTTTCAGCGTGAATTATGTTTAGCATTCCTGAGTTCGATCCCCGTAAAGTACAGTCTGCATAACCAATATACTCCCTATTATATCACACCTTCATTGTACACACCTTTTAATTTGCTCTTATTTGCACCTTTGATTATTATTTCCCGGGCACTTGGTGATAGTCACCCTAGGGGCTTCCACTGAGTCCGTAAATTGCTTCCTCCTATCCCATCACCCTAACAGTACAGTGCGACCAGTATGGAGGCAGCGGACTTTAAGTTAATTCAGGAAGCCTTGCAACAACAGGGGACAGCCATCGGCCGGCATGAGCAGTTGTTGGGGCAGATAGCCCAGCAGCTCGCCCTCATGACTCAACTACAAACTGAGGCCGCTGCTTCGGTTCCCCTACCTTCCTCTAGGGGGTCTCCAGGGGCATCAAAATCTTGGACCCCTGAGGCATACGTCTCCCCCCCTGAACGTTTTGCTGGAGAGGCAGATAAATGCCGCGGATTCTTGCTGCAATGCTAGTTGACTATCGAGCAACAGCCATCACGCTTCCCCACTGAGCGCGCTAAGGTAGCGTTCATGATCTCCCTTCTTACGGGTAGGGCATTGACCTGGGCTACAGCCCTGTGGGAGGTGGACGCACACGAATGTGCCAGCGAACTGGCTTTCCGCCGCGCACTCCGGCAAACGTTTTATAACCCCAAGGAGGGTAGGAAGGTGTCTGCTCTCCTTTCCTTGACGCAGGGAACTCGCTCCGCGGCCGATTATGTCATTGATTTTAGAACGGTAGCGGCCGAGAGCGGCTGGAATGAGCCAGCTTTACTGGGTATTTTTGAAAAGGGGTTGAGCGAGCGTATGAAAGATGAGCTCGCTTCCCGGGACCCGCCAGACAGTTTAGAGGAGATGTATGAGCTCTGTATAAGGCTTGACACCCGCATTCGGCAGCGGGCCCGGGAGAGAATGAATCACCCCAAGGCCTCCACAGGCCAACCTCACTGGCATTCACCACCCCGCTATCATGCAGCACCCCGTGGGGGTCCTGAACCCATGCAATTAGGGGGAACTGAAGAGTCGGGTTCAAGATTGTCGGGAAATGCAGGGGCCACGATTGTCGGGAAATGCAGGAAATCCCCCCGCCTGTGTTATTGTCGAGGGAACTCTGTCATGGGGAGAAACACCCCACTCCCGAGTGTTCGCCTTTTTGGACTCAGGGGCAGGTGGCAACTTTGTTGACGAGGGTCTGGTCAGATCTCTAGGAGTGCCTACTGAGAAGTTGCCGGAGCCCATACCAGTGCGGGCCCTAGATGGGCGGATGCTGGGGGCGGGTCCTATTACACATGCCTCTTATGGCCACAGGGTTTGAGGCTCTGCAGCAGGCGTCCATCTTTACTAAGCTGGACCTGCGCAGCGCCTACAACCTTCCCCGTATACGGCAGGGGGACGAGTGGAAGACGGCATTTCTGACCCCAACTGGTCATTATGAATATCGGGTAATGCCCTTCGGCTTGATGAACGCCCCTGCCGTTTTCCAGCGGTTCATTCACGAGGCGTTAAGAGAGACATTAGACCGGTACATCTATGTCTATTTGGACGACATACTCATCTACAGTCGGTCACTAGAGGAGCATGTCGGCCACGTGAGGCGGGTTCTCTAGCTCCTACTGCAGCACAAGCTGTTTGTCAAGTTGGAGAAATCGGTCTTCCATTCCTCTACGGTATCTTTTCTGGGGTTCATCATCTCACAAGGTACCCTCAGAATGGACCCCGCCAAGGTTCAGGCTGTGACTGACTGGCCCCGTCCGAACTCTCTTCGGGAGGTTCAGCGTTTTATGGGCTTCACAAATTTCTTTCGCAAATTTGTGAGTGATTTCGGCTCCATCGCGGCTCCTCTCACAGCCCTAACTCGAAAAATTCCAGGTCGTTTTCGCTGGACTCCCGAAGCAGATCGGGCGTTCAATACCCTTCAGGGATGCTTAACCTCTTCCCCTGTCCTCCACCTCCCAGATGTGGAGAACCCTTTCATCATCGAGGTAGATGCGTCGGAGGAAGGAGTTGGGGCGGTGTTGTCCCAGAGGGTGGGGATGCCACCTAAACTCCATCCATGTGCGTACTTCTCACGCCAGCTCTCATCTCCTGAGCGCAACTATCCAGTCGGTGACAGGGAATTGCTGGCCATAAAGTTGGCACTTGAAGAGTGGAGGCACTGGCTTGAGGGAGCAAAACATCCCTTCCTGGTCTGAACAGACCACAAAAACCTGGCCTATATACGACAAGCTAAGCGTTTAAGCGCCCGCCAAGCTCGCTGGTCTCTCTTCTTTGAGAGATTCGAGTTCACCTTGTCGTATCGGCCAGGTTCGAAGAACACCAAACCAGATGCTCTTTCCCGGCTATGGGTTCGTACTGAAGGGCCTGAGGATTCAGAACCCAAGTCGATCCTCCCTGAGCCACGAATTGTGGCAGCCCTCACCTGGCCAGTCGAGAACCAGGTTAGAAGGGCCCTCCGGAACAATCCTGATCCGGGCGGGGGCCCTTCAGGGCGTTTATTTGTTCCACCTCAAATGCGCAAGAGGGTCCTCCAATGGGAGCATGCATCTTTTATCTTAGCCCACCCCGGCGTCACCCGAACTCTTGAGTTCATCCGTCGAAGGTTCTGGTAGCCGGGGATGGAGGGTATCGTGAGGTCCTTTATTGCAGGGTGCGCCGTCTGTGCACGGAACAAAACACCCCGAGCTAGGCCAGCTGGTCGGCTGCAACCCTTGCCTATTCCATCTCGCCCATGGTCACATATTGCCCTGGACTTTGTCACAGGGCTTCCCCCGTCCAGAGGCAACTCGGTCGTGTTGGTGATCGTAGACCGCTTCTCTAAGGCGTGTAAGTTTGTGGCACTGCCCAAACTCCCTAACGCCAAGGAGACGGCAGACCTTTTGGTACAGCACGTGGTCCGGGTCCACGGGATCCCCAGAGATATTGTCTCCGACCGAGGTCCTCAGTTTTCTAGTCGCTTTTGGCGGGCGTTCTGTCAACTATTAGGGGCAACGGCTAGTCTGTCGTCGGGTTTTCATCCGGAGTAAAACGGCCAGACCGAAAGAGTTAACCAGGATCTCGGGCGTATGCTCCGGTGCCTGACGACAGACCGGCCCAACACATGGGCAGAACATTTACCCTGGGCAGAATATGCCCACAATACCCTCTGGCACTCGGCCATTGACATGTCACCATTTGAGTGTCAGTTTGGGTACCCGGCCCCCATGTTCCCCGAACAGGAGGTGGAAGTGAGACGAACCGCCAATAAAAAGAGGCAGTTGGGACCCACCTACCGTCCAGGCCAACGAGTCTGGCTGTCTACCCGGGATCTCCCCCTCCGTGGTCAATCCAACAAGCTGGCTCCCAAGTTTGTGGGACCCTTTAGGGTGCAACGCCGAATAAATCCAGTCACGTACCAGCTGGAACTGCCCCCAGCTATGCGAATTCACCCTACCTTCCACATCTCGAGGCTTAAACCATACCTATGCCAGGGGCCTGTCCTAGCCATGCTTCCACCTGCTCCCAGGCAGGTCGCAGGAGGCCCCGCGTACATGGTACGACGTTTGCTGGATTCCCGTCAGGTCCAAGGCTCTACCCAATACCTTGTGGATTGGGAGGGTTACGGTCCGGAGGAACGTTCCTGGGTCCCAGCCAGACACATCTTGGATGCCAACCTCATTCGGCAGTTTAGAAGAGATCGGGCCACCGGCCTGGGGATGTCAGGAGCCGCCCCTAGAGGGGGGGGTACTGTAACGGGGCGACCAGCCACTAGGGGTAGCGACGAAGTACTGGTAGAGGGCAGCGTCCTGGTGGGAGAACTACAACTCCCAGAAGGCGCCGCGCCAATCAACAGCAACAAGGCGCACCTGTCGGCTCACCTACTTAAACAATGCGACAAGCCTCGCGCTTTGTCGCACTGTAACCTGATGCTTGCCGCCACGTGACACTGTGACCAATTTTGCCATTGTTTATTGATTGTGCCTTTCACCTCTGTCCTATCCGGTCCAGTCGGCCAGAGCACTCTGACTCTGGGGTGATCCACTGTTTTCACCTCTTTATGCTGCTAGAGTCTCTGAGCAGCCACTGGGGGCAAGCTAGCTCTAGCAGGCAAAGACAGTGCGTGGTGGTGGGCGTGTCGCTGGTTGGACAGTCGCCAGCGCTCGCTGCGCTGAGCTCGAGAATCAGCGCAGGCGGAGTGAGTGTGTGTGTGTGTGTGTGTGCGTGCGTGCGCGCTGCCGAAGCGCACCACTCTCGTTTCTGACACGCGCGTTAGCGTGGCTAAAATCAGCACGCGCGCACCGGATGTTTTTGTTTTTCCTCACTCGCGGCCCCGAGCTTTCGAGGAATTGTGATTAGTGCGCTTGCGCACAGACGTTGTTCATTCCGCGAGCTCCTTTATGTTCACGTCAGTCGTAGCACAAAAGATTGTGTTGAAGCGCGCTCCTCCCTCGTTTGTGTTTAATTTAAACTGTACTTTCCAGCCGCCGGGACTTTGGTAGGCTCCTTAGTTGGCTTATTATACCGCTGTTTCAGCGTGAATTATGTTCAGCGTTCCTGAGTTCGATCCCCGTAAAGTACAGTCTGCATAACCAATATACTCCCTATTATATCACACCTTCATTGTACACACCTTTTAATTTGCTCTTATTTGCACCTTTGATTATTATTTCCCGGGCACTTGGTGATAGTCACCCTACGGGCTTCCACTGAGTCCGTAAATTGCTTCCTCCTATCCCATCACCCTAACAATATGTAGGTTGTCACGCTCGCTTACCTCAACCAGAACGACTCCGCAGCAGAAGCGCAGAGCCGAAGTGCCTTAATGGGCTGAAGAGAGCCAGGCACACCAGGCAGCAGAGAAACGGAATTTTATTAAAGGTGTAGGAACACCCACAAAAACCAAAGAGGTACAACAAAGCAAGGTGACAACAAAATCAAGGATGTGGAGGGAGGAAGGGGAACACCAAATACTCAAAACAATTCACTACGTGAACCAACCAATGAACAATATAGGTTACTAAACTTAAATGGCGACCGCAAACACAAAAGCTAATAATCAAAATTAGGAACAGGCACCCTAGGCCCCTGTTAAAGTACCCCTGCCCCTACGGTCGCGAAACGGGGGGATGCGACTAAGACAACAGACGGGGCCTTTCCTCAGACAAGTCTGGCAGTCTGACCCGATGAACGTCCTTTGGTCAAGGCGTGGCAGGCGGACGCCCTCTGTGGACGAGGCGTGGAGGATGCCCTCTGGCTGTGTGGTCTGGTGGACGCCCTTTGCGGATGAGATGTGGAGGACGCCCTCTGGCTGTGGGACAAGGTGGACATCCTCTGCGGATGAGATGTGGTGGCCGCCCTCTGCGGACAAGGAACGGCGGACGCCCTCTGCGGACGAGACTAGGCAGGCGCCCTCTGGCTGTGTGACGAGGCGGATGGCCTCTGCGGAGGGGCTGGGCAGCGTGCGGCCCCTGGACAGGCCGGGCGGCGCGTGGCGTAGAGGCTATCAAAGATGCGAGGGCTGGAAGAACCTCGGCAGGGACGCACGCTGGAGGGGCCTCTGCAGGTTCGCATGCTTGAGGGGACTCTGCGGGTTCGCACGCTGGGGGGGCCTCTGTAGGTTCTCACGCTGGCGGAGCCGTGGCAGGCATTCACGCTGGAGGGGCCTCTGCGGGTTCGCACGCTGGAGGGGCCGTGGCAGGCATGCACGCTGGATGGGCTATGGTTGGGATGGCACACTTGGGAGAGCTGGTGTGCCCAGACCGGCTGGCACCCACGGGCATGAGGGTGTGAAGAGTGCCCTTTGGCTGGCCGGCCACGTCAGCACATCCAGTACACCGTCCCATAGCCTTCACCTTCACCTTCGCCTTCACCATCCTGCATACAAATACACACCCACAGCCAGAAAAAGGACAGAGCCACAGAGGAGTACGACATGGGGGAGACAGACTGGACAAGAGGAACAGAGAGATCAGGCACATTCACACTATAGATATCCTTGGACACCAGCAGCAACTCTGTTAATGCCCCCTTGCAGTGTGATTCAGGCGTGGCGCACTCCGGCTCAGTCGTGGATGCTGCATGTGTCTCACATGCAGCGCACGTAACGGGTTCCGCAGCTGCGCAGCATGCACGCTGCCTCTTGGCTCTGTGCCGGCGGCACGCTCTGCGTCTGGGTCCCACAATGGGGGGTTTAACGAATCGGACTGGACAGTCAGTCCAGAACTACTCAGAGTTTAGGAGGGTGCGTATAGGCAGAAAATGCCCATACAGGTACGACGCGCCTGCCTCATCATCAGAGATCTCAATCATATCGAGACCCTCCTCCACGCAGAGCTCATATCCACTCCTCCATAGAAACTCATCCTCGGAGTTGTACCACTCCGAAGCTGCCGAATTAAAGCCGTGTTTACGGCTTTTAACTAAAACCAGAAAGTTTGATCATATCAGTCCTGTTTTATCAAACTTACACTGGCTACCAGTTAAGTTTCGTATTGAGTGCAAAATTTTATTGATAACATATAAAATTCTACATAATCAGGCTCGGGCGGCACGGTGGCTTAGTGGTTAGCACGTTCGCCTCTCAGCGCTAGGGATTCCCGGTTCGAATCCCCATCTAGGTGGAGTTTCCATGTTCTCCCCGTGTCTGCGTAGGTTTCCTCCGGGTTCTCCGGTTTCCTCCCACAGTCCAAAAGCATGTATCAAGTTAATTGAGTTATCTAAATTGCCCCATATAGAGTGTGTTTGAGTGTGTGAGTATGTACCCAGCTATGGACTGGCGTGTCACCTATTCACCCACCTCATCATTAATGGGGGGGGGGGGGTGTGGCGCTGAAATGATGCTGTTCCGGAGTGCCATCTTTACTATGTAGAGTCTGCAGTATCTGCCTCTTTTAGTTATGCTGCTCTAGTCAGTGATGCCGGAGTCACATGCTGCACTGTGTCAATAAATTACTTATTAATTAAATACCGTGCTTTATTATTAGCTCTAACTGCCTTCTTTGTCTGTTTCTTTTGAGGTGTGACCGGCTTCCTGGAGATCTTCAGCCATGGCTCTGCTGACGAATACTGGATGGAACCTGAATATTAGATGGACTGGTGGTCCTGCAGGACGCCCCCTAATGGACTCACATATAGTATTCCAGTTGTTAGAGTTTTTCCATTTGTTAAATATCTGTACATAGCTGTCCTACATTGTTGTTGCTGCCTGGCTGCTCAAGGAGGATGAGTCCCCCACTGAGTCTTGGTCCTCCCAAGGTTTCTTCCTTAAATAACAACATAACAGGGGTTTTTTTCTTGCCACTGCCGCTTCGGCTTGCTGTTTTGGGGGTTTAAAGTCTTTTCATTCTGTAAAGCTGCTTTGTGACAATGTACTGTTGTAAAAAGTGCTATTTAAATAAATTACTTGAACTTGAACTTGAACTCTGTGATGGCGGGCATTGCATACCGACGTATTGCGGACACGACGGAGGGTGCTGCGAGTACAAGGGTTTACGGCCCCTTTCAAAAAACGCTTACCTGTGCCCGGACTCATGACAAAACAATGTGCCCAAATTTGCCTGGCACATCGTTTTGTCATGCTCGCTTACCTTGACCGGAACAGCCGGAACCCTCAGCACAACCTCAGATGGTCTTTTGTTGCCTCTCATAGGAAGTATGTACAGTATATCACTGGTTGGGATGCATAATGTAAATGTCTGTTTGGAGTAGCTAAAACATTTTATTAACTTGTGGTCACATCCTAGGGTGCACCACATGCTTGCCAACAAACAAAAGTGGCTCCCGACATTCAGAGTTAAATTTTTCTTAGACCGCCTAAACCCCAAGGAAACACGTGAGTATGTGTGACTCAAGGTAAGTAGGCAGGTAAATACACAAATGTGTGTGTACATGCATGTGAGTCAATCAGTACACTAACAATGGTGTGTGGAAGGTCATAGGATATGGCTGGGCTTCCCAGGGTAACATCTGCCTTGGTCCAAAAGTCCATACTGTGTAGCAGCTTGATGGAACATGGTAGGAGAGCTGAGCTAATAATAAATTATTTATATACCGCTTTTCAGGAACCTCAGAGACACTTTACAACAGTTAAAAGATATATGATAAATATTAACTCTTTTGCTTGATACAGGTACACATTGTGTAAACATAGGCTTCCAAGTCCCACTTCACATATGGCCAGTAAAAGTGGTCTCTGGCCCAGCCCAGAACTCTCTCTGTCCTCAGGTGGCCAATGTCATCAACAAGGTGTTGTACTGATCAGGCAGTAAAAGTTGGCGTCTCTGACTGGTCTCCCTATAAATCAGTCTTTTACTTAAAAAAAAAAAATCTTTTACATGAAGTTTCTTCCTCTCATGCAGTAGTCAATTTGCAAGGCCACTGACTCACTGCCGTATCTCATTGTCTCAAGTTTAATATCAGCCTCCAGTTTATTAAGCTTACTCCATGCCTCCTGCCATCACCGATGTAATCCGCGTCTTTTGACCCAGTTTCCACGGCCACGTGAACTGGCAGATCGCCTTCCGGCTTTGTTAGTCTGTGGCTCTTCAGCTCGTGTTTTCTTGTTTTCTGTTGATCGCAATCCTTTTGTTTCATCTGCCCCACCAAAGTTTTGCGGCTGTGAAAACCTTGAACTGTTGGCTCTCTCAGTTAGAAGATGTCACTGCCGTGTTGTGTACTCTTCTTCATTGACAGGCGGACATCAAACAGGGTTTGGTTGCACTTCGGTCTGCCATCGTCCAAGCTGCTCCAACTGTGGCAATTCCGGTAGCTCCCCCCCGCAGCACCCAAGACACCTAGCCTTCCAGGACTCCACATTTTGAGCTTCTCCCTGTCGAAGCCTGAGCATTATGACGGAAACCCTGCCACCTGTTCCTCCTTTTTAATGCAATGCTCCCTGTTCCTCCACAGCCGCTCCATGGCCAGCGACCAGGACCAAGTCATCTCACGGCTCACTGGGAGGGCGTGCGAGTGGGCCACGGCAATATGTGAGGCGCAGGGCCCCAAGGTCCAAACTTTTTCGTCGTTCGTTGAGTCCTTTAAGGCCATTTTCTGCCATCCGGTAGAGGAAAGACCCTGCGGATAGGAGCTGATCCGTTTGTGACAGGATTCCCAGTCTGTATCTAGTTACTCACTAATGTTCCGCACTTTGGCTGCGCGCAGAGGATGGAATGAGGCAGCTCTGATTGCACATTACTGTGAGGGGCTGCGCCCGGCGGTACAACGTGAGATAGTGGGCCGCAATTTCGGCTCCTCACTGATGAACTTTGTGGGGCTCACCATCCTGCTGGACCAACACCTGTCCTCTTCCCACCGCGGTTGCCAGCACATTGCTGAGAGAGGTAGATCGGAGTCCTCAGGCACTCAACACACTCCACACTACCAGGGGTTAGGGGTTCAATTCCTCTTCTGTGAGTCCGTGATCAAGTCACTGGCGATGATCAACTTGGGGACAGACAGGAGTTTCATCGATCAGGGTTTCTGCCTGTGGGAAAACATACCTCAGTAGTATTCAGTAGTATACTCGACTCTCCTGTGAGGGTTTGCGCCGTGGATGGAAAACCACTATCACTAGGGATCATCACACACAGTAGATGCGAAGGTGACGCGAAAGCCATAAAGAGGCGCAGAGGTGATGGCGCAAGAGCCGTAGAGAGGCGGGGAGGCGTTGGTGGGAGTAATGTCCATTTCACACCTTGTCACACCAACAGAGACACCACATGGAGGGCTGGTACCTGAGACAGAGGCACCAGCTGTCCTTGCTCTCCTTCGCCTCCTCCTTTGCCTCCTGCACACAAAACGCAAGCCAGTATCCCAGCACAAAGAATAGACAAAACATCAATTGGATCCCTGGTGAACTGACCGAGTTGCAGGAGGGACCTAGGGTACTGACCGAGGAATCAAACGAGTCATCCTCTGAGTTGAAAAATGAGTCAAGAGTCACTTCAGAACCCAATGATTCCGATTCATCTTGGGCCACATTCACGAGTTGACATGGCTACACTACCACAAAACAGGAAAGAAAACAAACAAACAAAAAAAACCTATGAGCATCGCTACAACTTGGGAGAGAAACAAAAACGTAGAAACGGCTCACCATATGGCTAGTTCCAGGAGCCAATTCGCTGCTTAAAATCTGCTTATCAAGCGGTAGTGAAACTATTTTAAAATTCCATATCACGATTATCACGAACAAAATTATCATGAATATCGAATTATGGTGATATAGTTTAAAGGTGATGAAAAGTAAAATAATAAATCCTGCATACAGAAACTAGTTTCACCAACTTTCATGTTAACACAAATGGAATTGGAAACAATATACATTTTTTGTTTGAATAAACATTAAGAAAAATATAGTCGATACATTTGTAGTATTACAATACTTGTGATACTCTTAACAAAAGAATAGCAAATATTTTATTATTGTTATAATAATTATTAATAATTTCATTACTGTTATTATTATTGTTGTTGTCATCAAGTACAATAACTTGGAATTTCAGGTGGCACGGTGGCTTAGTTGTTAGCACATTTGCCTGTCAGCGCTAGGTATTCCCGGTTCCAATCCCAATCTGGGTGGAGTTTCCATGTTCTCCCCGTGTCCACATGGGTTTCCTCCGGGTTCTCCGGTTTCCTCCCACAGACCAAAAACATGGATTCAAGGTCAATTGAATTTTCCAAATTTGCCCCATATAGAGTGTGTCTGTGTGAGTGTGTGTCCAACGATAGATTGGCTCCCTCTCCTGGGTGTATCTGCACAGCGCTCGAAACTTTCTCCCCTGGATGGGCATGGGGAACCCCCCCACGACCCTAGAATGGGATAAAGCGGAAGATAATGGATGGATGAACTTGGAATTTCCCTGCATAGTGAATTAAATCTCGACCAACTCTGAGGTGAGTCTGAAGGAAAATGACTACTTATGAGATGTGTTGCACTCAGTGGGATTTCTGTTCTAATGCAGCATTATTGTGTCAGTGTGGTGCTGTACCCCCTAATCAATACAGTGAAAACAGTGAAACCAGGAAAAACAGCCTATATCACAGAGAAAATGTGTAACCATGCTGTGAGCTGCAAATAGTGCAGGACTCACACAATGTGTCTATTACTGTGGAACTGCTCCTTGAAAACCATCACTGATTAACACATTTACTCGCATAAGGTACCGTCTCAAAGCACACCATTTTTCCTATGTAGTGCACTGTTCGCCACAGACTTCTACATTAAAAGTTGCCTTACATTCTCTAAAAAGTAGCGGGAAAAGTAGCGGGACTCGTAGGGTTTGATGTGTTGCCTCCTTTTGCCGCTTTATTTCGGGATGTTCTGCAGACAGGGTGGTCATCTTCATTTAACTCTCCTTAATATATCTTTAATATATCTTTAATATAGCTGAATCTCTGCTACATTCCACTATGTTGTCCCCCTCCCCACACAAACGCATCTGAGAGAATGATTGTGCATTGGGAGTTTTTCACACCACGGTAATCATCCACGGTTTTAATGACACTTTAAAGTTCAAACAGTACTACTAACACCATTAATTAATTTTACCATGGTTTACCATGAAACCATTAACCGTTTCATCTCTACCAGTCGGCAGGTCCACATCTATTTCTTGAAACCAGCATTCTGTCAGAACCAATAACAAAGGGCAGTTAATTAACTTAAACAAAGAAGATAAATGAACACTAAGCAGTTAATTACCTGAAACAAATCTTCAACACAAAAAGTAAGGAATGAACCGCATTCCTTACAATCACACTGTTATTCATATAGTGAAGGTTACTGTCTTAACTCAATTTTTTAATGCCAGTCTGTTGATCTTTCTCTGTCCTTGGGGTGGCATCTCATTTTGTCTAACACACTTTAAGTGATTATATGTCCACCTGAACTTTGTTTTACTTAAAAACACCAAAAAACAATCAGGACTAAACAGACATTTAACTTAAACCTGTAACCCTGCACTGCAATATTTTCACAAAAAAAAGCACAAACCACTTTTATAATTCCATTTGCACATTGTTAATACATAGTTAAATTTTATTTTATTTTATCTTTATTCTATCCTATTTTTCTTATCCTTTTAAACAAATTTAATTTTCTGTGGAGAGGTCAAGAAAGAATTTCACTGCTGCCTGTACCATGTATAACTACGCATGTGACAAATAAACCTGATTCTGATTCTGATCTACTTCCCTGTTTCATATGTTACTTGTCCACATCTGTTTTGTTTCAATTACAGTGTTTTAATAAACTAGTTTATGCTTAAAGCTAGCTTATGCTTTAAGCAAGTTTATGCTTACTGATTTTGTTTGTGATCTTCCTACTAACAGACTGCTTTAAACACATTTTCTTATTACTTATGTTTGATATAGGCTTGCCTGTCACATAAAGGATCATGGGAGATGGTAATTTAGTGTACACTATAATTTTGAACACACTTCAATTTTTATTTTAAAGAATATAGTTTTGTAGATCCTAAAATATTTTTTTATCTAGTAGCTTTCCACAGAACAAAGTGTGTAAAACTTTAGTAAAGTAAAACTAAACATCCCTTGTGCAGCCAGTACTAGTGCAGCAAACTAATAAGCAAATACACAACAAGGTGAAAACCTTATTAAATTATTTCACATCAGATTGATGAATTATTCAGAAATGTATTATTATTTTCAAGGCACTGTGTTCAAATTAAGTCTTATTGTTCACAACACCAGAAAAGAAAACTTCACCAGAGACAAATATACTGATTACTCACATTGAGGCTAAATAGAAACTGTCATGCTACATGCCCCCAACATTTGTAAAATTAAATTAATTTTATTACTTGCTCTCTCCATACAATCAATCCATCTGGCCTCAGAACATTGGAAATTATGTAAAAGTTGTGCCATATCTGCATAAAACAAAAGGTTAGTAATCCATTGAAAATCAATTTAAAAAATCAATATTTTACCCCATATTGGAGGAATGCATGTCAAATGCATATAAATATTTTAAGATAAGGGGTGTTTTATGGCAACAGTCTGAAATCAGACAACGGTCTGCGGCTCTCACAGGTGCAGGCATATAAAAATGTTTCAATGGTAAAGTATTTAATTTAAAAAATATGAAAATGTTCGCATATTTCTTGCTCAAGTTCTTTGAATACTACTGAATCTGATTATATATCAATATACAAATAAACAAGCAAAGAGGGTAGTTTAGAATATGGGTAGTTTAGAACAGTCAGAGTGGCCTTTTTAATGATATATACACTAATATATATATATATATATATATATATATATATATATATATATATATATATATATATATATATATATGACCAGCGATAGATTGGCACCCTGTCCTGGGTGTATCTGCCCAGCGCCCGAAACGTTCTCCCCTGGATAGTCATGGGGAACCCCCCCGCGACCCTAATATAGGATAAAGCAGAAGATAATGAATGAATGAATATATATATATATATATATATATATATATATATATATATATATATATATATATATATATTTAATTATATATATATATACCATTTTGTTAATTGACAAAAAATCATGGTTAGTGGCTTGTCTGTATTAACAAAAGAAGACTTTTGGCTGGTTAGAGATTTAATTATGTTTTGTTTGCATGTATTAGATGAAATGGCCATATAAGGCCAAAGGTTACAAGATCTTTTATTCTGTTAAGCACTCTGAAGAGAATGTTAAAATTAATATGGTTGACATTCTCTTGTGATGTTTGTTTTAAAAGATGTTTACTTTCATCATTAGAGGAGTTTGTCGTCTTCTGAACAGACAGGTCGGATTTGTACTCCCAGTGAGGCTCAGTCTCAGTTATTTTGTTTGTTTCATCCCTGTCATCAAATGGTTCTTACAACATAATGAGAGTTGTGGCAATTAATTTTCTTTTAATCAAGGTCGAAATGAATTAAATTGGTACAGCTCTGCAAGCCCTCATTTTCTATTTTTGCAGTGATGCAAAAACAAATACAATAAAACTATGGCCTTTCTCACCTTCACTAATTAGAAACCGTAAACAATCAGGCAAAGATGATATGTGATACAGTACCAATGACTCTCTTTCCCTCACTGATCACTTTCCATTTCTTTTCACACAGATGACCATGCCTTCCACCTGCATTTGTTCATCTCCTCTCCGTTATCTACACTTGTCTTCCTGACAGAGAGAGCAGATCAACTTGACATTGGGTGCTGCGTTGTTATAATGCCTCTCAAATCTTATTAAAGACTGCAGCTTCAGGGGACCTTGCTGACTTCACACATTTCCATTAACTGTTGTTTCAGTATCTTTCTACAAGCTGATTAAGAAGTTATTAAAATTTGATCCTAACTTTATCAATGCAACTTGATTGCATAGTTAGTAAGACACATTAAAATACACATTATCTCAGTTAAGAGAAGTGTTTTCCACCAGATGATGTTTATGTTGAGAGTCTAAAGACACTCTTTTAGGTCTATGCCTATTGATCAGTAAAAATGCATACATACATTTTTCGATTACACATAAATACATAAATACAATTCCAGATTAAAACTAAATCCTGTTTACATCAACTGAGGTTGATTCTTCGCATAATCCTGTTCTCTCTTGCATATGTCTTTTGTGGGCAGCCAGACTTCTCTTTTACTCCTGTTAAGATAAATTCACATAGAACTACATAGTGGCCTTGACATTTAGGAAATTGTGTTTTGTTCTCTATTTTTGATCTCCGAAGTAGTGTAAAATGCATCCTCTTGGTTTTTCATCTAGACAATGTCTTGGCCATTTCGGATAATTTTAAAAATCATAAAATAATGTGGCAAGAGTGCAGTGGTGCTGGAAGAAGGCTAAGCCTTTAGTAATGGTCATATAAATTCCAGATAATTAACACACCTGATGCGACTCTACCGGATTAAAATATTTCTCCCTTTATAATCTGAAACCTGTTCAGATTGCATAAAGTGAGATCGATTACAAGCTGCAGAAAACAAGGGCTACATCTGCTACATCAGCCAGAACATATTTTATTGTATGATAAATTAATGTTTTAATAAAGCCAGCTCCTGAGCTTATTAAAAAAACGTAACAATGTGACAGGAGCGCAGTGGCACTGTGGGGAGAAGCCATAGGTAATGGACATTGATTGTAGGTAATTAACGCATCTAATGCGGCTCCACCTGATGAATATGTGTGCCCTTTATAATCGGGAACAGCATATGCCGTGGGAAAAGAGATTGACTAAAATTTGCAGAAAGCAAGGGCAACTATTTCAGCCAACACCTATATTTTAACATATTAAAGTAATTTGTTAATAAAGCCAGAGTCCTTATTATTTGACCCCAACCAAATCACATAAAATAGGCTATGTCCCCAAAAATCTGAAGTGTGCAGTCATTAAACCATTACTTAAAAAACCTAATTTAGATCCTATAATACTGTCCAAATATAGACCAATATCAAACCTTCCTTTTGTCTCTAAAATCCTAGAAAAAAATTGTGTTCAACCAGCTGAATTGCCATCTTCTAACTAATAACGTTCATGAAGTTTTTCAGTCAGGTTTTAGGTCTCGTCATAGCACTGAGACAGCCTTAATTAAAGTCGTTAATGACTTATTAATGTCCTCTGATAATAACCAAATCTCTTTCCTTGTATTATTAGATCTTAGTGCAGCCTTTGACACTATAGACTATAACATCTTAGTTGATAGATTAGAAAACACTGTGGGCATTTAGTTATGCTGCTCTAGTCAGTGATGCCGGAGTCACATGCTGCACTGTGTCAATCAATTACTTATTAATTAAATGCTGTGCTTTATTATTAGCTCTAACTGCCTTACTTTGTCTGTTTCTTTTGAGGTGTGACCGGCTTCCTGGAGGTGTAGTCAGATCTTCATCCATGGCTCTGCCGACGAATAATGGATGGAACCTGAATATTAATTGGACTGGCGGTCCTGAAGGACACTCCCTAATGGACTCACATATAGTTTTCCAGTTGTTAGAGTTTTTCCATTTGTTAAATATCTGTACATGGCTGTCCTACACTGTTGTTGCTGCCTGGCCGCTCAAGGAGGATGAGTCCCCAACTGAGTCTTGGTCCTCCCAAGGTTTCTTCCTTAAATAACAGCATAACAGGGAGTTTTTTTCTTGCCACTGTCGCTCCGGCTTTCTCTTTGGGGGTTTAAAGGCTTTTCATTCTGTAAAGCTGCTTTGTGAAAATGTACTGTTGTAAAAAGCGCTATATAAATATAAATTACTTGAACTTGAACTTGAAATCCCTGTTACAGATATGCTTAGCAAAACACACTGGATTTTCCACCTGAAAAAAACAGGCCTACACCGTGGCTCGAGATTTTTTATGTTTGGAGTGCCTACTAACATACATGGTTCATGGCCACCCTTCTTTAGCAGGCTTTAAAGAGAAATGAAGTAATGTAGGACACTTTTTCACCCTGCTGAGAAAAGGCATTGTAAGCATGTTAATGTGGATCATAGTAAGAAATACCAGAACAAAAGTGTGTGTCTGTGTGTGTGTGTGTGTGTATTGTATGGGTCACGTTGACTGGGTCAGGTGATTTACATTTCTGAATTTAGTGGCAAATGCTGTAATAAAAAACAAGACGTGTGGGGCTTAGTGATCTATCAGGTCATTAAGCTTTCAAAGCCCAGTGGGGTGATGCACACTATTGCACTATTAAGTGACTTGACAAACATATTATTTGTTTAGCAGGATAATTCCTTTTTCAACTGTGGCTACATTAAATAAAATGGTAGGAATCTTACCTGTTATTAACCTGCACCGATTTAATGTTGTTAAGCCTGCATTTATCCTTCTATGGAGTTTGATTCTATGAAAGTAAGTAAAGTGAACTTATTCTAACAGTGACACTTAATAACAGCTTGTTAGTTTAGTGTATGCTACAATGCTAGAACTAACTGTGCTATTAAGCTATCTTTCAACATCAAATGGAAGAACATCTTTTCATATACAAATATTTTCTGTTGTTTAACTTGAATCATTTGTTAATAATAAATGTAAACAAAGCAACATAACTTATGTTGCTTATAGATTTTATTACTATTATTATTAAGATAATTACTGTACCTATTATATTGATTCTGATCCGACAGGTGAAATTTTATCAGAATCTGAATACTTTTTTTAATTCAGTGGTGGGGGGGGTGGAGTTTCCTTGTTCTCCACGTGTGCGCGTGGGTTTCCTCCGGGTTCTCCGGTTTCCTCCCACATTCCAAAAACACGGATCAAGTCAATTGAGTTTTCCAAATTGCCCCATGTAGAGTGTGTATGTGAGTGAGTGTGTGCCCAGCGATAGGTTGGCGCCCTGTCCTGGGTGTATCTGCCCGGCGCCCGAGGCGTTCTCCCCTAGATGGGCATGGGGAACCCCACCGCCACCCTAATAGAGGAAAAAGCGGAAGATAAGATTTTAAAAAAAAAAATAAGAACTTGGTATTGCAACTGTCATGTATTGTTGATGTTGATTCTGGTTAATGACTGGCATTGCAAAAACAAAACAGAAATGCAATATTTGTGGATTGAACTGGGATCTTACAAGGAGTATTGCATCCTTGTCTTTAATAAAAGTAGTACTTGTTACCTATTGTTTTCATGTCACTTCTCACTGCCAGGTAGAGGCTTCAGTGTGACAATGCGCAAACAGAGTTTTTTATTGTTTTCACACATTCTAAAGACGTACTTGGTCTCATCTAAAAACGAGTGGTAAATTGGCAACACAAATCAACCCCCCCCAATTCACATTTTCACTATGATTAATTATGATCATTCACTATGATTTAGACTTAATTAAGAGAACTGACTGAATTGATACCACATACACATATTATTTCTACAATCATTTTACCTCTTTTTGTAAAAATCATTTTACCTCTTTTTGGGCACTGGGCAGATAAACCCAGGACAGGGGCCAATCCTTCGCTGGACACACACTATTTAGGGGCAATTTAGAGCAGCCAATTCACCTTGAATCCATGTTTCTGCACACTCAGAGAACATGGACATGAGGAGAACATGGAAACTCCACCCAGAGCAAAATTTTAACCTAAATCACCAGTGCTGAGAGATGGACATGTTACCTGCTATGCCACTGTGCCATCAGTAAAGCTTATTTTCCGTTTTAACCTGGCACTGTTTCTTACATTACAATTTTTGGTATTAATAGATTAGATTAGGGTGGCATGGTGGCTTAGTTAGCATGTCCGCCTCTCAGCGCTAGGGATTCTTGGTTCGAATCCCAGTCTGGGTGGAGTAGGTTTCCTCTGGGTGTTCTGGTTACCTCCCGCAGTCCAAAAAAAACCATGGATCCAGGTCAATTGAATTCATTAAATTGCCCTATATAGAGTGTGTTTGTGTGTGTTTTGGTGAGTTGGCACCCTGTCCTATCTGCCCAGCACCCGAAACTTCCCTGGATGAGCATGGGGAACCCCACCGCGACCCTAGTAGAGGATAAAGCAGAAGACATATTGAAATTATTTAAAATTCCAGACACTTGTTTAGGCCATTCTGTATTATATTAACATAAATGCAGCACACTCCTGCAAATGGAAGGCATCTAAGATCTTTGAAGGTAGACAACTTTATATGTATAAATTGAATGTCTGTGTTCCCTATGCATCCACATACTTTCGATTTATATGAAATTTGAAATATCACTTCAGGATCTTGCGAAATTCAAAATATTACTTCAGGATTCTGCAAATGTTTATATACTTTTTAATTTTTTTTTTAAATCACCAGATCTCAATCTTCAGCCAGCTATCAAATGCGCACCTACAGTTTGATTTAGCCCCGAGGCCCCCGTCATCCTGGGATACCCCTTGCTGCGCAAGCATAACCCCCACATAGACTGGGTCAGTGGCCGCATTCTGACCTGGGGGACAGACTGCCACTCGTCTTGCCTGCTCGCCGCTGCCCCCCCCTGCAAACCTCCGCCCTCTAACACCCCCGGCCCTGTGGATCTCGCCTCGGTGCCCCAGGAGTACCATGACCTTGGGGAGGTCTTCAACAGGGACAGGGCATGCCAGCTTCCGCCTCACAGGGTCTACGACTGCGCCATCGACCTCCTGCCCGGTGCCCCTCTCCCGTCCAGCCGGATTTACCCGCTGTCCCGTCCGGAGAGAGAAGCCATGGAGAGGTACGTGTCGGAGTGTCTCGCGACCGGACTGATTCGACCCTCGACCTTCCCCGTAGGGGCCGGCTTCTTCTTTGTCTCCAAGAAGGACGGCACCATACATCCCTGCATCGACTACAGGGGACTAAATGCCATCACGGTCCCCTACAAATACCCTCTGCCATTAACATCATCCGTATTTGAGTCTTTGCAGGGAGCAACCATCTTTACCAAGCTGGACCTGCGGAACGCCTACCATCTGGTCCGTATAAAGGAGGGGGCGGCCCCAGCGGCCACCGCACTTGGAAGAACACCTTAATCGCGCTCCGCCAAGCCCAGTCCACCTACGCCGCCTCGGCCAACAGGAGACGCCGCCTGGCCCCTAGTTACAAGGTGGGGCAACTCGTGTGGCTGTCCAGTAATAACATCGCTCTCAGGACTGATTCACGGAAACTGTCTCCCCGTTACATCGGCCCCTTTCCCATCTCCCGCATCATCAACCCTACTGCCGTCCGCCTTCAGCTACCTCGTTCGATGCGTATCCACCCCACCTTCCACGTTTCCCATGTTAAACCCGTCATGCACTCCCCGCTCAACCCCCCACCCCGCCCAGCCCTAGCCCCCCGCCTGATTGATGGACAGCCCGCATACACTGTCCACCGACTGCTGGACTCCCATCGCCGTGGCCGGGGAATCCAGTTCCTGGTGGACTGGAAGGGCTACGGCCCGGAGGAGCGTTCCTGGGTTCCCCGGGCAGCCATCCTGGACCCGTCCCTCATAGACAATTTCCACCGCCGCTTCCCGGACAAGCCATTTAGGGCGCCGGGAGGCACACGTTGAGGGGGGGGTAATGTCACGGTTGTTTTGATCACGTGGTGTGGGTTGGGTTCTGAGTCATGCCTCGTAATCACGCGCACCTGGGATCAGTCACCGGTTTGTTATATATACCCTACATGCCCTACCCTCACCGCCAGTTTGTCTCGTGCCACGCCGTTTGCCTGCCTTGACACTACTAGCCCGTCTGCGCTATCCTAGTCCTGGTTACCTCGTCCTGTGTTCCAGTTTATGCCTGTCTATGTGCTGTTCGTCTCACCGCCTAGTGCACTCCGTTCCGGTACCCTGGTTGTTTGTGTTACTCCCCGTAGACGTCATCACCCCTCACCTCACCTTAACCACGTCCTGTGTTCTGTGTGATCATCTGTGGATCCTCGTTTGTGGGATTAATAAACATCTTTGTGACCGTACCTGCATTCAGCTGGTTGTCTCCGAGTAGCGGATCCGCCTCGCTCGATCGTAAGATCGTTACAAAGGGTGCCTTTTCCAGACGGCATGTTTCAGCTCTTTAGGTCAGGGCTCATAGAAAACCACTTCAGAATAGTCCAGTGTTTTCCTCTTCTTGAGTGTGCCATTTTTGAGTGTTTTGGGTCATTATCCTGTTGTAAGACCCACGACCTACGACTGAGACCAAGCTTTCTGACACTGGGCAGCACATTTCTCTCTAGAATCCCTTGATAGTCTCGAGATTTCATTATACCCTGCACAGATTCAAGACACCCTGTGCCAGATGCAGCAAAGCAGCCCCAGAACATAACAGAGCCTCCTCCATGTTTCACAGTAGGGACAGTGTTCTTTTCTTGATATGCTTCATTTTTCCATCTGTGAACATAGAGCTGATGTGCCTTGCCAAAAAGTTTCATTTTTGTCTCATCTGTCCATAGGACATTCTCCCAGAAGCTTTGTGGCTTGTCAACATGAAGTTTGGCAAATTCCAGTCTGGCTTTTTTATGTTTTGTTTTCAACAATGGTGTCCTCCTTGGTCGTCTCCCATGAAGTCCACTTTGGCTCAAACATCGACGGATAGTTCGATCTGAGACTGATGTTCCTTGAGCTTGAAGTTCACCTTGAATCTCTTTAGATGTTTTTCTTGACTCTTTTGTTACCATTCGTGTTATCCATCTCTTTGATTTGTCATCAATTTTCCTCCTGCGTCCGCGTCCAGGGAGGTTGGCTACAGTCCCATGGATCTTAAATTTCTGAATCACATGTGCACCTGTAGTCACAGGAACATCAAGCTGCTTGGAGATGGTCTTATAACCTTTACCTTTAACATGCTTGTCTATTATTTTCTTTCTAATGTCCTGAGACAACTCTTCTTTGCTTCCTCTGGTTCATGTTGAGTGTGGTACACACCTTGTCACCAAACAGCACAGTGACTACCTGTAGCCCTATATATGGGCCCACTGACTGATTACAATATTGTAGACACCTGTGATACGAATTAGTGAACACACCTTGATTTAACATGTCCATTTGGTCACATTATTTTCAGGGGTACCATCATTTCTGTCCAGGCCTGTTTCATGAGATTTTTAAATAATTCTGTTAAAGCATGGTTGAAAAGCAATGTCTGACTTTCATTTGTACATTTTCATAGAATTTTTATTTATTTAATTTTGTCCACGTGTGTACCTGTATTAAAAATTTACAATAAGTATTTGCCAACACGTACAGGTTTATCCTTATGTCCGGTATCCTGGCTTCAGGATGCACTGGAGTAGGGTTACTAGGTCTGCATGGGGTATCTATTATCATGTGTTGGACCTGAGAATAGCCTTTAACCAGAGCATTTTGAGTGGGTAAATCACTAAGTGAAAATATTCAGTTGGAAATTGAACCTTAAAAAAGTGGTCCTACACTCTTCTTAGATAAGGCAATTTATAGGGGGCTATTGGTCGCAGCAGCTATAGCCGGAATAAATTTTTGCCTTGGAACTTGGAGCAGTCAGTGCTGTAAATATGCCAATGATATGGTTTTGTGCAGTCCGGAGCTGCTCCCAGCTACATAAAACAATAGACTTCTCACACACTCCTATTCACACCACACACAAACACACAGACACACACATATGTTCGCACACAAAATAAAATAATTTTACAAATAAAATAAGAGCAACTAAAACTTATAAGTATAATAATAAATAAAGTAATAAAACTTACAATTAAAAAATTGGCAACATGCCAACCCCTCACTAAGCTTCACTCACTTCACCAAATATAACTGCACATGTGCACAAATAGAAAAAGAGTAAATTAAGGGAGAGCATCTTTAATGTGATCTAGTGTGACTTTCTGTGAAAAATAGTGTTACACCAGGAAAAGGTAACAGTGGAATTAAGAGTATTCTCAAAATATTCTATCCTTGCAGAATTTTATTTAGCAATACACCCAATTTTTTTTATTTCAGCCAAGTGTTTTTGGTAGCCAAATATTGAATAAATTTCTAGTAGTAGATGTTGGAGCAGGGACACTAAATGTATGCACAATGACTGGTAATGGGGAAAAGACAACTGATATGATGGAAAGGAGACATTAGGTAAAATTGAGTGAGTTCTCAGGGATTAAGGTGCTATAGGACAGTAAACTACACAACACAACATAAAGCATACGTGAGCAGTAGCATTTAGCAATACAATTTTCACTGAACACAAAAGACAATTTACAATATATTGAACAATATATAATAAGTACCGGGAAGGGAAAAGTGTAAGCGTGCAAGCACGTGTGTAGTCCTGTCATTCCATGACGGAAACGGTCATACCTCACTCTGATTGTTCATTACATAGCCTTGATGTGAGGACCCAGAGGTTTCAGTACTTTTTCCAGACATTAGAAGGGTAAAGAGAATATAATTTTGGGTGCGAGTTGCTTTGCGGATGCAACGTGTAGTGAAAATGTCTATACTGGAGGGGAAAAAGACACCAATAATTTCAGCTGTCCTCACTACACCACTTCTACGCCATTCTAACCATTTATATTCCCCTCTGTATACGTCCACATGATGTCCTGCGTAATAAAGTTATTTTTACAAATTTGCCTTTGCTCTACGAACAATGTCTCTACCATGCAGTTTTTGAAAAAATTTCCTTTAGAGATAGGCTTTTGCTAATTTGAATGCCAGCATAAAACTTTTTATTCAACTCTTAAATTGCAGTTTGTTACTAAAAATAATTAATTTATTTATTTTTTATTTTATTTATTCTTTCTTAAAAAATTAGTTTCTGGTCCACTCCTAATTAAACAGTCAAAACTTACTGTCCACTTTTCTTTCCTTTGGACCGCTCATTTACACAAAAATGTATTTATATTTTACAGAGCTGATATATTTCATCTTATATCTAATAATAAAAAGTAACATTTTTGAAACAGTAATTGTTTAGGGTGAAACTGTGTTCTTCAGCCATAATTTTATTTCATGTCATGAACCACATGTGATGCAAATGACAATAACTCTTTAATCCTTGAAATTTGATAATATAGTTTGGACAAATTCAGCGGGCTGGATTAAAAAATTTGCCACCTCTGCTTTAGGAGCACCTTTACTTATTCATGGAAGGGTTCCAACTTAACATTGTGAGAAACCCTTGAATGAGAAAAAATTGCAACATAAATTATCATTGTCAGTATGACACAGAACCCATGGTATCATTCACCTTTGCCTCTTCAGTAATTTTTTCTGATACCCCAAACTGTATGAAGGTTGTTAGGATCCTTGTTTTCACAATTCCTCCTCACCTGCCCATAGTTTTAGCTGTGCACTGCACCTGCTCATCCCACCGTTGTATTCTGTTCACGGGATTTGTTCATGCATGCTTACATTCATATTTGCTCTTCTCTTTAGTTAAGCTTATTGTCTCCGAATTTCTTAAATAATACCAGAAAAAGTTACTAGATTAGTCAAGTTCAAGTAATTTATTTATATATTGTTTTACAATAGTGCATCGTCACAAAGCACAAAACAGCTTTATGGTGTTGTAAGCTTTTAAACTCCCAAAGAGCAAGCCGAAGCAACAGTGGCAAGAAAAAAACCTCCCTGTTATGTGATTATATTAAGGAACAAACCTTGGGAGGACCAGTGGGAGACTCATCCTCCTTGAGTGGCCAGACATCAATCGCATATGACTGCCATATACAGTTTGTGTGCTGATCCGGTGTCTGTATTTAACAATTGGATCTCTAACAATTAAGGGGGATCTATTGAGGGGATCTTGTTGTTGTGAAAAAACATGTTGTGAAAAACAAACAAAGGGAAAAATCCAAAAAGTGTAACCTGCGATGAATTTCTTCACCGAAGCTTTTAACTTCCCGGAGAGGCGGATAAGTGCAGCAGTTAACCTAAATAAGAAACATACACAAGCACGGATCAGCGCAAGGACAAAAACCAGAAAAGGCACTTATAAAGGGAAGGAAAAGGAAAAAGCCAATAATGGTAAAAAGGAGCAGGTGACTAAAATTCAGGTGATTGACAGCAACTAGGGTGCAATGTGAAATTGTCTGTCCAGAGTGCAAAACAGAGACATTGAATCAAAACATTGAATCAGCTCACTCAGATACTGTGGAGCCTGAGTATGTACAATTTTATATGTTTAGTAATTTTGTAATCAATGCGAAACTTAACTGGTAGCCAGTGTAAGTTTGATAACACAAGCTTTTAGAAGCTTTTAGAACCAGATCAAACTTTCTGGTTCTAGTTAAAACCCTAGCTGAAGCATTTTGAAAAAGTTGTAGTTTATGTAAAGATTTATTATAACATCCTGTCAGAAGTGAATTACAAGAGTAATTCACTAAGAAGTGAATCTAACCTTGAGGTAATAAAAAACTAAATAAAATTTGTTTTTCTGCATCTTGGAAAGGTTAGGTGAAATGTATAACTGGGAATCATCTGAATAAGCTTGGAAACTAATTCCATGTTTATGGATAATTGATATAAAGCATATGTAGGGCAAATAGGAGTGGTCCCTTCTGAAATGACACTTGTGGAACACCATATTTAACTTTAGCGAGATCAAAACATTGATTGTTAAAACAGGTAAACTGATATTGATCTGAGAGATAGGATTTTAACCACTTGAGTACAGATCCTGTAATGCCCACAGTGTTTTCTAATCTATCAAGTAAGATGTGTGTGATCTATAGTGTCAAAGTCTGCACTAAGATCTAACAAAACAAGAAAATAGATTTGGTTATTATCAGAGGACATCTCAGTGCTATGGTGAGACCTAAAACTTGACTGATAAATTTCATGAATGTCATTAGCTAGAAGATGGCGATTCAGCTAATTAAACACATTTTTTCTAAGATTTTAGAGACAAAAGGAAAGTTTGATATTGGTCTATAGTTGCACAGTATTAGAGGATCGAAATAAGGTGTTTTAAGTAATGGTTTAATGACCGCACTCTTCAGATTTTTAAGGACATATTAACCCTAACTAACCCTATTATAAGTGATACATTTATAATGTTTATTAAAGGCTCTGTAATATTTAGTAGGAGGTCTTTAAGTGGATTTGTATGTATTGGGTCTAACAGACAGGATGTTGTCTTTGAGTGTGTAATTAATGAGACTCTTGTATTATATTATTGTCTGTAACACCAGATTTTTCAGTAACTGGTGAGTGTTGATCATTAATGACGCTACATGATGCATTACATTATTTATGTACATTATGCATTACATTATTTTTAAATTCTATCAGTAAAGAAATTCATAAAACCATTGCAGCTGAAGTGTGCTTGAATCTGTGAATCTGATTCAGTAGCACACTTATTTTGGCAATGGTACTAAAGATAAATCTTTGGTTGGTTTTATTACATCCATCCATTATCTTCCGCTTAATCCTCTTCTAGGGTCGTGGGGGGTTCCCCATGCAAATCCAGGGGAGAACGTTTTGGGGGCTGGGCAGATACACCCAGATCAGGGCACCAATCTATTGCTGGGCACACAATCATTCACACAGACACACTCTGTATGGGGTAATTTGGAGAATTCAATTGACCTTGATACATGTTTTTGGACTGTGGGAGGAAACCAGAGAACCCAGAGGAAACCCACGCAGACACGGGGAGAACATGGAAGCTCCACCCATATTGGAATTCAAACCGGGAATCTCTAGTGCTGAGAGGCAAACATGCTAACCACTAAGCCACCATGCCACCCTGGTTGTTTTTATTATTTTCTATTAATTCAGAATTATACACATCCTGGCCAAAACAAAGTCACACCAAAAAAAAAAGGTCACACACTAATATTACGTTGGACCGCCTTTAGCCTTGATTACGGCATGCATTCGCTGTGGCATTGTTTCGATAAGCTTCTCCAATGTCCCAAGATTTATTTCCGTCCAGTATTGCATAAATTTTTTTCACCAAGAAAAAATTATGGCTACAAAGCCTGCGCAAAGTCTGGACTCATCAGTCCACATGACCTTCCTCCATTGCTCCAGAGTCTAATCGTTATGCTCCCTAGCAAATTAAAACCTTTTTTTTTCGGTTAACCTTACTAGTGGTTTTTGCAAAACTATTAAGTTCAGTCTGTTCAGTCCCAAGGGTGGCACGGTGGCTTAGTGGTTAGTACGTTCGCCTCTCAGCACTAGGGATTCCTGGTTCGAATTCCAATCTGGGTGGAGTTTCCATGTCCTCCCCGTGTCCGCGTGGTTTCCTCCCACAGTCCAAAAACATGGATCAATTCAATTGATTTTTCCAAATTGCCCCATATAGAGTGTGTCTGTGTGTGTGAGTGTGTGCCACTGATAGATGCTCTTACTCTCACTAAAAAACATTGCCCTAAGTTTTTCTGTTGTATTTTTTGGATTTGATTTCACCAAACATTTAAGTGATCACCGATCACATTCATTCAGGATTTTTTTTGCGCCCACATTTTCTCCTCAAAAACCATAGGTTCCCACGATCCTTCCAATTTTTAATGATGCGTTGGACAGTTCTTAACATAATTTTAGTAGTATCTCCTTGGATGTTTTCTCTGCTTGGATATGTCTTTAGACATGGTTGTTAAAAATATGGGAAGCAACTCAATGCACCAGTTGGGATTAAATAACTTGTTGCTTTGTTGTAACTTTGTTGAAAGATAATCGGCCATGCAGTAATTATCCAATAGAAGGCTCATACCTGTTTGGTAAGTTACATCTGCTAAATGACCAAATGTAAATGTAATGTTTAAGGTATCCAGCTGTGTTTTCAAGTTGATCTGGTCCTGACGTTGGTTTAATGTTTAATTGAGGTAAATTTTGTAGGAATGACGCAGCAGTAGATGGAATGATTGTGCGCTTGATATTGTATCATGGTTTAACTAAGTCGCAATAAATGGGATTTCTTCTTCAATAAAGATGCACCGCTAATGTTGAGTTCAAGAGCTTCAAATTATTTTGGTTCGTACTTATTATGAAATGCTACACATGTTTTCTTTATAGATAGTAATTACTCCACCTTCTCGTCCACTAAGACGTGGTTTATGAGCATAACTATAACCAGACGGAGAAGTATTCATTGGTCCTTAACCAGACATTTAGGGAGTTATCAGTAATTCAGTAAATCAGTAATAATAATCGTTAGTCATTTAAAAAAATAAAGTTGCTAGAGCGTCTAAAAAGTCACTAAATATAGCGACAAAGTCACTAACAGCACGCGTTAATCCCCCGCTCCCCTGTGATGTGCTGCTATTGTTACGCTAATGCATCACAGAAAGTCCAACCCCTGAATTTAAATACCCTGACAAATTTCAGGCTGCAGACCAGAAAGGTTTTCAAATAAATTATGTACTAAAACAGCATGCAATCATTATCATTCATTATATGTGTACTCGCTTCGGGTTATGCTGTATATAAAATGGTTATTTCTAAATATCTAAACGATATCCAAAAATCTAAAAAAAGATAAACAAATAGGAATCGTAAGCAAGATTTATTTAAAATAACATTTACTGTACAACATACATGTTCTAATGTAATCTAGCTAAGTAGCTGTTCTAATAAATCTTTACACAAACTACAACTTGTGCAATAAATTAAATTACTGCTGGAAGAACGTTCTCCCACAAGGCTCCTCAACTTTGGAATAGCCTTCCATTTAATGTTTGCAATTCAGTATCACTATCAATCTTTAAAAGTAGATTAAAAGCACATTTATTTAATTTTGCATTTAATTAATTCACTGTAGATAAAGGTGTAGATCTCAGGCTTGGCGTTGTTGGGTTGGTGATCTGGGATATTCTGTGCTGGTATTTCACCTCTTCACCCAGCTCATCATTAGTAGAGGGTGTGGCACTGAAATAATGCTGTTCCAGGGAACCTCTCGACTAAGTAGAGTCTGCAGTACCTGCACCTTTTAGTTTTGCTGTAGTATGTAGTGACATCACTGTCAAAATTCTGTACTTGTAATCATAAGTATTTTTCCACTAATACATCTTTAAAATGTACGACAATAAGGATTTATGCATTTATGAATCGAAAAAAAACGTACGATTTGAAAAATTGCGAGTAGGTCTTCTTGCATTTACGCATGTCCTAATTGAAAAGTTACAAGTATGATTCTTTTCTTTTCTGTCATATGACGCTGTCGCAGTTCCTCTGACAGGCCATACATGAAGTCTCTTCTTGACTCATTGGAGCCGGTGCATGTTTTGTACAACACATGGGCATTCGTGTGCCAGCATGCACCGTATAGACATGTGCCTTCTGGTCCATTATGTCAACACTGGATTGCAAAATATTTAGAGAAAATAATTTTAAACCCAACTAGTAAAGTAAAGTAACAATAAAATAAGAATGTTACCTCATCTTGAAATAGTGGATAATTAGATGCCAAATATTGAAAGGAATATTAGGATAAAACATTTACATTACATTATACTTAGTCATTTAGCAGACGCCTTTATACAAAGTGATGTACGAACACGAAAACACCACGAAACAGTAGTTAAGAAAAACAAGTTACACTGTAGAAATTTCAAACCTGATCATTATCTGATCCAGCTTATTTTTTTCTCTTTTTATATTAAAAGTGATTGTGAAAGATATGTTTTGAGTTGTTTATATCTAATTTAAAAGGCACTTTTGTCCAAAGCCACTTACAAATGAGAACACCACAAGTCAGTAGTTATGGAAGAAACCAGCCACACTGTAGAATTATCAAATCTGATCCTGCACCCCCCCTTTTTTATTTTTTTTCTAAAACAGGTGTTTGTTAAAAAGATGCTTTTTTAGTTTTATGTGTACGTGCACTGTCTAGCTCTGTTAAGCTTAACTACTAAATTAAGTGTTATTTAGTTACTTTTAGTTACTTTTTTACATTCTTTTGACTGTTCAGCTACCTCATCGTTATAACATAGCATTTATTCCGCTTTTTGTCCCTCTCTGCAAATCGCGGTGTAGTTGCTAGCGTTTTTAGCCGCTAATGCTAGCACTTTCGGCTTACTATCGTGGTCGTTTGCTGCCAACACCGCTGCATTTATTACCTGCTTCGTTTATAAATATTAGCCTATATTTATAAAAGAGTCATCTCCTGATCTGTGTCGCCGGATTCAACTGTTCGGATTTTCTGATCGAATTTTATTGGTCTCGACACTGATCTTCACACACCGCATTGTGAGAAACTTCAGGACTCAACCTCCATCCGACGCTAATACAGCCAGATTCACTAGAGTTGGATATCCACCAGCCACTGCCGCTGCTTTGTTTCATCAGCTGTAACAGCGGGAAATAACCTTACATCTCTACCCACCCGAAGCTACGTTTATTTCTTCATTTATATATAAACTTTACAATGGCACTTCCCCCTCTGGTTGCGTGCCCTCAGTGCAGTATGTATAGACAGTCTTCCTCTGTCATTATTGATAATTCAGCCTGTGAGAATTGTAGCCGAGTCCTTAGTCTGACGGAGAAGATTTCAGTGCTAGAAGAGCGCATTCGGGTTTTAGAACAGGGTCATGATAGTAAAGGTGTGTCAGGGACCAGTTTAGCCAGCCCGAATGCCACAGGATCAGGTCCTAAATCTCCGGCTTTAGAGCCCTCGCAGCAGGGCGAGTGGGTGACGACCAGGTGACGTACACGTAGAGCTGAGCATCACTCTTCTAGGATCCACATGTCCAATAGGTTTTCCCCACTCAGTGACTCACCCACTGAGAGACCGGTTGCTAAAAGTGCTCTGGTTATTGGCGACTCCCAGCTCAGACACGTGCGAATCGCTACCCCCTTAAAGACCCCAGCAACCATAGTCCGGTGCATCCCGGGGGCCAGGGCTCCAGACATCAGGGCGAACCTCAAAGTGCTGGCTAATGCTAAACGCTCATTCTCTAGAATAGTTATCCACGTTGGCACTAATGACGTTTGTCTCAAGCAGTCAGAGATTTCTAAGGCTAATGTTAAAGAGGTGTGTGGAACCGCTGCAATGATGTCTGATGAAGTAGTTGTCTCTGGTCCCCTACCAATTAGGCGTGGCGGCGAAACCTACAGCAGGTTATGGTCGCTGCGTTGCTGGATGTCTAAGTGGTGCTCAGAAAACAACATTACCTTTGTTGATAATTGGTCTACTTTTGAGGGAAGGCCTGGCCTTTTGAAATGGGACAGCATCCATCCTTCCCGGGAGGGTGCTGCGCTCATGTCACATAACATAGCCGATAGGGTTTTTTCTTCAGATAGGAATAAAAATTGACAATTCAGAGCCAAGGCCAGGCAGCAGACAGAATGGCCTAACCAACTGCCTGCGAACTGCCAGGAGTCGTCACCCACAATAACTAGGTTCCATACCATTAAGGCAGTTATCAAGTATCGCAGTGAGCAAAAAACAAAAAGTGCTCACGTCCAAAAAGTGTGCCAAAAAAATCTCATTAATATCAATACAACCTCAAGTAATGTAAGAAACACTTTTACGTTAAACTTGTTTGATACTTGGGTTATTAAACATTAGGTCACTTTCATCAAAACTCTAGTTCAAGAAATAATAACTAATAACTTCCTAAATGTCTTTTGTCTCACAGAGACCTGGATTAGGGCCAACGAATACCTAGCATTAAATGATGCCTCTCCACCTGGTTATACTTATGCTCATAAACCACGTCTTAGTGGACGAGGAGGTGGAGTGGCTACGATCTATAAAGAAAACATAAATGTAACACTTAATAATAAGTATGAGTCAAAATCCTTCAAAGCTCTTGTACTCAACATAAGCAGCTCATCTGCATTGAAGAAAAAATACAATCTAATGCAACTTATTACCATATACCACCCTCCCGGCCCATATACAGAGTTTATTAAAGAATTTGGTGAATTTCTCTCTAACATAGTAATCTCATCAGACAAGGCCTTAATAGTCGGTGACTTCAATGTTCACTTTGAAAACCCACTATACTCATTTAAATTAGCCTTTGACTCCATCCTAGATTCCATGGGCATTACTCAAAGTGTAGTTGGTAAAACACATCGCTGTAAACATACATTAGACTTAGTTTTATCACATGGTATTAACATTAATAATTTAACTATTGTTCCACTAAGTGAGGTCATCTCCGATCACTATTTGATAACCTACGATTTAAAAATTGATATTGATCCAGTCATTAAACCACAATATGTTATGAAGCGTACAATCATTCCCTCTACTGCTGGGTCATTCCTACAACATTTACCTGAATTAAACATTAAACCAGCATCAGGGCCCGATGAACTTGAAAACACAGCGGAATACATTTACATTTACATTTAGTCATTTAGCAGACGCTTTTATCCAAAGCGACTTACAAATGAGAACACCACAAGTCAGAAGCCATGGAGAAAACCAACTATACTGTAAGTTCATCAACCTGATTGTTATTCGAAGCTGCGCCCCCCCCCCCCCCTTTTTTTTTTTTTTTTTTTTTTTTTTTTTTTTTTTTTATAACAGGTATTTGGTAAATAGATGCGTCTTAAGTAGTTTCTTAAAACTGTTTAAAGATTCTGCCTTACGGACAGAGTTGGGAAGATCGTTCCACCATTTTGCAGTGGTGAACGCCACAGAATGAGAATTAGCTCCTCGGTGAAGTGGAATCGCCAGGCGACAATCGTCACTGGAGCGAAGTGAACGAGTCGGAGTGTATTTTGAAAAGATAGAGTGAAGGTAAGAGGGGGAAGATCCAGAAATGGTTCTGTATGCCAGAGTCAGCGACTTGTACTGAATGCGAGCAGCTACAGGAAGCCAATGGAGGGAAGTGAGTAATGGAGTGACGTGAGTTCGCTTGGGCTGGTTAAACACGAGTCGGGCTGCAGAGTTTTGAATTAATTGAAGAGGTCTGATGGTGGAATTTGGGATACCGGCAAGAAGTGCATTACAATAATCAAGCCGGGATAAGACTAGGGCTTGAACAAGCAGTTGGGTAGCATGTTCAGTCAGAAAGGGTCTGATCTTCCTTATGTTATAAAGAAGGAATCTACAAGAACGGGCGGTTTTGATCACATGATCAGAGAGTTTAAGGTGGGAGTCTATAGTGAACCCAAGGTTCCGGACCGAGTCAGTTGGGGAGATTGTGGAGCCATCAATTTGGAAGGTCAGGTTGTGATGGATTGAGGGTTTAGCAGGGATAATGAGAAGCTCTGTTTTTTCTAAGTTTAATTTGAGATGACGGGCCTTCATCCAGACAGATATGTCGGAGAGGCATGCAGATACTCGATTTGAGATGGTGGTGTCATCAGGGGCAAAAGACAGATGAAGTTGAGTGTCATCAGCATAGCAGTGGTAAGAGAAACCATGCGCCTGGATGACTGTGCTCAGTGATGTCATGTAAAGAGAGAAAAGAGGAGAGGACCAAGTACAGAGCCCTGAGGCACACCAGTGCGTACTTGGTGAGAGTTAGAGATCTCCCCATTCCATGACACTTTGAAGGTCCTTCCTGTGAGATAGGATCGGAACCATTCAAGTGTCGTATCAGAAAAGCCTAATTCAGCTAGAGTGGACAGTAGAATCTGATGATTTACTGTATCAAAAGCTGCCGAAAGGTCTAACAAAATGAGGACCGAGGATTGAGATTTGGCTTTGGCAGATTTAAGTGAGTCAATCACAGAGAGTAATGCTGTCTCCGTGGAGTGACCACATCTAAAACCGGATTGATTGGGATCGAGGAGATTATTCTGATTAAGAAATTTGGAGACCTGTGTGGATACCACCCGTTCAAGTGTTTTAGACAGGAAAGGTAAAAGAGAAACAGGTCTGTAGCTCTCGACCAAATTTGGGTTGAGCGTAGGTTTTTTGAGTAGGGGTTTGACTATGGCTTGTTTAAAACAATTTGGAAAAGTCACTGACGTGAGAGAGGAGTTAATGATGTGTGTGAGAGCTGGTGTGATGGAGGAGGCAATGGATTGAAGAAGGTGGGATGGGATGGAATCAAGGGGGCAAGTAGTTGGGTTACTGGCAAGAAGAATTTTGGAGATGTTAGATTCTGTGACAGGGGAGAAGGAGGAGAGGGTTGGATGGCTGGGTGTGTGAGATGTAGTGCTGTGGAAATGGTGAGTATGAAAGAGTTTGCTGATGCCCTCAATTTTTTCTGTGAAAAAAGTTGCAAAGACATCAGCTGACAGAGAAGTGTTGGGAGGGGGAGAGGGAGGAGTTAGTAGGGAGTTGAAAGTACTGAATAAGGTGCGGGCATCTGAGATGCATGTTACCTTGGACTGGAAGAACAAGGATTTCGCAGCAGTTACATCCTTGGAGAAAGTGGCAAGTGAAGACTGGTAAGTTTCTTAGTCTGAAGACAGACCAGACTTGCGCCACTTTCTTTCGGCAGAACGAAGCGAAGTACGTTGCTTCCGAAGCGTCTCCGTGAGCCATGGATTGGATGGAGAACTATGTGTTTTCCTGGTGGATTTTGGACAGACCTGATCAAGACATGAAGCCAAGGTGGAGCAGAATGTGCTTGATGCAGTGTTGGTGTCAAGGGTTAAGAAGTTACTGATGCTAGGAAGGGTATCTGTAACCAAGTCGGCAAAGAGTGTGTTAGAGAGGGCACTAAGATTGTGACGTACCTGAGATGTTTTGCTGATGATCACGGGAGAAGGTGGAAGAGAGACAGAGAACTGTATGAAGAAGTGGTCTGATTCATGAAGTGGAGTGATGTGTACAGTTGTGATCAAATTTATTCAACCCCCACTGAAATAAAGTGTTTTGGCCAGTTTGACATTGATTTGGATCATTTCAGTCATCTTATTTACAATTATATCAAAGAGGCACTTATAAATTAGACAAATATAACATAATATTAATGATGGAATAACCACAAATGTCTTTACTGTGCTCACATCATTATCAGTTTTATTCAACCCCCTAGTGACATTATTTTTCAGTACTTAGTACAACATCCTTTTCCTGTTATGACAGCTTTCAAGCGTGAAGCATAGCTTGACACAAGTGTCTTGCAGCGACCTATGGGTATCTTAGCCCATTCTTCATGGGCAAAAGCCTCCAGTTCAGTCACATTCTTAGGCTTGCGCACTGCAACTGCCTTCTTTAGGTCCCACCAGAGGTTCTCAATTGGATTTAAGTCTGGTGATTGCGATGGCCACTCTAGAATGTTCCAGCCTTTCATGTTCAACCATGCTCTAGTGGACTTGGATGTGTGCTTCGGATCATTGTCCTGTTGGAAGGTCCAACGTCTCCCAAGCCGCAGGTTTGTGACTGACTCCATCACATTTTCCTCCAAGATCTCCTGGTACTGAAGGGAATTCATGGTACCCTGCACACGTTGAAGCTTTCCTGTACCATTAGAAGCAAAACAGCCCCAAAGCATATTTTCACAGTAGGCAAGGTGTTCTTTTGTTCATAAGCCTGGTTCTTCCTCCTCCAAACATAGCGCTGGTCCATTGTCCCAAACAGTTCTAATTTAGTTTCATCTGACCACAGTACACTGTCCCAAAACCTTTGTGGCTTGTCCACATGACTTTTGGCATACTGCAGTTGACTTTTCTTGTTCTTTGGAGTCAGCAAGGGGGTGCGCCTGGGAGTTCTGGCATGGAGGTCTTCGTTATGCAGTGCGCGCCTTATTGTCTGAGCTGAAACTTCAGTGCCCACATCTGACAGGTCTTTTTTCAGTTCCTTAGCAGTCACGCGGGGATTTTTCTCCACATTACGCTTCAGGTAGCGCACAGCAGTCGCGGTCAGGATCTTCTTTCTGCCACGACCAGGTAACGTTTCCACTGTGCCCTTTAACTTGAACTTGCGAATGATACTTCCGATAGTGTCTCTTGGAATATTTAACAACTTCGCAATCTTTTTATATCCATTGCCATTCTTGTGAAGAGCAATAACCTCTTCTCTTGTCTTCTGGGACCATTCTCTTGCCTTCACCATGCTTGTAAACACACCAGTAGATGTCTAGAAGGAGCTGAGTATCACAGTCCTTTTAAATCTGCCTAATTGGTGCTTATCATGCTTGATTGCTGCTCGTTGACATCCACAGGTGTTTTCAATACCTGATTGAAAACACTGGAATGAACCTCTGTTCTTATGAGTGGTAGTTGTAAAGGGGTTGAATAATTGTGTCAATGAAGAAATCACAAAAAGGCCATTTAATACTTTATGACAAAAACAATTGATGCTATCTTAGTTGCATTTAGTTCTTTAACAAGTCCTTGTAAGATTTCATTATGAACACAATTACAAATGTGCACTGAATTCCATAAAACCCTTCGCAGCATTGGGGGTTGAATAAATTTGATCACAACTGTATGTCAGAAGAGAGACATGAGCGCGTCATGATAGGTCGAGCTGGTTGCCAGCCCGGTGGGTAGCTGAGGTGCGGAGTAGATGGAGGTCCAGGCTGGAGATGAGATCGAGGAACTCAGCGGCGTACGGTCGGTCTAAGTGAATGTTGAAATCGCCGAGGACAACAAGAGGACAACCATCATCTGGGAGAGATGATAATAGCATATCAAATTCCTCGACAAAGTTATCTAGTTGACCTGGGGGACGATAGATGACAAGAAAATGACATTTAACCGGTTCAGTGATTGTCAGTGCATGGAATTCGAATGAGACAGTGTTTGATAAAAGTGTAAGAGGAGAGAATTTCCATTTGTGGGTAATAAGCAAACCTGTGCCACCTCCTCTTTTGCCAATACGAGGAGAGTGCGAGAAGTGGAAATTAGTTGAAAGGGCAGCTGGTGTCGCGGAATTCTCTGGGCGAATCCACGTCTCAGTGAGGGCTAAAACCTGAAGACCAGCATGAGCTGCAAAAGACAGACAAAAAAAAAGACAGGAATACCTTAAACACGTGTTTTCTGCAACCTTAGACAGTGTCGCTCCACTTAAATTAAAAAGGATTAAAGATAAAAGACTCGTTCCATGGTTTAATGATCAAACACGCACCATAAAACAAACCACTAGAACCATGGAGCTTAAATGAAGACAAACTAAATTAGAGGTATTTAGGGTTGCATGGAAGGACAGTATGACTGAGTACAAACATGCACTCAATGCAGCGAAGACCAAATATTATTCTGAATTAATAGAGAACAACAAAAACAACCAAAGATTCCTCTAGTACCATTGCCAAATTAACTCGAAGTGCTACTGAATCAGATTCACAGATTCACTCACAGTTCAGCAGCAATGATTTCATGAATTTCTTTAGGGACAAAATTGAAAACATAAGACTTAAATCATCTAATGCATCATGTAGCATAACCAATAATCAACCCTTAATGATTTCTGAAAAATCTAGTGGTAGAGAAAATAATATAGTACAAGAGTTAAATACCTTTAACCCCGTATCTAAAAAAGAGCTTGTCTCATTAATTACACAATCAAAGACAACATCCTGTCTGTTAGACCCAATACCTACAAACCTGCTTAAAGACCTCCTACGAAATATTACAGAGCCTTTTATAAACATTATAAATTCATCACTTAAAATAGGCTATGTCCACAAAAATCTGAAGTGTGCAGTCATTAAACCATTACTTAAAAAACCTAATTTAGATCCTCTAATACTGTCCAACTATAGACCAATATCAAACCTTCCTTTTGTCTCTAAAATCCTAGAAAAAATTGTGTTCAACAAGCTGAATCGCCATCTTCTATTTAATAACGTTCATGAAGTTTTTCAGTCAGGTTTTAGGTCTCATCATAGCACTGAGACAGCCTTAATTAAAGTCGTTAATGACTTATTAATGTCCTTTGATAATAACCAAATCTCTTTTCTTGTATTATTAGATCTTAGTGCAGCCTTTGACACTATAGACCATAACATCTTAGTTGATAGATTAGAAAACACTGTGGGCGTTACAGGATCTGCACTCCAGTGGTTTAAATCCTACCTGACAGATCGATATCAATTCACCTGTGTTAACAACCAATGTTCTGATCTTGCTAAAGTTAAATATGGTATCCCACAAGGGTCAGTTCTGGGTCCACTCCTATTTGCATTATATATGCTTCCATTGGGATCAATTATTCGTAAACATGGAATCAGTTTCCACTCATATGCAGATGATACACAGTTATATGTTTCAGCTAACCCTAATGATGGTCGTTCAGTCAGTAAGCTCGAGGACTGCATCCAAGATATTAAAATATGGATGTCAAAACACTTCCTACTGCTAAATTCTGATAAAACAGAGTTTCTGATAGTTGGACCCAAGGACAAAATTAACAAAGCTTCTAACACTATGTTAAACCTTGATAACTCTTTAATTAGACCCAGTTCATCTGTAAATAATCTCGGTGTCATTATTGATTCAGATCTCTCCTTTACAGAGTACATAGCAATATTACTAGAATTGCATTTTTTCACCTTCGTAACATTTCGAAGCTACGAAATATCCTCTCCCTACAAGATGCAGAAAAACTAATTCATGCTTTTATTACCTCAAGGTTAGATTATTGTAATTCAGTTCTGACAGGATGTTCTAATAATTCATTACATAAATTGCAACTTGTGCAAAATGCTGCAGCTAGAGTTTTAACTAAAACCATAAAGTTTGATCATATCAGTCCTGTGTTATCAAACTTGCACTGGCTACCAGTTAAGTTTAGTATCGAGTACAAAATTTTATTGATAACATAAAATTCTACATAATCAGGCTCCACAGTATCTGAGTGAGCTGATTCAATCATACAAGCCAACACGTCAGCTCTGATCTCAAGGTGCTGGTCTACTCTTAGCTCCTAGAAAAAATAAAATTACTGCTGGTGGAAGAGCGTTCTCCCACAAGGCTCCTCAACTTTGGGATAGCCTTCCAGTTACTGTTCGTGATTCTGAATCACTATTAATCTTTAAAAATAAATTAAAAACACATTTATTTAATCTTGCATTTAATTAATCCCCTGTAGATAAAGATGTAGATCTCAGGCTTGGCTGTGTTGGGGGGGGGTAATCTGTGATCAGTGTATGCTGGCGTTTCACCTCTTCACCCACTTCATCATTAATGGGGGGTGTGGCGCTGAAATGATGCTGTTCCTGTGCGCCATCTCAACTATGTAGAGTCTGCAGTATCTGCCTCTTTTAGTTATGCTGCTCTAGTCAGTGATGCTTCCCAACTCTGTCAACTTACAGACAGAGTTGGGAAGATCGTTCCACCATTTTACGTTGGCGAACGCCACGGATTGAGAATTAGCTCCTCAGTGAGGTAGAATCACCAGGCGCCAATCATCTCTAGAGTGAAGTGATCGAGCTGGAGTGTATTTTGAAAAGACAGAGTAAAGATAAGAGCGGGCAGATCCAGAAATGGTCCTGTAGGCCAGAGTCAGTGACTTGTACTCAATGCAAGAAGCTACAGGGAGCCAATGGAAAGAAATGAGTAGTGGAGTGACAAGAGTTTGCTTAAGCTGGTTGAATACAAGTTGGGCTGCAGAGTTCTGACTTAGTTGTAGAGGCCTGATTGTGGAAGCTGGGAGACCGGCAAGCAACCTATTAAAATAATCAAGCCGGGATAGGATGAGGGCTTGAACTAACAGCTGAGTAGAATGTTCAGATCTTCTGGTCTGAAAGGTCTGATCTTCCTCATGTTGTAAAGAAGGAATCTGCAGGAACAGGCAGTTTTGGTAACACGATCAGAGAGTTTAAGATGGGAGGCAATTGTGAAACAAAGGTTACGGACCGAATCGGTTGGATAAATTGTGGAGCCATCAATTTGGAAGGTAAGGTCATGATGGATTGAGGGTTCAGCTGGGATTATGAGATGTTCTGTTTTTGATAAATTTAATTTGATATGACGGGCCTTCAACCAAACAGATATGTTGGTGAGGCAGGCAGATATCTGATTTGAGATTGTGGTGTCATCAGAGACAAAAGACAAATGAAGCTGAGTATCATCAGCATAGCAGTGGTAAGAGAATCCATGTCCCTGAATGAGGCGAATGAAACCTGGTGACCTGTGTAGATACTACCCTTTCAAGTGTTTTAGACAGGAAAGGTAAAAGTGATACAGGTTTGTAGCTCTCGATCAAATTTGGGGTGAATGTTGGCTTTTTGAGCAGAGGTTTGACTATGGCCTGTTTGAAAGAATCAGGAGAAGTACAAGATGTGAGAGAGGAGTTGATGATGTGTGTAAGTGCTGGTGTGATAAAGGAGGCAATGGATTGAAGAAGATGAGACGGGACGGAATCAAAGGGGCAAGTAGTCGGGTTGCTGGCAAGAAGAATCTTGCAGATGCAGTTGTTTCTTGTAAGCCTGCTCAAAATGGAAAGTTATAAATCTTCATTTAAAATTTTTGAAAGTTGGAGCGCTTCTAATGTTTTCATTCAGCTGGTTTCAGTCAGTTTTTAGCTGAGATAACTGGCTAATTCCTAAAGATCTGAGAGCTCTGCTTGGCTCCTATCTCTTTAGCAGATTAAATAAATATGCTGTTTCTACACAATTAAGACATTTTTAGATGAGTTACAACACCTAAAAGTCTATTCTGTAACAGACTGGTATCGAGTTTAAGGTCTAAAAATGGGGTGATGTGATCGCTTTTTTGCTCCTAGTGAGAACTCCTGCAGCTGCATTTAATGGATAAATGTTTCTACACTGTACAGTATGATGAGACAGATCATTACCCTATTCAGTGCTGAACTGGCAAGCGATTCCAGCTGCAGTGTCAAACCGATTATCCATTGAGATTCTATGCATTATCCTGTCCTCTCTTGCATTTGTCTTTTGTGGGCAACCAGCCTTCTTGTGGAACTTGAATGCGTTTGTGATGTAAAGATGCAATATTCTAGAAATCACAGATTTCAATAATTCCAATAATTCCAATTATCAACTTCTCTTGCTATGGCTAATAAGGTCACTCCTTTGGCCTCTATCTGGACAAACCCTGCTGCCAGAGGGTTTCAATCACTTTGAAATGGTTAACCATTAACTATTTTTGCAAATTTCACAGTGACCATGTGTGTGTGTGTGTGTAACTAGAGCATTCACAAGAGGGAAGGTAGTGCCAAACAATCACCATCAGTCACCTACCAAATTAAGTGAAGGTCTGAATTATTTTCTGCTTAACTGCAATGGTCATGCTTAAAATGCAATGAAAACAAATGAAAAGAAAGAAAAAAGGGGCAGTTATAAAATTACTGTTTCTGCAAAGTGAGATGAGTAAAGTATATTTTCTGTTTCAGTACACTGTACAGTATGCTTAAGCACACATTGGGGGGGGGGGGGGGGGGGGGGGGGGGGCTGCACAAGCGAACACACACATTTCTGCAGCGATAGAAATGGCTAAGGTCTGATGTGAGGTAATACATATTATTCAATCTTTTAATTAGTTTAAGTAGGAGGGAGGAATCAGTATTGCCCCAGAGAAGAGCACTCAAGCAACCAATACCACAGTAGAATAGGAAAGAACAGTTTTATAAAACACATTTAATAATAATAAAGAGTGACACATTGCAAAAGTGTGACTAGATTTAAGTTGCCAAACAATTTGATTTTAATAAGCAAGCTGGCAGTTGCACTGTATTCTGTAGTTTTTTTTACAGAGCGCCATGAGTGAGGAGTGTGCATCCATTGCTCATGACATTTACTCAGTATTAGCACAGGTCAATCTGCTGTCAATGTCTCTAAATTACCTGCCCAGTCAAGCTCTGTTTTGTTCAGAAAGGTTTCAAAGCCAACAAGTAAAGTCAGAGTGTATGACAAGAAATGAACATGGCAAGACTTGTATTTTTGCAAATACTTGTATTTTTTCTTAAGGTTTAAAAGAAAGGAAACCATGCTAAATCTCTTTTTGAATATAATGCAGACATTGTTCAATATGTAAAAGGTGTAATGTAAAAGAAGCTACAAAAAGAGTCCAACTCTTTTGTTTACTTCTGCAACCATGAAAGATTTCAAACAGCAACCATCCTTTACATTGGGGTTGGGTAATAGCTTACAAGAATATTGATTGTTCTGTCTCATTTTAAGCAATGATGGATGGGCAGAGTGAAAGACCAGAGAAAGTAAGAACTCAATGCTTCACGAAACAGCATAGTGAGAAGCAACTTCTCAGAATTTGTGACTAATTAACACAAATGAGACATGATTAACAAATTACACTGTGTAGAAGGGCACTAGCCTACTCCTGACACATTCTATAGAAGGTAGACATATCACTGACAGATTATATTATCAAGAGAACGTTTACCTTAAGATTAAAACCATGTTTAACACTTGAACAACAGTCCAAATAGACTGTAGTCCATTTTTTCACAGAAAACATCTATAAAAAATGGACATATAAAACTTGTACCAGAATAATTAGAAAAGTATAGGGTAGGAAAGAAAGGGCACGAATAACTGGGTAGTACAGAGAGTGTGACACAATTTTAAAATCAATGTGTGAAGAATACAACATAATTGTGATAGAATCTAAGTATTAAGTTTAAAAACTTTTTAAATGGCTTTATAAACTTTTTAAAAGCGCAACTTGTACTTTAGCAGATTTTATTAGTAAAGAATGTTAAGAATTAGATATTGTTTGTACTGTTTTTGCAGCACAGATAAACATAATACACATTGTGTTTGAATACTTGTCGAGAAACAAAAATTAAACTCCAAAATTATCCAACAAGCCCATAAAAACAACTTTGCCATGTATCTATGAGGATGAGTGACTGGCGCAGCATCACCCAGTGGAGTCGACATTTGAATTGTTTGACTTCACATAAAACAGTGACTAAAGTAGACATTTCATCATCCAGTAGTATGGCGGAAAAACTATCCTTTCGTCATAAAGCAAAAGCCATTTTTGTAGCAGCAAGAAAAGCCATTTTTGTAGCAGCAAGAAAAGCCATTTGCAGTGGTGCAAGAGCCAAGTGCATGGTATTGGCATAAAAGTTCAATTCTGTGGTGCGAAAGCCGCCTTTGTAGTGGCATAACAGGCTGAGTGCAGGGTAGTGGCATATAAACTTATTTTTAAACCCTTTATAAGTGGCATGAAAAATAGTATTTTTTATTGTTTTCATTAATAAATGAAACTAAACTAAATAAAACTTTTTTCTGACAATTACTGTGAAAAAAAACAGCTTTGGAAATAACAAAACTGGGTTTTAAAAAAAATTAATTGAAGGCCTGTTGTTAGTCATTTGTCCCCAGATTGTAAAAGTACTGATATTGTAGAAATACCAGAAAGTTGGTATGCCTAAAATAAAAAATTAAATAAAGCCAATATGGAAACATACAATGTGTGTTGCCACTGCTTATTATTTTTAATCAACTTATGGTCCTAATGTGTGTGTGTTCCTACATGTATATGCTTTTGTGTATTGAGAATTCAAAGCATTATTTAGGTCTATGAACATCTGCCTTTTGAACTGTAAGTGGCTGCAGGTTAATATGTGTAAGCAGCAGTATTTTGTTTGTGCTCTGGTCAATTTATAGTAATATATAGTAACATCACTGGTTTTTAAACCCTGGGGTGTGCTTATTCTCACTAGATCTTTCTTCTTTGCTAATTATTGTGTTGTTTCCAGAGTAAATATGTCATATCCATGACGACCAAGCAGGTGTGTGCTGTCTCTAGTGCACGTAAGATATTAATTACTTTATCCTTTCTTCTTTTTTAAATCTTTCTATTTACTCTCTCTCTTTTCCACTCTCTTTAGTTATAATTTTAAAACAAATGTCCAGGAAAAATCTCTAGTTTAAACTGTTAACTGTTGTGACCAAAGTGAAGCAAATGATACATGTTTTATTAGTTGAGTTTTGATTAGTTTCATTATTTTATTTTTACTGTTTATTGTGTAAGGTCACAAAGGTGCAACAAAGGGTTATGACATGATATTTTACTGTCAATAGATGCATCAAGCAATGCCAAATATGTATTAATTTGTCAGCATTATACACTATGCCACATATAAACATTAAGGTTAGATAAAGTGCTTCTGGGTTGTTTAAACCTTGACATTGATTATTCACAGCTTTAGCTTTGTTGGAATCTTTATAGGTGTTACGGCCACTGGGCCAATACGCAGTAGGATCCGCTACTTGGAGTGACACAGCCTGAAACAGATGTGGAGATGAAACGGGTTTAAAAACAGGTTTATTGTACAGTTCGTGTTAGTTATCGAGAGACACGGGCCGGAGTCCGTGCAGCACACAGGAAGCGTCGCTGGTGGCGTTATGACGCGGCGTACGTCTGGGTCCGATGTCACACCGGCCGCGTCCCAATCCACAGGTACTGGCAGAAGGTGACTAGATCGCAGCTGAAGCGCTGCACACAAAAACACAGAACAAGGCGAGAGCGTGTACACACACAAAGGATAACCTTGTGCAAATGCTGCAGCTAGAGTTTTAACTAAAACCAGAAAGTTTGATCACACATATACAGTGGAGGAAATAAGTATTTGATCCCCCACTGACTTTAAAAGTTTTAATACAAAAAAACAAATGAAACGTCTCATAATTTTATGCCAGCTTTATTTTAACAGTGACACACAGAATATTAAAAGAAAAATGGAGAAAATTACATGAAATGAGAAATAAAAAATAATTTGCATTTCATTGAGGGAAATAAGTATTTGATCCCCTAGTAAAACATCATTTAATACTTGGTGGCAAAACCCTTGTTGGCAAGCACAGCAGTCAGACGTTTCTTATAATTTTTTATAAGGTTTGCACACACTTCAGGAGTAATTTTGGCCCACTCCTCTCTGCAAATCACCTCCAAATCCTTAAGGTTTATAAGCATGCATTTGGAAACGTGAAACTTCAGCTCTCTCCATAGATTTTTGATGGGATTGAGGTCAGGAGACTGGCTAGGCCATTCCATGACCTTGATATGCTTCTTATGGAGCCACTCATTTGTTTCCTTGGCTGTATGTTTTGGGTCGTTGTCGTGCTGAAAGACCCATCCACGACCCATTTTCAGTGCCCTGGCAGAGGCAAGGAGGTTGTCACCCAGGATTTTGCGATACATGGTCCCGTTCATCTTCCCGTCAATGCAGTGAAGTTGGCCTTTGCCCTTAGAAGAAAAACATCCCCAAAAGATAATACTTCCACCACCATGCTTGACGGTGGGGATGGTATTCTTGGGGTCATATCCTGTATTTTTCTTCCTCCGAACACGTCGAGTTGAGTTAAGGCCAAAGAGCTCAATTTTGGTCTCATCTGACCACAGCATCTTCTCCCAGTCTCTCTCGGAGTCATTAATATGTTCATTGGCAAACTTGAGGCGGGTCTGGACGTGAGCCTCCTTGAGCAGAGGAACCTGTCGTGCACTGCATGATTTTAAACCATTACGTCTCAGTGTATTACCAATGGTTTTTTTGGAGACTGTGGTCCCAGCCGCCTTGAGATCATTACTCAGCTCCTCCCGTGTAGTTCTTGGCTGATTTTTAACCTTTCCCATGATCAATGAGACTCCACGAGGTGATATCTTGCATGGAGCTCCAGGCCTGGGTCGATTGACAGTAATGTTGTACTTCTTTCACTTCCAAATAATTGCACCAACAGTTGTCACCTTCTCATCCAGCTTTTTACTTATGACTTTGTAGCCCATTCCAGCCTTGTGTAGGTCAACAATTTTGTCCCTGACATCTTTAGATGGCTCTTTACTCTTGCCCTTCGTGGAGATGTTGGAGTGTCACTGAGACTGTTGCCAGGTGGACTTTTATACAGGTGGTAATTTGGGACAGGTGTCTCTCATTCACGTAATGACTTCACTGTGATTAGGGTGTGTCAGTGGTCTGTGGGAGCCAACATTAGTCATGGTTTTACTAGGGGATCAAATAATTATTTCCCTCAATAAAGTGCAAATTATTTTATATTTCTCATTTCATGTCATTTTCTCCATTTTTCTTTTGATATTCTATGTGGCACTGTTAAAATAAAACTGGCATAAAATTATGAGACGTTTCATTTGTTTTTTGTATTAAAACTTTTAAAGTCAGTGGGGGATCAAATACTTATTTCCTCCACTGTATGTAACTTAACATACCACACCACACTATACTGTTACTACTTTTACTACTGCACAACACAGGTTTGGAAAATCCAGTGAGTCACTTTATTAAATATGTTATTTACATAGTAACATCTGTAGAACCTTTTTGTGTATATTTATAATCCCTCTACTGTAAAGTGTTTTTCTTGAGTCTCACCACAAACAGTTCAATGTTCATATCCCTTGACATGTAGTGCAAATGACAAACTTGAAACTAGGTCAGGAAGTTGAAGATCCAGTCACAGACGGATGAGAGAAGGGACAGCTCTCAAAACTTCATCGTGAATTTGGAGGAAATAATACTGTTAAATGCTGAGCTGTAATCCATAAACAGCATTTTAATATAATTACCCCTCCCAGCATGTGGAGCAGATGGGTGATGGCATCTTCTGTGGAGCAGTTTGGATGGTACACAAACTGAAGTGGGTTCAAAGAGGCAGGCAGTGTGGATGTGATAAAGTCTCTCATCAGCTTTTTGAAGCACAGTGGCTACAAAGACTACTGGACAGAACCTGGAATTCTGTTGGATTAGTGGTGCTGTAATCCTACAGAATGGCCTCAATGAACTTATTTAGTTTTTCTAATTAGTAAAAATGGACACCAAGTGTTTTTACTTGCCACTGTTGCTTCAGCTTGCTTTTTGCGGGTTCAGATGTTTATCAATGTAAAACTGCTTTGTGACATGGCCACTTCCGCCCGAGTGGCCATGTAAGTTCAAGTTCAAGTAATTTATTCATATAGCGCTTTTTACAACAGTACATTCTCACAAAGCAGCTTTACAAAGTTAAAAGCCTTTAAACCCCCAAAGAGCAAGCTGAAGCAACATTGGCAAGAAAAAAACTCCCTGTTATGTTCTTATTTTAATGAATAAACTTAGGAGGCTTCTCCAAATTAGTAGTGCAGCCTTCATCTGGGACACAGGGGATTCATAACAGTAGTCCTATGTGAATTTAATCTAACAGGAGTAAAATAGCAGTATTTTAAGATTACTTAATAAATTGTATATATTCTAAATATAATCATAAAACATTTAAATGAGATAATTGAAAATAAACACGGATCAAAATTCACATTCACATCACATTCAGATACCTGCAAGTTATTGGTCTTAATATTGCACCTGTTGCTATTTTCTTTACTTATCTGACAAACCCTATTTAATTGGCAGCCTAACAATCCAGTTTTTAAATGACTTTGCCAAAATGGTGAGCTGTTACTGCAGCCAGTTGTCTAGATGAAGGCCAAAGGGGTGACCCTATTAGCAAAAGCCAGAGAAGTTGTTCATTTCAAGTCTGTGATTTCTAAAATGTTGCATTTTTAAAACATCACAGACTCATTCAGGATGATCCCAAGAAGGATGGTTGCCCATGAGAGGACAGAATAATGCAGAGAATCCCCATTGGTTTAACACAGCTGGAAATGCTTGTCAGTTCAGCACTAAACAGGGAGTTTTCGTTGACAAACTAGAGAAGACTGAAGCCAAGTGTCATGTTTTGGGAAATGTTTTGGGCAGCAATAGTTGGACCTCTCATACTCTACACGGCAGAGTATTTACATTTTACATTTGCATTTACATCTGGTCATTTAGCAGACACTTTTATCCAAAGCGACTTACAAGGTGAGCACAGGGTTAATCAGGACATTTCTGGAGCAATGAGGGTAAAGAGTCTTGCTCAAGGACCCACATTGGTAACTTCAGTGGACCTGGGATTTGAACCCCCAACCTTCAAATTGATAACCCAACACCCTTTAAATGAGATAATTGAAAATAAACACAGATCAAAATTAGAGATCACATTCAGTGATCCAAAGTCCAACTAACACATGTATTCGTACCAAACTTTTGGTATGTGTATTTGTATGGAGAATACAAACTGTTTGGTATGTGCATTTGTATGGAGAATACATCCTATCCATATATCCTAACACAAAAAGACCACAAAGCATAAGTCGGAACTAAAATTTAGATGGAAGTTCCACTCCTGAGCTAAGTTGCGAGTTGTAGTTCAGTTGTACACGCTGCTAAGCATGCCATTCTAAGTGTAGCTCTGTTTAGAGTTTGGACTGGTATTAGAAATTATACATGTAGGTTAGAGGATCTGTCTTAATTGTTATTAACCATGAGGGAATACTTTGGGTTCCTTATGAACTGCATCAGCCGTATCGTGGGGGTAGATCGAACATGAAATGTTTTGTTGGCAATGTGCAGCAGTTGTGATGAATGTTTTGGAAACACTTTTAACGTGCTAACACAGGTGTGCCCGCACATTTTTGGCCCGCGATTTACTTTTTCATTGTCATTGTGATCTACCAGGATTCATCTTTTTTTGAAAGTTTTAATTCCGTGCACCAGTTTTGGGAATTGAGAGAGATGGGGAGAGCAGAGGTTCCTCGCAAGGGGATAGAGATTGCAATTCAAAATGACTCTCAGTGTGTCTGTGTGTGTGTGTAAGTGCTTCTGATACTGCACATAAAAGGGCTGATAAGTAATTTTTCTCCAACCTGTGGAGTGATCTATGGTGATCTACTAACATACTGTGCAATCGCCCAGTTGATTACGATCGACGTATTGAGCACACCTGTGCTTACACATATTCAATGGAATCATTCACATTTACTGATAGCCAGAGCTAATAAAAAACACTTCAACCCAATGATTAATCTCCACTACTTTTAAACACAAATTTGACTAAACCTACATTTTTTTTTCATCATGCTAAATTTATAGATGTCAAATTTATAAGTGTAGTCTTAAAATTTCAAACTGGGATACCTGGAAGAAATTAAAGCAATCAGCCCAATTTTGAGCCTGTTACAGAAAATAAAAGAGATAAAATATTTTTCTCTTGCAGTGACAACAAAGTCAATTTAATTCTGCACTTTAAAATAAAAAAGTGATAAAACAACTCCATTGTAGGGTGCACTGATCCAAAGTTTTATATGGTTCAGAAAAAAAAAATGTTTTACTAAGAGGCTTGAGTACTGTCAGACACTGCCTCCAGATGCCAGTGAAAGGCCTGACAGAAGGGACAGGTGGGGCAAACATGTAACAAGGGACAGGTGAGGCATATGAATAATATTTATTTAATTAAACTTTGGCAGAAAATAAACAGAGAAATGGATGCAAACAGTAATATAAAGGTATGTTGCTGATAAAACTACACAAGACATTATTCTTAAAAATATTTCATGTTGAATCATAATAACAATTATTGTACTAATTATTATATCCATTAGTATTTAAATAAAAAAATCCAGTTCATGTATTCTAATATTTTTTACTGAATAAATACCATAGACAACCTATTCTTACAACTGCAAGAACTTACATTAGGCTATTTAGGAATAGTCCAAACTAGATTGGTAGAATAGTACAGACATTATAGTAAGTACTAAGTTAATATTGTATTTGTAGCCTAGGTAGTATGCTGTTTTGAATCCTTTGACAAGTGGCTTTGCTGAGTTTTATTCATTTGACCTTAATATTCACCGTGAAAACCAAACTTGCTTCTATAATTCCACACCCCATCAAGCACACCTAGTGAAAGATATAGTGTAATTGCTTTTTATCCTATCAATTTGTAAACTGCACAATGTAGTGATTTAGTATATGTATTTATACCATGGTGGGTCTTGTAAAATCTACTGCTCTAAACAGAGAAACATGCTGAGCCTCATGTTTGTTTAATCTTTTCTATTTTTATTTTAGTGCAGTGGAAATGTCCTCTTTGTATGCTTGATCAACCAGTGGAGAAATCTAATATAATTGAGGTTCAAGGTGAATTGCATCACAAGCAGTATACACAGAATGAGAGTGCATGCAGATTCTAAAGTGAAATAAACAAATCACTTTAATGACAGTAATATTAGGTTGATTTTAAAACCATGAAATTAGTATTGATTTAAGCATTCTCATCATTGATATAATGGCAATTTTGGTCATTTTTCGAAGGCTCTTTCAATACATGGGTAAGACAATGAAAGTAAATATGAATGTGTTTGTGTGCACTTAAGAGAAAGAGAGTAAGGTAGAGTGAAAGAGATGACTGAAAATAGTAGAAGAAAGCAAGTTAACAAGACAGAGAAAGGGACATGCTGCCCCTTTTCGAGCTCATTATCATTCTTAATAGGTCTTAAGGAAAGGAGCACTGAGTGTATATGCAAGGTAATTCTAACACCAGCCAAGGTTAGTGGAGACAAAAGCACATATGCTGTTCTATTAGCTGTTTGTATAATAAATAATCATATATATTTAAAAGAATTAAGCTTTTTCCAAACATGTTGATAAGCTTATTGTACAATTAATTAAAAATAGACAAACAGTTCAAACATAGTATACATATTTAGATATTAACCTATTAGGTGAAATATTATGTTAATATTTTTTTAAAAATGTACAAAGCTTGAATTGAGGTCATTTTTTCTGAAATTCTGTGAAAACTGTGCTGCAGTAAATAACAAAATTTTAGCTAATACTGAATATTTTATGTATATTCACATCATGTGTTTACAGCTTTTGGTGTTTGTGGTATATTATAAAACTGGTAGGTTTGTTCCTTAAATCTGATTGGCTGAGCCGTTTGTCATGCCGTGCCATTATTCACAATAATACACACCTCTGACCGCTTCACATTCGTATTCATATTCACAGACATATCAATGTGTGATTTTTGCAAGATACACACCCTCGGTTTCATGGAAAGTGAAGCAGAGTGGGTGAGGCAATTGAAGGTTCCAGCCATCATGGTGGAACGGAAGACGCCAGGGGCATAGCTTGTCATAGCGAGGAACAGGGAACAGTGTGAAAAATTAAAGACAAAATGTTTTTTTTGACTGGGATGGCATGCAAGTGGCCCAACGTGGGAGAGGTGATGTTAGAAACCAGTGGGCAGACAGAGTAGGACCCGTAGGTATGAAGGTAATCTGCAATGTCTAACTCTGTATTGTCTAACAATTATTGGCAACAGTGTGTTTGGTCTTTTTTTTATCTAAATTGTAGCCTGATTCAGACATCCCAAGTTGTAAAAACTAATACCGACCCTGACCCCATTTCGACTCCCCAAGCAAAAAAACCTGCATGCATTAAAAAGCAGTAATTTAAGTAAGTTATTTATTTATAGAGCACTTTTTACAGTAGTACATTATTACAAAGTGTTATAAGCCTTTAAACCCCCAAAGAGCGAGGCAAACTGACAGTGGCAGGAAAATGCTCCCTGTTATGTTGTCATTTTAAGGAAGAAACCTTGGGAGGACCATGGCTTAATGGGGGACTCATCCTCCATGAGCAACTGGGTAGCGTTAATTTTTTATTTCAGGACTGTGTATAACAACTTTTTACAGTTTGAGTCACATCACAAAAGTCTGCTTGCTTAATCGAGCAATCGAGAAAACTAATATATATATATGAACTCACATGAAAACATGAACTCACCTCAGCATGCCTTTTACAATCATTTAGCTCACTGCGGGCAATGCGAAAATTAATATGGCAAATAGACCAGCACACATTCAAAGATTTTTACTTTTATTTAACATGGACATTTTCAAGGAGGTGACCAAGAAGGTCAGAGGTAAAATGAGTTTCTCTTTATTTTTGAAGGCCTTGCCTTTGCTTTCTTTGCCTCTGCCAGGACACTCCTTTTTTCATTTACTAAATGCATCGTGTCTAAGAGAAAATAACACTGCCTACCCCCACTAAAAACTGTTTGGCTAACTGCAGACTCTTTGCAAAAAACATGCCAATCAGAACACTCCCTGTTTTGCATACACTTAATGAAAGCACGAGGGAAGAACTTTTCTCTTATCTTTTTTTGGAAAAGTGTTGCCTGCATGTGTGTTTACGTGCTCTTTTGACCGCTCTTTTGACCATTTTATCTGACTTGCAGGCATCAGCGTGTTACTATGTATATGTGAGAGTATACCAGAACATGCATTTGCATTACATTTACATTTGGTAATTTAGCTGATGCTTTTATCCAAAGTGACATGCAAGTATCAACTAAGTACGAACTTGGTTAGGGTCAGAACACAGGGTTTACCATACAGCACCCCTGTAGCAATTAGAAGGTTAATGGTCTAGCACAAGGACCAACATTTAACTTCAACAGTCCTTGGATTTTAACCCACAACAAAATTTTTATATTTTTATAGAACACACCAAGGAATAGTGCTTGTGCTTTTTGAAGTGAGCAGGTGTATTGTGTCCAATCAATACACATCTGTATTTTTTCCCTTTTTACAGACCCACATTGCACTTTAATAACACACACTTTAACAAGCTTTAACAATCTTCCACCTCTACTATGGTCTCCCTGTGCCCATCCAGGGGAGAACGTTTCGGCCTCTGGGCAAATACACCCAGGACAGGGCGCCAATCTATGATATGATATGATATGTAATGATATACCTTTATTAGTTCCACAATGGGGAAATTAAAAAAATTTAAAGATGTAATATATTGGGAAAGGAAAAGACAAGCAAAAAAAACAAAAAACAGCCCCAAAGCCCCTTATCACTGGGCACACTCAGTCAAACAAGACACACCAGATAAACACACACTATATGAGGCAATTTAGAGCATTTAATTTTCTTTGAATCCATTATTATTATTATCATCGTCATCAACATTACTACTAATTGACTATAAAGAAAATGAACTAAAAAACTGCACTTATATGTAGTATTCTATTTATATCTATTTTGATGCCATGATGTCTTCGTCATCACACTGCGAGGCTCGGCATCTTACTAGTTTTAGTAATATAATACTTATTTACTTAACCTTCTCCAGTTTATTTGCTCAAATCAATTGTGCAAACTACAGCTACGACAGACAGTCACTTTTGGATATTAACATTCACTGCACAAACATTGGCTTCTCGCATCAGTTTGACTTCAAGTAGCTTGCTCCAGAGTTCATCCAGTCACCGAGACCTAGCATGTCACTCGTGCCAACTGGAAGTGTCTGACGCCAGCGATGCCAGCATAAACAGATGCGGAGTAAGTACGGAGGTTTGGGTGCTTAAGCTAAAGCTAAACCCACACCGGCCGGCATTACCTAGCATTTTTCTTTTTGTTCACTTGCTGTCGGGAAAGCTGGATGAATTAAAGATCCGGACTCTCACGCAGAGATGGCTCAGTGACTGTAATTTCATGTTTTTTACTGAAACGTAGCTAAGGGGCAATGCGGCAGAACTAGAGGGTACGCTGTTCAGAGCGGACTGGTCAACCACAACTATGGGGAAGACCCACTGCGGAGGACACTATCTATGTAAACAAAGCATGGTGCACGGACAAACGGTTAAGCTGCATTGTTGCTGCTGTATTTTATGTGCCTTCTGATGCTATTGCTAAACTGGTCATGAAGGAACTCTGTGCTAGTATCAACAAACTGCAACAAACTGCAAACAATCTATCGCTGGGCACACACTCACTAACGCAAACACACTCTAATTGGGGCAATTTGGAGAATTCAATTCACCTTGAGCCATGATTTTGGACTGTGGGAGGAAACCGGAGAACCCGGAGGAAACCCACGCGGACACGGGAAGAATATGGAAACTCCACCGAGATTGGGATTCGAATCGGGAATCCCTAGCGCTGAGAGGCAAACGTGCTAATCACTAAGCCACTGTGCCGCCCTGAGCTAATATCTGGATTACCAATTTTTTTTCAGAATGTCTCCTGCACCACAAGGGGTCAAAAAATTTGGATAAAGTTTACACAAACACGACTGACACATACAAAGTTACACCTCCTCCCCCACCTCCTGACTCTCTGATCATCTTTCATGTTTCTACCTCCCAAAGTCATCCAGAGGATCAAGCCAACCACTAGAACTGTGAAGATCTGGATAGATGGGGCTGATTCCTTCCTTTAGCACACCGACTGGAGTGAGTATGCTTCCCGGGTCACCATGGGCTCACACATCCACCTGGACATCTACACTAACTCTGTCCTGGAACACATTGACAGCTGTGTGGACAGAGCAACATAACAAAAGACAATAATAACATTCCCTATTTAGAAGACCTGGAAGAACAAAGAGGTTTGCTCTCTGCTCAAAGCCAGAGATGTTACCTTCATGTCAGGAGACTGGGAGGCTTACAGCTCGGTCAGAGCCAATCTGAGGAGAGGAATAGCAATAGCACTGCTACAAACTGCAGATCGAGGAGCACTTTACCTCCTCTGACCCTCGACATATAGGGTAGGACATACATACCCTCACTGATTATAAGCCACCTAGTACTGTGCCCCCCCCACCAACAGTGCTTTACTCCACAGACAACGATGAGACGCCTACAGGGACGAAGTTCAGCAGCTGTCCTCATGGTGCCACAACAACAACCTGGCACTCAACACACAAAAAACAAAATAGATCATCATGGACTACAGGAGGGCTAGGAGCCAAGCTCACACCCTCATCTACATCAGCAGAGCTGCAGTGGATCAGGTGTCCAGTTTTAAATTCCATGGTCTCCACATCTCCAGTGATCTCACCTGGTCCTTGAACTCCTCCATCCTCATCAAAAAGGTGCATCAATGGCTTTATTTTTTTTGGAATCTTAAGAAAGCTCACATGTCTCCCAGGATACTGGTGAACTTCTACCGCTGTACCATTGAGAGCATAATCACCAACTGCATCGCTGTATGGTATGGCAGTTGCTGTGCTGCAGACCGCAAAGCACTTCAGCGGGTGGTAAATACAGCGCAGTGCATCATAGGCAACGAGTTACCCACCATCAAGGACATACATCGCAAGCGCTGCCTGGGCAGCGTGAGAAACAAATCATGGACTTTTCAGTCTGTTACTATCTGGTAGGCATTACAGGAGCCTCCATTTCTGCACCAGCAGGCTTAGGAAAAGCTTTTTTTCTGACCTGGTTATCTTGGTGAACACTACACATACATTTTAAAAATCATTGCACAACCACTTCTCTGCACATTCTGTACTGTAAAGTACTTCATTTACTTGTTGTCACTTATATTACTGCTCAAAGTATGTGCATAATGCAATATCTATACAGTATCTATATTATATTTATATTTTGAATATATACAGTATATGTGTATATAAAAACCCATAATCTTATCACTGTATATCTCACTTATATGGATATACTGTATGTATATTTATATGCTTATGTCAAATATATGTACATATATAACCTTTAATATACTGTATATATAGAGATATAAATATATAATACTCTATGCTTAATATTTCGTATCATATTTCATATTATCATAATTTCACTTGTACACCCATGTTTATAACATGTTCATATATTTATGTATATATGTTTATACACATCTCTATTCAATGCAGTGGTCACTGTTACACCTCCTCGTTGAAAGAAATGGGCACTTGAGATGTTGAACTAGATAAGCTCTCTGTATTCTTGGTCTGATAATAATGCTTTCACTCATCTTTAACTATGATACCTGAAAAGTGCTGTGAATGCAGCTCATGTTAAGAGAAGGCTTTTAAAGAATGCTCTGAAAACAGTTCATTTAATCAATTTATAAGAGTCATTTTAGATAGGAGTTTTGCATCACTGCCTTGTGACCATAGTGGTCATTCTATTTTGTAAGGGTCAGAATTGCTAAATAATAAATGTATAAAGGGGCAAGGTGTTTATGACCACAGGTAAAAATAATTCATTTTTACATTAATCAATGTATTCTAAGGTACTTACAGTATCTTAATTAATGTTGCAGAGTGTACTGGAACCTATTCCACAGTTTATTAGATACATTCATACAAATACATTCACACAGAGGCAATATCTCCTGTCCTACGTTAATTTCTCATTAAGTTTATCATTCCCTCCCGGTTCTTTGGTTGTGACATTATCCTGTCTGTAGTTTTCCTTATACATCCAGTTGTGTGTCTTTGCTTAGGAGGCAATTAGTGACAGGTGATTCTCATTAGCAGGCACTCTATTTAAGCCGGCGTCTCGGATCCACCTTTGCAGAGTTTTCTGGTTACGTTTGTATGCTATGGTGTTTCTGTGCGTTTGGTTCTCGCCTCGTATTCACCTTTTTGCTGCTACTATCCGGTTCTGCCCGTTGATATTTTCTAGGACGGTTTACCTGTGTGCAGGTGAGGGATCATGGACTCCATTTCCCTCGAGTTCACCTCGCTGCATTCCGTACCGTCTCATCATCTGGTCTTCCGGGGATTCTGACGACCAGTGATGTCACAAGAGTGACGGAGGCGTGCCCAACAGGGTCTCTGCATTTATTTTGCGGGAGTTCTGAACACGATCTACAATGTTGCGATGTGAGACCGGTTCGCCATGCGCATCCGCGGTCGTCTCATACCTCATACCCGCGGTCGTCTCGCTATTAATCGTTCATTGCGAATTAACGTCTTGTTGTTCATTAAAGGCGAATCTGTATCTTCTACTGCACTGGTGGACTCGGGAGCCGATGGCAACTTCATCGACCGTGAGTTTTGCCGCTTGTGGGAGATTCCTGAGGAGTCCCTAGAGACCCAAATTTCTGTTCAAGCTGTCGATGGTAATCCCCTCCCATCGGGGGCAGTCAAGAGCACTACACCTATTCTCTGGTTAGGTATCAGGAAAAATCATTTTGAGAAAATACAATTTTTTATTATTTCTTCCCCTTTAGTACCTATTGTTTTAGGTTTGCCTTGGCTGCGGCGTCATGATCCTACGATCTCTTGGGGCCTGCTGTGGATCCGGTCATGGTCATCCCACTGCCGTAGTAAGTGCTCTCAACCTCCCCCCCCGCCTTTCTCTTTCATCTACGCAGGTGTCTCCGGAACCCCAGCTTCCTGCTCAGGTACCAGCGGAGTACGCAGACCTCACGGAGGTCTTTAGTGAACATCATGCGTGCACGCTACCTCCTCATCGGCACTATGACTGCTCCATAGATCTATTACCCGGGGCCAAATTACCTCACGCGCGCCCCTACCCTTTATGTGCTGCTGAAACACGCGTGATGAAGGAATATATTGCTGAAGCACTTCGTAATGGGTTTATTCGACCTTCTAAATCCCCAGCCGCATCTGTTTTTTTCTTCGTCCCTAAGCAAGGGGGTGAGTTACGGCCTTGCATAGATTTTCGCGAGCTCAATAAAGCTACTAAACGGTATCCTTATCCGTTCCCTTTGGTACCGTCTAATTTAGAGCAGCTTCATGGGGCGCGCATGTTTTCTAAACTTGACCTCAGAAACATGTATAATTTGGTAAGGAATCGGAAGGGAGATGAGTGGAAGACCGCCTTTATCACCACCTCAGGGCATTACGAGTACCGCGTGATGCCATTCGGCCTCACTAATGCCCCCGCGGTTTTTCAAGCATTCATTAATGACGCGCTTGGAGAATTTTTACATCAAGGAGTTATCGTTTACCTGGACGATGTCTTGATTTTCTCGGGTGATTTGGTCTCCCATGTCGCGTTGGTTCGTCGGGTTCTTGCCCAACTTCTCGCAAATGGTCTCTATGTTAAAGGGGAGAAGTGTGCTTTCCACCAGGAGTCTATCTCGTTCTTGGGGTTCATTATCTCCCATAAGGGGATTGAAATGGACCCAAACAAGGTCAAGGCGGTTCTAGACTGGCCGACGCCGGCCACACCCCGTGATCTACAACGTTTCTTAGGTTTCGCTAATTTCTATCGGCGATTTATAAAAAATTTCAGCCAAATTGCACTCCCACTCACCTCTAGTCTCAGGGGCACCCCTTCCTCGTTGCGCTGGAGTTCGGAGGCGGATCGGGCCTTTAACACCCTTAAACAGAGCTTTACTTCTAAGCCTGTTCTGGCTCATCCTGACCCTGAACGACAGTTCATCGTGGAAGTGGACGCCTCCTGCAGTGGTACCGGTGCCGTTCTTTCTCAGACGACTGGTGGATTAGCCAATGCGGTTCCCATCGCATACTTTTCCCGTAAATTCATACCTGCCGAATGTAACTATGGGATCGGGGATCGAGAGCTGTTGGCCATCAAGTTAGCCTTGGAGGAATGGCGTCATTGGCTTATAGGTTCCTCTTATCCAGTACTGATAATTACTGATCATAAAAATTTTGAATATGTTAAGGGTGTACGGCGCCTTAATGCTCGCCAGGCCCGATGGGCTTTATTTTTTAATCAATTCAATCTCCAGATTTCGTTTCGTCCTGGTGCCCAGAATAATAGGGCGGACGCACTTTCATGCATCCATGGCCCATCGGAATCCGATCCTGAACGGGGGAGTCCCATTATCCCCTCACACAAGTTCTTAGGGCGAATCCAGTGGGAACTGGATTCACAGATACAGGAGGCGCTGCGCAACCTTACCACACCACCTGAATGTCCGACGGGGGTTACTTTCGTTCCCCAACCATTTAGGTCCAGGGTCATTACGTGGGCTCACTATTCTCTAAGCACCGGTCACCCTGGGGTGTTACGTACTACCCAACTTATCCAGCGGAAGTATTGGTGGGAGTCCTTGCAGGCTGATGTACAAACCTTTGTACGTTCCTGTTCCACCTGCGCAGCCTGTAAGACTCCTCGGGTGCTTCCGGCTGGTAAGCTCTGTCCCCTACCGGTGCCGGAGAGGCCGTGGTCCCACATCGCCCTGGACTTTGTTACCGGCCTACCTTCCTCCAATGGCTATAACGTCATCCTCTCGGTCCTCGATCGCTTCTCTCGGGCAGTCAAATTATTCCCTCTTAAGGGTCTGCCCTCGGCATTTGAAACGGCCGAAATGTTGTTCTCCAGGGTTTTCACCACATTTGGCATCCCCGAGGTGATTTTATCTGATAGAGGACCCCAGTTTACTTCTGCTGTCTGGAAGGCTTTTTGTGAGAAGTTGGGTTCATCCATCAGTTTAACCTCCGGTTTCCACCCACAGACCAATGGGGCCTGCGAGCGTACGCATCAAGAAATTAATAAATTTCTTCGTATTTACGCACATCGTAACCCTTCTGACTGGTCTCGCTACCTCCCCTGGGCAGAGATCGCCCAGAACTTGCTGCGTCACTTGGCCACCGGCATCACCCCATTCCAATGTGTATTGGGTTACCAACCACCCTTTGCACCTTGGGATGGGGAGAACACCGATGCACCGGCGGTTGACGCCTGGTTTCGGCGCAGCGAGGAGGTTTGGTCTCAAGTCCACCGGCGCATTGATGTGGTTATTCGCAGATACAAGCGGTTCGCTGATCGCGCTCGAGGTCCCACTCCCCAAATTTGGGGTTGGCGACATGGTTTGGCTTAATACCCGGGACATCAGATGTCGCCAGGGCACACGGAAACTCCTGCCGCGGTTTTTGGGGCCGTTTAAGATTGAGGCGGTTATCAACGAAGTGGCGGTACGTCTTCAGTTACCCAGCCATCTTCGGATCCATCCAACATTCCACGTCTCTCTTCTGAAGCCTTTCGTTACAGGGCCGCTTGATGACAATTGGAGGGAGACGGGTGGGGAGACAACCGAGGGTGAAGGTTCCAACATTTACTCGGTTGCCTCCCTTTTGGATTCCCATCATCACAAGGGTCGGCTGCAGTACCTTGTCGATTGGGAGGGCTTTGGTCCAGAGGAGAGGAGCTGGGTTTCCGCTGAAGACATCCTGGACCAGAGTCTCATTCGGGATTTTCACCGGGATCACCCTGACCGTACCGCCCCACGCCCCAGAGGTGGTCCACCCCGCCGAGGCAAACACCCCAGGTCTCAGCGAGGGGCTCCTTCGGATGAGCTGGATTTTTCAGGAGGGGGTAATGTCACACACACACCCACTGATACACCTGATTCACCATCCACCAATCAGCACTCTCCCTCTCCTGAGTTGGTATTTTCTAGGACGGTTTACCTGTGTGCAGGTGAGGGATCACGGACTCCATTTCCCTCGAGTTCACCTCACTGCATTCCGTACCGTCTCATCATCTGGTCTTCCGGGGATTCCGACGACCAGTGACGTCATTACCAACGCTTTACCTCTGTTTATTATATCATTATATATCATTCAAGGCTGCATTATATCATTCAAGGCTGTTGACTGTATTGATTATTGCCGACGCAATAAAGACTCATTTTATTTGCTAAAATCTTCACGCTTCCTGCGTTTCATCCAGTAGCGTGACACTGTGTTTCAGTTTGTTTCTTATTATGCAGTTCACAAGTCCAGTATCTATTTCCTAGTTATCCTCTTTTTGTATGCTTTGCATTTGTCTGGTACCGGTAGTTCCGGTAATGTTTTGTTTAATTGTTAATAAAAGCCACACAATAACTCCTCTTGTACATTACCTTATTATCTTCTAAGAGATGCCTGTGTTTAGTATTATGTATTTATTAATTTTTTTGGGGGATGGTGTTTTTTACCGATGGAAATGATTGGCCTTTCTCTTCATTTGGAAGCTCCCATATTCTTCCTTCAGTCCCTCAGTCCCTTTGCTCCTTTATGTATCTTTCACCTGCTTTCCTGCTCAGTCACCTGTCCTTATTCAGCACTTCACAGTAATCTGTCATTATTTGAACTGTAGGACTATAGACAGTGCTATTGTTTTTAGTTTCAGTTTTCATTAGTGTCTATAGCCCTGTTACTGACATGTGTGTTCATCCTAGCCTACTTAAATATGCCTTATATTCGTGTCTGTCCAAGCATCATCATTTATCAGTCATGTTTGTCTGTCTGTTTTATCCCAGACATGGGACAGAGTGCTGTGGTAGGTGGAAATTTCACCAAATCTGATCAGGTGTTAAAGTAGCCAAGCTGTCAGTGTACAGCTTGTTTAACAGTGTAAAGTTCAAAATAACTTCAAAATAATGCCTTCAAAATAATTTCTTATTCCAGCCAGATCCGTTATCTTCATTGTTGTGAAAGCCTCAACTTCTGTTCCCGGTCGTTTGGTTTGCCTATGTAATGTAGGTTTTTTTTTTTGTGAATGTTTATAATTCACTTCTGAATGCAATCTGCTACCTGGCTTCTGTGTATATCTCATCACACTTACCTGGTTCAGTTATAAACCATTACAACATAATATAAAAAAACATGGCAAAACATAGGAAGCATATATGACAATAAATAACTGAAATCAGTCAGGTAACTTATTAAACCGAACTTATAAACTTATAAAACTGAACAGATGACAATGTTCCCTGAAGGCTATGGAGCTCACCTTCCAAACTGCCATTGAGACCACAGTGAGTGAAGAGTTGGAACATCTTGGCTGGAACATCACTTTAAGAGCTGGTGCTAGTGTCCTGGATATTAGTCTCCTTGCTCTCCTCCTCATCCACAGAGAATTCAACCTCCTGAAAACTAAACAAAGACAAAGTGAAAGATACATGCAATGTAATGGCTCTTGTGCCAGTTTCACGATCACTGGTGGAACATTTAGGAGGAAACGTCAGTCATCAATGCATACAAACAGACAGAACACATGGACTTGGACAGTTCAGGTTTGCTCTCAGGAGCACACACACAGAAGGAGTACTTAGTACACCCGATGAGGACAGACTCAATCAGAACCTCAACAGGTTTATCTTCAGCCACACCAAGAAGGGGTTCGCACACAGCACTTGCATTCATGTTGGAGAAACATGGTGGCTCATATACCCTGGGTTCATTGACATTCATGTTTGGCTGTGGCCCTACCCTTGCTTTCATACCAGGAGAATTTCAGAAGCAAGACTGGATGCTAACATAGCTTGGGCACACGATACAGACTTAGACATGAGCAACAATTTACTACTTGCATGTCAATTCCTTTACCCAAACTGAGTGAGACTGTCAGGTTGGGAGTGCTAGGCCACTCCCCCCTTCTCCTTTGTTTCGTTTTTTTGCCATTTAGGGCTCCCGTAGGTAGGGCCCATCCTCTTGAGCTGACCTACGGGCCACCCCCTGATCCGTGGAGGAGGTGCTGGGATTGGGTCCTACCTGATCACATGTGGCCTGCTGACTACACTTAAGCAGGCCAGCATTGCGTGTGTATATATATTTATGTGTATACATAGATGTTACGTCGGGTGTCTCGCAACTTTGGTTCCATTTTGTTATCGTTTGCTCCCGGCACGTCCCGCCGTGCCTTCAGCGGTGTTCCCGCTGATTTCAGCAATAAATTTCCTCTTTGTTTGCTTACCTGATTGCCTGGCTTGCTCTTTGAACCACACCGCACCGCACTGTGCCGCCGTCGGATGGGCTGCGCTGCCAGTCGTAACAGAAATGCTGGCCTCCACACCCTGCGAAGTCCAGGTGCCCTCATCCGGGTAAGCGCCCCTAATTTTTCTTTTTATCATCTCCGCGGTCACGTATCCCGGTTTTCGGTTCGTTCCGGCTGCAGGATCTCTTTAGGATCTCTCCACCCTGCGAGCTGTCCCGTGCGGCCAGCGAACCGCTGCGCGAGCCGCGGCGCAGTTTGCGTATTGGGACGTTGTCCTGTGTCCTGCTGTGCGCCGATCGCGAGCCTCCGCGTATTGGCCCGCTAGCGCGTCTCCGCTCGCCGGCAGCGAGTCCTCGGTCGCCACGAGCGTTTCCCCACTTGTCGTCCGCAACCCGCTGGTCACCGCCAGCGCGCCGCCGCCCGTCGCCAGCCTGCCGCTCCGCAGGCCGTCCCGCACCGCAGGTAATCCGCCCCGTAGGCAGCCGCTCGCCTTCTGCGAGCCGCCACTCACCGCCAGCACTCCGCTGCTGGTCGTCGGTAGGCCGCTCCATGAGCCGTCCCGCTCCGACGGTGGTCCGCCCTGGGATTCGCCGCACGTCACGAGCAACCCGCGCCGCGTGGTCAGCCTACTGCGCCATCGCTGGGCACACACTCACTCACACAGACATGCACACTCTATATGGGTCAATTCATTTAACTTGTTCCATGTTTTTGGACTGTGGGAGGAAACGGGAAAACTCGGAGGAAACCCACGCGGATACGGGGAGAACATGGAAACTCCGCCCAGATGGGGATTCGAACCGGGAATCCCTAGCAATTAGAGGCGAACATGCTTACCACTAAGCCATCGTGCCGCCCGTCAGCAGAAACAACTCTAGAAATCAAAAAATTAAGTAGTATTTAATGACAAAGCATATACACAATAAAGCCATAAACCAAAGTAGTAAAAAACCTAAACAACATGAAACAGTAATGTGAATAAATCAAGCACAAATCAATTACAAGGAAACTATCCAAAAGACCTAAATAACCGTGTCGCCCAACCCAGACAAAGCCCAGCAGGAAACTAAGATCTCTACACGTCAGTGGCACAAAAGGATACTAAGTGCAAAAAACATAAAACGCAACCCACCATATATACAAAACCGAGAAAGGAAATGTAAGGAGGAAAGCACTTACTACTGCCAACGAGTCGCCTACACGCATCTGTATGGTTCCCGCTTCGCCTTCGCACCTCTGTATGGCTCCCATGCCGTTACCTCGTCATGGGGCCCAGACGTCGGTTTCCCCCCTTCTCAACACTAGTGGGCTCCCCAGCCCGCCTTACTCTCCATTCAGTAGGACATTTGCCTCTCAGGGCCCAGACCAACCCACCTTCTTATCTTCTTCATTGCCTCAGTCTTCACTGTCTGCTTTTGCTCCCATGCAGTGTACGCGGGACACCATAACACCATATGTTATGGGAGGATATGGGAAGCCACTCCTCACTTGTCTTTAATTTCAGTTCAGTTAATTAACATATAAGCCCTTGTTTTGTTTCCCCAATTGTGTTAATTAAATGTGCTTCGTGATTTGTCACAGTCTGGTCATGTGTTCGGTTCTTTGAGTTTATATAGACCCTTTTTACTGTGTTTCCCAGACCAGCATTTATGTTTGTGTCAGATTTGGGCGGCGCAGTCCGTCCGACGGCGGCGCTGCGCGGTGCGGTGTGGTGTAATGAAGCGAGCCAGGTAAGCAGACAAAGAGAAAGTTTGGCGGGAAGTGCCGGGACGTGCCGGGACGTGTTATAGCAAACTATAACAAAACCACAAAATACACGACTGGAAACACCCGATGTAACCCAACGAACTACATATCGACATATACATACAATGCTGGCCTGGTGACTAGGGCGCATGTGCACTTTAAGTGTAGTCAGCAGGCCACATGTGATTAGATGGAACCCAATCCCAGCTCAAGGGGATGGGCCCTACCCACGGGAACCCTAAACGGCAAAAAAGCAAAAATAAGAAAACAGGGGGAAGTGGCTTAGCACTCCCAATCTGACAGTTTGTTAAGCATTGTCGGGTCAGTGTGTTCGCTATCACTTTTAACAAAGCTACTTTAAGCTTACCAGGTCAACAGTCTCCACTCAGCGCGTTTGGTACTTCAACTCGGTGTGTATATATGCACAGCCTTTTTCACTCTGGCTGGTGCCACCCTTTGTTGAAAGAAAGCGACTTTATTTAATTTTAGATTAGATTAGATTAGATTCAACTTTATTGTCATTGTGCAGAGTACAAGTACAGGGCCAATGCAATGTAGTTAGCATCTAACCAGAAGTACAATATATATATATATGTACATTATTTACATAAAGTGCAATAGTAACAGTGACTGGTGCATGGAAAGGTGAAGTATTTAAATGTAGATGAACATGATATAATATGAACATGATATAATATGAGCATAATATAAACATAGTATGAACATAATATAGGGATATAAAGTGCATACGGTACAGAAGGTGCAAAGAAGTGGTTGTGCAAAAGAGCAATTACAGTGTTTGTGCAGCGTTCAGGAGGATAACCGCCTCAGGAAAAAAAAACTTTTGGTGCGGTGCTGGTGCGGGATCGGAGGCTCCTGTAATATCGGATGGTAAGAGGCTGAAAAGTCCATGATTTGGGTGTCCTTTATGATTTTCCTTGCCCTGCCCAGGCAGTGCTTTTGATGCATGTCCTCGATGGTGGAACTCAGGAACTCGGTGCCTATGATGAGCAGTGCCATTTTTACCACCCGCTGGAGTGCTTTGTGGTCTGCAGCACAGCAACTGCTATACCATACAGAGATGCAGTTGGTGAGTATGCTCTCAATGGTACAGTGGTAAAAGTTCACCAGGATCCTGGGAGACAGGTGAGCTTTCTTGAGACCATGAAGAAAATATAGGCGCTGCTGCATCTTTTTGATGAGGACGGAGAAGTTCAAGGACCAGGTGAGATCATTAGAGATGTGAAGACCGAGGAACTTGAAGCTGGACACCTGATCCACTGCAGCTCCACTGATGTAGATGGGAGTGTGAGCTTGGCTCCTGGTCTTCCTGAAGTCCATAATGATCTCCTTGGTTTTGTGCGTGTTGAGTGTCAGGTTGTTTTCATGGCACCATGAGGACAGACGCTGTACTTCGTCCCTGTAGGCCGTCTCATTGTTTTCTCTGATCAGGGCTTTCACCGTGGTGTCGTCTGCAAACTTGACTATAGTGTTTGATCCATAAACAGGCACACAGTCGTTGGTGAAGAAGGAGTACAGAATCAGGCTCAAAACACAGCCTTGTGGAACGCCAGTGTTCAGTGTGATGACTGATGGGATGAGGTTGCCCAATTTAACTGACTGGGGTCTGTTAATCAGGAAGTCTGAAATCCAATTGCAGAGTGATGTGCTGATACCCAGATGGTTGAGCTTGGATATCAGCATGGATGGGATCACTGTGTTGAATGCTGAACTAAAATCAATGAACAACATTCTCACGTATGAGTTTTGACAGTCCAGGTGGGTCAGTGCGGTGTGTAGTGCTGTGCAAATAGCGTCCTCTGTGGATCTATTGCTGCGGTATGCAAACTGGTGTGGGTCCAGTGTAGCAGGCAGGCAGGACTTCAAGTTAGAGAGAACTAGTCTCTCAAAGCACTTGGAGATAATTGGTGTGAGTGCAACAGGTCAGAAGTCATTAAGGGCTGAAGCAGTTGAGTGCTTTGGCATGGGCATGATGGTAGCAGACTTGAAGATGGATGGGACAGCTGCCTGGGCCAGCGAGACATTAAAGATGTGTGTGAAAACACCCGAGAGTTCCTCAGCACAAGCTCTTAGCACCCGGCCGGGTATACCATCGGGCCCAGCTGCTTTGCACACATTCACCCTGCTCAGCGTGCGACTGACATCTGAAGTGGAAAGCACAAGTGGTGCAAGATGTTTTTTTGGAAATGTAGCCTTGATTCCCTGGTTGAAGCGAGCATAGAAGTGGTTCAGCTCATCAGGGAGTGAGGCACTGTTGGTGGATGGCACTGTGCTGAGTGGCTTGAAGTCAGTGAGGGTGTATATGCCCTGCCACATACGTTGAGGGTGAGAGGAGATGAAGTGCTCCTCAATCCGATGTTTGTAGTAGTGCTTGGCTGTAGCTATTCCTCTCCTCATGTTGGCTCTGGCAGAGCTGTATGCCTCCCGATCTCCTGACCTGAAGGCAGCATCTCTGGCTTTGATCAGAGAGCAAACCTCTCTGTTCATCCAGGGCTTCTGGTTAGGGAATGTTATTACTGTCCTTTGTCACTCTGTCCACACAGCTGTTGATGTGTTCCAGGACAGAGTTAGTGTTGGTGTCCAGGTGGATGTGTGAGCCCATGGTGGCTTGGGCAGCAAACTCACTCCAGTCGGTGTGCTGGAACTGGTGCTGAAGAAAGGAGTCAGCCCCATCCATCCAGATCTTTACAGTTCTGGTGGTAGTCTTGATCCTCTGGATGACTGGAGTGTATTTGGGTAGTAAAAACAATGAAAGATGATCAGAGAGTCTAAGGCGGGGGAGGGGTGAGGCTTTGTATGCATCAGCCATGCTTGTGTAAACTGTATCTAAAGTTTTTTGTCCCCTTGTGCTGCAGGAGACATTCTTAAAAAAAATTGGTAATATAGATTTTAGCTCAGAATGATTAAAGTCCCCTGCTACAATGAAGGCTCCATCTGGGTGTATAGTTTGCAGTTTGTTGATCGTAAACAAAATTTGGTCAGCTGGTTACAGTGGACATAATTACAACTTAATTTGGTTAGATGGGTAGCTGTCTGGTCTGTGTCTATGCAGTCCTTTTTTAAATAAAACCAAACCAAAATAGAATTCACTGAGCTTCTATGGGTAAAAAAAAACAGTTTTCATGCCTAAATTTAATAATGTAGAAGGGTAAGAAAACTTTTGCCAATATATTGTATTTCTTTCAGAAGTGATTATTCCTCCATATATTGCACAAAAATGAATTTGTAACACATAGTACATAATTATGGACCACACAAAAGAGCAAAAAATAGGTTATGTCCCCAAAAATCTCAAGTGTCCCCTCATGAAACCATTACTTAAAAAAACTAATTTGGATCCTCTAATACTGTCCAACTATAGACCAATATCAAACATTCCTTTTGTCTCTAAAATCTTAGAAAAAATTGTGTTCAACCAGCTGAATTGCAATCTTCTAGCTAATAACATTCATGAAGTTTATCAGTCAGGTTTTAGGTCTCACAATAGCACTGAGACAGCCTTAATTAAAGTAGTTAATGACTTATTTATGTCCTTTGATAATAAACAAATCTCTATTCTTGTCTTAGATCTTAGTGCAGTCTTTGACACTATAGACCATAACGTCTTAGTTGATAGATTAGAAAAGACTGTGGGCAATACAGGATCTGCACTCCAGTGGTTTAAATCCTACCTGACAGATTGATATCAATTCACCTGTGTTAACAACCAAAGTTCTGATCTTGTTAAAGTTAAATATGGTGTTCCGCAAGGGTCACTCCTATTTGCGCTATAAATGTTTCCATTGGGATCAATTATTCGTAAACTTGGAATCAGTTTCCACTCTTATGCAGATGATACACAGTTAAACATTTCAGTCAGTAAGCTCGAGGACTACATCCAAAATATTAAAATATGGATGTCAAAAACTTCCTACTGCTAAATTCTGATAAAAAAGAGTTTCTAATAGTTGGACCCAAGGACAAAATTAACAAAGCTTCTAACACTGTGTTAAACCTCGATAACGCCTTAATTAGACCCAGTTCATCTGTAAATAATCTCGGTGTCATTATTGATTCAGATCTCTCCTTTACAAAGCACATTAGCAATATTACTAGAATTGCATTTTTTCACCTTTGTGACATTTCGAAGCTACGAAATACCCTCTCCCTCCAAGATGCCGAAAAACTAATTCATGCTTTTATTACCTCAAGTTTACATTATTGTAATTCACTTCTGACAGGATGTTCTAATAAATCATTACATACATCACAACTTGTGTAAAATGCTGCAGCTAGAGTTTTAACTAAAACCATAAAGTTTGATCATATCAGTCCTGTGTTATCAAACTTACATTGGCTACCAGTTAAGTTTTGTATTGCGTACAACATTTTATTGATAACATATACAATTCTACATAATCAGGCTCCACAGTATCTGAGTGAGCTGATTCAATTGTATAAGCCAACACGTAAGCTCAGATTTCAAGGTGCTGGTTTACTTTTAGCTTCTAGAATAAATAAAATTACTGCTGGTGGAAGAGTGTTCTCAACTTTCTCCTCAACTTTGGAATAGCCTTCCAGTTGCTGTCCGTGATTCTGAATCATTATTAATCTTTAAAAGTAGATTAAAAACCCATTTATTTAATCTTGCTTTTAATTAATTCCCTGTAGACAAAGGTGTACTGTAGATCTTAGGCTTGGCTGTGTTGGTAATCTGCTATTAGTGTGTGTTGGCGTTTCACCTCTTCACCCACCTCATCATTAATGGGGGTGTGGCATCGAAATGATGCTGTTCCAGGGAGCCCTCTCAACTGTCTAGAGTCTGAAGTATTGCCTCTTAGTTATGCTGCTTTAGTCAGTGATGCACATGCTGCACTGTGTCAATCAATTACTTATTACTTAAATGCTGTGCTTTATTATTAGCGCTAACTGCTTTTCTTGTCTGTTTCTTTTGAGGTGTGGCTGGTTTCCTGGAGGTGTAGTCAGATCTTCATCCATGGCTCTGCTGAAGCACTGCGGCTACGACGAATACTGGATGGAACCTGGATATTAATTGGACTGGCAGTCCTGCCCTTAATAGACTTACATATAGTTTTCCAGTTAGAATTTTTACATTTGTTAAATATAGTCACTCGATCTCAACAAAATCTGTACAATAGTATCCTACACTATTTATGCTGCCCGGCCGCTCAAGGAGGATGAGTCCCCCACTGAGTGTTGGTCCTCCCAAGGTTTCTTCCTGAAAATAACAACATAACAGGGAGTTTTTTCTTGCCATTGTCACTTCGGCTTGCTCTTTGGGGGTTTAAAGGCTTTTAATTCTGTAAAGCTGCTTTGTGACAATGTACTGTTGTAAAAAGCACTAAAAAAAATAAATTACTTGAACTTGAACTTAAACACAACTTAATATAATCAGTTAACAGGATAAACCCTTTGTTAGGTTCTTAACAATTTGTCTTCATATGTACTGTATCAATTAGGATTCAGTTTCAAACAGATTGATTTTGTTTTATTTTCAGCCATTCTGATATTACTGCTGAAATATTATTTATTAAATACCTTCCAGTATATGTGGTTGTTTGCTTTAGTGCCTAATTTCTGATTATAGCATGAAACGTGTCAAAGAAGCTTGAAGATACATACTCCTTTGAGACAATAACACCTCTCTTGTGCTGGCTTGTGAGATTACATCATGGAAGGACCTGTAGAAACATTTTATTCTCTTGCTGTATTTTCTGCCTCAACTGTACACCATAACCTGCTGCAGTGTCCCCTGGGGATGAATTGGGTGGCACAAAACCATCACCATGGTGATCAGAGCTGAAAACCTTCATAAAGTAGTCCATTGTGACTGGTATAAGTTGAAGTAAGAGAAAAAAAATGTCACAGCAACAGTTTTTTTGCTTTGTTGTTTTTGTATTAAAGGCCCAGTGGGGTTTGTTAAACCCTTGATTCATCTGTGCTGCAGTTGACTAAATGAGTTGTTTATGATAATGCTTAATTGCCTCTTTTAAGACATCCATTTTGGGTTGCTGCATGGGTTCTTATTTTTGCAAGAAGCAAAAATAATTAAACTTATTATTATAGTACAACTCCTGACATATGATGCGCTTAATGTTTACAGTTTCGTAAAATAAATAAACACTTGTACAGGCCTAAAATGAATGTGGGAAAGGATTAACTATAATAATAATAGCAGTGATTATAATTTAGATCATGTTCTTGGACAAATGACACACTTTGGCATTGATCAATTTGCCGACTGTAATGGTACACAAAATTCACAGTTCAGTTCACACCACGGTATAGACCCCACATTGCGGTATGTTTCGGTTCACGTTCAAATTATTTTACAGTAAGTTCCACACATTATTATATATCCCGCACCATGCTGGTAGTTAAAACAGCCTGTATTCATAGCTTGTGAAGTAAAATGTAAATTGTAAACATACTGTATACTCTTGCATAGTACTCATTTTTATCAAGGCTATAAAGCATATTTTATGATTATTGTCATAAAGTGGAAAATAGCATATAAAATTAAGTTTGTACAGACTGTTTTAATTTGTTATAATAAAAGTTATTTTAAACAAAGCTTGAGCTGAATTTCTAGGATTTTGTATAATTTAAACTTCAATCACTTTTTAAAATAATAATAAGGATCTCAAATATTATGATATTATGTTGTAATAATAAGTTATTTAATAATCGCTGATCTGATATGCAAATGCTAAAAAAAAAAATGTTATAAAATAATATAAAATACAACTTGTGCATTCAGAGGAAATGTATATTTTTTTTATTCTCGAGCACTTATTAAACCAGGGTTCTCCACCACTACTAATGGAGCATAGACAATGAAATATACATGCCATTTTTTTCAGTGATAGTTTTGGACCGGCCTGATTGCGCATCTAGTGAGCAGTGATCACCTATGAAAACAATTATAGGTTTAGTGAAATTAGTTCAACTAATTCAACTAAACCTACAATATTTTCGTAGGTGATCTCCATAATGATGAGTGGTTGGGTTGCAGGTTTACTACATTCTACATTCACAACACTGCCAAAGCACTACTGCTTGTTGTCAGACTCGCCTACCTCGGAATAAAGCGGCTGCACATAGGAAGTGCAGAGCTGCCGCGCTTTAACACGCTGAAGGGAGCCAGGCACGCAGGTAGCAGAATAACAGGATTTATTAAAGGTGTAGAGACACCAAAAGCATAGAGGTACAACCCAACGAGTGACATAAAATAAACGACGTGCACTGATGCCGGGGACTCAGGAAATAAATACAAAAAGACACCCGACCACGTGCACAAAACAAACCAATGACAAGAACGAGTTAATTAACTAAACTAATGACCAACGAACGTTAATTAACTCAAAAGAACAAACGAAACACAGAACAGGTGACAGGTGCCCTAGGCACCTGTTACACTTGTTTGGGGGTTCAGACTCCGGGCACTGTATAAATAAATTAACTTGTACGCACGGTGGCTTAGTGGTTAGCAGGTTTGCCTTTCAGCAATAGGGATTCCTGGTTCGAATGCTAATCTGGGTGGAGTTTAATTTAATTCTCCAAATTGCCCCATTTAGAGTGCGTTTGTGTGAGTGAGTGTGTGCCCAGCGATAGATTGGTGCCCTGTCCTGGGTGTATCTGCCCAGCGCCCGGGACATTCTCCCCTGGATGGGCATCGGGAACCCCTCCGCCACCCTATGAATGAATGAATATGAACAGTAATATATACAGTATATATTTGACACAGGGAAGACAGACTGGACAGGACAGACAAAGGGATTGGCCACATTCACGCCACACTCCTCCACCGCCCCCTCAGACTCAGACACGGCGCGCTCCGGCTCGCTCACGGCCATTGCACGTGACTGATATGCAGCGCGCATACCAGGCTCAGCAGCTGCGTTTAATGAACCAGACTGGACCATCAGTCCAGAACTCCTCAGTGTTTAGGAGGGTTCGTATAGGCAGAAAATGCCCATACAGGTACAACTCGCCCGCCTCGTCATCGGAGATCTCGATCAGATCAAGACCCTCCTCCCAGATCCGTAAAGACAATTCTAACTCAGTGGTGTCTGAGTGGAACGACTCCGATGATGAGTGGATGTGGAGGAGTGGTTACGAGTCGCTCTGAGCAGAGGAGGGTCTTGATCTGATCGAGATCTCCGATGACGAGGCGGGCGAGTCGTACCTGTATGGGCATATTCTGCCTATACGAACCCTCCTAAACACTGAGGAGTTCTGGACTGACGGTCCAGTCTGGTTCATTAAATCCCCCGTTGCGAGACACAGGCGCGGAGCCGCCGGCGGCGCAGAGCCAAGACACAGCGTGTGTGCTGCGCAGCTGCTGAGCCCGGTACGCGCGCTGCATATCAGTCACGTGCAATGGCCGTGAGCGAGCCGGAGCGCGCCGTGTCTGAGTCTGAGGGGGCGGTGGAGGAGTGTGGCGTGAATGTGGCCAATCCCTTTGTCTGTCCTGTCCAGTCTGTCTTCCCCGTGTCATATTCCTCTGTTGCCCTGTCCTTGGGTCTGGCGGTGGGTGTCTATATGTACTGTTTGCAGGATGGCGATCCCGAATTGGAGGCGAGTGAACGGTGTACTGGAGGTGCTGACGCGGCCGGCCAGCCAGAGGGTGCTCATCACACCCACATGCCAGTGGGTGCCAGCCGGCCTGGGCACACCAGCCTGTCTGAGTGTGCCACCCCTGCCACAGCACCTCCAGTGTGCGTGCCCGCCAAGGTCCATCCAGTGTGCGTGCCCGCCAAGGTCTATCCAGTGTGCGTGCCCAACGAGGCCCGATCAGCATGCGTGTACCTCCGCCGCCGAGCGCGTCCACAAGGGGCCGCATGCCGCCGAGCCCATCCACAAAAGGCCGCACGCCGCCGAGCCAGTCCACAAGGGGCCGCACGCCGCCGAGCGCGTCCACAAGGGGCCGCACGCCGCCGAGCCCGTCCACAAGGGGCCGCACGCTGCCAAGCCCGTCCACAAGGGGCCGCACGCCGCTGAGCCCGTAAACCAGGGGCGCTCGCCTCGTTCCACAGGCAGAGGGTGCCCACCGGACCACGCAGCCAGAGGGCGTGTTCCACTCCTCGTCCTCCAAGGGCGTTCACCTCGCCCTGCAGCCAGAGGGCATCCACCGGACCACGCAGCCAGAGGGCGTTCCCCACGCCTCGTCTGCAGAGGGCGCCCACGGCGCCCCCCACGCCTCATCCGCAGAGGGTGTCCACCGAGCCACACAGCCAGAGGGCATTCTTCATGCCTCGTCCGCAGAGGGCATCCGCCTCGTCACGCAGCCAGAGGCCGACCACCTAATCACGCAGCCAGAGGGCGTCTGGTCGTTCTCCAGGTCAGGCCACCAGAGGGCGCCTGCCAAGCCTGGCTCAAGGAAGGCGGAGGACCCACCCCCAGATAGCTGTCAACACAGCTATCTGCTGCTGAGCAACTTTATAGAGATGCAGATTTCATTTTTCAATGAAACATAGTGCTAAACCTACTGGTACCTGGTTTAAGGACCATAGTATCCCTGTTTTAAATTGGCCAGCAAACCTTTGTATTAGTAAATTTATTTGTATTTTAAATTTATTTGTATTTGTAAATTCATTGAAGATAATTTACAAGTTAAAGGAATTACTGAAATATGAGGTCTGAAATTGATTTAAAATGCTTGGCACACAGGCACTAATCCTATTTTATACATATATGTTCAAAAGTAATTGGATATTTACCTTACCTTAAAAGTGAGTGTGTGAAGCTACACATATTTATTGAATATGTAAGAGAAGACAAGATACAATGTAAAGTAGTCAGTGTACAGCTTGAATAACAGCAATCAAAATAACAACTTAACACACTGCCAATAATGTCTAAATCGCTTGCAAAAAAATAGAGTAAACCCTCAAATGAAAATCGCCAAATTGTACACAATTAGCTATTTTCCTTCCCAGTGTCCTATGAAAAGTGTTTGTGTCACTAGGTCTCAGGTGTTAAGGGTGAGCAGGTGTGTTAAATCTCATGTAATCGCTCACACACTCTCTTATATCTCTTATATTGGTCAATGGAAGTTAACATGGCAAAGGACTCTCTGGGGATCTGAAAAAAAGAATTGTTGCTCATAAAATTGGCCTAGGCTATAAGATGTTTGTCAACACCCTAAAACTAAGCTGCAGCACAGTCACCAGTCACATACAATGGTTTAACAGGACAGGGTCCACTCAGAACAGACCTCGCCATTGTCTACCAAAAAAGGTTGACTGCTTGCTCAGTGTCATATCTGTGGTTAGTTTTGGAAAATAGACATATGAGTGCTGACAGCATTACTGCAGAGGTTAAAGTGGTAGCAGTTCAACCTGTCAGTGCTCAGACCATACAACGCACACTATATGACTGTCCCAGGTGGAAGCCTCTTCTAAACATGATACACAAGAAAGCCTGCAAACAGTTTATTGATGACAAGGACATGGATTACTGAAACCATGTCTTGTGGTCTGATGAGAATAAGAACTTATTTGGTTTAAATGGTGTCAAGCATGTGCACTGCAACCAGGTGAGAAGTTGCTGCTTTAAAGTACAGTTTGTTGAGGGAACCATTAATGCCAACATATACAGTAGTGGGACATACTAAAGCAGAGCATGATTCCAGCACAATATTGACCCCAAACACACCTGAAGACAAGTGCTGCCTTAACAAACAAAACTGAGGATAAAGGTGATGTACTGGACATAGGTCTGGAGCATATCTCCAGACCTAAAACCTAATGAACATCTGTGGGGATCCTCAAACAAAAGGTGGATGGGCACAACCACCAGCCATGTGCTGTCGTCATGGAGGAGTGGAAGAGGATTCCTGTCGCAACCTGTAACGTTTTAGTGAACGCCATGCCCAAGAAAGTTAAGGCATTGTTGGAAATTAATGGTGGCCACACAAAATAATTTGTGGCACAATTTGGCCATTTTCACTTAAAAATGTATTTACATTTACATTTACACTACATTTAGTCATTTAGCAGACGCTTTTATCCAAAGCGACTTACAAATGAGAACACCACAAGTCAGAAGCCATGGAGAAAACCAACTATACTGTAAATTAATCAAACCTGATTGTTATTCGATGCTGCGGCCCCTTCCTCCCCCCCCCCCCCCTTTTTTTTTTTTTTTTTTTCTTTCTACAACAGGTATTTGTTAAAGAGATACGTCTTAAGTATTTTTTAAAAACTGTTTAGTGATTCTGCCTTACGGACAGAGTTAAGAAGATCGTTCCACCATTTTACAGTGGTAAACGCCACGGAGTGAGAATTAGCTCCTCGATGAGGCGGAATCGCCAGGCGGCAATCATCACTGGAGCGAAGTGAATGAGTCGGAGTGTATTTTGAAAAGATAGAGTGAAGGTAGGAGGGGGAAGATCCAGAAATGGTTCTGTATGCCAGAGTCAGTGACTTGTACTGAATGCGAGCAGCTACAGGAAGCCAATGGAGGGAAGTGAGTAATGGAGTGACATGAGTTTGCTTGGGCTGGTTAAACACAAGTCTGGCTACAGAGTTTTGAATTAGTTGAAGAGGTCTGATTGTGGAAGCTGGGATACCGGCAAGTAGCGCATTACAATAATCAAGCCGGGATAGGACTAGGGCTTGAACAAGCAGTTGGGTAGCATGTTCAGTCAAAAAGGGTCTGATCTTCCTTATTTTGTAAAGAAGGAATCTACAAGAATGGGCGGTTTTGATAACATGATCAGAGAGTCTATTGTGAAACCAAGGTTCCAGACCGAATCGGTTGGGGAGATTGTGGAGCCATCAATTTGGAAGGTCAGGTTGTCATGGATTGAGGGTTTAGCTGGGATAATGAGAAGCTCTGTTTTTTCTAAGTTTAATTTGAGATGATAGGCCTTCATCCAAACAGATATGTCAGTGAGGCAGGTAGATACCCGATTTGAGATGGTGGTGTCATCAGGGGCAAAAGACAGATGAAGTTGAATGTCATCAGCATAGCAGTGGTAAGAGAAACCATGCGCCTGGATGACTGTGCTCAGTGATGTCATGTAAAGTGAGAAGAGGAGAGGACCAAGTACAGAGCCCTGAGGCAAACCAGTGCGAACTTGGTGAGAGTTAGAGATCTCCCCATTCCATGACACTTTGAAGGTCCTTCCTGTGAGATAGGATCGAAACCATTTAAGTGTTGTACAAGAAAAGCCTAATTCAGCAGTAGAATCAGCAGTAGAGTGGACAGTAGAATCAGATGATTTACTGTATCAAAAGCTGCAGAAAGGTCTAACAAAATGAGGACCGAGGATTGAGATTTGGCTTTGGCAGATTTAAGTGAGTCAATTACAGAGAGCAATGCTGTCTCCGTGGAGTGACCACATCTAAAACTGGATTGATTGGGATCAAGGAGATTGATTAAAGATCTGATTAAGAAATTTGGAGACCTATGTGGATACCACCCGTTCAAGTGTTTTAGACAGGAAAGGTAAAAGAGAAACAGGTCTGTAGCTCTCGACCAAATTTGGGCTGAGCGTAGGTTTTTTGAGTAGGGGTTTGACTATGGCCTGTTTCAAACAATTTGGAAAAGTCCCAGACGTGAGAGAGGAGTTAATGATGTGTGTGAGAGCTGGTGTGATGGAGGAGGCGATGGATTGAAGAAGGTGGGATGGGATGGAATCAAGGGGGCAAGTAGTTGGGTTACTGGAAAGAAGAATTTTGCAGATGTCAGATTCTGTGACGGGGAGAAGGAGGAGAGGGTTGGATGGCTGGATGTGTGAGATGTAGTGTTGTGGAAATAGTGAGTATGAAAGAGTTTGCTGATGCCCTCAATCTTTTCTGTGAAAAAAGTTGCAAAGACATCAGCTGACAGAGAAGTGTTAGGAGGGGGAGAGGGAGGAGTTAGTAGTGAGTTGAAAGTACTGAATAAGGTGCGGGCATCTGAGATGCATGTTACCCTGGACTGGAAGAACAAGGATTTAGCAGCAGTTACATCCTTCGAGAAAGTGGCAAGTGAGGACTGGTATTCACTTTTGTTTTCAGTGGTTTAGACATTAATAAGTAGATTGTGCAAATGGGACAGATTGAATGATCTGTGTTAATGGAAGAATGAACGTAGCCATGAATTGTGAGATCTTAGGCCAAAACCTCCTTCCTTCAGTAAGAGCATTGAAAATGGAACTTGGCTAGGTCTTCCAGCATGACAATGATTCCTAACACACCTTTTTGGGCAATGTGACTGCATAAAAATCATTTCAAGGTCCTTGAGTGGACTAGCCAGTCTCCAGACTTCAACCACATAGAATATTTGTGAAGGGAGTTGAAAGTATGTGTTGTCTAGCAATGGCCCCAAAACATTACTACTCTAAAGAGGATCTACATGGAACAATGGACCAAAATACCAGCTACAGTGTGTGTAAACCTGAAGAAAGGAAACATTTGAACTATGTTTTTGTCAATGTTACAAAGTATTGAGTTGAACTTTTATTATTGACCAAATACTTATTTTCCACCATAATTTACAAAAACAAATCTTTACAAATCTTTCGTGATTAACTTTTTTTCTCATTTTTTCTCTCATAGTTGAAGTGTACCTATGATGAAAATTGCCGACTTCTCTCAGCTTTCTAAGTAGGAGAACTTGCACAATCAGTGGCTGACAAAATACTTTTACTATTACTATTATAAAAGGAAAACATAATATTTTGTTATGAAGAACTGTTTACATCCACAAGGTCCTCTTCTGTTACATTAAATCATTTCCTGTGTACTTTTAACCAGAGCACAGTCTGACAGTTTTTCAGGCACAAACTGGCAGTTATAAACAATATATTGTTTATATTTTTTATATTTTTAAAGTGCTTGTTTTTTGCTATCTTTGACTCAATAAAAGTAGAGAAAATAAAAAGAATTAAAATCACTACTATTTCTGTAATGAATCATACAAATTTTATTTCTTACATGCAGAAAACTTTTTCTTTCATAGGGTCGCTGGGGAGGGGGGTTCCCCATGCCCATCCAGTGGAGAGAGTTTCGGGCGCTGGGCAGATAAACCTAGGACAGAATGCCAATCCATCGTTGGGCACACACTCACTCACTAACAAAGACATACACACAAACACACTAGATATGGGGCAATTTGGAGAATTCAATTAACCATGATCCATGTTTTTGGACTGTGGGAGGAAACTGGAGAACCCAGAGGAAATCCACGCAGACATGGGGAGAACATGGAAACTCCACCCAGATTGGGATTCGAACTGGATAGTGCTGATACCCAGCCACCGTGCCGCCCTCCTAATCAGTTCAGCAGATGAAATTGTAATTTGACAGCTAATCAAACTGCATTTTAAATGGAATTGCTTATAGGTACTTATGGCTGCAACACTTTCATGAAGACAAAAATTAATTCAAATACTGGCACTATTCGGAGCAAGAACAATAAAACATAATACACATCTCAATTGTCTGAAGTGCCTAGAGAAAATGTACAAATACAAATATTTGATTTGCAGCCTTAATTAGTTAAAAGGTACATCAGTATACAGTGGAAAACAGAAAAAAGTTTTAGCTTTAGAATTTTTATTTATTATTATTATTATTATTATTATTATTATTATTATTATTATTATTTATTTATTTTTTTATAATAGAAAAATAATTTTCAAATCTTATTAATGAAAAAATATTTTTAATAGTTTTATTAGCAGTCTGTGGTGCTAATAAATAAGTGAATAGAGACCAGAAGTAGGTAAGAGGGAGTGCTGACAGTGCTACATAGCTTATATGTATGTTGATTTTGTAATTGGTGGATTACGTAATGCGGTGGTGGTGTGAAAACATTCTTAAAGATCATCTCCTGTGATTATGGCCTTTACGTCACAAACACTATGCAATATATATAAATTATTCATTCATTCATTCATTCATTATCTCCCGCTTTATCCTCTATTAGGGTCGCGGTGTGGTTCCCCATGCCCATCCAGGGGAGAACGTTTCAGGCACTGGGCAGATACACCCAGGACTGGGCGCCAATCCATCGCTGGGATATATAAATTATTTGGGACTAAATCAATTCGTACTGGCATGGAACATCTTCAGATGGACCGTTTGGTCGACCGATTTAATCACATGCTTAAGATGATTTGTAAGTTTGTGCATGAGGATGCTAGGAACTGAGAGAGTAATATTGTTTACATTATGAAAGCTTCCACAGGGTAATCAAGGTGTCCCATAGCAACTGGAGTCACCCAGTGGTGTAGGTTCCCAAGAATGATGGGTTGGTGTGATTTTGTTTTTACTGTGTAGAAAGCATTGTTTAAATTTGATGCATATCCCATGCCTTGCATTGACAAACTGTACAATTTAGTTTAAGATGATCACGTTTGGACATAATATTAGCAACCAATAAATCTGTGGGAGAAAATGTAAAAAGTTCACGCTACAGTCATACCATATCATGAAAGTAGGACATTTAAGTAGCAGGATGCACTGGTGATTTCCTCATCTCAAACAATTTATTAAAACCAAAGTTAACAACACTATACACCACAAAAAAAATTCAATGTCTTAATAACTCGTCAAGTGCCCTGTGCGTTAATTACAGCTTGACAACGACGTCTCATGCTGTTTACAAGTCGACTTATTGTCTGCTGAGGCATGGCATCCCACTCTTATTAATGGGCAGCCCTCAGGTCATTGAGTTTAGAGCCTCTACAAGGCAACTCAGCTGATCCCACAAGTTTTTAATGTGATTCAGGTCGGGAAAAAGTGCAGGCCATTCAATTAGAGGTACATCAGTCTTCACAAGTCATTCCCTGATGATGTGACCTGGAACTGGAGCATTGCCGTCCATGAAGATGAAATCATGCCTGTGTTGTTCATGTAGGGGCACAATCACTGGATTAATGATGTTATTCAAGTAGTATGAGGCCCACTGGTCCCTCGTCCAGTGTAAATGCTCCCTGGCCCATGTAAGACGATGACGCATGTGCCTGGTGATGTGGTCAGGTACCATTGCAGGTCATCTAGCACGCAGACCACACTGATGTAAATGGTTTTGAATGGTCTGACGTGACGCTTGGGTGCCTTTCATCTCTTTTTAATGTGCCTGGAGTTGAGTGGCATTTATCATCCGGTTTTTAGGGCATTGTTGTAGCGGTCATCAGTATGAGATGTGGCCAAAGGACATCAACTTCTTTGCCTTTCTGTGACTCTTCCACTCTATTGGTATCACTGTTGCAACCTGCTGATGACACTCTGTGACACTGTAAGCTCTTTGTAGATAAGGGGTGCCCAATACGTCGATCGGTCGATCGCAGAGGGGTGTCAGGTAGATCGCGATTGAGGTTTGAAAAAAAAAGCACTTATCATGTATCAGCGCTTTTTTACAGCATGGTATTGGAAGCAGTTATACACACACACGCACACATTCACACACAATGTGAGTCATTCTGAATTGCGATCTCTAGCCAAGCGAGCAGTCTGACCCCCCCGCCCCCCAGTCTCTCTCACTGTTCCCAAAACCGGCATGTGGCCACGCCTCCGTGCCTAAATCCCATGGTCCTCCCACAGTCAAAAAAACATGGATCAAGGTCAATTGAGTTCTCCAAATTGCCCCATATAGAGTGTGTATGTGTGAGTGAGTGTGTGTCCAGTGATAGATTGGCACCCTGCCTTGGGTGTATCTGCCCAGCACCCTGTATTGGCATGAGGAATTGTCCCCCCCACCGGGACCCTAATAGCTGATAAAGCGGAAGATAATGGATGGATGGATGTTCAGTTTGGGGAAATGTGGGTTACAGTGATTGTTTTACATTTGTGCTGTATACTGTGTGTTTGTGTGTACTAAAGTCAAGTTTTCTCCATGCTATTTGCTGGAATGTGTTTAATAAAAGAGCAATTCTAACAGATTCGACAATACTAACATGATGTGTGCATTTCTTATGTAAATTAAATATTAGACACAGCTCACTTGTGACCAAAAAATTTATCACACCATCTCAATCTTCTGTGTGGCCAAAATATGAAACACCTCAAAATTATTAGATACACCATCTCACTTATAGTCACTTATAGTGAAAACACTAAATACATGTCACGAACAACAAATACTACATGTACTGTATATTCTTCAATTAGAAAAAACAATAACGTTAGTAGTGTTTGTGTATTACTTGTTTTAGCACCACTGAGACACTTGTATTTTTCTGGCAACCCCTCACCGAGGGAATTTAAACCTGGGTCAGAGGCTTTGTAAACACAGCTCAAGCTTCTGAGCTAGCTGGCTACACACAAGTGTGTGTGTGTGTGTGTGTGTCAACAGAGTTCAGAGTGTATAAAAGTTTGCAGCTAGGGCAGACATCTTAATCTTAATCTAGACATTTTAATAATCAAGCTAATTATCTTTAGCACAATATTAAAAACTGTAATGACCACAATAATAAGAGCCATAGAGACAAAAAAAATGTGACTTAGAAGTAAATTTAAAGGGAAGCAGAGGGGATGGTGACCTTCTGTGACCTTCTTGTTTCATAAATTACCAAAATGTTGATTTCTATTTATTATTGTCTGGTGTTATTAATTAAGTTTATCAGTTGATTTGATCATTACAACTGTAAACACATTAATTTATCAGGATTTTAATGGGCATTGCAAATATTATTTCAGGAGCCTATTCCAAGAAGCGAGCTAATTAAATAACCCAGACTTTTTAATACAGCCCTGGCTTATTTCACTTAAATTCGATTCCATGAAAGAGGCTGAAATTTAGCTCAATACCAGGCTAGAGTTGATGCTTAGCTGAGCTGGACTGTTTCTATTGGATGAGCCATGTGGTTTTTATAGTCTGTAAAAATTGCTGCAAATGTTATCATATTGCAGATTGCTATTACTAAAAATTATTAATTATATTTATTTAATTGAAATATACATAATCTCTCACCTATTGCTTGGGTTATGTTCCAGAGACCACTCCCTCTACAATATGTGAAAATCATTGAAATAGTGGGTGTCACGGGTTAGGGGGGTAGGGGGATTAGGTGGAAGGAAGGAACGAGAGACAGGATTGCACCCCAACGAACAGGCTTTATTGCCAACACGACATACGTACATTTAAAAACACTGGGCTTTTAGAATATTATTCTCATGCACACATGTCGTATCCACCGTCCCACTAGATCATGGCTTTTGATGTGCCTTTTTGATGTGCCTTAATTAACCGTAATCAAAGTCCATCAACGACGGTTCCTGCTACAAGAGACGTTGGTGACCTTCTGTGACTTTGTTTCATATATTACCAAAATGTTTATTTCCATTTATTATGGTCTGCCTTTTTCAATTATTGAATACAGTGTTTAATCACAGATATGGTCCACAAACATCCATCCATCCATCCATTATCTTCCGCTTTATCCTCTATTAGTGTCGCGGGGGGTTCCCCATGCCCATCCAGGGGAGAACGTCTCAGGCACTGGGCAGATACACCCAGGACAGGGCACCAATCCATCGCTGGGCACACACTCACACACACACACAAACACTATTCGGGGCAATTTGGAGAATTGAATTGACTTGATCCATGTTTTTGGACTGTGGGAGAAAACCGGAGAACCCGGAGAAAACTCACATGGACACGGGGAGAACATGAAAACTCTGACTGAACAGCTAATTAACATCAACACACGGACACGGAAACACAGAAACCGAAAAACAAAAGAACAGAACAACAGAAAAACAGGTGCCCTAGGCACCTGTTACATATAACTTGTAATATTTGTTTAATATAAATAATGTAAAGGTTCTTTTAACTTGTGCAAAAAGTAAATGGTGTAAAAGTGGCATTAATTCACGCTACCAGCTACCAGCCAATTCCTTATAATGGGCTTGAATGAGAGAGTACAAGTTCATCTTTTTAAAAATCATTTTCATGTTAAATGTTTTAGACTGTCCCAAATATGACATTTAATATTATCCTGAACATCAGCCTAATCAACTGAAAATGCACTTACAAATCTGGAGTATATTTTTATATTGAAAAAAATATTACCAAATGCTACCATGTTTTTTTCACTCCACACATGTTGCTTCTAAATAATGATATGATTAATTATTAATATTGTTAATTCACTATAACAGTTTAAAATGCTAAAGAGTGTCAGGGTTGGGAGTGCTAGGCCACTCCCCCCTGTTTTCGTTTCGGTTTTTGCCGTTCAGGGTTCCCGTAGGTAGGGCCCATCCCCTAGAGCTGGGATTGGGTCCTACCTAATCACATGTGGCCTGCTGACTACACTTAAGTGCGCATGCGCCCTGAGTCAGCAGGCCAGCATTATATATATATATATATATATATACAGTATATATATATATATATATATATATATATATATATATATATATATATATATATATATATATATATATATATATGCATTACGCTTATGTTACGTTTGGTTTTGTATTTGCTTTGTTTTCGGTTTGGCGTCGCGTTGACGCTTTCTTTTCGGTTTTGTTTTGCGTTTTATTTAATAAATCTCTTCTTGCTTCTTACCTGGTCGCCTGGCTCGCTTATTACTAACTACATCGCACCGCGCAGTGCCGCCTGTGGACGAACTGTGCCACCCAATGTAACAAAGAGTGGATTCAATTATATTTTTACAAAGGCTTGAGTTAATGGAAACAGTTTGCACTTGAATTTCGTTAGTGGAACGGAATTAGTAAAATATTAGTAAAATAACAATTACATATTATAAAAAAAAAAAAAAAAAAAACATCAACAGTTGCATTCTGTGGTATTTTGTTGTGAGTTACACTAGAAAATATGTGGGTGCACCAAACAAAAAAAAGATGTATTTTGCCAAACAATTATATTAATTTAAATAATCCTGAGCTTTCACAGTATCAGGTTTCATAAATATATACAAGTACAACACTTCTGGCCTGCTTGCTGTTTCTTTTCACTGGACACAGAAAGAGGGATTATTACAGACATTAATGAAAGGCAGTTGTTACTATTTACCTGATCTGTGTCCCAACACTGCCTACTCTTTACAGGCTCCTATCACACCCTAGCACCATACACTCCAACTTACTTAAACAAACATACAGACATAAGCAAATTTCATTAATTTGGGGGTACATTAAATAGTCAATTTTCTTAGGATATTCTGTGCGGGACTGGGTTATTATAAACACTAAGGTACATATTGTATGTATGTATGTATGTATGTATGTGTGTATGTATGTATGTAAGTGTAGTTTAAAAATAAAATCTGTTAATAGACAAAGTGATTCAGTTTATTCATTAATAGAATTTAGGTTCTATCCATCAGATGTGATTGCATTATGTCAACAAATGATATTTTGAATAAGTTCAATCACAAAAGTCCATTTTATTCTCATTGATGTATTTGACAATGCTTTGGATAAGATGCTGGTAACATAAAAAGAAAACAACAGCAAAAATAATAAGAACAGTTAAAGAATTTAAGTTATTGAATAGCAGATATAATATAACACATGCAGCATGTGATACTGGCACTACCCAACATTGAAAACAAAACGTACAACCAATGGTGTGTTTGTACAATGCACTCAGTTTAGCACATTTTGAGACATTTTGAGTGTCTCAAAAAAAGTTGTTTATTCATATTTTTGTCTTTAAGCTTTATTCTGAATTATAGGATTATAGGTTGTGAAACTGTATAAATATTGGTATATTATTTACAATTATGAAATGGATGAGATTTACCAAGTTATAAATATCAAAAAGTTTAGATCTACAGGCTAAAAGAAAAGACACCTTAGTTAATTTTTAGTTCACATAAAGTAATTTTAGTCAAGTTTAATATTTATTATTTCCAGTTGCTAAAATCATAAGAACCATTTAAAATGGTAAACCATCATCTTAATGTTAATTACTTTAGCCAGCAATCACAGAAATACCTTCCTATGAGGAAAATGAGATGTTAATGTTGAAATAGGCATGTTTTTGTTGAATTTCAGCAAGTATACTGTACTCTAAGAAAAACATACTCCACAATGAAAGAAAAACAATTAACAACCAAGTGTTATTTTCACCAAGTGTGCTCGTCACAGACCCTGATCAGACGGAGGAGGAGCCAGGCCCGGAGTATCCCCACAGTGCCCGGAACCTCCGAGCTGCACCAGTACTCCCGCAGAGTGGAAATCCAAATTCACGTCGGGTCAAGTGGCCTGCCGCCAACAACAAGGAGTGGCTTCAGCTGGACACGGATATAGACAAGATCATGGAAACAACAGCGAAGGGCAGTGTGGATCACAAACTGCAGGCTATGTGCACTCTCATAACATCCATTGGAGCCGAACGGTTCGGGGTGACAGAGAGGCTTGGGAATAGACAGCCAGTGAGACCCAACCGGCGAGAACTTAAGATCAGTCAGCTGAGGCAGGAGCTGAAGATATTGAAACGCCAGTACATGGCAGCAAAGGAGGAGGAGAGAGTTGCCTTATCTGAGCTCAGACAGATCCTGAGAAGAAAGCTAGTCACACTCAGGAGAGCTGAATGGCACAGAAAGAACGGAAAGGAGAGAGCCAAGAAGCGTAAGGCATTCATAACCAATCCGTTCACCTTCACAAAGTGACTTCTGGGGCAGAAAAAAAGCGGCAACCTGAAGTGTCCTGTGGAGGAGATCAATCAGCACCTCAACATCACATTTAGCGATCCCTCAAGAGAACAAGATCTTGGCCCATGTGAGGCTCTGGTAAAGCCTCCAGAGCCCACGGTACAGTTCAACACCACAGAGCCCACCCTAAAAGAGGTCAAAGAAGCAGTGATGGCCGCAAGATCAAGCTCCACCCCAGGGCCCAGTGGAGTCCCATATAGAGTCTACAAGCAGTGTCCCAAACTCCTTGTTCGACTATGGAAGATCATGAAGGTGATCTGGCGTAGGGGAAAGGTTGCCACTCAGTGGAGGTCTGCAGAGGGAGTCTGGATACCAAAAGAAGAGGAGGCAAGTAACATCGAGCAGTTTCGCATCATCTCACTGCTATGTGTCGAAGGGAAGATCTTCTTCAAGATAGTGTCCCAACGGCTCACAGACTTCCTCTTGAAGAATGGCTACATAGACACGTCAGTTCAGAAGGGAGGAGTCCCAGGTGTTTCGGGATGCCTAGAGCACACAGGTGTGGTATCGCAGCTGATCCGCGACGCAAGGGAGAGCAGAGGGGATTTGGCAACGCTCTGGCTGGACCTCACAAATGCCTATGGATCCATTCCCCACAAGCTCGTTGAAACAGCACTGACAAAACATCATGTCCCGGTGTCGATCACCAACCTCATCCTGGACTATTATAACAACTTCCAGCTGAGAGTAACATCAGGATCACTTACATCTGCCTGGCAACGCCTAGAGAAGGGTATTATAACAGGCTGCACTATATCAGTGCCACTCTTCTCCCTGGCGATGAACATGATTGTTAAGTCAGCTGAGGTGGAAGGTAGGGGCCCTTTGTCAAGATCTGGCACTCGGCAGCCCCCCATAAGAGCATTTATGGACGACCTAACGGTGACGGCAACCTCTGTTCCTGGCTGCAGATGGCTACTTCAGGGGCTGGAGCGGCTCATTTCATGGGCGAGAATGAGCTTCAAGCCCGCCAAGTCTAGGTCTCTGGTCCTGAAGAAAGGCAGAGTGGCCGACCGGTACCGCTTCGCCATAGGAGAGACCCCAATTCCAACGGTGACAGAAAAACCGGTCAAGAGCCTGGGCAAGGTTTTCAACAGCTCCATGAGGGACTCAGAGGTACTCCAGAAAACCAAGGTAGAACTGACATCTTGGCTCACAGCAATAGATAATTCGGGGCTACCAGGAAAATTCAAAGCCTGGATGTACCAGCACGGAGTTCTGCCAAGACTCCTTTGGCCCCTGCTTGTCTATGAGGTGCCCATATCAACGGTGGAGATGCGAGAACGCAACATCAGCCAGTTTCTCCGTAGGTGGCTTGGGCTTCCTCGATCCCTTAGCAGCATCGCTCTGTATGGCCATTCCACCATGCTGCGGCTTCCATTTAGTGGCCTATCAGAGGAATTCAAGGTTACATGCACTAGGGAGCTCATGATGTACCGGGATTCCTCAGACAGAAAAGTTGCTACAGCAGGAATTCGAGTGAAAACTGGGAGGAAGTGGAAGGCTCAGGAAGCTGTTGACAGAGCAGAGGCAAGGCTACAGCACAACATCTTGGTAGGCAATATTGCAGTGGGCCGCGCAGGTCTTGGCTGCTTTTCTAAGCCCCGTTATGACAAAGTCAGAGGAAGGGAGAAGCGGCAAATGGTACAGGACGAGATAAGGGCAGAGGTAGAGGAAGATCGGCGAGTCAAGATGGTAGCTATGCACCAGCAAGGTGCCTGGACAAGGTGGGAGCACGCTGAGCAGCGTAAAGTCACCTGGCCAGAGCTCTGGAGACTCGAACCCCTGCACATTAAGTTCCTTATTCAGTCCGTGTATGACGTGCTCCCTAGTCCAACCAACTTGAAGTGCTGGGGCTTAGCAAACACTGCGGCATGTCAGCTGTGCCAGAAAAGAGCCACCCTTGAGCACATCCTCAGTTGCTGCCCAAAGGCCTTGGGGGAGGGGCGGTATCGCTGGCGTCATGACCAGGTCCTCATGCCGCTGGCAGATACGCTCAGCTCAGCAATCTCTAACTGCAGGTACCAACATACTCCCAAACACACCATCACGTTTGTCAGAGCGGGAGAGAAGGCACAACATCAGTCAGGTTCCTCTGGAGGGCTTCTAACCACTGGCCGGGACTGGAAGCTCCAAGTCGACCTGGGAAGACAGCTCAAGTTCCCAGAGTACATCGTAGCCTCTGCACTTCGACCAGACATGTTACTAATATCAGAGTCTACAAAGCAAGTGGTGCTGGTCGAACTTACTGTCCCCTGGGAAGACCGAATAGAGGAGGCAAATGAACGAAAGAGAGCTAAGTATGCTGAGCTGGTGACGGAGTGCAGGAGTAAAGGCTGGAAAGCCCGATGTGAACCAGTTGAGGTAGGGTGTCGGGGTTTTGTTGGCCAGTCACTGCCCCGCACCCTAAAAGTCCTTGGAGTAAAAGGTCAGCTGTGCAAACGATCAGGAACATCATAGAGGAACATCAGGAACCATCAGGAACATCATAGAGGCTGCGGAGAAAGCCTCAAGATGGCTATGGATCCGGAGGGGGGATCCGTGGAGTAGTGGGCCACTTGGAGACAAGTCGGGGGCTGATCACCCACGACTGGGTCGCCCGAGGTAGGGTGTTTGATGATCAAAGACCCGAAACACCCCATGACCTCGGGTTCATCACTGATGATGTGTCCAAGTAGCACCAAGAGGTGTATGTAAGAACTCAGTGTATTCATTATTTCAACACAAATTGTATATTTACCGCCATCTTTGTTCTAGGAGATTCTGAACTGATATCACTCAGGTCCACTACTAAAATAGATTATTCTTAGTCACTCCTTAAGGCGTTTTTTATTGTAATGTTATGTAGCTCCATAAATGCTGCCAAATGCTGCATCGTGGTGCAAGGTGGTTTTACAGTGCAAATATTTAATTATTATACATGTTTAATATTAGCCAACATCAGCCAATAACCCTTGTTACGTTTAGCGTCCCGTTGCCGGAGGAACAGGAGGAGGCGTGCTTGCAAAACCAAAAATAGAGTTTATTTCCTCCAGGCAGGGAAAAAACAATTTCAAGAACACAAAAGCAAAAACAGTCAATAGTTCTTTAGATGAAAACTTCCCCACAAGCAGCGGAAGGCAGCGGCTCATGTCAGAGGCAGAGAGTGAGCGGCGAGGAACGCTGGCGGGGGGGGGGGGGGGGGGGGGGGTGAGCAGCAGAGTCCCCAATGTCTCTATGTCACCCGAGGAGAGCGATCCTACGAAGAGGTAGCGAGTCAGCACGATCATATGTGGGTCTCGCCAGGAGGAGATTAGCACGTAGAACGGACGCACTCAGAGAGAAACGAGCAGCACGCACAAGCGGGATGATCCAAAAAACACATTGTCGTCAATGAGGCGCACTTGCAACTAATAGTCTTAATCAGAATTATTGACAGGTGTGGAAGTGGGTGTGTGAGGAGCGGAGAGTGGAGCAGCGGGGCGTGAGCATGTACCTTGCCCCGGTGCCGGTGGGAGTCCAACAGAGAGGACACAGAGTAGATGTTAGAGCCATTTCCCTCCTGTGTCTCTCTATTGGACTCTGTCCAATTGGAATCCAGGGGACCTGGAACAAATGGTTTCAGAAGGGAGACCTGAAAGGTCAGGTGCACCCGCAAATGGCGCGGGAGCTTAAGCCGGACAGCGACCTCATTAACGATGGCCTCCACTCGGAAGGGGCCCAAAAACCGAGGAAGGAGTTTTCGAGTACCCTGACGACACCTGATATCCCGGGTACTGAGCCAAACCATGTCACCGACTTTGTACCGTGGAGAGTCACCCCGAGAGCGATCCGTGAAGCGCTTGTATCTCCGTATTACTGCCTCAACCCGCTGGTGGACCTGAGCCCAAACCTTCTCGCTGCGCTGAAACCAAGCATCCACTGCTGGTGCCTCCGACTCCTCCCCAGGGTGAGGCCGGTGGCTGAATGGCGCAGCGAGTTCTGGGCAATCTCCGCCCAGGGGAGGTACCGTGACCAATCAGATGGATTGCGGTGGGCATAAATACGGAGGAACTTGTTAGTCTCTTGGTGCGAGCGTTCACAGGCCCCATTAGTCTGGGGGTGGAACCCCGAGGAGAGACTGACAGAGGACCCCAGCTTCTCACAAAACACCCCCCAAACAGCTGACGTGAACTGGGGACCTCTATCTGAAAGGATAACCTCCGGAATCCCAAACAAGGTGAACACTCTTGAGAACAAAAGTTCGGCCGTCTTGAACGCCGAGGGCAACCCCCCTAAGTGGGAAAAGTTTAACCGCCCGGGAGAACTGATCGAGAACCGAAAGGATGGTATTATAGCCGTTGGAGGAGTGGAGACCAGTCACAAAGTCTAGTGCTATGTGGGCCCAAGGCCGCTCCGGCACTGGCAAATGGCACAGCTTACCCACTGGAAGCTCCCAGGGGGTCTTACAGGTGGCACAGATGGAACATGAGCGCACAAAGGATTGTACGTCCGCCTGTAAGGACTCCCACCAGTATCTCCGTTGGATAAGCTGGATGGTACGCAAGACGCCCGGGTGGCCAGTGCACAAAGAGCAGTGGGCCCACATGATTATGCGAGGACGGAAGGGCAAAGGAACGTACGTCACTCCCTTGGGGCAGTTAGATGGCACAGTAATAGTGCGCAACGCCTCATGGATTTGGGTTTCCAAATCCCATCGGATCAGACCCAGGAATTTACTAGTGGGGATTAGGGCTACCCTGATCCGGGTCAGACAGAGAAGGACCATGAATTCTAGAAAGCGCATCTGCCCAGCTGTTCTCCGAACCTGGACGGAACGAGATTTGGAGATTATATTGATTGAAGAACATTGAGGCGAGCATTGAGGCGCCGCACACTCTTAACATACTCCAAGTTTTTGTGATCAGTCAGGATGAGGACGGGGAGAGAGGACCCCATGAGCCAATGTCGCCACTCCTCCAAGGCTAATTTGATGGCTAAGAGCTCTCGGACCCCGATCCCGTAATTACATTTGGCCGGCACGAACTTGCGGGAGTAATAAGTGATGGGATGCACTTGAGCTAATCCTCCCGTGGACTGCGATAGCACGGCACTGGCCCCATTTCAAGAAGCGTCCACCTCCAGGATGAACTGGCGCCCGGGGTCCGGATGGGCCAATACAGGTTTCATGGTAAAACGTTTTTTAAGGGTGTTAAAGGCCCAATCCGCCTCCGAGCTCCAGTGCAACACGGAGGGGTTGCCTTTAAGGCTGGACGTGAGCGGCAGAATGATTCGACTAAAATCCTGAATAAAATGCCTATAAAAATTGGCGAACCCCAGGAAACGTTGAAGTTCCCGGGGTGAGGTCGGTGTCGGCCAGTCCAAAACCGATTGTACCTTGCCGGGGTCCATCTCGATCCCCTTATGAGAGATGATAAAGCCCAAAAATGAGACCGAGTCCCAGTGGAAAACACACTTCTCCCCCTTAACGTACAGCCCATTAGCGAGGAGACATGATAGAACTCGCTGAACTAGGGCGACATGGGAGGACAGGTCACCCGAAAAAAACAGTACATTGTCGAGGTAAACGATGACCCCCTGGTGTAGAAACTCCCGAAGCACATTGTTAATGAAGGCCTGGAAGACCGATTGGGTGTTGGTGAGGCCGAAAGGCATCACCCGATATTCATAATGCCCCGAGGTGGTAATAAATACGGTCTTCCACTTGTCTCCCTTCCGAATCCGAACCAGGTTATACACGTTACGAAGGTCCAATTTGGTGAACACGCGCGCCCCGTGTAGCAGTCCGAGGTTGGACGGGACCAGCGTAAAGGGGTACGGGTAACGCTGAGTTGCCTTATTAAGTTCTCTGAAGTCAATGCAGGGGCGCAACTCCCCTCCCTGTTTAGGCACAAAGAAGAACTCTGAAGCCGACGGCGATTTGGAATGTTGGATGAAACCATTACGTAGGGCCTCCTCGATATAACTATGCATGGCCCGCGTCTCAGATACCAAAAGAGGGTAAGGGCGCGCGTGTGTTCATTTAGCCCCCGGCACCAGGTCAATAGCATCGTCGTAGTGACGATGGGGAGAAAGTGTATTCGCATGAGTTTTACTGAATACGTTGGCCAGGTCGGAGTACAACTCAGGTACCTGAGAAGGCAAGTGGGAACCCTGAGACACGGAGAATAGGTGGCGCGGAGGGGGTTGGATGCACACCTGTCGACACTGGGATGACCATGACCGGACCCGCAGCTCGGTCCAGGAGATAACAGAGTCGTGTCGCCTCAGCCAGGGCAGCCCTAGAATGACAGGTACAGAGGGAGAGGAAATGATGAAAAACACGATCTCCTCAAAATGATCCTCTCCAATACCCATCCAGAGGTTAGGTGTAGAGCTTTTAGCCCCCCCTGAGGGCAGAGGGCTACCGTCCACGGCCTGGATGGAAATAGTGATCTCGAGGGGCTCCTCAGGGATGCCCCACTGACGGAAGAAGCCTCGGTCTATGAAATTGCCGTCCGCTCCGGAGTCCACCAGCGCAGCAGCCGTCAGAGTCCTTAAAAAACAAAACAGAATTTAAGCACAATGATTGCTGGCTCACTACCCCTGATACTCTCACCGCGACTTTAGGTCCATCACGTGGGGGAGATGAGTGTGCTGGTGAAGAACGGCCCTGGCGATCGGGTCTAACGTCGCAGTCCTGCAGGGCATGCGAAGAGCTCTCACAATACACACAGAGACCAAGTTGGACCAGGCGTCGACATTCCTGAGGGGTCAGGTGGGACCATCCCAGCTGCATGGGTTCAGGTTCCGAGTCCCGTGGTGCTGGAGGTGGGGCGATCTCCTTCCATCCTGGCAGAAGGGCGACTAGAGGTGCGAGATGTAGGGACCGTGGCGAGATGTTGCTCCATCAGGACGGCGAGACGGATGAGATCGTCCAGTGTGGCTCCAAAATCCCGTCCCCCGATCTTGCGTTGGATATCCCGGCGCAGACCCTCCCGGAACATGACCGTTAGGATGGATCCGCTCCAGCCCATCCTCGCTGCAAGCACCCGGAACTCCAGAGCATAATCGGACACTGATCGGGTTCCCTGGTGAAGCCGGTTCAGCTGCGTGCCCATCACCTCTCCCTCCAGGGGGTGGGCGAAGGCGGTGCGGAAAGCCTCATGGTAAGCCACAAAGGACCGGCATTCGGGACCCTGTGCCTCCCAGATGGCAGTCACCCACTCGCTTGCTCTGCCCGTCAGCCAAGAGATTATCAAGGAGATTTTACCGACCTCACTGGACCTGGGATGGCTACGGAAGTAGTGAGCGCATTGCATTAGAAATGAGCAGCATTTACCTGGGCTTCCGTCAAACCGTTCGGGCTCTGAAAGGCTATAAGGGGCAGCAGTGGATAGGGGAGGCACATCGGTGTCCGGCTTGAGCGTCGGTGGCAGTGATGGCATCCCCGCGACTCCTGGAACGGAGCCGCCGTGCTCCAGCTCAGTCAGACGGCCCATCAGCGTCTGGATCGCCCGGGTCATCTCACTGAGTCCGCTCTGCAGCTCCACCAGGGCCCGTCCTTGAGCCTGCAGGACCTCGTCCGTTGGCTTCATCCGTGATGTGTTGTTGGCAGAGTTTTATGTTACGTTTAGCGTCCCGTTGCCGGAGGAAGAGAGGGAGGCGTGCTTGCAAAACCAAAAATAGAGTTTATTTCCTCCAGACAGGGAAAAAACAACTTCAAGAACACAAAAGCAAAAACAGTCAATAGTTCTTTAGATGAAAGATGAAAACTTCCCCACAAGCAGCGGAAGGCAGCGGCTCAGGTCAGAGGCAGAGAGTGAGCGGCGAGGAACGCTGGCGAGGGGGGGGGGGCGTGAGCAGCGGAGATATGACGGAGTATTATGACTCAGATGAAGAGTGGAGGTATGGGTACGAAGCGCTCTGCGCTGAGGAAGGTCTGGATTTGATTCAGATTTCTGATGATGAGGCGGATGAGTCGTACCTGTATGGGCATATTCTGCCCATACGCACCCTCCTCAACTCTGAGGAGTTCTGGACGGACGCTCCGGTCCAGCTTGTTAAACCCCCTGTGGCGAGATCCAGACGCAGAGCGCGCCGGCGCGGTGCCAAGACGCAGCGCAGCTGCTGAGCGCGGTACGTGCGCTGCGGGGCAGTCACGTGACGTGCCCGCGCCGGACCGCGCTGTGTCTGGATCGCGCTGCGAGGGGGCGGTACCGGAGCCGACACTCGGGGAGGTAAATGTGAATGCATGTGGCGTGAGCATGGTGTCCCCCCTGCCTTCCCTGTGTAAGAGATGTCTTTGTGTTTGGGCAATGCGGTGGGGGTGTACCTCTACTGTGTGCAAGATGGCGACCCCGAGGTGGAGGTTCACCCAGCGGGCGTGCCCGCCGAGGTCCTGCCAGCATGCGTGCCCGCCAAGGTCTTGCCAGCATGGCCCACTCCTCGTCCGCCGAGGCCGTCCACCGGACCACGCAGCCAGAGGGCGTGGCCCACTCCTCGTCCGCCTGATGCCGTCCACCGGACCACGCAGCCAGAGGGCGTGGCCCACTCCTCGTCCGCCGGGGGTGTCCACCGGACCACGCAGCCAGAGGGCGTGGCCCACTCCTCGTCACGCCGCCCATCCCGAAGCCCAGGGGCGTCACGCCGCCCATCCCGAAGCCCAGGGGCATCACGCCGCCCATCCCGAAGCCCAGGGGCGTCACGCCGCCCATCCCGAAGCCCAGGGGCGTCACGTCGCCCATCCCGAGGTCCAGGGGCCGCAGGCCGCCCAACCTGAGGTCCAGGGGCCGCACGCCACCCAGCCCGAGGTCCAGGGGCCGCACGCCGCCCAGCCCGAGGTCCAGGGGCCGCACGCCGCCCAGCCCGAGCAGCAGGGGCCGCACGCCGCCCAGCCCGAGCAGCAGGGGCCGCACGCCCCGCCACGCCGCCAGGGGGCGTCCACCTGACCATGCAGCACGAGGGCGTGGCCCACTCCGCGTCCGCCAAAGGTGCTCACCGGCCCACGCAGCCAGAGGGCGTCCACCGGACCACGCAGCCAGAGGGCGTGGCCCACTCCTCGTCCGCCGAGGCCGTCCACCGGACCACGCAGCCAGAGGGTGTGGCCCACTCCGTGTCCGCCAAAGGTGCATATCGGCCCACAATTCCAGAGGGCGCCCACCGGACCACGCAGCCAGTGCCACACACTCCTCGTCCGCCGAGGCCGTCCACCGGACCAAGCAGCCTGAGGGCGTGGCCCACTCCTGATCCGCCGTGGGCGTCCACCTGACTTTGCAGCCAGAGGGCATTCGGCACGACCCCCCCCCCCCCCCCCCCCCCGGGACTGTTATTTTTTTTTTCTTGGTCGCGTCCCCCCGTTGCGCGACCGCAGGGGCAGGGGTAATGTGACAGGTGCCTAGGGCACCTGTCACCTGTTCTGTGTGTTTCGTTCCTTTCGGTTCAGTTAATTAATGTTCATGTGTCATTAGTTTAGTTAATTAACTCCTTATTGTTATTGGTTTGTCTTGTGCATGTGGTCGGGTGTCTTTTTGTATTTATTTCCGTTGTTTCTCGTCCTCGGGGCTGGTCGTTGTGTTATATGTCACTAGTCGTTCGAACCTCATGTTTTTTGGTGCACTGCACCTTTAAATAAACTCGTTTCTCTGCTACCTGCGTGCCTGGCTCCCTTCAGCACGTTTAAACGCGGCGGCTCTGCGCTTCCTATGCGCAGCCGCTTTATTCCGAGGTAGACTACCGTGACACATACGTTAATCAGCACAATTAAATGTGTGTCTACACAAGTTTCGGTCTTAACATAATATACATACGGTCACAAATTGAACCCACTACACTACAGACTACTTTCTAGCCTACACAAATTCCAGAACCTGACATTGTGACAAGTGGCGAAACTTTTTTGCCATGAAACTAGTTTTTGAATAACGGTGGCACTGGTTGAAGGGGGCTCGTCATCCTTGATTTCATGGTAAATGAAGCTGGTAGAGTAGAGTATTTTTTAAAAATCAAGTTGTGCCCGAAGTGCCTTTTCAGAACCCTATTGGCCCCCAAGCCCTTATGTGACCCAAGCATTTCTATTCAGCCCTATTGTGCCCAAAGTACTGTAATTGTGATTTTCTTGTGTGTTTCTGTGTTTGACTGTATCTTGGATGGTTTTAAGCAAGTGGAGTATCATTGTTCAAACTTTGACAACAAACTTTTAAAGATTACTTACAAATGTAACCTTTTTAGTTCATTTCTACTTTTCTACATTTTTTTGTCCCACAGTTTCAAGCCAGAACCCCTAAACTTTACATGGTAGTAAGAGATATATCCATCGAAGGTGCATTTTCTTAAAACTGATTAATTAATTTAAGTCTTCTGGTGACCCCTGGTCACATAGGGCTCTCCTGACCTGGGTTTTAATAGATTAGGTGAGAACTGTGCTACCCCCGAGTCTGGAACATAATCTAGAGTGGGCATCTGGCTTTGAGTTCTTAGAACCTGGCCTATACAACAGTGTAAAGAGAAATTGCAAAAAGCAAAGCGACCAACAGGGCTTGCCAAATATCAACCAGGTTTTTGTGGTATGATCATACTAAGAATGGATATTTGGCTCCTGTAAGCCAGGAAACCCCTTATCACAGTGTTATGAAGCTCCACAGGAGTAAGCTGAGAAAAATGCAGTTTTTTTTTTTTTTTTTTTTAGGAGAGATCACATATTCGAGTTCACAGCCCACACCCTTATATGTGATGCATCTGCCTTGATGACAAAAGTCATCATCCAGGAGTCGCATGGAGAAATATAATTCTGTCCAAGTGGGGGGTGGGGGGTGGCACCACATGAAACAATGGACCTCCTGGAGGGAAATTGGTTGAGACCAGTCCATCATCTGGCCCGGATCCTAGCGGAACTATAATAATACAATAATAGATTGTCGCAAAGCAGCTTTACAGTGTTAAAAGCTTAAAACCCGCAAAGAGCAAGCCGAAGTGACTTGTTTTTTAGGAAGAAACTTCAGGATGACCAGGGCTCAGTGATCAGTTGTTGGGGGCATGCTGCCGGATTGCTAGTCCAATATAAATCCAGGTTCGATTCAGTAATTGTCGTTGCCGCAGTGCCCTGGCAGAGCCATGGATGAAGAGCTGATGACACCTCAAGGAATCTTCTATATATCTCCTTGCAGAATGCAAATTCAGCTGTATGCGCTACCCACATTCAATTTGGCAGGACCTTGAAGACATTCAGGAGCTTATACTTAGCAGATCCCACCCAGGTCTGCCAGTCTACCTGTGTGTTATATTGTTTTAACCAAAAGAATTGGGGATGAGGTGTTATTTGGAAAATGAGCTGTATTCTGTTGCTGCCCCAGCCCACAAAGATTTCACATCCTATCTGATCTATTTAAAGTTGTACTGAGTGCAGTATTATCGGAGATGGTGTGAAGAGAATTGACAGTCTGAGTACAAGTAACAGGGCAGACTGGCAATCTTAGGGGTTACCAGAAAATAAAAATAACCAAACACCATCCCACATGTAGCCAAAGCGTAAGGATTGCCTATAAACCTAGGGGCTAATTAACCGGACACCAACCGCATAAATTATAGGTAACACCGAACTTAATTTGTTATTATTATCATAAATTGAATTATAAAAACCTAAATTAAATTATTTTCAACATACCTTCTTCTATATTTTTAAAGCCTGTTTCAAAGCAAACTTTCAAGAGTAGTTTAACCTCTACCCATTCAAATTGGGTGGGCAGTATGTGCGTATGTGTGTGTTTCATTTTATTTCACTGCCCAACTTAGTACTGTGCAGACATGTTTAGAGCAACATAAAAGGTTTTCACTATTTTTGTCACTTTTTGGTTTTGGTGATCCAAAATTTAACTTATATATATATATATATATATATATATATATATATATATATATATATATATATATATATATATATATATATATATGTGCATGCAAGACAAATGCCTTATACAAAGCATAGTGTCATGTCACACTTGAACCATTGCCAATTACAGTTTGCCAGGAACTTGAATTCAATGCGATAAAAACAAAAAAATATATATGTTTATTTAGTGGCCACACCCCAACAGTCTGCAGGATTTACCTTGGGTGGAGATGATGAATATGGGTGGGGAAGTCTTTTTGTCAACAAAACCTGTCTTTTCAGTTGCTAACAATATTTGTGACAGTAAAAGAAACTGTAGAAAGCTGGTCACATTAATAAATAAAAAAATAATAAATTATAAACATATAAATTCTTAATAATGTTACACATAGTAGACTCAAAAACATTTTAACTAATGCTTTTTTGCCAGTACAAACTAAAATAGCATCATTATTGTCAGTTATTTCTTAGAAAAAATAAATAATTTTGTCAGTTTGTGGGAGTTCTTTGTGGGATGATAGCTCATTTTCTCAAAGTAAGGCAGGATAGCTCTAATTGTGCCATTGTATTTAGTAATGTCCACAGGATTAATTAAAAATTTAACAGTTTCTGTCATGAGACATTGATACACAAATATTGACCTGGTACTGCAGTGTAAGTTACTGAATAACTTATATATAATATAATATATAATATATATATATAATAGTATGAGATATATAAAATATAACTAAAAAAATTTAGTTTTTTAAGTTTCACCTGTGCCCAGCGATGGATTGGCGCCCTGTCCTGGGTCTATCTGCCCAGCGCCCGAGACATTCTCCCTTGGATGGGCATGGGGAACCCCACCGCGACCCTAATAGAGGATAAAGCGGGAGATAATGAATGAATGAATTAATGAATGAAGTTTCACCTGTTTTGGTCAATTTGATTTATATTATTATATCATATTTTATTATTTATTTAATTCAATATTGTTACATACAAACAGACCCAAATTAAAACACTATATTTTATATATTGTCAAGTAGAAATATGTATTTGTAGTTTAACAATTGTTATCAAAATAAAAATAATGTATATGTATTTTAATGCTCCAAGAGGAGAGCAGCTGCTTAAGAGGTGTGGCTACAGTGTTAACTCATTTTTTAATTAATTGTGTGCTTTCAACTTTGTGAGAACTGTTTACAGAAAGCCTTTTTCTTTTCCAGCAATATTACACCCCTGAATATAAAATCACTAGCATGCCTAGTGATTTTGGTGTGGGAAAAACTTAACCTCTCCAGACTTAGCCTTGACATTAAGTCCATTAAACATATTTAGAATAATCTAGAATGGAGATTGAGTCAAAGTTGCTTATACAGTATCACTGTGTGACCTTACAAGTGGTATTTTCGATGAAAAGGGTTCACAGACATATTCCAGTACCTTATAGAAATATTCCCATACAAGTCAGAACAGTAAAAACTGTTAAATATTCACAGTGGGAAATATTAAATTGTTATTAAAAATAATGTATAGGTGTTCCAATTATTTTGTTAATGTACTGTATATAAACATTCTTTCTTGAATTCTTATTTTACACACACAAACACGCACAAAAAAGTCACTAAAAAGTCACAGACAAATGTTGCATTGTATTGTCACTTTGATAATACCAAATACCTTCAGGGACGCTGGGCGTCGCTGTCACCACCCCCTGGGGGTGGGTGCCTTTGTGTCCTGGGGTGTGTGGTTTGGGCCTCCTTGGTGTGGTGGGGGGGCTCTGCCGGGGGTGGGGGTTCATTTGGGGGTGCTGGGGCCTTGGGGGCCGCATGCTCGGCTCTTGCCGGGGGTGCCGGCCTGGGGGGGTTGGTGGGATGTCTCGTTGCCTCTGGCTCTTTGGGTTCCTGCCCCCTGTCCATGGGGGCCTCGTCTGGGTCTCCATCCTTCCTCCTCTATGGTGCATGTGCGGTGGCCATCGGGTTGTGTGGCCTCTGGTCTTCGGGTTCCTGTTGGCCTCGGGTGGTCTGGGTCCCCCTGGTCTTTCCCTATCCGTCTCTGGACCACGGGAACATGGTCGCGGTTTCTTGCCCTCATCATGAATGCATTCCATAACAGGGGCACATAAGGAGACACACACAATTTCTAACAATATTAGGATGTGTGTGTGTGTGTGTGTGTGTGTGTGTGTGTGTGTGTGTGTGTGTGTCTGGGGGCGTGTGTGTATAATGCGTGTGTTTGTATATAGGAATGTATGTATAGGTTATTTTTTTCACCCTCTCTCTTCTTTTTTCATTTATAATAAATACCAAATAATAAGTAGGTAATTAGGTAAAATAAATATAAAAAATAACATAAAAAAAACCTTGTGCTTAAAGATCATAAGAAATTATCTGAAAATGATCTTTCTTGTAAACTAACTACAAACATAAGTGCTTGGAGTTTAACTACAGGGACTTTGGGACTAGGAGCATTTTGACAACAATTTGGGCTTTGCTTAAAAATAAATATTATAATTAAACTTTAATTATTGTTTGTATTTTTTAAGGAACAAAATCACCAGGTGGCAGCGACAACACATTCGGCTCCTCTAGTGCCAAGCAGCTGTCACGTGAGACAAGATGCACCTGCTGAGGTAATTTTTTAATTGTCTCAAAGCTGTACGACTGGTCATACTGTTGTTAGGCCACTGTCTTAGTGCCACTTCAGTGAAGTGAAGAAATTATTTCTGGTCACTCAGGGCCCTAATAGAGGGTCTAAGTTACACCACTGGCAAAGAGATAAGTTTGTTAGGGTTATCTTATTATTAATTTGATTGCTTTTTTACTTTTATTTTATTGAGTGTACTTCTAGCATGCCAATATTTGATATGGGCACTCTCTATGTTACTTTCCTTCATATATGCGTTGTGAAGGTATTTTCTTATACTGCTAAGTGGATACAACAGTTTAAGCACGGCACCGGAAGTACCCAAGACCTTAAATCCACCTGGTACAACTGCCGCTTCATTATTATAGTCATACTATATAGTCAGAATCAGAATCAGACTTTATTGGCCAAGTATGCTCACACATACAAGGAATTTGTCCTTGGTTACAGTATCTCACAGTGCACAATAACTGACATTACAGAAGTAACAAAAACACACCCAAACTAGCCATCCTCCAACGCACACGCACACACCCACACACACGCACACACATATACACACACAAACATGCACACACACACACATGCGCACACACACACATGCACACACAAACACACACACACACCCACACACACACAGTGACACATGCACACAGACACACCTGTAAACTTAACATGCGCAGAATTGTGTGTTCAAAATAAGGTGCTAGTGCAGCAGTAAAAGACAGTGCAGACTAAGTTAAATAGATATAAATATGAAGAACAAAGAGTCACTGGTTGAGAGTGTTCTGAGACACTATCGTGAGATAAATAAATAGCTGTTCATGAGTGTGATGGCATGTGGAGAGAAGCTTCTCTGTAGTCTGGAGGACTTGATCCTCAACTGGCTGAAACGCCGGCCTGAGGGAAGATACTGGAACAGGTGATGTCCAGGGTGTGATGGATCACGGACGATGTTCTCTGCCCACTTCCTGGTTCTAGCCATGTGCAGATCACTTTTTCCTTAACATTATAGTTTGTCTTCCTCCACCTCCCTCGATCATCTGTAAAACCACACAGGTACATCGTAATATTAGCATTATCTCTAATACAGTTTTTGCTGACAGATGCCCTTCCTTGCATCAATAACTTCTCAACCCTTGACAGTAACATTGCATCAAGCATTTTGATCCACCTTGGCTACCTGTATAGTTCTAGTGTCTGTTCAATATACACTAATATACACAAGAAATCACATAGCTCCTTCTCCGGCCACTGGCTCACAGAAGTGCTTCGAAAACAATGCGCTACTCTTCATTCCACTGAAAGAAAGTATCATACATCTTGTCTGTCTTTAGATTTAGAAGCATACGAGTCTTCAATCGCCACCTTCTCGAGGTACATAATTGCTGCTACATCCTTGTTCTTCCAGTCCATGTATATCAGATGCTCACACTTTATTTAATACATTTAACACTTTACTTAGTCCACCTTTTCCTCTTCCCAACACCTCTCTGTCAGCTGATGTCTTTGCAACCTAGTTCACAGAGAACATTGCAGGCATCAGCAAACCCTTTCCTACTCTCTATTTCCACAACACTATATCTCACACATCCAATCAACCAATCTTTTCCTCTTTCTCCTGTCTCAGAATTGGAAATGGAAATGTCTCAGAAATGTAGGATTCTTTGTGCCAGCAAACCAATTACTTGTCACCTTACTTCAATCCCATCTCACATCATTCATTCCATTGCTTCCTATATTAAAACAGCACTTACACACATTATCAATTCCTCCCACACCACTGGTACTTTTCCTGATACTTTTAAAAAAGGCTATAGTTAAACCTATGCTCAAAAACCAATGCTCAATCCAAACCTGGATGAGAGCTTACCTTTTCTGTTAAAACACTGGAATGGGTAGTATCTACACAATTCTCCAGACTTGCTTACACAGAACAACCTTTTTGATCCCAATCAGTCTGGTTTTAGGGCTGGTTATTCCACTGAGACAGCATTACTCTCTGTGATTGATGAACTTAAATCTGCCAAAGCAAACTCTCAATCCTCTGTCCTCATCCTTCCATCCACTGGTGTGAACCCCAAGCAAAAATCAGTGATCCACTGATCCCACAAGCGGCCTCTTATTAAGTATGCCATAATGGTCTATGGATATATGTTGACATGTTCTGAGATGTTGATCTAGGGGTGTGAAGCTATAGTTATTTTTTTCCCATTCACGGCAGAATAAAAATATCAAATTTGATGTAAATTAAAGGCAGACACTAAGTAAGCTGGTGTTAGGTATTAGGAGTGCTAGGCCACTCCCCCACGTTTTCATTTCAATCTGAGCCGCGCCGCCAGTGATCATAGCTGCGACGCCAGCGGTCCATGCCGCGATCAGATCTGCGATCCGCACTGCGCCACCAGCATTCCGTGCCCCGGTCCCAGCGTCTCAGTTCGCATCCAGAGCAATTTGCCCGGTAAGGGCAAAACTTACAGTCTGGTTCAAGGGGTCCCGGCCATGGAACCTATGGTGAAACAGCGGTCTTTTGGGCCAGGGAATCAGTTGCCCTCTGCTCTAGACTGGTTGCCCTCCGCTCAGGACTGATTGACCTCTGCTCTGGACCAGTTGCCACTCGTTCAAGACCGGTTGCCCCCTGCTCAGGACCGGTTGCCCACTGCTCAGGACCGGTTGCCTCCTCTCAGGACCATTTGCCCCCACTCAAAACCATTTGCCCCCCGTTTAGCATCCAGTGTCCTCCGCCATTCAGGATGAACAAGGCTCTGTTCCGGACATGCTGCTTCGTGTCAGCGACAGCTCGGCATCCAGGTGGGTAAGAGACAGTCCAGCGTCCGGGTGGGTCAGAGACAGTCCAGCATCCGGGTGGGTCAGAGCCCGTCCAGTGTACGGGTGGGTCAGAGACATTCCTGCGGTCACGTCCTCTCGAGTTCCCCCTGTGGTCGTGTTTTCTCAGGTTCCCCCAGCGGCTGCGCCCTCTCAGGTTTTCCCTGTGGTCGTGCTCACTCACGTTACCCCTGTGGTCGTGCTCACTCAGGTTCCCCCTGCAGTCGCGCCCACTCAGGTTTCCCCGGCGGTCGCGTCCTCACAGGGTCCCCCTGCGGTTGCGTCCTCTCAAGTCCCTCCAGCGCCAGAGCCTGCGGTAGTCTCTCCAGCGCCAGAGCCTGCATTGTTTCATTTGCCTCCACTGGCACCAATGGCATTTAGCTTCCCCCGCAGTGTAGGCATAAAATTAGGAGGGGCAATATGTTAGGTGCCACTACCCCCACATTTTCATTTCGGGTTTTTGGTTTTGTCCCTTAGTTGGTTCCCTTACTTGGGATTTATCAATGGTGGTTAGGGATTGGGTTCTGCTGACCCAGCAGAACCCAATCCCTAACCACCATTGATAAATCCCAAGTAAGGGAACCAACGTGCTTGAGTTCTGTTAGTATTTTTGCTGCATGTGTTCCCCTGTTCGGCAGGCCAGCATTATTTGTTTATTGATTCCGTTTGGTCCCGTCACACGTTGCCCGTCCCGTAGCTTTGTTATCTGTTCCTTTAATAAACTCCCTTGTGCTTACCTGGTCGCCTGGCTCACTACTTCGCATTTGAATGCCTCACTCTGCGCGGTTATTCACAGTGCCACCAGTGGATGGATGGCATCTTTTGTGACAGCTGGTGTAACGCAATGGGCAAATATGTCCTTGAGTGGGATATTTCTGATGTGAGGGGCCTTAGCCATCCATAAGTGAAACCTTTTTTACCCACTTATTGCAACAATCTACAATTGCCAGCAGGTGTTTGTTCTGCACAGGGATTTTTGGCAAAGGGACCATGAGGTAAATGCCTAACATACTCTGGTTCATCTACTGAGGTGTACTGTATGCGACCAGAAATTTTAGAGCTTCAAGGCTTTTACATTTCCCAGATATTACAGTCATTAAAATATTTTCACACATAATTCCTATTTGTACTGTTTCTTTACCTTTGTTGCTTGCATTTATCTGAACTTAAAAGCACTTTCCACTGTTGAGAGGCATTGCACCGGTTGCATGTGGACAGGTGGTGACATATTCCTCAACATCTTTTCTCAACTGGGGTCCACCAGAAGCGTCGGCCAAGGAGACTAGAGGTGCATGTGACCATAGGATGGCCAGTGAATCTGGAGTCGTGAGTCCATCTGAGAACAGTGGCGCGAGATGAGGCTCTGTACATAGAGACGATGCGGGGGAGTATTAGGTGGCGCAGGATAATTGACTAGAATGCCCTGGGGCATCCTAGTCCTCATCCTCCTCTAGGGGGTCCTCATCCTCCTCTAAGGTGAAAAGTGTCAGGCTTGGTGTTACAGGTGCCCGATATGTCAGAGTGAAACGGAACCGGGAGAAGAATAGGGCCATCGGGCTGACTGGACGTAGGCAAGATTCTTATGGTCTGTCCACACGACGAAGGGATGTTCTGCCCCCTCCAGCCAATGGTGCTACTCTTCGAGCACCAGCTTGGCCTCAAGCAGCTCACAGTTCCCAATATCATAGTTCACCTCAGTGGAAGATAGCTTGTGAGAGAAAAAGGCACAAGTATGAAATTGGTTATCAGTCCCGGTCCGCTGGGAAAGGACCAACACCTCGCCGGTGTCAGAGGTGTCGACTTCAACAATGAATTGAAGAGAGGAGTCGGGCTGAACAAGGACCGGGGCAGTAGTGAACAGATTCTTGAATTACTGAAACGCTTCCTCAACCCGTGGTGATCTGGTTATAACTTCTGATGAAGTGCCGGTAGAAATTCCAAGAATCTCTGGAGCTGCTTGCAATTCGAGGGTGCGTACCATTTAGTGACCAAGCGGACCTTCTCGGTGTCAGGTTTGACCCGGCCTGGTTCCAGAATAAAGCGGCACGGACTGGGAATGAAAAACGTTCTTTTCTGCCTTGACAAATAAACGGTTCGGTAATAACCGGTTCAGGACAGTCTCGTGCAGGTGGCGCAAATTAGCGTTTGTTCTCATGGCGGCAAATTTGAGCTCCAGTCGGAAGGGTCGCGTGTTCGTGGTGAAGCTGCATGTTAATAACCTGTGTTTTAAACCACTGAGAAGACAACAGGGACATTATACAGGTATGGCTGGTTTTTCTGCTTAAATGTTTTGTAAAGGCAGGCAGTCATGGTATTAAGGGTATTACTGTTGTATTATAGTCATGTATTGTTGATTTTTAATTAATATTAACAAAGGGAGTTTCCAGCTTAGTTTATTAAAGATGTTTGTACTTATTTTAAAGGGAGATTGGAAGCTTCAGGAATCAGCTGTGTGGCTTTGCAGATGTTGGGTGGCAAGTACATGCCTTGTATATGCTATAGTGATATATGTAGCTAAAAGCACAGTTATTTAATTATTCTTATGCTTTATAGAGCATCTGGGGATATATGGAAGTACTATTAAGTGAGATTGAGCTGTGTATTTCACCTGTTACAGTTAACTGGTATGTATAATTGGAGGTACTTGGCCTTAGTGGGTCAATGTTGTGTGTGGCTAATAATCACTTGTGCTTTCTAGGTTTGTGCAGCCAGCAACAATAGCCAGTTTTCTTTCCCATCTTTTCCATTTATCTCTGCATTAGGCCTATATTCTTTTAAATGGTTAAGGAAGTTGAATTTTAGCATTTTACTCAGACTTTTTGAACCAGGGTGGCCCTTAATACTTCACCTCTTTGGTTAATTTGGTGCCTGGTAACTTAGAAAGGAAACATTAGGATTGTCACCTTGAAAGGTAGTACATATTCAGCCTATTTAATTCGGTTTTATTTTCCTCCCATATTGAATTTTGCAGTGTCACGTTTTGTTTGATTAGGGTGGACTATTTGAAGTGTATGTATTTTATTGTCTCTTTAATTAACTTATTTTGTGTGTATTTGGGTATGGGGGTTAACCCCAGGCTGACGTTGTGATTCTTTGTCCTTCTGAATGTTTCCTTGATAACTACTGGTTTTATAATTAATATAGGCCCAGATTTTTTACTATGGTGAAGTCATTTTATACCTGGGTTTGATATTGCTCTGAAGTTTTAGTCTGTTTCCTAATCCTTAATAAATTTGTTAATATATCAGCCTCATAACGTTTCTGTGTGCCTTATTTAGATAATGTCTTGGGTTAGCTACTGAGTAGCGATTGAATATTGAAGGTAACCAGGGGTCACAAATTGGCGTAGACGGCAGGATATGAGTGTTTATGTAGCTTTTCAGAGCATATATTAACAGATTTGTTTAGGATACTCTATATTGGATGTTAGAGGTCTGTGTATAGTGATATTTGGCAGAGAAAAATGTGGGGAAAGAAACAGTGGTTATTTGTTAGCACATCCAGTGGAACCACGGACCGGGCTGTCTGGGAAGCTGCCACTATCAAGGAGGACTGCAGATCTGACTGCTTCCAGTGACACTGGAAACTTTTTTTTTTTTTCTCTTTTTCTTTTTTTTTCCTTTCTTTTGTTTTAAGTACATTGACTCCTTTTGGTGTGTGTTTTTCTTTTGGATGACATGTCTTTGCCTTCTTCTGATATGGAAGAACAACTTAGGGCTTTGAATGAATGTGTGCAGCAGTTGCAAGCTGAAGATGAAAGAGTTACTGAAGGTGTTAATGTGGGTGCTAGCACCAGTAATGGGGAGGAGACCCAAGCCAGTAGGCGACCAGAGTGTAGTCAAAATCGATTTGAGCGGTATATCTACATTCCAAGAGCCCCCGTGGGGACCCGGGGTAGAATAGGTCCTCAGCACCCCCTTGCTGTTTGTAAAAGGCAAACGAATGGGGCACCCCGTTTGCCGTGGGGTGCGACCCGTGTCTGTGGAGGAAGGGATCCTAGTGATTGAGGGGGAGTGCAGCTGCGGCTGCTCTTCTACCAACACATCACTTTGGCCCCAACTTTACATAGACGGGAGGTTGGAGACATCCGATCCAATCAATCGGCTGGTCAGGTCATGCCCTAGGTTGTATCCCCCATGATCCCTAGAAGGTGCTGGCTGAGGGTCAATTGAGTACTAATTCCACCTGGTGTCTCAGTGTCTGGAGTATCCCTGGTGTGCAACCACTGGAAGTCCGTGGCTCTGCACATCCCCTTGTTGGGCTCCGAGGTGGGTGGGGAGCAAGGATGGTGAACCTTCAATGAAATCATTATGGATATTACTAACCCTAAAAAAACGACATATGGATACTGATGCGGATGTAATTAAAGATATTCTTACAAACCTTCTGATAACTGATAACTGGCAGCGATTCCTAGTAATGGAAGCCAAAGAAACCAGCTTTCCTCTAACAAAATTGTCTCCCTTTGCAATACAAAAGGGCATAGCTGGACTAGCAGGCACAGTAAAAGACGTTAAAAAACTACGCTCCAGTCAGCTATTGATTAAGTGCCTCAAGAGAAAGCAAGTGGATAACCTCCTTAGTGTTAAATCCTTCGTAGGTCTAGAGGTGAAGGTTTTCCAACACCAATCACTTAACAGCAGCAAAGGAGTCATAAGATGCCGGGAATTAGAAGACATGGAGGAGGAAGAAATAAAAGAAGAACTATCAACCCAAGACGTTACAGGAGTCAAAAGAATAATGATCAGGAGGAATGGAAACCTGATCAAAACAAACACTTATGTCATTACCTTCAATAAACCCATTTCCTCCAACCAAGATAAACGTTGGATATTTTAAAGTAGACGTCGACTTGTACATCCTGAACCCTATTCGCTGTTTCAAATGCCAAAGGTATGGACATGGATCAAGACTGTGCAAAGGCAAAGCCCACTGCAACAACTGTGGGGAAGAAGAACACGGAGACCCATGCACAAAGACTCCATGCTGCAGAAATTGTAACGGCCCACACCCCGCATCAGACTAGGACTGCCCAGTTTCGCTTCGGGAACAAGAAATCCAAAGATTAAAAGATACCAAGAAAATAAGCTATATGGAAGCTAGAAGAACAACACTAGAAAATGAAAGGTTTCAGTTCCCAAAAAGTTTTGCGTCCATTGTTAAGACAACCCAAACAAAAGCGGGTCAAACAGATCTGACATGGGTCAAAGGTGAAAAACCACAGCTGATAACAACATTAATAAAAGACCTAAGACAAGTAAAAGCCAAAAGCTCTACTACACAATCTCTACCCATCTGATGCTTAACTATACAGACAACATACAACTATACAGATCTAACTATACAAGATGGCGCCGCAGACGGCGACTCTGGTCAGTAGCTCCATTGTGCTTTGTTTGTTTTTGTTTGTTTTTGTTGTCACATGTGAATCCAACATGCTCACATACAGCGCGGAGGATCTTCTCAGCATCAGGCATTCCATGCCACATGGAATTACTCCAGATTTTTCATTCTCGGACTGTTTTTTGGACATTTTAGTGAGCGGAGCAGCTGCGCTCCTCAGACGCAGGCGTACGCGCAAACGTGGGAAACGCGGCGGAGCGCTCGTCAAACGGACTACGCACTGTGCTTCCTAGCATCCACCTGGCCAACCTCCGCTCACTAGGCAACAAAATGGACGAACTTTCACTCCTGAACCGGACCAACAAGGACTTTTCTCTCTCAGCGGCGCTGTGCTTCACTGAGACCTGGCTCACCGAGGCTGTCCCGGACAACGCGCTCCAGCTTGCCGGCTTTCATCTCCACAGAGCGGACCGCGTCGCGGAGACTTCGGGGAAGCTTAGAGGCGGCGGGATCTGCTTTTACATGAACCACGGCTGGTGTACAGATGTCACGGTGTTCATGAAAACATGCAGTCCTGATCTGGAGTCTGTGTTTATAAACTGTAAACCTTTCTACTGCCCGCGGGAATTCTCCTCTGTGGTACTCGTCGGAGTTTACATTCCACCCAGTGCGTGCGTGCGTGACGCACTGCGCGCTCTCACAGACCAGATCACCAGCAAGGAGCAGAAACACCAAGTCTGTTTTCATCATTCTTGGGGACTTCAACAGAGCTAAACTCACCAGCGAGCTTCCCAAATACAGACAGCATGTTACCTGCCCCACCAGGGAGAGTAATATACTAGACCACTGCTATACTGTATTAAAAGGTGCATATACAGTGGTGTGAAAAAGTGTTTGCCCCCTTCCTCATTTCCTGTTTTTTTGCATGTTTGTCACACTTAAGTGTTTCGGAACATCAAACCAATTTAAACAATAGTCAAGGACAACACAAGTAAACACAAAATGCAATTTGTAAATGAAGGTGTTTATAATTAAAGGAGAAAAAAATCCAAACCATCATGGCCCTGTGTGAAAAAGTGATTGCCCCCCTAAACCTAATAACTGGTTGGGCCACACTTAGCAGAAACAACTGCAAACAAGCGTTTGCGATAACTTGCAATGAGTCTTTTACAGCGTTCTGGAGGAATTTTGGCCCACTCATCTTTGCAGAATTGTTCTAATTCAGTTACATTAGAGGGTTTTCGAGCATGAACGGCCTTTTTAAGGTCATACCACAACATCTCAATAGGATTCAGGTCAGGACTTTGGCTAGGCCACTCCAAAGTCTTCATTTTGTTTTTCTTCAGCCATTCAGAGGTGGACTTGCTGGTGTGTTTTGGATCATTGTACTGCTGCAGAACCCAAGTTCGTTTCAGCTTGAGTTCACGAACAGATGGTCGGACATTCTCCTTCAGGATCTTTTGGTAGACAGCAGAATTCATAGTTCCATTTATCACAGCAAGTCTTCCAGGTCCTGCCACAGCAAAACAGCCCCAGACCATCACACTACCACCACCATATTTTACTGTTGGTATAATGTTCTTTTTCTGAAATGCAGTGTACCTTTTACGCCAGATGTAATGGGACACACACCTTCCAAAGAGTTCCACTTTTGACTCATCGGTCCACAGAATGTTTTCCCAAAAGTGTTGGGGATCATCAAGATGTGTTTTTGAAAAATTGAGACGAGCTTTAATGTTCTTTTTGCTCACCAGTGGTTTTTTTCATGGAACTCTGCCATGCAGGCCATTTTTGCCCAGTCTTTTTCTGATGGTGGAGGCATGAACGCTGACCTTAACTGAGGCAAGTGAGGCCTGCAGTTCTTTGGACATTTTTGTGGGGTCTTTTGTGACTTCTTGGATGAGTCGTCGCTGCGCTCTTGGGGTAATTTTTGGCGGCCGGCCACTCCTGGGAAGGTTCACCACTGTTCCATGTCTTCGCCATTTGTGGATAATGGCTCTCACTGTGGTTCGCTGGATTCCCAAAGCTATGGAAATGGCTTTATAACCCTTTCCAGACTGATAGATCTCAATTACTTTATTTCTCAATTGTTCCTGGATTTCTTTGGATCTCGGCATGATGTGTAGCTTTTAAGGATCTTTTGGTGGACTTTACTGTGTCAGGCAGCTCCTATTTAAGTGATGTCTTGATTGAGAAACAGGTGTGGCAATAATAAGGCCTGGGTGTGGCTAGAGAAATTGAACTCAGGTGTTAAAAACCGTTTATAGTTAACAGTTATAGTATGTTTTAACAAGGGGGCAATCACTTTTTCACACAGGGCCATGATGGTTTGGATTTTTTTTCTCCTTTAATAATAAACACCTTCATTTACAAATTGCATTTTGTGTTTACTTGTGTTGTCCTTGACTATTGTTTAAATTAGTTTGATGTTCTGAAACTCTTAAGTGTGACAAACATGCAAACAAACAGGAAATGAGGAAGGGGGCAAACACTTTTTCACACCACTGTAGCTCTGTTCCACGAGCTGCTCTGGGCCTATCTGACCACTCTATGGTCCATCTTCTTCCAACCTACAGACAAAAGCTCAAGTGGGCCAAACCTGTGGTCAGTACAGTGAAGAAGTGGACCAGTGAGGCTAAAGAGAGGCTCCAGGACTGTATGGAGTTAACAGACTGGTGTGTGTTCGAGGACTCTACAAGCGGCCTGGACGAATAAACTGACACTGTGACATCCTACATCAGCTTCTGTGAGAACATCTGTGTTCCGACCAGGACTCGCATTAGATACAATAATGACAAGCCCTGGTTTAACACCAAACTTAAGCATCTGCGGCAGTCCAAGGAAAGCGCTTTTAGGAGTGGGGACCGTGCGCTCTGCAATAAAACCAGGAACACACTCAATAGAGAGATCAGAGCTGCTTAGACACCAGACAATGGGAGCCAGCTGACGACCTAAAACACCTTCTACTGCAGGTTTGAAAAGCCCAGGTCAAAACAACATCACAACACCACTTCACACCCTTCTGACTCTCAGTCACCCATTCAACCTGCCCTGAAGATCTGTGAAGCAGATGTGCACCGACTCTTCACCAAACAAAGAGTGAGGAAAGCACCAGGTCCAGACGGAGTGTCACCCTCCTGCCTGAAGAACTGTGCATACCAGCTTGCTCCTGTCTTCACCAGGATCTTCAACAAATCACTGGAGCAGTGTGTCGTACCGGCGTGCTTCAAACGCTCCACAATCATTCCCGCCCCCAAAAAGCCAACCATCTCAGGACTGAATGACTACAGACCTGTCGCACTGACCTCTGTGGTCATGAAATCCTTTGAGAGGCTGGTTCTCACTCACTTGAAGGACATCACCAACCCCCAACTAGACCCCCTGCAGTTTGCGTACCGGGCCAACAGGTCTGTGGATGACGCCGTGAACATGGGATTACATCACATCCTCCAGCACCTTGATCATCCATGTTCATATGCAAGAGTTCTGTTCTTGGACTTTAGCTCTGCCTTTAACACAATCATCCCCGGACACCTACAGTCCAAACTGACCCACCTCAGTGTACCAGCCTCCACCTGCCAGTGGATTACAAACTTCCTCACTGGCAGAGAGCAGCAAGTGAGGCTGGGAAAGATAACATGGTACCAGAACCATCAGCACAGGAGCTCCACAAGGCTGTGTTCTCTCCCTGCTGCTCTTCTCACTGTACACAAATGAGTGTACCTCCACGGACCCCTCAGTCAAAATCTTGAAGTTTGCAGATGATCTGACAGTCATTGGTCTCATCCGGGACAGTGACGAGTCTGCCTACAGACGGGTTGTGGAGCAGGTGGTCCTCTGGAGCAACCACAACAACCTGGAGCTGAACACAACCAAAACAGTGGAGATGAGAGTAGACTTCAGGAGAAGCCCTCCAACCCTTCCAGCACTCACTATCCTCAACAGTACTCTAACGGCTGTGGACTCCTACAAGTTCCTGGGAACAATAATCTCTAAGGACTTAAAATGGGACTGCAACATCAGCACCATCATCAAGAAGGCTTAGCAGAGACTGTCCTTCCTGCGTCAGCTGAAGAAGTTCAACCTGCCCACCGCCACCACACAATCTGTCCTCACCACATCCATCACAGTGTGGGGCAGCTCAGCCACCAGACATGACACCCACAGACTACAGCGCATCATCAGGTCTGCAGAGAGAACCATCGGCGTAAAGCTACCCTCCCTACCAGACCTGCACACGGCCAGAACCAGGAAGCGGGCAGAGAACATCGTCCGTGATCCATCACACCCTGGACATCACCTGTTCCAGTATCTTCCCTCAGGCCGGCGGTTCAGTCAGCTGAGGATCAAGACCTCCAGATTACGGAGAAGCTTTTTTCCACACGCCATTACACTCATGAACAGCTGAACATTTAAACACAACTTCTGGACTTATTCTCAACAATCTCAACCAGTCTTCTTACACTCTCCACCTATTTAACTATTCATTACAGTTTTACACTAGCATTTTATTTAAATACAATCTGCAAATTGCACAACCGTCATGTTTACAGGTGTGTCTGTGTGTGTGCGTGAGTGCGTGCGTGTGTGTGTGTATGAGGAATGCTAGTTTGGGTATGTCTGTCACTTATTGTGCACTGTGAGCTTTTGTAACCAAAGACAAATTCCTTGTATGTGTGAACATACTTGGCCAATAAAGTCTGATTCTGATTCTGATTCTGAACAACTGAAACACAGAAAACCACAGAGAATCCTGACAACCGCACAAAGACCAAGAAGCCAAGTCTAGTAATGCAATACAACAAGACTCCTGAAGAAAACAGCACAACAGAACAGCAGGACACTGAAATGATGGAGGAATTCTATAGAAGAAACCGAAGTATATCACCCAAAAGCAAAAGCAGAATAAAACCCCCTAACCGAAAAACAAATGAAAAAAATAATGCAATGGAACTGTCGAGGAGTTAAAGCGAACCTGACTGAGCTACAAAGTATAACTACTGCACTAGATCCTGCGGTAATATGCCTCCAAGAGACCCTACTTTCACCAAATGCAACAATCACACTCAAAAGATATGTGACATACCACAACCCAGGACCTTACATATCAAGACCATCAGGTGGAACAATGACAATAGTTAAAAACAACCTTCCCCATAATTTTATGAAAATAAATTCCACCATTCAAAACACGACAATAAGATTATCAAACATCACCCGAAAAACTGTACAATCTGCAATTTATACATCCCCCCGAACGCTAACCCCACATTTGCAGAATATGTACATCTCATTGATCAACTCCCCACACCATACCTTCTGCTGGGAGACTTCAATAGTCACAACCCCCTATGGAGCAAGACCAACCAGAATAGACAGGTAAAAATTCTTGAGAAAGCCATCAACACATACAACCTTTGCATCCTGAACTCAGATACAGCAGATACATACCTCCACCCGGCCCATGGTACTTACTCTAACCCAGATTTATCCATATGCCATCCGGAGATTCTTTTGGACCTAAAATGGGAGGTCTTGAATGACCAATATGGTAGTGACCACTTCCCAATCATACTTACAACCACAAACAATACACCACAAACCTCAACAGCCAAATGGAACTTTAATAAGGCAAACTGGGAAACCTACCAACTTCTATGCCAAGCACAACTAAACGAAACCTCCACAGGAATCACTGACATGGCCACATATACCAGAACTCTCAGAGCCATCACTGACAAAACAATCCCAAAGACTAACACAAAGACTAAAAGGAGAAAACTATCATGGATGAACGAGGAATGCAAACAAGCCATTCGAACCCGAAAGCGGGCATTAAGACGTTTTTCCACTCGCCCAACAGCATCCAATCTTGAAGAAGTCAAGATAACGAGAGCCAAAGCCCGCAGAACAATTAAGCAAGCAAAGAAGCAAAGCTGGCAAGACTTCGTTCAAAATATATCAATAAACACAGGCATGACAAAAATTTGGAGTATGATTAAATGCATGGACAAAAAGCAAGACCAACTATGAATACATTTTATTAAAACCGGGCACAATACAGCAACCACAGAGATGGAAATAGCCCAGCAGTTAGCAGAAGCATTTCAAAACACCTCTGCCCTTTCAAATTACACACCAGAACATCCGGGAAGAAGCAGAGAAGATAAATATCAATTTCACATCCGACAACCTGGAACCGTACAACACAATACTCACAGCAGAAGAACTAAATATCGCAATAACAGATGCGCACAACACCGCTGCAGGCCCAGACCATATACTCAATCAAATGATCAAAAACCTCCCACAGACCTCTAAAAATCTACTGCTCAGCATCTTCAATAAAATTTGGACAGATGTCCCGAACACCTGGAAAGAGGCAACTGTCATTCCGATCCCAAAACCCGGAAAAGACCATTCCCTGCCATTCCCGGAAAAGACCATAAAGCTGCCTTTGCAAAATCCTTGAACGAATAATAAACAATAGACTAACATGGCACTTGGAAAATAATCATGTTCTAAATGAAAACCAGAGTGGCTTTAGGAAGAACAGAAGCACGATGGACAACTTGATAAAATTGGAGTCATTCGTACGGGAAGCATTCAGACGGAAAGAACATGCAATTGTTATTTTCTTTGATGTGGAAAAGGCTTAGGATACAACCTGGCGATATGGAATCCTACAAGACCTATACTGGGCAGGGCTCCGTGGAAGGCTCCCAACCATAATACAATACTTCCTATCCGACAGGCGCTTCAGAGTGAAAATCAATGAAACAATATCAGAAAATCATGCACAAGAAACAGGAGTTCCACAAGGATCCATCTTATCAGTAACTCTTTTCAACATAAAAATGAATGGTGTTGCAGGTGTACTTACACCAAGGACATTTTGCAGCATGTACGTAGATGACCTATGCATAGGATTCAAAGGAAAAGATATGGTGTATATTATGCAACAAGCCAAAACAAACATCGAACAAATTCTACAGTGGACCACCAAAAATGGCTTTAAAATCTCAAAATAAAAAACAACAGGGATACACTTCTGCAAAAGACGAGGCCTCCACCCGGAACCAGAAATACTCATTGATGGAACCCCAATTAGATTCCAAAAAGAAGTCAAGTTCCTAGGGGTTACACTTGATCCAAAACTCTCATTTATACCCCACATCTAAGCAGTAAGAAAAGTAGGCCACCAGAGACTAAATATTATAAAAATGTTAGCAAACACCACCTGGGGTGCAGATACCTCAACACTCATGCACCTCTACCGAGCAAAAGTACGGTCGAAGCTGGACTATGGATGCAGTCTATATGGTGCAGCTAGAAAGACTTACCTGAAAAACCTGAATTTCATACATCATGAAGGTTTAAGACTTGTAACAGGAGCATTTAGAACATCACCAGTGCAAAGTCTATACATCGAATCCCGAGAACCTCCCTTGCACCTGAGACACCTAAAGCTTGCACTACAATATATGACAAAACTCAAGAGACATCCAAGAAACCCAGCCTACACAGTGGTATTCTCACCAGCAAGAACAAGTGTATCACTCCCTGAAGTAAAAAATGCTAATCAAACCTTGGGCAAAAGACTGGCACAGCACATAGAAAATATGAATATTAACCTGTACAACATAATCCAATACCACAGAACGCTCATCCCACCATGGAACATAAGACGGCCTCACATAATCACAAATATGATGGTATCAAACAAACGAACTACACACCCAAATTAATACCAACAAATATTTGCCAGCATTAAAGAAAGTTTCTCGGAATACAACTTCATATACACGGATGGATCTAGATCAGAGGACCGGGTCACAGCAGTCATAGTCCACAAAACCAATTCCTTCACAGCCTACCTCCTGAAAGAGAGCTCCATTTTCACTGCCGAAGCAACAGCTATATTAATGGCCCTTGAATACATTGAAGACTCTAGATTAATTCAGACCATAATATGTTCAGATTCTAAGTCCTGCATACAAGCCATTGAAATTACATCCCAAAACCATCCAGTGATAAGCAATATACTGGCCAAAATCTTACATCTCACGGACATTAAGTATGATATTAAATTATGCTGGATGCCTAGCCACACAGGTATCTCAGGAAACGAACAAGCGGACAAAGCAGCACGGAAACCCCCGAACACAGTACTGCGGAAAATAAAAATACTGGCCACAGACTTCAAACCAAGAATACAATCCTACATCAAAGAACTATGGCAACAGGAATGGGAAAACCAGGAAAACAACAAACTTCACGAAATAGCCCCAGCCATAAACAACGGACCAATCATACACCTTCGAAATAAAAAGGACCAAACAATATGGACTAGATGTCGCATAGGCCACATGAAATTAACTCACCAGCACCTCCTAAAGGGAGAACCTCCACCAACCTGTGACACCTGTAATAAGACCATCACAATAAAGCACATAATCCTGGAATGCGATAAATACAAAGACACCAGAAAGAAACAGAACGTATCCCACTCCAGTGATGATTGCCGCCTGGCGATTCCACCTCACCGAGGAGCTAATTCTCACTCTGTGGCGTTCACCACTGCAAAATGGTGGAACGATCTTCCCAACTCTGTCCGTAAGGCAGAATCTCTAAACAGTTTTAAGAAACTACTTAAGACGCATCTATTTAACAAATACCTGTTATAAAAAAAAAAAAAAAAAGGGGGGGGGGGGGGTGCAGCTTCGAATAACAATCAGGTTTGATGAACTTACAGTATAGTTGGTTTTCTCCATGGCTTCTGACTTGTGGTGTTCTCATTTGTAAGTCACTTTGGATAAAAGCGTCTGCTAAATGACTAAATGTAAATGTAATGTAAATGTATATACGACCATTTAGATGGGGAAGCTAAAACTGAAATTAAATTTCGCCCCGCCAGTGAAAGAAATGATCCAGAGAAAATTCTCACCATTTTGGTTGATATTTATGGCTGTTCTAAATCTTATATTGGGTTACAGAAGCAATTTTTTCAACGCCGACAGTTAGAAGGGGAGTCTTTGTGAGAATATTCACATTCTCTTTTATCCCTAATGGAAATTATTAAACGCCAAAGCCCTAGTCCCATTGCAAATGCTGAACATTTGGTACGAGATAAATTCATTGAGCATGTCTGGGATAGCATGTTATGGCGAGAGTTAAAACGTACAGTGAGGCTTAACCCTAATGTTCCTTTTTAACTATCCGCAGTGATGCAATTCGTTGGGTAGAGGAAGGCAAGCATGGGGGATTGGCAAGGACCCGCGCATACTCCTGTGATACTCAACTTGAGGTTGTAGGTGAGTATAGTGTCACAAGCCAAACAGTAACAGCCCAACCTAGAAATGAATTATCTGAATTGACCGAGTGTTTGAAAAAACAGCAAGCCCAGCTATATATGTTGTTGACACATTTGTCTTTGGTTAATAAACCATCTTCTACACAGGGGGCCTCCATGGGTCAAACTGCTCAGCCTCATCCATATGATTCCTCTGGTAAGCCAATTTGTATTCGTTGTAAGCAACCAGGACATATTGCAAGGTTTTGTCGGGAAGGCAGAGGATCAAACCCAGCATCTAGGGGAGGTAGGTTTCCAGATAGCTAGGCAGATGAGGAGGGCAGGTACCTCTTCAGAGCCGCAGGGAAACTAATACAAGCTGGTGTGGAGAGCCAATCACCAGCTAGGCATAGTGAAGGCTTATGTAGATTAATGGGAGTTTACCCTGTTATTGATGTATGCATGGGAGGGGTTTCTGTTTCTTGCTTACTAGATACATAATGTCTAAATGTCATAAATGTCTGTAACCGTAGGAAAGCGAGGAACGTAATTTCGATTACTTTGTATGTATAGAACATGTGAAGGAATTGACAATAAAGCCTACTTTGACTTTGACATGCTCTATGGTTACTACAGTTACTGAAACTTTTTTTAATCAGCATTTCCAGTCTGCTTTTAGACCTATACAGCAATGTCGCTGGCTTCAACTTAGGGCAGCTAATGGCATTGAAGTCCCTTATATTGGCTACTTGGAGTTGGATATGCAAGTATTAGGTAGGACCTTTGTTGCAATGGGTGTTTTGGTAATCGGAGATCCCGTTGATCCCCATAGTAAAATTCAAAAGTCTAGGGTCCCGGGATTATTGTGCATGAATGTTATCAGTCATTGTTACCGTGAATTGTTTGAACAACATGGCTCGAATCTTTTTTTCTCGAGTCTATTTTTGGTAGCGTTACAGACCAAAAGCCTGGTGGTGACTTTGGAGGAGAGGGATGAAAATCAGGGGAGTGTTGCCATTATACAGGCCAACCACTAGATCTGTCTAATCTTTCTTGGCCTACCTTGTCATCAGCTCAGGAACAAAAAGGGAAAGAATTGCTCCAACGGTATAGTGGAGTCTTTAACCAAACTGAAGGTGATATAGGGTGTACCAGCTTAGAACAACACGAAATTCCATTGATTGATGATAAACCAGTTCGTCAACGTTACCGCAGGCTTCCACCTTCTCAGTATGAGCAAGTTAAAGCACACGTTCAAGAGCTTTTAGAGAGGGAAGTGGTGAGGGTGAGTTGTAGTCCCTATTCCTCTCCAATTGTTGTGGTCCAGAAGAAGGATGGCACTCTTCGGTTATGTGTTGACTATAGACAGTTGAATGCAAAGACAAGAAAGGATGCTTATCCATTACCAAGGATTGAGGAATCTTTGGATGCTTTGGCTGGTGCTCGACTGTTTTCTACCCTGGACCTGACCAGTGGATATAATGAAGTTCATATGGCAGAAAAGGACAAGCAAAAAATGGCTTTCTGCACTCCCTTCGGCCTTTTTGAACTTAATCGGATGCCTTTTGGCCTCTGTAATGCGCCAAGCACATTTCAGCGACTCATGGAACGTATTTTCGGAGATGAACGTTTTCAGTCTTTGTTACTGTACCTGGATGACATTGTGGTCTTTTCCTCCTCTTTTGAGTCCCACTTACAGCGTTTGGAGATGGTCTTGGGAAGAGTACAGCAGCATAACTTGAAACTAAATCTTGAAAAATGTCATTTCTTTCAGGATGAAGTCCATTACCTTGGTCACGTGATCTCTGCTTCGGGGGTAGCGACTGACCCTGCTAAGATTACCGCGGTGTCAGAGTGGCAGCGTCCAACAACTGTGAAGGAACTCCGATCTTTTCTTGGGTTCGCTTCTTACTACCGGCGATTTGTCCCTCAGTTTGCTAGATATGCTGCACCGCTTCATAAATTAGTGGCTGCCCTTCAAAGAACGAAGTCAAGACCCGGACTGAGTTCACTGAATGGGCATTGGAGTGACATTGGAGGCATTCCGCCTACTGAAAGACAAGTTGGTAACGGCACCTGTTTTGGCTTATGCAGATTTTGCCAAGCCCTTTATCTTAGAAGTAGATGCAAGTCATATGGGTCTGGGGGCAGTGCTGTCACAAGAACACGAAGGAAAACCACGTCCAGTGGCCTATGCCAGCAGAGGGTTGCATCTAACAGAGAGAAATATGTCTAACTATAGTTCCATGAAATTGGAGCTGTTGGGGTTGAAATGAGCCATTACTGAGAAATTCAGAGAATACCTATTGGGAACCAAGTTTACCATGTTCACCGATAATAACCCATTGAGCTATCTCCAGACCGCCAAGTTGGGTGCAGTTGAACAGCGTTGGGCTTCACAGTTGGCGCCCTTTAATTTTGACATCAAGTATCGACCTGGAAGCACCAATAGAGCTGCTGATGCTTTGTCTCGACAACCTGACTTGCTTGCACCTTCTTATATTGAAGACGTTGCTCCAGGGTTTTCTGTCCCACCCACTGGTCCATGTTTGCCTGGTGGGTCTCAGTGTGTTGGTTCTCTGGCTACTATCGATGCCCTTCCTATACGTCAAAAAGCAGATCTGGTAGCCCTTCAATCAGCTGATCCAACAATAGGGGCTTTTCTAGTGTATTGGAGACGGGGTCAACCCCCTTCTTCTGAAGAGCGAGCACAGGAAAAGAAATCAGCACTGGGACTGGTTAAGCTCTGGAGACGGATAAGAGAGCAAGGTGAGGTGCTCTACCGCCTAACTCATAGGCTAGGGGAGTACAAAGAGTTGTTGCAGTCGCTTCTACCAGAGACGTTACAGGCAGAAGTATTAACTGCCCTGCATGATGACCATGGCCATCAGGGGTGTGAACGAACAGCATACCTGGTGCGGCAGAGGTGCTATTGGCCCCAGATGGGGAAGGACATCGAACGACGATGGTGTCAGCAGTGTGCCCGTTGTGTAGCAGCCAAAGCTATGCGTCCAAAGGTGCGAGCTTTTCTAGGGCATTTGTCTGCCTCTAAACCTCTAGAGATTCTGGCTATAGATTTCACTTTGCTGGAAAGAGCCAGCGATGGTCGAGCAAACGTACTAGTGGTAACAGATGTTTTTTTCAAAATTTACACAAGCATTCCCTACTCCTGACCAAAAAGCTAGCACAGTGGTACGTATTCTGACCGAGAAGTGGTTTTATGTGTATGGGGTGCCGCAACGAATACACTCGGATCAAGGCCGGTGCTTCGAAGGTGAGATGCTAAAAGCATTATGTAAATTGTATGGGGCACAGAAAAGTTGAACAACACCATACCACCCAGAAGGCAACGGACAGTGTGAAAGGTTTAACCTCACCATGCATGATTTATTGAGAACCTTGCCAGTGGAGAAAAAACGGAGATGGCCACAACATTTACCCCAGTTACTGTTTGCATATAACACCACGGTGCATCAGTCAACAGGCCACACCCCGTACGAACTGATATTTGGGAAGAAACCTCAACTACCCATTGACGCACTGCTGGGCATTGTGGAAGAAGAAATGGTGGAAGGTATGGTAGGAGATTGGGTAAAATAACAGCAAGAGTACTTACAGTTTGCTTATGCAAGTGCACAGCGGCAACTAACAGCGGCTACCATGCAGCGAGTACCAACCTTATCAAAGGGGATTGCCCCTGTACTTTCAAGTGGTACAATAGTCTATAGAAGGAATCACCTGCAAGGTCGGAACAAGATTCAAGACATCTGGGATAGTACGCCGTACGAAATGGTGAAGTGCCTGGATGGGAGTTTACACCATTATGCAAGTAGATGGCCTAGGTACTACCAAAAACCTGCACCGGTCTGAACTACGAGTGGTCCCGAGACAAGCTACATCTTCAGTGGCTCCACGGAGAGAACATTCAAGTAGGGTTGAAGTAGTGGAGCAGGTTTCAGAAAGTAGCAGTGAAGATGATTCATTTTCTGGTCAGTGGATGGTGAGGCAAGAGGCTGCTCAAGAGCTAGATCTGAACATAGAGCCAGTAGGAGACCTGGTCCCATAAGAGCGTGAGTTACCCTTATCGGTGACACCAGTGCCATTACGGTGTTCGCCCCGTAAAATAGCCGGCCAGCATTCAAACTTGCACAACCTCCCACGATCAGTGGCCTTTCAGCGGGAAGAGGTAGGAGCTACAGCTCAGCCCATTCTTAGTACAGTTCAGTGTTTCTTTAGACCATGGTAAACCTTGTGCTTTGTTTGTCACCAGGACGGTGACATTTCAAAGTAGGGGTGGATGTGACAGGTAGAAACATAGAGAAAATGGTAAGACATTTGTTAAAACTGGCTGTTTAATGGTAGCTGCCTTCACAGCATTATTGTCCCCTAGTGGCGCTATACCGGCAAGAGGGGGGGCTTTTAATTTGATATTTGCATGCTGATTGCTCCCGGTTTCACATGGCATATAGTCTCGTGCAGGTGGCGCAAAATAGCGTTTGTTCTCATGGCGGAAAATTTGAGCTCCAGTCGGGAGGGTCGTGTGTTCGTGGTGAAGCTGCATGTTAATAACCTGTGTTTTAAATCACTGAGAATACAACAGGGACGTGATAGTTATGCAAGTATGGCCTATTTCTTCTGCTTAAATGTTTTGTAAAGGCAGGCAGTCATGGTATTAAGGGTATTACTGTTGTATTATAGTCATGTATTGTTTAATTAATATTAACAAAGGGAGTTTCCAGCTTAGTTTATTAAAGATGTTTGTACTTATTTTAAAGGGAGATTGGAAGCTTCAGGAATCAGCTGTGTGGCTTTGCAGATGTTTCTGTGGCAAATACATGCCTTGTATATGCTATAGTGATATATGTAGCTAAAAGCACAGTTATTTAATTATTCTTATGCTTTGTAGAGCATCTGGGGATATCTGGAAGTACTATGAAGTGAGATTGAGCTGTGTATTTCACCTGTTACAGTTAACTGGTATGTATAATTGGAGGTACTTGGCCTTAGTGGGTCAATGTTGTGTGTGGCTAATAATCACTTGTGCTTTCTAGGTTTGTGCAGCCAGCAACAATAGCCACTGTTTTCTTTCCCGTCTTTTCCTTTTATCTCTGAATTAGGCCTATATTCTTTTAAATGGTTAATAAAGTTGAATTTTAGCATTTTACTTTTTGACCCAGGGTGGCCCTTAATACTTCACCTCTTTTGTTAATCTGGTGCCTGGTAACTTAGAAAGGAAATATTAGGATTGTCACCTTGAAAGGTAGTACATATTCAGCCTATTTAATTCGGTTTAATTTTCCTCCCATATTGAATTTTGCAGTGTCACATTTGGTTTATTTTTATTTGATTAGGGTGGAATATTTGAAGTGCATTTATTTAATTGTCTCTTTAATTAACTTATTTTGTGTGTATTTGGGTATGGGGGTTAACCCCAGGCTGACGTTGTGATTCTTTGTCCTTCTGAATGTTTCCTTGATAACTACTAGTTTTATAATTAATATAGGCCCAGATTTATTACTATGGTGAAGTCATTTTATACCTGGGTTTGATATTGCTCTGATGTTTTAATCTGTTTCCTAATCCTTAATAAATTTGTTAATATATCAGCCTCATAACGTTTCTGTGTGCCTTATTTAGATAATGTCTTGGGTTAGCTACTGAGTAGTGATTGAATTCACATGCATTTCTGGATTCGAAGAGAAGATTAAGATGTCATCCAGCTATACAAAAACGAAATGATCAAGGAAATAATGGAGCACATCATTGACGAGGTTTTGGAAAACCACTGGAGCACTGTCAGACCAAATAGAAGAACACAATATTCGAAATGGCCACTGGGGGTGTTAAAGGCCAACTTCCATTCATCCTCCTTGCGGATGTGGATAAGATGGTATGCATTCCGCAGGTGTGGTGGTGTGGTGAAGGGCTTCAAACATATTCGAGATCAGAGGGAGAGGATATTTGTTTCTCACTATTATGGTATTAAGACCGCGGTAATCAACACAGGGCCTTAGAGTACCGTCTTTTATTTCAACAAAGAAGAACCCCACTCCAAGAGGAGATGAGGAAGGACGGATAAGCCCCACGGCCAGGCAGTTAGTGATATAGGTTTCCATTGCCTAGTGTTCAAGTCTGCTGAGGGAATACTGGGAGGCAGAAGGCAGGGGTATCCCTGGGAGCAGGTCGATGGCTGATTGTGGGGTCAGATTTTGCTGTGACGCACATGTGGCATTGGCGTGAGTGAGTAATCCGAACAGACACATGAGACAGAGCATAAAAATAAAAGGTTTATTTAAACTAAAACGAAAGTAAACCTGGCTCTAAGGCCGACAAAACAAAGGAAAACACATACAACTACGAAAATACATCAAGGCGACAGTACCAAAGAATGAGATGAGAGAATCTGGACTGAAACGAAGCAGGAGGTCAGAACACAGGTAGTCAGATAACTTGATTGGACGCAGGTAATGGTCAGACAATCTGGCGAAGTGGCAGAGGAACTTGGAGGTATTTATAGGAGGTGACAGAGATAAGGGAGGCGTGGGAAGCGGGAGAGTAGGAAAGCCGTAACAATCCAAGGGAGAACGTTTCGGGTGCTGGGCAGTAACACTCAGGACAGTATGCCAAACCTTTGCTATGCACACTCACTCACACAGATGCACACACACACACACACACACACACACACACACTATATAGGGGAAATTAATATGGGTGAAATTCAAAGCTGCTATATTACCTTAATTCCATGTTTTTACACTTAATGGAACACTTAGAGAAATCAATAAATCATATGTTAATAAATGTTAATGTAACATTTAGCTGTAATTTGAGAATTTTTTCTGATATTTTAGGGGTAAGAGGTGAATCTGTGATTATATTATATTATCATTAAAATAATTCAAAAGACACTGTCCATAAACAACTAATCAAATGTTGGAACTAAGGCATTATACTATATGGGCGACAAGGGGCAACAAAAGGCTGGGAAAGTAATAAGCATAAATAAAGACCTAATTCTCAAGTGACAACAGGTCAGTAACATGACTGAATATGAAATTAGCATTTCAGTGAGCACAACCTTTCAGCACAACCTGAAAGGCACAACCTTTCAGACATTAAGATGGGAAAAGGTTCAACAATCTGTTTAAATTGTGAATCAACAGAAATAAATATGTCTCAACATGCAATCTCAAACACTTTAAAGATGGTGATCTACAGTCTATAAAATAATTTAAAATTAAAAATATCAGGAGAAATCTCTGCATGCAAGGACAAGGATAAAGGTCAAAATTGGACACTCATGATCTTTGGGCCCTCTGGTGGCACTGCATTTTTCCACCTATGTAACTTCTTTTGTCTAAGAAATATACGAACCTTTCAAAATGCAAAGAAACTAATTCATGTTTTATAACCTTAAGGTCAAGTTTTTGTAATGCACAGGGTGTTAATAAATGCTAATAAGTAATTACATAAGTTTAAAATGCTCTAGATAATTTCCAGTTACTATAGGTTTTACATTAAGAACAAAATATGACATGTTCAGACAACATAGTATCAGTTACAAAATGTAATGAAACAATTTATCTACAGTATTTTAAATTTAACAAGTCAAACATGTCTGAAATTTTTTTGACAGAATATTGTAATATATACATGCATAATTGTATATTACTATAGTTTTTGACCTGTTATCACCATCCTACTATTTAAGGAGGCTAAGCATTGGTTCTCACAAGGTTTCATCCTATGAAAATAAAGAACTGGAAGTTTTTACTTTGATAAAACTCTTGCTGCAGCATTTTGAAGTTGTAGTTTATGTAATGATTTATTAGAAAAACCTGTCACAATTGAATTACAATAATCTAAACTTAGCTTGTATGAAACTTCTTAACTTTAAGTGCTTTAAATATAGCAATGATGAAAATGTAATACTAAACAATATTTCTAATGTGCTTTGCATAGGAGAGAACTGAATCAATAATGACACCTAAAATATTTACAGATGAATTGGGTCTGAATAAGGAGTAATCAGGTTTAACACACTGAAACTTATAAATATAAAAAAATATATTTTAATATAAGTACATAAACCAACATCCTTGAAACCAACTGCCTAACTGCCTCATTTTTATCAGAATTTAGCTGCAAAAAATATTTGTCAGGCCTCGAGCTTTCTGCTTAAATAAACATCATTAGGTTTAGGTAAGATGTACAACTGCATATCATTCCATTCCCAATTCCCAATTGTAGCATATATAAGGCATAAGGGTGGTATCAGTAACTGACCCGGACAGAACACTTTTGTGTTTTTTTAACACTATTGTGCACACAGGTAAACTAATATTGATATGTCAGATAGGATGTAAACCACTAGAGTACAGATCCTGTAATGCCCACAGTGTTTTCTAATCTATCCAGCAGGATGTTATTATCTATAGTGTCATAAGCTGCACTAAGATCTAATAAGACAAGAAAAGAGACATGTTTATTATCAGAGGACATTGATAAATTATTAACTACTTTTATTAATGCTGACTCGGTGATATGTGAGACCTAAAACCTGAAAGATAAACTTTATGAATGTCATTAGCTACAAGATGGTGATTCAGCAGGTTGACCAGAACTTTTTTCTAAGATTTTAGAGACAATAGAAATATTTGATAGGGCATGGGGAACCCCCTCACTACGCAAGTATAGGATTGAGTGGACTTCATGATTTTGTTGTTGCAAATCTTGGTGTGCTGCTCTTTCCTTGATCTGTTGGATGAAAAACAATCATTTGGTTCCATCCACCTTATTTGACAGTTTAATAGTAATACATTGAACTGTAGCCACTGAAACTTTAAAATATTAATATATGGGCTTATAAACCTTTTCTAACTTGTGAGCAGGATTGCAGGTATTCAGTAAGATTCTTTGCAATAGCTGTCCACAAACAAACTGCAGAGAGCTACTGTTTCTCAACTGTCGAGTTGAATAAAACAGCTGTTCGTAATGAAACAGGGTAATAATTATTCTTTAGAACAGCTTGGACTACTTTAAATGGTATAAATTTATTTTTGTACAATTTTTGTACTCTTGTACATTACATTATTATATTTATATATATATACAGATCTTGGCATATATATATATATATATATATATATATATATATATATATATATATATATATATATATATATATATATGTGTGTGTGTGTGTGTGTGTGTGTGTGTGTGTGTGTGTGCAGACACATTTATGTGAGCTGCCAAGATCTGTGGCTACCTGTTTATGTGACTTAAAAAAGTTGGTTACCATAATTGTGTTTGGTCACTAGTTTTATGTCTCTTTTTGTTTTAAACCCCTTTTTAAATACAATGTATCAGAGTTATATCTTGTGTATGCAAATAAGACATTTTTGACAGTTTGTTATTCATACCACTACCTTTTTAACCACTTAAAGGGAATAAATTTCTTGCTGACAGGCTGATCTGAAATTGCCACTAAATATTATTAAATATTTTAACAAGTTCCTTGTAAATATGCCTTAAATGTTTGAATGATGGGCAACAAGACAAATGGCTTTGCATCAGCTTATTAGAGGCAATAAACTGGGCATGATTTATAGCCAAACAACTTAAGCCACCCTTTCTTTTTACCATATATCCTGTTTGTCTGGTCTGTGCTTAGTAATTGTAGTAAATTGCTTAGTATGAATTTTATAAGGGATTTTGAAAAATATGACCATAACAATTATTCTAATTACTGGGAGACATTTAACATTTTTTAACACTTTTTTAAAATTATGTGCGGCTATTGTTGGACATGGAGTCATGACATGGAATATTAATCTGTGTTTATGGTGAACAAAAGTACTCAGTATGAAGCCACTTTAAATTACTAGAGCACTATTTAAGATTGGTGGCAGAAGTTTGATGTACAATGCCTCCTATAACAAAAGTAAAGTCCTCACATATTTTTTTTTTACAACTATCACATCGATATGTCCAAATCCAAACTACCTGCATTTTTGTGCAAGAGAGGTTTCTATGGTGCCTAATGTTTACTGTACATAACAATGTCTTTTGGCTTTCTTTCAGAAATGACAGTTAGATGACTCACAGCAAAGCCCATATACAGCAATTCTGTTTTTTAAAAGAAAACTGTAAATAGAAAAGCCTCTTAAGCAATAGGTTTTGCACATGTTAAACAGTCCTGTACATCATTAACCTATACATATCATTTTAAGCATAATTCATTTATGGCCATTTATGGCCAAATGAAGACCTATCAAAGCCATACACTAACTACTAATAGCTTTATATGCAAAACCATTTTTTTAATAAAAAAATATATGTTCACAAATAGATTAAAGTTAAATCTTTTTCATTATGTAGAATATAATTAAAAAAATACATTGTGATGGTGTGTACAAAAGTAAAAAAGTAATAAGAAACATGAAAAATACATTAAATTAGTTCTTAAAAATATAAATTAATTTACTGATATCCATCCATCCATTATCTTCTGCTTTATCTTCTATTAGGGTCGCGGGGGGTTCCCCATGCCCATCCAGGGGAGAACGTCTTGGGTGCTTGGCAGATACACACAGGACAGGGCGTCAATCTATCGCTGGGCACACACTCACTCACATAGACATGCACACAAACACACTCTATATTATACTTCGATTGACCTTGATCCATGTTTTTGGACTGTGAGAGGAAACCGGAGAACCTGGAGGAAATGGGGAGAACATGGAAAACACAGGGAGAGCATGGAATCTCCACCTAGATTGGGATTCGAACCGGGAATCCCTAGTGCTGAGAGGTGAACGTGCTAACCACTAAGCCACTGTGCTGCCCTTAATTTATTGATATATTACAAGAAATTAACGGTACATTAAAACATTCCAGTATGCATCAATGCATTATGATGCATAGGTGATGGAGAGTGGAGCCAAATCTCTTGTAGTATCCATATAGATTTACATCTTCAAAAACAAAACACACTTAAAAACTTAACTTAAAAACAAACATATGGTTGATAATAAAAGAAACTAAGGAAAGCAATCATTTGGACTTGTTTTCAGTAATCACAAAATCAGGGGATTTTCTTCCCGCCTTATTGGCGTGTCGTTGTGACAGGTTAATCATGCCATCTGCTGCCATCTGACCTTATCCCGTGTTGCCCTTGGGAGGTGTTATGAAATCAAAACAGCTCAGATGGCCATGCAAAGGGAACTTTATTCTGGGCAGGAAGCACACTGGCTGCAACAAACCCTTGGACCACCTTCTACATTTTAGGTCAGCTGAAACTCCATCATAGGAACACAATGGTTCTGATGATTTATGGGTAATTTAAGAAAAAAAGAAGGGCTCTCTTAACTTGTTCTTCAATTTAGTTGGTTCCATTATTTTACCAATTACCAACCTACTTAGGTTTTTACTAAACTTAAGTCCCAGTTTGTTTTGGTGTACCCTGACCCAGAAAGACAATTATTCATAGAGATCTTCTCACAGGGTAGGAGGCACTGCTCAAATTTGTCCAATCGCCCTTTTGTTGTCAGCATTGGTGACAATGAGTCTTTAACTAAGCCTTGGGCATTGATTGATATATTTCATCAAAAGGTGTCTTCCTTAAAACTAACAAAACTAGGGAGTGACTTTTACTTTTTCTATGAGGGTTCAGGCTAAGAACAATGTAAAGCTGCTTTGAGACAAAGTACTAAGCACTATTTAAAAAAAAATAGACCTGAACTTGAACTTAATAATAAATTAGCCCTGGAAAATGGCATTATTTACTTATGGGGGCTTAGCAGCTCAGGTTGGTAATGACCACAAAAACCTTGAATATCCCAAGGAATAAAGCTGCTAAATGCTCACCAGTCTCACCGTTTGTTGTTTTTAACTAACAATAACTTAAAATGCTTGATTTCTTACCAATCTGGCAATAGTAAAATATGATCTGTCAAATCACACTCTTTTGAGATGCCTTGTTAATTCTATACACTGGGAATTGACCAGGAGATTTTAAGGGCTTTGAGAGTCCGGCATCTCCCAAATGAACCCCCCCCCCCCCCCCCCCCAAGGTGACTAATCCATACCATAATTGTCTTATTTTGAAAGCCTATATCTGTTTGATCTGGTAAAGGGGGCCAATAAACATTTTTTATGGCAGAAATGCTGATGGAACACCTTGGCCTTGGATGTACAGCATATAATGAGTTTCCATCACATTTGTGTGGCTTGCAAAATCTCCACAAGGTTTCTGTCTAGTAAATTTAAGCCCTTACCAGTTCGATCACATTCATGGTTGCATATAACCATTGCTTTCGTTTTTTACTTGTCTAGAACAGAGGGTTTTACCTCCATTATTTCCTCTATTGACTGGTTTTCTCAGGCTGTAAGATTTATTCCAGATTCTGCCCTTTCCTCAACCTTTCAAACCACTGAGATTCTGTTTTATCCACTTTTTTCCATTTCTTATATACATGAGCACATTCTTTTGGACCAGCATCCCCGGTTTACTTTGGCAGTGTGGAAATAGTTCTTTGAAAAGTTTGGTAAAGCCTCTGGATAATGATATCTTATCAGGATTTGAAGAAATTTTTGCACATTTTTGTGTTTAATAATGCCATTGAGTGGCCTGGTTTAATTCCATAGGATAAGATTTCTTTTTATGGTATTTTTGACTATAAGCCACTGTAGGTGAAAGCATTGCACCTACTTATGCCCCTGGTGTTTGGGTTCGATTCTCATGATTTTCTTTCATGCTTTGGAGTTGTAAATTACTTTAGAGATCTTAATGTCTGGTTAAGATTTTATCAAGTCAAAGAGGTGTCTTATTGTATCCAGCCTCCAGGTCCATGTCCACTTAGCTTTTCACAATATGCTTCTTAAGCCCTTGATTTCACTAATAAAAGAGGTTAATATATCACATTCTGCTTCCTCACCCAATATTTGTTTAGTTATCTCTTCTGGTTTCAGCATATGTACATTGTGATTTACTATTCATGTTCTGCTTCTTCACCAGTGAAGTTCTTCTGGCTTCTGCTCTATTTTACTACGCACACTGCTAATAAACTAAGAATTGATTCTATTTTACTATAAGAATATAGTTTATAATTCTTATACTTGTAAGAACTTATAGGTATATGCTCATATATATTGATAATGGCTTTAGAGTTTGACATTTAAGTCTTCTTTTTATTAATTCAAACACATAAAACATTTTATATTGGAAAAGCATTTAATGTACAAATAAAGATTAATTACATTCATTCTGTAAACAGTAATTTGTTTACTATATTTGTTATGTCTTGTGAGAAATACAGGTTCTGCTTCTGTCTCTCCGTCACGATCTGTCACTCGCTCTCTCAGCCCGCTCCGCTTTCGCTCCGTCACCAGGTGAGGCTGATTAGTTCTGATGGGTCGTTTAACTTATTTAAACCCTGCTTTCATACTGAACAAACGCAAAGTATTGTCCCTGGTTATACCACACATACCGAGCGAGTTTGCTGTTATCCTAGATCTGTTTTTGTCTGCTTCAGTCGTGTCGTGTATCTGGTCTTGGTGAGTGCGCGTCTGTTTGTGTTAGCATTGTTAGCATCTGTGTTCTCACATCTGTGTTTAGACTAGCGTGTGTGGTTGTATGAGTGAACGTCTGTGTGATTCTGTGGTCGCTCCCAGTATCTTGTTTAATCCTCTTTCTGTTTCCAGTGTTCACCCTGTCCCTAGAGTCCTGTGTCCCGGGAGCGATCGTTGTCTCTGTCCATCCACTCAGGTGGTTCGGCTTCGGCCGGTTGGGGCGAAGTTTGCGCTCACCCTAGCTCACTCCGCTGGCGCGTCACCACCTGAGGGCGTCCGTGTGTCAGTGTTCACTCAGTTTACTAACATTTCTGATCTGCATACTAATACTCCATCTGTCGGTGAACTAACATTGTTTTCTCCCCTGTATGTTAACAGTCTTGCTGTTCGAATCTCTTTGAGCACTATCAGCACGTATTCTTCCTTCAGGGTTTGGTCTAGCACTCTCTTTGACACGCCTATCTGTTCTATCTTAGGGTTTGTTATTTTGTCTACTAAAGACAACCTCACTAGACTCTTCCCTGTTTCGTCATGCATAGCCAGTGTAGGGTTCTCTTTCTACAGCGTATTTCTGATATCTGTGTATCTTGTTATATTGGTTTGTTCTTTTGCTCGGTGTTGTGCTCTGCCCAGTCCTCCGTTCCAGGTTCCACACCTCAGCCTGGGTCCAGTTGGCAACACCTCTCTGAATCAGAACTCCTCCTGCATAACCCTACCTCTGCCTTGCTTTTCAATAAACACTACTTGTTCTGCATCTACGTCTCCAGACCACTCTTTGCGTACAGATTGTGACATGTCTGAATTAAATTTTTGTTTTTTAAATATTTTAATTTGGAACAAAAGGCAAGGAAACACCTTAGACAAGATGCAAATACATTTTCAGTATTTTAGTATATGTAATTCATAAAAATAAATATAAACCAGATCCAAAAACAAATTGTTTGAAAGGATACCCCATAGAGGATGATCTGGCAGAGAAACCAGAAGGCAGCTACCTCCCGGAGCATGGGAAGTAGGTCAAGTTCAGGCCTTGAGGAGCCTACCGAGGAGCAGGATGATCTTGGTGGTTCCGATGGAAATCACAGATGAGCTCTGGGTCCAAATTATCTCCTGGCGACACCCAGCTTCTCTCCTCAGGCCCCAACATCTCCAAATCCACCAGATCCACTCAGTTTTGTACAGTTTTATACACTCTTGTAAATATATATATATATATATATATATATATATATATATATATATATTTATTTTGTAAATTGTAAATTATAGTGTTATCTTTTAAATCTCTTTGTTTGTGTAAATTTTAGTGTGTGACACAGAAAAGTATGGCACCTTAATTTGGTTATACCTTGTATGACAATAAAGATATACTGATTCTGATATTGTAACTTACCCCTGTTGGTGGCGAGAATCCTATAGGGAGGAAACCGAGTAAACATTTGGCTCATCCCCAACGGAGGACTCCATATTGGACTCTCTCCATGAAGAATCAAGAGGACTGGCAACAAAGGATTTGAGGAGCGAGACTTGAAATGTTGGGTGTATGAGATGTGAAATGAGGTGTCCATCTCCTACCCTAAAGTTTGGAGTGGGACCCCTCCTCCGATCAGCTGTACGCTTGGTATGATGGTGCATGGACTGAATGCGCTGGTGAACCTGTGTCCATACCTCCTTACTATGTCCAAACTAGGGATCAACAGCCGGAGCCTCTGAGGGCGATCCATCCCAAGGGACAAATGGAGGTTGGAAACCCAGAATGGTGTTACCCCAGTGGCCAAATGTCTAAGAGAGTTTTGGGCAGAGTTACGATGGGTATAGATACCTAAGAACTTGTTCAGATCCTGGTGGGAGCATTCGCAGGCACCATTGGACAGTGGATGGAAGCCCTAAGTAAGGCTGACTGAAGTAACAAATTTCTCACAAAAGGACATCCATACCGCAGAAGTGAACTAAGGACATCTATAAGAGAGGATCACCTCCGGAATACCAAAAGAGGTGAAGATGTGCTGTAGGTAAACCCCTAAGCAGAATAAACTTAACAGTCTGAGAGAAGCTGTCTAGGACTGAAAGGATGACAGTATAGGCAATGGAAGGAAGTAACCCGGTCATGAAATCTAGAGCAGTGTGGGACCAGGGCCTACTTGGAACCAGAAGGAGGTTTGTGTTTGTGTTTGAAGTTTATTTCCTTTTCTAGTATTAAGGTGAATTGATATGTCATTTTGTGGATCTAATTCGTGTAAATTTGTGTGGTTAAACAAGCGGGTCATTCTTAAGACTAATAGTTTACAATGTAGAAATTACTCGTTGTACATTTGTTTATGTGATTTATGTTACAGTTCTTACGGTTGGGTGTAAGGTTATGTACAAAGTTAAGGTACAAGCTCAAGAATAAACCTAATCAGTTTTGGCAAGAATATTTGTGCTGTCATCTTTAAATCGAAGAGACCTAGAGTAAGAACTCACTGCTTCAGGAAACAGCATAGTAAGAACTCAATGCTTCAGGAAACAGCATAGTAAGAACTCACTACTTCAGGAAACAGCATAGTAAGAACTCACTGCTTCAGGAAACAGCATAGTAAGAACTCACTGCTTCAGGAAACAGCATAGTAAGAACTCAATGCTTCAGGAAACAGCACAAGAGGCTAGTAGTTTAAAGTAACCAAGAAGATGTCTCATAGTGATAGTGAGTGTGCTGATGTGAGTAGTGAGCAGAGCTGCACGCTCATGGAGTCATGATTAAGCGTCAAAGATGAGCTGCACTTTCATGCTAACATGCATTCACAAGTGACTGATTGCCCAAAAGGTCATGACTCAATTCCTTTACAAGAGCCACAAAGAGACCAGAGTCCGCAAGATGACGGAGAAGGGTCAAGAACTGTACAAGGCGCAAGTAAGAAGAATTGAACGTCGTTTCAGTGTGTGCTATAAGAAGTGGAAGGAAGTCATAAAGACAGTCAACCAAACACTTCATGAACAGCATTCAAGCTTTTTGAGGCATTATTCACCTTAGTAACATTTTCATTCAACAAGTTGGCTGAACACTGTCCATTTAGAGTTAAGACGAATCAGTGTTCCTGTTCAAGACAAACATCGTAGAGTCAAAATCTATCAAACAGTAACACAGAAGATAGTTCATTAAGTAATGACTATTCAAGATACAATGAATACTCAAGGGCATGGTCTTGAAGAGACAAGGTCAGCCAAGAGATGCATCTGCCCTCATAGCAGTAAGATTTCATCGAACTTCTGCTAGCAAAAAGAATGCAGCTGCTGGAGTTTCTGCCAATTTAGCTACCTTGCAAGTACTGCTAAAGCAAGAACATCATATAGAACAACTGCAGAGGTTGGAAGCTGACGCTGCCCAGTTAAAGGCTAAACAGGAAGCCAAAAATGCAGAAAGACAAAGAGCGCTAGAATCCTGTGAATTGTGGAAAGGAAAATAAGCAGGAAGTAAGCCCACCATGTTATTCTTTTCCACCAAAAGTTGTTCCAAGACAACACAGCAGCTCTTGTTAGAGCACTTACAGAATCCACTAATGCTAGTCGCATTCCTTTACCAGAACCAGCAATATTCAATGGTGATCCACTTTGGTATAATGACTGGAAGATGTCCTTTCAGACTCTTATCTTAACATACCAGCTGAAGAAAATATATATTATCTACGAAAATATGTGGGTGGAACTGCGAAGAAGGCCATAGAGAGTTACTTCCTACTAGGAACTGAGTCAGCCTATCTGGTAGAGTGGCATATCCTAGAGGAACGATATGGCGGTCCATTCCTCCTTGCCAAAGCCTTCAGAGATAAGATCGAAGCATGGCCCAATATAAGCTCCAAGGGTAGCCTAGAACTTCAAGAAATTGTTGACTTCCTTCGCAATTCTGAGGCTGCAATGTCTCGAAGTGACAATAAAGTAAATAAAGGTCTTGAAGTGCTTAATGACTGCAATGAGAAACTGAAAATACTTGCTAAACTTCCAGATTGGTTGAATTCAAGATGGAACCGGAAGGTTGTAAAAATAGAGGAAGAAAGTCAAACGTTTCCAAGCTTCAGCCAGTTTGTCCAGTTTCTAATACGTGAAGCCAAAATCGCTTGTAATCCAATAACATCTGTCCATGCACTAAAACCACGTGAAGGAGAGAAGGTTAAGGTTATAAGAGAAGTCCATGAAGAAGTCTTATGTGAGAAGGTAGGGCACAGTTTACAAGATTGTCGTAAGTTTATGAAGAAGACAATCAGAGAAAGAGTCAAGTTTGTCCAGGAGAAAAGGTTGCGTTTTGGTTGTTTGAAATGGGGTCATCATTCCAAGAATTGCAGAGAAAGGACATGTGAGAAAAGTCATCCAACTTTCCTTCATGATAATCGTACTAAGGAAGAACGCAAGAAAGGAAGAATGCAAGCAAGGGCCAGACCAGCCACAAGATCAACCACCAAGCACATCATGTGAAGCAACATCTCATAGAGTCATATAGAGTAGCAGAGACACCCATACATCTACAGTACAATAATTCCGGTCTCTGCCACGGCTAAGCGTGAAGTAAAGTTCTTGTGTATGCAGTTCTTGATACACAGAGTGACACATCTATACTTGAAGAGACTGCAAAGGCACTCAATGTAAGAAGTGAACCAGTTCAGTTGAGACTTTCTACGCTGGCTTATGAGTGAACCAGTTCAGTTGAGACTTTCTACGCTGGCTTATGACGAGATCCAGTTGAGAGTGGTTATCAAGGAGAAAACACTTAACCATAGAGGATTGTCTGGAAAGCAGGTCCTGCTGCAAATGTGTAGGGATAACACTTTACCTGATGATCTGCGACCTCAAGAAATACAGTTGTGCCCTGTAAGAAACTGACTGGTTTACAAGAGGGTTCTATTCAGATAAGATAATCCCACTTCCTGTGACTTACTCCAGAGAGTGTATACCTGCAAAAATAAATCACATTCCTACACCAGAGACAGCAAAGGTATGGACTCATCTTGAACATATTGCAGATGAGATTGCCCCTCAGCAAAGCTGTTGAGTTGGCCTGTTAATTAGTTACAATTGTCCTCAATCTCTTGTACCAAAACAAGTGGGTGTCTGCTGAAGAAAATCAACCCTTTGCACAGCAAACAGATCTGGGATGGAGTGTGGTCGGCTGCGGTAATCCATGTCTCTCATCTATGGAGATGTTATTGGAGTAAGACACCAAGTCATAGTGAAGAAGGTGGTGCCAGATCTTCAGTCCTCTTCAGATCTCACAATTGAAGTGTATTACACCTGTATGTCTTTGAATGACCATTTTTTGACCGGTCCAGAGCTGACAAATGCCTTGGTGGGAGTTATGTTTTGCTTCCTAAGAGGTCAGATTGCAATCATGTGTGACATAGAGCGCATGTTTCACCAGTTACATATGGAGACAGAAGACCAAGATTATCTTCAATTCCTTATCTTACCTATCTTATGAAGGTCCATTTGTGCCAACTATGTGCCAAATTATTTTGCATCTGTTGTGCCAACTATGGACTCAATTATATTGCATCTGAAGGACAAGGACGCTTTAGTAAGGACACCATCAAGTTCATACAGCGGAATTTTGACAGGTGTGACATCTACAAGTCAAGTAATCCAGCTGGTGAAAGAAGCCAGAGAGCTATGTAGCTCAGGCAACCTACGATTTCATAAGTTTGTTTCTAATAGTAAAGCAGTCCTCACCACCATTTCCAAGAAGCAAGAAGGAATGTGCTGAAGTTGCTACAAACAAGGATATGGCAGTAGGAGAATTGCAGATAGAAAGAGCTCTTTGGAGTACAGAGCTGTGTGGCTTATGACGAGATCCAGTTGAGAGTGGTTATCAAGGAGAAACCACTTAACCATAGAGGATTGTCTGGAAAGCAGATCCTGCTGCAAATGTGTAGGGATAACACTTTACCTGATGATCTGCGACCTCAATGGTAACGTTGGTTCCAAGAAGTCTTGGCCAATCTCTTCTGGTGGAAGAAAGAGCATCTCCTTCAGACAGAAGTGGATGGACCGCAGAGATGTAATGTCAATGATATTGTTCTTCTACAAGAAGATGCTACATTGCGTAACCAGTGGAAGTTGGCAAGGGTCATTGAAGCATATCCAGGAAGGGATGAGAAGAGTGAAGTTGTGCATCAGTGATTCAACAATAAACTGGACTGGTTTGACAACACCACTGCACTTTATAAAAAGGGACAGAGCAGACAGTGTCTGCTGAACAGATTAAGGTTGTTTGGGGTGCAGGGGGACGGCACGGTGGCTTATTGGTTAGCACGTTTGCCTCTCAGCGCTACGGATTCCCGGTTCCAATCCCAATCTAGGTGGAGTTTCCATGTTCTCCCCGTGTCCGTGTGGGTTTCCTCTGGGTTCTCCAGTTTCCTCCCACAGTCCAAAAACATGGATCAAGTCAATTGAGTTCTCCAAAATTGCCCCATATAGAGTGTGTATGTGTGCGTGTCTGTGTGAGTAAGTGTGTGCCCAGCGATAGATTGGTGCCCTGTCCTGGGTGTATCTGCCCAGCGGCCAAAACTTTCTCACCAGGATGGGCATAGGAAACCCCCCCTTCCCTCGCGACCCTAGTATAGGATAAAGTGGCATCAGCCATATTTTATGTTGTGGTGTGCTGGGGAAGCAGCATCAAGAATGCAGACAGTAACAGATTGGACAAACTCATTAGGCAGCACTGGGCCGCACCTTCAGTTACAGGATGCATCATCCAAAGTCTGTTAGGGAGCGATACCGCAGGTCTGAGGCTGAATCCAGGAAATCATAGGGCACGCTGCAGTCAAGGCAAACCCAGAAACTCATTAGGAACACCAGTTCTGTTCTGGGGGACCCTTAGCCCTGGTGCAGGTGGTGGGAAACGAGGATACTAAACAAGCTAGCAACTCTTATGGACAATGAGTCCCACCCCATGTATGAGACTCTAGCAGCACTGGGCAGCACCTTCAGTGACAGGATGCTTCATCCAAAGTGTGTTAGGGAGCAATATCGCAGGTTATTCATTCCTACAATAATCCTCACAGTAATCACTCCAAACCAGACTAAAAATAACTGTGCAATAAATGTATCATTGATAATGCAATATATCTCAATCATCTGTGTGCAATACCTTTCTGCTGTTTAATCAGATATCAAACTGTAACATGTGCAATATTATTTATCATTTTATTCATCCTATGTCTTGTACATAACTGAAAATTTGAATTTATCTTGTTTAGTTATAGATTTCTTTTTTAGTTAGTTTTTTAAACTTTTTGAATTGCTAAATAGGCGTCACGGTGGCTTAGTGGTTAGCACGTTCGCCTCTCAGCGCTAGGGATTCCCAGTTCGAATCCCCATCTGGGTGGAGTTTCCATGTTCTCCCTGTGTCTGCGTGGGTTTCCTCCGGGTTCTCTGGTTTCCTCCCACAGTCCAAAAACATGGATCAAGTCAATTGAATTCTCAAAAATTGCCCCATATAGAGTGTGTCTGTGTGAGTGAGTGTGTGACCAGCGATGGATTGGCGCCCTGTCCTGGGTCTATCTGCCCAGCGCCTGAGACGTTCTCCCCTGGATGGGCATGGGGAACCCCACCGCGACCCTAATAGAGGATAAAGCGGGAGATAATGAATGAATAATTGCTAAATATCTTTTTTTTTTTAACCTTTTTGTAATGTAACTTGCTGCTGAGAATTTGAATTTCCCCTTGAAGGTATATCTTATCTTACAGTTTCTTAATATACACTTGATTTATATTGGGGAGGAAGTGGGATCTGAGATACCAACTGGTTGATAGTGGGGATGCATTGTGGCGTAAGAAGCCTTAAACGATTCTGGGAACACCTGGGAGACCATGCCAGGATCTGAGGCTGAATTCAGGAAATCATAGGGTCGTGCTGCTGCAGTCAAGGCAAACCCAGAATAAGAGGTGCAGAGGGAGAGAAAATTACCATTAGCTCAATGACCGCAACATGACATGCACTACTATACAGGGATAATGAGAGGGTGCTGTGTGTGATGACCCCAGATGAAAGCGCTGCCATCTACCTCCCGTATCTGGATCGCCTGATAAAGTCTTTGTAACAGGATGCCAGTCCTCAGACGAAACACTTGGTCAATGAAATCTCCTTCTGCCTGAAATCTCCTTCTGCCCCTGAATCTATCACACCGACTGCCTGATTGGTCCTTAATCTAAATAACAATCTCCAACTGTAAGGGATGTAGAAGCATTAGAATGTCTCAACGAAAAAGAGCAAAGATCTGTGGTTTTACCACTAGGTTGCATCGGCGGACGCACAGGTCTTATGGAGGAGTCCCTCAGCAAATGCGAGTTGGTGCCACAAAACAGACAGAGACCGAGCTGTGTATGTCTACGCCTCTCCTGCTTGGAGAGGCATGAGATACCTACTGCATCAGCTCCGGGCAAGAGAAAACCTTCTGGGAGGGGGGTTTCCTCTGGAGTCTTATCTGGAACTGGGATTGCATGATGTTGCTCCATTAAGATGGCAAAATGAATGAGATCAGACAGGGGTGTCCTAAAGCCTCGACCGGCTACCTAACGTTGAAACTCCCTTCGAAGACTCTCAAGGAACATCATCTTAAGGACTGAACCACTCAATCCACTGAGCCTTGGTCCTCCCAAGGCTTCTTCCTTAAAATAACAACATAATGGGGAGTTTTTTTTTGCCACTGTCGCTTCGGCTTGCTCTTGGGGGGTTTAAAGGCTTAGCACACTGTAAAGATGCTTTGTGACAATGTACAATTGTAAAAAGTGCTCTATAAATAAATTATTTGAACTTGAACTTCCAAAATCCATAACATAAGAAGAGACCAGTTATACAATTTTAGAAAATGGGGGCCAACAAGTCTCTCCTTCCAGGGGATCTGCAAATCTGTCTTTGAAGATAAAATATGAGTGACACTCTGGACACTGAGTCTCCCAAATGGCGGTCGCCCACTGAATGGTTTTGCCTGTGAGTCACGATATGACCAACATGATCTTGTCCAGGTCATTTGGAGTTGGGTGACTGGAAATAAAGAGAACATTGCATAAAAAAAAGAACTGCAGGATACTGGATTCTCATCATAGCATTTTGGTTCGGAAAAGCTGCAACCAAAGGTGGTCTGATGGCTTGGCGCTGCATAAGTGATCGAATGGCTTGTGTCACCTCTCCTAAACCGCATTGTAACTTAGCCAGAGAGTGTCCATGAACCTGTAGAACCTCCGCGGTTTGATCAGACGTACTGGACTCCATAGCCGGCCGTAGGGTAGATCCGAGATCCTACCTTTTCTTTCGAGGCAAAGATTTACTGTTACGCAACTGGAAGCAGCGACAGAAGCTAACTTTTATCAGTAAGTCTTTTAATACAGTCCAAAGAAAGACATAAACCAAATCCAAAAACAAATAGCTGGAAAGAAAACCCAGTGGAGGATGATCCAGTAGAGAACTCAGAAGGCAGCTACCTTTGGGAGCGTGGGAAGTAGGTCAAGTTCAAAACCCTGCTGCGATCCAAACAGCAAACAAACAGAAAGGACAGGAGAGGTGTGGATTTTTATATGATTTTTATATACCACTAAGCCACCATGCCACCCACTGAAATATCAAATTATTTCAGTTAATTCAAGAGTTTAAGGTTCAGAAGCCTTAATCATAAAATTTAAGATTAGTGTTAACCCATACACACGAGTGTAGACATCAAGCAAAGTTCACACCGCCATCTTGTTGACTCTCCAAGCAGCTTTTTTTCTTTAATATCTCCCACTATTTGCCAATTGTAAAAACATACAATTAACCACAAAGTCGAACTGCAGGTTTGTTTTTCACCCAATCTGATTCTTTACTCCACGTTACATTTTCAAAGTTCATTAATGCTACATTTCCCTACCAATAATTCAAGGTTGTAAATTATGTTTTATGAGGATGAAGAATCTTGACTATTAGATGCAGAAAAGTGACTGTTGCCGGTTCAAACAGAAGAGTCATGAATTGTTATAATAAATACTTACAAGTGCACTGACCTGTAAGCTTTTGAGTCAAAACTATTCCTCTCACTGTGGGACACCTTGGTCACTCCCATATCAAGCATTGCCACTAACACCTTATATGGGTAAACCATAAAAGCTGTGCACCACCGTAATTAGTGGCATCACAATGTTGTGTTCTGTGAGGTTGGTGCAGCGACACAGAAGTGAAATATCTTGTAAAACTGTGTGGAACATCAGTTACAACATGCATTGTTTTTGCCATTCCATGTGTTCCCAGGACTAATCCGTCTTGTTAATCATATCTTTCATGGCGTAATTTTGTTTAGTTTTTTTCCCACGCTCTGTGTGAGGGAGTTTTAGTTTGGTTTTGTTTGTGACTCTGTTCATGTCTCTGGCTTTAAAAAATAAATGACTCTTATTTTGAAGTCTTGCTTGAATGCAATTTCCTTTGCACATTTATCACCAAGCCATTATTATCCAGTTTTTATGAGCATTTAAAAAAAAAAGTAACTCTGTAGAAATGACAAGTTAAAGGGCCCTGACTTCTGCCTTGCCTTGATCTTGTTTTGAAGCTGATTTGTAGTTAAATCCTGTTTTTTTGTATTCAAATAACAAAGTAACTGTACACTATGGTTTTCTACAAATATTGTTTTATATATGCTATTTTTGATTGGCTAGAGAGACAAGGAAGTTTTTTTTTTCTTTTGGCTGAAGTAGCAAAATAGTGCACATCAATAAATCTACTCTTCTAAATAGAAAGTTTATCTGTAGAAAAAATTACATTTATTAAAGGTTTTAATAAACTAAAGAATAAGTAAATAAATACTAATAATTGCCTATAGGATTTTAGTCTTGGGTTTGGTATTAAAATGAACATTACAATGTAACTTTTGTGCTATAAACTACGCGCTGCACCTTTAGCTAATTATTCTATAGAAAAACTGTCTATTGAAAAGTATATTTTTGCTTTCCATTATTTGATTTATACACTGTGCATCAAAGTAAATATTGATATTGTATCTTTATGAATTGACCTTTGAGATATTAGTTTTCTTTTTGATGAATAACCAATGTCTCCATGCCTAGGTAGTGCTTTTTGTGAAGGCATTTGATATTGAGCAATAGCATCACTCTTATCAGGAAAAACATGAAACAGTAAAATAATTTGGCCTAACAGAAATTACAAGGCAATCAGATATTAAAAGTTTTTCCTAAATTAATTGACTTGAAAGGTATGAGAATTTAATAAAGTTTGTTTATATCAAACACTATTATTGGGCCTAGGTATCGGTATTAATTATTATTATTAATAGTAGAAGGTGATTATATAATTCAGCCACTTTCTGGTGTGTTGTATTTAATTGACTATTGGCGCCCCTCAACGTCAGCAAGACTAAGGAGCTGATAGTGGACTACACACCATCCAAGTAGCGCTTCCAGAACTCCTGACCATCTACAGGAAGCAGTGCTGGTCCAAAGCCAAAAAGATTTGGAAGACTTCAGTCATCGTAACAAGCTCTTCACTCTATTGCCATCAGGATGGCGTTTTCATGTCCTGAAGGCAAACACAGAGAGGATGAGGAGGAGATTATTCCCAACGGCGATTCAGACCCTGAACCAGGACTAAACGGACACAAATCCCACCTACAACACCTTCATAACTCAAACAACTTTTTAACCCTGTACTGTATTAGTTGCACACAGATGCACTATTCACTTTAATTATAAGTTATAAAACAATTTTTAGTTTATATCCGTACGTTGTCATATTTGTTCAGTTTCTCTTTTTAACTTTGCACATTATATATATATATATATATATATATATATATATATATATATATATATATATATATATTGTCACAAAGGGTTCTGATAGAGAGATCAGGAGACGAATATGCAGAACACTGGTTATTTATTGAGTGATAAGGCAGAGGCAGGGTAGTACGGAGGGAGCAAGGACGAACTGGTTTCGAGTGCCCAGAGACCAGGATGAGGACTGACACCTGGAACGAGATCCTGGGCAGAGCACAACACCGAGCAAACGAACAAACCAATAAACAGAGGTTCAGATAGAAAATAGAAACACTGTAGTAAAAGAACCCTACACTGGCTATGTGTGAAGAAGCTGGTGAAACTAAGCTGGTGAGGTGGCCTTTAGTAGGCAAAATAACAAACTCCAAGGAAACACAGAATGGGGTGAAAAGGAGAGTGCCAGAACACACACAGAAGGAAGGAACAGAGATGAACGTGATACAGATAGAGGATCGGTGAACTGGATGCGCTGTCGAGCAGACCTGAACGGACCTGGAACAAACACAGGGAGGGGAGACAGCAAGAGAGTTAGTATACACTGGATAAGAAAGGGTTAGTTCACCGATAGAGAGCGGGTTAGTAAATAGATCTGAAAAGTTAGTATACAGAGTGAACACTGAATCACGAACACACACAGGTGGTGACGCGCCAGCGGAGCGGGCTAGGGTGAGCGCAAACTCCGCCCCAGCCGGCCGAAGCCGATCCACCTGTGAGGACAAACAATAAATAATAATGCTCCCGGGACACTGAAAGTAAGGGACAGGGGAAATGGAGGAAACAGAAGGAGATGAACTCAAAATAACTCTGGGAGCAGACACAAAAGCACACAGACGTTCACTCATGCACACAAACACACGCTACGCTAAACACGGAAGTGAGTACACGGAAGCTAACGCTAAGCTAAACAGACGCGCACTCACCCAGACGGTATACAGCACAAACAGAAGCGGACAGAGACAGATCAGAGTAACAGCAAAAACGCTCGGTATGTGTAGTAGAAACCAGGGACAATACTTCGCGCCATCCAGCCTGAAAGCAGGGTTTAAATAGAGGTAACCGACCCATTAGAATAATCAGCCGCACCTGGTGAGGAAGCGAAAGCAGAACTAGAAGGCAGGGCTGAGAGAGCGCGCTGGAGAGAGAGAGACAGACAGCCTATTTCTTAGATTTTTTACTTACTGTGGAGATGTTGGAAAAGAATTTCACTGCTGGCTGTAAGTTATTTATTTATAGCGCTTTTAACAACAGTACATTGTCACAAAGCAGCTTTACAGAATGAAAATCCTTTAAACCTTTAAACCCCCAAAGAGCAAGCCGAAGCAACAGTGGCAAGAAAAAACTCCCTGTTATACTGTAATTTAAGGAAGAAACCTTGGGAGGACCAAGACTCAGTGGGGGAATCATCCTCCTTGAGCGGCCAGGCAGCAACAACAATGTAGGACAGCCATGTACAGATATTTAATAATTGATAACAGATAATTGATCCCAATGGAAGCATATATAATGCAAATAGGAGTGGACCCAGAACTGACCCTTGCGGAACACCATATTTAACTTTAGCAAGATCAGAACATTGGTTGTTAACGCAGATGAATTGATATGTCAGGTAGAATTTAAACCACTGGAGTGCAGATCCTGTAATGCCCACAGTGTTTTCTAATCTATCAACTAAGATGTTATGGTCTGTAGTGTCAAAGGCTGCACTAAGATTTAATAATACAAGGAAAGAGATTTGGTTATTATCAGAGGAAATTAATAAGTCATTAACGACTTTAATTAAGGCTGTCTCAGTGCTATGATGAGAGCTAAAACCTGACTGAAAAACTTCATAAATGTTATTAGTTAGAAGATGGCGATTCGGGGGGTGTCACGTGACTGAGATCGGGATGGCCGCCTAAAACTGAGCTCCTTAGTTTTTGTTCTTAAATATCTTTGTTCTTTTATCACCTCCAGAAACATACAGAACTAGCCATAAAACTTCAGAAACGCTCTTTAATGATGTCGGAATCTCAAACTGATAAGGATTTTCCTATCTTTACGCCGGCCCGCCCGCAGCGCGGAAAAAAGAAAGAACCTCTGGTACAGGGCGAAGTTAGCAAGTCGGGAACTGAAGCTAATTTTCCAGCTAGCTCTGAACTAATATTGTCCGAAATTAAATCTCTCGGTCAGCGCTTGGACAAAATTGACAGTCGCCTAAATGATATAGGTACATCAGTTTTGTCAGTAGAAAGTGTGTTGACTAACCTGTCACAGCGCGTGCAGCAGTCCGAAATTAGACTGGATGAGGCCGAAAAAAGAATCTCAGCCGCTGAGGATACGCTGACAACTAACACCGATAATATCAGCTCGTTTCATAAAGCTATAAGCGATCTTCAGGCGAAAGTTGACGATCTGGAAAACAGAGGCCGCCGGAAATAGTTGGCCTTCCTGAAAACGCTGAAGGCTCGACATCACTGGCTAAATTTCTGCAAGAACATCTGCCTACACATGTGGATCTCCCTGCTGATTTTCATGCTTTGGAGATAGAACGAGCTCATCGTTCACTAGCGCCAGCTCCAACTTCTGATGCTCCGCCGAGGAGCGTGCTTGTCCGATTTCTTCGTTTTTCCGACAAGGATGCTGTGTTGAAAGCGGCGGTAAGAAAACGTGAGATTATGTTTATGAACAAGCGCCTTCGCTTTTATGAAGATCTTTCATCAGAAGTGCTTCGGAAACGGCGTGAGTTTGAATCGGTTGTAAAAGTTCTGAAAGAGCGCAACATGTATCGGGGCTTTGCGTACCCAGCACGACTGAGATGGATTCGCCTATTTGACGTCCCGATGTCAGTCAAAACCTTTCTTCGAGACGTTCAGGAATAGTATTACGGATTAATCCTTTTTTCAGTCGGTTTTGTTCAACTTTTTAATGGATCAGACTGCTGGTTCCTCCTTGTTTTTCTTTCACTCTTTTCCTCTTTGTTTTTTGGAGAAGATTAAACAATTTTATTTCGGATATTTTTTCCCCACACTTTATCTGTTTAACAGCTGAAGTACTTTTTGGCTAAACAATATTGAACAAATCAGGCTGTTAACATTTAATTTTGTTAGAGTTAATGTGTGGAAGATCCGAAGGTATAATTTGGAGCGTAAGGTAAATGGTGTTGCCATTCAAAATATGTTCGGTCAGTGTGGAGAGACGATATGTATCACTGTTTGTACCTTGTTTAATTTGGTTGCTGACCAACTGAATGGTTGTGTGCCTTGTCAGTTGGGGACAAGGCCAGGGGGAGGGGGGTGGGAGAGTTTTTTTTCTGTTTTTCGTATCTTCATTATGTAACAATTTTATGTTTTAGTCTGCTGCCCGCTGTGATATCTATTATTGTGTTTTTTGTCCCCACATGTTTCAGGAATAAATGTCTTTGTTACAAACTTATACATGACCAATAGCATAAGAATTGTTACATGGAACGTTAAGGGAATGGGTAATGTTATAAAAAGGAAAAAGGTCCTCACACTTTTGAAAAGACAGGGCATATCTATAGGATTGTTGCAGGAAACACACCTCTCTGATAAAGAGCACGCTAAACTTTTACAGGACTGGGTTGGCCAAATATACTTTTCTTCCTATCACTCCAGCACTAGGGGTACAGTAATTCTCATTAACAAAAATATACCATTTATTTTAGAACATGAAGAAAAAGATCCCGAAGGTAGATTTATTTTAATTACAGGTTTCATAGAAGGTCAACACATAACTATACTCAATATTTATGCCCCAAATGTAGATACCCCTGAGTTTATGTCACAGTCTGTTTTGCTTTTTAACAAACACTGTAGGGGAATAGGGTTTTTGGCTGGGGACTTTAACTGCGTTATTAATGGTTCAATAGATAAATCATCACCCACTCTCCCATCCAACGTGAGATCCTCTAGGACCTTAAAGAGTATGTTTAGAGACTCTGGCTTGGTCGATGCATGGAGAGAATTGCACCCCCTAGATAGAGATTTTACATTTTACTCTCACCCTCACAAATCCTACTCTAGGCTGGATTATTTCTTCATCCCATCTCGATATCTGCATACAATTTCTTCGTGTAATATAGGTACCATCGCGCTGTCAGACCACAGTCCTGTATACCTGAATTGTAATTTGGGTTTGACTATTCCACAAACTTTTTGCTGGAAACTTAACTCTTCTTTACTTCAGAACATAGCATTTTGTAAGGTAGTCCGGGAAAGCATACTTCAATACTGGCAGGATAACCAACATTCTCCGGTATCTCCAGCTACAATTTGAGACGCAGCCAAAGCCACTATACGTGGCATCATCATCTGTCAAACTTCCTTGCTAAACAGGCAAAAACGGTTGAGAGAGGAACAGCTAGAGGCAGAGCTTGCAAATTTGGAACATCAACATAAACAGCTACCAACGCAAGCACACTGGGAAGCTATATTAAAAATAAGAACACAATCGAACATTCTTCGCGATGAACAAATAAAAAAATCATTGTTTTTAACAAAGCAAAAATATTACGAACATGGAAACAAATTTGGTCGATTACTTGCACATCAGTTGAAGAAACAACAAAATGAGAGAACAATTAAAGCAACCAAATTACCTAATGGACAGACAACATATGACCCACTGCTTATCAATCAGACCTTTAGAGATTTTTATAAAAACTTATATTCCTCTAGATCAGTGATTCTCAATTATTTTCTGTTAAGCCCCCCCTAGGAAGAAGAAAACTTTTTGCGCCCCCCCCCCCCCCACACACACACACACACACACGCACTAACTCCCCCCCCCCCCCACATGACAAAATGGGATGAAAAAGTATTTTTACACGCCCACTAAGTACACCTCTTTTATAACAATGTCACCTTATTGATAATAAAGAAAACAAAAAAGAAAGAACTATAGATCAACCTAGAACAGAATTTGATTTACTTTGTTTTTTAGTTTGTAACAGAAACGAATGAAATCCTTATTTAAACGAGAAACATTTTTGAACTGACTGGCATTTGATACTGAAAAATGAAATTAAATAAAATCAATAAATAATAATAAATTCAAATTCATCAGCAACATCCATTCAGGAGCTCAATTTATTATTAACACTTTAACCTACAAAACTAAAATGAATACGACAATTTGTGCTGTTTTTTTTTTTTTTTTTAATCAAAATAAGGAAATCAGAACTAATGTTTCCAACGCGCCCGTTTAGCAGCACACAGCTTTTCTGCAGTAGCTTTCATAAAGCGTTATAATTGCTGGCTGTACGCGTCACGTTTACGATTAAAAACTCAAGCGGTTTATCAAAAAAAAAAGCTTTCCTCGTTTTAGCTTTTGGTTGACTTTTGTTGCTCTCATTATCTTCGTCTTTCTCCGTCTTTCTCTCCGTCATTCCTGTTAAATATTTCTCCATGTTGTCTCTTGAGGGTTTGTTCACTTAATATCACTTGCTCTGTGATTTCTTGTTATGCGCCCCCCCAGGTACCGCACTGCGCCCCCCCCAGGGGGGCGCGCCCCACTATTTGAGAAGCACTGCTCTAGATGCATGGGAACTGATAAGGATATCAGCATGTTTTTGGAAAAAATTTCTCTACCTGTTATTGCCAGTGAAAGTAGAACTGCCCTTGATGCTCCATTCACCCCCGCTGAAGTTTGGGAGGCAGTTCAATCTATGATAATTGGCAAGGCCCCTGGTTTGGACGGGTTCCCGATAGAATTTTATAAAACATTTTGGCCTGAATTATGTCCCATACTAATGCCTGTTTTAAATGATTTATATAAACACGGTATTGTACCGCAATCATGGAAAACGGCATCCATCAGTTTACTTTTAAAAAAGGGCAAGGATCCACTCGGCTGCCCGTCCTACCGCCCCATAAGCCTACTAAATGCAGACTTTAAAATTGTAGCCAAAGTGCTTGCCCGTAGGATGGAAGTTTTGCTCCCTCACATTGTACATCCTGACCAGACAGGATTTGTTAAATCAAGGTATGGATCGGATAATGTGAGGCGCGTTCTGAACATAATAGACCATATAAACCACAACAGTGTTTCAGCATTAATCGCCTCGCTCGACGCCGAAAAGGCTTTTGACACTGTTGAATGGAATTACCTATTTGCGGTTCTTCATAAATTCAACTTTGGCCCCACTTTTATAAAACTTATATAGTCATTTTATCAAAACTCATCAGCAGTAATAAATACAAATAATCATTTATCTTTTAGCTTCAACATAAATAGAGGTTGCAGACAAAGCTGCCCTCTTTCACCTCTTCTCTTTGCATTGGCAATAGCCCAGTCCATTAGATGTTGCTCAGAATTTTCTGGGATCAAAATAGGAGAGGAGGAACATAGAATTTCTTTGTATGCAGATGATGTACTGCTTTACATCTCTGACCCTGCAACCAGCATCAGAGTAGTTATGGACCTGATCTCCGAGTACAGTTTCAGGCTATAAAATAAACTTTGGAAAATCTACAGCACTGCCCCTAAATTGCAAAGATGATTTAAACCTGGTATCCCCCTTTCAGATGTCACTTATTGGATTTCAATATCTAGGCATATTTATCCCTCCACACATTGACGACTTGTATAAACATAACTATCCACCCCTAATAAATAAATTAAAACAAGATCTCAAGAACTTGTCAAGCCTCCCAACATCTTTTTTTGGAAGAATTAACGTTATAAAAATGAATATTCTTCCCAGATTAACTTTTCTTTTTCAGAACCTTCCCTGTTTTCTCTCTAAAAAATTTTTCAAACAGATAAACGTTTTTATTTCTAAATATATATGGAACAAAAAAAAAAACCTAGACTCAAATTCTCAAAACTTATGAAGCCAAATGATCTGGGGGGTGCTTCTCTCCCAAACCTGCAGCACTATTACTGGTCAGCTCAAGTTAAGCATATGATCAGTTGGTCCTTAGATAGACGAGACTCAAGATGGGTTGGGATAGAGCTCCTAAAATGCCAGCCAAGAACATTAAAGACTTTACCTTTTATTAATGATATTCAGGGGCTTGATATATATACTGTATATAATACACTTCTGGTCTGGAAAGATATTAGAAAATATATGAAGATACCAACTACACTGTCAGTAAAGTCCCCTATTGCTCTTAATCCAGATTTCCACCTTCAGATCCGAAATATTGGTCTCTTAAAATGGATGTCTGCTGGGATAACAGATCTCTCAATTCTGTTTGAACAGAATTTTTTTAGATCATTTGATCAAGTTAAACAGCTCTTTAACTTACCTAAGGCAGATTTTTACAAATATCTGCAACTACGCCATTTTGTTTACTGTCAGATAAAAAGCAAACAATTCCGTCATGAAACACTGGAAATTGAAATTTTTTTTGATAGAACCAGTTAATCTAAAGGGAATTATTTCCAAAGTATACTTCGCACTGTCCAAGTCTAGTGATTCCTGTTTTGATAATTTGGGAACAGGACACTAAACAACAATTTAACTGTGAAACCTGGCAAGCTATCTCCAGTAGGGTGTTTCCGAAATGCATTTCGAATAATATTCAAGAGCAAAACTTCAAATTTATTCACAGAATGTATATAACACCAGCTCGACTTAACAAAATGTCTCCTTCAGCATCTCCTTTATGCCCTAAATGTAAATCTAATATAGGCACTGTAATGCACATGTTTTGGTATTGCCCCAAAATTCAAGCTTTTTGGAAGGATGTACACTCCTTTATTTATAATATAGACAAGCAGGCATGTTTTTCTCCCAGCTTTTACCTCTTGTACTTAAGCCCTAAGAATAAACAAAATAGCAGATTAGAACGCTTGATGACTGTCTTACTTTATTTAGCTAAAAAGTGCATATTGCTGTTATGGATGTCTCCAGCAGCGCCTTCAAAAAATCAGTGGCTGACCCAAATATCCACTGTTCTGCCCCTGGAAAAATTAACATTTGAAATACATCATCAAGCCGATAGATTCTGGGAGGTCTGGTCTCAAGAGTGTACATTACTGGGATTGTCACGATAATATACCAACTTCTCAACCAGTACACTGCTGTATTTCACTTGTTTGTCTAAAATATGTTTTTTTACCTCGGAGGCTGTAAATGTTAAACCCATTCTACTTAATATTTATCATTCTATGTGTACGCATATGTATATTTTTTCTTCCTGTATAGTAGGGCAGCAGACTTATTCTATTTTATTTTATTTTACTTTGTTTTATTTTATTTGATCTACTTATGTTTTTTTATTATTATTATAATTTTTTTTTTTTTTTTTTCGTTGTAATTTTTTGAATTTGTCCTTATTGTAACTGTATCTTACTTACTAATAAAACCAAAAAAAATAATAAAAAATAAAAAATACAAAATAAAGGCATTCATACACTTAAAAAAAAAAAAAAAAAAAAAAAAAAAAAAAAAGTAAGTTTTTTAAGTAATGGTTTAATGACTGCATACTTTTTGGGGACATAGCCTATTTTAAGTGATGGATTTATCACTGTCTAACAGACAGGATGTTGTATTTGATTGTGTAAATAATGGGTAAATAATGAGACAAGCTCTTTTTTAGATATGGGGTTAAAGGAATTTAACTCTTGTACTATATTATTTTTTCTGCCACTACATTTTTCAGAAATCGATGAGGGTTGATTATTGATTATGCTACACAATGCTTTAGTTGATTAAATCTTATGTTTTCAATTGTATCACTATTCTTACATACACCTCTTGGTGCTACTTGGACACATCATCAGTGATGAACCCGAGGTCATGGGGTGTTTTGGGTCTTTGATCATAAAACACCCTCGCTCGGGCGACCCTGCTGTGGGTGATCAGCCCCCGACTTCTGTCCAAGTGGCCCACTACTCCACGGATCCCCTCTCTGGATCCATGGACATCTTGAGGCTTTCTCCGCAGCCTCTATGATGTTCCTGATGGCTCGCCTGCACAGCTGACCTTTTACTCCAAGGACTTTTAGGGTGCGGGGTAGTGACTGGCCAGCAAAACCCCGGCACCCTACCTCAACTGGTTCACATCGGGCTTTCCAGCATTTACTCCGGCACTCAGTCACCAGCTCAGCATACTTAGCTCTCTTGCGTTCATTTGCCTCCTCCATTCGGTCTTCCCAGGGGACAGTAAGTTCGACCAGCACCACTTGCTTTGTACACTCTGACTGGTTGAAGTGCAGAGGCTACGATGTAATCTGGGAACTTGAGCTGTCTTCCCAGGTCAACTTGGAGCTTCCAGTCCCGGGCAGTGGTGAGAAGCCCTCCAGAAGAACCTGACTAATGTTGTGCCTTCTCTCCCGCTCTGACAAAAGTGATGATGTGTTTGGGAGTGTGTTCGTACCTGCAGTTATAGATTGCTGAGCTGAGAGTGTCTGCCAGAGCCCTAAGGACCTGGTAATGACGCCAGCGATACCGTCCCTCCCCCAAGGCCTTCGGGCAGCAACTGAGGATGTGCTCGAGGGTGGCTCTTTTCTGGCCCAGCTGACATGCCACTGAAGCCCCAGCACTTCAGGTTGGTTGGACTAGGAAGAACGTCATACACGGACTGAATAAGGAACTTAATGTGCAGGGGTTCGAGTCTCCAGAACTCTGGCCAGGTGACTTTACACTGCTCAGCGTGCTCCCACCTTGTCCAGGTACCTTGCTGGTGCATAGCCACCATCTTGACTCGCCGATCTTCCTCTACCTCTGCCCTTATCTCCTCCTGTACTATTTGTCGCTTCTCCCTTCCTCTGACTTTGTCATAGAGGGGCTTGGAAAAGCAGCCAAGACCTGCGCGGCCCACTGCATTGTTGCCCACCATGATGTTGTGCTGTAGCCTTGCCTCTGCTCTGGCAACGGCTTCCTGTGCCTTCCATTTCCTCCTAGTTTTCACTCGAATTCCTGCTGTGGCAACTTTTCTGTCTGAGGAATCCCGGTACATCATGAGCTCCCTAGTGCGTGTGACCTTGAACTCCTCTGATAGGCCACTGAATGGAAGCTGCAGCATGGTGGAATGGCCATACAGAGCGATGCTGCTGAGGGATTGAGGAAGCCCAAGCCACCTACGGAGGAACTGGCTGATGTTGCTTTTTAGCATCTCCATAGTTGATATAGGCACCTCGTAGACAAGCAGGGGCCAAAGGAGTCTTGGCAGAACTCCGTGCTGGTACATCCAGGCTTCTGCCTTGGTTTTCTGGAGTACCTCTGTGTCCCTCATGGAGCTGTTGAAAACCTTGCCCAGGCTCTTTTTTCTGTCACCGTTGGAATTGGGGGTCTCTCCTGTGGCAAAGCGGTACCGGTCGGCCACTCTGCCTTTCTTCAGGACCAGAGACCTAAACTTGGCAGGCTTGAAGCTCATTCTCGCCCATGAAATGAGCCACTCCAGCCCCTGAAGTAGCCATCCGCAGCCAGGAACAGAGGTTGCCGTCACCGTTAGGTCGTCCATAAATGCTCTTATGGGGGGCTGCCGAGTGCCAGATCTCGACAAGGGGCCCCTACATTCCACCTCAGCTGACTTAACAATCATGTTCATCGCCAGGGAGAAGAGTGGCACTGATATAGTGCAGCCTGTTATAATACCCTTCTCCAGGCATTGCCAGGCAGTTGTTAGTGATCCTGATGTTACTCTCAGCTGGAAGTTGTTATAATAGTCCAGGATGAGGTTGGTGATCGACATTGGGACATGGAGTTTCGTCAGTGCTGTTTCAACGAGCTTGTGGGGAATGGATCCATAGGCATTTGTGAGGTCCAGCCAGAGCGTTGCCAAATTCCCTCTGCTCTCCCTTGCGTCACAGATCAGCTGCGATACCACACCTGTGTGCTCTAGGCATCCCGAAACACCTGGAACTCCGCCCTTCTGAACAGAGGTGTCTATGTAGCCATTCTTCAAGAGGAAGTCTGTGAGCCGTTGGGACACAATCTTGAAGAAGATCTTCCCTTCGACACATTGCAGCGAGATGATGCAAAATTGCTCGATGTTACTTGCCTCCTCTTCTTTTGGTATCCAGACTCCCTCTGCAGACCTCCACTGAGTGGCAACCTTTCACCTACGCCAGATCACCTTCACCTTCATACACTGTTTGTAGACTCTGTATGGGACTCCACTGGGGCCTGGGGTGGAACTTGATCTTGCGGCCATCACTGCTTCTTTGACCTCTTTTAGGGTGGGCTCTGTGGTGTTGAACTGTACCGTGGGCTCTGGAGGCTTTACCAAAACCTCACATGGGCCAAGATCTTGTTCTCTTGAGGGATCGCTAAACGTGATGTTGAGGTGCTGATTGATCTCCTCCACAGGACACTTCAGGTTGCCGCTTTTCTTCTGCCCTAGAAGTTGCTTAGACAAATTCACTAAACAAATTCATGAAATTATTGCTGCTGAACTGTGAGTGAATCTGTGACTCTGATTCAGTAGCAGTTCGAGTTAATTTGGCAATGGTACTAAAGTGGAATCTTTGGTTGTTTTTGTTGTTTTCTATTAATTCAGAATGATATTTAGTCTTCGCTGCATTGAGTGCATGTTTGTACTCAGTCATACTGTCCTTCCATGCAAACCTAAATACCTCTAATTTAGTTTGTCTCCATTTACGCTCCGTGGTTCTAGTGGTTTGTTTTAGGGCGCGTGTTTGATAATTAAACCATGGAACGAGTCTTTTATCTTTAACCCTTTTTAGTTTAAGTGGAGAGACACTGTCTAAGGTTGTAGAAAACATATGTTTAAGGTATTCCGCTGTGTTTTCAAGTTCATCGGGTCCTGATGCTGGTTTAATTTACCATTCAGGTAAATGTTGTAGGAATGACGCAGCACTAGAGGGAATGATTGTACGCTTCATATCATATCGTGGTTTAATGACTGGATCAATATCAATTTCTAAATCGTAGGTTATCAAATAGTGATCAGTAATGACTGTACTACTATATATAACTATGCATGTGACAAAAATACTTCATTTGATTTGTTAAGCCAAGCCCTCATGCATTTTGCATGTGATGTGCAACACCAATCGTTTGTTTTAATGCATCGTATCTGCCCTTAGTGTTCTGTTTGATTTAAATAAATTATTGTCTGTTAGAATCTCCTCATCTTGCTGCTCCTTTGTGTTACTGATAAACCTGTATCCTAAATTTTAATTCTCTGGGTGGTGTAATCAGTTACATGAATTAATTTAAATTGGTACATATTATCACGGGTGGCACGGTGGCTTAGTGGTTAGCACGTTCGCCTCTTAGCGCTAGGGATTCCCGGTTCAAATCCCAATCTTGGTTGAGTTTTCATGTTCTCCCTGTGTCTGCGTGGGTATGCCCACAGCCCAAAAACACGGATCAACTCAATTGAATTCTCCAAATTGCCCCGTATAGAGTGTGTTTGCGTGAGTGAGTGTTTGCCCAGTGATTGGCACCCTGTTCTGGGTGTATCTGCTCAGCTCTCGAGACGTTCCCCTCTGGATGGGCATAGGGATCCCCCCCGCGACCCTAAGAGAGGATAAAAGTGGAAGATAATGAATGAATGAATTAGCTTATTATCACAATTCTCCTCTGCACCAGGCCAAATAATGTTTAAAAATTTGGGTTAGTTAGCACTTCTCCTTTGCCAAGACAATTCATCTACCTCAGCTTCCTAATGCGTGGCAACTCAAGATGCTAATTAGACAGCATGGTTTTTGCACAGATCTGCCTTAGGGTGGCCACAACAAAAGGCCACTCTGAAATGTGCAGTTTATTTTTACTATTTTACAGTATTTAATGTGACCATCTTATGCCTCATGCAGTGTAATACATCGCTCTAATGTGCCATACACCATTGAATTTGAGCATCTGTCCACTTAAGTTGGTTATGATGATAAACTGCAATCAGGTGAAGACTCTGATGAACATGAAATCACAGGTAGCTTGATAACAGAAACTCATTATTTACCTACAGGTGGATATAAACAAAAAGAAAAGAATAAATTATATTATAACTTAATTAACTAAACTAATAATTTCACCCAGGGCAGCACGGTGGCTTAGAGGTTAGCACATTCGCCGAATCCCAATCTGGGTGGAGTTTTCATGTTCTCACTGTGTCTGTGTGGGTTTCCTCCGGGGTCTCCGGTTTCCTCCCACAGTCCAAAAACATGGATCAAGTCTGTTGAATTCCCCAAATTGCCCCGTATAGACTGTGTCTGTGTGAATGAGTGTGTATCCAGCGATAGATTGGCGCCCTGTCCTGGGTGTATCTGCCCAGCGCCCAAGACGTTCTCCCCTGGATGGACCCCCCCCCGCAACCCTAATAGAGGATAAAGTGGAAGATAATGGATGGATGGTGTTGGAATTTATTGAACGTAAAAAGACATGAATTGTATTATTTGAAAGGTTTGGTCAACTTCGGAAAGCTTTTACCATTGTAATGATATTTTTGTAATTTACGATATGTAAACAACTGCTGAATGGCAGAGGGAATGACCAGGTGGGGGTTGAGTGTGAGTAATTATAGGAATGACCACTTGTCGAATGAGAATGAGAAGGAGTCAGAAAGTCTGGTCACAGAGTGACCTGTGAAAATATAGATTTAGGGGCAAGTAACATTTGTCAAAATGTATTATTGGGACTGGGGACTCAGAAAACCCCACCATATTTGGAAGGTCCAGTCACACTCACCAACAGAAGAAGGACAGCCCACTAAAGGTTTATATACCGAAGCTGGATCTTTGAGACTTTAGAGCTCTCTCATCAATCGTGGTTGCTTGCTATTGATGATTTTTCTTGTACACTTGTTTGACTATTCAGTAAAGCGCATTAAATTCTTTTGGAACAAAACCGCCGACTTATGACCGTTTATTGGAACTTAACAATGGGTTGATTAATTTCACCCAACACTGAGAAGAGCAGCCACATGGTAGAGTCCAATTAACTCCTTCAGGAGTTAATGAGTAATCTTGGAAACTCTTGCAGCTCAGGCAACGGATGTCACCAAACCGGAAACTCAAAAATAAACTCAAATTAGAACAATCAAAATCACAACACAAACAAAGACCAATAGAACAACTAACTAAAATGTGCATGCTTACATATAGTGTTGGGTCCTATAGTCTTAAAATACAAAAAATACTGCTAAGCAAAATGTGCATTAATTAATAATATAATCTATGAACCCCAAAATATTAACACTAAACCAAATCTCAACACATCTCCTTATGTAGCCATCACACTCCCTTCCCCTTCAAAATGTATTCTTTAACAATGAGAAAGGTAGTCAGCAATGGCATTATTTTTACCAGCAATATTATAAACTTTGAATCTATATGTTTGCATTGCTAAATACCACCTTGTAATTTGTCCATTGGTATCCTTTCTCTTGGCCAGTGACTGCAGTGCTTTATGATCAATCTCCAGTGTAAACTCTCTTCCCAGCAGATAATATTTGAGGGAGTCAATAGCCCACTCGATAGCCAAAGCTTCCTTCTCCACTGTAGAACAGCAAAGTTCTCTAGGCAACAGCTTTCTACTAACGTAAGCAACAGGATGTCAAGCTTTTTTGGGTCCCCGTAAAATCACGGCTCCAACTCCCCGTTCAGAAGCATAATTTTGAAGAATAAATTATTTTTCAAAATCTGGACTGTGAAGAACTGGATTTTTACTTAAAATCCTGAAAAGACTATTCTGTTCATTTTATTTGATTAGGGCATTTCAAACCAATAAGGTCTGTTAGTTGAGCAGCCCTATTTGACAAATGGAATGTAACCCGCTGGTAGAAGCCTGCCATTTCCAAAAAGGATCTAAGCTGCTTTTTTGTTTGTGGCAGAGGTCAAGATTCAATAGAATGAACTTTTGGTACTTGTGGTTTAATCAAACCACCTCCAAAAGTGAAGCCAAGGTATTCCGTTTCAGTTTTGAATTGACACATTTTGCTGGATTGACAGTCAGTCCTGCTGAACGCAAACGTCCCAAAACTTCCTTTAGATGTCCCAGGTGCTCCTCCTATATTACTGACAATATCATCCAGATAAGCACACACACATTGAGACAATCCATAAAGGACAGAATCCATCAATCGCTGATACATTGCGGGGGCTCCATGTAGCCCAAAAGGCAGGACAGTAAACTGATAAAGTCCCCAAGGTGTTTGGAAAGCTGTTAACTCAGAGGTCCCCACCAATGCGCACACCCTCCAAGGTCCCCCTAGCATGTGCACCATCCGAGGTCCCTCCAGCGCACCCCCCCCTCCGAGGTCCCAAGAGTGCACGCACAGTCCAAGGTCCCCCCAGTGCGCGCACCCTCCGAGGTCCCACCAGCACGCACACCCTCCAAGGTCCCCCCAGCATGCGCACCCTCTGTCCCTCCAGTGCACGCACCCTGTACTGTCTGTTGCGAAGTCCGCCAAAGGGCTGCCTGTCGCTGAGCCCACCGAAGGGCTGCCCGTTGCCGAGCCCACCAAAGGGCTGCCTGTCGCCGAGCCCGCCGACAACTCTCGGGTCGCCAAGCCCACCAAGGGACTGCACATGGCTGAGTCGACCAGAGGGTGTCCGCCTCGTCATGCAGCCAGAGAGCGTCCACCTCGTCTCGCAGCCAGAGTGTGTCCGCCTCATCACTCAGCCAGAGGGCGTCTGCCTACTGCACCTGTTTCCTTTCAGTTTGGTTAATTAGCTTGCGTTATAGGTCACCATTTAAGTTAATTAACATTCTTGGTTCATTAGTTGTTTTTTCTGCATGTGTTCTGGTGGTTTGTGTATTTATTTGTACGTCCTCCATGCACGTCCTCACCTTATGTCATTTACATTTACATTTAGTCATTTAGCAGACGCTTTTATCCAAAGCGACTTAAAAATGAGAACACCACAAGTCAGTAGTTATGAAGAAAACCAGAGTGTCATCAGCATAGCAGTGGTAAGAGAAACCATGCACCATAATGACTGTGCTCAGTGATGTCATGTATAGTGAAAAGAGGAGAGGACCAAGTACAGAGCCCTGAGGAACTTGGTGAGCATTAGCGATCTCCCCATTGCACACTTTGAAGGTCCTTTCTGTTAGATAGGATCGAAAATATTCAAGTGTCGTACCAGAAAAACAAATTCGAATAGCGTGGACAGTGGAATCTGATGATTTACTGTATCAAAACCTGCCGAAAGGTCTAGCAGAATGAGGACAGAGGACTGAGGGTTAGCTTTGGCAGTTTTAAGTCAATCACAGAAAGCAATGCTGAGTGACAATACCTAAAACCAGACTGATTGGGATCAAAGAGTTTTTTCTGCTTAAGAAACCCGAAGACCTGTGTAGATACCACCCATTCAAATGTTTTAGACAGGAAAGGTAAACGTGATACAGGGCTGTAGCTCTAGACCAAATTTGGATTGAGTGTTGGCTTTTTGAGCAGAGGTTTGACTATAGCCTGTTTGAAAGATTTAGGAAAAGTACCAGACATGATTGAGGAGTTGATGATGAGTGTAAGTGCTGGTATAATAGAGGAGACAATTGATTTAAGAAGGTGAGATGGGACGGAATCAAGGGGGCAAGTAGTGGGGTTTCTGGCAAGAAGCATTTCGCAGATGTCAGATTCTGAGACAGGGGAGAAGGAGGAGAAGGTTGGTTGGCTGGATGTGTGAGTTGTAATGTTGTTGAAATGGGGGATATGAAAGAGTTTGCTGATGCCCTCAATCTTTTCTGTGAAGAATGTTGCAAAGACATCAGCGGATCGAGAGGTGTTGCTAGGGGGAGAAGGAGAGTAGAGAGTTAACGGTGTCACCTTGTCACTTTGTGTTTTGTTGCCTCTGTGTTTTGGTGTCACCTTTAAATAAACCGTTTTGCCGCTACCTGCTTGTGCCTGGCTCCCTTCAGCATGCTTATGCACTTCGGCTCTGCGCTTTTAATCCGCTGTTGTTCCGCAGCCTGACAAACTAAATGTGGGACCACCAATTGCTTATACTGGCCATGCTCACGATAGAGGACCCCCTTCTGCAGAAAATAATCCTTAAAAGAATTTTGATGCTCAGTCTCCATTCTCCTCTCCTTAGTTCTCTGCAACAGGATAGATAAAATTGGATAATTTTGCTGCATTTCGATAATGTTGGTAGGAATTTGAAAACACAGAAATTTACCTGTTGCACCAACGGGTGGATTTTTTACGATTGTACGTTTGAGTTTTTCATGCTTTCTTTGACTACGTGGTTTCAGTGTCTTTCCCGGTTGAATTTCAAGATCACCATTAAAGGGCAAAATATTATAAACTGAAGAATCCTCTTCCACATACTCAGCTTGTGATCTAGTAACCGCAACATTACCACTGAGAACAGGATTTAAATCAACCAGTACTGGCAGGTCACGACCCAAAACAACTGGAAAAGTTAGCTTATCTGCAATGCCAACACTTAATAAATATGTTTGTCCTTGTATTTCAATGTACACATCAGATGTTAGATAAGATTTTACATCACCATGTACACAACAAATAGGCACGGTCTTCAGAACATTGTTATTAGGCAAAAATAGTCTTTGCACCAATGTCTGGGTACTGCCTGTATCAATGAAAGCACTAAGACATTACCCATTAATCTTAACTGTTATTAATTTAAAAAGCTGATTTTACTTTGGGTTTACAGAAGTACATGGATGAGGAACACCACATGTTTGTGCAATCTTAGCTGGATTTTAAGGACATCTTAGTTTAGTATGGCCTTCTTTTCCACATTAAAAACACACATGTATTTTATTAGGAGCTTTTATTTGCACTGGCTGCATTTCCATGGGGAAAAAAGCCTACCATCATCTGACATGAACTTTGAGAAGCGCAGACAGGAAAAGTCATGCCTGAAAAACAGGTGTTAAATAAGAGAAACAAAACACATGATTAAACTCCAGGACAAATCTACAGACACAACTAATAAACTAAACAAGCATGGCCAATGATGCTAAAGAGTCACCCTTGTTCAGGTGCCATAGGCACCTACATTTACATTTACATTTAGTCATTTAGCAGACGCTTTTATCCAAAGCAACTTACAGAGAACATTACGAGTCAGAAGTTATGCAGAAAACCAACTATACTGTAAATTCATCAAACCTGATTGTTATTTGATGCTGCCCCCCACCCCCTTTCTTTTTCTTTTAACAACAGGTATTTGTTAAAGAGGTGTGTCATCAGTAGTTTCTTAAAACTGCTTAGTGATTCTGCCTTACGGACAGAGTTGGGAAGATCGTTCCACCATTTTGCAGTGGTGAACGCCACGGAGTGAGAATTAGCTCCTCGGTGAGGTGGAATCGCCAGGCAGTAATCATCACTTGATCGAAGTGAACGAGTCGGAGTGTATTTTGAAAAGATAGAGTTAAGGTAGGAGGGGGAAGATCCAGAAATGGTTCTGTAGGCCAGAGTCAGTGACTTGTACTGAATGCGAGCAGCTACAGGGAGCCAATGGAGGGAAATGAGTAGTGAAGTGACATGAGTTCACTTGGGCTGGTTAAACACAAGTCGGGCTACAGAGTTTTGAATTAGTTGAAGCGGTCTGATTGTGGAAGCTGGGATACCGGCAAGAAGCGCATTACAATAATCAAGCCGGGATAGGACTAGGGCTTGAACAAGCAATTAGGTAGCATGTTCAGTCAAGATGGGTCTGATCTTCTTTAGGTTGTAAAGAAGGAATCTTGAGGGTTTAGCTGGGATAATGAGAAGCTCTGTTTTTTTCTAAATTTAATTTGAGATAACGGGCCGTTATCCAAACAGATATGTCTGTGAGGCAGGCAGATAGCCGAGTTGAGATGGTGGTGTTGTCAGGGGCAAAAGACAGATGAAGGTGAGTGTCATCAGCATAGCAGTGGTAAGAAAAACCATGCACCTGAATGACTGTGCTCAGTGATGTCATGTATAGTGAGAAGAGGAGAGGACCAAGTACAGAGCCCTGAGGCACACCAGTGCATACTTGGTGAGAGTTAGAGATCTCCCCATTCTATGACACTTTGAAGGTCCTTCCTGTGAGATAGGATCGAAACCATTCAAGTGTCATAACAGAAAAGCCTAATTCAGATACAGTGGACAGAAGAATCTGATGATTTACTGTATCAAAAGCTGCAGAAAGGTCTAGCAGAATGAGGACAGAGGATTGAGATTTAGCTTTGGCAGATTTAAGTGAGTTAATCACAGAGAGCAATGCTGTCTCCGTGGAGTGACCACATCTAAAACCGGACTGATTGGGATCAAGGAGATTATTCTTATTAAGAAATTTGGAGACTTGTGTGGATACCACCCGTTCAAGTGTTTTAGACAGGAAAGGTAAAAGAGAAACAGGTCTGTAGCTCTCGACCAAATTTGGGTTGAGTGTAGGTTTTTTGAGTAGGTGTTTGACTACGGCCTGTTTGAAGCAATTTGGAAAAGTACAGTTACATCCTTCGAGAAAGTGGCAAGTGAGGACTGGTATGTTTTTAAATCTAAATATAAAAATATAGTTGGTTTTCTCCATGGCTTCTGACTTGTGGTGTTCTCATTTGTAAGTCGCTTTGGATAAAAGCGTCTGCTAAATGACTAAATGTAAATGTAAATCTGAAGACAGACCAGACTTACGCCATTTTCTTTCGGCGGAACGAAGAGAAGTTCGTCGCTTCCAAAGCGTCTCCGTGAGCCAGGGACTGGACGGAGAACTGTGTGTTTTCCTGGTGGAATTTGGACAGACCTGTTCAAGACATGAAGCCAAGGTGGAGCAGAATGTGCTTGATGCAGTGTTAGTGTCAAGGGTTAAGAAGTTACTGATGCTAGAAAGGGCATCTGTAACCAAGTCAACAAAGAGTCTGTTAGCAAGAGCGCTAAGATTGTGACGTACCTGAGATGTTTTACTGATGATCACGGGAGGTGGTGGAAGAGAGAGCACTAAATATAAAAGAATGATATAGCCCCATTTTTCACCTGACCAAAACCTTTTAAAGAACTTGTGGGCCCTTCTTAAACACAAGATTCATGGACCCCTCTAAAGAGTGTCTGGGAGGCTATAGTTGCACAAAAAGATCCTTGACCATAAATAGAAAACAGTTTTTGGAAAAAGTGGTGAATCTTTTTTTTATTCTGCACACTAAAAGTTGCCCAATAATTATGCACACATTGATAGTTAACCTAAAAACCTATTTATTCAGATTTTAGATTTGTTAAATTTTTGATAGGAAGAGAGCACTGCATTGATATTATGTTTTCCATGGAAATGTTTCCATTTTTTCCCATTACCCCTTCATCTCACTCATTCTTCTTTGCTTAGTTTGACTCTTTTATGTGCACATATTATTTATCTTTTTAAAACCTTTTGTGAAGCTGTGCCCTCTCGTAACATGTTAGGGGAGAGAAATTTGATTTACATTTTTAATGTGAAAATACTTATTTTACTTACCCAGGGACAGCAACATTGCCATTTAATTTACAGCCGGGACCAGCTGATTGAGCTGAGGCCGGCTGACATGGCAGAAATAACAACATGCCTGCAGAGTTACGGCAGAGGAGGAACAAACACATCTAAAGCTTGAGCGATCCGATGGAGACATCTGGAAAAGAAAGAATATAAGCCACGTGTACCCTCCATTATTATGCGCAACGTGAGATTGCTGGTGCATAAAATGGACGAGCTTATGGCACTAACCACTCATTAATAACCGCTGGTATCACCCCAGTTACACAACCATCAACCATGTCTGTTGTCCTGACGCTGAGCTGCTGGCTGTATAAGACCGTATTATTTACCACGGGAAATCTCACATGGTATTTGTAGCTGTTTATATTCCTCCCTCTTCAAACACGACGTTGGCGTGTGATGCTGTTCATTCATCTATAGCACATCTCCAGACTCAAAACCCGAATGCCTTTATTGCCATTTCAAATGACTTCAACCATGTCAACCATGCCAAAGGCACTACAGAATTTTTTTGTATGTGGACTGTCCCACCAGAGAGGAGAGAACACTGGACTTACTGTATTTTAATGTTAAAGATGCATACGGCTGCTCCCCCTCCAGATCTGACCACCACATCTGACCTGAGTCCTTCATATGTGTCGATAATCAAGAGTTAACCTGTGACTACTCGGAGGAGATGGTCAGAGAAGACTCGTGAGGCACTGCAGGAATGTTTTAAGACCAAAGACTGGCCAGCACTCTGGGAGCTGCAAATAAGGAAATCAACGGGATCACTGAGTGCTTTACAGACTACATTAATTTCTGTGTGGACACCACTGTAACAAACCAGTACTGTTAAATGTTACCCTAGCAACAAACCTTGAGTAACAAAAGATATTAAATCACTGCTCAATGATAGGAAGAGGGCCTTCAGAGCTGGTGACAAAGAGGAGATGAGAACGATCCATAGCAAATCTCAATCAGAGAGGCCAAGGACACCTACAGAAGAAAGCTGGATTGTAAACTCAGAACAACATGAGGGAGCAGCAGAACAACATGAGGGAGTAAGAACCATCACCAGCAGCAGAAATGTTAACGGCAGTGAAGACAGGGCCAACAAACTATATCCCTTTTTTTAACAAATTTGACACAGCAGGCTCTGCCCTCCCCCGTTCTGACTCCACTGCTGTCTGTCCCTCGCAGCCAATTCCACTTACCCTCCCCCCAATCCTTGATTGCCTGCCTCTCTCCTGCGATAACCCAGCTCACACCTCCACCCCTCTATCATAAATCACCTCTACAGTGACACTGCTGAGCAGGGAACAAGACAGCTGAAAAGACTCCACATAAACAAGGTTGCCCCACAAGGTGCTTAAAGCCTGTGCCACCCAGCTTTTTGAAGAGCAGAAGCATGAGTGGGAGCAGGAGCAAAGCATAGCGCTTCACCCATCATGGCGCTTGGCAATAGTCTACCCCTTGATTCTCCATTGTCTCTTGATGGAGGAGGTAGTAAGCCTTCACCTGGTGGTAGAAGCAGTGATAAAAAACAAAGGAGTCACAACTAATGATTCCATAATTTTTTGCTCAGAATTTAATAATTCTAACCTGAATCTCCAGCGTGTCCCTGTGTTGTGAAGGACATCATGCATCGTTCCTATACCAAAGACGCCGCGACCCAGTGACCTCAAGGACTACAGACCAGTAACAATGACGTCCCACATCATAAAGAGCATGGAGAGACTCATCCTGCATCAGCTCCGGCCCATAGTCCAGACATTTCTAGACCCCCTACCCGCCTGGTCTGGGAGTTGAGGACTCCATCATCTACCTGCTCAACCGAGTCTACGCTCACCTGGACAAGCCAGCCATCACTATGAGGATCGTGTTTTTTCACTTCTCCAGTGCATTCAAGACCATACGGCCTGCTCTTCTGGGTGTGAAGCTAACAGCAATGCACCTCGCTCGTGTCATGGATTACTACCTGACCAGCAGTCCGCAGTATGTGTGCCTGTCAGACAGAGTTATCAGCAACACCGAGGCACCAGAGGGGACTGTCCTCTCTCCCTTCCTCTTCACCCTACACAACGGACTTCAGCTAAAAGTCTGAGACCTGAGACATGCCACCTTCAGAAGTTTTCTGATGACTCAAGTTGATGAGGACGAGTACAGGGCTACAGTAAAGGATTTTGTCTCATGGTGTGCGCTGAACCATCTGCAGTTCAACATGGCAAAGACATAAAAGCTGGTGGTGGATTTGAGAGGGAACAAGGCACCGGTGACCACTGTGTCTATCAATAAGGTCAGTGTGGACACTGTGGAGGACACTGTGCAAATATTTGGGTGTGTACATAGTCAATAAACTGGACTGGACTAAAAACACTGAAACACTCTACAGGAATGGCCAAAGTAATCTCTACTTTTTGAAATGACCGAAGTCCTTTAACATTTGCAGGACAATGCTCAGGATCTTTCACGGGTCTGTGGTGGCAAGATTCCACCAAAATGCACCACAGGAGGTCAGATTACTGCAAACAATGAGATGAAAATGGCAAATAGATGTAACATATCTGGTTCATTAATTAATTAATTCATTTCACAATTTTTATATTTGAAGGTATTTTTGATTTAGGGTGCACATTAGTATCACAACTTTGCTTCTCAAACTAAAATATGGCTAAGATTTCATTAAGGTGGTATTGATTTGTTTTTCCAAGGATAAATTGTGGATTTAATAAATAACAGGAAACTAGTTTTATGACTTTTCAGAGGCCATGCCAGGGTTCACATGCATTTCTCCTGCAGGCTCAAAAATGTATTTTGCTTTTGCTCATATGCTTATGATTTAATATTATGATTAACTAGCACAAAGTATGAATATATTTTATATCTATCAGATTGAGTCTTTAAAAAATATTTCTGTTGTGTACCTTTAATCAGCTTACTTTCTGAACATGTCCTGCTGCATTTTGTGTCTGTTGCAACATTAATCATCATTAACTTGTATTCTTAGCATTTAATTTTCTCTTGCTCCAAACCACATACAACACACTCACATGAGCACATTTGGATTTTAATTTATATTAATATAAGGAAGAACTCCAAGTTTCTCCAAATGAACGCTATTTGATAAAACATCAGGCATTAAGCTAAAATAGTTTGTCCTTTATAATAAAGGATTCATATGCACTTGAATTTATAGACAATAAATCAATAAGTTGTTTCAATTGCCTGTATATGATTAAATAGTTACAGCATGCCTGAAAGTTTGAGAAACATTTAGAATTTTAAAAAAAGTAATTAAAAATTACAAGTCTTTATTGATAACATAACTAGAGACACTAGCTACATTAAACAAATCAAAGGGTTTAGGTAAAATTCCATGAGAACCAAAAGCTGATTGAAGAGCAGAAGCATGAGTGGGAGCAGGAGCAAAGCATAGGGCTTCACCCATCATGGCGCTTGGCAATAGTCTACCCCTTGATTCTCCATTGTCTCTTGATGGAGGAGGTAGTAAGCCTTCACCAGGTGGTAGAAGCAGTGATAAAAACCAAAGCTGTCGCAACTAATGATTCCATAATTTTTTGCTCAGAATTTAGTAATTCTAATTGAGTATTTTTTACCACTACTTCATTAAAAAGATTAATTAACTGACTACAACAATTAAATTTAATTAAAATAAGGGCAAGGTAGCTCAGTGGTTAGAATGTTGGGCTATCAATCTGAAGGTTGGGGGTTCAAATCCCAGGGCCACTGAAGTTACCAGTGTGGGTCCTTGAGCAAGGCCCTTAATCCTCATTGCTCCAGGGATGTTGTGATTAACCCTGCACTCACCTTGTATGTCGCTTTGGATAAAAGCGTCTGCTAAATGACCAAATGTAAATGTAATGTAAATTGCATTTCTTTTTTTATTGCATTTTAATGCAAAAGTGTTAGAAATTTGGAAAAAATATTGGATTAAAATTTGTGTGGTAGATGTCTGAAGACGAATTAGCAGATTTAATCTGATTTGATTCCAGTGATTCCACAATATTCAGAAAAGTTATTCTATATATTTATCCTCTACTTGTGTTTCTTTCTTTTTTCTTACTTTTTGAGCAAGGACTTTAACCCTTATTGCTCCAGGAGTGCTGTATAATGGCTAACCCTGTGTTCTAGCCATCAAGTTTGGATACTTGTTTATACAAAGCAAATTACATGTCTTTGTCAAAAGTTTTTTTTTTTTTTTTTTTTTTTGGAATTTTGGAAAAAAAAGTTGTGTCATGTCTATGTGATTTCTTTTTCTACAAAATTAAACAAATGAAAAACATCCAAAAAACTGCTCAGGGACTCCAGCATATAGTTCTCCATCAATAACCAGGACAGCACACACACTGACCAGAAGCAGATAGCTGCTCAGGACATTCCTTCCAGTGGCATGTTGGAGTACTCCACCCTCTGACAACATTTCACCCATACTCTGGAGCAAAATTGACTGTGTTTCCGTGGACTGCTGTTTGCCACCAGTCACCCCGATCGAACATCAACAGTGAGTATTAAGAGAAGTACACAACGAGGAACATGGAAGTACATACCCTACTGCCTATCTGCTGATTTTGGAGACAAATTGGCTCCGATCATCTGAGTTATGGGCAGTTACAAACACGAATTATTTAGTTACTTTTTTTCGGGAGGTCGAAGGGTAGTTGATGTCCAAAGAAGTTTGTAATAAGAAACTTGTAATAGCCAGCCAGCCTCAATAAATTTGTCACTTCCTTTTTGGTCCTAGGAGCAGGATAGATCGCAATTGCAGCTGTCAATTTGGGGATTCACCTGCCAGTGCCCTTAGTGAAACCTCAGATTCCAGACTTCCACCTATCCAACCGTGCACTTCTTAGGGTTGGCCATGGGCCCCACACATCGCAGCATTTTTAGAACGGCATGAGTTTAGTTACAGAAATTTATGAATTTCTGTAATTAAACTGTGCCATGTTTTAAAAAAAAATAATAAAAATTTTATTCTGTATCCATTTAATGTTCTGTTATATTGCAAATAATTGTTATATTTGGCTTATTCATTACTTGAATACTCTTTGTTTACTGTTAGGTCTTGTATATCTGATGATATTTCATAGTCATCAATAATATTGTATATAAGCAACTAATAAACATTCATTCATTCATTATCTCCCGCTTTATCCTCTATTAGGGTCGCGGTGGGGTTCCCCATGCCCATCCAGGGGAGAACGTCTCGGGCGCTGGGCAGATATACCCAGGACAGGGCGCCAATCCATCGCTGGGCACACACTCATTCACACAGACACACTCTATATGGGGCAATTTTGAGAATTCAATTGACTTGATCCATGTTTTTGGACTGTGGGAGGAAACCGGAGAACCCGGAGGAAACCCACGCGGACACGGGGAGAACATGGAAACTCCACCCAGATGGGGATTCGAACCGGGAATCCCTAGCGCTGAGAGGCAAACGTGCTAACCACTTAGCCACCGTGCCGCCCAACTAATAAACAATAATAATAAAACATTTTATTTTATAGGCACCTTTCTGTCACTCAAGGACACCTTACAAAACTGCAAATAAGTATTAATTAAAACAAGATGCACAATACACAATATTAAAAGTATGTTAAAATAAGTAAATACAAAACGATCAGATAAAGAAGGCCAGTTTGAACAGGTAACTTTTAAGTGTGGATTTGAATTGTGAAAGTGAAGTAATATGTCTTATGTCAGGTGGAAAAGTGTTCCAAAGTTGGGGAGCAGAGCGGCTGAAAGCTCTGTTCCCCATGGTGGTAAGGTAAACAGTGGGGACGGTTAGGAGGATAGAGGAGGATGACCGGAGGGAGCGAGATGGATTTACAACCTGAAGAAAAAGGAGAGATATGGTGGAGGAAGTTTGTGAATGGCCTTAAAAGTGAGCAGAAGGATTTTGTAATTGATGCGGAACTTGACCGGGAGCCAGTTGAGCTGTTGGAGAATAGGAGTGATGTGGTGGAAACTGGGGGTTTTGGTAATGATACGAGCAACTGAATTCTGGAGCAGTTGAAGCTTATGAAGAGATTTGTGGGTGAGACCAAAAAGAAGAGAATTGCAGTAGTCTAATCGCGAGGTAACGGGGCTATGAACATGAGGGTTAAGAGAGGGGTGAAGACGGTTTATGTTGCGAAGGTGGAAGTAGGTAGACTGGATTATGTTGTTGATGTGTGATTAAAATGAAAGGGTACAATCCAGGATGACACTCAGACTCGTTACCTGAGGGTGAAATAGAGCAATTGTCAATGTTAAGAGAAAAACTGTCGATTTTGAATAGAATTGATTTTGTGTCAAGAAGGATAACGTCTGTTTTATCACTGTTAAGTTTTAGTAGATTTGAATTAAACCAGAATTTAATTTCAGCCAAGCAGTCAGTAAGGTAGGAGGTTGGAAGATTGGAAATGGGTTTAGTGGTAAGGTAGAGCTGGGTGTCATCCGCGTAACAGTGGAAATGAATGTTGTATTTGCAGAAGATATTACCAAGGGGAAGCAGATAAATGATGAATAGGAGGGGTCCCAGTACAGAGCCCTGGGGCACACCTGAGGTGACAGAGGAAGGCTGAGAAGAAAAAGTTTTGAGCTGAATGAACTGAGTGTGGCAGGTGAGGTATGATTTGAACCAGTTTAAAGGAGTCTGAGTGATACCAATAGAGACTAATCTATGAGGAGTGTGGTGTGACAAATGCTGCACTTAGGTCAAGGAGGATGAGGATGGAGAGTAAACCAAAATCAGCTGCCATGAGGAGGTCGTTAGTGATTTTTATGAGTGCAGTTTCTGTACTATGAATAGGGCGAAATCCAAACTGACAAATTAATGGACATCACCACCAAATAACAAGTAAAAAGAAAAACTATTTTATATAGAGAAATTGTGGATTATATATGCAAAATATATTGGGTGTTAAAATCCTGGCTCCAACAACTGTGGGCATCTTAGCTAGATGACTAAAACTGTTCCAGTCCTTTAGATGTGTTGTTTCTTGTCTGACTCTGAACTTTCTCAGTCAACAAATTTATATATTGAATAAGAATAGTTTAAAAGTGCTGTATCTCTTCTTTTGGCTTAGCCATAAACCTCCTCTTTGGGTTTTCTCTTATACTTTTGCCTGGTTACTCGATCATCAACTTCATTTTGCCATTATAAACCTAATCCCTCTTTTTAAAGACTTTGTCTTTAAAATGCTCTCCCTGTTCCAACCCTGTATTAAATCCATTTCTAAACCTCTTACTTTTCCTTTTAGTCAGGACTACAGTCTTTAAGCAATTCAACACCTTTTACTTTGGAAGAGACTTATTTGTTAGTGATCAGTCCTGCAACTCCAATTCATTCACCTCATCTGGCTTGCACTCTCATTTTCACCTCTTTACCACATTTTCAATTACTTTGTATCTTCAACCACAAATATTTATACACATTATCTGTCTTCACCTCCATGCAACCTTTCTGCTACCCTCTCTTTCATTCACACATATGTGCTTCATTTTATTTAAACTAATCTTCATTGCTTTTCTTTTAAATGCATCCCTCCATCATTCTATACCATCATCAACATGCTTCCTACTCAATTAAATTTGCAAATTAAAATTTTTAGCTGGTTTTACTTAACTACTTTTTCTTATTTGTAAATCGCTTTGGATAAAAGTGTCTGGTAAATGATAAAATATACATAATATACATTATACATTACATACTTAAGTGCAAACAAAATTAATGCAAATTCATTGTGCATCAAGGTTTTATGTTAAAACAATATCGGGCCAATGTTATTTTTATGAATGAGGACAACCAATGAATTTGAAAGAATATTTTGCGTGTGAATTGAACTGAGTTTACATACAATTCATGCAGAGAAATGTAGACATTTATTGAATTCTAGGACAGAAATCATTTATTGTGTGTCAGTATGCTGGGCAAGGGGAGATCACCCCTATGGTCCTTTGGAACATGAAGCTATAAAGATGGCATTTTATACCCAATGGCATTGCCCAGCCATGCAGCCCATTTGAAACATGTATGAATGCTTAAGGCATGGCTTTCTTTTTTTTCTTAATTTTCATAGGGTATGAAACAAAAGCATTCCCAGATCACAGATTTTTTAATACAAAAGCTACATTACATGTGGTAAACGGTGATAGTGCTGATACATGTAGCAAATCTATTAGTTTAACTACATTTTCTGTAGCTTGGAAGTGGTGTTTCTGATTTCTGAATCAAATGCCTTTTCAGTACTTACGTCATTTTTTGATCAAGTAGCGACGTTGCGTCTACAAAAGCTACAATTTCCAGGACATGTATTAAAAAATGCATATGGCAGTGGAACCAGCAGACCGACTGACACATACACAACTATGGAAGAAAAGACAGGAGAGTGAGAAGAGCAGTCCACTGATATCATGCCATGGCCTTATCTGTAAAAATATACAACACATGTCAAATCGTCAGAGAAAATATTTGTTTAAATGTGTACTTTGCAATCCCAAAACTGTATTGCTGTTGACATCTAAGACATCTAACCTAACCAATCTAATAACCCACATTTAGGTGACACATTTCCCTACTGCAGAAAGCTATAATGAAATGTGTGTGCAAAATAATACCCTACAGTTAAAGTGTTAGAAAGTAGTGAAAACTAACATCATGTAATGAATGTTAACTTATGCTGACTAGCAGGGGGAAATTAAGATTCAAAAGTGGAGTTAATAGCCTATCAAAGAGTTTATCCAGTGTTTCTGGTGAAAGTGTTTTTTTAATACTTAGATGAAGTTTTTTTTGCAATTAAATAAGTATATACATTGCCTCCAAGTCATATTTGACCACCTGCAGATATAAAAAGTTGCAAATAAGTTAGAGCCTTCAAACTTTGAACATTAGCTGCATTAATAGATGCCTAATTGTTACAAACCAAAAATATAAGTTGCTCAGTGAAATTATATATATATATATATATATATATATATATATATACTGTATATATTCATTCATTCATTATCTTCAGCTTTATCCTATATTAGGGTCCTGAGGGTGGTTTGGGCCTCCTTAGTGTGGGGGGGGCTCTGTCGGGGGTCAGGTCATTTGCGGGTGCTGGGGTCTTGGGGGGCCGCATGCTCGGCTCTTGCCAGGGTGCCGGCCTGGGGGGAGGGTTGGATGTCTCATTGCCTCTGGCTCTCTGGGTTCCTGCCCCCTGTCCGTGGGGGCCTTGAGTGGTCTGGGTCCCCCTGGTCGTTCCCTATCCGTCGCTGGACCGCAGGATCATGGTCGCGGTTTCTTGCCCTCATCATGAATGCATTCCATAACAGGGGCACATACTTACGCACATAAAGATACACACACACACACACACACACACACACACAATTTCTAACAATATTAGGATGTGTGTGTGTGTGTGTGTGTGTGTGTGTGTGTGTTTGTGTGTGTGTCTGGGGGTGTGTGTGTATAATGTATGTGTATATTTATGTATGTTTGTATATAGGTATGTATGTGTATATACCTGTGTATATATGATATAGGAATGTATGTATAAGTTGTTTTTTTTTTTTTTCCCCCTCTCTCTCTCTTTTTTTTTTTTTTTTTTTTAATTAATTAATTTGGCGGCACGGTGGCTTAGTGGTTAGCACGTTCGCCTCTCAGCGCTAGGGATTCCCGGTTCGAATCCCCATCTGGGTGGAGTTTCCATGTTCTTCCCGTGTCCGCGTGGGTTTCCTCCGGGTTCTCCGGTTTCCTCCCACAGTCCAAAAACATGGATCAAGTTAATTGAGTTCTCTAAATTGCCCCATATAGTGTGTGTTTGAGCGTGTGAGTGTGTGCCCAGCGATGGATTGGCGCCCTGTCCTGGGTGTATCTGCCCAGCGCCCGAGACGTTCTCCCCTGGATGGGCATGGGGAACCCCACCGCGACCCTAATAGAGGATGAAGCGGGAGATAATGAATGAATGAATTAATTAATTAATTTATTTATTTTTTCTAAGTTGTTTCTTTTTCTCTCTTCTCTCTTCTTTTCCTCCTCTTTTTCTCCCCTGTCATGCATTGGCGGAATAATTCAAATCAATCAAATAAAAGCACAATTAACAGGAATAGGCTACAATAATCTGTAGAACTGTTCCTGTAAAAATGTAAAAGCAAACATGTATGGTACATCAGTGCAGTCAGATTACCATTCAGATTGCAAAAGCTACCAGACATGACAGGTTAAAAAAAAGGCTGTCCTAGACATGAAAGACAGCCTTGTGACTGTCCACGATTTGGTCTCTGATGGCCTTGGAATGCTCCTTAATCTTTACAATGTTGACCATGTATGAGTGCTGTTCACAAGTTTGGTGAGAGGCTTTCATAGTCCGAAAAGGTGGGAAAAAACTGATAATTAATCCAAGCATGTGAAGCTCATTGTTCTTTATGCCTCAGTTACTTCTTAATACTTGAGGGAACCAAACAATATTCTGGTGGTTTGAGGGGTTGAATAATAATTGACCCTCTTATTAAACTTTTTACAATAAAAAAAATAATAAACAAAAAAATAACATGCTTTTTTCTGCAGTGCAAGTTAACCCCAAATAAACCTGCAGATAAACCTGCAAAATCTGCAGGGGGTTGAATACAACTTGGAGGTACTGTATGTAGGTGTTTTTTTTTATATGAGCTACAGTTATTCAGCTTATTTAGAGTGAATTATATACATATACCCTTTTTTGTGTTAGACCATCTACTCTTCTTCCATAAATGCTTTATTCAGTACATCCATGTCAGGTTGGGAGGGTTGGGCCCCCTGCCTACCGTGTATCGGGGTTTGGCCGTTCGGGGTTTCCGTAGGTAGGGCCCATCCCCTTGAGCAGGGATTGGGTCCTACCTGATCACGTGTGGCCTGCTGACTGCATTTCTAGCATCCTTCCGTAGCAGCCAGCAGGCCAGCATTCTAGTTTGAGCATTTACGAGTGTACACGGTAGTGCGCTTACGCTCATGCATCACATCGGGTTTTCAGTGCGGTTTATTGTTTTATTTATTTCTTAGTTTCGGTCCCGGCTTTTCACGCCATGCATTCAGCGGCTTTCCCGCTGCTTGCGTGTTTCTTTTGTGTTTTATTCTTGGCACGTTCCGTTGTGTTCGCAGCGGTGTTCCCGCGGTATTGTTTCGTTTTATTATTGTTTGCTCTCGGCACCTTCAGCGGCGTTCCCGCTGCACAAAGCTAATAAAAGCTTTTGTTGTTCGCTTACCTGGTCGCCTGGCTCTCCTATTCTTCACCGCACCGCGGTTAGCTTCGGTGCTAACCACGATTAGCCGCGTTCCCCGGCTTTCGTCGCGGGTTTGTTTTTTTTAATATACACTATCGGCAGCTGCGTTAGCTTCGGCGCTAACCACGATTAGCCGCATCTTCCGGCTGTTTGCGGTCTTAGCTTCGGCGCTGGCCCGCTTCTGTAGTGTTTTTTCTGCAGCAGCATTTGGCTATTTAAATCGGCGTTAGTCCCGCCATTTAGCCACGGTTTCAGCTGCAGCATTTGGCTATTTAGATTGGCGTTAGGCACGCCACTAGCCACGGTTTTCGTTGCTGCATCTGGCTATTTAGATTGGCGTTAGCCACGCCGTTAGCCGCGTTTTCCGCTGCAGCATTTGGCTATTAAAATCGGCGTTAGCCACGCCATTAGCCGCATCCTCCAGCTGCAGCACCGGCTTCTTTAGCTCGGCATTAGCACTGCCTTTAGCCGAGTCCCCGGCTGCAGCAGCAAGGCTAATTAACCCGGCACTAACCATGCCAGTAGTTACCCCAACTGTAGCGATCGGCGTTCTTAGCTTGGCGCCGGCCCCGCTGCTTAACTCTCGCTGCAGTACTCGCTCCCTGGAGGTCGGAGCGCGGAGGGGTATCGATCCCAGAGTATGGGGAGATTGTTCTCCCTCTCTCAGCTTCGATCAAGCTCCCGGCACCCTGCGACGGGGTGGCGTTAAAGCCACTGCCGTATATCATCGGCTGTCGCAGGGTGTTCGCTTTCGGACCGAGAGAGGGTGTTGTTTTACCTCTCCCGACTCCTGGGCCCTGTGCTGAGGTGGGCCGAAGGCCTAGTGGCCACCGGGGACGTCTGTCTCACCTCAGCGAGTGGTTTCGAGTCGGCATTCTTAGCCCGGTTCGCCCCGGGTTCAGATGCCGGTTCCTTAGGGGATCACCTGGACTGCCTCTTCACCACGGGCGAGCCGGGGGTCCACAGCGCGATCCGGTGCGCGGGTCGGAGAGCGAGCATCCGCGCTCCGCCGCGGGAGGTTCCCGGTCCTAGGGTTCACCCCCTTAGCGAGTGGTTTCTCGCCGCCCGGGATTCGCTGCATGCTCCTCCGTGCAAGTCTTACTCCACGGAGGACCCGGTCAGTGAACGGTCGCTCGTCGCTCGGGTCCCGCCGTGTGTTCCCCCGTGTGAGTCTCCTATCTCCATGGAGGACGCGCTCAGCGAGCTCGCAGTCCTCCGCGCGTCGCTCCTCACGATTCCGCTCGTGATTCTCCTCGCACGGCTTCTCGTGCTGCGTCCCGCGATGCGCTGCGCCTCGCAGTCCTCCACGCGTCGCTCGTGATTCTCCTCGCGCGGCTTCTCGTGCTGCGTCCCGCGACATGTCTCGCACTGTGTTTCGCGCTGCGCCTCGCGCTGCACCTCGCACTGCACCTCGTGGTGCGTCTCTCGACGCTCTGGATGAGGCTTCACCTCAACATATTCACCTCCGTGTGAAACGGAAAAATGACTCAGACAAATGTCACACAAAACTTTATCAGACTTGCCTTGCACTGGTTTCACCCAGAGGTAGATATTTTCCCAATCTTTGTTGTAGCTGCATTTTTGTTTTTTTTGCTGTACGGGTCGTGTTTACCTCCTTTTCCTCCATATCTCGTCCTGCAAGCCAGTGCTGTTCTGACACGATTTGCATTGTTTGTGTCCGTGGGCACGCCCTTAACATGCATTCGTGTTCCTGATTGGTTGACATTCAAACAACCCGCCTCTCCCCCGATCACAGACAACACAGCCATCTAACGCGATTATAAAACACGCATTTCAAAACTGGAGTCTGACTTTCAATAATATTGTGGGATGTCTTAATTTGAGGGACACGTGAAAAGTAACAAAATTGCATGTCTGTCCCACACAAAGTGGGACATCTGGTCACCCTACCTTAGTCTAATTTTGTCCATCTTGTTGTGAAGTGAATTGTGGTTTGTTAGAAAGAAATTTGACAGAGCTGTATTCTTGTAGCTTGTATGTTTAGCTTGTAGCCTTGTGTAACAGGTGCCACGTGGTCGGGTGTCTATGTATTTATTTCCTGTGTTCCCCTTCCTCCGTGCACGTCGTTAGTTTTATGTTCGCTCGCATTCTGTACCTCTGTGTTTTTTGGTGTCCCTACACCTTTAATAAATTCCTTTGGCGCAGCCCGCCATCCCAGAGCTGTAAAGACGGCTCTAATGCCGTATTGACGGAGTGGTACGACTCCGATGATGAGCGGAAGTGGAGGTGTGGTTACGAGTCGCTCTGCGAAGAGGAGGGTCTCAATCTGATCGAGATCTCCGGTACTCGCACTGCGGGTCAGTCAGTCGCGCCGGGGCACGTCGTGTCTGGGTCGCGCTGTGAGGGGGCGGTACCGGAGCTACCGCTAGTGTCTGTGGATGTGGATGAATGTGGCGTGAATGTGGTCCATCCCTTTGTCTTTGCTGTCCAGTCTGTCTGCCCCGTGTGGTATGCATCTGTTGCTCCGTTCTTTGGGTGTAGCGGTGGGGGTGTACCTGTACTGTGTGCAGGATGACGATCCCGAGGCGGAGGTGGAGAACGAACGGCATACTGGAGGTGCTGACGTGGACAACCGGCCAGAGGGCGCTCATCACACCCAGTGGGTGCCAGCGGGCCTGGACACACAAGCCCCTCAGAGTGTGCCATCCCTGCCACAGCGCCTCCAGCGTGCGTGCCCACCGAGATCCACCCAGCAGACGTGCCCACCGAGGTCCAGCCAGCGTGCGAACCCGCCGAGGTCCAGCCAGCGTGCAAACCCGCCGAGCTCCAGCCAGCGTGCGAATCCGCCGAGGCCCCTCCTGTGTGCGTTCCCACCGAGGTCCCCCTGGCATGCATTCCTGCCACGGACCCACTAGTATGCACACCTATCGTGGTCCCTGCGGCGTACGCCGCCGAGCCCGTCCACAAGTGTCCGCACGCCGCCCAGCCCAAGCACCAATGGCCGCCCGCCGCCCAGCCCGAGCACCAGTGGCCGCCCGCCGCCCAGCCCGAGCACCAGTGGCCACCCGCCGCCAAGCACGAGCACCAGGGGCCGCCCGAACCCGAGCACCAGGGGCCGCACGCCGCTGAGCCTAAGCACCAGGGGATGCAGAGCCCGAGCACCAGGGGACGCAGAGCCCAAGCACCAGGGGCTGCCCGCCGCCGAGCCCGAACACCAGGGGACGCAGAGCCCGAGCACCAGGGGCTGCCCGCCGCCGGGCCCGAACACCAGGGGCTGCCTGAGTACCGGGGGCATCCTCATCGCCCCGCAGCCAGAGAGCATCCACCTCACCCCGCAGCCAGAGGGTGTGCTCCTCGTCCGCCGAGGGCGTCCACCGGACCACGCAGCCAGAGGGCGCCCACCGGACCACGCAGCAAGAGGGCGTGGCCCACTTCTCGTCCGCCGAGGGCGTCCACCGGACCACGCAGCCAGAGGCCGTGGCCCACTCCTCGTCTGCCGAGGGCGTCCACCTCGCCCCACAGCCAGAGGGCGTCCTCAACGCCTCGTCCACAGAGGGTGTCGACCGGACCACGCAGCCAGAGGGCGTCCACTGGACCACGCAGCCAGGGGGCGCCCACCTGAACACACAGCCAGAGGGTGTCGACCGGACCACGCAGCCAGAGGGCGTTCTTCACGCCTCCCCCCAGAGGGTGTCCACCGCGTCACACAGCCAGAGGGCACACTCCACGCCTAATTCTCCGGGCCAGGCCACCAGAAGGCGCCTGCCAAGCCTGGCACAAGGAGGGCACCTGTTCCCCATTGAGTTTAATTAACTTTCGTTCAGGGTTGTGATTTAAGTTAATTAACTCTTTATGTTAATTTGTTAGTTTTGTGCAAGTGGTCGGGTGTCTATGTATTTATTTCCTGTGTTCCCCTTCCTCCGTGCATGTTGTTAGTTTTATGTTCGCTCTCATTCTGTACCTCTGTGTTTTTTGGTGTCCCTACACCTTTAATAAATTCCTTTGGTTCTGCTACCTGCGTGCCTGGCTCCCTTCAGCGCGTTAAGGCGCTGCGGCTCTGTGCTTCATCTGCGCAGCCGCTTTTGATCGAGGTAGACAAGCGTTACACCTTGCTCGTTTTCCAGCTCTTTTCCCCTGCTTTTGTTTCTTTCTTTCCACAGCTTCCTGGATGGTATGGTATTTCATTGTGCTTGTCAGAACGTAGAATCTCCAGTAGAATAAAGTTGTTTTTTTTTTCTAATGTGTAATAATGTGTGGCTGTTGTTCATGAATTGTGTTCTGTAATATAGTCTCAAGCTGGCATTTTCTAGTGGCATATAGTCTCAAGATGGCAAAAAAAAGCGGGGGGGGGGGGATGCAGGATCAGATAACAATCAGGTTTGATAATTCTACAGTATAGCTGGATTTCTTCATAACTACTGACTGGTGTTGTTCTCATTTGTAAGTCGCTTTGGATAAGTGTCTGCTAAATGACTAAATATAAATGTATGTAAATATAAACACTTTTCTGGATCAAACCCTTTTTTTATAATGTGCAGTAACATTTTTATAAAACAACACCTCTTTTCCATGATTTGTTCACAATAATGCACACCCTCTAATGGCTGGTGGACGCCCTCTGGCGACGGGACAAGGCTGATGCCCCATGTGGATGAGGTGTGGCGGACAGCCCGTGTGGAAGAGCTCAGCGGCCCCTGGACAGGTTCGGCGATAGGTGGACCCTTGGCGGCCTCAATGCTCCAAAAGTTGTTAGCGGGCTTGGTGATGTGTGGCCCCTGGACGGGCTTGACGATAATTGCAGAGACCTCGGAGGGTGTGCGTGCTGGAGAAACCGTAGAGGGTGCGCGCGCTGGAGAGGCGTCAGAGCTTGCGTGTACTGTAGAGGCCTCACAGGATGCATGCTAGAGAGGCTTCAGAGGGTGTGCGCGCTGGAGAGGCTTTCGAGGATATGCGCGCTGGAGGGCCCTTGCCAGGTGTGCACGCTGAAGAGACCTCAGATGGTGTGCGCGCTGGAGAGACCTCGGAGCATGTGCGCACTGGAGAGACTTCAGAGCCTGCGCGTGCTGGAGAGGATGCGCGCGCTGGAGAGGCTCCGGAGGATGCGCGCGCTGGAGAGGCTCTGGAGGATGTGCGTGCAGGAGAGGCTCCAAAGGATGCGCACGCTGGAGACCTCGGAGGGTGCGCGCTAGAGAGGCCTCGGAGGGTGCGCGCGCTGGAGACACCTTGGAGGGTGCGCGCACTGCGCTCTAGAGAGGCCTCAGGGGGGTTCAAGATCAAGTTCAGGTTATTTATTCATATAGCGCTCGGAGCATGTGCGCACTGGAGAGGCTTCACAGCTTGCGCGTGCTAGAGAGGCTCCGGAGGATGCGCGCGCTGGAGAGGCTCTGGAGGATGCGCGTGCAGGAGAGGCTCCGAAAGATGCGCGCGCTGGAGACCTCGGGGGGTGCGCGTGCTAGAGGGAGGTTCAAGTTCAAGTTCAGGTAATTTATTTATATAGCGCTCGGAGCATGTGCGCACTGGAGAGACTTCACAGCTTGCGCGTGCTGGAGAGGCTCTGGAGGATGTGCATGCAGGAGACCTCAGGGGGTGCGCGTGCTAGAGGGGGGTTCAAGTTCAAGTTCAGGTAATTTATTTATATAGCGCTTTTTACAACAGTACATTGTCACAAAGCAGAGGGTGCAAAGCAGAGGGTGCAAAACAGAGGGTGCGCGCACTGCGCTCTAGAGAGGCCTCAGTACATTGTCACAAAGCAGAGGCTGCGCAGAGGGTGCAAAGCAGAGGGTGCGCGCACTGCGCTCTAGAGAGGCCTCAGGGTGGTTCAAGTTCAAGTTCAGGTAATTTATTTATATAGCGCTCGGGGCATGTGTGCACTGGAGAGGCTTCACAGCTTGTGCGTGCTGGAGAGGCTCCGGAGGATGCGCACGCTGGAGAGGCTCCGGAGGATGCCTCCTGTTCAAGTTCAAGTTCATGTTCAAGTTCAAGTTCAGGTAATTTATTTATATAGCGCTTTTTACAACAGTACATTGTCACAAAGCAGAGGGTGCGCAGAGGGTGCAAAGCAGAGGGTGCACGCACTGTGCTCTAGAGAGGCCCACAGTACATTGTCACAAAGCAGAGGGTGCACAGAGGGTGCAAAGCAGAGGGTGCGCGCACTGCGCTCTAGAGAGGCCTCAGGGGGGTTCAAGAGACCCCGCGCTGGAGACCTCGTGGGGTGCGCGTGCTAGAGGGGGGTTCAAGTTCAATTTATTTATATAGTGCTTTTTACAACAGTACATTGTCACTGAGGACCAAGGCTCAGTGGGGAACTCATTTTCCTTGAGCGGTCTGGCAGCATCAAAAGTCTAGGACAGCCATGTACAGATTGTGTCAAGATCGGGTGACTATATTTAACAAATGGAAAAACTCTAACAACTGGAAAACTATATGTAAGCCCATTAAGGGGGTCCTGCAGGACCGCCAGTCCAATATCCAGGTTCCATTCAGTATTTGTCGTCATTTTGCATAAGTTGTAATTTATGTAATGATCTATTAGAACATACTGTCAGAAGGGAATTACAATAATCTAATCTTGAGGTAAAAAAGCTAGAATTAGTTTTTCTGCATCTTGGATGGAGAGGATATTTCGTAGCTTCGAAATGTTACAAAGGTGAAAAAATGCAATTCTAGTAATATTGCTAATGTGCTTTATAAAGGGGAGATCTAAATCAATAATGACAGAGAGATTATTTACAGATGAACTGAGTCTAATTAAGGAGTTATCAAGGTTTAACATAGTGTTAGAAGCTTTGTTAATTTTGTTCTTGTGTCCATCTGTTAGAAACTCAGTTTTATCAGAATTTAGCAGTAGGAAGTTTTTTTGACATCCATATTTTAATATCTTGGATGCAGTCCTCGAGCTTACTGATTGAACGAACAATGGGTGGGTGCGTGCACTGGAGAGGCTTCAGAGATTGCGTGCTCTGGAGGGACCTCTGCGGGAATGTATGCTGGTGGGGCCATGGCAGGAACAAACGCTGGAGGGGCCTCGGCGGGAACACTCGCTGGCTGGACCTCGATGGGTTCGCACGGTGGATGGGGCTCGGCGGGTTCGCACACTGAATGGTCCTTGCGCGGGAACGCACACTGGAGGGGCTGTGGCAGGAATGGCACGCTCGGGAAGGCTGGCATGCCCAGGCCGGCTGGCACCCATGGGCATGCGGATGTGAAAAGCCGTTCTTTAGCCTCCGCCTCAGGATCACCATTGAATATATGCAAAACATATAAATCCCCTCAGCCAGACCCAGAGACAGAGCCACAGAGGAGTACAACCATGGGAAAACAGACTGGACAGGGAGAACTAGGGATTGGGCACATTCCAGCCACACACATTTCACACACCAGCGGTAACGCCCCCTGGCAGCGCGTCTCAGGTGCTGCGAGCTCCAGCTCAACCTCAGCTGCAGCACGTTCCTCATGTGCTGTGTGCATCATGGGCTCCGCACCCCCCACGGGCATAGTACGATCATCCTGCCCTTTACGCACCTTTCCCCTGCGCTTGGGTCGGCTTCTGGGCTTGGATGACGCTTACCACAGTATGAACGGCTGTGGTAGCGCAAAACTGAATCACACTAACGTGCTGAAGGGAGCCAGGCACAACAGGTAGCGGAGAAACACATTTTATTAAAGGTGTAGGAACACCAACAACAGAGAGGTAATACCAAACGCAAGCTGACATAAATATAACGACGTGCACGGAGGAAGGGGAACACCGGATATAAATGCAAAAACCACCCGACTACGTGCTCAAAAACAACCAACAAAAGAAACAGGTTAATTAACTTAAAAGGAATGGAAATACAAGCTAATTAACCTAGAAAAACACAAGGAACTGTTACAAAGTCACAAACCAGGTAATCATTCTGATACAGGCAGATAAGCTAAAAAACAAGACTAAATAGTAGGAAGACAAACTAAGCAGAAAAAAAGTCGTCATGCAGAAAGAGAAAGGTTTAGGCCTAACAGATTTTACCTCTTCATTGTACACTGCATTCTTATTGCAGTGTAATGACACTCCTTTTGTAATTACAGCACATCAAATCAAAGGCCCAGCTTTCAGGTTTGCTTTGATCAAAATACAGTTAAAAAAATAATTTGAATACTGTTATAGTATTTACAATCAACCACTATTTTAGATCAAACTGGATAATTAATATTCTAATTTAAATAATTTGATAAGTAAAGATAATTTTAAATTTATACATACATATCTGAGTAAATATGTAATATGTAAGTATTTTTATGGTCTTCTTGTTGTGGCTCATTGTGCAATCATTTAATAACTGAAACTTGAAAAACTGCCCATTCAAGTAAATAGAAAATACTATACATCTAAAGTAGTTTAACTTACTCAAAGTCTTGAGTAATTTACTCTAAAAATATATGAATCTATGAAAAATATATGCAGTGCTATAATATTAATGGCTATTGAAAACAGTTTAAATTCTACATAATGAACAGTCAATTTCATGTGAGATCAGAATCTTTCTCAGAATTAGTCTTTCTTCAGAGAATTATTTTATGTAATACATTTATAAAACTGTATGGACGGCACGGTGACTTAGTGGTTAGCACGTTTGCTTCCCAGCACTGGTGATCCAGGTTTGACTCTCAATCAGGTTGGAGTTTCCATGTTGTCCCCTTGTCTGCATGGGATTCCTCCTGGTTCTTCAGTTTTCTCCCACAGCCCAAAAACATGGATTCAAGGTAAAGTGAATACTCTAAATTGCCCCATATAGTGAGTGTGTGTGTGTGTGTGTGTGTGTGTGTGTGTGTGTCTGTGTCTGTGTGTCCAGTGTGAGTGCCCAGTGATAGTTTGGCGCCTTGTTGTGGGTGTGACCGGAAATATTCTCCCCTGGATGGGCATGGGGAACTCCCTCATAAGCCTACTAGTGGATTAAGCTAAAGATAATGAATGAATGAACAAATGAATGTTATATATTTATTTTCTAACTAAATCCTTGTTGTAGAGGTTTTTGATTAGTTCAATTAAACTATGAATGTTTAATTAGTTAATTATTGCTGAATGCTCAATGGTCAAAGCCATAAAAAAAAAAAAAAAAAAAAAATCTTCAAAAAATATCACAATGCAATAGTTTGAAAAATGTTGTAATCACTGCAAAAAGGTCCTGAATTTGATACCTTTGCAGAATGGATAAGCTTCTATCTGTGACTGAGTTGATATTCTTTCTAAGCTCTGGCTCACGCAGTGTATGTTATTGTCTGTGTTTGATTAGTGAGAGACTGGCAATAACACGTTAACATGTTATATCTAAAACTCCTAATTATTGTACTTTATATTTAGGCTTAACATAACCAAATGCCGCTTGCATTTAAAATTAATCAAGATTAGTGCTTCAACATACATAATATGCATTTAGTCCTGTTGTAACTTAGCAGATATTTGTTAAAGAGTATTTTGTTTTTAAAAAGGAAATGACAACAGGGAAGGAGAGCAAGTATTTGTAGTGAGTTTGGCCTGAAAAATATTTTTATTATTTTTATTTTGTTAGGGTTTCTTTCCAAAAGATAAAAAAAAGGTTTACACCTTCCCACCCCACCTTACGTTAATAGTCAAAGCCCTAGGTGTGGACCAGGTGTTTCCACTTAAAGGTATTTTTCCTCAAGTCAAATGGAAATGTGCCACCCCCTCAACAACCCCATTATTTCCTTATAATACTGTGCATGTTCAAGCCCCAAAACATGATATTATTGTAGAATCTTGTTATTCATGTGCATAGCTTTTAGTTTACGTTTTAAGTTAATAACAGCTTCATGCACAGAGACTCTAAGAAATCAACAGCAGTAGATCAGTTGGCTTAATGCCCATCAGTATCAGTTTATTTGTAGGACACGAGATGAAAATAATACACATTTTGCATGCATGCACACATTAATTCAGTTAGATGTTTTGATGATTAGATGATTCTTTGTTCTTATGTACACACAATTTATTTACTCTTCAACCCATATATGTTAAAACATTACCCAGAATTATGGGGAAAAAGTATTAAATGACTTGACTGATATTGTTTTGATGATATTACTTATAATTTAATGGAAACACCAAAACAATGACAAGAACAATACCCATACAAATAACGAGATTTTTTTGTGATGCCTAAGACAGGTGTAAGGAATCATGCATACTGCTTACATTGATAAACACTTAATAACAAAGTTTTAAATAACATTTGACATGATCCTGTAAATTATATCACAGCACACTTTCAACCAGTCAACTTCATTCTTCGGGGAAGTTGTCTTAGTAAATCAGTAAATAAAGTCCAAAGTTTTATATATAATAATTAATTGAATGATTTAGGTCATTAGTACTGGAAAGTTCACAAATCAAGTTGCTAAAGATACCTAAATCAAATAAAATCCACTGCAAATTAATACAGTCCCTGACATAAGTTCTGTCGCTTATCCATGTTGTGGAAACAAAAGCTTAGAGCCTGACTTTAAATTCATCCATTGGTTTTAGAAATTACTCATGTGAAAGCTGAAACCCTCCCAAATGAGATTTAATTTGCGAAAATAAATTTGCTTCACTGCAGAAATATTGATCATTTAATGAACACAGAAAGGTCAGATTTTGGCAAGACAAAAGTTTTGTCGCCTTGTCATATAATGCACCCAATCCTAGTTTACAGCCTAGTTTACTCACCTGTGCTCACTAATTGATTGGTTAATTAGTGGGTGTGCATAAAAAGAACTCCAGCACCCCAGACCTTCACTTGCACTGCAACTTGACTTTTGATAACATGCCAAAAATCCATCCTACGGATCCATCCAAAGCCTTGATTATCAAATTGAAGACCAAATCCACTGCAGAGGTGGCTGGCACCTTTAATGTGTCTCAGCGTCAAGTACAAAGAATCAAAAAAAGATTTGAAGAGACTAGAGATGTTTTTGACAAGCCTAGGTCTGGCAGGGGTCCACAAGACAACTGCTCGGGAGGAACGTTTTTTTCGATGTTCGAATCAGTGTGCAGAAACCAGCACTAAACAAAAGCACTAAAAAAACGTGTGGCATTTGCCAAGACCCACAGCCTGCTAAACGGATGGACGCTGGAAAAGTGGCAGAAAGTGGATTTCTCAGATGAATCTTCAGTTGAATTACACCACAGACACTGCAAATACTGCAGGAGACCTACTGGAGCCCGTATGGATCCAGGATTCACCTAGAAAACCGTCAAGTTCATCGGGAAAGATCATGGTCTGGGGTTACATTCAGTATGAGGGTGTGCGAAACATTTGCAAGGTGGAAGGAAATATCAATAGACTAAAATATCAAGAAGTATTAGCTACATCTTACATTCCCAATCATAAAAGGGGTCAAATTTTGCAGTAGGATGGTGCTCAATTTCATAAATCCATCTCTACATCAAAGTTCCTCAAGGCGAAGAAGATCAAGGTGCTCCAGGACTGGCCAGCCCAGTCACCAGACATGAACATCATTGAGCATATTTGGGGTAGGATGAAAGAGGATGCTTAGAAGACAAATCAAAAGAATCTTGATGAACTCTGGGAGGCATGTTAGACTGCATTCTTTGCTATTCTTGATGATTTCATCAATAAATTGTATGAATCATTGTCGAACCGCATGGATGCAGTCCTTCAAGCTCATGGAAGTCACACAAAATATTAAATATGGCTCTAATAGCAACGCAACATCATTCACCAGTGTTATGAAGCATATCTTTGTATATGAAGTGAATTATTTGTTTGATTGTCACATTACTTTCTGTGGGCGACAAAACTTTTGTCTTGCCAAAATCTGACCTTTCTGTGTTCATTAAATTATCAATATTTCTGCAGTAAAGCAAATTTATTTTCGTAAATTAAATCTCATTTGGGAGGGTTTCAGCTTTCATATGAGTAATTTCTAAAACCAATGGATGAATTTAAAGTCAGCTTATAAGCTTTTGTTTCCACAACATGGATAAGCGACAGAACTTATGTCAGGGACTGTACATCCACTGGTGAAGTGAGCGCTCGTGCCCGGAGCAGTGGGCAGCCCTGTACACAGCACTAGGGAGCAATTGGGATCCGGTGCCTTGAAGTCAACTAAAGGACCTTCCGGCCACAAGGCACAAGCCTACGTCTGCCCCTAGCCTTGGAGGTGAAATTAGAGTTAGAGTGAATTAGAGGTGTTTTTAATCAATAAGCTGGGAATTACGTATGTGTGTTATTTTATTTTTATCCAATTTAAACCATATTTAGTTTGTACAGTACGCAATGAAATTAAACTTAAGACCAAGGTGCTGCATAAAACAACACACACACACACACACACACACACACACACACACACACACATATATATATATATATATATATATATATATATATATATATATATATATATATATATATATGCCCTTGTTTGATTACTCCTCTTGTTTGAGTTAATTAATTTCTTGTTTTCTGTCATGTGGTCTGCTTCAGTTATATATTCTCGGCTTGTGTGTTTGTTATCAGACCAGCAATGTTTAATTTATGTTGCACATTGGCAGCTCGGTGTGTGTACTGCTGCTTTAAATAAAGCCTCGTTAGTTTACCCGGTTGCCTGACTCTACTCAGTGCATTTAGGCGCTTCATCTCAGCACTGTTATGCGCAGCCCTTTCACATGGATCGTTGACGCATTGTACTGGAAATCTGGTCTCACTGTGTAAATGTGGAGTCCAGGAATTCTCCACCGGGTAAGCCTCCCATTTTTTTTGTGCCCCTGCAGTGGTTCCTCGATTGGCAACAGCGCGTGTCACGCTGCTCAGTCTGGCTGCAGCTTCCATGCGGCATAACCCCGGTGCTAGCCCTGCCAGTGTAGCTTTTTCGTTTTTCTTCCAGGCTGCAGCTCCCATGCTGCATAAGCTCGGCGCTAGCCCCGTCAGTATTTAGCTTTTAGTTTTTTTCCGGCTCCAGCTCCTGTGCTGTGAAGCCTGGCACCAACTGGATCTGAGGCACTCATCTCTGCCTCCCTGTGTTGAGCATTTTGCTCCGAGTTTTTGTTCTGCTTCCTTAGTTTTGGTTTTTCTAGTTGAGCCATGCTCCTGGGTGTTTATTCTTTACTTTTTAATTTAGTTTTCTCCCTTCGGTTGGAGTAGCCATGAGGGTTAGTATTGACTGCACATCTCTCCCTGTAAGCTCCCGACTCCATGCAATGGGGTTTATTTAAAACACCTGCCTTTCATTATCAAGTGCCGCATGATAGAATAGAATAGAATAGAATTCAACTTTATTGTCATTGCTCAATATGAACAACGAAATACAGTTTGCATCCATCCAGAAGTGCTATTGCAGATATATAAATATATACAAGTGGTAAGTAATATATACAGATGTGAATGTACAGATTATAATATGAAATATGAAATATACAGCTATGATGTACAGACTAGTGGAATATACAGATGTGAATATACAGATGTGAATATACAGATTATAAATATGAAATATACAGCTATGATGTACAGACTAGTGGAATATACAGATGTGAATATACAGATTATAAATATGAAATATACAGCTATGATGTACAGACTAGTGGAATATACATATGTAATGTACATATTATAATATGAAATATACAGCTATGAACATATATATATGAATATGAATATATATATATATATATATATATATATATATATATATATATATATATATATATATATATATATATATATATATATACACTGAGTGGTACAGATAATGAAAATAACTAAATATTGTGGATGTTGTATGAGTCCATATATTATTGATGTGAGTCAATATGGTCCGGAAATCAGGAGGCAGAGTTCAGGAGTGTGACAGCTGTGGGGAAAAAGCTGTTCCGGTACCTGGTGGTCTTAGTCCTTAAGCTCCTGTAGCGCCTCCCAGAGGGCAGAAGAGAAAAGAGTCCGTTTGCAGGGTGACTGGGTTCCTTGAGTATTTTTCCAGCCCTTTTCAGACACCGCTTTGTGTAGATGTCCTCTATGGTAGGAAGTGGTGATCTGGTGATGCGCTGGGCGGCTTTCACCACCCTCTGCAACGCTGTCAAATGATGTTTGACAGTGTAATCAAACGGCGAGAAACGCTTATGCTCTTATATATACGCTTATGATCTTCTTAGACGTCTTCCCTTTTTCGTAGTCCTGCTATCAGTAATAATACAATTCTCAAATCATATGATCAACTGATCTATCTGCTTAGGATACCATGACTAGAAAGTAAAGCCAATGCTGGGCGATGGATATGACATTGATGCTTAATAGAAAATTTTCTAAAACTTAAAAAAAAAAAAAAAAAAAATCAATCCAAACTTACACAGATTGGAGACAATCCAACACTATTACAGTATGTCTATATGTCTAATGTTTTGTTTCATTTGATTCTTTTATTTTTACTAAGATTTGTTTAAAAAAAACTGATGGTTTAGGTGAAATTTTGTAAAAATATATAAAATTCTAAAATACTTTCAAACCTTTAGTTACCTGTATATTATTTTTGAATGCAAACAGGTTTCAAAGTTAGGGTATTAAAATGGTAACAGTGGATGTGTGAGAGTTGAAAGAAAAAGATGTGTGAAATGGTTCTTCAGTGCATGAATACATGTATGCAGGTGTCGGTGTGTGTGTGTGTGTGTGTGTGTGTGTGTGTGTGTGTGTGTGTGTGTGTGTGTGTGTGTGTGTGTGTGTGTTTGTGTGTGTGTGTGTGTGTGTGTGTGTGTGTGCGTGTGTATGTGTGTATGTGTGTATGTGTGTGTAAAACTTTGTAATAGAAGTTACCTAATTTATTTTGCTAACTTTCTACAGCTACAGAGGCAACAACACTTTTCTCTTGGTTGTAGCCACTAACACTCATGTGAAGACCATCCATAAGTTCTCAATTAGGCTGGCAATCTTATGGTTGGAGCATTTTCCTCACATATTGGTTCAAGAAGAGAAATTAATATCATACTTTAGGTTGTGTCAATATGGATCACAGCCATAGTGCAGGGATATAAAGCAGCAATTAAAACCAGTTTCATCTTATTACAAATGGAATTTCCTCCACGGTGATTAAAGATTGAGCATATTGCTGCCATACTTGCTCATACAAAAAAGCTAAATTTAAAGATTTTGAGGTAAAGTAAGAAGTATTTATACCTAAATAATATAACTTATGCTGGACCATCTGTGACCAATATCAATTTCACTAAATGTAGTACACACACTTCAGAAATTAGTTTTTTTTTGGATCATTTTTAGAAGTGGCTTCCAGTAACAAATTGATTTATGTGAGCTGTTAACCATTTACCAGTGGTTCATAGAGCTCCAGATGAACATAATCTTTGAAATAAGATCTAAGATATAAGAATTCATACAAGAAATTGATATTGATATGCTTTTTCCTTAATCAAAAAACTGCATGTGAAGGAATGCAACAATAATCAAACTCATGCCATTTCACTTCTGTGTGCTAAGTTAATGGAATCCTGTAATGTTTAGTGTGAAACATCAATCAAACAAAAATCTATTGTTGCATTAGCCTTGAAAGAACAATAATAATAAAAATGCTATAATGGCCTCAGCTCCTTATCCATAAATCATCATGCCTAGTGCACAGTGCTACACAACCAACCCCTACCCCCTAGCAACGTGTGTGTGTGAGAAAGAGAGCGTGTGAGTGAATGTGTTTATTAGAGACGTAAATACTCAGATGTGCAATTTTAACAAATTTCAATACGTCTGTAAACAATACTTTTTTGTTTACCTTTTCTCAGTGAAACTAGTAATCCTGACACATATACTGTACATAGGTATGTCAGCTCTTGTTAAATGGTCACTTAGTGTTTAGATGTAAATAATAAGTGCATAATTTTTTTTTATATTTACTGTAATGCCTGATGTACAATATATTTTTAGTGCAAATCTGAAAAACACAGTACACAATACACAAAAGTAAAGTAAGAAAAATCCATATTATCTCTATGTATATACTATAATCTTTCAATCTAATTTATTTGTTATTTAATTTGACTATTTATTTTAGCAAAAAGTAATTCTATCTCTATTTGTTATGCCTTTTTACATGACATATCACTTGCACAGACAGTTCCTGTAATTTCTTTATCGTTCTCTATTTTCTTTCTCTATTTATGTTTTAAAAAAAGGTTGGTTACTCCTAACCTAACTAATTTCAGTCAGATCTTCTCACTTGTAGGTCACTTTGAATCTGCAAAACAACAACGTAAATTTAAATGTTTTGATTCATCACTTAGCATGGCAAGTTTATTTTCAGCATATTTGAACGTTTTAAAAAAAAAACACAAGCTACTCTTTTTAGCTTTTCTTACCATACGTGGCAGAAAGAACAAAATGAAGGAAACAAACAGGTCTACAGAGAAATATATACTACTACAGTGTGTAATTTTATAACTACAAAGTACATGGATATGGTACATGAAACTAATAAAATAACAATAAATGTACAAAGAATATAGTCTACCTAATAAAAAGTAGGACTGTCAATCAAGTCAAAATATAAAACACATTCATCAAACATTTTGATGTAATTGCCATTTTCTTTTAAACCCAGATCTTCTATAGCCATAGTTCTGAGTCAATGTTTGGTCTTTACAAAGTTCGAGACTTTATTTTGACAGATGTTTCTATTGCATACTTGAGTGCAATTTTATGTTTTATTTGTTATTTTATTGATTTATCATAAATTTATAATACATCATAATTTATCATTGTTTATCATAAAATTAATAAACAATGAACTTGGTGGGATGTTTATATACCTTTTTTTTTTTCTTCATAGCTAATAAACACTAGCCCAGCGATGGACTGGCGCCCTGTCCTGGCTCTATCTGCCCAGCGCCTGAGACGTTCTCCCCTGGATGGGCATGGGGAACCCCACCGCGACCCTAATAGAGGATAAAGCGGGAGATAATGAATGTGTCAGGTTGGGAGGGCTAGGCCACTCCCCCCCTGTCTCCCGTGTTTCGGGTTTGGTCGGTCGGGGCTCCCGTAGGTAGGGCCCATCCCCTTGAGCGGTGATTGGCTCCTACTGTATCACATGTGGCCTGCTGACGGGATTTGAAAGACGCATGCGCAGTTTTTAGCAGGCCAGCAGTTTTTGTTCTCTGCACGTCTCGCCGTGCCCTCAGAACGCATTAGCTGCGTTAGCTTCGGTGCTAACCTCTATTTGCCGCATCCTCCGGCTGCAGCATTGGCTATGTTATCTCTACGTTAGTCCCGCCAATAGCCACGTTGTTCGGCTGCAGCATCGGCTACATTAACTTGGCACTAGCCCCGCCATTAGCCGCGGTTTTACGGCTGCAGCACCGGCTATATTATCTCTGCGTTAGCCTCGCCATTAGTTGAGTCCCCGGCTGCAGCATCCCGGCTACTTTAGCCCGGCGCTAGCCCCGCCAATAGTCATTTCCCCTACTGCGGCAATCGGCTTCCTTAGCTTGGCGCTAGCCCCGCCATCTTATTTTTGCTGCAGTAGTCGCTCCCCGGAGGTTGGAGCAATGCGGGGAATCGACCAGGTCCCGGATCATGGGGAGATTGTGCTCCCTCTCTCGGCCCCGATTAAGCTCCCGGCACCCTGCGACGGGGTGGCTTCTCGTTGCTCCTCGCATTGCTCCTCACGATTCTTCTCGCGATTCTCCTTGTGATGCGCCTCGCGATACTCCGCGCGATTCTCTGCACGGTTCTCAGCGCATTTCTCCTCGTGCTGCTCCGCATGTTTCTCAGCGCGTTGCTCCTCGTAGTGCTCCGCGCGATGCTCCCTGTGATCCTCCGCTTGTTCCTCCGCGCAGTGCTCCGCTTTGTTCCCCGCGGGGTTCGCCACATGGTCCTCCATGTGGTTCTCCGCCCATCTCTCCTGGATCCACGGATTCACCGCCCTGCGAGTTGCCCAGTGCTGGCAGCGAGCCACGGCACGTCGTCGGTGAGCCGCGCCGCGCCGCTAGGGCATTCCCGCGCACCGTCAGTGAGACCCTGCTCGCCACGAGCGTTCCCTCGCTCACTTTCAGCGAACCGCCGCTCTCTGTAGGCGGCCCGCCCCCTGATCCATGCCGTGCCGCCAGCGACTCGCGCCGCGCCGCCTGCATGTTTTTCAGGGTTCGGGGTGTTGAGCCGGTCTACAGTTGCCAGTCTGCGTCGGTCGCGTCCAGCCCCGAGCCGTCCGGGTTACAATTCAGGTGCGTCCGTTGCTCGGTACCCGCCTCCGTAGACCAGGACTGTATGTTATGTGGTGTGGCCATGGAACTGGTTCTCTACCTTTGTGTCCAGGTGACGGAGAGGAGGGAGACTGGGAGTTGAGGCATGGTGATCAGCACATCCACTAGAGTGCAGTTCAGTGGTCCGGTAGGGAGGCAGTGGATTTCGGTGGTCCCCGCACAGAATCAGTTAACCCCTGCTCTGGACCATACCACGCCCGCTCTGGACTATGATGCCTCCGCGCTGGACTATTTGCCCCTTTTTCTGGACAATGAATTTCCCGCTCTGGACAAGTTGCGCTCTGAACTGGAGGTGTTGAAGGCCGCTCAACTCTCATGGGACTCTCATGGAGAATTGGCTCCTACTGTATCACAAGTGGCCAGCATTTCTGAGTGTATGCCTCGGTGTACAGACGCTCAAGTGCCACGTCGGGTGTTAGATTCGGTTTTGTTTTGTTATTTTTATATGTATTTTTTTATATGTACGGTGTTCCCGCTGTATTGTTTGTTTATTTGTGTTTTTCTTCTCGGCACGTCAGCGGCACCCTCAGCGGCGTTCCCGCGGAATTATTTGTGTATCTGTGTTTTGCTCCCGGCACGTCTCGCCGTGCCTTCAGCGGCATTCCCGCTGTTTCAGCAAATAAAAGTTGCTCTTTATTTGCTTACCTGGTTGACTGGCTCGCTTACTACATCCTAATTGCACCGCGCTGCGCCGCCATTGAACGGACAGCGCCGCCCGATCGTGACAGAATGAATGAATAATAAACTCTGCACATCTGTACAAACAAAAAAAATCATTGCCATGTTGTACTTTAGTGCTTTGAACTACAACTTGTATTACAATGCACACTGCACCTTTTATTTAAATGTATGTAAACTGTACAGTAAATTGTAAAGTAATAAGAGTGCTCAGTCTACTGCTGTTCACTCTGCTAACTTACGACTGTGCAGCAATGCACAGCTTGAACCACATTAAGTTTGCAGACAACATGACCGTGGTGGGTCTCATCAGCAAGACAGCTAACGGACTGGTGCAGAACCAATAACCTGTCTCTGATTATAGACAAGACCAAAGAGATGGTTGTTGACTTCAGGAGGACAAGGCGTTATCACTCTCCACTGAACATCGACGGCTCTGTTGTGGAGATCGTCAAGAACACCAAGTTCCTTGGAGTTCACCTGGCATAGGATCTCACCTGGTCCCTCAGCACCATCGCCAAGAAGGCCCAGCAGCGTCTCTACTTCCTATGAAGGCTGAGGAAGGCATATCTCCCACCTACCATTCTCACCACATTCTACAAAGGGAACCATCGAGAGCAGCTGCATCACTGCCTGGTTCGGGAACTGCACCACAATGGATCGCAAGTCACTGCAGCAGGTAGTGAAGACAGCCGAGAAGATCATCGGTGTCTCTCTCCCCTCCATCACGGACATTTACACCACATGCTGCATCCGCAAGGCAACTAGCATTGTGGATGACCACACACACCCCTCACACACACTCTTTACACTCCTGCCAAGGTATGTTGGTTGTGTAGTAGCTGTTATGTGTAGCATCTTGTTCCTGCATAACAAAGTTTCATTCCACATGAAACTAGGAACATTCTAGGCACCTTATATTCTCCTACCTAATACAGACACCTGATCACCACACAATCTGTACATGGCTGTCCTACGCTGTTGATGCTGCCCAGCCGCTCAAGTAGGATGAGATCCACACTGAGCTTTTGTCCTCCCAAGGTTTCTTCCTTAAAATAACAACATAACAGGGAGTTTTTTTTCACCATTGTTAAACACTAAGTGACCATTTAACAAGAGCTGACATACCTATGTATATGTGTCAGGATTACTAGTGTCACTGAGAAATACATACATATGTGCTCTTACACAGGAAAGGTAAACAAAAAAAGTATTGTTTACAGACGTATTGAAATTTGTTAAAATTGCACATATGAGTATTTAAGATTCATTCCACATATAATGTACAGTATTGTGTTGCGGCCAGGCGGCCGATACGCGGTTGGATCCGCTACTCGGAGTGACCAGTCTGAAGCAGAGAATAGGATGCAGAAACCAGGTTTATTGCAGACATTTTGTGTAATGGTAAATGGCGGCGAGGACGAGGTGTTCGTGCAGCGCGGAGAAGTGTCGCCGAGACGGAGCGCACATCCGGGTTCCGACGTCACGCTCAGGATGCGTTCCAATCCAGGCGCCCTAGAGGTAGGCGGCTTGGTCCGGCTGGAGCGCTGCACACAGAAACACAAACAGACGAGAGCAAGGACAAACCAGGGACAGACTAGACGAGACGAGGCATGGGCTGGGTAAGGCAAGGCGAGGTAGTGCAAGGCAAGGCGTGATCGTGGCGAGGAAGCTAGAAGAGTAAAGGCTTAGGGGTTATGTGGGCACAAGACTATCTGGCGTGGGGGAGCGGGGGTGAGGTGCTTATATAGGGCGTGGTGATGGGGAAACCAGGTGCATGGAATTACAGGGGCGTGGAGACCAGACATAAACAAACACCACTTGACACAAAAACCCCAACAGTATTGTCGGAATGACAAATAAAATACTTGAATATTTGAATAGAGAGATACCATCAAACCATGTAACCAAACTCCTTGTGTGTGTAACATACATGGCCAAATAAATCTGATACTGATAGCAGTGTTCTTAGTTGAAATTATAAGTAAGCCCCTTGTTTTTGTTAAAAACATATATTTTTAGGATGCTTCCCTGTTGGCATAACACAGGGCTCAAGTTTTCTACTTCAGACAGTAATTTTCTAGATTTCCCAAGAAATTTGAATGGGGCTTCATCAAATAAATGTCTAATTCATCAAATAAGTTTACCTTAGTCCTCTGCAGTTCAGAACCAGTAATGTCTGCAATATTTCCTTGATGTTTCACTTTAGAAAGTCTAGTTTTCTTTGCTTTCTTGACACCAAGCCATTCTCCAAAAGGCTTTGTCTTACTGTGTATGCAGACCTGTCGCACTAGTCTTGTCCTAATCCCATAGCTGAATTCTAGTTACCAGACGGTAAGGGCCCTTTTTTTCTTTCTTTTAAGTCTTTTCCATAGCAACTGAATTCCACCTCATAGTTCTTAATTATGCAATAAGTAGTTAATTTTAGATGCACAAGTAGCAATATCCTTACATGTAAGGATCTTTCGATGCAAAGCAGTGAAGACTGCACATGAATACAATGGTTAACAGAAGCAGACAATGATTTCAGAAGCAGCAACAATTCTGCTCTTCTATTTACATCATAATAACAGGGTCAGCAGTATTTTCCTAGTTTACACTGAGCTAAAGGGAAGGTCACAAATTGTTACTTTATGTTGTGGCAATTGTCCCTCCCCATTCTGAGGGCTATTAAAGTTTCAGTCCTCTATTTTGTGAGGTCATTTGCTACTTTGGCTCAGCCTCCCTTTTAGTACTTCAGGCTTTTAACTGTCCATAGGCACTGTGTAACCAGCTGTTCTCTGTAGTTGGATCTATGTACTTTTTCTGTCAGTTATTTCTTTGAACAACACTTTTGTGGGTTCTCAGCTACTGCCTTAAAAAGTTTCCAATATTTCACTTGAGTTTTCATAGCGTTAATGGTCTCTCAGCTTTAGTTTGATTCTCATGTCCTATATATTTATTTTATTGGTCTTCTTTTTCTTTTTTTTTACTTTCTATTCAGTGTGGAAGCCTTGTGTGGAAGCCAACTGTAAGGGTATACAGAGATCTGTGGAATTGTATGCATTTAAATCATGGGATAAGAACAATACAGTATAGATTTTTAAAACTACAGGTGTTTCTACTTTAAATTGTTCCCTGGTATCACTTGTGTTAATTTTTGTTCTAGGCACATTGTAGGCACCTTATATTCTCCTTTACCTTTAACTAATACAGACACCTGATCACCACACATTCTGTACATGGCTGTCCTACGCTGTTGATGCTGCCTAGCTGCTCAAGTAGGATGAGATCCACACTGAGCTTTTGTCCTCCCAAGGTTTCTTCCTTAAAATACCAACATAACAGGGAGGTTTTTTTTCACCATTGTTGCTTTGGCTTGCTCTTTGGGGATTAAAAGGCTTATAAAACCGTAAAGCTGCTTTTGTGACAATGTACTATTGTAAAAAGCACTATATAAATAAATTACTTAAACTTGAACTTCAACAAACACCATTTTCAAAACAGTTGGGATACTTTCTAAAATCACTATGTTTTTACAATATAAAAACTATGCTTTTTTAAGTGTTTAAAAGGAGAATACAATTTTATTTGTGATATATCAACTAATTAATAAATGGCAATAACACACTCAAAAATATTGGGACAGACTAGCTAATCATTGGTAGCACATGTCACTCAGTAGCAATGGTACTTTTACATGTAGCATATTACAAATTATATGGGCAGTGATGAAGCCCATGCCATCACAATTGCTGATTTCTGCACTTTTAATTGGCCAGTTTTTGAAGCCAACCTGTCTGGTACATAAAATTAAATTTTTTTCCAAAAAGCACTATATCACAAAACACTATACCACTTCTCAACTTTTGGCCTTTTGGTCCATTCTCAAATGACTTTGTACTTAGAGAACTTATGGGAGTCTTTACACATAATTTGTATATGGCTTCCTATTTGAAAAATACAGTTGCAGGTTGTCTTTATTGATGCAGCAGCAAATCCGATAAGACTACTGAGTTTTAAAATAAGAGTGAAGCCCGGAAAGGACTGAGTCCAACTTTTCAGAATGCAAATAAAAATAAACTACCGGTGAAAAGTTTTAGATCACCTCTAATAAAGCCAAAGCCATTATTTATTGGACACTATTCTGTTTAGTGTCTCATTGCACTCTGACATTAAATTATATTATAAATAAGCAATTTAAATAAAAGTAAATATTCTTCGAAAGGTTTTTTTTCCTAATTCTGTTGAAAAATTGAATGTGTGGCACTTTTTTGGTAGTTTGATTTGCTTTCATTCTACTGTCCAGTTTCTTTGAACCATTCTGGAGACTATGCTGAGCACTCAATGTTTTTAAGCTTATTATCTGTTAATTTAATTCCTTTCAAAAAGTTAAATCATAAAGTTGGTCAGCAGCAGGAAGTGTGAAGTGCTCTAAAAATTCCTGGTAGATGGCTGCGTTGACCCTGGACCTCATAAAACACAATGGACCAACACCAGCAGATAACATAGCACCCCAATCCATCACTGACTGTGGAAACTTTCAAACTGGACCTCAAGCAACATGGATTCTATGCCTTTTTATTAATGTGCTTGGAAACAGAGTTCTATGAACAGCTAGCCCCTTTAGCAATGATCATTTGTGTCTTGCCCTCCTTGTGCAAGGTGTCAGTGGTTATCTTCTGAACAGCTGTCAAGTCAGCAGTCTTGGCCATGATTGAGTAGCCTACATATCTAGACTGATAGATCATTTAAAAGCCTTTGCAGGAGTTAATTAGCTGATTAGATTGTGGCACCAGGTGACTTCAATATTTAACCTATTCACAATATTCTAATTTCCTAAGATATTGGGTTATTAGTTGTTAGCTATAATCATCAAAATTAAAAGAAATAAACATTTGAAATATAACAGTATGTGTGTAATGAATGAATATAATATATAAATTTTCCTTTTTGAATGGAATAACTAAAATCAATACACTTTTTCATATTATGTTAATAATTCTATTTTCTGGTGTGTCTAAGTTATTTCAAACACATGAGTGGCAATGATGTTAGGTCCTGGGTTTCATGAAATTATTTCAGATGGCAGCATCTCTAGCACTTCCTGTCTTTATGCACATGCTCTAAACCTGTCTAATGGTTATTATCCTTACTGTATAGTCACTGCATTATTCTTGACTGATAAAGGATTTCTCCTAAATGTATTTCCTACAGTTTTTTTTATTTGAGCATTCTGAAAAATGGTATGCAAAGGAAACAGAGACTTCAAAGTTTCTCTCAAACTAACCCCGTGTTTTTTGTTCTGGTTGGGATTTGTGGGGCAGGTGGACTGAAATTGTGCATCCTCTCCTTGGGACATGCTTGACATCCTTACAAGTGTATTCATTAGTTTCAGAATCAGTGTAGCATATCTACATACAATTAAGCCTTTTTTTCTAGACCCATAATGCAATTTTAATAATAAAGTATAGCATTTAGGCTGGCTGGTGGAACTGCAGACACAAGATACATATAACATAATTTTCTGCCCACTGCCATCGCTTACTCTCATTGCAGCTGAGGGTTTTATGCCTGTTATTATCTAAAGCCTGCCCATGCATAGACACACATGCAATTAATACAGGCAAACCACAGATGAGCTCCATTACCTCACCAGCATCCCTGGCACTGCCTTTTATTCACAATTCACTGACCACAGATCCACCCCCACAATATTAATTTTTTAAAATGCCAATTATAAGAATGTTATGTTATACCATACCTATGTGCATAGGATCTCTATTTGAAAGGCACCCTGACACCAGTAAATCTTCAGCAAATGCAGTAAAACAACTGGAGCTGATATCCCACTAGATCTGTCAGCGTTATAAGAGCCTCCATTATCCAACTTCATCCTTAACACTCAACAACAATTCAAACATTAATAGATAAAGGTAACGTTTTGAAAAGAAGGTAGAGAAAAAATATATTTAATTAATAAGCTTAATAACCTTTTAGCTGAAATAATCAGTAATTTTAAACTTGACTGTAAAGAACAAAAAAACAAATAACTTAAGGGGAGAGAATACATGTATTTTAAAGCCTTCAAGCAAAACTAATTAAAGACGACACCTAATTTACATAAATAAGCATTATAATTTGCATGCAGGCACCAGGGAATATGCTGAAAATGGAAAGCAATATTTTGCACACTGCTAATTTCATTTTATTCAGGATTTAAACCTAATAAAGATTTATTTCTGGGGCAATAGAATAATCAAAATGAAAACTGTGAATTATCTAAGACAATGCAGCAGATTATTCTAAGGGACCCTTTTAGTGGCAGAGAGGATCTTAAAATCAGGAATGGTATTTCTTGACACATCCCAAACCCTGCAAAAAATGTAAATATTACAGACTAATTTAATAGTATCCAGTATTGTATTGGTTGGTAAATGGTGGTGACTGATAATAACTAATTATGGCACAAAAAGAATGTTGAAATGACATGCAATGTGGCTCAAATAGGCTGAATTATTTACAATCATAGAGGGTGCAGCTTTGGTTTGTCACACTGTGGCTTAAATTAAAAGAGAATATTATGTAGGTACAGTAAATATGATTGCAGGTAAGATCAGCAAGCATTCAGCCACTGGCTGAATACTGAAGTTACCAATGTGGGTCCTTGAGCAAGACCCTTAACCCTCATTACTCCAGAGGTGTTGTGATTTAACCCTGTGCTCAAATTGTAAGTCGCTTTGGATAAATGACCAAATGTAAATGTATTTTACTTGAACCAGACACGATGTCTTGCATTTTTACAGTTCTTATAAATCTGAATTATTTGTATTATGTTGTATTTTTATTATTATGTAAGTTTATTTTGTCTTATTTTGTCAAGTACTAGGTAAAGCATGCTTTTGTTTTACTGAATATTTTCTGTCAGTGTACTGTGCAAAGAAAGGCATATTAGCAACATGGTGGAGTTAATGCAGGAATAGGTATGAGTCATATATTCACTTCAATATGATAATTGGAGCAGCTGTTCCAGGCTGCCTATTTTATCTGATATTTGCTCTCTTTATTAAAATACAACCTTGGAACATATTTTTACAGATTATCGTCTGACCTTCATCATGGAGCCATATGTTTAAGACATCATGGCCTACTTTTTGGAGCACTTTTACATGAAGGTAGAGTCATACATCCAAGAATGTTGTAAACCACTTTGAATTACTCTGCATTATAACTAAGGCAAACATATTAACTAAGGCAACAGTTTTTTTTACCCACTTTTCAAAATGAAATACCTTATTTGATTATATATTCACGGAATTCATGTTACTTTCTGTCAGTATCTGGTTTGACCTCCATTTCTGGCAACTTTCCATGAAATTACAATTTGGATTGTATATGGATGTATAACTGTTTGGTCCAGCAAAGAATTTGCCGTAGTGATATTCCAGAAGGCGGCACGGTGGCTTAGTGGTTAGCACGTTCGCCTCTCAGCACTAGGGATTCCCAGTTCGAATCCCCATCTGGGTGGAGTTTTCATGTTCTCCCCGTGTCTGCGTGGGTTTCCTACGGGTTCTCCGGTTTCCTCCCACAGTCCAAAAACATGGATCAAGTCAATTGAGTTCTCCAAATTGCCCCATATAGAGTGTGTGTGCATGTCTGTGTGAGTGAGTGTGCCCCCAGCGATAGATTGGCGCCCTGTACTGGGAGTCTGCCCAGCGCCCGAGACGTTCTCCCCTGGATGGGCATGGGGAACCCCACCGCGACCCTAATATAGGATAAAGTGGAAGATAATGAATGAATTAATGAATGATATTCCAGTGTTAAAAAAATACCAATCCCTCCTCCTTTTTGTCTGTCTGAGGTGGTGCTGTTGTTTATATACCCTGGACCACATTTCACTGTTGGGGTCTGGGTGTTCTCTCCCTTGATTTTTTAAGTAAGTTCAAGTTCAAATAATTTATTTATATATTACATATTATACATTGTCACAAAGCAGCTTTACGGAGTTAAAAGCCTTTAAGCCCCCAAAGAGCAAGCCAAAGTGACAGTGGCAAGAAAAAACTCTTTGTTATGTTGTTATTTTAAGGAAGAAACCTTGGGAGGACCAAGGCTCAGTGGGGGACTCATTGTCCTTGAGCGGCCTGGCAGCATCAACAGTGTAGGACAGCCATGTACAGATTGTGTTGAGATCAGGTGACCGTATTTAACAAATGGAAAAACTTGTAACAACTGGAAAACTATATGTAAGTCTATTGAGGTGGTCCTCCAGGACCACCAGTCCAATTCATATCCAGGTTTCATCCAGTAATCGCCATAGCCGCAGTGCTTCAGCAGCCATGGATGAAGATCTGACTACACCTGAAGGAAATGAGGCAACACCTCAAAAGAAACAGACGAGAAAAGCAGTTAGAGCTGATAAAGAACAGCATTTAAGTAATAAGTAATTGATTGAAACAGCGCAGCATGTGACTCCGGCATAACTGACTAGAGCAGCATAACTAAAAGTGCCACATTTCAGTGCCACATCCCCTATTAATGATGAGGTGGGTGAAGAGCTGAAATGCCAGCACACACTGAATCTTTACCCAAAACCTTGACAGAACCCTCAGGCCAATCCAACCTAGCAAACACACTCCAGGCAGCTTTAACAAAACAACTGCAACACTTACACCCACAAAGCAATTCTACAAGCTCGCTTTGAACAACAACAGAACACCCATCAACAACTCGAACAAATGGCTACACTCCTGCAAAAGACTCATGTTGAATCTCCATCCACCCCTCCAGATGGCTCAACGGGTTCAGTGGTCTCTCAGCAGAGTCTCCATACTTGTGACGTCATCTCCCCTAACCCGGAAATATTATCCAGTGAGGTTGGTACATTTGGAGGAATTCTTCAGTGCTCATTAGTACTTAATCATTCGCCTCATTCTTTCCCTCATGATAATGCCAAGATTTCATTTATTCTTTGTCTTCTCACAGGCAAGAACTTAAGAATTGGTGGAAGCCCATTTTACAGATTACTCCCATTATGGGTGCACATTTGACGACTTTATTGAAGAGTTTAAACAATCCTTTCCTTCTAAAACAGACAAAACTGGCTTTTCTCGATGACTATGGACAACGGAATAGACCAGTTTCAAAGTTTTTCATAGAGTTTTGCACTCTAGCAGCCGCTTCCAGCTGAGATTCGTGTGTTAAGAGCATCCTTCTTTCAAGCGCTAGATGAGTTTTTAAAAGATGAGCTTGCGCCGCTCGATAAACCAAAGACTTTAAACGAACTTGTATCGCTAGCAGTTAGGTTACACAACAGAATAAGGGAGAGAAAGAAGTCCAGATTTGAGAGATATGCTGTGAGACACCCACTGTCTCCTGTCACCTCCACTCTTACAAAAGAACCCATACAAAAAGGTCGGACCCGTCTAACACAGAAATGGCAGCAGTGCAGAGACTCAAAGAAGTGCATATACTGTGATTCACATAATCTCTTCACCACCTCCTGTCCTGGCCAAAGGAGAGGGTCCCCTGGTTGTAATGGGGTAACTGGTGGACACACCTCAACTGAGAACCCCACACTTTTCTTTTGCTGCCACCATCCTAGTCAACAGTAACACATTTAATTTATGAGTTTTAATTGACTTTGGATGCAAACAGAACTTAATGGATCAATAATTCATTTCTCAATCCCGGACCGAGACAGAACTTCTCTCCACTCCACTTAATGTTTCCGTCCTGGACGGTAAAACCCTGTCCCAGGTCACTCATCAAACTAGACCCATAGAATTGATCATCTAAGGTGGGGGTGCCCACACTTTTCTGGCCCAAGATCTACTTTTCCATTGGACAGGTCATCGAGATCTATCAGGGTTAATCTTTTTTTTAGGCTTTTATAATGAAACCTGTTTACACACATCATGTTAGTTTTGTATAATCTGTTAGAATTGCTCTTTTATTAAACACATTCCAGCAAATAGCATGGAGAAAACTTGATTTTACACACAGTATACAGCATAAATGTAAAACAATCACTGTAACCTGCATTTCCCCAAACAGAACATGAACATTAATAAAAGCAAATGCATTTTGAGTTTGACTTTGTAAAAAAATATTAATCCTCGCACTGTAAATGAAAGTGGTACATTTTTGTTCTTTTGGTGCAAAGTCCTTCACTCATCTTGTCAGTCAAATAAAGTGCAAAAACACAAACAGAAACTATGTAATGTAGATGATTCGCATTGCCCATATGACTGTGCCAGAGATCTTCTTCCAGGAGCACCTAGCTGATTGTAACATCTTCCGTTCTGAACGACAGGCCATAGAGACTTACATTAACGGATCACTCGCTGCAGAAATTATACGTTAATCATCCTCACCACTGGGAGCAGACTTCTTTCTGGGTAAGAAAAAAAGTCCTTCGACCATGTATTGATGGTCTGAACCTCTTTGCCTCTCATCTCATCTGCTTTTGAACCAGTCCAGGATTCCATCATCTTCACCAAACTTGACATCAGAAATGCCTACCATTTGGTCAGGATCCGCCAGGAGGATGAATGGAAGCCATTGAATATGGATGTTGAAATGGACTTTTGCAATGGACTGTGGTTTTTCAAGCTTTGGTCAACGTGGTCCTTCAATGACTCCTCGAAAATAAACTATTTGTCAAGGCTGTAAAAGGTCAGTTCCATAAACCATCCATCACCTTCCTGGGCTACATCTTTGAGGGTGGGCAGGTTTGATCAGATCAAAGCCAAGATCAAAGCCGTTATGGACTGGCCAAACCCGGAAACCCGCAAACAGTTACAATGCTTCCTAGGATTTGTTACCTTTTACATTTTACATTTTGGTTAATCACAACATCCCTGGAGTAATGACGGTTAAGGGCCTTGCTCAAGGACCCACACTGGTAACTTCAGTGGACCTGGGATTTGAACCCCCAACCTTTGATTGAAAGCCCAACACCCTAACCACTGAGCTACCTTGTCCTCTTTTACCTTTGATTCATCCGCAGATATAGTGAGACAGCCGTTCCACTCACCGTTCTCACTTCAACCAAGTTCTTTCAAGCACCCATCCTCATCCACCCAGACCTCTGTAAACAATTTGTCTTAGAAGTGGATGCATCTGACACAGGCGTAGGAGCCATCTTAGCACAGTGCTCTGATTCTGATGAGAAACGCCATCCGTGTGCTGTCTTCTCCCATAGGTTGTCTTACGCAGATAGACATTTTGACATCAGAGACCGCGAACTGGCCATCAAATTGGCCTTAGAAGAATGGCGCCATTGGCTGGAAGGCAATGAATGTCTTTGGTCTGGACCAATCCCAAGAACCTTTTCTACCTACAGTCCTCTAAACGATTGAATTCCTGACACTCTCACTGGTCCCTATTTTTCTCCCGATTCTTATTAATTTTCTATCGCCCCGGTTCTAAGAACACCAAACCAGGCACACTTTCTCACTAGTATTCATCCTTGGACACAGACAAGGAACTAACACCCATTCTTCCACCCAGCTGTACTATAGGTTCCCTGACATGAGACATGGAAGATCTCATTTTTCAGGCCCAACAGGATGAACCAGACCCCGGAACAAATCTTTACTCAAAACCTTTACATTCACAGTAGATATGGTCCAGAAAACAATCCAAAACTATGTTTAAACAAGTGAATACCACGAAAAACATTAGACTGTTCTCTCTGTTACCCTTAGGAAAGCATTTTGGAATTATGAAGGCCAGCACAGAGTATGCTGAGTTTTTTCCAAAAGCCAACCATGCCCTGAACGGGGACATAGACTAGGACACATTCATGCATTCAAACACTAATATACTACAGACAAAAAAGCATTTCTCTATGCACTCCTTTATGCACCTTATGTTTAATTTCAAATGTTTCTTTGCACAACTTTTTAACTCTATACATAGTAACTTTGTTTCTATTTAAAATTTTATTCTATACTTCAATCCAGTTGGACCAGAGTTTGCCAATTATTAATGCCCAATATACTACAGCTATACTGTAGTATAATCAAACATCATCATTATCCAATCTGGATAATGATTCAGAGTGTATTTTGGACATATAGAGTGAAGGTAGGAGGGGGCAAATTCAGAGATTGTCCTGTAGTGAGCCAGTGGGGAGAGAGGAGTAGTGGAGTGACGAGTTCACATGGGTTGGGTTCCTACTGCTTCTCACTGCTTTCTATATTACCACTGTCAAACTGTCCTTACATATATAACTGGTTTCTTATCTCTACATTATCTGCCTTTTTCATCACTCTTTCTCATTTTCTACATTAATCAGCTTATCTCCTACTTTCTTCACCTACTCAGTACATACTCATCATTCAGCTTCCCATTTCCATTAGAATCCTTTATCATTTTAACCTCTTGTATATCCTTTCCAGTTCTGTACCTATGTCAGGCTAATCAATACAATTCTTTTTCCCCTTACTTAATGCCCATCCTCTCATGCAGCCTGTCATAAGCCATTTTCTTATCTTTCACTACTACTTGCTTTGCCATACACCTTAACTTTCCTTAGGTCCATTCGCTTAATCTCCTCCATAAACTTGTACCTCCTCATTTTACCTACAAGTTTTTATTATTCCTTCCTCTGCCATGATGTCACACCAAAAACAATAATACTTAATTTTCATAATGTAGTTTTTGCATTATATAATTTATATAGTGAGCAATCATAGCCACTCAGTGGCTAAACGTTTGTAGTCGAAGTTGACATTTTCGAGAAGATATTTTTGTCCCAGAGGCCTACTATTTTCACAAATTGTCTGCAAATTAATTGCAAATTGCAAACCATGGGCTCTTTGTAAGGAGTGCTAGGCACTCCTCACCTGTTTTCATGTTCTTTTGATTATTTGAGTTCATGTGTTTCTCATTTAGTTTATGTATTGGTGTCACTCACGCTCCCTCTGTAGTGCTGTCACATCGGGGCGTGCTGTCCGGACAATGGCAGTGCAGCACGGTGCAGTGAGGAAATAGTAAGCCAGGCGACCAGGTAAGCGAATACAAAAGCTTTTATTAGCTTTGCGCAGCGGGAACGCTGCTGGAGGAAACGCGATACGAGATCCACCAAAATAACATAACGGCGGGAACGCCGCCAACACGACGAGGCGTGCTGCGAACTCAAAAACAAAAATAAATACTGCAAGCAGCGGAAAGGCTGCTGCGAGCACGGCGTGGAAAGCCGGAAGAGAAATAACGAAAACCAATCAACAAAACACCACTCTAAACCCCGACGTGGCGTCTGAGCATAAGCCCACGAGACGTGTGTGCACCGAAATGCTCAATAGAGAGAATGCTGGCCTGCTGGCTGCTACGGAGAGATGCCAGAAATGCAGTCAGCAGGCCACACGTGATCAGGTAGGACCCAATCCTTGCTCAAGGGGATGGGCCCTACCTACGGAAACCCCGAGCGGCCAAACCCCGATACACGGGAGGCAGGGGGGAGGGGCCCAACCCTCCCAACCCTCCCAAAACAACCGGGGGGCAAAGGCACCCGGGGACGCAGACAAAAACAGAAAGGGGGCTCGAGGGTAGCGTGGAGGCCCCTGGAGTGTGCGGGGACGCCGTGCGTAAGGGTGCGGCGGCACCGTGACCCCGTGTACGGGTGTGGGCGATGTGACCCTTTTTGAGCCCGAGGCGCACGTGACCCCTTGAGAATACGGGGGCGTAGTGACCCTCGAAGGGTGTGAGGGCCCTGTGACCCCATGAGGCAGCGAAGAGACCTCCTGTGAGTGTGCGGAGGGCATGACCCCAAGTGTGCGCTAGAGGGGTGTACCCTCTTAAAGGTACCGAAATGGCGAAGCCCCTTGCCAGCGAGCGGAGGACGTGCGCCTCGGAGGATGCGGGGATGCCCTTACCCCTTGAGAACCCGAGGACGACGTGACCCCATGAGTGCACAATGGCGCTGAAACCCCTTGGGAGAGCGCAGGCGACCGAACCCCCACGCGCACTCCGGTGCGGTAGAGCCCACCTGGGGCTCAGGAGCCCAAGCATTAACCGTGGGTGCGGAGACCAGAGAGAGGTATGTGGGTAGAGGGGCCGACGGGGCCATCACGGCCACGGAGGAGACCGGGTTACACGTGACCGTAGAGGTGAACCGAGTGGACGCACATGTGAATCGAGTGGAGACGGAAACAACCCGAGTGAACGTAAAAGTGACCCGAGTGGACGCACATGTGACCCGATTGAACGCATAAGTGACCCGAGTGAACGCAGAACTGACCCGAGTGAACGCAGTAGTGACCCAAGTGAACGCCACGGTGAGTCCGAGTTGGTCCATGATTAGGGCAGCCGCGGAGGGGAGGGGAGTCGCGAGCGAAATCGTGGGAAGCGACGCGCGGAGGACTGTGAGGGGCAACGCGAGGGGCACCCAGAGGGGCAACGAGAGGGGTGGCGCTAGGAGCAACGCGGGAAAAAACACGTTGGGGCGCCTGCAGCGTGTCACCCTGAGCGCAGCGAGAAGCAGCGCGAGGAGAATCGCGAGCGTAATCGCGGGAAGCGACGCGCGGAGGGCTGCGAGGGACAACGCGAGGAGCAGCACGAGAAGCAACGCGAGGGGAATCGCAGGGAGAACCGCGAGGAAACACGCGTTGAGGAGGACCTCGAGGAACAACACGAGGAGAGACGAGTTGAGGTGAAGTCTCAACCAGAGCGTCGAGAGACGCAGCACGAGAAGCCACGCGAGGAGAACCACGAACAACGCGCGGAGGACTGCGAGACGCAGCGCGAGGTGCATTGCGAGACGCAACGCGAGACGTGTCGCGGGGCGCAGCACGAGAAGCCACGCGAGGAGAACCACGAGCGACACGCGGACGACTGCAAGACGCAGCGCGAGGTGCATCGCGAGACGCAGCGCGAGACGTGTCGCGAGACGCAGCACAAGAAGCCGCGCGAGGAGAACCACGAGCGACGCGCGGAGGACTGCGAGAAAGCCGGGGAACGCGGCTAATCGCGGTTAGCACGGAAGCTAACGCTGCTAGCGCTAATAAACAACAAAAAATAACAAACCCGGGACGATAGCCGGGGGACGCGTTCGCGGAGAAATCTACCAAAGATGCGTGCTTACCCGGAGGAGGAATCCTGGACTTGGCAGTAGTCATTGGAGGCCAGCATTATGTCACATCGGACAATGGCGGTGCAGCACGGTGCGGTGAGGAAACAGTAAGCCAGGCGACCAGGTAAGTGAATACAAAAGCTTTTATTAGCTTTGCGCAGCAGGAACTCCGCTGGAGGAAACGCGATACGAGATCCACCAAAATAACATAAAACAGCGGGAACGCCGCTGACAACACGACGAGGCGTGCCGCGAACTCGAAAACAAAAATAAATACTGCAAGCAGCGGAAAGGCTGCTGCGAGCACGGCGTGGAAAGCTGGGAGAGAACCAACGAAAACCAATAAACAAAACACCACTCTAAAACCCCGACGTGGCGTCTGAGCATGAGCCCAAGAGACGTTTGTGCACCGAAATGCTCTCGAGAAGCCACGCAAGGAGAATCACGAGCGAAATCATGAGGAGCAACGCACGGAACACTGCGAGGCGCAGCGCGAGATGCAGCGCGAAAGGGAACCCGAGCGGCGAGGGAGAACTCGCTGGACGGGGCCTCCGTGGAGTCAGGAGACTCGCACAGAGGAGTGCGAGGCGGGACCCGAGCGGCGAGGGAGAGCTCGCTGAGCGCGTCCTCCGTGGAGATAGGAGACTCGCACGGAGGAACGCACGGCGGGGCCCGAGTGGCGAGCGACCGTTCACTGACCGGGTCCTCCGTGGAGTAAGAGGACTCGCACGGAGGGGCGCACGGCGAATCCCGGGCGGCGAGAAACCACTCGCTAAGGGGGTGAACCCTAGGACCGGGAACCTCCCACGGCGGGAGACGCGCGGCGGAGCGAGGATGCTCGCTCTATGACCCGCACACCGGATCACGCTGAGGACCCCCGGCACACCCAGGTGATCCCCTAAGGAACCGGCATCTGTACCCGGGGCGAACCGGGCTAAGAATGCCGACTCGAAACGGCTCGCTGAGGTGAGACAGATGTCCCCGGTGGCCACTAGGCCTTCGGCCCACCTCAGCGCAGGGCCCAGGAGTCGGGAGAGGTAGAACAACACCCTTTCTCGGTCCGAAAGCTCCCAACTGGTGACCAGGTCGAACACCCTGCAGCCGATGAAATACGGCAGTGGCTTTAAGTACTGCAGCGAGAGTTAAGTGAAAGCTGGTGCCAATCTAAGAAAGCCTATCGCTACAGTTGGGGTAACTATTGGCATGGCTAGTGCCGGGTTAATTAGCCTTGCTGCTGCAGCCGGGGACTCGGCTAAAGGCAGTGCTAATGCCGAGCTAAGGAAGCCGGTGCTGCAGCTGGATGAAGCTACGGAAACCCCGAAACCCCGAACGGCCAAACCCCGATACACGGGAGGCAGGGGGGAGGGGCCCAACCCTCCCAACCCTCCCAACCTGACAAGTGCACTCTGGTGATGGAATGTCTCCGGTTTCCTCGGGTCGTTGTCCATTACTGGAATTTTGATCATGTTCTTGATTTTGTCATTTCTGGTTTTTGTGTTTTATAAGCTCGGTTTCCGGGCTTCTTCCTCGTGTTGTGGTTCGCGTTGTGGCCCGTGGTTCCAGAGGAGCGGCCCGTGGTTCCAGAGGAGCGGCCCGTGGATCCAGAGGACTTGTGGCATGGGGTTCCCTAGCAGTTGCCCTCCGCTCCGTGCCAGTTGCCCTCCGCTCCGTGTCAGTTGCCCTCCGCTCCGTGTCAGTTGCCCTCCGTTACGTGTCAGTTGCCCTCCGCTCCGTGTCAGTTGCTCTCCGCTCCGTGTCAGTTGCCCTCCGCTCCATGACAGTTCCCCGCTGTAGTCCCTCCAGCGCCAGAGCCCGCTGTAGACCCTCCAGCGCTAGAGCCCGTTGTAGTCCCTCCAGCGCCAGAGTCTGCTGTAGTCCATCCGCACCTTCTGACGGACTTCGTCCACTCAAAGGGCCCCCGCCCCGTCTTCGTCCACTCAAAAGGCCCCCGCGCTGCCTCCATGCCCTGATAAGGTGTCCGCGTCGCCCCCGCACCCTGAAAAGGCATCCGCGTCGCCTCCGCGCCCTGAAAAGTCGTCCAAGTCGCATCCGTGCCCTCAAACGGCCCCTGTGCTGCCGTCGCATCCTGAAACGGCCACCGCGCCGCCGTCATGCCCTCAAACGACCTCTGCGCCGCCGTCGCGCCCTGAAAAGGCCCTGTCGCATCCGCGCCCTCAAAAGGATCCACTGTCGCGCCCTCAACCGGCCCCGTGTCCACGTCGCCTCCACGCCCTGAAAAGGTGCCCGTGTCGCATTTGCGCCCTGAAAAGGCATCCGCGTCTTTGACATTTTGTACCCCCAATACTGGGAGCAAAAATTCGATACACATGTGCATTCACAAGAGAATCACAATGTTCTTGGCTAGAGAAAAAAAAAGCCATAAATATTACAGTAAACTTTTACTGGATTTTTTTGCCCATTGAGCTAGTGTCTTAACTATGTCTGTTCTCAGTTTTTATGTTTTTATATAAATTCTTATTATGTTCATGTGGCGTGAGGGCGTGATGGGCAGAGCCTGCAGACAGGTAAGCAGTGACACCTGCCTGGAATGAAGCGCTTTTGATTGTGTGTGTTTGGTGAGGGTTGATATAAACTGGCAGTGGGGACTTCAGCAGACAGTACAAGAGCTGACGCCGGACCAGCCCCCATGCTGTCCCAGATGGGACCAGGGCATACATCACCTTATTCCTTACTGCCCCTTTTGTCTGGAGAGCCACAGCTTACTCCGCAGGACTTTCCTACAGACAGTATGCTGAAGTACCTGAAGTACCCTGCAATGGGCAATCCATCAATGTGGCGCCACACAGGAGTGGTTTTAGGAATGATGGTTTGGATTCCTGAGTTACCCCGTGGCTCCCATCATGATTGATTTTCAGGGAAAAAACATATAGAAAGCAGTTAGCTACCAGCTCCTACTTCTTGCATACACTAATTTTAGGTACTATCACTGAAATGACAGATTTTTCTAAATCCTGAGGACAATCCCCCCCACACACACACTTTACTCAACCTAGGGTACCACCAGCCTGCTATTGATATGCATATTATAGCCACTATTAACTTGTATGATGTATGATGTAAAAATGTATGATGTTAATATTAGTTTGTAGTAACTTCACCTGTCTTTGTTTATAAAAAGTGTTATATCCAATGTCACAAGTACAGTCATGGCCAAAAGTTTTGAGAATGATACAAATATTAATTTTTACAAAGTGTACTGCTTCAGTTTTTATAATGGCAATTTGCATATCCCTTTAATGTCCTCACCAAGAAAAAATGGGTTGCCACCCCCCACCCCCCATGCCCATCCAGGTGAGAAAGTTTCTGCATAGAACAAACATTGACTGGAGCCTTACTGGGATCTAATGGCATTCATAGCAGTTCTGTATTTTTGAGCGACACTCGGCCGAGTTGTAGCAATTGTTGACTGCTGGTCACCCAGCATGCCTGTAATGAAGGAGACAATGTCCCATGACTGCTACAAAGAGATTATGCAATATCTTCATTTTGACAATAAGGAAACCCATGCTGAAGATTTGCTGAATTTTGGCCATCTGGCAATGTTTTGGACATAAATGCCAGTTGTGTTACGTGCCAGGGAAAGACATCACTGTTGACGAACAACTTTTTCTCAACAAGGTTCGCTGTCCATTTCTGGAGTACCAAGCCTGATTAAAGTTCTGGATTGCAGCTGATTTGAAGACGAAGTATATGTGCAATGTCATTCCATATTTAGAAAAGAACCCCAGTCGTCCAAAGAGAGAAACAGTGAGCGAGAATGTCGTCATGCAACTCATGAAGCCATTTTTGGGAAAACAAAGATCATATGACAGACACTCTTTAAAGTCGCCATGAACAAAAGGAACACCCCAGCCTGCACCTGGAAAGACCACACAATGTCAGTTAAAACTGTGCAACAGAAACTGCTGCACAAAGCAATGTAAGTGTCAGGTTAGGAGGGTTGGGCCCCTCCTCCCTGCCTCCCGTGTATCGGTTTTCGGCCATTCCAGGCTTCCGTAGGTAGGACCCACCCCCTTGGGCAGGGATTGGGTCCTATCTGATCACGTGCGACCTACTGACTGCATTTAAGGGATTCCGGCCGTGCAGCCAGTAGGTCAGCATTGAGTTCGTTTGAGCTGCGGCTCAAACGTCACGTCAGGTGTTCTGTGTGGGTTTATTGTAAGTCTGTATTTCGCTCTGGGCCCATCTCGCCCTCCATTCAGCGGCTTTCCGCTGTTTGTATTAGTTCGGTATTTTTCGGTGCATGTCACATGTTACCGTGTCCTCAGCGGCGTTCCCGCTGCACCGTTTTATTTGTTGTATTTTGCTCGCGGCTCCTTCTAGCGGCGTTCCCACTTTAAGCCATTAAAGAGCTTTTGTGTTTGCTTACCTGGTCGCCTGGCTCTGTGATTCCTCACCGCACCGCGCTGCACCGCCATTTTCCGGGCAGCGCGCCCCGAACGCTGACAGTAAGTTTCTGTGGCCAATGTAAAAAGGAGGACATCTGGATATGTAAAAATTGTTAGTTGGTACAATTTCTTATATGTACTGTATCTAAGTTGTGATGTTGTCATAAAATCTAATTTTATATTGTTTTCACCGAATTTTTCTTTTTCTCATTTTGCAGCATGCCATTGAAGCGCAGGTGGTAGATGCATGGAGCAACATGCTCCATAAAGCAACATATATGTATTTTGTTTTCACACTGGCTTCATGTATTTGCTAAGTTCTGTTAAACAAAGGAAATGTGAATACCTCAATCAATGTCCCCAAAATGTTCCATGAAAGAATGTATATGTATTACGTTTCTACACTGGCCCCATGTATTTGAAGTATTTACATTTCACCTTCGTTTTACAGAACTTATCAATCAATTTTCCCGAAATGTTCTGCATAAGCATAAGGAATGTCAGTTAGTAAATCCACCTGCAAATTTAAAAGCCCCATTAACACCCCTTTTGCTGATCGAGGTCCCATTTTAACACATGGAAATAGACATCGCTGTGCCAATAGATGGGGCACCGCTTTGTTAGTTTCTTTCTTAGTTCTGCTGGATTATGCAAAGCGATATCCTGAAGTAGTGTCACTGTACAACATCTCAGCATGCAGTGTTGTGGACACACTTTTTAAAGTCGTCTACTGTGTTGGAATTCACAGGGAAATTCTGACAGAATAGGTGGCAGGAGCCTTTGTTGTTTGCAGTAAGTGAGATGTCGCAAGCTTCCACTGGCTTCTCCCTGTTTAAATTGTTAAACGAGTGCAAGCCGCTGGGCATCCTGGATGTCCTTCATGAAAATTAGGAAGAGGTACTTTCAACCAACAAAAGTGAATTTCAATACTTTCTTGACTTGAGAGCAAAGCTGCATGCACTAGCACAAAATAATTCGCTCCAAGCAGAAGAACATCAAGCTTGGCTGTACAACAGGTGAGCCTAGGTTTGCACTGGGAAACAAAGTCCTTGTATTATTCCCCACGTCAAGCTCAAAATTATTCGCTAAGTGGGAAGGGTCGTTTAAGGTCACCGGGCAAATTGGGGATATTGAATATGAGGTCATACATACGAACAGAAGCGGAGCATGGCAGGTGTAACACCTCAATCTACTTAAATTATGGAATGAGGTGGTACTAGTGGCTCTGGTGATGGTAGTTAAAGAGATGGAATAGCTGGGACCAGAGGTGAGTCTAAAAACGGCAAAAACTTCCACCCCAGTCAAGTAGTCAAGTAATTTATTTATATAGCGCTTTTTACAACAGTACATTGTCACAAAGCAGCTTTACAGAATGAAAAGCCTTTAAACCCCCAAAGAGCAAGCCGAAGCGACAGTGGCAAGAAAAAACTCCCTTTTATGTTGTTATTTAAGGAAGAAACCGTGGGAGGACCAAGACTCAATGGGGGACTCATCCTCCTTGAGCGGCCGGGCAGCAACAACAGTGTAGAACAGCCATGTCCAGATACTAAACAAATGGAAAAACTAACAACTAGAAAACTATATGTGAGTCCATTAGGGGGCGTCCTGCAGGACCGCCTTGTCAGGATCCATACAGTATTCGTAAGCAGAGCCATGGATCTCCAGGAAGCCGGGGGACACCTCAAAAGAAACAGACAAAGGAAGGGAGTTAGAGCTAATAATAAAGCACGGCATTTAATTAATAAGTAATTAATTGACACAGTGCAGCATGTGACTCCGGCATCACTGACTAGAGCAGCATAACTAAAAGAGGCAGATACTGCAGACTCTACATAGTTGAGATGGCGCCCCGGAACAGCATCATTCCAGCGCCACACCCCCCCATTAATGATGAGGTGGGTGAAGAGGTGAAATGCCAGCATACACTGATCAGAGATTACCCCCCAACACAGCCAAGTCTGAGATCTACATCTTTATCTACAGGGGATTAGTTAAACGCAAGATTAAATAAATGTGTTTTTAATTTATTTTTAAAGATTAATAGTGATTCAGAATCACGAACAGTAACTGGAAGGCTATTCCAAAGTTGAGGAGCCTTGTGGAAGAACGCTCTTCCACCAGCACTAATTTTATTTATTCTAGGAGCTAAGAGTAAACCAGCACCTTGAGATCGGAGCTCACGTGTCGGCTGGTACAATTGAATCAGCTCACTCAGATACTGTGGAGCCTGATTATGTAGAATTTTATATGTTATTAATAAAATTTTGTACTTGATACGAAACTTAACTGGTAGCCAGTGCAAGTTTGATAACACAGGAGTTATATGATCAAACTTTCTGGTTTTAGTTAAAACTCTAGCTGCAGCATTCTGCACAAGTTGTAATTTATGTAATGATTGATTAGAACATCCTGTCAGAAGTGAATTACAATAATCTAACCTTGAGGTAATAAAAGCATGAATTAGTTTTTCTGCATCTTGAAGGGAGAGGATGTTTCGTTTCGCAGTCCACTGTGGAGCCAATCTTCCCAACCACTGATATTGCGCGCCTGCAAGCGGACTTCTCCAAAGGTGTTTTTGCCTATGCCCAGTCAAACCGACCTGATAGAACACCACATCGAGACACTCCCCGGGGTGGTGGTGCACGGCCAACCCTATCATTTAACACTGGATCTGACTAAGGGTTATTGGCAGATCCTCTTAACATAAATGTCTGGTGAAAAAACAGTATTTTCCACCTCGTTTGGCTTCTATTCAGGTTGTTCAGTGACCCTGCCATGTTCCAGCGCTTGATGGACAAAATGCTAATTCTCACTCTGTAGTGTTTACCACTGCAAAATGGTGCATCTTCCCAACTCTGTCCATAAGGCGGAGTCACTTGGCATCTTTAAGAAACAGCTGAAAACACATTTGTTTCACACCTGATATATTTAAAAAAAAAAAAAAAAAAAGGGGGGGGGGGGGGGTGCAGGATAGGATAATAGCGTAACTGGGTTTTTCCATAACTACTAACATATATTAGGCTAATTTGTAATTCGCTTTGGATAAAAGCATCTGCATTGATTGCGACTGTTCATGTAAGTACTTGTGTATTCTTGAATTTTTATTTATTTTTTTTTTACATTTTTTTGCTGTTTTTGTCCAGCAGTTGATTCTAAGCTTTAGGTCCATGTTGTTCCACTTTATGGTCCACTTTATTGTTCCCTAATGCTCTCTTAACATTTGAGCATTGTCCATTTTGTGGGCTTATAGTTTTTTATTGTTCTATTATTTAGTTTATAGTGTTTCCAATTTGTCTTTTTTGTTGTTGATCTATTTATTCCTGTGTTTTAGTGATTCTTTTGGTTAAGTATCTTGGTTTCTATTTGGTAATTCAAACATAACGATAATGCTCTAATCTTAGGAAAAACTGTGACAGATCATAGTAATTGAAGATTAACTCTATGACACACAAGCAGACACAAACTATATAGGTGTATCAGATCTCCTTTTACGTTTTTCCCTGAACAGAAAACTTTTTAGTGAGAGTGAATCACAATTAATTACAATTACAATTAATTAATCTAAGAAAAATTTAGATGCTAAACCACAAAGAAAATGAGCATCTTAATCTTGTGTGGAATGTTCTACCCCTGTCATGCTTGATCCAAACTACAATTTCAATGAGGATAACACATACCTTCAGACATCAAAGGGTTCATGCATTTTGGACTTTCTGGACTAAAGAAGATGCGCCATTTGGGCCAAAGTATTGCTACAGCTATTTCTATGCATACTGAGCTGTATCTGGCTTTTTTCTGCTTCACTTGTTTGACTCACACTTGTATTAACATTCATTTTTTTTGTCTGCTCCTCTTGATTGGTTTTTAGTCACAACATGACTAAAAAATTGTTGTAGTGTGTGTATTTTGAATAATAAAACACTAGTTTACATTTACATTTAGTCATTTAACAGATGCTTTTATCCATATCGACTTACAAAAGAGTCAGTAGTTATGGTTAAAATCCAATGGTTACCTGCGATTACCTTCGGGCGGCTTGTGCGTCTACATAAATAAAGGTTTTAAAAATAAAAGTCAGGCATTTGTGTAGGAGGTAACTTCTGTAGCTTTGAATAACCTGTTGTGCATCTTAAATCTGCGTGTCAGCGAATCGTCTTTTTGGGTATTTTTATTCTTAGATATTAAAATTATTGTCAGTTAGTTATAATATAGCTGTCATTAGCGGTTTCAGTTCTAGTTTTGGTCTGCTGCCTATTTGCACCTTGCGTTCAACGTGTTATTGTTCCGGAGGGGGCGTGCGCTAGTTTCATCCGAGCTATTTAAGAATCTAAGGATTAAGAATGAAAATGTTTTTCATTAATTTGTACACTATCTAGATTTGTGTATCACACCTACACGCACTGCTTCTCCGACCTCCGTTCCACACACACCCATTACTACACTCGTTGTTCATTCTGCCAATCACCGATCACCCTCTCCTGATTATTAGTTTCAGGTGCGCCTCATTGGCGGCAGCCGATTCTTAAGCCACCTTCCCGGATTCTCCAGCGCAGAGTTTTTTTGCGTGCTTCTCTCCAGGACGCGACTCTCAAGTGACGTAAGAGGATTTGGGATTCCGGCTCTTACGTCCCCGCCTCTGCGCCGTTCTTCGCTTCCTCACCAGCTCAGGAGAAAGCCACGCTGCCTGGTGACGTCATCGCCATATGTTACATTGACTGTGGTTATTTTCGTTGTTGGGGTTTGATCCCCTTTGCTCCACGTGGGAGTCAATAAAGACTGTTTTTGTTTCAAGAACCACGCTTCCCTCGTTTCCTCCGGCAGTGGGAAACTCTGACATAAAACTCTGCCACAACAAAGAGCTGCGGATGGAACCAACAGAGGAGGTTCTACAGGCGCAGGGATGTGCCCTGATGGAGCTCCAGAGCGGTCTCGGTGAGATGACCCGGGCCATACAGACGTTGATGGGACATCTGAGCTGGAGCGTGGTGGCTCCGGTTCCCGGGTTGCTGTCACATCACCACAGCAATCACTGCTCCCGCCGGACACCGACACGCCCCCCCACCCGCCGTACAGCCTTTCCGAGCCAGAGCGCTATGATGGAAGTCCGGAAAGGTGCCGCTCCTTCCTAATGCAGTGCGCTCACTATTTTCGCAGTCACCCACGATCCAGTGAAGTGGACAAGATTGCGCTGGTCATTTCTCAGCTGAAGGGCAGAGCGTGCGAGTGGGCGACCGCCATCTGGGAGGTACATGATCCTGAGTGCCAGTCCTACGCTGCATTCTATGAGTCCTTTCGGACCGCCTTCGCACACTCCCTGGAGGGGGAGGTCGTGGGTCCGCAGCTGTACCGGTTACACCAAGGGGCCCGGTCGGTGCCCACATATGCTCTGGAGTTCCGAGTCCTGGCGGCACAGACAGGCTGGAGTGGTTCCGTTCTCACGGTGATGTTCCGGGAGTGGCTGCGCCGTGACATCCGCGCTGAGATCGCGGGGCGGGACTAAGGTGCATCCCTCGACAACCTGATTCGTTTGGCGGTCCTGGTGGAACAACACCTCGCCACTGCCCCTACGTCTTGTGAACACAGCCTCCCGTTGCACAGAACCCTGCCATGGGGGGAGATCGACCCGCCGTCAGCTCCACTGGACGCAGAGCCAGAGCCGGTGCAGCTGGGACACTCAACACAGGAGCGCCGGCGGTGCGCCCAGCAGAGCCTCTGCGGGTATTGCGGAAACTCCGCTCACACGCTCCAAAACTGCGGCGACCCGATCGCTGGGCGCGGTCGTCACCGGCGCGATCCTCCCCACCGCGCGCTGTACCCAAGGCCTCGGTGAGGGTATCGGGGGTAGTGACCCATCGGTCGCTACGACTAAACTCTGTTTTATTTTTTAAGGACTCGTCTGTGGCTGCTGGTGGACTCCGGGGCGTAAGGCAACTTCAGCAACTGGGGCTTCTGCCGCCGATGGGGGATCCCTCAGAAGACTCTCGAGACCTCCATTTCCATTCAGGTCGTCGACGACAGCCCTCTCCCGTCGGTGGGGGGGGGGGGGGGAGTAAGAGCACCACACCCCCATTATGGTTTGGGATTGGAGAGGGTCATTTAAAAAAAATCGAGTTTTTGATTATCTCCTCTCCATCCGTGCCTATTGTTTTAGGGCTGCCTTGGGTGCGGCGACACGATCCCACGATTTCCTGGGCCATGTTGCGGATCCGGTCATAGTCGTCCCGGTGTCAACAGGAGTGCTCCCAACCTCCTCCTTGCCGCCTGTTCTCCTCGTCGCAGGGGTCCCCGGAGGCCCAGCTGCCCTCTCAGGTACCAGTGGCATATTCAGACCTGGCGGAGGTCTTTTGCAAGCGCCGGGCCAGTACGCTCCCTCCCCATCATCACTACGACTGCGCTATTGACCTGGTGCCTGGGGCCAAATTATGACACGCGTGCCCTTACCCATTCTTGGTAGCTGATACGCGTGCCATACACTCGTACATCGAGGAAGTCCTGCGTAACGGGTTCATTCAACCCTCCAAATCCCCAGGCGCATCGGGGTTTTTCTTCGTTCCCAAGCAAGGGGGCGAGTTGCGGCCCTGTATTGATTTAAGGGAACTCAAAAAGGCGACTAGGCCTTTAGAACAACTTCACGAGACGCGCTTGTTCTCCAAATTAGACCTACGGAACGCGTATAGTCTGGTTCGTATTCGGAAGGGAGACGAGTGGAAGACCACTTTTATTACCACCTTGGGGCACTACGAGTACCGTGTAATGCCCTTCACCCTCATGAACGCCTCCGCGGTCTTCCAGGCCTTCATTAACGATGTGCTTCGGGAGTTTTTACACCAGGGGGTCATTGTGTACCTTGACGATGTCCTGATTTTCTCGAGTGATCTGACCTCCCATGTCGCTCTAGTTCGCCATGTCTTAGCCCGTCTCTTAGCCAATGGGTTGTACATTAAGGGGGAAAAGTGTGTTTTCCACTGGGAATCCATCTCCTTCCTAGGATTTATTATCTCCCCTAAGGGGATTGAGATGGACCCCGGCAAGTTCCAGTCAGTTCTGGACTGGCCGACACCGGCCTCACCCCAGAATCTCAGACGCTTTCTGGGGTTTGCTAATTTTTGCGCTGGAGCTCGGAGGCGGATCGGGCCTTTAACACCCTTAAAGGTTCTTCGCCGCTTCCTCACCAGCTCGGGAGAGAGCCATGCTGCCTGGTAAAGTCATCGCCATAAGTTACATTGACTGTGGTTATTTTCGTTGTTAGGGTTTGATCCCCTTTGCTCCATGTGGGAGTCAATAAAGACTGTTTTTTGTTTCAAGAACCACGCTTCCCTCGTTTCCTCCAGCAGCGGGAAACTCTGACATTGTGTATATAAGTAATGTATTGTTTTGTGGAATGGGATAGTGTGTGCATGTGTTTGATTAAATCCTGCTTGAATTTTGATGACTTTGGTATTATTGTCATCACTATTAACTAACATGTGTTGGATAATCCTGCTATTTGTAATAGTAAGGACTCGATTTAATATCCGCTATCCATCCAGCTGTTTTCTGAGGAGACACACCTTTAATATTTTTTTGCAGAAGCATCAGGACTGGTGTATAAATAGCATGGGATAATACAAGCATGGGATACTTCCCAAGCCATTGCCCATCCACATGGGAGCAGGTTTGCCAATCAAGGGAAAATGTTTCGCCAGCCAAGGGAGCTCCAACACCAGTTATCTATCCTCTCAATGGACTGTGGGTCAAAAGTGAGACATAATGGTCACTTTAGGATGCTCAGAGGGTTTATCTTTATAACCAGTGAGCATTAGAGTAAGAATTCACGGTGCATGTCAGCCTCTCCTGTTGTTTCACTAATTTTATTCGCTACTGCTCTACAAGGAGTTGTTCCTGCATATTAAGGGCAAATAATCTGTGCAATATGTGATATGCAGGAGATTGCAGGTACTTGCTAAAATTAAAGCAAAACAGCTTTTACATTACATTTGGTCATTTAGTAGACGCTTTTATCCAAAGCGACTTACAAGGTGAACACAGGGTTAATCACAACATCCCTGGAGCAATGAGGGTTAAGGGTCTTGCTCAAGGACCCACATTGGTAACTGCAGTGGACCTGGGATTTTAAAACAGCTTTTAAAACAGTTGGTAAATGTACTCCATCCAAAATATTTAATTACTCACAGCTAACTGAGCAGAGAGAGCAGGTAAAATGACTGACCATGGTACAGATATAATTTAGTACAATTACATTTATAATTTAATTTAATGGACATTGGACTGGCATGCCACCTTGCATTGACAGTTCGAACCCTTTCTTCCCATGAATCTATCTGACAATAGAGTGTCAATACCATGTAAGCTCCCTCCTTCTACCCTCATGTGCATTGGTGGGCATGGTTGGAAACCCTAGGATGGACTAATATATCACTTCAGATGCATTTGCAGGTGTAACAAATAGTCTGATGTATTATTGGTATAGTTTTACATAGTTAGTTATCTTCATAGTTATCTTTCTTGAAGTGAATGTGCCATCATGCCAGCAAAATCATTTGAATGAAACCTTATGTTACTACTATGCAGAAAGACATTGATAGAAGAGAATAAAAGTATTTTTTTTCGGAGTAGCTAAAGTTAAAGTATGAGGACCTTTTTCCTAGATTATAGGATTTAAGATTAGCACTTATTGAATATATTTAAAGAAAATTGTGGACATTGTGGAGAATAAAATACATAAGCAAATGTCTTACAGTAGATATGTTTACTGGTGATATAAAGTCAGAAACTGGCTCTTCTCAGTAACAGTGACTGTCCACTACATTGTATCCTGTTTGGGTAAGTATTAAACTAGTTTTCTAACCTCAACATAGATACTTTTCAGTTCAAGATCATACGTGAAAATAAAAGTTGAACAAGCAGTTATACATACGCACAAATGCATACAGACACATGGGGGAAAAAACAAACATTTAAACAGAGACTAAAGCTAATATTGTTGACAAGCAGAAATTTGAAAGAACTCAAGAAAGCCTGTAATGGCAATAGACACGTGAAAAGGGCTGTCCGAAACTGACACTCCCATTAGGACCCTACTGGAAAGTGAAATATTTGATCATTGGAGGAAAATTGAGAAAGAATGAACTGAAACAAGATATAGTTGACTTACTTTCCTTCCTGCTTCCAGACATGGATGTCACTCTGACTTAATAAGTATTTGAATTTCCATTTTATCACAGAAAAGAGAGTGAGAGAATAAAATCAGGTGGTTTTACCCTAATGGACAAAGTAATGGAGAGATGAAACTGACACAACACATTCTCTCCATAGTAATGGCATCAAAATGAAAGCCCATACAATGCAAGAGTGAATCAGGGAATCAATTCAAACCAAATAGTGGCCTTTCTATGGGTTTTTATTTCATAATAGCTTCAACAAATAAAGCACTTTAGATTTTGGGTAGCGGTATGGCAGGGTGGTAGCAACAAGATGATAGGTGATCCAGTACTATCCATTTTTACAGTAAATTCACTGTGTCCCTTTGTCTAACCATAGCTTGCAGATTTAAAAACAAATTGAATTAATCACATGCATAGCTGTCTGTTTCTCTTCTAACCAAATATTTTAGTTTTAAAAAAATGCCCAGAATAACCCATTTAATGGACCCAGAATAGTAACATAACACTATAGCCAGAAGCATATTCTACTTACTTAGATATAGATACTTACATACTTTTTTTCTTTTTCTCTAATGTCACAAACTCAAAACCAGAAGCTCACATAAAAACAGGTTTGGACCAGGACAAAAATTCAACCCTGGCTTTTTTATCTAAGCCCAGTCCCTCATAATTGGTAGAGCATAATTGACTAGTAATTTATGTAAGTTCCCTGAAGTAAAGTATTTTACTATAAGCCCAAATCCAACTCTAATTATTGTAGTAATTATGTATGTTTACTTACCTGGTGGCAAGTCCACTGGAAAACACTCACAAACCCTGACATTCTAAAAACATCTAAGTACACCAGAAGATCCTACAGTATGTCAGCCACTTCTAGCTTGTGCCATCTTTGGTAATGAACACCTTCTTTATTACTGGGTTTATAGCATCTTGTTTTGGGTAATGACTTAAAAAGGCTTGCCTTCAAGCAGGCTTGGGACAGGAAATGTAGTCTAGTCTCTCTTCTTTCTCCTCAACTGCTGCCTTAAAAGCCTGGATTCACAAGACAGAAATAGAGGGAGAGATAATTATAATTTATTAAGTGGCACATTGAAAACATAATTTAAAAAGTTTAAGAAAATGTACCTTAAAAGCAGTGCAACAATCTAAATATTACAGGAACAACAAAGGGAAGGGGTGGAAATAACCAGCCCTAACCAATCAGATGCAAAAACTAGTAATGAAACCAAATTCTGAACGTCGAAAACATTGTGTAAGCAAAGAAACTCTTGAGTTTAGCAGTAGAGAACCGAAATGACAAATGCAGTAAGTTCTGCCATTCAGAAAGTTAGTGCTTTGCCTCAGCATTTATGTCACAGTGGAGTAAGAATGTATGAAAATGTAACTTCTTTTTTTTACCTACGAAGAGTGTTGGTTTCTAAAATAAAATAACTGATTTGACACATACTGTACTTTGTTAACAAAGCATACTTTGTTAGTCACTTTTATATATGCTGTTGTCTAAAAGTCAGAAATCCACAGGACACACAAGGAAGTATTATTTGGGTGTTGAATGATTATCAGCACTATAAAGACTTTGATGTGATGTGTTTATCAGAATCAGAATCAGAATACTTTATTTATCCCAGGGGGAAATAGCAGAAAAATAGTTCACTATTTACTTATTCACTGCAGTCCGTTAGACAATTCTGCCTTATTGCTTGACCTTGTAGAAAAACTCTGTTGCTGCATTCATTGTCTAATCCTTCATCAGTTCTTACATAACACTGCCATTGCTGGTAACTGGACATTTTTGGTTGGCTGGTAATTCTAATTCAAGCTATTTCATACTTAATACATAAATACAATACCTGATTATATTAGTTTGGCCAGTTTTGAGGGAATTCCTTTAAAAAGCTTAGAAATACTATTGGGCACTATAGAAATGTGACCAGAAATATAATGAACAATGAGTTGAAACAGAGCAAATTTGAAAAAAGTGACAGAATAAAATGAAAGGTCAGAAAAAAATTAAATGATAGATAAGAATGCAAAGGTTAAAATACAACCATCATGGTTGTGGATCTTTCACCTCATCCTTTGCAACCCTGGTGATAGCCTGTCCCTACACCAGACAGCCAGCCAGATGGAACTAATGATGCACGGCAAAAGAGATCAGTTCACTCATCTTAGGAAAGCCACAAAGACTTCAAATGAAATCTGAATGATAGGACCTACAAATCAACTTCAGATATGTGAAACAAGAGACTCAATAACACGTTTATGCCTGGCACATTATATACAAATAAATAAAAAATATCTTCCTTTTTATTTAACTTAAATTCAAACTAATTTTTTTAAGCACATTTAATCAGATGTTTTTTTTTAAAACAAAATACCAAATCCAGTCAGAACTTAACATGGGAGATTTGCAGGTTCTGGAATTTAAAAGGAAGTGGATTACCTTTGAAAATCCTCTCCTGGGTCAGTGTCTTAACAAACTCTGCAACTCACTTTTTAAGAATATAACAAGTACACCGGCTTGAAACTGCAGCACTAAAGCTCCTTTACCATCTGGAAACACTACCTTAAAAAGCGGCTGGAAAAGTATGTGGCCTCAGAACACCTGTGGCGGGATTTAAGCAGGATGTGGATCATTCAGCTCAATCCTGTGCACTTACTTCAGAGATAAAGAAGAAAGCTCTGAGCACATCTGATACCATCAGCACATCACTGACAGTATTAAAGACAGGTTACTGCTGTTAACACATTAATTGTTCTCCTCTTATTCAGGCTAATCTTCAAGAGGGTAATAAATTAGATTAAAATGACCTTTAAAAAGTTTTCCATCTCTGTTCAATCTTGATAAAAATATAACTGAAACGCAACACACAGAGAGACAGATAGATAGATACTACTACACTGTAAAATATTGTGTTGATTTTACTGACTTTAAAATATAGTGCAGCATTTTTGCACACTTATTTTTAAAGATAAAGTGAATTATTTTGCCTACTGTGCATACACACAGAGGAATTTGTCCTCCACATTTAACCCATCCGTGCAGTGAAACGCACACATACAAACACACTGGGGAAGTAAGTAGCCTTGAATGTGGCGCCCATGGAGCAATTGGCATCAGGTGTCTTGCCCAAGGGCACTTCAGCCATGGTACTTGGGGAGACCAGGAATCAAACCGGGGACCTTCAGGTCACAAGGCTGGTTCCTTAACTACAAGCACCAGTACAAGAATAAATATAAATAACAAGATTTTTCAAGTAATTTTTGCTAAAAATTTTAAACTGACATTACAAGAAAAACACTTCATACCTGTACTTTGAAAATTATGTTTCATCACTCAGTAAAATTAAGCTCTTTCATTTAGATTTCTTTAATATTTGAAGGTGATTTTGCATAATAATTTGCATTAATACTACAACTGATGTCTACTTCTTATGACACAAATGTGTTTTTTAGTCACATTAAAAGTCCTTACATTTTTTATGCAATGTTTATGAAAAATTTTCATTTATAAAACATTAAAATATTGTGCTGCATTAAGTGTTTTTATTATGCAAAGTTCAAAAAGGATAATTTTAGCTATACTTTGTTCAATTTAATGAGCAAAAATGACTGGACTTGTAACGGGTGCCTAGGGCACCTGTCACCTTTTCTGTGTTTCCTTTCGTTCTTTTGAGTTAATTAACGTTCATTTGTCTTTAGTTTAGTTAATTCTTTAGTTTAGTTTAGTTAAAACTCCTTCTTGTTATTGGTTGTTTTGGTGCACGTGGTCAGATGTGTTTGTATATTTATTTCCTGTGTTTTCCCGTCCTCGTTGAGCGTCTTAGTTTAATGTCCACTCGTTTTATGTACCGGTGTGTTTGGTGTCACTACACCATGATAAATTGTGTTCCTGCTACCTGCGTGCCTGGCTCCCTTCTGCGCGTTAGAGCGCTGCGGCTCTGCATCTCATTTGCGCAGCCGTTCTTAGCCCCAGGAAGATGAGTGTGACATAAAGACACGCCAATCGTTTGGGGAGTCCAGAGCCCAGGTAGGCTTTTTCTTAATTTTTCTTTGGGGGGGCCGTATAGCCTCGTACTCGCGGCGTGCTCCGACGTGTCCGCGAGTGCGCCGTTATGCGGAGCCCGCCGTCCCGGAGCCGGGGGAGCGGCTCGAACAGTGGTGGTCCAGGGGCCGCACGCCGCCCAGCCCGAAGTCCAGGGGCCACACGCCGCCCAGCCCGAGGTCCATGGGCCGCACGCCGCCCAGCCCGAGGTCCAGGGGCCGCACGCCGCCCAGCCCGAGGTCCAGGGGCCGCACGTCGCCCAGCCCGAGGTCCAGGGGCCGCACGCCGCCCAGCCCGAGCAGCAGGGGCTGCACGGCACCCAGACCAAGCAGCAGGGGCGTCCGCCTCGCCATGCAGCCAGAGGGCGTCCGCCTCGCCACGCAGCCAGAAGGTGTGGCCCACTCCTTGTCCGCCGAGGGCGTCCACCGGACCACGCAGCCAGAGGGCGTGGCCCACTCCCACTTGACTATAATTCCAAAAGGTATGTTTGGTGCAACAACAACACTGTTCATTGACAAAAGAACACCCTACTGACAGTGAAGCATTGTGGTGGAAGCATCATGCTGTTGGGCTGTTTTTCTTCGACTGATACTGGGGTCTTTGTAAAGGTGGAGGACATTATAGACAGTTTCAAATACCAGTAAATGTTGGCACTGTTACGATGGGGGGAATAATAGGAGCCAAGATACAGGGGAGTAGTGGCAGGGTGACAGATGCCACTAAAACGGCGTATGTATATATAATTCTATATGTCTCTATATATAAATATATATATATGAGTATAAGATATGTAATAATAATAATATATAATTAGGAGTATATATATATAGGATGGGAGTTCCGCACAAAACGTCCCGACCGAGGTTCGAACCGGCAGCCTGTGACGTACGAGCCACCGAACCAACCCGATGCACCACCTAGGCTTAACGGAAGAGGGCGCGAGGCGCGTTCTAGCCCCTATGGCAGCCGAGCGGTATAAAGAAACCGAAACTCAAAAAACCTCCGCTAAAGCGAGGCGCACATATCGCGCTAAACCAAAAGAAATAAATGAACTAAAGAGCAGCTGAAAACGCTGCCTCCGCGACCGCGGCGCAAAACCCGAACCGAACCGACGCGGGTGTGACGTCACCGAGTGACGCACACACGTCTTCCCTGATCCCCTACTCTGAACCCGAACGCTGTGCTCTCAAGCACCCTGCCGCCTCCGCGGATGAGTGGCGTTCGATCGGACGCGTTATCTGCACACAATAATAATATACACACAGGGTAGAAGTAATCGTGATATTGCCCCAGGGCGTACCCCGGCAACCAATATCATAGGACAGTGGGAATATAATGTAAGAAGAAGGCCCACTGTTAATTCAACGTTGGGCATAACTTCAACGACCACACCCTGCGCGTGAAAAAGACGACGGCGTGGCGAGGAAGCGCCGCCACAGGCCGTGTTAAATAAGGACGCTAGCAGCTGGGTCTCGTCAGACCTGATTGCCGCTGTGCCTCCTGGGAGTTGGAGTCTTACTCCTGACGCGGCGAGATGGTGGCGTGCGTCTCTGTCACCCCCCTGTGGCGACACGGCCTGTGACAGTACCCCCCCCTCTACGGGCGGCTCCCGACGACCCCATTCCAGCAGCCCGGTTGCGTCTGAACTCCCGGATGAGTTCAGGGTCTAGGATGTTGCGGGCCGGAACCCAGGAGCGCTCCTCTGGGCCATAGCCCTCCCAGTCGACAAGGTACTGGGTGGAGCCCTGGACCTTTCGGGAGTCCAGCAACCCTCGCACTGTGTATGCAGGGCCCCCTGCGATAGTTCGTGGGGGAGGTGGCGAAGTCTGCGGTGCCAAGGTCTGACATAAATAGGGCTTGAGTCTGGACACGTGGAACGTGGGGTATATCTTCATGGCTGAAGGCAATTCCAATCTATATGTGACCGGGTTGATGCGTCGGACTACCTTGAATGGACCCACATATTTAGGCGCCAGCCTGCCGGCTCGCCCCTTCAAGGGAATGTCGCGGGAGGACAACCAGACCCTTTGACCTGGGCGGTATGAGGGTCCTAACTGCCGTTTGTGATCTGCCTTGCGTCGCATGGTCGCTTGCCTTTAATATGGCCCGAGCCTTGCGCCAAGTACGGCGGCATCGACGTACAACGTACTGTTGGGCTGCAGGAACCCCTACCTCAGCCTCCTGGTCAGGGAACATGGGCGCAGGGTACCCAAATTGGCACTCGAATGGGGACATGCCAATTGCTGAATGCCACAGTGTATTATGGGCATATTCATCCCAAGGCAGAAGCTCTGCCCACGAGCTAGGGTGGTCGGCCGTGAGGCACCGGAGCATACGGCCTAGCTCCTGGTTGAGCCTTTCTGTCTGACCGTTGGATTCCGGGTGAAACCCAGATGACAGGCTTACGGTGGCCCCCAAGGATTGGCCAAATGCCTTCCAGAATCGGCTGGCAAACTGAGGGCCCCGGTCAGAGACTATGTCTCGAGGGATCCCATGAACCCGGACCACGTGTTGGACTAGGAGGTCCGCAGTCTCCTTGGCATTGGGCAACTTAGGTAGAGCCACGAATTTGCTCGCCTTGGAGAACCTGTCTACCAGCACCAGGATAACTGTGTTGTTTTTGGATGGCGGCAACCCCGTTATAAAATCTAGGGCAATGTGAGACCAAGGCCGCGAGGGAACTGGGAGAGGGCGTAATAGCCCGGGGGTGCGCCCCCGGGGGGTCTTGCTGCGGGCACACGTTTCACATGCTGCCACAAACTCTCGGACGGAGCTCTCCATCCCTGGCCACCAAAACCTGTGTTGCAGAAACTCCAGGGTTCTGGTGACCCCTGGATGGGCCGAAAATGGGGACGAATGCCCCCATTCTAGCACTTTCCTGCGGAGTTCCGGCAGGACGAATAACTGGCCTGGTGGATTGCCGCCAGGTCCTGGGTTCCGCTGGAGGGCCTCCTTTACCTGTGCCTCAATGGACCAGGTCAGGGCTGCCACGACACGGGGTTGTGGCAAGATGGGTTCGGGGTCCGGGTTGGACTCCTTCTCTCCCTGAGACCACAGCCGTGAGAGAGCGTCCGGTTTGGCATTTTTAGAGCCTGGCCTATAGGTCAGTGTAAAGGCAAAGCGCTCAAAGAAAAGTGACCAGCGGGCTTGCCGGGCATTGAGACGCTTCGCCTGCTGAACATAGGCCAGGTTTTTGTGGTCTGTCCAGACCAGAAACGGGTGTTTGGCTCCCTCTAGCCAGTGCCTCCACTCCTCGAGTGCCAACTTCACTGCCAACAGTTCTCGGTCCCCTACCGGGTAATTACGCTCGGCGGGGGTTAGCCGACGGGAAAAGTAGGCACAGGGGTGAAGTTTGGGGGGGGTCCCAACGCGTTGGGAGAGTACTGCTCCGACCCCTACTTCAGAGTCATCTACCTCCACTATGAAGGGTTCCTCCGGGTCAGGGAGTTGGAGGACTGGCGGCTCTGTTAGCCGAGCCCGGAGGGTATCAAATGCCCGCTGGGCGTCTGGTGGCCATCGAAATGGGCCGGGGGTTTTCCGGGTCAGCGCTGTTAGCGGGGCTGCTATCGCACTGTAATTTCTCACGAATTTTCGAAAGAAATTTGCGAAGCCTAGGAACCGCTGGACCTCCCGGAGTGAAGTTGGACTTGGCCAACCTGTAACGGCCTGGATCTTGGTGTGATCCATCCTCAGGGTGCCTTGGGATATAATGAATCCCAAGAAGGATACTGTAGAGGTGTGGAAGTTGGACTTCTCCAATTTGACATATAGGTGGTTGTCCAGGAGAAGTTGAAGGACACGACGAACATGACCTATGTGCTCCTTGAGTGACCGGCTATAGATCAGGATGTCGTCGAGGTATACATAGGCATAGCGGTCAAGCGCCTCCCTCAAGACGTCATTGATGAACCGCTGGAAGACGGCTGGAGCGTTCATTAAACCAAAAGGCATGACCAGATACTCGTAATGCCCGGTCGGAGTAAGGAACGCCGTCTTCCATTCATCCCCCTGTCTAATGCGAATCAGGTTGTAGGTGCTGCGAAGGTCCAACTTGGTAAAAATCGTGGCCTTCTGCAGCGCCTCAAACCCGGTGGACATCAGTGGCAGGGGGTAACGATCCCTGACGGTTATGCTGTTCAACCCGCGGTAATCTATACACGGTCGTAACGTGCCGTCCTTCTGCATTATTTGTTGTAGGAGCTGTTCATGGCGGCCGATGGCTGCCCCCTGGAGCTGCAAAGCCTCCCTGATAGGCGGGTCCCCTGCTGGTTCCATCTATGGCCACGCCGTACTGTTACGATGGGGGGAATAATAGGAGCCAAGATACAGGGGAGTAGTGGCAGGGTGACAGATGCCACTAAAACGGCGTATGTATATATAATTCTATATGTCTCTATATATAAATATATATATATGAGTATAAGATATGTAATAATAATAATAATAATATATAATTAGGAGTATATATATATATATATATATATATTAATAATCGGCACTCCTGCGGCGCGCTGGGAGTTCCGCACAAAACGTTCCGACCGAGGTTCGAACCGGCGGCCTGTGACGTACGAGCCACCGAACCAACCCGATGCGCTACCTAGGCTTAACGGAAGAGGGCGCGAGGCGCGTTCTAGCCCCTATGGGAGCTGAGCGGTATAAAGAAACCGAAACTCAAAAAACCTCCGCTAAAGCGAGGCACGCATATCACGCTAAACCAAAAGAAATAAATAAACTAAAGAGCAGCTGAAAACGCTGCCTCCGCGACCGCGGCGCAAAACCCGAACCGAACCAACGCGGGTGTGACGTCACAGAGTGACGCACACACGTCTTCCCTGATCCCCTACTCTGAACCCAAATGCTGTGCTCTCGAGCACCCTGCCGCCTCCGCGGATGAGCGTTATCTGCACACAATAATAATGTACACACAGGGTAAAAGTAATCGTGATATTGCCCCAGGGCGTACCCCGGCAACCAATATCATAGGACAGTGGGAATATAATGTAAGAAGAAGGCCCACTGTTAATTCAACGTTGGGCATAACTCCAATGACCACACCCTGCGTGTGAAAAAGGCGACGGCGTGGCGAGGAAGCGCCGCCACAGGCCGTGTAAAATAAGGATGCTAGCAGCTGGGTCTCGTCAGACCTGATTGCCGCTGTGCCTCCTGGGAGTTGGAGTCTTACTCCTGACGCGGCGAGATGGCGGCGTGCGTCTCTGTCGCCCCCCTGTGGCGACACGGCCTGTGACAGGCACATCACCTTCAGCTTTTTTCACCAAAGTTCCATAATGTTAGTCTGCAACATAGCTTCACAAGAAGTTTTTATCCTAGTAAGTAAGAATTTGTTGATAAATAAATATTTAGTTTAAATTATGGAACTTTTATGATTAAGTTAATAACAACACTGTTGGAAAGGTAAATGGTTACAGTCTACAGTTTTAGATAAAAAATCTAAAATGATGCTAAATCTGAAAAATTATTAAAGTGCAAGCAACTGTGTATTTAAAATGTCTCTAAATCTGGAAACAAATTTGAAGCATGCATTAGCTTCTAGTCTACTCCAAACAGTTTCCAAGGATCACACCAAAACTATATTTTGTGAATATGGGCTGACCAGAACAGTACAGTTGGAAGTTTGGTATAGCAAGCCCAATACTAAACCCTCAATTTCTGAACAATGTGGATACATGGTATCCATAGTAATGTAGGCTGAACTTGACATTGAGACTAAGACAATGATATTTTATCAGATTCATGTGCCTTAAGTGAAGATGAATAAAGGATATTGTTAATATAGACAATGACAAATATGTGAAGCATGACTCTTATTACATTGTTAACAAAAGTTTACAAAGGAAGCATTGGCAATTTCAGATGGTGTGTCTAGGTATGTCCAATTCGTTTCAAATGTTGCCTTTTATTAATTTACATATATGCACCAGGTTCTATGCACTATACAGATCCTGCTTAAGGCAGTAGTAGGATACTGGAGATTCACACTGGAGAATAAAGTATTTGGATAAACATATAGGAATATAATTAAACAATAAAAATTATCATTTTAATTGCTTCCAATAAGTGATAAGGGCAGGTTTCACCAATTCTAAAATTGTGATCAAACTAGGGTGAAAAAAAATGCGCAGAGGGATGGAAGAGCTTGTGTTACATGGATGCCAAGATGTGTAAAGCCAGATTTAAAGATGACAATAAGGCAGATGAAATATCACATGTATCACATGTAATGTGTAATGCCATTGTATTCACTGCAATTACTTTTAAAAAAGTTAACTTTATATCCAAAACGTTTTCAATATGCTCCAACATTGAAACAATATATCAACAACTATATATAGGAAAAAATTCTTAGCATTAACACATGCTTTAAACATGCTACCTGAAAAAAATGGATGCCAGAGGCTTGATTGTCAAAGTTACATGGGTTAAAAAGTGAGTTAGAAGAAAACGGATATAACAGATATGATCAAGAACAACCCTGATGAATACCTTGTTTTAAAATCCATTTTAAAATAACAAGACTGGGGTTGGTTATTGTTATAGACACTAGATTAAAGTGATGTTGTGATGGCTACATCTTGCTTAGCAGTATTTAATTTTATAAGGCTATAGGACACAGCATTATATGTAAGCTCATATTTAGTTCATTGTTCAAGAAGTCTTTGTTTGAATTGTGATTTTGATTGTCCTAATTTAAGTTTCTTTTTGAGTTTCCGGTATGGTGATTTGCTGATGAGCTCTGGGAAAGGAAGAGTTCCCATAGATCAGACTTGTTAACCCCTGAAGGACTTAATTGGACTCTACCATGTGGCTGCTATTCTTGAGGTGTTGGGGGAAATTAACAGTTTATTTATAACTAAGTAATAATACAATTTATTATTGTTTGACTGGTAAATGTTTGTTTTAAATGTATGTTGATTGTGAATTTATTGTTAATTTGTAAATAGATTTATCTTAAATAATTGGTTTGTTATATATGCTTTGTTACCCCTTTTGCTGGTAAAGTGGCCTGATTAGCCACTATATACTGTATTCCTTGGATGTTACTGTTTTTTTTTCTTTTCTTGTCTGTTTGCACGTATTTTATGAATGTGGTTGTAACAGGTGCCTAGGGCACCTGTTACTTGTTCTGTGTTTCGTTCCTTTTGGTTGAGTTAATTAACGTTCATGTGTTATTAGTTTAGTTAATTAACAACTTATTGTCATTGGTTTGTCTTGTGCACGTGGTCGGGTGTCTTTTTTGTATTTATTTCCGTTGTTTCTCGTTCTCGGTGCTGGTCGTGTGTTATATGTCACTAGTCATTTGTACCTCATGTTTTGTGGTGTTACTGCACCTTTAAATAAACCCGTTCTCTGCTACCTACGTGTCTGGCTCCCTTCAGCGCGTGTAAACGCGGCGGCTCTGCGCTTCCTATGCGCAGCCGCTTTATTCCGAGGTAGACTACCGTGACAGAACGACCAGCCAGGCAATTTGGGGAGTCCAGAGCCCAGGTAAGCGATTTTTTTATTTTTCTTTGCGGGGGCCGTGTAACCTCGTACTTGCGGCGCGTTCCGCCGTGTCCGCGAGTGCGCTGCTATGCGCAGCCCACCGTCCCGGAGCCGTAAGGACGGCTTGATCAGAGAGGTAACGGAGTATTACGACTCCGATGATGAGTGGCTATGGAGGTACGGGTACGAAGCGCTCTGCGCTGAGGAGGGTCTGGATCTGATATCCAATGATGAGGCGGGCGAGTCGTACCTGTATGGGCCTATTCTGCCCATACGAACCCTCCTCAACTCTGAGGAGTTCTGGATGGACGCTCCGGTCCAGCTTGTTAAACCCCCCGTGGCAAGATCCAGACGCAGAGCACGCCGGCGCGGTGCCAAGCCCCCGCCGAGGTCCAGAACAATAAATCCAATCTAATGCAACTTATTACCATATACCGCCCTCCCGGCCCATATACAGAGTTTATTAAAGAATTTGGTGAATTTCTCTCTAACATAGTAATCTCATCAGACAAGGCCTTAATAGTCGGTGACTTCAACGTTCACTTTGAAAACCCACTAGACTTATTTAAATTAGCCTTTGACTTCATCCTAGATTCCATGGGCATTACTCAAAGTATAGTTGGTATAACACATCGCTGTAAACATACATTAGACTTAGTTTTATCACATGGTATTAACATTAATAATTTAACTATTGTTCCACTATGTGAGGTCATCTCCGATCACTATTTGATAACCTACGATTTAGAAATTGATATTGATCCAGTCATTAAACCGCAATATGACATGAAGCGTACAATCATTCCCTCTACTGCTGTGTCATTCCTACAACATTTACCCGAATTAAACATTAAACCAGCATCAGGACCCGATGAACTTGAAAACACAGCGGAATACCTTAAACACGTGTTTTCTGCAACCTTAGACAGTGTCGCTCCACTTAAACTAAAAAGGATTAAAGATAAAAGTCTCATTCCATGGTTTAATGATCAAACACGCGTCCTAAAACAAGCCACTAGAACCATGGAGCGTAAATGGAGACAAACTAAATTAGAGGTATTTAGGGTTGCATGGAAGGACAGTATGACTGAGTACAAACATGCACTCAATGCAGCGAAGACTAAATATTATTCTGAATTACTAGAGAACAACAAAAACAACCAAAGATTCCTCTTTAGTATCATTGCCAAATTAACTCGAAGTGGTACTGAATCAGATTCACAGATTCACTCACAGTTCAGCAGCAATGATTTCATGAATTTCTTTAGTGATAAAATTGAAAATATAAGACTTAAATCATCTAATGCATTGTGTAGCGTAACCAATAATCAACCCTCAATGATTTCTGAAAGTACAAGAAAAAAAAAAATATATATATAGTACAAGAGTTAAATACCTTTAACCCCATATCTAAAAAAGAGCTTGTCTCATTAATTACACAATCAAAGACAACATCCTGTATGTTAGACCCAATACCTACAAACCTGCTTAAAGACCTCCTACCAAATATTACAGAGCCTTTTATAAACATTATAAATTCATCACTTAAAATAGGCTATGTCCCCAAAAATCTGAAGTGTGCTGTCATTAAACCATTACTTAAAAAACCTAATTTAGATCCTCTAATACTGTCCAACTATAGACCAATATCAAACCTTCGTTTTGTCTCTAAAATCCTAGAAAAAATAGTGTTCGCCATCTTCTAGCTAATAACGTTCATGAAGTTTTTCAGTCAGGTTTTAGGTCTCACCATAGCACTGAGACAGCCTTAAATAAAGTCGTTAATGACTTATTAATGTCCTCTGATAATAACCAAATCTCTTTTCTTGTATTATTAGATCTTAGTGCAGCCTTTGACACTATAGACCATAACATCTTAGTTGATAGATTAGAAAACATTGTGGGTGTTACAGGATCTGCACTCCAGTGGTTTAAATCCTATCTGACAGATCAATATCAATTCACCTGTGTTAACAACCAATATTCTGATCTTGCTAAAGTTAAATATGGTGTCCCACAAGGGTCAGTTCTGGGTCCACTCCTATTTGCATTATATATGCTTCCATTGGGATCAATTATTCGTAAACATGGAATCAGTTTCCACTCATATGCAGATAATACACTGTTATATGTTTCAGCTAACCCTAATGATGGTTGTTCAGTCACTAAGCTCGAGGACTGCATCCAAGATATTAAAATATGGATGTCAAAAAACTTCCTACTGCTAAATTCTGATAAAACCCAAGGTTGGACCCAAGGACAAAATGAACAAAGCTTCTAACACTATGTTAAACCTTGATAACTCTTTAATTAGACCCAGTTCATCTGTAAATAATCTCGGTGTCATTATTGATTCAGATCTCTCCTTTACAAAGCACATAAGCAATATTACTAGATTTGCATTTTTTCACCTTCGTAATATTTCAAAGCTACGAAATATCCTCTCCCTCCAAGATGCAGAAAAACTAATTCATGCTTTTATTACCTCAAGGTTAGATTATTGTAATTCACTTCTGACAGGATGTTCTAATAAATCATTACATAAATTACAACTTGTGCAGAATGCTGCAACTAGAGTTTTAACTAAAACCAGAACGTTTGATCATATAACTCCTGTGTTATCAAACTTGCACTGGCTACCAGTTAAGTTTCGTATCGAGTACAAAATTTTATTAATAACATGTAAAATTCTACACAATCAGGCTCCACAGTATCTGAGTGAGCTGATTCAATCAGATTTTAGTTATGCTGCTCTAGTCAGTGATGCCGGAGTCACATGCTGCACTGTGTCAATAAATTACTTATTAATTAAATGCCGTGCTTTATTATTAGCTCTAACTGCCTTCCTTGTCTGTTTCTTTTGAGGTGTCCCCCGGCTTCCTGGAGATCTTCATCCATGGCTCTGCTGACGAATACTGTATGGAACCTGACAAGGCGGTCCTGCAGGACGCCCCCTAATGGACTCACATATAGTTTTCCAGTTGTTAGTTTTTCCATTTGTTTAATATCTGGACATGGCTGTCCCACACTGTTGTTGGTGCCTGGCCGCTCAAGGAGGGTGAGTCCCCCACTGAGTCTTGGTCCTCCCAAGGTTTCTTCCTTAAATAACAACATAAAAGGGAGTTTTTTCTTGCCACTGTCGCTTCGGCTTGCTCTTTGGGGGTTTAAAGGCTTTTCATTCTGTAAAGCTGCTTTGTGACAATGTACTGTTATAAAAAGCGCTATATACAGTAAATAAATAACGTGAACTTAACTTGAACTTGAAGTGGTTTAAGGTACTGTATGTAGACGGGGATGAGTATGAGTATCCTACACGTTTACCTGGTGGTGGGAGGTCACGCATTTTTGCTTACCATTAAGGTGGTCAACAACCTGAGTCATCCAGTAATACTGCCACAGGTTGTGTTTTACAGGCAAGCCGGCCTGTTCAGGTAGTCTTTACAAATTCACAGGCTAAGTCATAGAAAACGAAGAGAGCGAGATTTCAAAGGGCTGGCAGATTTTACCTTTTAATGTTGTGGAGCTAGGAATTGAAGGGCCAATTGAAAAAGAGAAAGTCCAGTAAGCAAAGGTGAAAGGAAAACCTTGTTGGTTCCCTCATAAAAAGTGCAGTAAGCAGAGAGCTCTCAGAGGCCATGAGCAGCAGTACGGGAGGTAAAACCCTCATAGTTAAAGCAGCTACATCAGCAGGACCTGACATTATTTGCAGCTTATGAAAAAGTAGTCCAGGTAGAAGGCATTCCAACTGGGGTATCACCAACCCTGACTCAAGAGGGCTACTTGATAAAGGATGGTCTTTATCATCAACCTGAGGGGGACCAGCCAGAGCAACTAATAGTACCTAGGAAGCTGTGGGTCTGTTGGTCACAGCATCCCTTGGGTCAGTCATCTGGGTAGTGTAAAAACATAGGAAAGAATCAGCCATAGGTTATTTTGGCCAGGAGTGTACAGTGATGTATAGAACTTTTGCAAATCCTGTGAAATATAACAAATCACTAGAAAAAGAAGGGAGGTGTGTTTGTTCTTCAGCCACTCCCAGTGATTAAGGTTCCTTTCACCCGAATAGGGATGGACATTGTGGGGCCATTAGAAAGGACAAAAATCATGCTACCCATTAGCCCAAGGCGTTTCCGTCGTGTAAGATCACTGCACAAGCTGTAGCAAGGGCCTGGGTACAGTGGGTTGTGCGGGTAGGAATTTCCCATGAAATAGTTACTGACCAGGGGACTTCCTTTCTTTCAAACACTCTTAAGCAGAGTTATCAGTGAATCACTAAAGTTTCTTAAAAGATCCTACTCCAGGAGCGCAGAGGATGTAGCGGGTTCCTGAGTGCTTCCAACCCTCAAGGAAGAGTTAGGGGTGATGCAGGCTCTTGTCATGATTCAAAGGTCTTAAAAGATTTAATTTTTATTTATTATTTTATTTTATGATATTTATTTATTTATTTATTTTTTTTGTATATCTGATCCAATAGACCCCCCTGCGCCGTACTGAAAAATCTAGTGGTAGTGAAAATAATATAGTACAAGAGTTATATATCTTTAACCCCATATCCAAAATAAAGCTTGTCTCATAATTACACACTCAAAGACAACATCATGTCTGTTAGACCCAATACCTACAAACCTACTTAATGACCTCCTGCCAAATATTACAGAGCCTTTAATAAACATTATAAATTCATCACATAAAATAGGCTATGTCTCCAAAAATCTGAAGTGTGCCTTCATTAAACCATTACTTAAAAAACTGGTTTGGATTGGATCCTCTAACACTGTCCAACTATAGACCAATACCAATAACCTTCCTTCTGTCTCTAGACTTAATTAAAGTAGTTAATGACTTATTAATGTCAAACCAAATCTCATTTCTTGTCTTATTAGATCTTAGTGTAGCTTTGACACGATATACCATAACATCTTTGTTGATAGATTAAAGAACACTGGGGCCATTGCAGGATCTGCACTCCAGTGGTTTAAATCCTATCTGACAGATCAAAATCTATTCATCTGTGTTATCAACCAATGTTCTGATCTTGGTAAATTTAAATATGGTGTTCCACAAGGGTCAGTTCTGGGTCCACTCCTATTTGCCCTTAATATACTTCCATTAGGCTCAATTATTCGTACACATGGAATCAGTTCAATCAGTAAGCTTGAGTACTGCACCCAATAAATTAAAATATGGATGTCAAAAAACTTTCTATCACTAAATTCTGATAAAACTGAGTTTCTAATAGTTGGACCCAAGGACAAAATTAACAAAGTTTCTAACACTGTGTTAAACCTCGATAACTCTTTAATTAGACTCAGTTTATCTGTAAATAATCTAGGTGTAATTATTGATTCAGATCTCTCCTTTACGAAGCATATAAACAATATTACTAGAATTGCATTTTTTCACCTTTGTAACATTCCGAAGCGAATCCTCTCCCTTCCAGTTACTGTTCGTGATTCTGAATCACCATTGATATTTAAAATTAAATTGAAAACACAGTTATTTAATCTTGTGTTTAATTAACCCCCTGTAGATAAAGGTGTAGATCTCAGGCTTGGTGGTGTTAGGTTGGTAATCTGGGATCAGTGTGTGCTGGTGTTTCACCTCTTCACGCACCTCATTATTAGTAAAGGGTGTGGCGCTGAAATTATGCTGTTCCTGGGAGCCCTCTCAACAAAGTAGAGTCTGCAGTATCTGCCTCTTTTAGTTATTCTTCTCTAGTCAGTTATGCTGGAGTCTCATGCCGCACTGTGTCAATCAATTATTTATTACTTAAATATTTTTATTTTATTTATTTATTATTATTTTTTTTTAAACCTGTCATGTCTGGCAGCTTTCACAATCTGAATGGTAATCTTACTGCACTGATGTACCAAACATGTTTGCTTTTACGTTTTTACAGGAACAGTTCTACAGATTATTATAGCCTATTCCTGTTAATTATGCTTTTATTTAATTGATTTGAATTATTCCACCAATGGGTGACAGGAGAAAAAGGAGGAGAAAAAAAGAGAGAGGTGAAAAAAGAAACAACCTAAACATACATTCCTGTATTCATATATACACAGGTATATACATACAGTGGGGTGCAAACGTTTGGACAGCCCTGTTAATTTTCCTGATTTAGCTTTATAAATAATTGGTTGTTTGGATAAAAAAAATCAGTGAAATGTATCATAAACGGAACAAACACAGAGATATTTTAGAAGTGAAATGAAGTTTATATGATTTAGAGAAAGTGTGCAATAATTGGTTAAACAAAACAAATTTTTTTGGGCACCAAAAAAAAAACCTTAACTCAATATTTAGTAGATCCTCCTTTCGCAGAAATAGCTTATAATAACTTAAAATAGCTTCTAATGAGAGTCTGGATTGTGGCTGAAGGTATTTTAGACCATTCTTCTTTACAAAACATCTCTAGCTCATTCAGGTTTGATGGTTTCCGAGCATGCACAGCTCTCTTTATGACACTACAGATTTTCAATAATGTTCAGGTCTGGGGACTGAGATGGCCATTCCAGAACGTTGTACTTGTTCCTCTGCATGAATGCCTTAGTAGATTTGAAGCAGTGTTTAGGGTCGTTGTCTTGTTGGAAGATCCAGCTCCGGCGCAGCTTCAGCTTTGTTATTCCTGGACATTGGTCTTCAGAATCTGCTGATATTGATTGGAATCCATGCGGCCCTCAACTTTAACAAAATTCCCAGTCCCTGTACTGGACACAGCATGATGGAACCTCCACCAAATTTGACTGTAGGTAGCAGATGTTTTTCTTGTAGTGCTGTGTTCTTTTTCCTCCATGCATAATGGCCCTTGTTATGCCCAAATAACTCTATTATAGTTTCATCAGTCCACAGCACCTTATTCCAAAATGTAGCTGGCTTGTCCAAATGTGCTTTAGCATACCTTAAGCGACTCTGTTTGTGATGTGGGTGGAGAAAAGGCTTCCTCTGCATCACTCTCCCATACAGCATCTCCTTGTGTAAAGTGCGCAGAATAGTTGAATGATGCACATCAGCAGCAAGATGATGTTGTAGGTCTTTGGTGCTGGTCTGAATCTTGACTCTGACTGTTCTCAACTTCCTTCGCTTCTGATTTTCTGAGATTTTTCTTGGTCTGCTACTTCGAGCCTTGACTTGAACTGTGCCTGTGGTCTTCTATTTTCTCACAATGTTTCTCACAGTGGAGACTGAAAGCTGAAATCTGAGATAGCTTTCTGTATCCATCCCCTAAACCATGACGGTGAACAATCTTCGTTTTCAGGTCATTTGAAAGTTGTTTTGAGACTCCCATGCTGCGACTCTTAAGACAAGGTGCAAAGAGGAAAAAACTTACAATTGCCCTCCTACAAATGTGAAAGGGTACAAATACCCTTTCGCATAATTGGAGTCACCTGTGTATAGAGGTCAAGGGTCACTGAACCTGTTTTGAAATCAATAAAATGATAACAGTGCCCAAATTTATGCACCTGCCTAATTTTGTTTGACCAATTATTGCACACTTTCTGTAAATCAAATAAGCTTCATTTCACTTCTCAAATATCACTGTGTTTATCCCCTATATGATATATTAAACTGATTTTTTTTATCCAAACAATAAATTATTTATAAAGGTAAATCAGGAAAATTAACAAGGCTGCCCAAATTTTCGCACCCCACTGTACCTATACACATATATACCTATATATATATATATATATATATATATATATACAAACATACACAAATACACACACGCATTATACACACATACCTTATGCCCACACGCCCCCCACACACACATTATTTGGAAAATGTTGAATTGCATTATAAAATACATTTGGTGAAAAAGAAGAGTCTTCACCTGATCCTCATTTAATTTAGGTAGGTTTATATTATTAAGAAATTCATTGATTTCAGCATCAAATGGGTTGACCTGTGATGAATGCAGGGCTTCATAGAAATCTTTAAAGGAGTTATTTATTTGTTGTGGGTCATGAGTAATGTTGCCAACCGAGTCTTTAATAGAGTGAATTGCTGTTTTTTCTTTATTTAGTTTTAACTGATTGGCCAGAAACTTACCAGATTTATTTCCATGTTCAAAATTTTGCAAACATAACCTCTGCAACATAAATTGTGTTTTCTTATCAATTATTTTATTTTGTTTGAATTTAAGTTTCCTCAGGGTGTTAATTATATGTTCTTGTGGTGAGGCAGCGTATGCAGTTTCTAAAGATTTAATTTTCTATTCTTATTCTAATACAAGTGTTTTTCTTTATTTTTCTTGTGTACACAGTAAGATATTATTTTACCTCTCATTACTGCTTTTCCTGCTTCCTAAAGAACACATAGAGATATTCCAGGCAGATCATTGTATTAGAGGTATAAAGCCCATTCTCTTTTAAAATACTCAATGAAATATTGTCCTTTAAGTAATGACATATTAAATCTCCAGGTCCTAGTTGGTTGTGTAGCTTTTTTCTGTTTCAGAGACATAGTTACAGGTGCATGATCACTGATAGAGATATTATGTATCTGAGTATCTGTGATTTCCTTCATCATGGTTTTGCTGACTAGAAAGTAGTCTAAGCAGGAATGACAGTGATGTACTTGAGAAAAAAAAACTATATTCTCTAAGAGTGGGGTGTTGTGAACGCCACGCATCGCAAAGACCAAAATCCCTCATGTATTGTTTAAGAATGTCTTCAGACTGCCAGTTTCTTTGACTCACTGCTGTACTGAGCCTGTCAATATCTGCATTAATTACCAAGTTGAGGTCTCCTTCTATTACAAACGTGGTGTTAGAGTGATCAGCAAGTGAAGTGAAGAAGTTATGGAAGAAAGAGGGGTCATAAACATTTGGTCCATATACAGTGGGTTGCAAAAGTATTCATACCCCTTGAACTTTTCCATATTTTGTCACATTACAACCACAAACATAAATATATTTCACTGGAATTTAATGTGAAAGACCAACACAAAGTGGTATACAATTGTGAAGTGGAAGGAAAATTATACATGAATCAACATTTTTTTTACAAATAAAAAACTGAAAAGTGCGACGTGCAAAAGTATTCAGCCCCCTTTTCCCTGAGTGCAACCAATTGCATTCAGAAGTTGCCTGATGAGTGCTAATGACTCAAAAGGGTCCACCTGTGTGTAATCTAATCTCAGTACAAATACAGCTGCTCCGTGACGGCCTCAGATGTTGGTTAAGAGAATATTGGGGAGCAGTTTTGGAGAAGTTTAAAGCAGGCTTAGGTTATAAAAAGATTTCCAAAGCTTTGAACATCTCACGGAGCACTGTTCAATCCATCATCCGGAAATGGAAAGAGTATGGCACCACAGTAAACCTGCCAAGACAAGGCCGTCCACCTAAACTTACAGGCCGAACAAGGAGATCACTGATCAGAGAGGCAGCCAAGAGGCCCATGGTGACTCTGGATGAAATGCAGAGAGCCACAGCTCAGGTGGGGGAAACTGTCCACAGGACAACAATTAGTCGTGCACTACACAAATGTGGTCTTTATGGAAGAGTGGCAAGGAGAAAGCCATTGTTAAAAGAAAACCATAAGAAGTCCCGTTTGCAGTTTGCCAGAAGCCATGTTGAGGACACAGCAAACATGTAGAAGAAGGTGCTTTGGTCAGACGAGACCAAAATTGAACTTTTTGGCCACAATGCAAAACGCTATGTGTGGCGGAGAAATAACACTGCACATCACTCTGAAAACACCATCCCCACTGTCAAATATGGTGGTGGCAGCATCATGCTCTGGGGGTGCTTCTCTTCAGCAGGGACCGGGAAGTTGGTCAAAGTTGATGGGAAGATGGATGGAGCCAAATACAGGGCAATCTTGGAAGAAAACCTGTTGGAGTCAGCAAAAGATTTGAGACTGGGGCGGAGGTTCACCTTCCAGCAGGACAACGACCCTAAACATAAAGCCAGAGCTACAATGGAGTGGTTTAAAAAAAAGAATATTCATGTGTTAGAATGGCCCAGTCAAAGTCCAGACCTAAACCCAATTGAGAATTTGTGGCAAGATCTAAAAACTGCTGTTCACAAACGCGCTCCATCCAATCTGACTGAGCTTGAGCTGTTTTGCAAGGAGGAATGGGCAAGAATTTCAGTCACTAGATGTGCAAAGCTGGTGGAGACATACCCTAAAAGACTTGCAGCTGTAATTGCAGCAAAAGGTGGCTCCACAAAGTATTGACTCAGGGGGGCTGAATACTTTTGCACGTCGCACTTTTCAGTTTTTTATTTGTAAAAAAAATGTTGATTCATGTATAATTTTCCTTCCACTTCACAATTGTATACCACTTTGTGTTGGTCTTTCACATTAAATTCCAGTGAAATATATTTATGTTTGTGGTTGTAATGTGACAAAATATGGAAAAGTTCAAGGGGGATGAATACTTTTGCAACCCACTGTATACTAGCAATACATAACTCATATATTTTGAATAGACAAGTTAAGTATTATAAATCTGCCTTCAAATCATTTAACTGATTATCAGTTTTCACCCTCTTGTCCCTCAAACCAACTCCACATACTTTCCATGAGACAAACCTCAGTGTGCTCATATTAAACTAAACTGAGAGTGAGTTATGTGCTCACCAAAGATGTGTGTGTGAGCGTGCGTGGGCATGCGAGTGTGCGCGTGCACTGTTGTGTGGAATCTGTATATTGTGTGCACTGTGCAACATGTGTTGGAGCAAAAATGATGGGGGCAAACATATGATGGGGGCAAAAAGAAAGGGATGTGTATAAGGGAGAAAGAAAGAGAAAGGAAAAGAGAAAAATAATAATAACCATAAAACATCCATACATCCAAACATACATATATCCAAACATACATACATCCATACATCCAAACAAACATCCTTCCATCCACCCATACATATATACATTCATCCATCCATCCATCCATCAAACATACATACATCCAAAGATTCATATATACATACATACATAATTACATATATCCATACTTTTTAACCAAACAATGTCCTGCTAACTGAACCAGCATTAATTGATTTAAACAGACATATGTAATGAGCCTTTAGATAAGAAGAAGGCATGTTTATGGACACCGTTCAACTGATCAATACAGCCATGGCGTGGTTTCCTGGTCACAATGGAGTTGTCCATTTACATAAAGTTTATCCACTGCGATGACTGCTCGTGCGCCTTCTTGGATGTATTTTTTTCGGAGAGGGAACAGGATCCTGCATCGCTCCAGGATCTCTTTGGGGAACTGATCGTTGACGCTGAAGTCCGTTCCTCTCAACTCTCATCCGCGGCTCTTCACTAGCTCTTTTTGTTTGTGGCATTCAAATTTAGCCACGATAGGTCTGGGCCTGTGTCCACTGTGTCTCTTAGCTCCTATACGGTGAACACGATTGAGGCTGATGGATTGAACGGTGTCTTCCGGGAACTTCAGGTAAGTTTGCATGAATTCCTTTACTGTTGTCTTTCCTTTACTGTGTTTTCCTCTGTTTTCTCCGGTAGGCCAGAAAATACAAGGTTGTCCCTCATGCTGTGTGCTTGGAGCTCGATGACAGTTTCTCTGATTTTTTTTATTTTCTTCTGAAAGCCGGGTCATTCCCTTGGTGAGGGAATCCACTGATTCTCTAAGAATAGTATTCTCTGCAGCGAGAGTTTCAACCTGTGGTTGGCTAAATTCGACTCCTGGAGAGCCTGGAACTCCTTGTGGAGAATTTCCGAAATGGAGAGGCGAGCATCAAAACTAGACAGCTTCTTATCAATGGATTCCAATACATCCACCACCCGCTGGAGTGAGAAGATGCCTTTGGAGAATCTTCAGGGTGACTCCTCTTGTTTGGAGCTCCTTTTCTGTTAGAAGGAGTCGGCGTTTTCTCTGGTTTCCCCATGACAACATGCTCGAAACACTCGTCGATATACTTTTGCAAACTGTCCAAATCTTCTTCGTCGTCCTCCAGTGCGCTTCTTGTACTACTAATTATCTGGCTAATTTTAAATATATAATTTGTTTATAACTGTGCTGGCTAAAAAAACTGATCCATGTAATGTTTTAGCAGTTGACTTGCTGCGTTGCTCAATACTGCCGGAGTTAGCGTTGGAGTCACGCGTTCCTACAGCATAGTGCCACCTACCTGTCCGGAGATTGTAGGTAGCTGTCATGTCCAGTGGTGCCAACTTTTTTTTCCTAAACCATTTTTTTCTTTGTTTTGTTTCACTTAGATGTAGGTAGAGGGCTGTATTCTGTAACCTTATACATCAAAACACCTTAGACAAAAATGTGCAACTAAAATTAATAATTAAAACAATAAACCTATATATCTATAAAGCATATGTGCGCGAAACACAGGAACAGAACGGAGTCCAGAGTTCAATGCAAAGAATGTTTATTATTAAGAACAGCAGGTCAGAGACAACGGAGTAAACAAAAACTGAAGATGGCGCTTCCACGATGAAATCAATCGCCTGCGCCGCAGAGAAGAGATCGCAAAAGCAAATCCACTGCTAAGAGGTGATGTACGTATGGGCTTAATCTGTGAAACATGGAAAGTAGGGTGAATCCTCATGTGTGAAGAAAGGACCTGGCGGACGGCCATGGGGCTGATGATCCTAGCAATATGGTAAGGTCCAATGAAGTGAGGAGCCAGCGTACGTGATGTTGAGAGAAGGGGGATATTTCTAGCTGAGAGCCACACTAATTGTCCTGGTTTGTAACAGGGTGCAGGACAGCGGTGGCAATTGGTCAGGCGCTCCATTCACCTTTGAGCCCCACGTAGAGTGATTTTCATTAGCCTTCAATTTCTCTTGAAGCGTCGTATGTGATGAGTCAACGTAGGGACCGCTATCTCGAGTTCCTGTTCAGATAACAGAGGGGGTTGGTGTCCCAAGGAAACCTTGAAGGGGGAGCATCCGGTGACAGAAGACTGGTGAGAATTAATGACATACCAGGGAAGGTGGATGCTCCAGGACTTCGGGTTGCGTTCCAAGGCACATTGCAAGGTGGCCTCTATCTCTTGATTAGCCCGTTCAGACTGGCCGTTTGACTGGGGATGGAAGCCGGATGAGAGGCTGACAGAGGCCCCCAGACTTTCACAGAAAGAACGCCAGACTCTGGAGGTACACTGGGGGCCCCGATCAGAAACGATGTCCAAGGGGATGCCATGGATTCGAAACACCTGATCAATGAGGACAAGGGCTGTTTCTAATGCGGTAGGGAGTTTAGGCAAAGCAGCGAGATGGATGGGTTTGGAGAAACAGTCAACAATGGTGAGTATAGTAGTCTTCCCATGGGATTCAGGCAAGCCCGTAATAAAGTCCAAAGCTATATGAGACCAAGGACGGCTGGGAATGGGAAGAGGATGTATAAGACCGGCAGGTGGTTGATGAGAGACATTGCATTGGGCACATGTGGAACAGGCAGCGACATATTCTTCTACATCTCTTCTCAGAAACGTCGGCCAAGGAGACTAGAGGTGTGTGTGACCCCGGAATGACCGGAGAATCTGGAGTCGTGAGCCCATCTGAAAACAGCAGGGTGAGCTGAGACTGGTACATAAAGGTGATGGGGTGGAGTGTTAGGTGGTGCAGGATCATTTACAAGAGCGGTGTGGAGCGGTGTGTCCAGGATCTTCAAGGTGACACTAGCGATCACCCTTTCCGTGAGGAGAATAGGTTCCCCGGATTGGGGGGCCACATTCTCCTCTTGGGTGAGATGAGAAAGAGCATCAGGCTTGGTGTTATGGGTGCCTGGGCAGTATGTCAGAGTGAAACGGAAACAGGAAAAGAATAAGGCCCACCGGGCCTGATGAGAGTTTAGCCGCTTAGTAGATTGAACGTAGGCCAGGTTTTTATGGGCCGTCTACACGACAAAAGGATGTTCTGCACCCTCCAGCCAATGGCGCCACTCTTCGAGCGCCAACTTGACCGCAAGCAGCTCACGGTTCCCGATATCATAGTTCACCTCAATAGGAGATAGTTTGTGAGAGAAAAAGGCACAAGGGTGAAGTTGGTTATCAACCCCGGTCTGCTGGAGGACCGCGCCCACACCAGTGTCAGAGGCAACGTCTTCAACGATGAACTGAAGTGAGGGGTCAGGCTGAACCAGGACCGGAGCAGTGGTGAACAGATTCTTGAGCTCCTGGAAGACTTCTTCGGCCGAAGAGGTCCATAAGAATGGAGACTTGATGGAAGTGAGACAGGTGAGTGGCGTGGCGATTTGACTGTAACCATGGATGAAACGGCAGTAGAAGTTGGCAAATCCCAAGAATCTCTGGAGCTGCTTGCGATTAGAGGGAGTGGGACATTCAGTAACAGCTCGGATCTTCTCTGGATCAGATTTAACCTGGCCAGGTTCCAAAATAAAGCTGAGAAAACTAAGAATGAAAAATGCACTTCTCTGCCTTCACAAATAGACGGTTTTGTACTAACATGTTCAGAACCTGCTCCACATAGTGTATGTGCTCCTCTGAATCCAATGAGAAAATAAGGACATCATCCAAATATACAAAAACAAAATGATCCAGGAAATCCCGGAGAGCATCGTTAACAAGGTTTTGGAAAACAGCAGGAGCATTAGTCAACCCAAATGGAAGAATACAATTTAAAGGCCATCTTTCAATCATCCCCCTCGCTGGTGCGGATAAGGTGGTACGCATTTACGCAGGTCCAGTTTAGTAAATATCTTGGCATGGTGAATAGCCTCAAACATATTCAAGATTAGAGGGAGAGGATACTTGTTTCTCACCGTTATTGCATTGAGACCGCGGAAATCAATACAGGGCCTTAGAGTGCCGTCTTTCTTTTCTACAAAGAAGAAACCCACTCCAAGTGGCGAAGAGGATGGACAGATAAGCCCCGCATCCAGGCAGATCGGTAATATAAGCTTCCATTGCCTCACGTTCAGGTCTGCTGAGAGAATACTGGCGAGTCGAAGGCAAGGGAGCCCAGGGGAGCAGGTCAATGGGCAATCATAAGGTTGGTGAGGCGGCAGCGACTTGGAACGCTCCTTATCGAATACTTCCAGCAGGTGATGATATTCGGAGGGAATAGTGGTGAGATCGATATTAGGCAAAACTACAGCAGCAGTAGATAAGACGTGGGTGCGGGCGCCGCCCAAACAACTCACATGGCATCGCTCACTCCACTGGATTACGGTGTTGTGTTTCCAGTTGAAAGTGGGAGAGTGCTGTTGTAACCACGGAAAACCAAGCAGCACTGGAGAACGGGAGGACTGGATGACGGACAACCTGATAGTTTCCATGTGATTACCTGCCGTTGCCATGCGAACCTGTAAGGTCATGTGAGTTATGTGAGCAAGAGACTTGCCATCCAAGCAGATGAGGACAGAGCCTTGAAAAGGAAATCCACTTTATGGGCGAAATGCTGGTCGATGAGATTTGTCTCAGCATCAGAATCCACAAGGGCTGATACCTCAAGAGTGCCACCGGGTAGGTACTCTTGCACTCTGCTCGTAGATGATCCACCTTGCCGCAGTAGAGACACAGTCCCCCTCGAATCCTGCGGTTGCGTTCCTCAATATAGAGATGGTAGCGTCCAATCTGCATAGGTTCAGACGGAGAAGTGTGAGGTGGAGAGCCAGTAGAGGTATGTCTGGAGGTGTCTAGGTTAAGGATAATGGCTTGGTTGATGCCCGGGGTTCACTGGCGTTCACGGAGGCGGGGCCAGTTGAGCAGAAGTAGGCACGAATGCAGCAGCTGTCGGTGGAACAATCGAGAGCTGCGTAAATTGCCAGGTAAATTTGCGCACTTGAAAAAGTAATTCCTTGTTTTGTTTCATGAGATTCATTAGAAGATTCTCATGTTGGTTGAGTCTTTCCTGATTTTCTGCCGGTAAAGCCGCAGCGTGATTGGCTTCGGACATGCACTTATACAGGTGCTCCATAGTGTCCAGATTGTGCTGTAACTCACATACGGAGTTGGTGTGTGTGCGCAACCTGAACAGCCACACGAGACGAAGCATGAAGTATAATAGATTTATTGAAAATACAAAAAGAAAATAAAAGTAAACCTGGTGCGAGGGCCGAAACAAAACAAACACAGAACAACACAACAAACCTCAAACAGAAATCAAGGCTACGGTACCAGTGGACGAGGCGAGAGAATTGAAAAACCAGGAACGGAGCAAGACGTCAGCATACAGAAGATCAGAACAGGAGAATGCTGGATTGGACACAGAATGCTGGATTGGACAAATACATAATAACAAGTGTGAGTCAAAATCCTTTGAAGCTTTTGTACTTAACATAAGCAGTTCATCTTCATTAAATAATAAATCCAATCTAATGCAACTTATTACCGTATACCACCCTCCAGGCCCATATACAGAGTTTATTAAAGAATTTTGTGAATTTCTTTCTAACATAATCTCATCAGACAAGGCCTTAATAGTAGGTGACTACAATGTTCACTTTGAAAAGCCACTAAACTCATTTAAATTAGCATTTGACACTATCCTCAATTCGATGGGCGTTACTCAAAGTGTCGTTGGTGAAACACGTCGCTGTAAACATACATTAGACTTAGTTTTATTACATGGTATTAACATTAAAAATTTAACTATTGCTCCACTAAGTGAGGTCATTTCTGATCATTATTTAATAAACCTACAATTTAGAAATTGATATTGATCTAGGCTGGATTTCCCAAAAGTGTCATAGCGCTAAGTACTTCGTAACTTCGTACTTAAGAACGTTCTTAAATTTACGAGCCTTTCCCGAATGCATGCGTAACTTAAGTCGTTCTTAAAATCGCTCGTAACTTACGAGTGCTCAGACCCACTCGTAAGTCACTAAGAGGTTCATAACTGGCGGCGAACAAAGACTCACAGACGAACTGGTTGTTTAAATCACACAGAAATAAAATAAGCACTAATATTATCACCTGGAATTCAGTAATTTAGTCACGTATTATTTTATACATTATCATTATTTTATAGATATCTTTAGTTTCCAGATTTAAATCGCATATATATATATATATATATATATATATATATATATATATATATATATATATATATATATATATATCCATCCATCATCTTCCACTTTATCCACTATAAGGGTCACGGTGGGGTTCCCCATGTCCATCCAGCGGAGAACTCGGACACTGGTACACCCAGGACAGGGCACCAATCCATCGCTGGGCACCCACTCACTCACACAAACACACTCTATATGGGGCAATTTGGAGAACTCAATTGACTTCATCCATGTTTTTTTGGACTGTGGGAGGAAACCAGAGGAAACCCACACAGACATGGGTAGTACATGGAAACTCATATATATATATATATATATATATATATATATATATATATATATATATATACATATATATATATATATATATATATATATATATATATATATATATATATATATAAAATAAATATATATATATAGGCGGCACGGTGGCTTAGTGGTTAGCACATTCGCCTCTCAGCGCTAATGATTCCGGGTTCGAATTCCCATCTGGGTGGAGTTTCCATGTTCTCCTCGTGTCTGCGTGTGTTTCCTCCGGGTTCTCCAGTTTCCTCCCACAGTCCAAAAACAATGATCAAGTCAATTGATGTCACGATCGGGCCGCGCTGTCAAGAAGATGGCGGCGCAGCGCGGTGTTGTGTAGATATAGCGGGGAGCCAGGCGACCAGGAAAGCGAACAAAACAAACACTTTATTGGCTTGTACAGCGGGAACGCCACTGAAGGAGCCGAGAGCAAACATACAAAACAAAACGATAGAGCGGGAATGCCACTGCGGACACGACGAAACGTCCCGAGGATCCAAATACAAAATAAACAAAGCAAGCAGCGGAAAAGCCGCTGAATGCAGGGCGAGTCGAGCCAATGGCGAACTCTAGCAATAAATAAAAAACCACACGATACACCCGACGTGGCATATGAGCATGAGCACACAAGCGTGTACACTCAGTATACTTAGTATAATGCTGACCTGCTGAATACTGCGCAGGCATGCTAGAAATGTAGTCAGCAGGTCGCACGTGATCAGGTAGGACCCAATCCCAGCTCAAGGGAGTGGGTCCTACCTATGGAAGCCCGAACCAGCCAAAACCTGACACATTGGAGACAGGGGGGAGGGGCCCAACCCTCCCTACCTGACATATCACCCCCCCAACCCTCCCTACCTGACATATCGCCCCCCCAAAAACAACCGGGGGGCAAAGGCACCCGGGGACGCGAAAAAGAAAACAAAAAGGGGCTCAAGGGTAGCGTGGAGACCCCTAGAGTGAGCGGGGGCTCTGTGACTAAGGGTGCGGCAGCACCGTGCCCCCATGTGAGGGTGTGGACGTCGTGCCCTCTTCTGCGCCCGGGGGGCACATGACCCCTTGAGAATGCGGGGGCGTCGTGACCCAAGAAGGGCGCGAGGGCAATGTGCCCTCATGAGGCAGTGGAGGCGAAGTGACCCCTTGTGGAAGCGAGGGGGATGTGGCCCTTTTTGTGTGCAGTGATGCCGTGTCTTCCTGTGGGCACGAGGGTGACGGGACCCCTTAAGTATGCGGGGGGGCTGTGACCTCTGGTGCGTGCGCGGAGGGTCTGACCCCAAGTGAGTGCGAGAGGGACCAAAATCTTTGAGGGTACGGGAGCGCCGTGACCCTTTGTGAGCCCGTGGAGAGCGCGACCCTTTGAGCGGGCGGCGACGTCGTGACCCCTTGGGAAAGCAAGGACGATGTGATCCTTGGAGTGCGCGTAGAGGACGAGATCGGTGGAGCCTAGCGCGGACCTAGGAACCCGAGAAACATTGACCGCGACGAAGACTGGAGTACACACGACCGCAAAGGGGAACCGACTGGACGCACATGTGACACGAGTGGATGCGGAAATGACCCGAGTGAACACAAAGGTGACCCGAGTGGACGCACATGTGACCCGAGTGGGCGCGGAAGTGACCCGAGTGAACGCACAGGTTACCCAAGTGAACGCAGAAAAGACCCGAGTGGACGCACATGTGACCCGAGTGAACGCAGAACGGACCCAAGTGGACGCACTTGTGACCCGAGTGGACGCGGAGGTGATCCCGTCTTGACTTCTGAGCAGGGTAGCCGGTATAGAGTCCTCTGAGATTCCACCCGTCCTCAAAGCTCTTAGTCCAGCGGATACTTTGTCCAGAGCGGGTGGCAAATTGTCCTTATCAGGTGGCTGGTAGTCCGCGGAGTCATGACAGATCAACGTAGGGGTGATCTGATCCTGTGCGGGACCCACAGGAATCCACCGACTCCCCACCAGACCACAGGACTGCCCTCCGGAGGATGCGCCGAGCACCATGCTCCGACTCCCAGTCTGCCTCCTCTCCGCCACCTGGACACAAAGCGCGAAAGCCATACCACATAATATATTGTCCCGAACTACCGAAGCGGTTACCGAACACCGGACGCACCAAAATGTTAACCCGGGAGGCTCGGGACCGGACGTGACCGACGTAGCACGACCACCGAAGGTTGGCTCAACCTCCCGAACCCTGCAAAACGTGCAGGCGGTGCGGCGCGGGTCGCTGACAACACGGCCTGGATCTGGCGAGGGGCATCGCGAGGAAAAACGTGTTGAGGCGAAGCGTTACCCTGAGCGTCGCGCGGCACTGCGCGAGCGGAATCGCGAGAAGCAACACGAGGAGAACCGCGAGGGGCAACGCAAGGAGCATCGCGAGCATCCCAGCGCAAGGAGCATCCCACGGAGGAGTGCGTGGCGGATCCCGAGCGCCGAGAAAAAACTCGCTGAGAGGGTGAACTCTGGAGCCGGGAGGCTCGCACGGAGGGTCGTGCGCAGAGAAGTGCGGATGCTCGCGCTACGACACGCCCGCCGGCTGGGGAGGCAGCTTCACCGCGTCCAGGTGCTCAGCAACGGAGCCGGCATCTGAGCCCGGGGAGAACCGGGCTAAGAACGCCGACTCAAACCGACTCGCTGAGGTGAGACAGACGTCCCCAGTGGCCACTAGGCCCTCGGCCCACCTCAGCGCAGGCCCACCTCTCCCAGTAGTTGGGAGAGGAAGAACAGCACCCTCTCTCGGTCCGAAAGCTCCCACTTAATCGAGGCCGAGAGAGGGAGCACAATCTCCCCATACTCCGGGACCCGGTCAATACCCCTCACCGCTCCAACCTCCAGGGAGCGAGTACTGCAGCGAAAGAAAAAAGGAGGGGCTAGCGCCACGCTAAGAGAGCCAGTTGCTGCAGTTGGGGGAAAACTACTGGCGTGGCTAGCGCCGGGTTAAATTAGCCGGGAGGCTGCAGCTGGGGACTCGACTAATGGCGGAGCTAACGCCAAGATAAGGCAGCCGATGCTGTAGCCCAAAAAATGCGGCTAATGGCGTGGCCAGTGCCGAGTTAAAACAGCCAATGCTGCAGCCGAGAAACGTGGCTATTGGCGGGACTAACGCCGAGATAGAGTAGCCGGTGCTGCAGCCCAAAAAATGCGGCTAATGGCGTGGCCAATGCCGAATTAAATAGCCAATGCTGCAGCCGAGAAACCATGGCTAGTGGCGGGGCTAACACCCATCTAAGGTAGCCGGGCTGCAGACCAAAAACGCGGCTAATGGCGTGGCCGTGCCGAGTTAAATAGCCAATGCTGCAACCAAGAAATGTGGCTAATGGCGTGACTAACGCCGATTTAAATAGCCAAATGCTGCAGCTGAAAAACACCACGCAATAGCGAGCTAGCGTCGAAGCTAACGCAGCCAACAGCCGGAGGATGCGGCTAGCAGCGGTTAGCGCTGACGCTAACGCTGCTACTACGTACAAACACACACAAAAAAAAAAAACGTGTTGAAGCGAAAGCCGGGGAACGCGGCCGCAGTACAATCGTTCCCTCTACTGAAGCGTACAATCATTCCCTCTACTGCTGCATCATTCCGAGAACATTTACTTGAATTAAACAAACCAGCATCAGGACCCGATGAACTTGAAAACATAGCTGAATACCTTACACACGTGTTTTCTACAAACTTAGACGGTGTAGCTCCACTTAAACTAAAAAGGATTAAAGATAAAAGGCTCGTTCCATGGTTTAATGATCAAACACGTGCCCTAAAACAAAACACTGTTTTTTATGTTTTTATACTAGAACCATGGAGCGTAAATGGAGACAAACTAAATTAGAGGTATTTAGGGTTGCATGGAAGGACAGAATGACTGAGCACAAACATGCAGTCAATGCTGTGAAGACTAAATAATTATCTGAATTAATAGAGAACAACAAAAACAACCAAAGATTCTCTTTTAGTACCATTGCCAAACTAAGTCGAAGTGCTACTGAATCAGATTCACAGACTTTAGTGATAAAATAGAAAAAATAAGACTTAAATCATCTAATGCATCATGTAGCGTAATGTCAGAAATTTTAAATTCCTTACACATAATGAGAGTCCCAATATGGCCGAAAGAAAGACAAAGGACCTCGGATTTCCTGCCACTAGGAAAATACTGGGCTGGGATTGGCTGATTTAAAACCTAGGGCGGTAATCTGTGATTGGCTCAATCAGTTAAGGGGCGGGAACTAGACGTAACAATATATACAGGTAATCTGGAGTGGGCTCTCCCTCTCTCACTCGGACCTGAAGGCGTACTTAGCACCTGAAAGCTGAATGGGCAGACCGCTGGCCAGCGTTACTTCCTGACCGTGTGCAAAAAGAATTCTCTTTGTTCTCAATAAACCAGTTGAGAACGGCCATCTTGCATCGGCGTGTTCTTTTGCCTTTCCAAAAATCAAAAAGATCCTAACAGTAATAAATAATCCACCATCAACCCTCAACGATTTCTGAAAAACCTAGTAGTAAAAAATAATAGTAGTAGAAAATAATATAGTATTAGACTTAAATACCTTTAAACCCATATCTAAAAAAAGAGCTTGTGTCAATAATTACGCAATCAAAGACAACATCCTGTCTGTTAGACCCAATACCTACAAACCTGCTTAAAGACCTCCTACCAAATATTACTGAGCCTTTTATAAACATTATAAATTCATCACTTAAAATAGGCTATAGTCCCCAAAAATCTGAAGCGTGCCGTAATTAAACCATTACTTAAAAAACATAATTTAGATCCTCTAATACTGTCCAACTATAAACCAATATCAAACCTTCCTTTTGTCTATAAAATCCTAGAAAAAATTGTGTTCAACCAGCTGAATCACCATCTTCTAGCTAATAACGTTCATGAAGTTTTTCAATCAGGTTTAAGGTCTCACCATAGCACTGAGGCAGCCTTAATTAAAGTCATTATTGACTTAATTAATGTCCTCTGACATTAACCAAATCTCTTTTCTTGTATTACTAGATCTTAGTGCAGCCTTTGACACTACAGACCATAACATCTTAGTTGATAGATTAGAAAACACTGTGGGCATTACAGGATCTGCACTAGAGTGGTTTAAATCCTACCTGACAGATATTAATTCACCTGCGTTAACAACCAATGTTCTGATCTTGCTAAAGTTAAATATGGTGTTCCGCAAGGGTCAGTTCTGAGTCCACTCCTATTTGCGATATACATGTTTCCATTGGCTCCTCCTTGGATCACCACCTTACCGTGGTGGAGGAGTTTGCGTGCTTGAATGATCCTAGGAGCTATGTTGTCTGGGGCAAAAAGCCCCTGGCAGGGTCTCCCAAGGCAAATTGGTCCTAGGTGACAGGCCAGACAAAGAGTGGTCCAATAAAAACCCCTATGAAAAGAAACAACAGGAACACGTGTACCCTGCCCGATATAGGGTTATCGGGGCCCCACCCTGGAGCCAGGCCCGGGGATGGGGTTCGTCGGCGAGTGTCTGGTGGTCGGGCACTTTCCCATGGTGCCCGGCCGGGCCCAGCCCGAAGGAGTTACATGGGTTCCCCCTCAAATGGGCTCACCACCTGTGGGGGGGGGTAGTAATAGGGGTTCGGTGCAGTGTGGATCGGGCGGTGGCTGGAGGCGTGGGCCTGGGCGTCGCGATCCTCGGTTGCTGAAATTGGCTTTCGGAACTTGGAACGTCACTTCAGTGGCAGGGAAGGAAACTGAGCTGGTGCGGGAGGTTGAGAGATACCGGTTAGATATAGTCTGGCTCACCTCAACGCACAGCTTGGGTTCTGGGTCCAATCTCCTTGAGAGGGGCTGGACTCTGTTCTTTTCTGGAGTTGCCCATGGTGAGAGGCGTCGGGCAGGTGTGGGCTTTCTCGTGGCACCCCGGCTTGACGCGTGCATGTTGGGGTTTTCTCCGGTGGATGAGAGGGTAGCTTCCCTACGCCTTCGGGTTGGGGAACGGGTACTGACTGTTGTCTGCGCTTATGCGCCGAACGGCAGTTCAGAGTACCCAGCCTTCTTGGAGTCTGTGGGGGGGGTACTGGAAAGTGCTCCACCTGGAGACTCTGTAGTCTTACTGGGGGACTTCAACGCTCATGTGGGCAATGACAGTGAGACCTGGAGAGGTGTGATTGGGAGGAACGGCCTCTCTGATCTGAACCCGAGTGGTGTTCAGTTGTTGGACTTCTGTGCAAATCACGGTTTGTCCATCACGAACACCATGTTCGAGCACAAGGGTGTCCATAAGTGCACATGGTGCCAGGATGCCCTAGGCCGCAGTTCAATGATCGACTTTGAAGTGGTGTCATTGGACTTGCGGCCATGTGTCTTGGACACTCGGGTGAAGAGAGGAGCTGAGCTGTCAACTGATCACCACCTGGTGGTGAGTTGGATCAGATGGCGGGGGAAGATGCCGGTCAGACCAGGCAGACCTAAACGTATAGTGAGGGTTTGCTGGGAACGTCTGGCAGAAGAACCCGTCAGACAGATGTTCAACTCTCACCTCCGTCAGAGCTTCAACCACATTCCGGGGGAGGTGGGGGACATTGAGCCTGAATGGGCCATGTTCCGTTCCTCCATTGTTGAGGCGGCGGACAGGAGCTGTGGTCGAAAGGTAGTCGGTGCCTGTCGTGGCGGTAACCCTCGAACACGGTGGTGGTCACCCCGTGTAAGGGATGCCGTCAAGCTGAAGAAGGAGTCCTATCAGGCATGGTTGGCTTGTGGGACTTCAGAAGCAGCTGACCGGTACCGACAGGCCAAGCGATTTGCGGCTTCGTGCGTCGTGGAGACAAAAACCCGGGTGTGGGAGGAGTTCGGTGAGACTTTGGAAAGTGACTTTCGGTCGGCTCCTAGAACATTCTGGCAAACTGTCAGGCGACTCAGGAGGGGAAAGCAGTGTGCCACCAACACAGTATATAGTGGAGGGGGTGCACTGTTGACTTCGACTGGGGACGTCATTAGGCGGTGGAAGGAATACTTCAAGGACCTTCTCAATCCCACCAATATGCCCTCCGGAGAGGAAGCAGAGTCAGGGGACCCGGGGGGAGGCTTGTCCATCACTGTGGCTGAAGTCGCTAAGGTAGTCAGAGGGCTCCTTGGTGGCAGGGCTTCTGGGGTGGATGAGATCCGCCCGGAGTTCCTCAAAGCTCTGGATGTTGTGGGGCAGTCTTGGCTGACGCGCCTTTTCAACATTGGATGGTCATCGGGGGCAGTGCCTCTGGACTGGCAGACGGGGGTGGTGGTGCCTCTTTTTAAAAAGGGGGACCGGAGGGTGTGTTCCAATTACAGGGGAATTACACTCCTCAGCCTCCCCGGCAAAGTCTATGCAGGGGTACTGGAGAAGAGAGTCCGACTGATAGTCGAACCTCGGATCCAGGAGGAGCAGTGTGGTTTTCGTCCTGGTCGTGGAACACTGGACCAGCTCTTCACTCTCTCCAGGATCCTCGAGGGTTCATGGGAGTTTGCCCAACCAGTCTACATGTGCTTTGTGGATCTGGAGAAGGCTTTCGACTGTGTCCCTCGAGGTATTCTGTGGGAGGTGCTTAGTGAGTATGGGGTGCATGGCTCCTTACTACGGGCCATTCAGTCCCTGTATTTGCGAAGCAGCAGCTTGGTTCGCATGGCCGGCAGTAAGTCGGACTGGTTTCCAGTGAGGGTTGGACTCCGTCAGGGCTGTCCTTTGTCACCGGTTCTGTTCATAATTTACATGGACAGAATTTCTAGGCGCAGCCAGGGGATGGAGGGTGTCCGGTTTGGTGATCTGAGGATCACGTCGCTGCTGTTTGCAGACGATGTGGTCCTGTTAGCATCATCAGGCTGCGAACTTCAGCTCTTACTGGATCGGTTTGCAGCCGAGTGTGAAGCGGCCGGGATGAGAATCAGCACCTCCAAATCTGAGGCCATGGTTCTCAGCCGGAAAAGGGTAGAGAGTCCTCTCTGGGTCAGGGATCAGATCTTGCCTCAAGTGGAGGAGTTTAAGTATCTCGGGGTCTTGTTCACGAGTGATGGTAAGATGGAGCGTGAGATTGACAGACAGATCAGCGCGGGGTCAGCAGTGATGCGGACCCTATACTGGTCTGTTGTGGTGAAGAAGGAGCTGAGCCACAAGGCAAGGCTCTCGATTTACCAGTCGATCTACGTTCCGACCCTCACCTATGGTCATGAGCTTTGGGTAATGACCGAAAGAACAAGATCGCGAATACAAGCGGCCGAAATGGGTTTTCTCCGCAGGGTGGCAGGGCTCTCCCTTAGAGATAGGGTGAGAAGCTCGGTCATCCGGGAGAGACTCGGAGTGGAGCCGCTACTCCTCCGCATCGAAAGGAGCCAGTTGAGGTGGTTCGGGCATCTGGTAAGGATGCCTCCTGGGCGCCTTCCTAGGGAGGTGTTCCAGGCAAGTCCGGCTGGAAGGAGGCCCCGGGGAAGACCCAGGACACGCTGGAGGGATTATATCTCTCAGCTGGTCTGGGAACGCCTCGGGGTTCCCCCAGTCGAGCTGGTGGAGGTGGCTGGGGCGAGGGAGGTCTGGGTCTCCCTACTTCGGATGCTGCCCCCGCGACCCGAACCCCGGACAAGCGGAAGATAATGGATGGATGGATGGATGTTTCCATTGGGATCAATTTTTCGTAAACATGGAATCAGTTTCCACTCTTATGCAGATGATACACAGTTATACATTTCAGCTAACCCTAATGATGTCCGTTCAGTCAGTAAGCTCGAGGACTGCATTCAAGATATTAAAATATGGATTTTAAAAAACTTCCTACTGCTAAATTCTGATAAAACTGAATTTCTAATAGTTGGACCCAAGGACAAAATTAACAAAGCTTCTAACACTATGTTAAACCTTGATAACTCCTTAATTAGACCCAGTTCATCTGTAAATAATCTCGGTGTCATTATTGATTCAGATCTCTCCTTTAAATCTTTAATTAATTCCCTGTTGATAAAGAGGTAGATCTCAGGCTTGGCTGTGTGTGGGTGGTAATCTGCGATCAGTGTGTGCTGGCGTTTCACTTCTTCACCCACCTCATTATTAATGGGGGGTGTGGCGCTGAAATGATGCTGTTCCTGGGAGCCATCTCAATTATGTAGAGTCTGCAGTATCTGCCTCTTTTATATTATGCTGCTCTAGTCAGTGATGCCGGAGTCACATTCTGCACTGTGTCAATCAATCAATTATTACTTAAATGCTGTGCTTTATTTTTAACTCTAACTGCCTTTCTTGTCTGTTTCTTTTGAGGTGTGACCGTTTTCCTGGAGGTGTAGTCAAATCTTCATCCATGGCTCTGCTGAAGCACTGCGGCTTCAACAAATACTGGATGTAACCTGGATATTAATTGGACTGGCGGTCCTGCAGGACCCCTTAACGGACCTACATATAGTTTTACAGTTGTTAGAGTTTTTACATTTGTTAAATATAGTCACCCGATCTCGACACTATCTATACATGGCTGTTCTACACTGTTGTTGCTGCCTGGCTGCTCAAGGAGGATGAGTCCCCCACTGAGTCTTGGTCCTCCCAAGGTTTCTTCCTTAAAATACCAACATAACAGGGAGTTTTTTCTTGCCACTGTTGCTTCGGCATGCTCTTTGAGGGTTTAAAGGCTTTTCATTCTGTTAAGCTGCTTTATGACAATATACTGTTGTAAAAAGACAAAGTCAATCACTACATGTGACCATGGGTGGGAAGGAAATGGCAAATCAAATGGCAAATAAAATCAATCGCCTGTGCCGCAAAGAACAGATCGCAACAGCAAATCCACTGGTAATCCAAATAAGAGCAGAATGATGAGTAACACGAACCAACATGAAGTTAAAGACCGAAATGGAAGCTAATATAAGGAAGAAATTGAAAAGCCAATTAAAAAAGTGGAAACAGAACAGAAGTTAGAACTCGGGTCCTGAGTCTGCAAAGAGCAATACCCAGGATCGCCCACAGAGGGCACCGATGTGACACATATAGGCAAATTTATTATTTTTTTTTTTACTTGCCGCATGGCTGCTTTGTTTACAGCCAGGACCAGCTGTTCAGTCTAAAGCCAGCTGGCATGGTGGCAATAACAACGAACATGCCGGCACAGTTACGGAGATGCACGCACAGAGAATGCTGAGGGGGAACAAACCAGCGCATATTTAAAGTGAGGGCAAAATGATGGAGACTTTTGGAAAAAAAGGACATAAGCCACCCATCCCCTTTATTATTATGGACAACATGAGATCGCTGGCGAATAAGATGGATGAGTTTACGGCAGTAAACAGGAGTCGGCGTGAGTAACGGGAATGTAGTTTAATGTGCGTTACAGAGGAAACATGGCTACACCAAATGTTGATAACATTTCTATTGGTTTCCAGACAGTTCATACCAATCGGCACAGCACAGAGAGCGATAAACCTAAAGGCTCGCTGTACTCGTTAATAACTGCTGGTGGTCACATAACCATAAAGGAAAATGTTTGTTGTCCTGACGCTGAGCTGCTGTGTCACGGTCTCTACCTCGGACTGAAGCGGTGGCGCGTAGGAAGTGCAGACCGCTGCGTAAACACGCGCTGAAGGGAGCCAGGCACGCAGGTAACAGTGAACAGGTTTATTTAAAGGTGCAGTGCACCAAAAAACATGAGGTACGTAAAAGACTAAGGTGACATAACACAACAACCAGCACAGAAGACAAGAAACAATGGACATAAATACCAAAAGACACCCGATCACGTGCACAAGACAAACCAATTACAGAAAAGAGTTAATTAACTAAACTAATGAACACTGAACGTTAATTAACTGAAACAAACGGGACGAAACACAAAACAGGTGACAGGTGCCCTAGGCACCTGTTACATGCTGGGCATAGACTATATTATTTACTGCGGGAGTTTTCACATGTGGTAATGGTGGCTGTTTATATTCCCCATCTGCAAACCCATCATTGGCTTTTATTGCCATTTCAGGTTATTTTAACCACATCACTATGGCACTAAGGCTCTATCAAACTTTATTCAGTGTGGACTGTCCCATCAGAGAGAATACACTGGACTTACTGTCTTTCAATGTTTGTTAGAGTTTTGAGTCGCCTACTAATCCTTGGTCCTTCCAAGGTTTCTTCTTTAAAATAGCAACATAACAGGAAGTTTTTTCTTGCTATTGTTGTTTCAGCTTGCTCTTTTTATAGGCTTGTCACACTGTAAAGCTGCTCTGTGACAATGTATTATTGTAAAATCACTATATAAATAAATTAATTGAACCTGAACTTACTTAAAGATGCATACACCTGGTCCCCCCCTCCCCCCTCTGGGCAGATCTGACCACAACTTGGTACACCTCAGTCCTTGGTATGTGCCAATTGTCGTGTCAAACTGTGACCATGCGGACAGTGAGGAGATGGTCATGGGTGACCCCTCCTTCCAATCCTTGATTGCCTGCCTTCCTCCTGTGATCAGACCTCCACCCCTTCATCACAAATCACCTCTACATTGAGCCTCACTGCTGACCAGGTAAGCTAAAGTAACAACATGTCTTCAACATGAGCCTGAGTCTCCAGCGCGTCCCTTTTTTGTGGAAGACGTCCTGCATTGTTCCTATTCCGAAGATGCCACGGCCCATTGACATCAAGGACTACAGACCAGTTGCAGTGATGTCCCACATCATGAAGATGTGGGGGTTGAACATAGACGATAAACAGGACTGAACTAAAACACAGAAACCCTTTACCGTAGGGCCAAAGTCTCCAGAATCTGCTATTTAGCATTTTTTTTACCTTCTTCTGACTGGTCTTTTTATCCAGAATTGTTCAACGTTACTATCCTACAGTAGACAGGAGCTTTTGGACATCAGAACTCGAATCTCCGACAGTCTTATCGCCAATCTCCGACTCATTCCAGAGATCTCCAGACTATCGGAGGCTGCACACTCTTCCCGGCCGGGCGGGAGGGAGCACACTCTTGCCCGGCTGCTCAAGGAGGATGAGTCGCCTACTAATCCTTGGTCCTTCCAAGGTTTCTTCTTTAAAATAGCAACATAACAGGAAGTTTTTTCTTGCTATTGTTGTTTCAGCTTGCTCTTTTTATAGGCTTGTCACACTGTAAAGCTGCTCTGTGACAATGTATTATTGTAAAATCACTATATAAATAAATTAATTGAACCTGAACTTACTTAAAGATGCATCTGTCTATTTTTCTCACACCTTGGTACTCACCACTCATCCAACATGTGAAACCCACCCAGGTTCGAGTGCAACAGGTGTGATGACCCTGAAAGTATTGTTGACTGTTGTATGGTGTGTATGCTATGTGTCCTCCTCACCTCTAGGTGGTGCTCCTCAAGGTACAAGTTCACTGGTATGACTTCCTGGATGGAGGGGATTTAACCAAGGAGGAGAAGAAATGAACTTCCTTTTTTTTGTTGGCTGTGTGCTAATGCTCTCTCTCTCTCTCTCTTTCTTGGTCTGTCTTTCTCTGATCTTGGCTCTTCATTCTGGTAATACCATTATTGTGCCAACGTGTGTGGTTTTCAAACTTGTATGTCTCTAACATAACATAATTTGAGTAAGCTAATGTGAGAATGTGAATGGCTAACTGAAAATTATGTTATCTTGGCCAAAAAGGGGGTAAGGGCCTTTTTCTTATTTTTGTGTCATTTTCTCCTGGTTCTGGGTTTAGTAAGGGAGGTAGGAAAGACTTTGTCTTTTTGTTCTTTTTTTCTTGTTTAGGTAAGGTAGAACTGAATGTGGAGTTAGTGTTTGGTTTCGTTTATTATTTTGGCATTTTTCTTACCCCTGGAGAGCTATTTTCTAAATTTCTGTATGATCACTGTTAACCAGTATTGTTCTGTGCCCATTTGTATTCGCTAATATATTATATTTCTAAAAGAACTGGTTTGGTGTGTCTTGAATAACATCAATGGTATATTTTGGTAAACCTTTTATTCAAGGTCCTTTCCTCTAGACTAACACGTAACACCCACTGTGAGAACAATAAAAGTGTAGCCAGAGGGGACAGACGACATGCTCCAGGACCGGTTTAGAAACACTGATTGGAATATGTTCTCGCACACAGACCTGGATCAGTACGCCTCATTGGTACTGGAATATATCTCCACCACTATAGACAGTGTTACCACCCAGAAACAGATCACCATGTACCCCAAGCAGAAACCCTGGAAGAATTGAGATGTTCGCCTACTGCTGATGGCCCGTAACATCGCCTTCAGGTCAGGTGATACAGAGGCTTACAGTACAGCCAGGGCTGAGCTGAAGAGGGGTGTCAAAAAAGCCAAACACCACTACAAGGGGAAGGTAGAAGAACACTTCTCCAACTCCAACCCCTGACGCATGTGGGAAGGACTTCAGATCATCACTGATTACAAGACCATCAACCCCTCCCCTATCTCCTCTGATGTCTCCTTCCTTGATGAGCTTAACAATTTTTACGCTCGGTTTGAGGGAGGGAACCTGACAACTGCAACCAAGACAAACGTGTCTGCAGATCATCAACCACTGACTCTTTCTGCCACTGATGTAAGAATGGTGTTGAGCAGGATCAAAATCCACAAGGCTGCAGGTCCTGATGGCATCCCTGGGCGTATTTTCAGAGTGTGTTCTGGAGAGCTGGCAGGAGTGCTGACGGACATATTCAATCTATCTTTGGCCTGTGCTGTGATACCGAGCTGCTTTAAGACAACCTCCATTGTTCCTATACCCAAAAATTCTAACCCATCAAGACCGAACGATTACACCTTCGTCAGGATGCTGTTCATAGACTTTAGTTCAGCTTTCAACAGTCATCCCCTCAAAACTCATCACAAAGCTTACAGACTTCATCATCAGCACCAGTCCCCACATGTGCAAACAGTTACTGGACTTCTTAACCAACCGACCCCAATATGTCCAGTTGGATAACCATTGTTCATCTACCATTACCATAAACACAGGTGTTCCACAAGGCTGTGTGTTAAGTCCCTTTCTCTACTCTCTCTTCACCCACGACTGCAAACCTGTCTATGGCTCCAATACTATTATTAAGTTTGCAGATGACACCACAGTGATTGGACTCATCAAAAACAACAATGAGACTGCTTATAGGGAGGAAGTGAATCGTCTGGCTGAGTGGTGCGACACTAACAACCTTCTGTTCAATGCCGAAAAAACAAAGGAGCTCATCATGGACTTCAGGAAGAAGGCTGACCAGCACCAACCCATTCATATCAAAGGGACGGCAGTGGAGTGTGTGAACAGCTTCAAGTTCGTAGGTGTACACATCTCTGAGGATCTCACCTGGACGACCGGCTGCTCCAATCTGGTCAAGAAGGCACATCAGCGCCTGTTCTTTCTGAGGACTCTGAGGAGGAACCATCTGTCCTCAGACATTCTGGTGAACTTCTACTGCTGCACCATTGAGAGCATCTTGACCAGCTGCATTACAGTTTGGTACGGGTCCTGCTCTGTGTCAGACCGGAAAGCACCTCAGAGGGTGGTGAAAGCTGCCCAGCGCATCACCATATCACCACGTCCTGCCATAGAGGACATCTACACAAAGCGCTGTCTGAAAAGGGCAGGAAAAATTCTCAAAGAACCCAGTCACCCTGCAAACGGACTCTTTACTCTTCTGCCCGATGGGAGGCGCTACAGGAGCTTACGGACTAAGATCACCAGGTAACAGAACAGCTTTTTCCCCACAGCTGTCACACTCCTGAACTCTGCCTCCTGATATCTGGACTATATTGACACACATCAATAATATATGGACTTTAACATCACTTACCAGCTCTCTCATATGTTAAATATATTGACCACTACTGAACATAATGTTAAATATTCTGACCACTTTTGTACATAATGTCTGTGCAATAAGTTACAGACCCACATTATTTAGTTATTTTTATTGTTTATACCACTCAGTGTTATATATATATATATATATATATATATATATATATATATATATATATATATATATATATATATACAGTGGTGTGAAAAAGTGTTTGCCCCCTTCCTCATTTCCTGTTTTTTTGCATGTTTGTCACACTTAAGTGTTTCGGAACATCAAATCAATTTAAACAATTGTCAAGGACAACACAAGTAAACACAAAATGCAATTTGGAAATGAAGGTGTTTATTATTAAAGGAGAAAAAAATCCAAACCATCATGGCCCTGTGTGAAAAAGTGATTGCCCCCTAAACCTAATAACTGGTTGGGCCACCCTTAGCAGCAACAACTGCAAACAAGCATTTGCAATAACTTGCAATGAGTCTTTTACAGCATTCTGGAGGAATTTTGGCCCACTCATCTTTGCAGAATTGTTCTAATTCAGTTACATTAGAGGGTTTTCGAGCATGAACGGCCTTTTTAAGGTCATACCACAACATCTCAATAGGATTCAGGTCAGGATTTTGGCTAGGCCACTCCAAAGTCTTCATTTTGTTTTTCTTCAGCCATTCAGAGGTGGACTTGCTGGTGTGTTTTGGATAATTGTCCTGCTGCAGAACCCAAGTTCGTTTCAGCTTGAGTTCACGAACAGATGGTCGGATATTCTCCTTCAGGATCTTTTGGTAGACAGCAGAATTCATAGTTCCATTTATCACAGCAAGTCTTCCAGGTCCTGCCGCAGCAAAACACCCCCAGACCATCACACTACCACCACCATATTTTACTGTTGGTGTAATGTTCTTTTTCTGAAATGCAGTGTTCCTTTTACGCCAGATGTAATGGGACACACACCTTCCAAAGAGTTCCACTTTTGTCTCATCGGTCCACAGAATGTTTTCCCAAAAGTGTTGGGGATCATCAAGATGTGTTTTGGAAAAATTGAGACGAGCTTTAATGTTCTTTTTGCTCAGTAGTGGTTTTCTTCTTGGAACTCTGCCATGCAGGTCATTTTTGCCCAGTCTCTTTCTGATGGTGGAGGCATGAACGCTGACCTTAACTGAGGCAAGTGAGGCCTGCAGTTCTTTGGACGTTGTTGTGGGGTCTTTTGTGACCTCTTGGATGAGTCGTCGCTGCGCTCTTGGGGTAATTTTGGGCAGCCGGCCACTCCTGGGAAGGTTCACCACTGTTCCATGTCTTTGCCATTTGTGGACAATGGCTCTCACGGTGGTTCACTGGATTCCCAAAGCTTTGGAAATGGCTTTATAACCCTTTCCAGACTGATAGATCTCAATTACTTTATTTCTCAATTGTTCCTGAATTTCTTTGGATCTCGGCATGATGTGTAGCTTTTAAGGATCTTTTGGTGGACTTTACTGTGTCAGGCAGCTCCTATTTAATTGATGTCTTGATTGAGAAGAGGTGTGGCAATAATCAGGCCTGGGTGTGGCTAGAGAAATTGAACTCAGGTGTTAAAAACCACAGTTATAGTATGTTTTAACAAGGGGGCAATCACTTTTTCACACAGGGCCATGATGGTTTGGATTTTTTTTCTCCTTTAATAATAAACACCTTCATTTACAAATTGCATTTTGTGTTTACTTGTGTTGTCCTTGACTATTGTTTAAATTGGTTTGATGTTCTGAAACACTTAAGTGTGACAAACATGCAAAAAAACAGGAAATGAGGAAGGGGGCAAACACTTTTTCACACCACTGTATATATATCTTCTTTTTGAGACGTCTGAGGTCTTTCAACATCTGCAGAACGACGCTCAGGATCTTCTATGAGTCCTTGGTGGTGAATGCTATACAGTACTTAAGCTGTTGTATGCTGGGGCAGCAGGCTTAAGGTGGCTGATTCCAACAAACTGATCCTTAAGGCCGGTGATATTGTTGGTGTGGAGCTGGACTGATGGCAGTGTCAGAGAGGAGAATGATGTTTTTAAGCTGAAGGACATCATGGACAACTCCTCCCACCCACTCTACCACACACTAGTCAGACACAGAAGCACATTCAGTTTAAGACCCAAATGCACAGGAGATCATTCTTACCTGTGGCCATCAAACTATACAATCAAACTGTTTAACTCCTCACTCAATAATACAACTTTTATGTGCAATATCATAATTATAATTAATTATGACTCAAACATGCAATATTATAGTACTATATGACCCACAGTTCAACATATTTGGATTTTTTAATTTTAATATATATATATATATATATATATATATATATATATATATATATATATATATATATATATATATAAATATATATATATATAAAACACACTCACATGCCACTTTTTACTTCATTCTGTATTATGTTGTTTTTTTGTATTATGTATTTTCTGTATTATGTTAGTTTATGGGTGGCACGGTGGCATAGTGGTTAGCACGTTCGCGCTTAGCACTCTTAGCGCTAGGGATTCCCGGTTCGAATCCCCATCTGGGTGGAGTTTACATGTTCTCCCCGTGTCCGTGTGGGTTTCCTCCGGGTTCTCCGGTTTCCTCCCACAGTCCAAAAACATGGATCAAGTTAATTGAGTTCTCCAAATTACCCCATATAGAGTGTGTTTGAGTGAGTGTGTGCCCAGCGATGGATTGTTGCCCTGTCCTGGGTGTGCGCCCAGCGCCCGAATGTTAATTTTTACTTTTGTTGCACTTATTGTTAATCTGGAGCATCTACAATTACTGCAATTTCCCTCCGGGGATTAATAAAGTATTCTGATTCTGATTCTAAAGCATTGGTATACAAATTCTGATGTGGTGAATTGTTGCACAACCATGATTTTAATCAAGAAGTTATAGTTCTCCCCAGGGTAGAAATATATCACAAAACAATATCACCCTTACACCTCTTTTAAGTTTCTTTAAATCCTTTGGGTTCAGCTGTCCCACACCAACATTAGAGACATTCAACATACAACAACTGGCAGACATTATGGATCAAAGGGGTGAAGCACAGGGGCAGTATTTGCCTTGTTTCTTTAAATCTCTTGGGGACAGCTGTTCATTAAACTCCTCCTGTAGACTTGTTACAGTATAGTAGAGAGGTGCGCTGTGTCCAGTGGGATTTGGTTCATTTGGGGGTTTTGTGGAGATTCTCTTTATCAGCAACAGTAAACCTGAAAATTTTGAAATTAATAAATTAACATAAAAAATGTGACTTATCGGCGGCACGGTGGCTTAGTGATTAGCACGTTCGCCTCTCAGCACTAGGAATTCCCGGTTCAAATCCCCATCTGGGTGGAGTTCCCATGTTCTCCCCGTGTCTGCGTGGGTTTCCTCCGGGTTCTCCGGTTTCCTCCCACAGTCCAAAAACATGGATCAAGTCAATTGAATTCTCAAAAAAATTGCCCCATATAGAGTGTGTCTGTGTGAGTGAGTGTGTGCCCAGCGATGGATTGGCGCCCTGTCCTGGGTCTATCTGCCCAGTGCCCGAAACGTTCTCCCCTGGATGGGCATGGGGAACCCCACCCCGACCCTAATAGAGGATAAAGCGGGAGATAATGAATGAATGAATGAATGTGACTTAAGCATAAAAGTTGTTGGAATTGAGTAGTAGATCTCTCTTGACGTGTTATTTCTTTTTTTTTTGTCTTTTAGTCACTAAAAAACAAGCTGTGAATTCTGTTAAAGTAGTAATAACTGACTTTAACTAATTTATTTCGATTCTGTTTTTGTTTAAAAAAAATCAATAAATTTGCACTAGTTTTTTTTATGTTTGTCTAGCTACAAATAAGTCCTACTTTTAGATAAGGAGTCTATAACTAAGTAAGCATTAGGTCCTGACTTCATTTCTGGTTTGCATAATCACATATGCAAGACGGATGTTTTATAAGACTATACCAGTTTAAAATTCAAGAGGAAAGAAATCCATCTGGAGAATGAATAATTTAGAGGGCTCAAGTTGGTTCCTGTTGCTATTGTTTGTGGCATGCTCCCCACATCCCAGAACAGACGCCATACCTGAGGCATGTCTTTCTAATGTGAGGTTAGCTATGTCACTTTAAAAGAAAGATTGTTGGACTTGTGAAAACAAATATTTATATATCAATATATATCAACACATATCCATTAAACAAATATCCATAGCTGTACCTGGTTTGGATATATATATATATATATATATATATATATATATATATATATATATATATATATATATATATATATGATATGATAATTCTAGATTCTTCTGACATGTTGCGAGCAAATCCGAGCCAATAACGATCAAACGAGCAAATCCAGTAAATACTATGTCATTATTATATTTTTGTAAATTATGTATTTATTTCTTCAAAATTTGTGTAATTTATTCTAGTAATTACTAGAAATTTATAAATTATTACTACTAGTATTACATGCCCTATGCTATTGACTGCAACACAAGTACAAAGCTGATTGATTCTTCCCTGTACTAAATTATTCTGAGATTGTTTATTATTGGAATGTGTACCATTTATTCTTTATACATTTTCACACTTAGGCAAAAACATTGTTGTTCATCAGTTCTTAAGACATTTCATTGTTTTGTAAATGCATCAGGTCTGTTTATCTTTTGCAGACTTCAGTGTCTCATACTTGAAGATCATTATTGTTTAAGTTCTTTAGCTTACATAACAACAGATCAAAGTTAAAGAAATGTTAATGCTGGTTTCTAACTCTATTCTTCTTTAAATTTGATTTATTTCCTCTATATATGCACCATGTAATAGAAATTTAGACTACTTAAGCAAGGGATATATATTTTGCATTAACTTATACTATAATCATTTACTCTGTTGAAGCTCTGTTTAAGCTATGTTTTGAGGTTTTTGGCTCTGTACACTGTAAAGCCAATGAATAAATAAATTTAAAACCCGAACTAAAATACAATAAAATTAAGCTGTACAATACATTTCGACAAATGTAATGACAAAGGGTGGCACAAAAACAAAGCAAAATAAATGTAAAATTGTAAAGTTTACAAAATACAGAATAAAGTACTGTTCTCATACTCAAATAGCATTAATAAGGTTTATAATAATGTGTTTCTGCATTGTACTTTAGATTCATAAGGCAGATTATCTCTTTTTATAAGGATTCAAACAGACACTGAGGAAGGGGGGGGGATATTGAGAGCTTTTTGTGAGGGGGTTTGAAGTGACAGGCCTTTGGAATCCTAACCTCTCTCTCCTAGCACCCGCACTAATCAACTTCTGTAATATATGCAGAAAATATAATTTATATTTAATTTCACTACACATGCATTGTTAATTTGAGACGTAATTAACGCGTCACCAAGGCAACTAATTTCTCAATGCCGTAAATTATCGCCCTCTTTTCATCAAAATTCAGTTACTTCAGTTTTAGTGTGCAATGTACTGATGCAATTAGGTTACCCAGGCAACGTAAAATGTGTTCATCTTCTTTTATTTAATTGCAGTAAAGCAGAGTCATGTTCACATTTTTTATTAAAGACTCAGAACATTTTAGCAAATGACTCAGAGCAGAACTGGTACTGCACATAAAAGCATGGTTCTATCATGTTCTAATTTTTTTCTGTAGCATAATTGACACTTTTGCATTCATGTTGTAATCACATATTTAGGTTTTATATACACAATTTTTTACTTACATCTCTTTATCTTAACTATGACTTGTCTTTTGTTTAAAATATACCTGGTGCGATACCCGTATTCCACTACATAAATTATTTTTGTTCAGTACATATTTTCATTGTTAACTGTTTTAATTGAGAGGAGTTTTGAATCTTAAGTGCTTGTTAGAAACAGTAGAGGACATCAGCCTTCCTAAACCACATCTAAAGTCTTACTTCTCAGGATGGCAGGACAGGACTTAATGACCTGATCAGGCCTGATCTGCTACTCCAGTGTCATAATTCAAACTAACTTTTCTTTTCCATGGCTAGTATAGTGCAAACTTTTGTTTAGAACTTATTTTCCACACTATTTTTAATTACTATAATACATTGACCTAAAAATAAAATATTTCTAAACAACCTGAATCAATGAACCATTCAACAAAACATCTTATACTTTATACCTTATATTATTTTTTTTTACATTATCTAGGTTAGTGTAATAAATAATGGTTTTCAAAGGCATTTTACAATCAATAGACTTAATCAATCAATATGATTTTAGTGTATATCACATTTGTAAATATTACATAAATCAGAAGGTGGCCTTCATTTTATTAATTCAATTAGTAATAAATAATGATTGATGTTTCATTTGATTTCATTTAACATTTACGAAGTTAACATGTTTAAAGTGCAATTTTAGTTGTGCATTTTTTTTCTTGATAAAAGTATCTTGATAGTTGTCATCTATCATAACTTTAAGGGTTTTTGTTCAACTATAAACATCCCAGCACATTTTTTTTACAGCTGTCTGCAGTAACCTCAGCATGTCCTCACTACTTTGATGTCCCAAATCTATTTGATTCTCTGCGATTGTACCAGGGGATTGACTTGCATCATCCATTCTAAAAGAGAGGAGGGATTAAGGAGGTGAAGGTATCTTATCCAGCAACACTGTCCCTGCTGACAGAAAACAACAGCTCACCATCATTTACGGAGGCAGCATGATGTATAAATGAGGAAAGTGGGAGGCTTCTTAGGATGGACTCTTCAGGGAGAACCAAAAAGTAAAGCACTCTCTTTGGTGACACATTTGATTTCCAACATAACTTTCATGATATTATGTGTTCTACCACACTACCACCTTCTTTAGTTAAAGTTGCTGCAGATTAATTAGTGGTGCCACTTTTTAGCCTTTGATCAAATTCTTTATTTTTTGTGTCTCACATTCTCCTTGTACATGTCAAGTATAAGGTGCATTTCAATGTTAATTTATAATACATCCTAGTAGGGTGCCTTTTGTTCTAGTAATTATTATAGTACTAATGTTAAAAGGGTCAGACAGAGCAGCAACAGCTGTACAATAATATTAGTTCTGCTTACAATATACCTGTTACAGTTGAGTTCAATTAGATCAAATGTTAAATATTTCCATGTATTGTCAAGTTTATTACATAACTGTTCTAAAACATTTGCTGCTGAAATGTATACATTGAAACTCATTGTCAAATCATTTGAAAAAAATCTATTTTTATTTTTTGCTGATGTCATTTGTGACACAAATTGCTTTTTAGGATCAGACTCTTAAAATTTGGTGTGTAATAGTTTTGTGACTGATTTAACTGCAGTTTAAAACTTCATACATCAAAATTATGTATGTAATTAATTTATAGTGATATTGTATATATTTTTATGTAAATAGGCATATGCCAAAGATGTAATTCTGCAATACCAATTTAAAATTAATTATTTAATTGTTTTGTGGCATTGCTTAGCTCCAGTCATAATTTTAATACAGTTAAGTTTATATATAGATCTCATGTTAAATTACATAAATAATTAAAAACAAGTGAAAACTATAAGCAATGTGACATGATATTTTGTATATCATGTTTCACATGATTTCATTAATCAGTTTAGTGTAATCACAGGTTACACATGTATATTTATAGATCGATATTTATAGATTTTGGCAAATAGAAAATGATGATTTTTTTTTCTTTATATCTAGATTTGTAATCTAAAACAAAAATCTACAAAAGTTTGTTAATCATGTTTGCATATTAAAATCTTAAAGAATATTAGATTCTGTCACATTTATTTCCCTGTTAACTAATACATGGGCCCATAGAAGATGAGTTACCAAGGAACACAAAATTTTAATTAGTGTTTTTTAATTATTCAGGCTTTTCAAGCTAATCCACAGGCCCCTGAGAATTCCCAAGATGCAGCTCTGTGCTGCTTTACTATTTAGTTTTTAGTCTGTTATAATTACTGTTACTAGGTGGGGGCTGAGTGATATTTATTATGGTTTTGGATCTTTAATATAACAAACCTTGAAAAAAACATTTATAACTTTGGCATTGATGCCACATTATCTTATATCTTCTATCTAGTATTTAGGTTAATATTACATATTTTTCCAACCGGTCCTTTTATCTTTGATATTTCGTTTATTTTCACCCCTCTGATGAGGATGGTTTTGTTTGTTTGAGTTAGGTCTCTTGATCTGAGGTAAGCTCTGTGCGAGTACAAGTTTGTTCCAATATCTGTTTTAAGATTGCTAGTGTATATCCTCCTATTTTCTTTTGTTTTGCAATACTAAGTGCTATATCACCATACTCTCAAGCCCTTGTTTAAGTTGCTTTATGCTTCATGCTTTGTTCCCTTTTGCCAACAGCTTTTGTGCCATCCACTATTCTCTGCTCTATTTGCTAAAACTCTACTGTCCACTAGCCATTTTTCAGTACATTTGCTATCTCTTTCTTGCTATCTCTCTCTCTATTTCTTTCTCTCTGTGCACATGCGTGATTGTGAGCAGTGTGTGAGTGAGTGGTGTGTGAGCAAGCATGTCTGTTAGTATGCTGGGTGAGTGAGCTGAAAAACTTTTCCACCTGTTTTATTTTTCTGATTTACGTGTGAAGATGTGTCAGTGAATGTGTGTGGGTGTGACTGCAGATAGCACATTATAGTTAAATCATGCCCCAAATGTAACATGCCCTTATATCTTGTGTGTGAGAGAGAGAGAGAGTGTGTGAGAGAGAGTGTGATTGAGTGTGTTAACAGCAATACATTGGTGCCCTGTACAAGGTGTATAAGCATCTGGAGCGTTCTCCTCTGGATGGGCATGCGAAGCTTAAAAATTATTTAAAAAAAGTTTTAGGTTATATTCATGGACTCCAAAAGGTTCAAGCACCACTGAATAGATATTTTAGAAAGTAGGACTTTTTTACATTACCAGAGCAGAGTAATAGACAGGATTTTGGATGTGCAATAAGCACACAAATTATTCTTTTAAAAAGACATACAGTACAGAAATATACCCAGCTAGTCACTTGTGTGTGAATCATAGTTTTAAACCAACACTTAGAATACAATATTTTCTCTCAATACTAAGTGTTGGTAATTATTACCATTGAAGTATGTGCCCTTGTTTTACCCTGTGTGATTATTTTATTATATTTTTATTTTTAATCTTGTCTCATGTTTTTTTTATATAATTGAAAGTTGAATCTAAATTTCATCATCACAGCATGATCCAGGATAAAGAATCAAGTTGCACAAATTACTTGCTTTTCCCAACTGATATGCTTTATAACCATTTATTTACATTGGTTCTTTATTTTGCATAGTACTGTAGAACAACCCAACTGACAAAATTACATTGCCATTATGTCCGTCCCCCATTAGTCAACCTACTGATGGACCAAAATTTTGTCACTGTGATGAAACCGATTACATTGTGACAACCTGGAAAAGTGAAATTACTGGATCTGTTGTGGCGTTGTAACTTCCTGGCACCAGGCACCATCAACATTGTGGCACCGTCAGTAATCATCAGTACTTTTTTTTTTTTTTTTTTTTTTTTTTTTTATGGGCGGACTTCTGCACTAATCCTTATTTGCCCAAAAAATATATAAAGAATCTTTAATTCACTTACAAATGTAATGGTGGTTTTTATGCATTAGTGGTTCATAATAATGCGATAATAATGAGATGAAACATGATCACATTTTCCCACATTTTATTCAAATTTTATTCATCAATTTATATATATCAAGTGTTTGTGGAAGAGATGTGTTTTGAATTGTTTTTTAAGATGCTAATTGATGCTAATTTTGCAGTGGTAAATGCTATGGAGTGAGAATTAGCACCACAGTGAGGTTGGATCACCAAGTGACATTCATCAGTAGAGCAAAATGCATGAGTTGGAGAGTATTTTGGAAATATAGATTGAAGGTAAAAGAGGGCTGATCCAGATATTGGCCTGTAGGCCAGAGTCAGTGCCTTGTACTGAATGAGAGCAGCTACAGGGTGCCAATGGAGAGTTGAGTAGTGGTCTGACATAAGTTTGCTTGGGCTGGTTAAACACAAGTTGGGCTGCAGAGTTTTGAACCAGTCGTAGAAGTCTGATAGTGAAAGCTATTAGACCGGTAACAGTTACATTACATGTTACACTGTAATAAATAACAACTTTTTTTTCTGACCTCAAAAAAGACTTTGTCTTACCTACTAAAATGGTGTAAATATAATAATATCCATAACTAAGCTTCAAGCTACTTAACATCTACAATGAGGTATCTAAAGGTTCGGATAAACAGAACTGTTTATCACCAACATGAACACGTTAAAATACTAAACTGTATACAATACAAAAAGGTCAACTTTACTGAAACAAGCCAGTATAAATATTATCTTAGGTTTTTATCTTAGGCATTAAGAGATTGAAATGTTTGCTGGTTATTTTTTAATTAAAGATGCCTCCTGGACGGCACGGTGGCTTAGTGGTTAGCACAATCGCCTCTCAGCGCTAGGGATTCCCGGTTCGAATTCCCATCTGGGTGGAGTTTCCATGTTTTCCCCGTGGCCACGTGGATTTCCTCTGGGTTCTCTGGTTTCCTCCCACTGTCCAAAAACATGGATCAAGTCAATTGAGTTCTCCAAATTGCCCCATATAGAGTGTGCATGTCTGTGTGAGTGAATGTGATTGGCGCCCTGTCCTGGGTGTATTTGCCCAGCGCCCAAGACATTCTCCCCTGGATGGGCATGGGGAACCCCCCCCCCGCAACCCTAATATAGGATAAAGCGGAAGATAATGGATGGATGGAAGATGCCTCCTGCAGAACAGGTGTATGAGAATGAGCTAATTGTGCATGCGCTGCTGCTCACTTGCCCAACTAAAACTTGAAAAACACAATATTAGTTAAGTTTAGTAATAGTTCATAGACTATTTCTTGAAGAAAAAAAAAAAAATGTCTATAGCGGTGGTGCTCCTGTTTTCATTGATTGTCATAGCTGCGTGGACGCTGTACTAAAAAAAAGTGTTGAAATCAGCCTCTTAATGTGTAGAGAGCAGAGCCAGGTTCATGCTGTCTCAACTCTGTTCAGTACCATACTAACTATAAAAAAAAATCCAGAATTTTATATCAGTTAGCACAATTTATATAATTTCATTTATGTTGATTTATTTAATATTTCTGATAATTATAGCATTCTTTAATGTTTGTAAATTTATTTGAAAGATAGAAATAAATTTATTTTGTTTTTAGACTGAATCAATTAATTTTTTAGGCAGAAAATTACAAAACACCAATTAGTGTCCTGATTAATCAGAAGGGAATAAAAACCTTTTTTTTCCTAAAACCTTTTCTTTCACAAGATCTAGTCCAGCTCTGCTCTGTTTTCCAAAGCTCCTTGTAACAGAAATCATACTGGGCTTGTAGGAAAATTAGCAAATTAAATTTCCTTGAGTAATGAAAATGTCATGCACCATTTAATAAAACTCCATAAAAAAAATCCACAGTTGCTACCGGTGTAGATAACTGTGCTCTGTGGATTTGAAAGTTAAACTGCTTTTTCTCCCCCTTACGTTTTGATGTGATTGAAAATTATTCCAAACAACTGCTTTGTAAATACAAAAAAGAAAAAAAATTGTTTGGTCTCTCCCACTACTGACAGCAGAGCAATTTGTAACCACTGATAACTCTCTCTGCTTCAAACTGAAAATTATTTTACCATTATGAGTTTGTCTCATCTTTAAGGTCAAAAATCAAATTTTTGCTCTTTCAAAAGGTTATAACCTTAAAAGAGGGGCACATCCCATATGATTAATGAGGGAATTTTGCATATGATGTTGCATTGTTGACATTTTAAACATATTTTATATGTATTATATATGCAAGTCTGGGGGAAATTTAAAGTAAAGCATTCATGTAAAATAAACAGCATTGCAGAAAAGAAAGGTTGGTCTGCGTATCATTTTAATAGAACAGTTAGAGTGCAATGGTTTTTCTTGGTGATTTTTATTTGAGGTTTTTATGTGTTCTCAAGCTGATTTAAAGGCACACTAAATCATTGGGGCTGGGGAGTAGTGGATTATGCATTTAATCAAGAAGCAGGCCCTGGAAAAATGGCTGGCCAAGTCACTAAGGCATCAACTCATGGCCCAATAACACTATGTGCCCAGGCTATTTTCACATTAATGTGGGATGGTATGAACAGACTTTAAACTGGGCAGAAAACAATTCCTTTAAAATACTGTATTTTGTAAAATGAACTATAGGATTTTATCTAGTTTAATGAGAGCAATTCCATTATACTTTCAATTGAAGAAGGTAAGGATTGTTGTTTGGAGGAATCAAAGAACTTGAAAGATAGCTTATTGCTAGTGTTGCATATAAAACAGTTTTATGTTTGCAGTAATACATTTTAGAAAAAGGAAAGCCTAAAAATACAGCTTTTAACAGTTATTGCTCTATTCTAGAGTTCACATTCACACCCATGGCCTCATTATCTTTTAGTTTGATAGTGTAGACCTTCATTCATAATATGTCTAAAGAAGACAGGAAAGTGTAAGTGGAGTAACAGTCACAGGTCCCATGGTAATGGTGAATAAGTTGCACATGAAAATGTAGATTGAAACTTTCTCCATATTTGCAAAGAAATGATTTTTATGCCTATGTTTGTTTTTAATATAGAAGGTCATTTAAACACATAAATAATTAGCCTGTTTAATATCCTGTTCAATTAACATATAACATTTTTATTTTTATTTTATTTATGACATTTCATTTTATTTTATAATATTGAACTATTAAACATAAGATGGCGGCACAGTGGCTTAGTGTTTAGCACTTTCGCCTGTCAGCGCTAGGGATTCCCGGTTCGAATCCCAATCTGGGTGGAGTTTCCATGTTCTCTGCGTGTCCGCATGGGTTTCCTCTGGGTTCACCGGTTTCCTCCCACTGTCCAAAAACATGGATTCTATTAGATAATAAAGCAGAACATAAAGGATGCATGGGTAAACATAAGATAATTTACCAACCAAAAGCATTTTATACATTTGCAGCTTCAGAAAAAATTATTAGCTTCCTTAAAGACCCTAGAATATCTTCAAGTAAGCCTTTAAGCTGATGTGTAGATACAGGGTCTATCAGACACGCTCTTTTTAGGCTATGGAGCATGAGGCAGGAGCGTAGCGACACTGGGGGAGAAAGTAGCGTTAAAGTAGCGTAGTATTTATGTTAATTAGAGGTATTTTGTGCATCTGCTGGAGGCTTCACTAATGATCGGTGTGCAGCCTTTAAATGTTGAGGATACAGATATAGTCATCAAAGCAGGGTTAGAAACATAAGTAGTAGGTGGTAATGGAATGTTTATTTAATGTAGTCTGTGAATGAAGCATGCTCTTCATTCTTTCCACGATGACACATTTGACTGAATCCCGGGAACAATTAGGAAGTATATGCAGGCTTCACTGGCATGTTCTCCAGTGGGGATGCAAAGTAAGACGGCAAAATGATGAACACTTTGCCTTTCTCTGCTGCTGGTCTAGCACACTGTTCAACCAGCTGTGCTTCAAGTGTGTTTGAAAAGTTCTGCCTCCAATCCTTATTTATATTTTCCCCAGAATTTGGTTTGTTTCCATTTTTGTGCCATGGTTCTAAAAGTTTGTTTAAAGGTTGATTAATGTACTACTGAATTAGTCATTTATCCCTAAATCTTTTTAGTTTAAGTAGAGCTACACTGTTTAAAGTCGTATGAAACATATTAAGCTGTACTGTCAAGTAGCTCTGGATCTGTTGTTGGTTAAATACTTAATTTAGGTAAATGTTGTATGTATGAAGCAGGAGTTGAGGAAGTATTGGTGTGCCTCTTGTTATATTGCGGTTTAATGAGTAGATCATTACCAATTTCCAAATCATAGGTCATTGATCTGAAATTGCTTCATATTGTGGAATAATAGTTACAATACTAATGTTATTATTGTGCTAAAATTAGGTCTAATGTCTAAAGCAATCATGAATAAAACCTGTGGGTATGTGTAGAACAGCTTACTTGTGCTGCTCTTTACCAGTTCACGTCTGATGCTGTCAGGCCACAGGTTTTTTTAACATTGTATAGACTAGCAGTGTTAAGTCAATTATTCTTGTATGTTAGATAATTGAGTGTATTTCAATTGTCTTGTTTGAAAAGTTGTATGTAATAAATCTAATTAATGTTTGCTCAGATCATGAATGAATTTCTTCATGAAGTTGTGAACATTTGTGAATTATTATAATTAGTTTATAAATTAAAGGTGAAGTAAATTAAAAGTGATTTGTTTTTAAACAATGAGATGGCAATTACTTTGTAAGTTGGCACCAAAAACAGGGACTTACTGATCTGATATTAGCAGAAAGTTTGTGTATCACGGCAAAAATAAAATTCTTAGAACCTCCAAATAATTGTTTAGTCATTAATTCACTTCCACTAAATCCTCTACTAGGGTTCTAATGGGGTTTCCCATGCACATCCAAGGAATAACGTTTCGGGCAGTGGGCATATAGACCCAGGACAGAAAGCAAATCTGTCACTGAGCACACTCACTTACACAGACATACACAAACATACTCTATATAGGGCATTTTAGAGTATTTAATTTACCTTGAATCTTACCTGGGCGGCATGGTGGCTTAGTGGTTAGCACGTTTGCCTCTCAGCACTAGGGATTCCCGGTTCAAATTCCATTCTGGGTGGATTTTACATGTTCTCCCCGTGTACGTGTGGGTTTCCTCCGGGTTCTCCGGTTTCCACCCACAGTCCAAAAACATGGATTAAGGTCAATTGAATTCTCCAAATTACCCCATATAGAGTGTGTGTGTGTGTGTGTGTGTGTGTGTGTGTGTGTGTAACTGTGTGCCCAGTGATAGATTCGCGTCCTGTCCTAGGTGTATTTGCCCAGCAGCCGAAACATTCTCCCCTGGATGGGCATGGGGAACCCTCCCACAACCCTAGTAGAGGATAAAGCAGAAGATAATGGATGGATTAATCTTAGCTTGAGTCCTTGGACTGTGGGAGAAAACCAAAAAACCCGGATGAAACCCATGAGGACATGGGGAGAACATAGAAAATCCACCCAGATTGGGATTTGAACCTGGAATCTCCAGCTCTGAGTGGCAAACGTGCTAAACACTAAGCCACTGTACCACCGCCGACTAAGAGTTGTTGATGCTAATTAGAGAAAACCAACCAACCAAAAGTTTAGACTCCACCAATACACAGGAAATTTCAGACCATCAATTTCTCTCCAGTGACCAATAAAGATCATGCCATGAGAAAGTCATGTAATAGTCCACAAGGTCAAAAATTATTCCAACAAATATTTTAGAACAAAAATGAAGGACATCAATTGGTGAGCATGTTTTTAAAATAAATACCCTAAGTAAAGGAAGCCAATTTCTCCAATTCACTATAGAATTACTGAAAACCTTTGCCTAGAAAGCAGCAGAACAGTCGAAAGTCTAATACAATTTATACATGTAAATGTTAATTGTGTTAGCTGGTTTTATGATTGATTCATGTCTTGGTTGTTTACACCAAATTTAAAAAGGAAGATAAGACAGCCATGTTATGATATCCATGTGTTAGCATGCAGGCTATTCAAGAGTTTACTTCAATCTCTTTTTCCTATAAATACATTTAAATGTTCATGTAAGGAGGCATGGTGGCTTATTGGTTTGCACTCAAAACAGGCATTGCCATGCTAGAAGTTGAGTGTACATGCTCAGTATTAAATATATTTAAATGTTCACGTAAGGAGGCATGGTGGCTTATTGGTTAGCACTCAAAACAGGCTTTGCCATGCTAGAAGTTGAGTGCACATGCTCAGCATTATATCCAGAGGTTGGATTTGGAAAATAACAGAGGTAGGGGTTCAGCCTGTGCTCAAGATTATATACACACACTGTATCAAATTGTTGTCCCAAAAGGAAGCCTCTTTTAAAGATAATGCACAAGGAAACCCCCAGTTTACTAAAAACAAGCAGACTAAGAACGTGGGTTACTGGAACCATTTGGTAAACGCATTTCGTTCAGATGGTGTCAACCGTGTGTAGAATCAACCAGGTGATTAATACAAAGACAAATGCATCTTGTTTACAGTCAAACACGGTGGTGGGAGTGCCTTGGATTGGCGCTGCATGGGTGCTGCTGACTGTGGGGTGCTACAGTTCATTGAGGGATCCATTAATGCCAACATGTGCTGTGACATACCAAAGCAGAGCATGATCCCTTCCATTCAGGGAAATTAGGCCCAAGAGCAGTATTCCATCATAATAACCTCCCTACACACTTCCAAGACTACCACTGCCTTGCTAAAGAAACTTAAGGCATTTCTGAAACAATAATAATGACCGCAAAATATCAACACTGAGTACAATTTAGCTATTTTTACTTATATGTGTAGTCTCTTTTGTTGCCAGTGGTTTAGACATTAATGGCTGTGTGTTGAGGTATTTTAAGGACACAACAAGTTTACAATGTGTTACAAGCTGTATACTGACTACTTTACATTGTATCAAAGTGTAATAGCTTCAAGAAAAGGTATGCCTGATGCTGTAGAAGTGCAAAATACACAAAAAAAATTATTGCACAATTGAGAATAATTTTCTAGTGATCAAGTGGGCAGTCATTAGTATCTGGCTTTCCAAATATTTCAATTTCAGGTGGTCCACAAGTGAAAAATTCACTTGTGACAAAAGTCCGCTGTTACGGTTGAGCTGAGCGTCCTGTTGCCGGAGAAAAATAGAGAGAGAGGCGTGTTGAAATGATGAATAACACGGCGTTTAATTTTTCTCTAAGCGGGATATATTAGAATAACCAAAAATCAAAAATAGTCAAATAAACATAAACTGTCAATCACTCCACCCCGTTCGTGGAAATCGGCGGCTCACGTCAAGACGGTGCATGAGCGGCGTGGCATGAGAACGAGGGGGGGTCGGTGTGGTCACAGCGCAGTCCCCGAAGAACTTATTTCTCCCGTGGTGAGCGATCCTGGGGAAAAGTAGCGAGTCAGCAGAAGAACCAAGAGCCAGTCGCCAGAAGACGGTTAGGATGTCCCAGACAGGAGCGTAATGGGTTGCAGTGCGCGGCGTGCATAAACGTGCTGAATCACAAAAAACTCTGCGCCGATGGATCCGGATCGGCGGCTTAAAAGGACGCTGTCATCAGCGAAGCACACCTGCACCTAATAGTCTGGAGAGGGTGATCTGTGATTAATGGAATGTGAAACAGGTGTGGAGATGGGTGTGTGCGGTGAGGAGCGTGTAGTCGCGGGACGTGGGCATGTCGGAGAAGTGGGTGTGTGTGAATGAGAGAGCGGAGCGGTGGGATGTGAACGGGAATGTGTAACATCCGCGAAGGAGACCTAAGGCTGGAGGTAAAGAAAGAGCTAGCATGAGCGATGTGCTGAGAACAATACGGAAAAAAACGCAACAATAAAACAATCAAAACTGGCTTTTATAGAAGAACAAGAAATGAACCGGAAGAAGAGTCAGACCTCAGGAGAACAACCGCGAGCACCCTTAGTGGTGACCTCTGGAAAAGCAGAAGAAGAAGAAGGTGTGGTTCTGACAGTCATTTTCCTTCCCATGTGCAATAAGCAGTGGAGATTTAAAGGGAGGCATTTATGCAGAAAGAGTCCAAACAGACAGATGTGCTCTGTCTGTATGTATGTTAATGTAAAAATCTGGTATGTAATATTTGATAATAATAAAATTATAACTGCTGGGCGGCTTAGTGTTTAGCATGTTTGCCTCTCAGCGCTAGGGGTTTCCGGTACAAATCCCCATCTGGGTGTTGTTCCCATGTTCTCCCCGTGTCTGCGTGGGTTTCCTCTGAGTTCTCTGGTTTCCTCCCACAGTCCAAAAACATGGATCAAGTCAATTGAGTTCTCCAAATTGACCCATATGCAGTGTGTTTTTGTGTGCGTGTCTGTTTGAGTGTGTGTGTGTGCCCAGAGATAGATTGGCGCCCTGTCCTGGGTGTAGCTGCCCAGCGCCAGAAACATTCTCCCCTGGATGGGCATGGGGAACCCCCCTGCGACCCTAATATAGGATAAAGTGGAAGATAATGGATGGATGGATAAAAACTGCTTTAAGTAAGATCTGTCACAGTTGTTAATCTTAAAGACAAATTGGTTTCATTCATTGATTATCTTCCACTTTATCCTATATTAGGTTCGCGGGGGGGGATGTTCCCCATGCCTATCTAGGGTAGAACGTTTCGGGAGTTGGGCAGATACACTCAGGATAGGGAGCCAATCTATCGCTGGGCACACACTCACACACACAGACACGCACACAAACAGACTATACATGGGGCAATTTGGAGAACTAAATTGACTTGATCCATGTTTTTGGACTGTGGGAGGAAACCCGGAGGAAACCCACGCAGACACGGGGGGAACATGGAAACTCCACCCAGATGGGAATTCAAACCGGGAATCCCTAGTGCCGAGATGCTAACCACTAAGCCACCGTGCCGCCCTCTACATATATAGTTAGTAATAAATATGCTGCTATTAGGTAGAAGAATCTTCTCACTTCAAATCTCACTGGCACAAATTAAACACATATTGTGATAATTTTTTTTCTTCAGTAATAACAAAACTGATGTGTTAGTAAGACAAAAAAGCAACATAAAATATTGCTATGTGATGATCGGTTGTGTAAACAAAGTAGATTATTGATTTTGTCACTTATAATCTTATTCAAGTACTAATTTGTGTACTGTATGAGGCACAATGAAAAAAAAATACTTTGTAAATAAATCCACACATTGTCCATGGAAGGATTTTATCTGAAATGTGGTATTTAGATGTGGACTGAATAAAGATATGTGACAATCAGTCACAGCAATTAGTTTTACTGTTAAGAGGCCCTTTTTGTTTTCTCTCACCCATACAGAATGTCACAAATAAATCCTCTCTGCATTTGCATATTAATTGGATCGGAGATGTCAGGCATCTTTCATTAAGTAAAATTATCTGCATATTTGCAGATATAAAATAGTTTACTTCAGTGTTAGAAAAGAAGTCATTGAAAATTGACCACACATTGGATGGAACTTGACACATTAACCTTTGAAGTGCTGGATGTGGCAGCAGTGCTACATTAAATACAGATATAAAATTAGAGACAGTTACCTAGGGAATTGTGTGTGTGTGTGTGTGGTGGGGGTGGGGTGAAAAATAAATTACGATGGAACAGCTTATTTCTCACACATAGTTTAGCATTTGTTCTTTAAAAACACAACTTGCATATAAATAATGAAACATTAATTTATCCATACTCATAATATTTTTATACTGACAATAATTTCAAGGGGTTCTGGAGTGTACTTCAGTGCTCAAAAAACACAGAAAACACACTGCTCGGTCACTAGGCTGGCAAAGCAGACAAACAGACATATATATATTCATTCATTCATTATCTCCCGCTTTATGCTCTATTGGGGTCGCGGTGGGGTTCCCCATGCCCATCCAGGGGAGAACGTCTCAGGCGCTGGGCAGATAGACCCAGGACAGGGCGCCAATCCATCACTGGGCACACACTCACTCACACAGACACTCTATATGGGGCAATTTTGAGAATTCAATTGCCTTGATCCATGTTTTTGGACTGTGGGAGGAACCCGGAGGAAACCCACGCAGACACGGGGAGAACATGGAAACTCCACCCAGATGGGGACACGAATCCCCATCTTGGTGGAGTTTCTATGTTCTCCCCGTGTCCGTGTATTTCGGGTTCTCCGGTTTCCTCCCACAGTCCAAAAAAATGGATCAAGTCAATTGAGTTCTCAAAATTGCCCCATATAGAGTGTGTATGTGTGCGTGTTTGTGTGAGTGAGTGTGTGCCCAGCGATAGATTGGCGCCCTGTCCTGGGTGTACCTGCCCAGATCCCGAAACTTTCTCCCTTGGAAGGGCATGGGGATCCCCCTGCGACCCTAATATAGGATAAAGCAGAAGATAATGGATGGATGAACTGTGAAAGGAGACTAAAGTTCTTAGTCAAATAGACAATGGAGAAAAATGCTAACTTTACACAGAAAGGACCTTTGCCAACCTTTTTGGTATGGTACAAAAGGAAAGATTTACAGAAAAATAGCATTTATGAGCATGTGTTAACAAATGGAAAATAAAAAACATAATAAATACATAATAATTTTGTTTTAGATATATGGATGTTTAATTTTTTTCATTAGGAAAAAAGGATAATAAAACATCAATTTCCAAATAATTAATAATGTGTCTTAATAAGATAAAGGCTAGGGTAGAGTGGTAATAGAAGGGCTGCACCTTGAGGGGTCTACATGGTATGGGGATATACTCCTGAATAATTTGATTAGGCTACTAGGGAATATATCTGAAGGATTATGTAAATGGATTTGCCCCCATGCAGAATTCTTTGAACTCTTCAGAACTCACATCTGTTGGGGTCGGACGCCAGACAGGATGGCTTCAACCTTCAACCTTCAATACCCCTTTAAATACACTCAAGTATTTAAAGGTCAAATCTAAAACAAACAAAACTAGCCTTGATTGAGCTGAAATAGTATATGTTATTCATAGGCCAGATTTATCTTTTACAGTTAAAAATGATTAAATATAAGTAAAATATAGTAAATTAAAAGTGGATGAGCAGTTATGCACAAATACTGTGGTTACTCTTCATATTTAAAACATTAATATTCTGTCTAAGCTTTATGTATATTTGTGTTGTCATACATTGGATTAAAAATTTCCTCCTCTGTCTTATTTGGTGTAATACTCTATGTTTGTGTGCAGTTCTATAGCAACAAAAGTCAAGGTGATAAAGACCATGTTGTACATATTAGATTAGTAGAACACAGATACAAAAACAATGCAGCCTTCACAAAACACAATTTATCTGCAGTCTGATTGGAGAAAGCATCTTCCATCTGCTTGCCTACCCAGCCGGTGAGCATGAGCACCACTCTTGATTTTGCTCTGCTTTCAGCTGTGTGTGTTCTAGTCTTCCATATATGTGTGTTCTATATATTTATTTACTGGATGAGCAGTTGACAACATTAGACCTGGAGGATTTTGTCTTTGTGACAGGAAAATATCTTTGTGACAGGAAAAGGAAATAAAAATAATTTCAAAGTTTGTTTTATTTGACGCTGGTTTAAAATTTTGCTGAAAGTAATATGAACTTCTGAAATCACCAAAACCTCACATTATTATAATGTATATAAAATACATTATAATAATGTGCAAATAAATAAAATAAGATAATATTAAATGTAATTAAATATAAAATTTGTAAATTGTTTTATAAATGGCAACAAAATTATATATTTTTTTACATTATTTTATTTTATACTTGTTATATATTATCTGGTGTAAATTTAGAATATTATTTTATATACTTTTCTTTTATGTGATTCATTCATTCGTTTCATTTAGTCATTCATTTTTAAGTTATTTAAAAATCCAGAATAAGCTACCATAGGTTGTGCTGTCATACAGTTCAATATAGTTGTAAGGAGTACTCCTCACCTGTTTTCATTTTCATTTAGTTATATTCATTTATTGGTTCTCATTTAGTTAATATATTTATTATTTTCATTGGTTACTTTTGGTTCTCACATGGTCGGGTTTGTGTTTATATACTTTCCGTTTCTGTCGGCAGTCCGGCATTAATTTTGTCACACGTGTTCCGAATCACTCTGTTGTTTGGTATCGATTCAATTGAATCATTAAATACCTTACTTATCTTATCTACTACCTCACTTATCTGTGCCTCCTGGATCCTCTCTGTGCTACGGCGTGTGCTTTTTGCCTTTGCGGACACATTGCTGACAGAATGCCGGACTCAAACGGATTTGGATCCAGGAGCGAGTTGCAGTAAGTTTTTTTCCCTCATCATCGTCCTTCCGGCTGCAGCCGCGGTGCTGCTTAGTTTCGGCGCTAGCCACGCCTTCTAGTCTTTTTCTTTCGCCCGCTCTCTCTCCCCCGTGAACCCTGTCAGAGCCGTGTGGACTCACATGGTTCGGGGGTTCTGCGAGTCGGCTCCACGGCGTGTTGAGCCGCCGGGGGTTGTTGAGCCCGGCTCAGATTTATTTGTGCTGTCCTTTTGTCTGTCATGTCAAAACCGTGGAGGTGGTACGAGGAGGTTGGGTCCCGGGACGAAACGGAATCAGTGTATTCTGAGGGGAGTTGCGACTCATGTGTCGACTCAGATGATTTCGATTCTTCTCTCTCAGGACACGTTCTTCCTCCCCACGTCCTAATAAATTCCCCAGACCTGTGGCCCAAGTCCCGTTCTAGTTCCCTTAAGCCCTCTAAACCCACACGTTATACCAGTTCCTCCTCTGAAAAACCTCCGTTTGAGTTCCGTTTCCCCGTACTCCTGCCCCCGACATTTCACTTCCCCTACCTCGTTTCATCTTCCCTCATCCTTGCTCGCCGGCCATACCAGTTGTGCTATTATGCGCCCCAACCTCTTCAACCGGTGTCCCAGCCTAAATGCAGCCGTCGAGGCAGAGCTTAGCCTCCCTCCAGCTCCATCGAGGAGGGAGTCCCCTCGCTGGTGTCCGCACCCTCTGCTGTATCGGTTTGTTGGGTGTCTGTGGGGTGTGTTCCTGTTGGTGGTGATCCCCAGTGTCATCCTCCTTCCGTGTGTGTGCCATGTCTTGTCTGTTCTCAGGGCTGGGATACTGGCTGTTTGTCTTTGTGTCCAGGAGGAAAAGGAGGCCGGGCCCGTTGCCCTCCGCTCCGTGCCCGTTGCCCTCCGCTACGTGCCCGTTGCCCTCCGCTCCATGTGCACTTGCGACAGCCCTGCGTCAGCGCCCACTCAGGTTCCCCTGGCATTCGCACCCACTCAGGTTCCCCCTGCATTCGCACCCTCATAGGTTCTTCCTGCAGTCGCATCCTCTCAGTTTCCTCCAGCGCCAGAGCCCACTGTAGTCCCTCCAGTGCCAGAGCCCGCTGTAGTCCCTCCAGTGCCAGAGCCCGCTGTAGTCCTACAGCGCCAGAGCCCACTGTACTCCCTCCAGCGCCAGAGGCCCCAGCACCTTCATGCACTCAAAAGGCCCCCTTAAAAGGCCACGAAGCCGCCTTCATGCCCTCAAAAGGTCCCATCGCCCTCACGCCCTCAAAAGGCCTCGCCGCCGCCTTCGCGCCCTCAAAAGGCCTCGCTGCCGCATTCGCGCCCTCAAAAGGCCTCGCCGCCGCCTTCGCGCCCTCATAAGGCCTTGCTGCCTTCGCGCCCTGATAAAAAGCCATTTCACTGCCTTCGCGGTCGCTTGTGGTCTATCTATGGGACAGCCAGTACACGCCACGACATACATCTTACTCTACAGGTACTGACGGTTATCCCACAGGGCCCCCCGGAGTCCCCCGGTCTCTGTCGTCTGCCCCCGCTTGGGGGTAATGTAAGGAGTGCTAGGCACTCCACAACTGTTTTCATTTTCATTTAGTTATATTCATTTATTGGTTCTCATTTAGTTAATATATTTGTTGGGTTTGTGTTTATATTCATTCTGTTTCCGTCCCGTCGGCAGTCCGGCATTAATTTTGTCACACGTTTTCCGAGTCACTCTGTTGTTTGGTGTTGATTCATTTGAATCATTAAATACCTTCTCACTTATCTATGCCTCCTGGATCCTATCTGCACAACAGTGCGTGCTTTTTGCCTTTGCGGACACGTCGCTAACAATAGTACATATAGTACTAGTGCGCCGCCTGAGTGGCAGCACCTCTCAACAGCTTCTGTTCACGACTGAGCACTTTTCACTCTTTTATACTCTTAACTCTTCATTTTTAACGCTTTCTAACTTTCATACATTCGTTTATACTTTTAATATACTTTCCACTTTGTTGTTTTTTGTTCTGCAAGTCTTTTTTTTTCATGATGAGGACTAGAGCTATGGAGTTCGCTTTTGTTCTTGTGCTGCTTTTGTCCTTTGAAAATAATAAGAAAATAATATAGTACAAGAGATAAATACCTTTAACCCCATATCTAAAAAAGAGCTTGTCTCATTAATTACACAATCAAAGACAACATCCTGTCTGTTAGACCCAAAACACTACAAACCTGCTTAAATATCCCCTACCAAATATTACAGAGCCATTAATAAACATTATAAATTCATCACTTAAATTGATGAGGCTATGTCCCCAAAAATCTGAAGTGTGCTGTCATTAAACCATTACTTAAAAAACCTAATTTGGATCCTCTAATACTTTCCAACTATAGACCAATATCAAACCTCCCCATTGTCTCTAAAATCCTAGAAAAAAATGTGTTCAACAAGCTGAATCGTTATCTTCTAGCTATTAACATTCATGAAGTTTATCAGTCAGGTTTTAGGTCTCACCATAGCACTGAAACAGCCTTAATTAAAGTAGCTAATGACTTATTAATGTCTTCCGATAATAACCAAATCTCTTTTCTTATCGTTTTAGATCTTAGTGCAGCCTTTGACACTATAGACCATAACATCTTGGTTGATAGATAAGAAAACACTTTGTGAATTACAGGATCTGCACTCCAGCGGTTTAAATCCTATCTGACAAATTGATATCTATGATAACAACCAATGTTCTGATCTTGCTAAATTTAAATATGGTGTTCCACAAGGGTCAGTTCTCGGTCCACACCTATTTGCCCTAAATACTGTATGCTTCCATTGGAATAAATTATTCACAAACATGGAATCAGTACCCACTCTTATGCAGACGATACACAGTTATACATTTCAGCTAAGCCTAATGATTGTGACGGTCTAATGAGTGGAGGGTGGCGGATCCGCTACTCAGAACAATCAGTTTTTCGGCAGAGGTACAGTCAACAGATGTTTATTAGCCACAACCAAAATGGAGAACCGAGCGTGGTGGTGCTGGCAGAGAACACAGGAACGTCAAGATGGTGGCGTGACATCACGGCGTAGACAACATAAGACGTCAGCGGGGCTGTTTTCCAATCCGCGGTTTCCACCAGGACGAAGTGTGGCTAGGATCGGGTATAGCGTCACGAAGAAGAGCTGCACACACAACCACAAGCAAACACAACCAAAACACACACAATACTAGGCGAGGACCAGGCAAGAGGCGAGACGAGATTGGAAGCCAAAGAGGACGAGGCGTAGCACAAGGGTGAGCACAGGACCTATTGGCGACGAGAGACAGGACACAGTGACTTAAATAGCGTGCGTGATTACACCCAGATGAACAAGATTACAAGGCATGGCTTACCCAACACACCAACACCACGTGATGACACATAACAATAATGTTTGTTCAATCAGTAAGCTCGAGGACTGTATCCAAGATATTAAAATATGGATGTCAAAAAACGACCTACTGCTAAATTCTGATAAAACTGAGTTTCTAAAAGTTGGACCCAAGGACAAAATTAAGAAAGTTTCTAATTTACATTGATGGTTTACTTTTAGCCCCTTGAATAAACAAAATTACTGCTGGTGGAAAAGTGTTCTTCCACAAGGCTCCTCTACTTTGGAATAGCCTTCCAGTTACTGTCCGTGATTCTGAATCATTATTAATCTTTAAAAGTAGATTAAAAACACATTTATTTAATCTTGCGTTTAATTGATTCCCTGTTGATAAAGATGTAGATCTCAGACTTGGCTGTGTTGGGTTGGTAATCTGGGATCAGTGGCGTTTCACCTCTTCACCCATCTTATCATTAATAGGGGGTTTGGTGCTGAAATGTTGCTGTTCCTGGGAGACCTCTCAACTAGGAAGAGTTTGCAGTATCTGCCTCTTTTAGTTATGCTGCTCTAGTCAGTGATGCCAGAGTCACGTGCTGCACTGTGTCAATCAATTACTTTTTACTTAAATGCAGTGCTTTATTATTAGCTCTAACTGCTTTTCTTTTCTGTTCCTTTTGAGGTGTGGCCAGTTTCCTGGAGATGTAGTCAGATCTTCATCCATGGCTCTGCCGAACATGGATAATATTTGGCCTGGAGGTTCTGCAGGACCCCCTTAATGGAATTACATATAGTTTTCCAGTTGTTAGAGTTTTTCCATTTGTTAAATATGGTCACCTGATCTTACAGACACTATCTGTACATAGCTGTCCTACATTGTTGATGCTGCCCAGCCGCTCAAGGAGAATGAGTTCCCCACTAAGTCTTGGTCCTCCCAAGGTTTCTTCCTTAAAAGAACAAAATAACAGGGAGTTTTTTCTTGCCACTGTTACTTTGGCTTGCTCATTGTGGGTTTAAAGGCTTTTAACGCTGTAAAGCTTTTAAATTACTTGAACTTTGTTGTGACCTTGTCTGCGGACCCGACATGGAACCATGGATCCATCGTTTACACCCGGGATCATTTACTGGCTCTTCGGAACACAGCAGTGCTACCTGACTTGTGAGCTGACATCCCCCGTGAGCTGAGGAGGAAGAGACGCGGGTGCTGTTTCTGACTTAGTGGTCTGTAGTACTGGGGCCCCACAGGGAACTGTTTTGGCGCCGTTCCTCTTCACCCTGTAAACTGTAGACTTCTAGTAAAGCTCACTGAACTGTCACTTACAGAAGTTCTCTGATGACTCTGCTGTTGTCAGTCTCATCACAGATGATGACGACCAGGAATACAAAAAGTTGATTCAGGACTTTGTGGACTGATGCCTATGTAACCGCCTACAGATTATCCATCCATCCATTATCTTCCGCTTGTCCGGGGTTCGGGTCGCGGGGGCAGCAACCGAAGTAGGGAGACCCAGACCTCCCTCACCCCAGCCACCTCCACCAGCTCGACTGGGGGAACCCCGAGGCGTTCCCAGACCAGCTGAGAGATATAATCCCTCCAGCGTGTCCTGGGTCTTCCCCGGGGCCTCCTTCCAGCCGGACTTGCCTGGAACACCTCCCTAGGAAGGCGCCCAGGAGGCATCCTTACCAGATGCCCGAACCACCTCAACTGGCTCCTTTCGATGCGGAGGAGTAGCGGCTCCACTCCGAGTCTCTCCCGGATGACCGAGCTTCTCACCCTATCTCTAAGGGAGAGCCCTGCCACCCTGCGGAGAAAACCCATTTCGGCCGCTTGTATTCGCGATCTTGTTCTTTCGGTCATTACCCAAAGCTCATGACCATAGGTGAGGGTCGGAACGTAGATCGACTGGTAAATCGAGAGCCTTGCCTTGTGGCTCAGCTCCTTCTTTACCACAACAGACCAGTATAGGGTCCGCATCACTGCTGACCCCGCGCTGATCCGTCTGTCAATCTCACGCTCCATCTTACCATCACTCGTGAACAAGACCCCGAGATACTTAAACTCCTCCACTTGAGGCAAGATCTGATCCCTGACCCAGAGAGGACTCTCTACCCTTTTCCGGCTGAGAACCATGGCCTCAGATTTGGAGGTGCTGATTCTCATCCCGGCCGCTTCACACTCGGCTGCAAACCGATCCAGTAAGAGCTGAAGTTCGCAGCCTGATGATGCTAACAGGACCACATCGTCTGCAAACAGCAGCGACGTGATCCTCAGATCACCAAACCGGACACCCTCCATCCCCTGGCTGCGCCTAGAAATTCTGTCCATGTAAATTATGAACAGAACCGGTGACAAAGGACAGCCCTGACGGAGTCCAACCCTCACTGGAAACCAGTCCGACTTACTGCCGGCCATGCGAACCAAGCTCCTGCTTCGCGAATACAGGGACTGAATGGCCCGTAGTAAGGAGCCATGTACCCCATACTCACGAAGCACCTCCCACAGAATACCCCGAGGGACACAGTCGAAAGCCTTCTCCAGATCTACAAAGCACATGTAGACTGGTTGGGCAAACTCCCATGAACCCTCGAGGATCCTGGAGAGAGTGAAGAGCTGGTCCAGTGTTCCACGACCAGGACAAAAACCACACTGCTCCTCCTGGATCCGAGGTTCGACTATCAGTCGGACTCTCTTCTCCAGTACCCCTGCATAGACTTTGCCAGGGAGGCTGAGGAGTGTAATTCCCCTGTAATTGGAACACACCCTCCGGTCCCCCTTTTTAAAGAGAGGCACCACCACCCCCGTCTGCCAGTCCAGAGGCACTGCCCCCGATGACCATGCAATGTTGAAAAGGCGCGTCAGCCAAGACTGCCCCACAACATCCAGAGCTTTGAGGAACTCCGGGCGGATCTCATCCACCCCAGAAGCCCTGCCACCAAGGAGCCCTCTGACTACCTTAGCGACTTCAGCCACAGTGATGGACAAGCCTCCCCCCGGGTCCTCTGACTCTGCCTCCTCTCCGGAGGGCATATTGGTGGGATTGAGAAGGTCCTTGAAGTATTCCTTCCACCGCCTAATGACGTCCCCAGTCGAAGTCAACAGTGCACCCCCTCCACTATATACTGTGTTGGTGGCACACTGCTTTCCCCTCCTGAGTCGCCTGACAGTTTGCCAGAATGTTCTAGGAGCCGACCGAAAGTTACTTTCCAAAGTCTCACCGAACTCCTCCCACACCCGGGTTTTTGCCTCCACGACGCACGAAGCCGCAAATCGCTTGGCCTGTCGGTACCGGTCAGCTGCTTCTGGAGTCCCACAAGCCAACCATGCCTGATAGGACTCCTTCTTCAGCTTGTCGGCATCCCTTACACGGGGTGACCACCACCGTGTTCGAGGGTTACCGCCACGACAGGCACCGACTACCTTTCGACCACAGCTCCTGTCCGCCGCCTCAACAATGGAGGAACGGAACATGGCCCATTCAGGCTCAATGTCCCCCACCTCCCCCGGAATGTGGTTGAAGCTCTGACGGAGGTGAGAGTTGAACATCTGTCTGACGGGTTCTTCTGCCAGACGTTCCCAGCAAACCCTCACTATACGTTTAGGTCTGCCTGGTCTGACCGGCATCTTCCCCCGCCATCTGATCCAACTCACCACCAGGTGGTGATCAGTTGACAGCTCAGCTCCTCTCTTCACCCGAGTGTCCAAGACACATGGCCGCAAGTCCAATGACACCACTACAAAGTCGATCATTGAACTGCGGCCTAGGGCATCCTGGCGCCATGTGCACTTATGGACACCCTTGTGCTCGAACATGGTGTTCGTGATGGACAAACCGTGATTTGCACAGAAGTCCAACAACTGAACACCACTCGGGTTCAGATCAGAGAGGCCGTTCCTCCCAATCACACCTCTCCAGGTCTCACTGTCATTGCCCACGTGAGCGTTGAAGTCCCCCAGTAAGACTACAGAGTCTCCAGGGGGAGCACTTTCCAGTACCCCCCCCACAGACTCCAAGAAGGCTGGGTACTCTGAACTGCCGTTCGGCGCATAAGCGCAGACAACAGTCAGAACCCGTTCCCCAACCCGAAGGCGTAGGAAAGCTACCCTCTCGTCCACCGGAGAAAACCCCAACATGCACGCGTCAAGCCGGGGGGCCACGAGAAAGCCCACACCTGCCCGACGCCTCTCACCATGGGCAACTCCAGAAAAGAACAGAGTCCAGCCCCTCTCAAGGAGATTGGACCCAGAACCCAAGCTGTGCGTTGAGGTGAGCCCGACTATATCTAACCGGTATCTCTCAACCTCCCGCACCAGCTCAGGCTCCTTCCCTGCCAGTGAAGTGACGTTCCAAGTTCCGAAAGCCAATTTCAGCAACCGAGGATCGTGACGACCAGGCCCACGCCTCCGGCCACCGCCCGATCCACACTGCACCGAACCCCTATTACTACCCCCCCCACAGGTGGTGAGCGCATTTGAGGGGGCCTACAGATTAACACCGCAAAAACTAAGGAGCTAGTGGTGTATTTTCGTAGGCTCGGTCGCCCTCTCCCAACACTGGTGAACATGCAGGCAATGGGCATTGACATGGTAGACTCATATATACCTGGGTGTTCACCTCAACACTAAACTGGACTGGTTGGACAACACCACTGCACTTTATAAAAAGGGACGGAGCAGACTGTATCTGCTGGGAGATTAAGGTCATTTGGGGTGTGTTGGCCACTCCTCAGAACCTTTTTTGACACTGTGGTGACATCAGCCATATTTTATGGAGTGGCGTGCTGGGGCAGCAGCGTCATGAATGCAGAAAGGAACAGACTGGACAAACTCATTAGTAAGTTCTCATAAACCAGTTCTGTCCTGAGGGAACCCTTAGACGTGGTGTAAGTGGTGCGATGCTAAACAAGCCAGCAACTCTTATGGACAATGAATCCCACCCCATGTATGAGACTTTAGCAGCACTGTGTTGTGGTGTGGTGTAGTGTGGTGTGACGTGGTGTGGTCTGGTCTCGTTTGCTAAATAAAGCTTCCAAAGTAAAGCCACACAGACAAAGTGAACAAAAAGAACTCACACACAAAGAACATTAACTGCCCTGCCTAGAAATGAAAGTCATTAACGATCTGGTATAACACAGTGCTAACCACTGTTGTGTGATTTCCCTTTAAAGTACTTTTTTAAAATAACATTAATTTCTATGATTATTGATATATCATAATATATTTACATTTTATACACCATGATAAATACTACATTTTAACTAGCAATTGCTGAAAATCTGTATACATTTTCTCTATATATTTTGAGGTATAAATGGGAAGTGTTATTTGGGGGGGGAAAAAACTAATTGTAAAATAAGTATACAACTTATGGGGAAATAATTCATGTCCTAGTTCATTGCTGTCACAAACTGATCCACCTATTTAAGTAGGCTGCACACCTTCTGCGAAATAATAAGGCACACGAATGTACAGAAGGGAGCCAGACAACACCAGTAGTGGTTTAATTAAGGTTTATTTAAAGGAAAACTAACAAACACAAAGGCAAACAGAAAGCAGGGTAACTAAATGTGCACAGTGAAAGAGGGATACCAGAACTAAATACACAAAAGCCCAATCACGTGCATGAAAACAAAACAATTAACACAAAAGTTTAATCAACAATAAGATGAAACGAAACACACAGCTAATTAACCTAAACCATGTAACAGTTCTCCTGCTCTAAAGGTCGCTAGGGTGACCAGATGTCTCGCTTTGTGTGGGACATTCGTGCAATTTCATTACTTTTCACGCGTCCTGCAAATTATGACGTTGTCCCGCATTGTTATTGAAGGTCAGACTCCAGATTTGAAATGCGTGTTTTAAAATCTGGCATTAGATGGCTGTGTTGTCTGTGCTCGAGGAAGAGGCAGGCTGTTTGAGGAACGCGCACGCATGTTAAAGGCGTGCCCAACAACACAAACAATGCAAACCATGTCAGAAAAGCACAGCACCGTCATGCAGCTCGAGATATGGAGGAAAGTGAGGTAAACACCCGTACAGCTAAAAAATCAAAATGCTCACATGAAAAAACATGTTGCTCAAAAAAAGGGTTTGAGTAAAATACATTTAAATAAGATATACAAGTTATATATACATATTTTGGAGAAATACAAGAAAGTCATACCCTTTTAAAGCACATTAAAGAAATGTCTGTTCTGTTTAATTGTACACACACACACACACACACACACACACACACACAGTTTTTATTTGAAGTCTGTTATTCGCTAAAGGGGCTGAATAGAGATTTTTCTTTCTTTGTTTTAGACTACCTTAATGCCTTAATGCATTGGTGTCCCACACCAACATAGTCTTTGCCCCACATTTGGTGAATTGGAATCTGGTAACCCTGAAGGGCGTGCAACACAGAGAACTAAAAGAACACAACTAAAAGTTCCGAGGGGGGGGGGTGGTCCTGTGGGGACATAACGTGGCAGGCGTCCTCTGCCGACGTGTTGATGAGGCCAAGCTCAGGCAGACAGGTTTCCTGGACGCGCTTAGGCAGACAGGCGGGAACAGATATATACAGATATGACTCACCTGCTTAGTCATTAGAGGTCCCTATAATATCCCTATATTCCCTCCTCAGCGCAGAGTGATTCATATCTACTCCTTCATGTAAATTCATCCTCGGAGTCATACCACTTTGAGGCTACCATGCCAGTGCCGAATAAATAGCTGAGGCAAGATGGACACCGCAGTAACCGCGGAACTTGCTGACATGGCAGAGCGGAATGGCCCGGGCAATTAAATATTTTTAAAAAACACATAAAAACCTGATCATGTGCACGAAAACAAACAAAAAATGAACATAAAAGTTTAATCAACTAAATGGTGAAACAAAACACAACTGATTGATCTAAACCCTGGACAGATACCCAGACACCTGTGTGTCAGGTTGGGAGGGCTGGGCCACTCCCCCTGTCTCCCGTGTGTCGGGTTTGGCCGTGTAGGGCTTCCGTAGGTAGGGTCCATCCCCTTGAGCGGGTATTGGCTCCTACCGGATCACGTGTGGCCTGCTGATTGCACTTGAAGTACGCAGGCGCGGTGTGTCAGCAGGCCAGCATTTTGCGGGTGTATGTGCATGCATGTGCATGTGCATGCATGCACATGCACATGCATGTGCATGTACGCTAAGTTGCCACGTCGGATGTCCGGTTTGGTTGTGTTATTTTATGTGTTTGCTCCCGGCACGTTTCGCCGTGCCTTCAGCGGCGTTCCCGCTGTGTAGTGATTTTGTTTATGTATTTGCTCCCGGCACATCTCACCGTGTCTACAGCGGCGTTCCCGCTGTGTAGTGTTTTTGTGTATGTGTTTTGCTCTCGGCACGTCTCGCCGTGCCTTCAGCGGCGTTCCCGCTGCCTTCAGTGATTAAAGTGCTCTTTTGTTTGTTTACCTGGTCGCCTGGCTCGCTTACTACATCCTCACCACGCTGCGCTGCGCCGCCATCGAACGGACAGCGCCGCCCGATCGTGACACTGTGACAATTTTTCATTGACAAATCATATATTTATTCAAGTGTCTCATAACTAATATAATATAAAAAGATTTATATAGACATAAACTTGTGCATTTGAAAACAGACACTTATTTCTATGTGTCTTACATTTATGAATACGTACAGCTCTTATGTCACAGATGAGAGCAGATAGTCCCTGGCTCACAAAGCTGCTTCAGAAACAATGCACTACACTTTGATTAGCTTAAAGAAAGTCACATAAGCCTGGTCTATTCAAAATATACCAGCATTTACTCATCACTTTCTCCAGGGACATAATCTGTCGCTAAATCTTTGTTCACACAGTACAAATTTAGATGCATTTTACAGCCGAACACCTTTTTGTCAGGTGACGTCTTCACAGCCTTTTTTTTTATAAAGCCTGTTTGTTGGGGTACAATCCTGTCTCTTGTCCCTCCCGCCCTTTTACAATTGTTGCAGAAACCCAGGAGGAATAAGGATGTGTCCAAGAACATCACCTCTGGGCTTGTAGATACATTCTCCAGCGGAGATGTATGATCCTTTCCATGTCTTTCCACAGAAAGTGAAGCTAAGTGGGACATCGCGTGTCGGAGCAGAAGACGCCAGGAGCATGGCTCGTCGTAGTGATGAGTGGGGAGAATAATGCTGTAAAAGCCCAGTGTTTTTAAAAGTACACATTTCATGTCTGCAATAAAGCCTGTTCTTTGGGGTGTGATCCTGTCTCCAGTCCTCATGTCATGGAAAAATGTCATGGAATGGGGATGTTTCAAATTCTTAACAAATACACACTGGAGTTCTTAATCTCTAGTACTTAATCTCCTCCTCATTTCATTTAGGGCTGCAACTAACGTTTATTTTTTCGATTAATCGATGAATCAGATTTTAAAAATTCAATAAATGTCTTCATTAAATAGGTCAAATATATGTCTGGTTTTATTTACAGTGTGAGTTTAAGGCAAGTAGTCCAAAGAGCAATTAAACACAAATCTCACACACACTGACACAATATGTAGCATAGTGTGTAAAAAATATACTAAATTACACAAATTTGAGTAGCTCTAATATGTTACCTAATCCCTGTCTAAATGCAAGTGATCCTACCGCACATAGACTGCAGTGTCTTCATTCATATTTTGTCAGAAAATAAAAACGTAAAGCTTAATCATTAATTACCACCATTGTGTACAAGTTTTATGTATTTATAAAGCACATTTAAACACTGCTTAAGCTAATTAAAGAAAATAAAAAGTTACACACGTTCACCATCACTGTCATTATCCAGTTAATTACCAAAAACCATGAAGCGTGCTCTGCCGGTTCTCATAGTGTGAGTGCACCATTACATTGATTCACTTCAAAATTAAAGAAACTCGGGATATTGTAGTGATTTACTCTGCTGTTTAGCTCCTTCATCCCCATTGGTGACTTCAACATGTCTCCGTTTCAGGTGGTATATCATCATCGTGGTGCTCCGTGCAGGTCAAATCATTTTTGCAAAGCTTCTATGTTCACGTTATTTATTTGTGTGAAGCGTGAAGTGCTCCCACACTTTTGATGATTTGAGCCTAAGCTTTTTTTCTGTGTCGTCCATGTTTTATCTGTAGAGTTTATTAAACTCTCGTTTAAACTTGTTGCAGATTCCATCTCTGCTCCACCTCGTTCCGTTCAACGTGCTCTTATTATTTTTTCCAGCGCTGCAGGTGATGTAAGCGATTATGACATTGCAAGTAACGTGTAATACGTGCAACACAACGAATCAATGAGGAAATTCTTTGTTGACACCTTTTCACAGTCGATTTTTATCGATTTTATAGATTCGTTGTTGCAGCCCTAATTTTATTGTACATGGCCTCGTTGGGCTCATTCATTGAGGCAAACGGTTTCTTGAAGCAAACGGTATCCATTGCTATACTGTTCTTCTTAGCAAGAATAATGACATCGTGGCTCGGCATGTCTTTTACTGCGGCACATGTATTTTACTGTGGCTCAATGCTTTTACCATGGCGTATGTATTTCATTTGCAAAACACTAAAATCATTTCTCTAAACATCTGTGTTCATTTTTAAATTAATTTTAAAACGTAATCACTTTCACTTTGTCTGCAGATATTCACTACTGTGAATGGGCACTGAGTGGCAGTGCAGGGGAGCGGGGAACTGCGCACACACACGTACACCGTAAATTCTTGCATTGTCCAGGATTCTAGTGTTAAGAACTTCAGCTGGATTGCACTTTCAAACTTTAAAGTAGGGAACATGGTGTGGCTAAGTACCAGGGATCTCAGATGTCATCAAGGGTACCCGCAGGCTCCACCCTAGGTTTCTGGGTCCATTCCAGCTGTCATTAAAGAATTCTCCATGCATTTAAATCTCCCCCTGTAAATCATCCCATATTCCATGTCTCTCTTCTTAAGTCTTTTGTTGCTGGCCTCCTGGAGTCAGGTTTGAGGGAGTACAACATGGAATCTGCTGATGGTAATGAGTCAAACATCTTCTTGTTCTCCTCCCTGTTTGATTCCCATTGGCACAGAGGTTATATTCAGTATTTGGCGGATTGTGAAAAGTTTGGCCCTGAGGAGAGGAGCTGAGATGCAGTGGATATCCGGGAAAGGACCTTATCAGGGAGTTACATCGTAGCCACCCTGACCATCCCACCCCTCACCCCAGGGGTCAGCCACTGAGCCAAAGCAAACATTTCAGCTCTTAGCACCGTTGAGGCACCTTTTTCTGGATGGATGATATGTTTTAGGCTTCTCCCCTGTAGTTCCTGAGAAGCAATTAAAAAATCTAAAGACTCTCGTGCCTCTCGCTCCCACTTTTTACATGACACATCAATAGCTTTGATGTAAAATAAAAATTTGCCTGTTAATGGAACTAATTGAACTCCTTTTGAAGAAAAAAGGAGGATGGATGGTAAGTGTTGTTTTCCTAAATAATATTGCAATTTTTGCAATAAAAGTGTGAGAAATCCAGGTTCTGCTTCTGTCTCTCCGTCACGATCTGTCACTAGCTCTCTCAGCCCCGCCTTCTAGTTCTGCTTTCGTTCCGTCACCAGGTGAGGCTGATTAGTTTTGATGGGTCGTTTATCTTATTTAAACTCTGCTTTCACACTGGACGAACGCGAAGTATTGTCCCTGGTTTACCATACGTACCGAGCGATTTTTGCTGTTATCCTATACCTGTTCTATCTGCGTACTAACAATCTTTCTATCGGTGAACTAACATTGTTTTCTCCCTTGTGTATTAACCATCTTGCTGTCTCCCCTCCCTTTGTGTGTTTCAGTTTCGTTCTGAGCCGCTCGTCGTTTCGTTAAGTTCACCGCATCTCTTTGAGCACTTTCAACACATATTCTTCCTTCAGGGTTTGGTCTAGCACTCTCTCTGACACGCCTCTGTGCTCTATCATAGGATTTGTTCTTTTGTCTACTAAAGACAACCTTACTAGACTTTTCCCCGTTTCGTCACGCATAGCCAGTGTAGGGTTCTCTTTCTACAGCGTACTGCTTATATCTGTGTATCTTGTTTTATTGGTTTGTTCTTTTGCTCGGTGTTGTGCTCTGCCCAGTCCTCTGTTCCAGGTTCCACACCTCGGCCTGGGTCCAGTTGGCAACACCCCTCTCAACCAATACTCCTCCTGCATAACCCTACCTCTGCCTTGCGTATCAATAAAAACTAACTGTTCTGCGTCCTCGTCTCCAGACCACTCTTTACACACTATTTGTGACAAAAAGGTTATTGTTGGTGATATTTTGTGTGTGGTGATGTGTGGCTACAAGAGTTTGACAGGGTGGGTGCGAATGAAGAAAAGGCTTAGGAAAAGGCTTTATTGTTTTAAATTCATTAAAACAAACATGCTGGCCAATGGTATTTGCTGTGCCTTCACATTCATGCAGCTAATTTTTAAACAATCCTTTCGTGGCATGTGGTGTTGCAGATTATAAAGGGCACACATGCTCAGGTGTGTTAATTGTCTATAATCAAAGTCCAATGCCGATGGCTTCATTTTCTCCCCAGCATTATCAGCATTGCTTTTGCCACACCGGGTTATCTAGTGATGCAACAGCTCTTTATACTGCATTTCTATGTAATACAATGTTTTTATACCCATAAAATAGATATTGACAGGTGGATTAATTCAGATGGAGCATTACTGAAGGCCTAGGTGTGAAACCAGTGACCAGTCACTGTTAGGAATATCAGACCTTTCTTGACTAAAGAGTCTAGACTCATATGCAATGTCCCACCATCCACACTTTTGCTGGAGCAAAGCAAGATGCATGTACTAATATTGTTAGGCTCAGATGTACCCGTGATTTGTGATCACCCGTGTGATGGCCACAATTTCACACCATTTCACATCTCATACCAGCACAATGCAAATCGGCACGTGGCATGAGGTAAGAAAACTGAATTACACATACACCATACAATTTTAAAATGCTAATTCCAATGAAGTTGGGACATTGTGTAAAGATATGTCTTGTGTACGACAAGATATTTTAGGTTAAATTGAATAAACTTTATTGTTTTTTTTTTTTTTTTTTGCAAATATTCACTCATGTTAAATTTGCTGCCTGTAACACTTCCCTTAAATTTAGGACAAAGGCAACAAAAGCAAAAGCAACAAAAGCAAAGGCAAAAAGAAAAAAAATATCTTGTTATAAACATTACAGGTGAACAACATTGCAATTGCAAGGAATTTAGGGACTTCATCATCTATATAATATTTATATATATTTTATATATATATATATATATATATATATATATATATATATATATATATATAATATACATAATATTTTAGTTTTAGGAACAACAAAACAACATTGGAGCATGGACAACGCTTCACAATACGTATAATGCCGGTCCGAGGTCCGAACAGAAATGGAAGCAATATAAACAGAAACACTACCGACGAAAAACAACCAATGAAAATAACCAAAACATTAACTAAATCAGGAACACTTAATGGAAATAACCAAATGATATGCAACACAGGTGAGGATTGCCTAGCACTCCTTACAGTACTCCCCCCCCCAAAAAAAAAAATGAGTGACTCAGGAGGAGCATGAGATGACAACGGGACCCGGGACCTGAGGGTTGACTTTCCACACCAGTGGGGTGTAAGACAGGTAGAGGAGCCCACTAGCGTTCCCAAAGAGGGCCGTGGGCAGTATACATCCCCAGGGGCGATGCCAAGTTGGCAGCACAGTGCCGTGAAGCGAGGCAAAGGGAACGGGTCTGGGACGGAGGACAATGGGTCTGGGATGATAGGCAACTGGTCTGGGACAGCAGCCTGCATATCCGGTACCCCAGGCATGTCCTCCAGCTCAGCGCCCAGCAGCACATAATTCGATTGAAGGCCCGGAATGCTGCAAGAGGGAGTATCTGCATTCGCCATCACCCCCTCTTTCACCTTCTGAACACAAAACACAACTGCCAGTATCACAGCTCACAGGACAACACATTACTCACAACACTATCAGAGAAAACAAAGGGGAGATGAACGACACTGGGGACCAACACCGACAGGAGCACGTACCTCAAACACCCTACAGACATCAGACAACCCACAGGCAACAGACCCCCCACACACCACAGGGACAGCAAAGGGCATGGATCCAGCAGAGGGGACCCCTCCTCGACAGAGCTGGAAGGAGACTGAACCTTCTGCGCCGGTTCCTGTGTTTCGGCTGGGACGCTGGTTGATGAGGTTAGGGGTGCTTAATGGCACACCTAGTGAAGTCATACAATGACTCCTCCGAGGTGGCAACTGAAAGGGATACAGAGCGAGGACAAAAGCTCCAAATGTAGGGGGCAGGCATAGGGTTAAATGTAACAGAAACAAGATGGCTTCTCAGACATGAGGTTGACACAAGGAGCAGGCTAGGATGGCCTTTTGGCTAAACAAACCCCAGCAGCTCAACATGCAGCGGCGTCAGGAACTCGCTGAACCCAGGAACCGTGGGTTCAGTAGTGATGAGTGGGGAGAATAATGCTGTAAAAGCCCAGTGTTTTTAAAAGTACACATTTCATGTCTGCAATAAAGCCTGTTCTTTGGGGTGTGATCCTGTCTCCAGTCCTCATTCCTTCCACCCCCCTGTTACATGGACCTTGAATGGTTTTCTTACAAAATGTCATGGAATGGGGATGTTTCAAATTCTTAACAAATACACACTGGAGTTCTTAATCTCTAGTACTTAATCTCCTCCTCATTTCATTTAGGGCTGCAACTAACGTTTATTTTTTCGATTAATCGATGAATCAGATTTTAAAAATTCAATAAATGTCTTCATTAAATAGGTCAAATATATATCTGGTTTTATTTACAGTGTGAGTTTAAGGCAAGTAGTCCAAAGAGCAATTAAACACAAATCTCACACACACTGACACAATATGTAGCATAGTGTGTAAAAAATATACTAAATTACACAAATTTGAGTAGCTCTAATATGTTACCTAATCCCTGTCTAAATGCAAGTGATCCTACCGCACATAGACTGCAGTGTCTTCATTCATATTTTGTCAGAAAATAAAAACGTAAAGCTTAATCATTAATTACCACCATTGTGTACAAGTTTTATGTATTTATAAAGCACATTTAAACACTGCTTAAGCTAATTAAAGAAAATAAAAAGTTACACACGTTCACCATCACTGTCATTATCCAGTTAATTACCAAAAACCATGAAGCGTGCTCTGCCGGTTCTCATAGTGTGAGTGCACCATTACATTGATTCACTTCAAAATTAAAGAAACTCGGGATATTGTAGTGATTTACTCTGCTGTTTAGCTCCTTCATCCCCATTGGTGACTTCAACATGTCTCCGTTTCAGGTGGTATATCATCATCGTGGTGCTCCGTGCAGGTCAAATCATTTTTGCAAAGCTTCTATGTTCACGTTATTTATTTGTGTGAAGCGTGAAGTGCTCCCACACTTTTGATGATTTGAGCCTAAGCTTTTTTTCTGTGTCGTCCATGTTTTATCTGTAGAGTTTATTAAACTCTCGTTTAAACTTGTTGCAGATTCCATCTCTGCTCCACCTCGTTCCGTTCAACGTGCTCTTATTATTTTTTCCAGCGCTGCAGGTGATGTAAGCGATTATGACATTGCAAGTAACGTGTAATACGTGCAACACAACGAATCAATGAGGAAATTCTTTGTTGACACCTTTTCACAGTCGATTTTTATCGATTTTATAGATTCGTTGTTGCAGCCCTAATTTTATTGTACATGGCCTCGTTGGGCTCATTCATTGAGGCAAACGGTTTCTTGAAGCAAACGGTATCCATTGCTATACTGTTCTTCTTAGCAAGAATAATGACATCGTGGCTCGGCATGTCTTTTACTGCGGCACATGTATTTTACTGTGGCTCAATGCTTTTACCATGGCGTATGTATTTCATTTGCAAAACACTAAAATCATTTCTCTAAACATCTGTGTTCATTTTTAAATTAATTTTAAAACGTAATCACTTTCACTTTGTCTGCAGATATTCACTACTGTGAATGGGCACTGAGTGGCAGTGCAGGGGAGCGGGGAACTGCGCACACACACGTACACCGTAAATTCTTGCATTGTCCAGGATTCTAGTGTTAAGAACCTCAGCTGGATTGCACTTTCAAACTTTAAAGTAGGGAACATGGTGTGGCTAAGTACCAGGGATCTCAGATGTCATCAAGGGTACCCGCAGGCTCCACCCTAGGTTTCTGGGTCCATTCCAGCTGTCATTAAAGAATTCTCCATGCATTTAAATCTCCCCCTGTAAATCATCCCATATTCCATGTCTCTCTTCTTAAGTCTTTTGTTGCTGGCCTCCTGGAGTCAGGTTTGAGGGAGTACAACATGGAATCTGCTGATGGTAATGAGTCAAACATCTTCTTGTTCTCCTCCCTGTTTGATTCCCATTGGCACAGAGGTTATATTCAGTATTTGGCGGATTGTGAAAAGTTTGGCCCTGAGGAGAGGAGCTGAGATGCAGTGGATATCCGGGAAAGGACCTTATCAGGGAGTTACATCGTAGCCACCCTGACCATCCCACCCCTCACCCCAGGGGTCAGCCACTGAGCCAAAGCAAACATTTCAGCTCTTAGCACCGTTGAGGCACCTTTTTCTGGATGGATGATATGTTTTAGGCTTCTCCCCTGTAGTTCCTGAGAAGCAATTAAAAATCTAAAGACTCTCGTGCCTCTCGCTCCCACTTTTTACATGACACATCAATAGCTTTGATGTAAAATAAAAATTTGCCTGTTAATGGAACTAATTGAACTCCTTTTGAAGAAAAAAGGAGGATGGATGGTAAGTGTTGTTTTCCTAAATAATATTGCAATTTTTGCAATAAAAGTGTGAGAAATCCAGGTTCTGCTTCTGTCTCTCCGTCACGATCTGTCACTAGCTCTCTCAGCCCCGCCTTCTAGTTCTGCTTTCGTTCCGTCACCAGGTGAGGCTGATTAGTTTTGATGGGTCGTTTATCTTATTTAAACTCTGCTTTCACACTGGACGAACGCGAAGTATTGTCCCTGGTTTACCATACGTACCGAGCGATTTTTGCTGTTATCCTATACCTGTTCTATCTGCGTACTAACAATCTTTCTATCGGTGAACTAACATTGTTTTCTCCCTTGTGTATTAACCATCTTGCTGTCTCCCCTCCCTTTGTGTGTTTCAGTTTCGTTCTGAGCCGCTCGTCGTTTCGTTAAGTTCACCGCATCTCTTTGAGCACTTTCAACACATATTCTTCCTTCAGGGTTTGGTCTAGCACTCTCTCTGACACGCCTCTGTGCTCTATCATAGGATTTGTTCTTTTGTCTACTAAAGACAACCTTACTAGACTTTTCCCCGTTTCGTCACGCATAGCCAGTGTAGGGTTCTCTTTCTACAGCGTACTGCTTATATCTGTGTATCTTGTTTTATTGGTTTGTTCTTTTGCTCGGTGTTGTGCTCTGCCCAGTCCTCTGTTCCAGGTTCCACACCTCGGCCTGGGTCCAGTTGGCAACACCCCTCTCAACCAATACTCCTCCTGCATAACCCTACCTCTGCCTTGCGTATCAATAAAAACTAACTGTTCTGCGTCCTCGTCTCCAGACCACTCTTTACACACTATTTGTGACAAAAAGGTTATTGTTGGTGATATTTTGTGTGTGGTGATGTGTGGCTACAAGAGTTTGACAGGGTGGGTGCGAATGAAGAAAAGGCTTAGGAAAAGGCTTTATTGTTTTAAATTCATTAAAACAAACATGCTGGCCAATGGTATTTGCTGTGCCTTCACATTCATGCAGCTAATTTTTAAACAATCCTTTCGTGGCATGTGGTGTTGCAGATTATAAAGGGCACACATGCTCAGGTGTGTTAATTGTCTATAATCAAAGTCCAATGCCGATGGCTTCATTTTCTCCCCAGCATTATCAGCATTGCTTTTGCCACACCGGGTTATCTAGTGATGCAACAGCTCTTTATACTGCATTTCTATGTAATACAATGTTTTTATACCCATAAAATAGATATTGACAGGTGGATTAATTCAGATGGAGCATTACTGAAGGCCTAGGTGTGAAACCAGTGACCAGTCACTGTTAGGAATATCAGACCTTTCTTGACTAAAGAGTCTAGACTCATATGCAATGTCCCACCATCCACACTTTTGCTGGAGCAAAGCAAGATGCATGTACTAATATTGTTAGGCTCAGATGTACCCGTGATTTGTGATCACCCGTGTGATGGCCACAATTTCACACCATTTCACATCTCATACCAGCACAATGCAAATCGGCACGTGGCATGAGGTAAGAAAACTGAATTACACATACACCATACAATTTTAAAATGCTAATTCCAATGAAGTTGGGACATTGTGTAAAGATATGTCTTGTGTACGACAAGATATTTTAGGTTAAATTGAATAAACTTTATTGTTTTTTTTTTTTGCAAATATTCACTCATGTTAAATTTGCTGCCTGTAACACTTCCCTTAAATTTAGGACAAAGGCAACAAAAGCAAAAGCAACAAAAGCAAAGGCAAAAAGAAAAAAATATCTTGTTATAAACATTACAGGTGAACAACATTGCAATTGCAAGGAATTTAGGGACTTCATCATCTATATAATATTTATATATATTTTATATATATATATATATATATATATATATATATATATATATATATATATATAATATACATAATATTTTAGTTTTAGGAACAACAAAACAACATTGGAGCATGGACAACGCTTCACAATACGTATAATGCCGGTCCGAGGTCCGAACAGAAATGGAAGCAATATAAACAGAAACACTACCGACGAAAAACAACCAATGAAAATAACCAAAACATTAACTAAATCAGGAACACTTAATGGAAATAACCAAATGATATGCAACACAGGTGAGGATTGCCTAGCACTCCTTACAGTACTCCCCCCCCCAAAAAAAAATGAGTGACTCAGGAGGAGCATGAGATGACAACGGGACCCGGGACCTGAGGGTTGACTTTCCACACCAGTGGGGTGTAAGACAGGTAGAGGAGCCCACTAGCGTTCCCAAAGAGGGCCGTGGGCAGTATACATCCCCAGGGGCGATGCCAAGTTGGCAGCACAGTGCCGTGAAGCGAGGCAAAGGGAACGGGTCTGGGACGGAGGACAATGGGTCTGGGATGATAGGCAACTGGTCTGGGACAGCAGCCTGCATATCCGGTACCCCAGGCATGTCCTCCAGCTCAGCGCCCAGCAGCACATAATTCGATTGAAGGCCCGGAATGCTGCAAGAGGGAGTATCTGCATTCGCCATCACCCCCTCTTTCACCTTCTGAACACAAAACACAACTGCCAGTATCACAGCTCACAGGACAACACATTACTCACAACACTATCAGAGAAAACAAAGGGGAGATGAACGACACTGGGGACCAACACCGACAGGAGCACGTACCTCAAACACCCTACAGACATCAGACAACCCACAGGCAACAGACCCCCCACACACCACAGGGACAGCAAAGGGCATGGATCCAGCAGAGGGGACCCCTCCTCGACAGAGCTGGAAGGAGACTGAACCTTCTGCGCCGGTTCCTGTGTTTCGGCTGGGACGCTGGTTGATGAGGTTAGGGGTGCTTAATGGCACACCTAGTGAAGTCATACAATGACTCCTCCGAGGTGGCAACTGAAAGGGATACAGAGCGAGGACAAAAGCTCCAAATGTAGGGGGCAGGCATAGGGTTAAATGTAACAGAAACAAGATGGCTTCTCAGACATGAGGTTGACACAAGGAGCAGGCTAGGATGGCCTTTTGGCTAAACAAACCCCAGCAGCTCAACATGCAGCGGCGTCAGGAACTCGCTGAACCCAGGAACCGAGGAACAGGAATCGTGGCTTGGTGAAGGTGAATTCATTACTCCACACCATGGGCACTGGGGAAAGAGGATTCTATGACACAGTGATTTCCAAGTTTGGCAAACATTTTGTGCCATGACGTAATGTCATTCAGGAATGTCATGCATGTTTTCACTAACCAGTTCAAAACAGTGGAGAATCAGAAGAGTTCAAAGGGTGAAGTTCAAATCGAGATGGGAGAGAGACCTAAATGTGAACAGCACGAGTCAGAGTAAGCAATGGAGACGGAACTGTACACAATGTGGCATGATGCACAGTAGGGGCGTCGTTAGACCTGGGCTTTCGGGGCTATAGCCCTGGGTGTTTTGTCAGTAGTCCCAGATCAAATGAAAGCAGCTTTCTCTGCAGTCTCTCCTCCAGCAGCGGGACCGAACGATGGCGTCACCGTCAGCTATTTGTGCTTCTAAGTTCCGTGAGTGTGTGTGTGTGTGTGTGTGTGTGTGTTTGAGGGAGACAGTTTTTTTTCGCCAGTATCTGGAGTAAAGTTACCATAATAACTATATGTTGGCTGTAAAGGGCAGCCTTTCAGCTTTCAGAAACCGTTGAGATTTTTTCTGAAGGCGCAAACTGTCGCAAAATTGTGGTATTTCAAAGCAAAACCTTGTTGAAACTGTCTCATCTGCGACTGACTCGTAAAACGGAGTCATGCTTTTCTGCCGAAGCTCAGGTTTGTTTACTCAAAAATGTTCAGCCAAAACCGTCATTTTTTCAGAAGTGAATGTGCTATCCACTGCTGACAGAGATATTTCATGTTATTTAATATTATCCAATATACTGTATAAAGAGTTTGAGATATGGATATATTCACTCATAAAAGGGCACTTTTTTAAAGAGGACAGAGGGAGAATAAGGGACTGGGCTAAAGCCCTTGATGTTTCTAAACCCTAAAAACGCCCCTGATGCACAGCATTAGGGAGCAGTGCCCAGCACGAAATGTCGTGTCAATGAAAATCTTGTCAATGATGTGCTCCGGGATTTCCTCAATCATTTTGTTATCGTTTAGCTGGATGACATTCTGATCTTCTCTTCTAATTTGGAGGAACACGTCCACCATGTGGAACAGGTCCTGAGTAGACTATTACAGATCCGTTTATTCATCAAGGCTGAAAAATGCATCTTTCATTCTCAATCCGTGACTTTCCTCGGCTTCATTTTGGAACCTGGCCGGGTCAAGCCTGACCCCAAGAAGATCCACGCTGTCATTGATTGGCCTACACCCTCGGTCCGTGGTTCATCCGTGGTTACAGTCAGATCGCCACCCCACTCACCTGTCTCACTTCTGTCAAGTCTTCTTTCATATGGACCTCTGCGGCTGAAGAAGCATTCCAAGGGGCTCAAGAAGTGGTTCACCATGGCTCCGATCCTTGGTCAACCCGACCCCTCACTTCAGTTCATTGTGGAAGTTGATGCCTCTGATACTGGCGTAGGGGCGGTCCTCTCTCAGTGGACCTGGATCGATAACCAACTTCATCCTTGCACCTTCTTCTCCCACAAACTGTCCCCTGCAGAACTGAACTATGATATTGGGAATCGCAAGCTGCTTGCGGTCAAGTTGGTGCTCGAAGAGTGGCGTCATTGGCTAGAGGGGGCTGAACATCTTTTTGTTGTATGGACAGATCATATGAACCTGGCCTATGTCCAGTCCGCTAAGAGGCTTAACTCTCGTTAGGCCCGGCGAGCCCTATTCTTTTCTCGGCTTCATTTTACCCTGACATACCGCCCTGGCACCCGTAACACCAAGCCTGACGCTCTTTCACGTCTTTTCAACCAAGAGGAGGATAAGGCCCCCCAGTCCAAGGAACCGATTCTTCCCAAGGAAAAGGTGATTGCCAATGTCACTTGGAAGATTCTTGACACCATCCGTACTGCTCTGGTAAATCATCCTGTGCCACCTAACACTCCATCACATCGCCTTTATGTCCCAGCCTCAGCTTGCTCAGGTGTTCTCAGATGGGCTCAGGACTCCAGATTCTCCAGTCATCATGGAGTTACACGCACCTTAAGTCGCCTTGGTCGACGCTTCTGGTGGCCAACGTTGAGACGGGATGTAGAGGAATATGTCGCTGCCTGCTCGACTTGTGTCCGGTGCAATGCCTTTCATCAGCTACCTGCCGGTATTATCCAGCCTCTTCCCATACCCAGCCGTCCTTGGTCCCATATTGCATTGGACTTTGTCACTGGCCTGCCTGAATCCCATGGTAAGACAACTATACTCACCATCGTTGACCGTTTCTCCAAGGCGGTCCATCTTGCTGCTCTGCCAAAACTTCCAACCGCCTTGGAGACCTCTTATGTCCTTATTGACCAGGTGTTTCGAATTCATGGCATCCCCTTGGACATTGTTTCAGATCGAGGCCCCCTAGTTTACCTCCAGAGTCTGGCATTCTTTCTGTGAAAGTCTGGGGGCCTCCGTCAGCCTCTCCTCCGGCTTCCATCACCAGTCAAACGGCCAGTCCGAGAGGGCTAATCAAGAAATTGAGGCCACCCTGCAACGAGTCTCTGAACGCAATCAAAGGTCTTGGAGGACCCACCTTCCCTGGGTGGAATATGCCATCAATTCTTACCAATCTGCGGCTACTGGAGGCTCCCCCTTCGTAGTTTTCCTGGGATACCAACCTCCTCTCTTTCCTGAACAGGAACTCGAGATAGCGGTCCCCTCGTTAACTCCTCACATGCGTCGTTTCAAAAGAAACTGGAGGCTGACTAAAATCGCTCTTAAAAATGCTCAAAGGAGATTGGAGCGCCTAGCCAATCGCCGTCCTGCACCCCGTTACAAACCAGAACAATTAGTGTGGTTTTCTGCCAAGAACATTCCTCTTTGCTTTTCATCACGCAAGCTGGCACCCCTTTTCATCGGTCCCTACCGCATTGCCAGGATCATCAGTCCCACAGCCGTCCGCCTAGTCCTTCCCTCGCACATGAGGATTCACCCTACGTTCCACGTCTCACAGATTAAACCCGTACGCACTTCTCCTCTTTGCCCTCCTACCAGACTCCCACCGCCCGTCCGGGTCATCAACGGTGGTCCTGCCTACACGGTCCACCGGCTACTGGAGTCCTGTCGACGGGGTCGTGGCATCCAGTACCTCGTCAACTGGGAGGGTTATGGTCCCGAGGAAATAATGGACATTATTTTGGTGGACTACTTTTGTTTATTAAAGGACTTGTTTCAAGCACACACAGCAACTGTAACAGTTAGGAATATCGTTCCACCATTTTGCAGTGGTGAACGCGACGTAGTGAGAATTAGCACTCTATTTCACTATAAGTAAACACATATAAATAAACACACATATACACAAAATTTGTTCAAGAAAAAGTGTCAAATTTTCTTGTTAGGACTCCCACACCAGTGACCTACCCTAACAACATTTGAGATGGGTAAGATTTAGAGGCTAGATTTAAGCCTCATTCATTCTACAGCAACATATTTGAACCTTATTCACTGCTGTAAGTTAACTCAGTTAGAATTAACCTGGCTAAGACAGGTCTGGCCTGTTTTACTCCTCCCTGTTTGCCCCCCACTGAGTCTTGGTCACCCCAAGGTTTCTTCCTTAAAATAACATAACAGGGAGTTTTTTCTTGCCACTGTTGCTTCGGCTTGCTCGTTGGGGGTTAAAGGCTTTTAAAGCCTGTAAAGCTGCTTTGTGACAATGTAGTTGTCACGTTTGGTCAGCGTCCCGTTGCCGGAGGAAACGAGAGAAGTGTGTTTTGAGAAACGTAAACACAAAGTCTTTATTTCCTCATAGCGGGATGTAAATCAAACAAACAGAAATAGTCAATAGTCAAAACAAAAATGCAGTTCTCCCCACAAGCCGTGGAATGTGGCGGCTCACGTCAAAGCCGTGATTGAGCGGCATGGAATGCAGACGAGAGGGGGTGGGGGCGTGCGCAGCGAAGTCCCCGATGTCCTACTACACCCGAGAAGAGCGATCCTGGGAAGAGGTAGCGAGTCAGCCAAACGAAGAAAAGCATCAGCCGGTCTCGCCAGAAGAAGAGCAGGATGTGTTGGACCGGAATACAACGGGTTACGGCGAGCTGCGCGCACGAGCGTGGTGAACCAAAAAACTCTGCGCCGATGGATCTGGATCGGCGGCTTAAGAGGAGGCTGTCATTGGAGGAGCACACCTGCACCTAATAATCTGGAGAGGGTGTTCTGTGATTATTAGGATGAGGATCAGGTGTGGAGATGGGTGTGTGAGGTGCGGAGCGTGCAGCAGAAGGAAGTGGGTGTGTCGTGGAGTGGGTGTGTGCGGAGGAGAGGGCGAAAGTGCGGGGCGTGAACGGGAATGTGTAACAGTAGAGTTGTAAAAAGCGCTATATAAATAAATTATTTGAACGTAACTCAAATTCGGTTACATGAAAGAGGCTATACTTAATCCTAGTGACTACTGCAATATGCATTTATACAAACCTGCTCAGTTCCAGGTTGACACAAAGCTTAGCTTTTATTGGATAAGCCGTTTTGTAATTGTCTCACCGGCTGGAAAACAAAATTGAGGAACAAGGTTCAGATCTATCCAATAAATTGCTGTGGATGCTGCATATCATATCATTTCTTTATATATTTAATTGAGTGCTGTTCTAAAGAATTACTTTGGAAAGATGGCAGATTACTATTAGTAAAATTGAAACCAGTTTATCTTTCAAACTATAGAGTACTTATTTATTGTTAATCAGTTAGGTTTCAGCAAATTTATATTTATTGGTTTAATCTTAACAAATTTAGGTCAGTGTACAATGAAACTGTCTAATTGCAGTTACGGTCCATAAAGATACATTAGCATAAATTCGTATCACAAAAATACCATACTTTGTACCTGAGTATAATTAGGGGAAGTTTCTTTAAGATGTATTTTTATCCCTATACTTCCTCTTTTGTGTTCATGTTTATATAAATCACTCTGCAATTCACATAAAGGTGTTGTCATAAAATTTAAATATCATGAAAAAGTTGATTTATTTCAGTTATTCCATTCAAAAAGTGAAACATCTATATATTCTATTCATTCATTACACACACATTAATGTATTTCAAGTGTTTGCTTCTTTATATTTTCATAATTTCAACTGACAACTAAACATGACGAACATGACGAAGTCCAAAGTTATGTTCTCTGATAAAAGTCAATTTTGCATTGCCTTTAGGAGAGGAGTGGAGAGGCTTAGAATCCATGTGCTTGAGGTCCAGTTTAAAGTTTTCACAGTCAGTGAAGGTTTGGGTTGCCATGTCATCTGATAGTGTTGCTCCATTGTGTTTTCTGAGGTCCACACAGCCATCAACTAGGAAATTTTATGCTGCTGACCAACTTCATGGAGATGCAGATTTCATTTTTCCAACAGGACTTAGCACCTGCACACAGTGCAAAAGCTACCAGTACCTGCTTTAAGGACCGTGGTATCCCAGTACTTAATTGGACAGCAAACTCGTCTGGCCTTAACCCCATAGATATGTCAATGGACCAACCATAGATGGGGTATTGTGAAGAGGATGATGTATAGCAGACCCAACAATTCAGAAAACCTGAAGGCAACTATCAGAGCAACCTGGGTACATTGCTGCACTAATCCAGGCCAGCAGAGCCCCAACTAAATATTGAATGCTGTACATGTTTTATAATTTTCAGTTGGCCAACATTTCTAATTTAATATTCCAATTTTCTATACAAAATTTGGGATTTGCATTATTTGTCAGTTAAAATCATCAAAATTAAAATAATTAAACATTTGAAAATATTAGTCTATGTGTAATGAAAACAATATACAAGTTTCACTTTTTCATGATTTTCTAATTTTATGACCAGTACCTATATGTTCATATTTGTTCAATATAAATAATAATTATTGTTTAACTTGTTGCAAAAAGTAAATAAATGACCATTTATTCAAGCGCTATAGATCATGACAAGATCTATAAGACATGTATTGCATAACTCTATAAATTATTGTGGTCATATACATTGGAAACTCTTTTATAAAAAAAATTAATATAGAAGACTAATGTATTTATTAAATGAACATTTCACAGAATTGCATTCACATTCTAATTAATAATACCTTTTCAACAACCTTAATCTTTATTTTGTAAGCGCATGCCAAATTTAACTAAATTAGCCTTTTTTTGCTTTATTGCTTCCTTTCTTCAAAATGGCATTTATTACAGATGTAGATTTTATGTACATGGAGACGATTTAATAAATTGTTTGATTTGATTCAGTTTGAGTGCATTCATTAAAAGCAAAATTGTCAATAAACTGTCCGCAACATAATCTAGTCCAGTTTTTGAATTGAACACTGAAAGCTGAGTAACAGGATTCCAGTTTCTCTAACAATCCAAAACTGCCCCTTCTAGTGGCCAAGTTACAGAACGCAGTTTTAAAAAAACTAACAGGCTTAGTGTTCATTGGGAATTGGTTCACCATTTATTAATCTGTATTTTAAAATAATGCATTGTATTTCATGCATTGCAAATGTCAATGCAATTCGAATGTCAAGCGGTCACAGGTGTGCATTGTTGCCAATAATGTCACGCTTTACAAACGGCTCAACCAATCAGATTTAAGGATTGGATCCACCCATTTTATAAAGACATATAAGTAAGTCCTGATTAGCAGGAGAAAAAAAAGCAGGCCTTATTGCTTTTTCAAATATCAATTGGCTGTTTAAATACTGTGTTGCATGCACATGAGTGTTGATTACAAAATCCTCAGATGAAGACTGAGAAGAAAATCTAAAGGTAAAGAAATGATTTATATATGTCTAAAAAGGCACATTAAGTAAACACAGTGCTTAAAACTCTTGTTGTGGCTGATCCAGTAAAGATTATCAAGAGCACCAAGTTACTTGGTGTTCACCTTGCAGAGGATCTAACATGGTCTGTCAGCACCAGCACCATAGCCAAGGCACATCTCCTACATCCCAACCTCACCATCCAGGCCCTTACATCCAGACTGTGCAAAAGTTTCTCCTGGACAATTAGAATCAGGTATGAACATTTACACTAACAAAAGTAAACTCCATAGCACAACACATCTTCTGGTATGAAAGATGGACAAAATTATTAAAATACATTGTTTACATTTATGACATATATTTGCACCTTACAGCTCACGATACTAGTGGGATATCTGCACTGTTCACTCCTGGTACTTATTGTAAAATGTTCTAAATTGTCTTTTGTATTTAACAGTGTTTTATGTTGAACTTAAATAATCATTACATAGTACAGCTTTGTGTGCAATATTAGCAGTTTGCTTAAAACTGTTATGATCTCACAATCGAGCGAGGCGGATCCGCTACTCGGAGACAACGAGCTGAGCGCAGGTACAGTCAGTATGATGTTTATTAAATCCACAGAACGATAAACACAGTGTACAGGAAGCAGAGAAGGTGAGGCGAGGGGTGATGACGTCAACAGGGAGTAATACAAACGACCAGGGTACCAGTAACGGAGTTCACTAGACGAGGGGGAGACGGAGAGACGAACTGTATACAGACAAAGCATGGGCAGGGCACGGGTTGAGGTAACGAGGACTAGGAGAGCGAGGACGGAGCTATTAGTGTCAAGGCAGGCAAACACGGCGTGGCACAAGACAAACTGGCGGTGAGGGTAGGGCGTGCAGGGTATATATAACAAAATGGTGACTGATCCCAGGTGCGCGTGATTACGGGGGCGTGACACAGAACCCAACCCACACCACGTGAACAAAACAAACCGTGACATTACCCCCCCCTCAACAGGTGCCTGCCGGTGCCCTAAATGGCTTGTCCGGGAAGCGTTGGTGGAAATCGTCGATGAGGGATGGGTCCAGGATGGCCGCCCGGGGAACCCAGGAGTGCTCCTCCGGACCGTACCCCTTCCAGTCCACCAGGAACTGGATTCCCCGGCCACGGCGTCGGGAGTCCAGCAGTCGGTGGACAGTGTAGGCGGGCTGTCCATCAATCAGGCGGGGGGCTGGGGCTTGGCGGGGTGGGGGGTTGAGCGGGGAGTGCACGACGGGCTTGACATGGAAGGTGGGGTGGATGCGCATAGATCGGGGCAGCTGAAGGCGGACGGCAGTAGGGTTGATGATGCGGGAGATGGGGAAGGGGCCGATGTAACGGGGACACAGTTTCCGGGAGTCGGTCCTGAGGGGAATGTTCTTGCTGGACAGCCACACGAGTTGCCCCACCTTGTAACTGGGGGCCAGGCGACGCCTCCTTTTGGCCGAGGCGGCGTAGGTAGACTGGGCTTGGCGGAGCGCAATTAAAGTGTTCCTCCAGGTGCGGTGGCAGCGGCGGATGTGCAGGTTCACCGAAGGCATGCAGGTCTTGCTCTGGTCCTCGGGCGATTTTCCCATGGCGGAGCTGCGCACGGTGTTGATCGCATATTCGACCCATGCCAGGTTCTCGCTCCAGCGCTCTGGGTGTTGGGCGGACATGCAGCGCAGGGTGGTCTCCACCACTTGGTTAGCCCTCTGAGCTTGCCCATTGGCTTGTGGATGACCCCCTGACGTCAGCGATACAGCGGTCCCGAAGAATTTGTGGAAAGCTCTCCACACCTGGGAAATGAACTGGGGGTCCCCGGTCCGAGACGATGTCCATGGGGATGCCAGATATCCTGAACACCTGCTCGAAACAGATCTTGGCAGTCTCAAGGGCAGAGGGAAGCTTGGCCAGAGCAATTAGACGTACAGACTTGGAGAAACGGTCTACTATGGTGAGTATAACCGAATTACCTCTGGAGTTGGGTAAGCCGGTTATGAAGTCCAGAGAGATGTGGGACCAGGGACGCCCAGGTATGGAGAGCGGCTGAAGCAGTCCGGCGGGGGGCTGATGTGACGCCTTGTTTCGGGGGCTGGGCTGCCCCCTCCAGCCAGTGTCGCCATTCCTCCAGTGCGAGCTTTACCGCCAACAGCTCGCGATTTCCCACGTCATAATTTCTCTCCGCTGACGTCAGTTTCCTGGAGAAAAAGGCACAGGGGTGAAGCCTACCTTCCTCCGACTTCTGGGAGAGTACAGCCCCTACTCCAGCGCCCGACGCGTCGACCTCCACAATAAACTGCTTGAACGGGTCCGGTTGGATTAGGATGGGGGCCGTGGTGAACCGGTCCTTCAGGATGTCCATGGCGTCCTGGGCCCCCTGGGTCCATTGATATTTCACCTTAGTGGAGGTGAGAGTGGTGAGTGGGGCTGTGATGCTGCTGTAGTTGCCGATGAACCGCCGATAGAATTTGGCGAACCCCAGGAAGCGCTGTAGTTCGGTCCTTGATGAAGGGGTTGGCCACTCGGTGATGGCCCTCACCTTCTCGGGGTCCGGTCGCACAGCTCCCGGTGAGAGGATGAACCCCAGGAAGGGCACTGATCGCTGGTGGAAGCTGCACTTTTCGGCTTTTGCGAATAGGCGGTTCTGCAGCAAGCGGTTCAGGACAAAGTCGTACAAGTCGTACAAGTCGGGTGTGCTCGCCGGGTGTCCTGGATTAGATCAGGATGTCGTCCAGATAAACGAAGATGAATCTGTCCAGGAAGTCCCACAACACATCATTCACCAAGGACTGGAACACGGCCGGGGCGTTCTTGAGGCCGAAAAGGACCACGCGGTATTCGTAGTGGCCGCTGGGGGTGTTGAATGCCGTATTCCATTCGTCCCCCTCCCTTATACGGACGAGATGGTAGGCGTTCCGCAGGTCCAGCTTGGTGAAGATGGTCGCTCCCTGCAAAGACTCAAATACGGATGATGTTAAAGGCAGAGGGTATTTGTAGGGGACCGTGATGGCATTTAGTCCCCTGTAGTCTATGCAGGGACGTAGGGTGCCATCCTTCTTGGCGACAAAGAAGAAACCGGCCCCTATGGGGGAGGTCGAGGGTTGAATCAGTCCGGTGGCGAGAAATTCCGACACGTACCTCTCCATAGCCTCCCTCTCCGGGCGGGATAGTGGGTAGATCCGGCTGGACGGAAGAGGAGCCCCGGGCAGGAGGTCGATGGCGCAGTCGTAGACCCTGTGAGGCGGGAGCTGGCATACCTTGTCCTTACTGAAGACCTCCCCAAGGTCATGGTACTCCTTGGGCACTGAGGAGAGGGCCGGGGCTATTTAAGACCGGAGGGTTGCAGGAGGAGGCGGCGGCGAGCAGACAAGACGAGTGGCACCCAGTTCCCCAGGTCAGGATGCGGCCGCAGACCCAGTCTATGTTGGGATTATGCTTACGAAGCCAGGGGTATCCCAGGATGATGGGGGCCTCGGGAGACTGGAACACCGCAAAGCAAATCCTCTCCTGGTGGTTGCCCTCCAACGTCAGCCGCGTAGGTGAGGTGCGGTGGGTGATGGGGGACAACCGTCTGCCATCCAGCGCCAGGGTGTGGAGAGGATTCGCTAGGAGAAAAACAGTCAGACCACAGCGGTTAGCAAACCCCACGTCTATTAGATTCTCCTCTGCCCCAGAATCTAATAGCACGTTTACGGTCACCTGTTTCTCCTGGATGGTGAGTACCGCCGGTAAGCTAAGGCGCTGTGCTTGGTGTTGTAGTGGGGGACTCGACAACACCCCGAGTCCAACTGCCGCGTCTGGTCTCTTTGGGCGCACCGTGCAGTCTCGTAGCTGGTGGTCTCCTCCACCACAATAGAAGCAGAGCCCCTGGTCCTTGCGACAGCTCTGGACTTCAGGGGCATCGGTTCGACCCCTACAGACTGCTCGGGCTGGGGGAAGTCCCATGACGGCGTCAGTGATGCACGAGACGAAGCAGTGGTGCGGACTTGGCGTTCACGGCAGCGCAGGTTCATACGTCCGTCTAAGCATATGGCGAGGTTAATCAGATCTTGGAGAGTGTCCGGGCGATCACGGGTAGCAAGTGCGTCCCGCATGCGGTCACTGAGTGCGTGGCGGAACACGCCGCGGAGCGAGCGCTCACACCATCCCGACTCCGCGCCGAGGGTCTGAAACTCCACAGCAAACTCAGCCACAGAACGAACCCCCTGTCGTACTGTGAGCAGCCGCGTCTCAACGTCCTCCGAGTAATCCGGCCGATCAAACACCGCCCGTAATCTCTCCAAAAATGAGGCAAACGAAGAACCCAGGGGTGACGTCAGTCCCTGTGCCGCCTCCGCCCAGCTGAGCGCGCGTCCACGTAGCAACCCGATGATGAACGCGATCTTATGGGCATCCGTGGGGAAGCACGTGGGACGGATGTCGAAGTACAGCTGGCACTGGAATATGAACCCCCGACAACGTTGGAGATCTCCTCCATAGGGTTCCGGGAGAACAGCGACACCGTCGGGGCGTGAGGCAACCGTGGGCGGCGGGTTCAGTACCTGGTTCGGAGGAGTAATCACCAGTGCTGGGGCGGAGAGCGCAGTCTGCAGCTGAAGGGATAGCTGGCTCACCAGATCTGCCAGTCCCTCCTGGTGACTGTACAGCCGCTCTAGCCGTGGGTCGGGCTGCTGTCCGGCTGGTGGTGGTGATGCCGGCTCCGTTCCGGCAGCGCGTCGCTCCGAGGGATCCATGTTGGCCAGTTTGTACTGTTATGATCTCACGATCGAGCGAGGCGGATCCACTACTCGGAGACAACGAGCTGAACGCAGGTACAGTCAGTATGATGTTTATTAAATCCACAGAACGATAAACACAGAGCACAGGACGCGGAGAAGGTGAGGCGAGAGGTGATGACGTCAACGGGGATTAATACAAATGACCAGGGTACCAGTAACGGAGTTCACTAGACGAGGGGGAGACGGAGAGACGAACTGTATACAGACAAAGCATGGGCAGGGCACGGGTCGAGGTAACGAGGACTAGGAGAGCGAGGACGGAGCTAGTAGTGTCAAGGCAGGCAAAAACGGCGTGGCATGAGACAAACTGGCGGTGAGGGTAGGGCGTGCAGGGTATATATAACAAAATGGTGACTGATCCCAGGTGCGCGTGATTACGGGGGCGTGACACAGAACCCAACCCACACCACGTGAACAAAACAAACCGTGACAAAAACAACGGTTAAAAGCTTAACCCTCATTATAGTATATGTTTGTATATATATATATATATATATATATATATATATATATATATATATATATATATGTATATGCTCTTTTAATTACTAGCCATATTGAAGATGGGTTGACCCAGCATGACAAAAAGTTCGTTTTCGGTCTCATCACTCCACATTACCTTTGTCCAGAAAACCTTGAGGTTTGTCTCTTTACTGTTTGGCCTATTCTAGGCAAGATACTATGTGGCATTTGCACAGTAATGGCTTACTTCTAGTGATTCGACCATGCAGCCCATTTTTCTTCGAGTGCCTCTTTATTGTGCATCTTGAAACAGCCACACTGCACACAGTCCTGTATTTAAGCTGATGATGTTTGTGGGGATGATTTTTTTGCATCCCAAAGTATTTTCCTGGCAGTTGTGGCTGAATATTTGTTGTTCTACCTAACTGTAGTTTGTTTTTATACAAGCCCCTGATATTCCACTTGTTAATCATAGTTTGTTGTTGACTGGCATTAACCCTTTCATAGATATTTTTTGTATCCCTTTCCTGTTTTATACAGTTCAACTACCTGCTTCTGTAGATCCATTGACAATTCTTTTACTTTTTCCATGACTCACAATCCAGAAATGTCAGTAGTGAATGAAAGATGCAAGGGTCTGGCTGGATCCCAGAAACTCACTCAGCTTTTATACACACACACTGAATATAAGCAAACAAGTCACAGATGAAGCTTAAGTAGCCAATCAAACCCATTTTTGTCAATTTCTGTGCGTGCATGTTATCAGGCCAAAATAATCAGGGCATGGGAACTTTTGATCATTTGGATCATTTTGGAGTCATTTGGATGTTTTTGGTTGTCATAATGATTTAAAAAGACAAAACACAGTTGTTTGACAATTCATTGCTTCAGCCAACCACTAACCATGAGTACCATTTAACCATTTAACTCCTGAATAAGGTAAATAAAAAATATTTATTTGCAACTAGAATAATAATACAAACAGAAAATAAACCAAAAACAAGAAGAACTCTAACCTATCATCCCAAATAACAGGTGTGCGCGTGAACCAGGTAAATCTGGCAGTCCTAACTTTTAGTGTGTGGATGTGTGGATGAAATCAAGTGTGGATAAAAATCTAAACTCAAATAAAAGTGAAGAGCATAAATATCATAGAGTGCAAAAAGCATAAAACACAAAAGTTGCTGGCAATACTATAAACAAAAATGAGAGTAACCTGCATAGATATTACACTTTCTAAAGATAGAAACACAAACGCCTGTCCACTGAATTCTACAAACCCAGATGCACATAACAGAAGCAGCCAAAAGGTAACGTGATCAACACAGACTAAGATCTGAGGTAACGCCTTTGGTCTTCTTGCCCCCTAGGAGAGCCACAGAACAGCCATTCTCTGCTGGTACAGAGGTGCACATGGCCTCGCTCAAAAAATAGCTGGCCAGGATAAAGGGCAGTGTTTTCTTCAACAGTCCAGAGCCCAGAGCCCAGAAGTTTTCAGATCAGCATTTGACACTATCATACTTTTCGGTACCCTTAGAGTCACGATAATACCCGGTAAAATTTTGTCATAATCGTTGTTGATTGCGTCGATATGCTGACGCGACAGTGGAAGCGACAGCCTCTCGTGTTCAGCCTCTCGTGTGAAAACCTATTCGTATAAAGACCTGTGAGTCTACCTGCGCGAGTCAACTTCGGGACAACAACAGGGCAACTAAGTAGATCTCTAAGTAGATTTCTCATTTTCCACTGTTTTCGGTTAATTACTCCTCTTACATAATTCACTTCTTCTGAAATCTATTTCATACCTATTCACTTCTTCTTTCTCTTCAGTATGTGTTTTAAGTTCATCCCTGTCGTTTCCTCCTCACGGAGACAATCCTTTTCTCAGAAGAGAAGGCGCACTCTTGCACACTAGCGAACTGCAGCAAGCGAGCCCTTCACCTTCTCTGTAGGACTATGGAACTGTCAGCCACCAAGAAATCTGATTTAATTCCTGATTTTGCTGCTCATTCTGGTATTCAGGTTTTAGCCCTCACAGAGATGAGGATCCACCCAAAGAATTCTGCGACACCAGCTGCCCTCTCAACCACTTTCCACTTCTCTCACTCTCCTCATATTGGCAAAAGATGAGGTGGAACGGGTTTGGTAATTACTCACAAATGGAAATTTTCTCCTCTTACACTTTTATCCGACACTGTCTCATTTAAATTCCATGCACTGGCAATCACAGAGCCGGTTAAATGTTATTTTCTTGTCATCTATCGCCTCCCCAGTTCAACTGGATAACTTCGTCGAGGAATTTGAAATGTTATTATCATCTCTCCCCGATGATGGTTGTCCTCTTGTCGTCCTCGGTGATTTCAACATTCACTTAGACCGACCGTACACTACTGAGTTTCTTGCTCTTATCTTCAGCCTGGACCTCTTCTCTTCTGACCTACACATAACGCTTCATGAATCACTTTTTCATGCAGTTCTCTGTTTCTCTTCCGCCACCTCCTGTGATCATCAGTAGAACCACTCAGGTCCATCGTAATCTTAGCTCTCTCTTTCTAATACAGTTTTTGCTGACTTGGTTACAACTGACATGGTTACTTCCTTGCATCAGTTGCATCAAGCACACAGGTCTCCATGTTTCTTAATCAAAACGATCTCCTTGATCCCAATCAGTCTGGTTTTAGGCGTGGTCACTACACTGAGACAGCATTGCTCTCAGTGATTGACTCACTCTGCCATAGCTAATTCTCAATCCTCTGTCCTCATACTGCTAGACCTTTCAGCATCTTTTGATACAGTAAATGATCAGATTCTACTGTCAACCCTATTTGAATTAGGCTTTTCTGATACGACTCTTAAATGATTTTGATCCTATCTGACAGGAAGGACCTTCAAAGTGTCATGGAATAGGGAGATCTCTAACTCTCACCAAGTACTCACTGGTGTTCCTCATGGCTCTGTACTTGGTCCTCTCCTCTTCTCATTATACATGACATCGCTGATTACAGTCATTCAGGCACATGGTTTCTCTTACCACTGCTATGCTGATAACACTCCGTCATCTCAAATTAAATTTAGCAAAAACATAGCTTCTCATAATCCCAGCTAAACCCTCAATCCATCATGACCTGACCTTTTGAAGGTTCCACAATCTCTCCAACTGATTCGTTCCATAACCTTGTTTTCTCAATAGACTCCCACCTTAAACTCTTTGATCATCAGTGTTTACATCCCACCCACCGCTAACGCTAAAGACGCACTCTATGAGCTGAACAGCACAATCAGCGGACTTCAAAATACACACCCCAATGGACTGTTTATTGTTGCTGGAGATTTCAACCATGTGAATTTCAAGACAGTTCTCCCTAACTTCCACCCGCATGTGAACTGTCCTACGAGAGGAGCGAACGCGTTGGATCTTGTTTACACGAACATCCCCAGCACGTACCAGGCTGAGCCCTGCCCCATCTCAAATACTCAGACCACATCTCTGCCATGCTAATTCCAGCATACAGACTGGTCATCAGACGCTCAAAACCAGTTCTAAAACAGGTGAGAACCTGGCCTGCAGGAGCCATCTCTGCACTTCAGGACTGCCTTGAGTGTATGGACTGGAACATGTTTAGGGAGGCTGCAACCCACAGCGACAGCATCGACCATGTCGTTGGTGATCTGCCACATCAGCAAGTGCACAGACAACGTGACTGTCTCCAAAAACATCACCACACATCACAACCAGAAGCCGTGGATGACCACAGAGGTGCGTGCTTTGCTGAGGGATCGCGACTCTGCTTTTAAGGCAGACGACAAGACGGCACTAAGAACAGCAAGGGCCAAACTGTCCAGGGCCATCAGAGAGGCAAAGCACACACACAGTCGGAACATCCACAGCCACTTCAAGAACACAGTGTGAATGTGGCAGGGCAGCCATACCATCACCAACTACAGGAGTACACCACCTGCCTGCGACGGTGATGTCTCCCTACCAGATGCGCTGAACGACTTCTACGCTTGGTTTGAGACACAGAACGGCGTGACAGCAAGGAAGTCCACCCTCCTCTCAACGACCAGGTGTTGTGCTTCACAGCAGCTGATGTGAGGAAAACTGTATGTAGCGTCAGCCCTTGAAAAGCTGCTGGACCAGACATCATTTCTGGCAGAGGGCTCAGGGAATGTGTGGACCAGCTGACAGATGACCTCCCTGAACTGTGCCATTGTCCCAACGTGTCTCAAGGCAACCACCATTATCCTCGTGCCGAAGAAGTCTCCAGTGTCCTGCCTCAATTACTACTGCCCCGTTGCACTGACTCCCGTCATGATGAAGAGCTTTGAGAGGCTTGTCATGAGGCACATCAAGATCCTACACTGGATCCACTGCAGTTTGCGTACTAAAACCAGTCGCCAAACCGGTCGACAGATGATGCCATATCCACCACCCATCACCTGGCACTCACCTACCTAGAAAATAAAGACACTTATGTTCGAATGCTGTTCATCAACTTCGGCTCAGCATTCAACACAATCATCCCTCAGCACCTGATCGGGAAACTGAATCTACTGGGCCTCAACACCTCTCTCTGCAACTGGATCTTAGACTTTCTGACCGGGTGAACCAGATTGGACGAAACAGCTCCTGCACCACCACGCTGAGCACAGTTCACCTTGCAGAGGATCTTGGTCTCTCAACACCAGCACCATCGCCAAGGCCCAGCAGCGTCTCTACTTCCTACGAACGTTGAGGCACATCTCCCACCTCCCATTCTCACCACATTCTACAAGGGTACCATCGAGAGTATTCTGAGCAGCAAGTTCCTGCAGCGGGTAGTGAAGACAGCAGAGAAGATCATAGGTGTCTCTCTCCCCTCCATCACGGACATTTACACTACACACTGCAGCATTGTGGACGACAACACTCACCCCTCACACACACTCTTTGAACTCCTGCCTTCTGGAAAAAGGTACCGGAGCATCCGGGCCAACACATCCAGTCTGCGAAACAGTTTCTTTCCTCAGGCCATCAGACTCCTGAACAATCTGACCAAACATGAACATATCTGCTGCCAACATGTTGCACACATATTTTGTACATCTTTGCACACCTTTTGCACACTTTATGCACATTATAAATAACTGCTGCAATTACAAACTCTAAGATTTTAAAATCAGGGACATTTTTCTTGGCACTTGTGGCTCACACCACTAGGAGGCCACCTGCACTGTTACCTGTTACCTATCCACTTAATGTTTACAAACTCACTCTGTTTACAAACTCAAGTGTTTACTTCATACCATTACTTGAATGTTTATAGCACTGTATATCGTCCTGTATTTATTGTGATCCTTGTGTTTGCACACGTGCACTTTATGTTGATTGTGTGGTAGCTGTAATGTGTTGCACCTTGTTCCTGGGGAATGCTGTCTCATTCCACATATACTGTACTTTATTTTGTGGAATGACAAATAAAATACTTTAATACTTGAATACTCATTTTATCAAAACTGCCCGTTCCTGCAGATTCCTTCTTTACAACAAAAGAAATATCAGACCTTTCTTGACTGAACATGCTACCCAGCTGTTAGTTTAAGCCCTCATCCTATCCCGGCTTGATTATTGTAATGTGTTTTTTGCCGGTCTCCCAGGTTCGACAATCAGACCTCTACAACTAATTTAAAACTCAGCAGCCCGAATTGTATTCAACCAGCCCAAGCGAACTCATGTCACTCCAGTATTCATTTTTCTCCATTGGCTCCCTGTAGCTGCTCGCATTCAGTTCAAATCACTGACTCTGGCCTACAGGACCATTTCTGGATCTTCCCCCTCTTACCTTAACTCTATCTTTTCAAAAGGTGATTCCACCTCACCAAGGAGCTCATTCTCACTCTGTGGCATTCACCACTGCAAAATGGTGGAACAATCTTCCCAACTATGTCCAGAGTCACTTGACATTTTTAAGAAGCAACTGAAGACGCATCTTTTTTACAAATACCTGTTGTAAAAAAAAAAAAAATGGAGGGGGGGTGCAGCATCATATAACGATAAGGTTTCATAATTATACAAGTGTGGCTGGTTTTCTTCTACTGACTTGTGATGTTCTCATTTGTAAGTCGCTTTGGATAAAAGCGTCTGCTAAATGATTAAATGTAAATGTAGAACTACTGTGTGAGTCACCACCGATAGTCATATTCACACTTACCTTTACGCTGAATACAGACCATCACTCACATGGCTTATAAGCCAGAGGGTCAGCTAGCGAGGTGGATCATCAGGCTCCATGAGTACAACTTTGTGATCAAGCACCTAGCCAGGTAAAGACACAGTAATGCCAATGCTCTTTCATGCCACCCATGTTGTGCTGCTGACTGCCAATTCTGATGGATCCTGAGACAATAGGACCGGCTAATACGATTCAGTGAGGATAAGCTTCTATATGGCACCCACCAGTTCTTGCTAAAAGCCTGATCGTTGAGGTTACCATCACACCTGAATCAATCATGCAATCAACCATGCGCGGAGGATAGCTGGAGGGGCAGGATGGACAACCCTTTAAGGAGTGTGAGTTGCTGTCACAATACTGATACAGGTGGAGGCGTAAGTGCCACAGGCATTCGTGTCCAGCTAATTGGACCCCCAGACCTGACTGGACACTAGAGCTTTCCCTCTCTGATAAACTGGTGTACTTACCAGCGAAGCAACGCAAAAAATAAAGGGCAAGGTGTTGGACCGTTAGAATAGAATAGTTTACCATCAATCATGCAATCAACCTTGCGCTGAGAGCCATTTTCACACTTACCTCTACGGGGCTTGTTTCATGCTGCATAGAGACAATTTATCACACAAATGGCTTATAAAGTTTAAAGAGCCAGAGGGTCCGCTAGAGGTGGATCATCAGGCTCCATGAGTACAACTTTGTGATCAAGCACCAAGCCGGATAAAGACACGGTAATGCCAGCACTCTTTCATGCTGCCCCTGTTGTGCTGCTGACTGCCACTACTGCCAACATGCCAAGGTGAAGGCCACCAAGATCAGACATTGTGCTGTCATCACTGCAAATGTTCAAGCTGCGTGCCAAATACAAAAGGTGTCACCAAAGGATTTTTAATGTGCACAAACCACAGATTCAGAACTGTCTTGAACCCTTGAAGCACTAGGTTCATACTGTTCATACTAGATTGGCAAGCTGTGATGCCGCATGGACCAGTGGCGAAAGCACTCCGCTCAAACCACAACAGTCTCAGCCTGAACAACAGTGTGTTATGCAGAGTTTGGGAAGAACCAGCACCAGGAAGCCCAGTTATACAGAGTGTGGTCCTGTGTTCTCTGATATATACTACTAAGGTCCATGCATGTTGAGTTCTTTGTGCACTGCTGTGATGTCTTCACTACAAAGAAAGACCTATCAGGTCCAGCGAGTGTGCCGCTCCAGCTGATGCAATTCGGGGCATCCATTGATGTGCTGGGACCATTCTCTGTGACTGACTCTGCTAACTGTTTTGTCTAAGTGATGATGGAGTGCGCAGGACCAAATTTTATCATGAACCCGCTGGTAGAGAGGTTAGTGGATGAGTTCTTCTGCCAGTTTGGGGTTGCTCAGGAACTGTACAGCAACCAGGGGTGTAAAATCAAGTCTGAGGTAATAGGATGTGTCTGTCACCACCTGGGGTTGCACAAGACAAGAACATTTGGTGGAATGATTTAACAAAACCCTGGCCATACAACCGAACAGCTTCAGAATGAGTTGGAAGTGAGACTGGAGTGAGACTGCGACAGTGCTCGTATTGCTGCTTTGGCAGTCGGAGCTCAAACACAGGATCATTTTGCTCGGTTCTTCAGTGTCTCAGGCCACAGCCAGTGCCACTTCAGCATCTCAGGCCAAGTCACTATCACTCCTGCTGTGACTTATCTAATAGACTGTTGTGAAGCCTGTTCTGGTTATCTGAGCCCAAGTAGTTTGATGGCAAGCTGGAAAGAGGTGCTTCATTCTTACTTCAATTCTCAATATATTTCAGTCATCATCCCACTGTGATGAATCCTGACAATCATCCTTACTAGCACCTAGCCACCTGACTAGCAAGGCATGGGAGTGAGCCATGCCTATCTGGAACACTCAGACTGTCATTTATACTCCACCTTAATCAAAACAGTCATAGCCACATTCAACCACTCGGAAAAGGAATCCCCTGTAATCAACAGCTGTGAGAAGGGTTTCAAATGGTGGCTGAGCATGTATTGGAGTTCCAAAGGCTGGCTGCATGCTGGCTTTTTTCCACAGGGGATAGAGAATTTGTCTCAACACCTTGTCCCATCTTGCGTTGCTTCGCTGGTGCGAACACAGGTTTGTCAGAGAGGGAACGCTCCAGTGTCCAGTCAGGACTGGGGGTCCAGTTAGCTGGACACGAATGCCTGTGGCACTTACGCCTCCACCTGTGTCAGTATTGTGACAGCAACTCATTCTCCTTAATGCATTGTCCATCCTGCCCCTGCAGCCGTCCTTAGCACATGGTTGATTGCATGATTGATTCAGGGTGATGGTAACCTCATCGATCAGGCTTTTAGCAAGAGTTTGTGGGTGCATTTAGAAGCTTTTCCTAACTGAATCTTATTTCTGGGTCCTATTATCTCAGGATTAATAACCCCGAGCTTATTTCCACTCACCTTACAAAAAGTGCATGCCATTTTGAGAATTTTTTGTGACTGAGGGCGCATGTAGATTTAGCTGAAGTGTTTTGTAAACATCTTACCAATCAGTGCCACTAAAATTGTGCTATCAAACTTATTGAGGGTTCTAAATTACCTCATTCCTTCCCCATCCTCTTTCTCAGTTGGAGCCACAAACTATGTACAATTACCTTTAGTCATCTAGCAGATGCTTTTATCCAAAGTACAATTATATTAAAAAGGCACTCAATAAGGGTGTTGTATGACTCTAAATCTCTTGCTGCATTCTTCATCCAAAAAATTTCCATAGAAAATTGGGAATTGAGTGTGGCCACTAAGTTTCACCCATATCAATTTCTGTTGGTCTCTTTCAATTTAGAGTGCTTGCATGGTTTGTGGTATTTATTATGCTGGATCATTGTAACACATTCAATCTGGTTTGCATTCACAAGAAAACACCTTTGTTGTCTATTATCTCATCTGGGTACTAGGAAAAGCATGTGACCAACATTTTGTCTCCTTGAGTGATAAAGTGATTCATTTCGCCTACTGTGCTTACACACAGAGAAATTTGTCCTCCACATTGAACCCATCTATGCAGTGAAACACCCACATATACACACACTGATGAAGTGAGCACACATGACTGGAGCAGTGGGCAGCCTTGTACACAGTGCCCTGGGAGCAATTGGGGTTAGGTGCTTTACTAAAGGGCACTTCAGCCATAGTACATAGTGGGACCAGGATACGAATTGGGCCTTTCTGGTTGCAAGGCTGGTTCCATTACCACAAACCTACGACTGCCCAATGTGCCCAAGATGGATTGTTTTATTTTCTTTGGTAACCATATACCTCCTGCCCTTCACCCTTCCCCTTCGCCCTGCCTTAGGTATTATGCCTTTTTTTTCCATGACACATTTATTAGCTTTCAAATGAACTTCAAGACACCTGGCATGTTCTTTTTAAGACCCTTTAGGACAGGGGTCTCAAACTCAAATTACCTGGGGGCCACTAACCAGGCTGTGTTTTTGATGAGGGGCCAGATTAAAGAATTACAACAAAAAGCAGCAGGAAAATGGAAAATCAACTATTTATATAATAACTATGTACACATATTGTAATTCAAATACATTTTGTACATTGTACATTCAAATACATTCAGTGTTTGCTCAGTGCTTGCTACCAGAAACTTGACAGTGCTTTTTCTGACACAAATGAGCCACATTTGCTTTAAGTGAGTTTGCAGTGGACACTCTGATGATGGACTGGAGATGGGCATCGCTCAGTCTGGACCGATCTGTGCTTGGATTTATTAAATTTTACAGTTGAGAAGAGTTTTTCACACACATATCTACTTTTTTCCAAGTAAACTTTTCTTTTATTTTTTAAGAGTTTCGAAAGTGACATTTTTGGTAACAAAATGTTTTTGCTGGGAATGGTGAGCGCATGCGTAGCATAGTGTCACATCCACTTTACCTTCTGTACCTGCTATTCCCCTTCCTGCCCCTGGTGGCGCTCGAAGTTCTTCTCCAGAGTTCTGATTACTACTTGCTGTTTATTGCTCTATTAAGCTGTTCGGTTGGGTTGGCTGTTTGCGTCTGATCTTTGGTAATGCGCTCCCCTGCTATCTTCTGTTCTATGGATTACATTTTATGTTCTATGGATTCGTTTCTGAGTACAACCCGTTACACGTAGAGACGTGCAGCTTACAAGTGGGTTGGGCTTATGCAGCATTGCCTGGCGCTAACCAGGCAACGCAGCATAAGCACAAAAATAAAGACAACACACAAACACCACATTACAAATTAAGATAAAATTTTGGTGGCGTAAAAGTACATAAAATCTGTACTTTTACCCTCAATGGGCAGTTCCAACCTCTTTTTCAAGTCTGAAAACATGACTGTAGTAGGTTTTATAAGTAATATGAAATAAATTGTTGTGTAATTCAGGAAAACTTTATTTTTCAAGCTAATTCTATCAGAAAGAAGACTACAGAGTCTCCAGGCTAGAACCAACAGACTAAGGCACTGCTCTGTCGACCAGGATGTTAGTCCCACCACTGGTTGGATGTCATGGCAGCCAAAGCAGTTTCAGTTCTTTTCAGCAATAGTCAGTGGTTGTTTTTTTTCCCGCTGTCTCTGGCAAGTCTTTGATTGCTCCCTGTAATCTTACCCCCGACCCCAATTTCTGGATGTAGCTTTGATTTTAATCTAGCTACTTAGCTTCTGCCCTCCAACTTCACTGGGCACCATCCAGCCTTGATCCTCTGCCTTGGCTGCCAGGTTGGAGTATCCCAGCCTTTTGCGTTCCTATAACTCATCGACTGCATCCTTCTTAGGGACTGTCAGTTCTATGTGTATAGCAATGTGCAGTTAGCTTTTGATTTTGGATGGAGGTTCCCAGAAAACCACAAGGCTGTTGAAAGTTTGGGTGTTTAGCTACCAAGTGCACATGGTTATGTTAAAATTGGCACCCCATCACTATATAGTACCATGCTGCTAAGGCATCTTGGTAGCATAAGCCATTTTCTCATGTGTAAATTTACCAATCTTTCCAGATGGCTGGCGTGTGACAGTGAGACCTCGTAATCTGTTAGATGCATGTCATTTTTTGCTATGGGTCTGAGAGAAAAAAATTAAATCCTCTATATATCCTTGTGTAAGGAGTGCTAGGCACTCCTCACCTGTTTTCATTTTCTTTTGAGTTTTTTTGTTCATTGGTCCTCATTTTGTTAATGTATTTGTTATTTTCATTGGTTGCTTTTAGTTTGCACGTGGTCAGGGTTTTTGTATTTATTTCTTCCGTTTCTGTTTCTGTAAACCATAAGGAATCGGATCCAGGAACGAGTCGTGGTAGTTTTTATTTTTCTTCTCTTCCCCTCGCTATCCCTCCAGCGATCGTCGTTCCGGCAGCAGCCATATCGCTGCTTAATTTCGGTGCTAGCCCCAACATTTAGCCCTTTTTCTTTTTTTTTCCGTTCGCTCTCTCTTCCCCGCAAACCCCGGATGAACTCCGCGATCACGTCGAGTCACTCGGTTCCAGGGTTCGGCGAGTCGGTTCCGAACACGGGTGGGGGAGCTCGACTGTTCTTTTTTCATTTGTGTGAGTGGCAGGCTTTTGGTGTGTTCGTCATGTCTAAACCGTGGTGGTGGTACGAGCAAGTCGTATCCCAGGATGAAACGTAATCTGTGTGTTCTGAGGGGAGTCTCGACTCATGTGTTGACTCCGAGGATGAATTCGATTCCTTTCTCTCGGGGCACGTTCTTCCTCCCCACATCCTCTTACAGTCCCCCGACTTGTGGCCCAATCCTTGTTCCCCCAAGCACTCCTCACCTCCTTATTACACCCATTCCTCCTCCGATAAACCTCCCTGTTAATGTTCCGTCTCACCGTATTCCTGCCCCCGACATTTTTCAGTTCCCACCTCATTCCATCTTCCCTCACCCAAGCACACCGACTTCACGAGGTGTGCAATTAAGCGCCCTCAACCTCCTCAATCGGTGTCCCCGCCTAAACACCAAAGCTGGTGCAGCCGTCCAGGCAGAGCAAAGCCTCTCTCCAGTTCCATCAAGGAGGGAGCCCCCTCGGCGGTACCCTCATCCTCTGCTGTCCCGGGGGAGAGTGTGGCTTCTGGATGGAGGGAACATTTGGGCGTCAGTGGGAAGTTGGCGAGATGGTGCGAGGGCCTTTTCAGGGCGCGGAGACGGCGCGGACGCCTATTCAGGGTGCAGAGATGGCGCGGACGCCTATTCAGGGCGCGGAGACGGCACAGATGCCTATTCAGGGCGCGGAGATGGCGCGGACGCCTATTCAGCGATCGCGTGTGTTCCTGTGGGTGGTGGTTCCCAGTGTTGTCCTCCCTCCGTCTGTGTGCCTGAGGTCCCTGATGTGTGTGATGTCCTTTCCGTTCTCTGGGCGGGGATACTGGCCGTGTGGTTCTGTGTGCAGGAGGAGCGGCCCGTGGTCCCGGAGGAGCGTCCCGTGGTCCCGGAGGAGCGGCCCGTGGTCCCGGAGGAGCGGCCCGTGGTTCCGGAAGAGTGGCCCGTGGTTCGAGAGGATTTGTGGCTCGGGGTTCCCGAGCAGTTGCCCTCCACTCCGTGTCAGTTGCCCTCCGCTCCGTGTCAGTTGCCCTCCGCTCCGTGTCAGTTGCCCTCCGCTCCGTGTCTGTTGTCCTCCGCACCGTGTCTGTTGCCCTCCGCACCGTGTCAGTTGCCCGCTGTTGTCCCTCCAGCACCAGAGTCCGCTGTAGTCCCTCCAGCGCCAGAGCCCGCTGTAGTCCCGCGCAAAACGGTCCCGTGCCGTCTTCGTCCGCGAAAAAGGGTCCCGCGCCGTCTTCGTCCGCGCAAAAGGGTCCCGCGCCGTCTTCGTCTGCGCAAAAGGCCCCCGCACCATCTTCATCCTCTGAATAGGCGTCCGCGCCTTCTCTGCGCCCTGAATAGGCGTCTGCGCTGTCTCTGCGCCCTGAATATGCGTCCGCGCCATCTCCGCGCCCTGAATAGGCGTCCACGCCGTCTCCGCGGCCTGAATAGGCCCCCGTGCTGTCTCCGCGCCCTGAATAGGCGTCCGCGCCGTCTCTGCGCCCTGAATAGGCGTCCGCGCTGTCTCCGCGCCCTGAAAAGGCCCTCGCGCCATCTCCGCGCCCTGAAAAGGCCCCCGCGCTGTCTCCGCGCCCTTAAAAGGGCCACTGCGCCATCTCCGCTCCCTGATTAGGCCCCCGCGGTCATCTAAGCTTCATGGGACCGTCCCGCAGGGCCGTTCCCCCTGCTCCCTGTCGTCTGCTCCCCCTTGGTCACCCATTTTTTTTTGGGGGGGGGGCAATGTAAGGAGTGCTAGGCACACACTGTTTTCATTTTCTTTTGAGTATTTTCATTCATTGGTCTTCATTTAGTTCATGTATTTGTTATTTTCATTGGTTGCTTTTAGTTTGCACGTGGTCGGGGTTTTTGTATTTATTTCTTCCGTTTCCGTTGTGTCAGCGTTCCGGTGTCATTGATGTCACGCTTGTTCGATTCTTTATGCATGAGAGTGTCGGGTCTATATAAACTCAGTTCACCTTACCTGCGCCTCCTGGATCCTTTCTGCGCTACTGCGCTTCATTTTTGCCTTTGTGGACACGCCCCTGACACCTTGTAAGTACTGCAGAATTCACAGTAAACTTACTTTTTAACTTCAGACATTTTTATGGACTCCAAAAGACAGCATATAATGTGTCAGTCCAACACATATAATGCGGGTTATTTAATAAGTATTCAGTAGGGTCCAGCTTAAGGAAACCCCCCCCCACACACACACAAAATAACATGCAAATGTTTTAATATGCCTTGTGAATATTATTGAAAAGTTCAAAAGTAGATACATTTTGTAGCCTGCTACACTTTTTAGTTCTCAATGGGGGTAATAAGGCTTCTACCTCCATGTTATTTCCATTAATTTTTTGCTGTGCAATTCAATTGTTAATATATTGTATTACCTTATTTACTGTTGCCTTGTTGTATGACCTGATATATATATATTTTTTATATGATGCATACTGTCATCCCTTTTTTGTACTATTAAGTGCAGTACTGTCCTGTAAACGTTTCCATGGTAGGTGTCACGAATGTCCGTAGTCCCCCAGAGGTGAGCGGCTCCGCCGGGAAATCGCGGACGCCGCTCGCTCATAATGAGCGTCTCCCGGGATCCGGCGACGCGTAGACCACAACGTCAGCCGGTCTAGACGGAGGGAGACGCTCCCACAAATGTGACCTGCTCGGAATGCCTGCGCAGCGACACACCGTGGCAGAAATGCGGGAAGAGGCAACTGGAACACCGGGATAAAAAACCAAACTGAATTTATTAAAAAGTGGTGCCGAAGCACCAACATAACGGGGATAAACAAACAAACGTAACATCGGGTAAGATAACCACAAACCAAAGACGTGCTCAGACTTACGGGAGAAAACAGACTAAATAGAAACCCAACTAAACACGTGACAAACCCAACCAATCACCCAAGTGAGATAATGAGAACCGAAAACGAGGGACAGGTGCCGCAGGTGCTCGTTACATACCCCCACCCCAAGGGTCGCGCAAAAGGGAGGGGGTAACAAGTCCCTTGGGCTGTAACTCCAGCCGGTTTCTCCCAGCTGACGACAAAGAACGTGTCCTCTCGCAGCACAGATCGACGCCCTCTCGCTGCGAGGCTGGAGCATGCACCTCCTGGTGCTCCGAGTTCGAAATGGCTACCCCCCGGTAGCCAGGCTATGCTGCTGGCAGTCCCCGGTGCTCGGACTCGGTCGGATCGGCGGTTCAGCTTCTGGTCCTCCGCTCACGATGGGTGACCCCAGGTGTCCAGTAGCCTCCGATGTATGGCACGTCTTTCTGTCACGAATGTCCGTAGTCCCCCAGAGGTGAGCGGCTCCGCCGGGAAATCGCGGACGCCGCTCGCGCATAATGAGCGTCTCCCGGGATCCGGCGACGCGTAGACCACAACGTCAGCCGGTCTAGACGGAGGGAGACGCTCCCACGAATGTGACCTGCTCGGAACACCTGCGCAGCGACACACCGTGGCAGAAATGCGGGAAGGAGGCAACTGGAACACCGGGATAAAAACCAAACTGAATTTATTAAAAAGTGGTGCCGAAGCACCAACATAACGGGGATAAACAAACAAACGTAACATCGGGTAAGATAACCACAAACCAAAGACGTGCTCAGACTTACGGGAGAAAACAGACTAAATAGAAACCCAACTAAACACGTGACAAACCCAACCAATCACCCAAGTGAGATAATGAGAACCGAAAACGAGGGACAGGTGCCGCAGGTGCTCGTTACAGTAGGATTGATAAATGATTATTTTACTTATCTAGTCTTATCTTATCCAATCTTATTTTTTCTTCCATATAAATACATTCTTTTGTAACTTTAACTTAAGTAGTCCGCAAAAAATGTTCACAAAATGCACGTTTCATTGATTCTTTGCAACTGTCAGATGAATAGCAAATTAATTCTATCAAATTACTCTTCCAAAAGTCACATTTTTTTCCTTCCTATTAAACAGTTCTTTAAAATGTTTTAATGATCCTCTATTGATAATTGCATGATTTAATGATGTTAACATACATTTTTTTCATAATGTTTGAACTGTCTAACTGAAAATGTTTTTATTCTCCAAAAATCTGTTAAATTAAAATTACTAATATTCCTCTAGTTGTGAATGTGATATAGACCATTTGACTGCTTTAGAAAATGGAAAGATAGACAATGGAAAATGTTTTCTCATGCTAGGTGAATGAAAGTTCTAAAATTTCCTCTAGGTATGTATGTTTCTAAATATGTATTTTTTACATTGTTTCCCCAATTAGCTGTACAGAGGAACTGTAGCCCTCTTGAACTCTGATTGGGCTAAACAGCTTGTATATTACGTGATTGTTTTTTTAGTTTAAGCTTTCACTTTTCACAAGTACATTTCAAATAAAGATTGTGTACATTGTATTCAACTACATTTACTATACAGTTGTATCTATGAAGTACTCTTTTGATAAAATTTTAGTTTGTATGGCCAAGCTTTGCAGTACAACACAACACATTAATGATTACATTAGTGATTTAAATGATAAAAAAAAACAAAATTAGAAAAAAGAAAATGGGAACCCATCACTACAATAAATGTGTTAAAGGTTTTTGTCTATAATTTTAAAGTTTTAAAGTTTTTAACAAAAAAATAAATAAATAAATTTGGAAACAAAGGCTGAGGCTCAGTCATCTCACAATTCCTTCCTTTTTTAAGTGACACTTCTTTTTAAAGACTACTCAGAGCTGGAAGATAAGGAATGTAGGGCTTTATCAGAAACGTCACTGTTTAATTTAACAGGGAGAGGCACTTAGGGCTTGGCACTAACCTTTCGGGTTGGTGATAAATTTGCAAGAAAGTGAAAAAGCTTGAAGCATGAGAACAGATTAGAGTGATACAAATATAGAAGTGACACTGTAGCGGGTATTAGTCAGGTGCATGCCAAGTGGCCAGCACTGATAGGAGTGTATAGTGGAGTCTAGGCTACTTGTATTGATTACAAATGCAGAATGGTAAAACAGACATGATCCAGTATTGTTTACTTCTTCTGACCTTTTACTTAACTTTTTTTTTCCTTTAACATTAGTTTTTTTTTGTAATTTCCTGTTTTATTCTTTTCTAACTCGGTGCAACAGATTGACTGTGTTCATCTTAACTATCTTGGCTGCTCTCCATTGTTTGTTTGATGTGGTGTGCAGAATTTATGATCCAAAATACACTTTCTGTAATCAAAAGACATGAAGTCTTTTAAGTCTTTGTTGACTCTTTAACCTCTGCCTACATTTGAATCATTTAAACAGCTGCCTGTTGCTTGCCTGTTATTCACTGATTACATTTTTTATTCTATTGTTCTGTTTGTCTGTATTGTATAGTTCTGTTTGGTTAGCACGTTCGCCTCACAGTGCTAGGGATTCCCGGTTCGAATCCCCATCTGGGTGGAGTTTCCATGTTCTTCCCGTGTCTGCGTGGGTTTCCTCCGGGTTCTCCGGTTTCCTCCCACAGTCCAAAAACATGGATCAAGTCAATTGAGTTCTCCAAATTGCCCCATATAGAGTGTGTATGTGTGCGTGTCTGAGTGAGTGTGTGCCCAGCGATAGATTGGTGCCCAGTCCTGGGTGTATCTGCCCAGCGCCCGAAACGTTCTTCCCTGGATGAGAATGGTGAACTACCCCGCGACCCTAATATAGGATAAAGCGGAAGATAATGGATGGATGGATGTTCTGTTTGTCATTAATGGTGCACTTGCCACATATTTTAAGTTCTTTGTACTTATTTGAATGTGATATAAACGGATGCCTGTTTACTTGCCATTTTACAATGGAATGGTCAACTGGTAAGGTAGGTAGGGATGTCTGTGGAAATAGAAGATATGATGAAAAGACATTATATTCTGTGTTTCTAGTTACTTATTATAGAGGCAGAGGCCATTATAACAGACAGGCAGACAGGCTAACAAATTATTCTTTGTTATCAAGTTTCATGACTCATACTTGCAGTTTCAATACTTTCATAGGGGGCCATAAGTTGTATACTGTTTTTAAAATTTATTACTTTTGCTGTATACTAAAGAGTTTATGAAATGAAAGATGACTATAATATTATAGCAAAGTTTAATTTGATCATGGAACTGAGGTAATGGAGCTCACCAGAATTCATTCATTCATTCATTATCTCCCGCTTTATCCTCTATTAGGGTGGGGTTCCCCATGCCCATCCAGGGGAGAACGTTTCGGGCGCTGGGCAGATAGACCCAGGACAGGGCGCCAATCCATCGCTGGGCACACACTCACTCACACAGACACACTCTATATGGGGCAATTTTGAGAATTCAATTAACTTGATCCATGTTTTTGGACTGTGGGAGGAAACCGGAGAACCCGGAGGAAACCCACGCAGACACGGGAAGAACATGGAAACTCCACCCAGATGGGGATTCAAACCGGGAATCCCTAGCGCTGAGAGGCGAACGTGCTAACCACTAAGCCACCGTGCCGCCCACCAGAATTCAGTCAATTGATAATGTGTCTGTGCAGGGAGGTCTCAGTCTTAACTGCAGCAAGAGAGCTGGAGATGCACTGTAAATATGTTATTTTTTATTTTGTTTTGAACTAAACAAAATCGTGATTTGGTCTGGCAACTCCTGTATGTAGTCCTCATTGTTTCCAGGCATGCTATAGCCTGACCTTTATGTCATGCAACCAAAAGCTACAGCACAAAATAATAAAGGTAAGTTCAAACTAAGGATCTAAACAGCCTTAGCTGACAACAAGGTGAAATAGGTGGCTACAGTGTAAACTAGAGACAGTAGTGTAAATAAGCAAAAAATAATTAAATCAACACAAAATGGAAAGAGGAATATAGTAGGTCTAGAAGTTGGGTGGATAGAGACAGGCAGAGAATGAGCAGGGAAATTTATTAAACAAGAAAACCAGAGCAACAGAGACATGCATTTAGAGTTGAGTTTAGTGGAATCCTGACTACGTGTAAGAGTATGGTGACCTTTAAATCTTAATCAGTTACACCAATTTGTTTAAGAGAGTGCCAAAATTCCAGCAACATATTGTGTATAAGCTGAATTAAAGCATTGTTTTTTGTATTAGACTGACATTACCCAATTACCTCAATCTCATTATGATGCACTATTGTCTCATATTTGACCTCCTCAATACTACACTTTATGCATCTGATCACTTGCAGTTTTAAATCCAAGGTATGTCAAATATTTAGTATCTGCAGGTTCTCTGATTTTGTCATTTGGATACCAAGCTATGCTTCAAAACAACTTCCCAGTTCTTAGTCTGCTGAACTTGTCTGCAACCTGTTTTTCTTAGACAAGTGGAACATTGGGTGGCCTTACAAGGTCATGTTCATCAAATAAGCAATTATAAGTATAAATGCCTTCGAGGTAGACGCACATGTATCAATCACATTCATTAAGCCAACGGGCATCACAAGATACTTGTAATGTCCTGGGGGTGTTGTTTTCTTCCATTCATCCCCCTGTCGGATGCTAATAAGACGATAGGTAACACAGGCCTGCTGCACCCAGTTTCAAAACCCATTGACATGATCGGAAAGAGTTAACGGTCCCTAAAGTTGTTGATGCTGCGATGGTCAATGTAAGGAGATGGGAACCCACCCTTCTTGTAAACAAAAAAATCCTGCCCCAGCCAGTGAGTGGATAACCCCTAAATCATGTGTCTCTCACACATAGGTCTTCATGACTGCGTGTTCAGAGGGGTTCATTGAGAACAGCCTGCCTCTTGGTGGTGCAGTCCAGGTAAGCAGGTTTTCTCTGTTTACATGTTGTTGTTTTCAACAAGTTAATGATTTAGTTTTACCCAGAAACTCAAAACTTGTTATTTTGTGCCATTTAAAATTTAAGTTGTTTGAAAAAAATTATTTAGATATTTTTTAGGAAAGTACTATGTGACAAATAGTAAAATAAGTTTCTTCTTAGTTATGATCAAAATAATATGTAATATGTTTTTTCCAATTGGTTTGAGCTCAGTTAAATAAGTGTTGCAGGACATACATAGCAAATTCAAGTAAAAACTTGTTGCTCACAAGAGCTAAAATTATTAAAATGATCTAATAAAATGGGCGGGGGCTCCGTTCAAAGCCCAGGCCCCGTCGACACTTCAGGAGGTGTCGCAGACACCCCATCCAAGTGCGGCACGGTGGCTTAGTGGGTAGCACGTTCGCCTTTCAGCACTAGAGATTCCCGGTTCGAATCCCCATCTGGGTGGAGTTTCCATGTTCTCCCTGTGTCCGCATGGGTTTCCTCCGGGTTCTCCGGTTTCCTCCCACAGTCCAAAAACATGGATGAAGTCTATTGAGTTCTCCAAATTGCCCCATATAGAGTGTGTATGTGTGCATGTCTGAGTGAGTGTGTGCCCAGCGATAGATTGGCACCCAGTCCTGGGTGTATCTGCCCAGCGCCCAAAACGTTCTTCCCTGGATGGGCATGGGGAACCCCCCCGCAACCCTAATATAGGATAAAGTGGATGATAATGAATGAATGGATCTAATACAATAGTAGGTAGTAGAGAAAGAGACAGAAAGTAATAGATAGACAGATTCCCGGTTCGAATCCCCATCTGGGTGGAGTTTCCATGTTCTCCCCGTGTCCAAGTGGGTTTCCTCCGGGTTCTCCGGTTTCCTCCCACAGTCCAAAAACATGGATGAAGTCTATTGAGTTCTCCAAATTGACCCATATAGAGTGTGTATGTGTGCATGTCTGAGTGAGTGTGTGCCCAGCGATAGATTGGCACCCAGTCCTGGGTGTATCTGCCCAGCGCCCAAAACGTTCTTCCCTGGATGGGCATGGGGAACCCCCCCGCAACCCTAATATAGGATAAAGTGGATGATAATGAATGAATGGATCTAATACAATAGTAGGTAGTAGAGAAAGAGACAGAAAGTAATAGATAGACAGATTCCCGGTTCGAATCCCCATCTGGGTGGAGTTTCCATGTTCTACCTGTGTCCACGTGGGTTTCCTCCGGGTTCTCCGGTTTCCTCCCACAGTCCAAAAACATGGATGAAGTCTATTGAGTTCTCCAAATTGCCCCATATAGAGTGTGTATGTGTGCATGTCTGAGTGAGTGTGTGCCCAGCGATAGATTGGCACCCAGTCCTGGGTGTATCTGCCCAGCGCCCAAAACTTTCTTCCCTGGACATATATATATATATATATATATATATATATATATATATATATATATATATATATACATGTGTATGTATATGTATGTATGTGTATATATATATATATATATATATATATATATATATATATATATATATATATATATATATATATATATATATATATATAGTAAAGCCAAATATGAAAGACAACAAAACGCGAATAGCAGTTTTACACATACACACACATGCTCCAGAGAAGCATCACTGCACCTTTTTTCTCTTTCAAACATGTTACATGCCAAACGACGTAGTAAATGCTTGTGACATGAGCTAGAAGGGTAAAAGAGAAGAAAGTTTCACCCCAGAGAAGAAATCTCTAACATACACAGAGCTTAATACTGGTCACATTTTAAACATAGTTACTGCTGCGTGGCATAATGAAAGTGTGACAAGGTTTTGCTGCTAAGCATGGCTTTAAATAAGCATGCTGCCAGCTGCACCTCTAAAGTTCTGTTTGGTGTGACATGTCTTGGAAGTCATAGCTTTCCATCACATCTTAGTTTTAAGCTCCTATGCATTTCAACGCAGACCCTCTTATTCAAAATCAGTGTCAGACCTAACAAATGCTTTTCTAAAATAGCGGCAAAAATCCCATTGAACACATTCCAAGTTCTTGTAGAAAGCCTTCCGAAAGCAGTAACTGTGCAATTCAATAGCTTGAAGGAGGAGTGACCAATCTAAAATGGGATGTCAAATAAAATCATCTGTAGGTGTAATGTGTAGGTGTTCCGATACTACAATACTTTACAACTGTATGAATGTGGGGCAGTGTACGTTAAACGATGCACAAGATGATGTTAAATGAGGGTATGCTGGACCTAATTACACAAGACAAAAAATGTGCTTACCCATCTGGCCCTGACACTGCTTCATCAACCATGCCAAGATGCTGAGAGGATCCCTTATCCTCTGTCGTCACACAAAATGAACACTGGCTAAGCTGACAATACCACAAGCTGACAATACTGAGGGGCAACTGAACACCACATGGAAACCAGGAAAACAAATAGTTATCACAAAGGGACCGATATTTAACTTTAGATACATCCACAGTGGGACATCTACTTTCCAGGATAATGTATGCAATGCAACTAAACATTTGTTTTGCTATCACTTTGTAATTCAGAATCAGACTTTATTTGCCAAGCATGCTCACACATACAGGAAATATTTCCTTGGTTCTGAAAGCTCACATTTCATATAATGACAAACATTACAGAAAACTCTTACAGATACTCATCTTAGCCATCTATTTACACACACACACACAAACACACACACACACACACACACACACATCCTACATTATCTGTTTAAATGGTAACAACATTCATTCATTCATTCATTATCTCCCGCTTTATCCTCTATTAGGGTCGCGGTGGGGTTCCCCATGCCCATCCAGGGGAGAACGTCTCGGGCGCTGGGCAGACAGACCCAGGACAGGGCGCCAATCCATCGCTGGGCACACACTCACTCACACATACACACTCTATATGGGGCAATTTGGAGAACTCAATTAACTTGATCCATGTTTTTGGACTGTGGGAGGAAACCGGAGAACCCGGAGGAAACCCACGCAGACACGGGGAGAACATGGAAACTCCACCCAGATGGGGATTCGAACCGGGAATCCCTAGCGCTGAGAGGCGAACGTGCTAACCACTAAGCCACCGTGCCGCCTGGTAACAACATATTTTACATATACATATAAACATTACATACATACATATAAACATTACATTACATTACATCCATCCATCCATTATCTTCCGCTTGTCCGGGGTTCGTGTCGCGTGGGCAGCAACCGAAGTAGGGAGACCCAGACCTCCCTCGCCCCAGCCACCTCCACCAGCTCGACTGGGGGAACCCAGAGGCATTCCCAGACCAGCTGAGAGATATAATCCCTCCTAGCTGGACTTGCCTGGAACACCTCCCTAGGAAGGCGCCCAGGAGGCATCCTTACCAGATTCCCAAACCACCTCAACTGGTTCCTTTTGATGCGGAGGAGTAGCGGCTCCACTCCGAGTCTCTCCCGGATGACCGAGCTTCTCAACCTATCTCTAAGGGAGAGCCCAGCCACCCTGCGGAGAAAATCCATTTCGGCCGCTTGTATTCGCGATCTTGTTCTTTCGGTCATTACCCAAAGCTCATGACCATAGATGAGAGTTGGAACGTAGATTGACTGGTAAATCGAGAGCCTTGCCTTGTGGCTCAGCTCCTTCTTTACCACAACAGACCAGTATAGGGTCCGCATCACTGCTGACCCCGTGCTGATACGTCTGTCAATCTCACTTGTGAACAAGACCCCGAGATACTTAAACTCCTCCACTTGAGGCAAGATCTGATCCCTGACCCAGAGAGGACTCTCTACCCTTTTCCGACTGAGAATCAAGGCTTCAGATTTGGAGGTGCTGATTTTCATCCCGGCCGCTTCACACTCGGCTGCAAACCGATCCAGTAAGAGCTGAAGTTCGCAGCCTGATGATGCTAACAGGACCACATCATCTGCAAACAGCAGCGATGTGATCCTCAGATCACCAAACCGGACACCCTCCATCCCCTGGCTGCGCCTAGAAATTCTGTCCATATAAATTATGAACAGAACCGGTGACAAAGGACAGCCCTGACGGAGTCCAACCCTCACTGGAATCAAGTTCGACTTACTGCCGGCCATGCGAACCAAGCTCCTGCTTCGCAAATACAGGGACTGAATGGCCCGTAGTAAGGAGCCATGTACCCCATACTCACGAAGCACCTCCCACAAAATACCCCGAGGGACACAGTCGAAAGCCTTCTCCAGATCTACAAAGCGCATGTAGACTGGTTTGGTAAACTCCCATGAACCCTCGAGAATCCTGGAGAGAGTGAAGAGCTGGTCCAGTGTTCCACGACCAGGACGAAAACCACACTGTTCCTCCTGAATCCGAGGTTCGACTATCAGTTACATTACATTACATATAAATGTGTAAATTGTAAATTGTTGGTTAATATCTAAACTGATAGCTCATAGCATTTGCACAAAACCCTGTCATGTTCCTTTGGCTTTGAAGGATGAATAATGTAAAAGAAAACTTGACTGGCTGTGGTGTAATTTTCATCTTTCAGTTAATAACCTTCTATATTTGATCAAATCATAGTTTTGAAGAGTAAACATTGTTGCTTTAAATATGGTTAAATAAGTTTCATACTGTATTCATAAAACAGAAATTAGAATATTTACCAGTTTATGCTTTGAAATGCATTGCAGTAAAGCTTTACTGTAACCACTTTTTCTCTTTTGTGGGAAACATTTACCATTTCATATCATCATACCATATCATTTAGTAATTAACAGGAAAACGAGAGAGAAATGGGAAAGGCAATTACCTTGCTGAGATAGCTAAAGGCCTGTGTGCTAAATTGTGTGCCCATGACATGATAATGTTTACGGTAAATATTAAAGTCTAAGCCAGAAAGAGCCTGGTGTGAGAATAAGAGGCTAAAAAGTCATCAATCTGAGAGGGAAAATAATTTATTAAGATCTGAGATGCTCCAATTATATGGAAAGGACAAAAAATGAAATAAATAAATATATAAATAAATAAATGAACTCTCCAGGAATGCATACATGATTACAATCTTGATTAAATCCCCTTGGATCTAATGAGTTGATTTTCTGCTGTTAATATTGCATTTGCTGATGATGGATTCGTTAAGATAATGGAACGACGCTAAAATATAAATGACTCCCTGTCAAGGAGCAGATTTTTGTCACTTTTCATCTGACACCTTGGCCACGGGGATTTGCTTAGTCCTATCTGAGCTTAGATTGACCAGCTCTGGAATACTGATTGCATTGCTTTATTGTAGCCTCTGTTATAAACACTAAATATCAATTTAAATGATAAAGCTGCAGAGATTGTTTAATTTGTGCATAATTACAGTTGTCATGGGGTTTCAGTTTTAAAATACAATCTTAAATGATGCAGGACTATTTAATGCCACAAAATTATTTTTTTAACACTTTTTTACGTTAACAAATATTTTTTGATCACATCATTGATTTCATTGACAAAATTGTAGTATAAATAAAATTATTACATGCAGCAATTCAGTGATTATTGTGTATATAAACTATTTAATATGATTCAAGTAAAGGGTTATTTTAGAATTATGACTTGCTTAAAAACTCCATAATTTTGCCCTTGATCTAATAGCGTGATAATAATAAACATAACTGAGGATAACACATTAATGTTTCCTGTTGACATTTCTGTAGATTCACCAACAATAAGATGTTTTTCTTTAATTAAATGTTAGGCAACAGTGAGTGCACTAAGATAAGGAAACTCCCCACAGCTGTTTAATAACTATAATTGTATTTGTTTATTTTTAAAAGTAATAATTTGCATTAATAAAGCTGTCACATTAATGTACAAAAACAGTGGAATCCTTTCTAAAATATTGAGTGTACAGAGGTGGTGTTACAGCTACAGAAAATACCCAAGTACCTCAAAATTACATACTTAACATAGTTTCCCATAATGCTGATAATATACTGTATATCAAAATAATATAGTAGAAGTGCGATGGTAAGTCTCCAGCTGGCAGTGAAGTGGACATGAAGCAAAATGCAGGAACAACAAACAGATTTATTAAATACAATACAAACATGTTGACAATAAGAAGAGATAAAATTTGGTCAATGGATTCCACATGACCAATGACCAGAATAGGAGGGAAAAAAACAAAATAAACAAGACCACATAGTAAGGTATCAAAAAATGTAAAGCTCATTTTTAATTAAATTGCTTTTCTCAAAAAAAGTGCTAAAGTTTAACCCAGTACTCATAGGGACAGGTTGCCATTCTATTGCAGGACACGAACATAACCACAGTTACACATTTACACCTAGGATCTTAAATTCACCTACAAGCATGTTATATGATAGAACCTGGAAAAAAAAGCTTATTTGGAAATTATGCTGATTCCCCAGAAACTAGCTTGTCTTGTCCCACAAATTTCCCTTACAAATTTAACGGTCAGGCTTAAGTTTAATTTACTGTTTGTTTGATTTGTTTATTTTTTACTAAGATTGTTTTCAAAGTGTGTGCTTTTTCTTTGATCAACTTAAACTCTATTGTAGGCCATTTTCACGCTTGGCCTTGATCTCTGACCTGCTCTGCTCCTTTACTTTTTTCTGAAATAACCAATGGAAAGTGTATCATCGGCCTTACTTTCTGTCCTTTATTTTGTGTGTCAGGTTTTTGTTCTATAACATGGTTTTGCTCAAATGATTTTAATCAATCAAGGATAAGGCAGAAAGGAGGCTTTGTCATGGTTATGCTGGGGGTCATGTGATGCTTGTTTTGCGAACTGACAGCACCTCAAAAGCACAGGAAGGAATATTTTTTTTCTAAAGAGGTGCTGGTGGTTTCCATGGTAGTGGAACTTTTTGCACACTACTTGTAATTCTTTGCTCCCATGTGAGTGCACAATTTCAAAGGGGTGGACAACAAAAATTAGAGCATGAGGGCAGCATGGGGTGCAGAGGTATCTGCCCTCGGCTCAGGCCCATCCCCTCGAGCAAACAACTGAACATTGCACCCAGAAATCATATGAAAATAGGAGGCTTATACTCCTGTGTCAACTTTTCATAATAGGTACATGCTTCATATTTGCTATTGTAAAGAAGCAAGGAAAATATCAGAAGACATGAAAAACATGAACTACAGAGGCAAGACCATTGTTGATAACTCCCCAACCCACCTCTGTTTGACTAAATCAACATTATGTTACAACATACATCTCAAAATGAAAGATATGAAATACCTATAGAAGAGAAATAATAGAAGACATAACACATTAAACAGTGGAAACTTTTTCTGGTTGTAATTTTATTTGATCAGGTTAGGATGTTGTCAGACATTCAAAGCAAATATTTTATAAGGCATATGCCATATTCTTGTAGAATTTCAAGCTTATTTAAAGCAAACATTCACCAATTGTCACTCTCTTTAACCACACCTCAAAGCATTTTTGCATTTGTGTATTCTTCTGTTTTGGGAAAGGCTTAATAAGGTCAGGGCTTTTTGCATGTCATAACTCAGTTAAGCAATTTGCAGTAATTTCTATAGCTTCAGCACCACCCAAAGTACATGGTTACTGCCAACATTCAACATTCCTCACCATGGAAATGCGAGCATTATATTTTTAGTTATGGTAAAACCTGATCTGTTTGCTTTTCTTTTTTTCCCTTAAGCGTGTGTGCCACACCTCCTTTTTTTTTATTACTTTATTAGGACCAGCTCCTCAAACCATAAGCTATTTCTGGCAGAAAACATTTTTAATTTTTAATGTAATATTTTCATGTTGTTTTTATACTGTTGCCAATTACTGACAAACTGGTTTGTATTTATGGGCGTTAAGTGAGTCCTGGGATATCTTTTTTGACGATATTTAACAATGCAAAGCATGTCCCGTTTCCTGATGAATATATTAAAATTATTACAGTGCAAACAGACTTTGTAATTACTGACCTGCTTGCCATTGTACTTGTTCTCTCCCTCTCTCTTTCTCTCTCTCTCTCTCTCTCTCTCTCTCTCTCTCTCGTTCCTTCCTTTATCCTATTCTCTTCTTTTTCATTCTTGTTTATTATTCTACATCACTAGTGTACTCTACAGTTAGAGCAATGTCATTCTACACAAATACTTTTTTAAAGATTCAAGTCCCACTCCTGATGCTGTGTAGTAATACGCTTTCACAACATGTTTAATAAGCGAGAAAACACTTTAATTAATAAAAATATTACAAGCTATTGATTACATCAGTATAAAGGCAATTGTATATTGAACTGCTATGTAATTTCTAAGCACAATCAGTTGAAAATACAAGAATATTAATTATTCTAAAGCTAAAAGAAACTTGATTTGTTGGTGTATCTGCAATGTAGTTAAAACATTTCTAAGAATGTGAAATACCACACAATCTTGTGATTGGAAACTTGGCAAAAGCTTCATCCAGTGTTCATAAATCTCAGATATGCACTTCATTACCCTCCAATTATGTGTGTTCTAAGTTTTGTAAGGTATGAGAAAAATTACTCTTCTCACACTCATACATTCTTCTCTATTTTTGATAGGCCTTTGTTTGTCAACTTTACTGCCACCCAAGCAGGTTTCTCCAGTTAGAGTAGAGAACATAACATTTTTGTGTGTTTTTCTCCATATACTGTGCTATAAACCAAATTCTATATTTTAACTTTTTTCCTGATTCTGTTGCTTATATTGTGTGTTGCAAATGGACAAATCAGTTGTTTATTTTGCCTTGGAAAGATTACACTTGATTTTCTACTAGACCTCAGGAGCATCAATTTAAAAAGGGGACATTGAAATATCTCACAAAAACAATTAAAAGAAAATGGAAGATGGCCCCATGGGATAAAAATAGTAAATTAGCAACAAGCATGCCAGAATGTATGCATCCCTGCCACCTGACAAAACTTACTGAACCTGTATTGTTATGTATGATCAGATCTGCCAATTCCTTCTCTAAGCTCCTTGTCACATTTTGACTTAATGAAGTGCAACTTGGAAGGGAATTGGGTTCATCATGCTAGTTGCACGGTGCTCCCTTGTTGTAGCAAACAGGAGTAGCGTGGGACCAAAGAGCTACTGCGCGAGTCGTTATCATTCCGGTCAGTCTGTTTAACACAAAATTAAACAAAGAACTAATTAGTGCCTCATGAATTAATAACTACACTGTTGCTGAGTAGAAGCTAGGTTGCTGAGGGGAGATATAAAATAAGTAGGAAGACTAGGATCGAATTATTATTACTCTGAATGCCACTTGTGCTGTAAAGGTTAGAAAACTTTGTGAACTGTCAGAGTCACTCAAGTGTATGTTCTTTATGATGGAAAATGTTTGTGTGCGTGTGTGTGTGTGTGTGCATGCATGTGTGTTTGTGTGCTTGTGTGTGTGTGTGTGTGTAAATCAAACATAAAAGCATAAAAGTATATCTAATACAAAAACACAACTGTGTGTGTGTGTGTGTGTGTGTGTGTGTGTGTGTGTGTGTGTGTGTGTGTGTGTGTGCATGTTTTAGCAAGATAGAAAATGACAGGAAACTGAATAAAATTTATTTTTGCTCTAGGCAGGACGCAAACATGAAATAAAAGGTGCTCAAGGAGATTATATATATATATATATATATATATATATATATATATATATATATATATATATATATATATATATATATTAGTAAATAAACTAAATAAAATTCATTTCATATACGTACATTTTCTACAAGAGCTACAGTACATGTAAGTACACACATAATGAAAAAAATATCATTCAAGTGAAAAAGATATCATTTGGGTTTTTTCCCTAAGATTTATGTTAATTAATAACTTAATATCTATCAGAGTAATGTTAAGTCACTACACAATGACGAACAGGTAAACACTGGAGTTACCAAGAGATGTAAGCAGTTTATTGTAGATAACCATATATTTTACATATAATAGCATACATCAATATTGTTTGGATGTTTAGGTTTCAGATGTTTGACCACATGCTTTAGAATAACTGTCTCATTTTAGTTTACTATGCAGGACAATTTTCTCTATAGGTTCAGCTAAAGAAGTAGATTATCACAAGAAAAACTTTAAAACACAAAATATAAAGTAAACTTTTTATACTGTCACTGTGTACTGCATCATATGCTTTGTGCTCTTGTCTTTGTCATTGTATGATATTAATGTTATTTGGTACCCATAAAATAACTGTCGTTGCCTAAGAGATTTCCTTTGTGACATTGTTTTCTTTATAATTAACTACTTTGAAACCTGAACATTAAGTAAATGCTCAGTCCATTTCCTTTTGTAAATTGCTACATTAATCCTAATGTATGTTTATTCTTTACAACATCATTTTACCATAAAAAAACAATGACAAATGTGGGGATGAGGTACATTAGGTACAGACACCAATTTGTAAGTGTGTCTGTCTTATATGTTATATATACCTGATCACTTACATGCAGCATACATCTACAAAGTCTTCCAATCCTAGTCGTAAATGTTTTTTTTATTTGTCTTTTTTTTCATAAGAAATGAAGAAAAAAATTAACAAATTTGTATAAAATACTGTGGGTAGTTACACTTCTGGGCACAACGACCCCAGAACAGCACACTTCCTACACTTTCCCCTTTTTTACAGTTGTTGTCACACACAGATGAACCATTATTTTACTTTATCCCCTCGCGTGATCTACCAAATGTTTTAAAAATGCTTGTTCATCAGTCCATTATACCTTTTAGCCATTAGTAGTCCATTTGTGAAAACATGTTTTTTTATTTTGCAATCTCAGCAGTGACTTTATTACTGCTACTCAACTTGTCAAACCTGCGGCTTGAAGTTTTGTCTGAAATCGAAATGGAAACTTTTTTATTTGTACCTATAAGAAGTTGTGCTTGAAGATGTTGTGCTGTAAGCCATCGATTATGTAAAGTGTTTATTCAAAAACTTCAGATTTTGTTGTGGTCTTTGATCTGCCAGACCTCTTCCTGTCAGAGTATACTTTAGTTTCCAAGTGGCTCTTGATACTAGAGAAAACTAAACTCAGTGACAGTTTGGTTTTCTTTGTGATCTGTCTGAATAGCAGACATGCCCTTTAAGGTTTCAAGTTCTCTGCCTGTTTTCTTATTAATTGCCTTTTATAATAGCAATGTTCTATGTTCTGCCCGGTCAAGGGATTGTTATAATAAAGAATTCTTCAACACTCCTTTAATAAAAACTACTGACTTGTGGTGTTCTCATTGGTAAGTTGCTTTGGAGAAAATCAAGTTCAAGTAATTTATTTATATAGCGCTATTTACAACAGTACATTGTCACAAAGCAACTTTACAGAATTAAAAGCCTTTAAACCCCCAAAGAGCAAGTCAAAGCAACAGTGGCAATAAAAAACTCCCTGTTATGTTGTTATTTTAAGGAAGAAACCTTGGACCAAGACTCAGTGGAGGACCCATCCTCTGTGAGTGGCCGGGCAGCATCAACAGTGTAGAACAGCCATATACAGATTGTGTGGAAATCGGTTGATTTTATTTAACAACTGGAAAACTAAATGTAAGTCAATTAAGGGGGTCCTGCAGGACCACCAGTCCAATTAATATCCAGGTTCCATCCAGTAATTGTCATAGCCACAGTGCTTCAGCAGAACCATGGATGAAGATCTGCCTACACCTCCTGGAAACTGGCCACACCTCAAAAGAAACAGACAAGAAAAGCAGTTAGAGCTAATAATAAAGCACAGCATTTAAGTAAAAGTAATTGATTGACACAGTGCAGCATGTGACTCCAGCATCACTGACTAGAGCAGCATAACTAAAAGAGGCAGATACTGCAGACTCTACATAGTTGTGAGGGCTCCCCGGAACAGCATCATTTCAGTGCTACACCCCCCATTAATGAAGAGGTGGGTTGAAGAGGTGAAACGCCAGCACACACTGATCCCAGATTACCAACCGAACACAGTCAAACCTGAGATCTACATCTTTATCTACAGGTAATTAATGAAATGCAAGATTAAATAAATGTGTGTTTAATCTACTTTTAAAGATTAATAATGATTCAGAATCACATACAGTGACAGGAGGCTATTCCAAAGTTGATGAGCCTTGTAGGAGAACACTCTTCCACCAGCAGTAATTTTATTTATTCTAGGAGCAAAAAGTAAACCAGCACCTTCTGAGCTCACTTACTTATACAATTGAATCAGCTCTCTCATATTGTTACAGGTGCCTGTGGCACCTGTCCCTCATTTGGACCTTAATTGTTTCAGTTGGGTGATTGGTTTGTTTTGTGCATGTGTTTAGTTCGTTTTGTATTTATTCTTGTTTTCCCGTAAGTTGTCGCACGTCTTTGTTTTGTGGTTATTATGCCCTACGTTACGTTTGTTCGTTTGTTCCCCCTTTTCGTTGGTGTCCCAACACCAATTTTTATTAAATTCTACCTTTTGGATTTTATCCCGGTGTCTCTTTCTCTCCTTCCGCGTTCAACCACGGTACGGCGCTACACACCTTCCCCGTGCAGGTCGTATTCCGTAAGAGCATTTCTGTGGACCGACGCACGCATTTTTCCCCGCGTGGTCGGTATCCCAGGAGCGCTCACTAGGCGCGAGCGGATGAACGCAGCAACTCCGCGTAGCCGCCCCCTCCTCCGGGGAAGAATGGACGACGCTAACACATATACTGTGGAGCCTGATTATGTAGAATTTTATATGTTATCAATAAAATTTTGTACTCAATATGAAACTTGTTTGATAACACACTGATAACACTGGTTTTAGTTGTTTGATAACACTGGTTTTAGTTAAAACTCTAGCTGCAGCATTTTGCACAAGTTGTAATTTATGTAATGATTTATTACAACATCCTGAATTACAGAAGTGAATTTCTTCATCTTGGAGGGAGAGGATATTTCGTAGCTTCGTGTCAAGAATTCCGCTCTTCAACCCTCTTCAGGTTTCCGGGGTTCGGCACAGGCCGACTGATTATTAGTTGCAGGTGCACTTCCTCCTCCCACACTTCCTCCTATTTAGCTGGCAGGGATTCGCACTTCCGTGTGAAGGATCATTGTTACAGTCATTAGGCTAAACTCTGGGGCTTGCCCCACTATCTGTTCTCTCTCTCCGCATCAGGTACTCGGAGGAATGCACATGCTCTTATCTGAGGAGACGCTAGACGCCTCCCACGTCGACTGACCCATTTCCCACACGGCTCGAATGCTGACCCAGTTCACATGCTAGTGCACGTGACGGTGACGTCAGCCGAACCTGGTAGTCCAAACAGGGTCTTGAGGAGCTTTCTCGAGGCAATAACTGAGAGGTTTATATGGAGCGATGGAGGGAGGAACCCAGTAGTCACCCGTCGGCGTTTGATCTCTCCTCCTTGCAGAGGGAACTGGGAGAGATCTCCAACGTGCTGCGCGCCCTTCTCCAGCGTCAGGCGGACTTCGAGCCTCCGTACCACGGTTGCACAGCTTCAGCTCCCCGCCAGAGCATCCGCAGGTCCCGCAGCAGCTCAGATCCACGACGCAGCATCACCCAGCCACGCTGCGTCCATACCGCTGTCGGAGCCAGAGCGGTTTTGCAGAGACCCGAACCTTTTCCCGAACCTTTTCCCGAACTTTCTGATGCAGTGCTCTTTGTTTCTCTGCAGTCGTTCAACCGCAAGCGACCAGGATAAGATCGCCTTCGTTATTTCACCACTCACGGGCTCACCATGCTTTTGGGCTATGGCGATCTGGGAGGCACAAGGCCCGGAGGTGCAATCCTTCCCCGCCTTCCTGGAAGCATTCAAAGCCATGTTTAGCCATCCAGTGAAAGGAAGACCCTGCGGAGAGGAGCTGATCCGGCTAGGTATGCTTTGACGTTCCGCAGATACTGGTATGGTCTCCCCACTGCTTCCAGGTCTGTTTGGTTCTTCGTTCACGGCCACAGCTCGTTGTGTCTAGCCTGTCCTCTGCAACTGGGCTCCCTCCTCAGGTACCGGATGCTTACATGGATTTTAGCGAGATCTTCAGCAAACGTCGGGCCGATTCCCTTCCACCGCACTGCCCTTACGACTGTGCCATCGATCTCTCAACTGCGCCCATCTGTATCCCCTATCAGTCAGTGAATCGGAGGCTATGCAAGCGTACATTTCCGAGGTGTTAAAATTCATTCAGTCACCCTTCGAAATCCCCTGTGGCCTCAGGCTTCTTTTTCGTTCCCAAGGCAGGAGGGACGCGCCACCCCTATAACCTCATCCGCATCTGGAAGAGCGATGAGTGGAAGACCGCGTTCATTACCACCTCCCGCCACTATGAATACCTGGTTATGTTGTTCGGGCTTACGACGTGCTGCACGAGTTCTTGGACAATGGGATTATCGTTTATTTGAAAGATATCCTTATTTTTTCTCAAGACATGGAGAGTCACGTCCAGCAACTCTGTTGGGTTCACTCCCGCCTGCTGCGACATGGTCTTTTCCTCAAGGAGGGGAAATGTATTTTCCACGTTTCGTCCATTTCCTTTCTCGGGTTCATCCTCTCCAAAGAGGGAGTCAAGATGGATCCCAGCAAGGTTCAGGCCGTCCTCGATTGGCCCACGCCCCACTCGGTGAAGGAGTTGCAGGAATCTCTATCTGTGGTTTATATCCAGGATCCCTCAACTCTCTTTTTAAAAGGGGCTCCAAAAGCACTTCAGTGGACCCTGGCTGCAGAAAATACATTTCGGGCCCTCAAACAGCGTTTTAGCGTCGGATCCGGTGCTCGCCCATCCAAACCAAGGTAAACAATTTATAGTGGAGGTGGACACCTTCAGTAGTGGAGTAGGGGCCGTGCTCTCCCAAAAGGTAACTGGGTCCTTGGGGATTCACCCCATAGCGTACTTTTCCCGCAAATTTAACCCTGCCGAGCGAAATTACGGGATAGGGGATTGTGAGCTCCTCGCTATCAAATTAGCTTTAGAAGAGTGGGTCCAGGTTCCCAATCCTCATCCTCACTGGATTGTGGTCGTTATTTTTTAATAACTTCAACCTACAGATCTCCTTTCGTCTGGGGCATGAGAACATACGCGCAGACGCACTCTCATGCATTGGTGGTCCTATGACCCTGACCGGGGCAGGCCCATTCTCCAGGTACACCACTTCATTCAGTGGGAGGTGGAACAGCGTATTCGCAGAGCGGTTCCCAAAGCCAACGTTCCTCCTGGAGGTCCACTGGATGCACTTTATGTTCCCTCCAATTTTAGTGATCAAGTGATCGCATGGGTGCACATCACCCATAGCTCAGGTCATCCAGGCGTGGCACGCACAATTCAACTGATCGAATGGAGGTACTGGTGGGAGATAATGTGTACGGACGTACAATAGTTTGTAAGCTCCTGCTCCTTGTATGCTGCATGTAAGGTGCCTCACACCCTTCCTGCAGGCAAACTGGTCCCACTCTCTGTGCCCGAGCGTCCCTGATCCCACATTTCCATCGACTTTGTCACGGCACTGTTATAGTCTATCGACCAGAGTATGGTGGATCCACTACTCGGAACGAACCAGTCTGTAGGCAGAGGTAGAAACATCAACAAGGGTTTTATTGCCACACACACAGAGGGGTAAACAGAATGTGGTTGAGACCAGACGCTGACGGGTAACACAGGGGAAGCGAGATGATGGCGTGACATTACGGCGTACGTCGGTGCCTGATGTCAGCAGCGCCGACTCTCCATGTCCCAATGCGTAGCACTAAACTGGGAGGAAGGTGGCTTGAATCAGATAGCAGCGGCTAGGTGGCGAGCTGCACACACAATACACAAACAGGACGAGTACCGGGGCAAACACAACACTAGAGGTAGCCAAAGCAAGAGCGTGATGAAGATCGAGAGACGTGAGCCAGAGAAGACGAGGCGTAGCACAGGCATGAGCACAAGACCAACTGGCAAAGAGAGACAGGGACTAGCAGCTTATATTGACCCAGTGATTAGAACCCACGTGCACAGAATTACAGGGCGTGGATACCAGACACACCCACACAACGTGACGACACCTAACAGGGACTGCCTCCATCGAATGGCTACTCTGTGATCTGCACCATTCTTGTTTGGTTCACGCGTACCGTTCGGTTCCTCCCCCGAGCATTAATGGAGAAACTGGGAGTCTCAGTTAGCCTTATGTCAGGGTTTTACCCCAAGTCCAACGGGGCTTGTGAACGCACACAGCAGGAGCTAAGCAAATTGCTCCGCATCTACACACACTAGAATCATGTGGATTGGTCCCGCTATCTGCCCTGGGCAGAGATCGCGCAAAATTCTCTCCAGCACTATGCCACGGGTCTGACTCCCTACCAGTGCCTTGGGACAACACACCTACTGACGCACCCGCGGTCAACGCATGGTTCCATCGCAGTGGTGAGGTCTGGGGGCAGGTACACCGGCATATTGAGACTGTGGTTTGACGCACTAAACATGCCATCGATCATTCATGAGGTCCCACGCCCCAAAACCAACCTGGGGAAATGGTGTGGCTTTGTACTCAAGAGATCCGATGTTGCCTGGGGACCTGTAATCTGCTACCCAAGTACCTGGGTTCCTTATAAATCGCGGCACGCATTAACGGGGTTGCGTTCCGTCTTAAACTTCCCTGCTCCATGCGCATCCACCCAACCTTCCATGTGGCACGCCTCAATCAGGCCGAATCGCCTGATTATTAGTTGCAGGTGCACTCGTTTCCTCCTCCCACACTTTCTCCTATTTAGCTTGCGGGGATTCGCACTTCCGTGTGAAGGATCGTTGTTGCTACCGTCATTAGGCGCACATTCTTACCTGTGGAGACGGCAACTGCCGCTGGCGCCTCCTAATTCTTATCTTTTTGTTTGATCCATCTTTTATCTTTTTGTTTGATCCATCGCTACTCGCTTGGATACAATAAAGTTCACTGGACTCCCAAACAGCGTCTTTAGGATCTTTCTTGTGTCAGCAACACTTCAAAATGTTACGAAGGTCAAAAAATATAATTCTTGTAATATTGCTAATGTTCTTTGTAAAGCAGAGCTCTGAATCAATAATGACACTGAGATTATTTACAGATGAACTGTGTCTAATTAAGGAGTTATCGAGGTTTAATACAGTGTTAGAAGCTTTGTTAATTTTGTCCTTGGGTCCAACTGTTGGAAACAGTTTTATCAGAATTTAGCTGTAGTTTTTGACATTCATATTTTAATATTTTGGATGCAGTCCTCAAGCTTACTGACTGAACGAACATCATCAGGGTTAGCTAAAATGTATAAATGTGTATCATCTGCATAAGAGTGGAAACTGATTCCATGTTTACGAATAATTGATCCCCCCCCCCCCCCCCCCCCAAAAAAAAAAAAAAAAGACTAAATGAATAAGGCCAGGTGCTGATGCCAAACTGAAGCCACATACTAAAAAATTAAAGAATTGTTAAAAATGATATAATGTGATATAATGATATCACTGATGCTCAGGTGCCATGAGCATTTATAAGCGCAGTGCTGGGAGCGCATATTGACTGCAGGTGCAACCACAGCTAACAAAAAAGGTTGCTCCTGTGACCAATTATTGAATAAGAGTGTAGCGTTATGCTGGGACAATTTTTAGGGCTAGAGAAGAAACAAAAGGGACACTCATAGAGATAGTTTGCATATATATATATATATATATATATATATATATATATATATATATATATATATATATATATATATATAATGTGTCACGATCTGCTACCAATGAAGCATTTAAAACATACGTTTAGGGGGGATTGATGGTAACGTCCTCTGTCACGTGTGGTAATTGTGATGCTGCCGCTTGGGGAGAGGAGAGGTGAAGCCAAATTGCTCCATCTGATGACTGTCTGCCTTTATAAGCGGGCATGGCACATGCCACTGGGAGAGAGTTCTTCAACACACAACAGGACTAATGGGATGGTGGACACAGCACATCTACATGATAATGTGCCATTAAAGCTTGGTATATTTTGTATAAGTATGTTCGTGTCAACAATAAAGCTGTTCTTGTTGTGGCTACTCCTTAATTTATTTACTACTGAGGTTCTCTCACTTATAAGTTGTTTTGTATTAAAGTGTCTGCTCAATAACTTAATTTATGTTTGAGCGTAGTTAGACATGGTGGTAGTTTGTAGAAAATATTTGGGGGTGAATAAAAGGAAGAAAATAAGAGCAGAACCAAAGATCAGCTAGTGACGCTTCAAGGGGAAAAATATAGTGTAAAATTTTGAGAAGAGGTGAGACAGGCACTGGACAGCAGGTTGAAAAAAGTTCCTTAATGCAGTTAGACAGGGGATAGCCCATTCTTTAGATTAGCCTCAAGAATAATTTCAGATTTTTTAAGCTCCCACCTAAGAATTGAAAAAAATGGCTTATCTCATGGCTGATGATAATGTATAACAGCAAACAGTAGTATGGTATAATATGTTTTCATCAGCATCAGCGCTTTTAAACTGCAATGAAAATTAGATTTAACATATATCTTAATTTATACAAATTAAATAGATCTATGTACCTGTACAATAGTGCCCTCAATTGCAATCAGTCTGTTGGGTATGGATTTTTTTCTGCAATTTTTTTAACTATAACCATGACTTGAACCATGTTCGTTTTAGAAGAAAACGTGTAAAATTTATTTCCATCAGTCCAAAATCTGATGTATTCTCAAAAGTCTGCTGACATGCATGAGTTATCTTTGAGGTCTGAGTTGAGCTGTGAATGTCCATACATCAACAGAAGTTGCAAGACACTTTCTTATGTTAATGTTGTCAAAGTTGCTTACAAAAGGGTGCAGAAATTTCTGTTCTATAATGAGAACATAACTGAAGGCAATTTCAATTGTAAAAAAACAGTTTAATATTATTTGTATTTGTAGGTTTGCTGAAACACAGGGTATTGTTCTCATTGAGAACTAAATAAGTCTCTTGTAAGAATTTATGAAAAAAACTTACCAAATTTAATCCAGGAAGTTTAAAGAGGCATCAATAATATCCTTACAGAAATGGCCTTACAGAAATCCACAGAGCATGAAACACACAAATAACTTGTTGTGAGAAGTTTGCTTTAGGATTTCCATATATCAGCTTTAGTGGGCTGATAAAGAACACTCAACTGTCTTATCCAACAGTGTTGTAGCACCAAAAATTATTCAGTCACCTTAAGGATCATATACTGTATAAAGGTACATAAAGCAGCAAGACATGAGCTACCATATTTCATCCATGTGCCTAATGTCAACAAATTATTCAGACAAGCAACCTAAAAGGCAGATTAAACCGCCACAATTTGAAAAGCAGGCCATCTTAGCTTACATTGTCACACGGATAAAGTTATTCAATCTGGCGGTTGGGTTAATGTAGTCCAAATACAATCTGTCACAAATTCTTCAAAAATAGTAGTGTTTCTGTTTCAAGTAATAGTAAAGTAAAAATAATGTATACTTACCACCTGTTGGACAGTTTAGAAAAGAAGCTTATAATGTAAATAAAAAGACACTTTCCTTGTCTAGATGTTTAAACACAATTAATTAAACAAAGTCAAATACAAAACTCACAAAGGTTATGTAGTACATCTGTTTCCTTTTTTTTTTTTGTTTTGTTTTGTTAGTTTCCTGTCAGTTCAATGTTCTCTATTGGTTAATTCTATTACAGAAAAGATATAATTTGGTTGTGACTTTGTGTAAGTTGGCAGTTGTGAGTTTGTATCTCTACATTTTCGGCGTGTGCTTGAAGACCTGAGTATTTGTCTGAACCTGTCTATAGCCAAAGCACCAGAAGCCATTGAAATTCTTCATCCATTTCATATGTAACCTTGTTAGGCTTTCTCCTTTCTTTATCTCATCACTATTACCTTGAGGCAAAATAATGTCAAAAATAATGTCAAAGCAAAAATATTATTTTTTCATGTTATATATTTAATGTTGATCTAAAAGTTTTTATCCAAATATAATCTTGTATTCAAGTACTTAAAAATGTAAAAAATAGACCATGTCTCCTAAGTGTTAAATCTAAATATAAAAATGTATTTAAAATGGTAAAAAAAAAAAATCTCCAACTCTGGTTACTTGAAAACTAAATCATATGTGCTAAATTACAATGTGTTTAGTTAAAATTAATAATTATCTAAAATGCAAACTGTGGAAGTGACAAAATTCTACCAAAATAAAGTTTAGTTTTCCTCCACTATCTGCTGTAGGCCTTGAAAAGAGCAATTTTGGTGTTATCACCATAGTTCATTCATTCATTATCTCCCGCTTATCCTCTATTAGGGTCGCGGTGAGGTTCCCCAGGGGAGAACATCTCGGGCGCTGGGCAGATACACCCAGGACAGGGTGCCAATCCATCGCTGGGCACTCACTCACTCACACAGACACACTCTATATGGGGTAATTTTGAGAATTCAATTGACTTGATCCATGTTTTTGGACTGTGGGAGGAAACCGGAGAACCAGGAGGAAACCAACGCAGACACGGGGAGAACATGGAAACTCCACCCAGATGGGGATTCGAACCGGGAATCCCTAGCGCTGAGAGGCGAACGTGCTAACCACTAAGCCACCGTGCCGCCTATCACCATAGTATTTTTGTTTTTATTGTAAATTATTTTAGCTGCTAGAATTTTATATAAAAAATATTGGAATCTATTCAAATTTTTTGTTGTATACAAGATCCATGATTGAGTTACTCTGTTTCTTTTTAAACTCAACAATTCAAACAATGTAGCAAACAATGATGCCCAATTCATAGTGTACATCTTTCTACTTCTTACTATATCTTTGACAAATGACCGTTGTTGAGACCATTAAAAGTTTAATATTTGCATTTAATAATTAGCAGATCTGCATTATATCTTTAGAATTTATTTATCTTTACTCTTCTTTGTTATATATTAACACAACAAATGGAGCATCTGTAAAACAAACGGAAATCTGCAATTTCCCTCCGGAGATTAATAAAGTATTCTGATTCAAATTTTTAAAAGGTCGAAAATAAGAAAAAAGGAAGCTAAAAACAGAACGAGAATGATGGACAGTGACACACAAGAACTTTGTGTGCGTGTTTTTGTGTTGCTGACGAGGTTGGCAAGGCCAGAAGTTTATGTACACTATATAAAAGGATACATAACTTTTTGTTCTCACTGTTACTGTATTAAGGCACCCCGGGACAACATGCTGGAGTACCCAGTGCTCCAATGGGTTACTTGACAGTGAGTTTTACACTGGAGCAGAACCAACAGCAATTTGGAAACTGCGTTAGGCCGTGTTTGCTTGAACATTTGTGTTTAACCTTACAGCTACGCAGTGGCAGGCAGTGGTGGCTATTACGCGAGGGATGGCACATCAGACCCTGGTCCTGCACTGTTGTTTGTATACTGTTTCAGGTCAGTCCTATTTCAGTGATACACTTTGCTGAGCTTACCGCTCTCTGGAACACTTGCTTGGTGCAGTTTCCGAACCAGGCTATGATGTTCCCTGTGAGTATGCTCTTGATGGTGCAGGAGTAGAAGATTTGTAGTACCTTGGAGGGCAGTCGGAAGTCCCTTAGCTGTCTAAAGAGAGACTAAAGAACCAGTCACAGATGGAGTGACGGAGACTCAGATCTTACAACTTCGTGTTGAGTTTAGAGGCTTTAATATCCATTGATTTGGTTTCATTGATGAGATGTAAGCAGCGGTGTGAGCATTTAGAACCTGAAAAACTTTTAAATGATTGGTCTCTGGACCTAATCAAATACTAATTTCCCAATAAAGCTCACAACCACTTTTGTAAACAATGTCCAAAGCATCCTGCAGTGCAGCCTCTCCGTCCAGCATGCAACCTTTCTGGCAGAAACCCTATGATGGTCAAACTTTCCAAGTGGTGGCTTTAACTGTGCCTTGTAGCTGTTCTTTTGCACAGTTTTAAAATATGTGCAGTAAGCACTCAGAGCGCATTGTCCTTATTAACATCCAGTGGAATGTAAACAGTATTTGTCACATCATCAGCACTGTCGCATCACTTTTTGTTCACTATGATATACTTTCCACCACCTAATGACTTCCCTGACTCTATGGTCCTGTTCATTCGATTCACCATATGGAACTCAGCCGCTGGGTGGTGTGTTCCAATACTGTTAGGTTCAGCCACGTCTCGGTGATGCAGAGGGTATTGCATTTCCGAATATCTCTCTGGAACTTGATTCTGGCCCAGAGGTAGTAAAGTTTGTTGTCCAGAGGATGGATGTTGCCAGAAGAAAACTAGGAAGAGGTGCCCTGTGTGCCCTGACCCTAAGCCTCTGACACTGACTCGCTATCCTCTGTGTCACTTCTTATGGAGTTTGTCATCCCGTTCATTGTTCTTTCTCATCAAGATAGACTACATTATAACTGCATCTTACCATTTACATCTTTTTAAAGATTGGTCACAGTATTTTGACATAAATGATGAATCCATTTATTAATATGACTTGAGTTTAAAAAGTCAAATATACAATCTTCTATACTACTTAATGGGTAATAAGTAACCTGTCCAATGTACGTTTATTGATTTTAAAAGAGTATAGTGGGAATGATATAATAAAATTAGATAATAATATTTTTAACCACTACCATTTAAAATGTAAATGTTTTTTAACAAGCAATAATTAAAAATAAAGTAATGTCTCACATACACATATTTAATTGGGCCACCTTTAGCTTTGATTATGGCATGCATTCACTGTGGCATTGTTTTGATAAGCTTCTGCAATGTCACAAAATGTATTTCCGTCCAGTATTGCAATAATTTTTCAACAAGATCTTGCATTGATGATGGTAGAGACTGACTGCTGTGTAAAACCTTCTCCAGCACATCCCATAGATTCTCAATGGGGTAAAGGTTTGGACTCCATGTGAAAGAAAGATGTCTCATGCTGTCTGAACCACTCCCCATTTTCCCCGCACAGGCTTTTATCCGCGTAGCCGATCTCACGGGCAAGACGAGCGAGCTACTAACTAACTAACTAACTAACTATATATATATATATATATATATATATATATATATATATATATATATATATATATATATATATATATATATATATATATATGTGTGTGTGTGTGTGTGTATAATATAATATATAATATATAATAATAAATACACATAGTGCCACTACATGACTTTTAAGTAGTTAAGTTGTTTTTTTAGAATTGTCTGAAGCATGTCTGAGAGAAGGAGAGGTTTGCAAAATTTCGATACCCTTTTTTGTGTTAGAGCATTGGATCTTCTTCAATAAATGTTTTAACCAGTGTACCTGACTGTCATTTTGCACTGACCTGACATTAGGGTTATTGTATAATATAAGTTACTAACAACTTAGCTCACTAAATTTTACAATTAGCTTGCTGAATATATGCATATATATATACAGTATATAAGGAGTTTGTGCAGAATGCATAACCAATATTTTACTCTGTGAGGTTAAGGTTACGAGGCGAGGCATGCCAACCTTGTGAGACGGACCAATAGGAGATAAATGACGGCATAAAAATGGCGGCACGGTGGCTTAGTGGTTAGCACGTTCGCCTCTCAGCGCTAGGGATTCCCGGTTCGAATCCCATCTGGGTGGAGTTTACATGTTCTCCCCGTGTTTGCGTGGGTTTCCTCCGGGTTCTCCGGTTTCCTCCCACAGTCCAAAAACATGGATCAAGTCAATTGAATTCTCAAAATTGCCCCATATAGAGTGTGTCTGTGTGAGTGAGTGTGTGCCCAGCGATGGATTGGCGCCCTGTCCTGGGTGTATCTGCCCAGCGCCCGAGATGTTCTCCCCTGGATGGGCATTGGGAACCCCACCGCAACCCTAATAGAGGATAAAGCCGGAGATAATGAATGAATTTTGGTATAAAACAAATAATAATAGTAGGGCTGTTGAAGTTAACAGGATAATAATGCATTGATGCAATATCAATTTAACACTATTAAAAATATATATTGCTGTTAACCCAAATTCAATTTAAGAAATACCACGTGCAGACCAACACACATTTAGCAGCAGGTTGAGCTCTGGAATTGCATGACACACCTGAACACTGAACAATGTTCAGTGGCAGGCAATGAATCAGATATCCTCAAACAATTTAAAAAGTAACAATTGCTAATGGATAGATACAGCATACAATTAACATAGTGGAGGATGCAGTTCTGCGCGAAGTTGCTTTCACTGACCCATTGTTACGAATTTATCTTATCACCACCTACTGGACTCTTGTCCTGTATTTCATTTGATTCAGCTGTGTATTGTTTATTGATTAATTTGTTGTCAGGTAAATCCATTTCACTTGGTTCAGCTGTATTTTCCCCATCATGTGGTTTCCTCGTCTCAGATGTTGGATGATTGTTTGTTTACTTTGTTTGTCATCTCAGTTACGTTATGTCATGTTTGTGCGCTTTGTCCGGTTACCCATCGTCCGCATCATCACCCTACAGTCTCTCATCTGCAACGTTATTGGTGCGCTGTCCTTAGCACCCATCACAATCACCCCATCCATCTCATCACCCCATCTATGCCCGGAAGGACAGCAGAGAGGCATGCGTGTGATCGTCTCCCTATACCACTCTATGTGCAGCAAGGGGCATGGTCAGTGAAATAGTTTGGATGTCCTAATACACACACACCTCTTAGATGACCAAATGCAGAACCATGCGCAGTAACATACGTGCAGGAGAAACGCTTGTATATGCGGAAGAGCTCCGCTGATCTAATGCAATGTATAAATGACAAATGTTTCAGTGTAAAACAGCAGCCCCAAAGCTTATATTAACAACAGGTAGAGCAAAACATGCAGCAGAAAGTGATTAGTAGCAAAGTTCAGCCACACACAGTCTGACCAACTGTATTATGCACTGTATATTCTTTCAGCTTTTATTGTATTTTCTGCTTTACTTTTCATAATAACTCTTTAGTTCTAGGATCTATAGTTTTATCAGCACATTCAATTTTGTTATTTAACATTGAGGTTTACCACTAAATATTCTGATTTAACTGAATTATATTTTAAGATATTCATAAATAACTGAGAGAACACAGTATATTTCCCACCAGCTTTCAAGTGATATAGAAGTATGAAGAACGGATACTGTGTTTTATGTCATCTCAGTCTTCTGGCATTCCTCATTACCCATAAGATGACCTGTCTATGATAATGACTCACATTATTTTTAGCTAACATTAGAGTTTAGCTTTGCTTTTCACCCACAGCCAGTGTCTATCAGCAAACAGGAGAATGCAAACTTCAATTGTTTCCAACTAAATTTTAACAATTCTGTAAAATAAATAATGTAAATGTACTCCAAAATCTTTACCAGAGCATAGTGTAGTTATAGCAATATTTAAATGTTCTCAATGAATATTTGAGTCATGAAACAGTTATTTTGTTTGTCTGGTCTGATGCACGTTAGTTAGCCTTCAGAGAAATGAGTTTGCCAAGCATGGGAATTTGGGCATCATGACCCATTTTTCTCTTCACTGAAACCTGAATGGCTAGAGTATATTTAGCCTAATTGGGTTTTGATATATTTAATTCTGCTAATCAGAAAGCCCAAATGGCTACAACATGGGGCTTGCATGTGCTTCTATTTTTCCTAAAGCTCCCAGAGACCATACGTGTGTAGAAGCAGCAAAAGCCTCTTAGAATGGATTCCCACTCAAACAGTGGGAAGAAAATTAAACAGCCATTTTTTATTGGTTCAGGGTTTCTGCAGGGAGTTGAAAGCATTTAATTGTGTTTTAGCTATGAAGAATCACTTAGGCTGTTTTTAAAACAACATGGAAAAACAGGTTGTCCCAGTTTTCTATAAAGTAAAAAGCTCAACCAAAGTATAATATACTAGTGCTTCCTTACTTTGTTGATCACATCTACAATACCATTCTATATAGATAAACTCTGTTTCTATCAAGCACTAAATGATTTATCTCATTAAACAAAAAAATGTTACTGAATTTATATCATTTTCTCGCTTTTTGTACTTTATATTATAACCTAAATATTTCCCAATGTGTCAAAACAAGTTGAGTCTATATGGAAATGGCAGCACTGTGTAAATATTTATGATGTAACATCTCCATGTGAATAGACTTTTCTCTGAGCCCATCCATCATGGTCGGCATCTCATGAAAGGCCTCCCATCAGTGTTTGGGCCTCAGGAAGAACGAACAGGATCATTTCTTTTTCTTATCCTTCGACTCTCACACACTGAGTTCTCTTGTCTTTCAGCAACTCTGAAAACTTCAAAGTCCATCCCTGCCGTTGTAACTGTGATGATGGGTTAATACTTTGTAAATATTCAAAATACTTCAAAAAAATTTATTTAGGTTGAATTGCTTGCATTTGCTCCTCTGAAATTATTATAACAATGAAGAATCTTTCCGTCTATTAACAAGTATGCACCTGTTTTAGAAACAAATGATTAAAGTAAATAAAAAAAGATATTTTACTGATTAAGTGGAACAGCACAAGACCTTGTCACTTTTTTATGATGGTGTTAGAAATATTGCAACAGCTGCAAAAATATCTAATTATTTAGAGTGCCAAACTGCATTGACCACGTGTTTATCTTTATATCAAAATCAGAGACATGTCATAGAAGCACAGGCATATAAGACATTTTTTGCAAGTTCTTACAAATTCTACTTTCTTATCTCCATTCACTGGATATCTTTCATACTTGTAGCACTAACAGTTACCCAAAGTGACTTGAAAAGTCATGTCATGATACACTGTAATGATTCAAGTATTCAAGTATTCAAGTATTTTTTATTTGTCATTCCACAATATAAAGCACAGTGCAATATATGTGGAACGAGACAGCGTTCCCCAGGAACAAGGTGCTACATTAACAGCCAACACAAAGTGCACATGTGATGATAAGTAACTAATGGCAAAAAACTTAATTGAATTGTTTCTAGCAGTCTAGAAAATATAGCAGATTTGGCTAGGTATAGTCAATTGGCAAGTAACGTTATTCCATGTGTTCATTATAGTTGAAATACTGCCACAGTAAGAAGATTTGCTCCACATTAAAACTAAAACTAAACAATCTGAAATATAGGTAAAAGGTAGTTTTGTTATTGTTATTCTTTAAGAATATTTTATTTTATTTAATTGGTCATTTAACGTTGCCAAAAATCAATATTTATAATTTTTTTTCTGAATTGAGTTCAAAAACTGGGGTGGCACAGTTGCTTAGTGGTTAGTACATTCGCCTCTCAGCGCTAGGGATTCCCGGTTTGAATCCCAATCAGGGTGGAGTTTCCATGTTCTCCCCGTGTCCAAGTGGGATTCCTGCAATATCCTTAGATATTTTCTCTGCTTGACGAATGCCAACATCTTGTCCATGACCATGGAATGCGTCTTTTGACATGGTTGTTTAAGACATGAGAAGCAACTCATTGCATCATTTGGGGTTAAATAACTTGTTGTCAGGGGCGGCACAGTGGCTTAGTGGTAAGCATGTTCGCCTCTCTCCGCTAGGGATTCCCGGTTCGAATCCCCCAAATCCCTTCTGGGTGGAGTTTCCATGTTCTCCCTGTGTCCACGTGGGTTTCCTCCAGGTTCTGCGGTTTTCTCCCACAGTGCAAAAATTTGGATCAAGGCCAATTGAATTCTCCAAATTGCGTTATTCCATATAGAGTGTGTGTGTGTGTGTGTGTGTGTGTGTGCCCTGGGTGTATCTGCCCAGTGCAAATAAAGTCATTCTCCCTTGGATGGGCGACCCTAATAGAGGATAAAGCTGAAGATAATGGATGGTGGAGTTCAAAAACTAAAAAAAGATGTTAATAGTACAACATTTCAAATTTTCATGTGAAAAGTATTAATGACTACTTCTGACAGAAACAGTTACCAAACAATACAGATGGGTAAATTAATATTTTAAATTTACATTTTAACATGTCTTTGGAAAACAAAGTTTTGAAAGGAAACCTTAATACCAATAGCATTTTTGTTCAACTTAATCACAGATGAAATCCAGAACCTTCTTCCAATGAGGCAGACTGTTGTGTCATCATGCTGCCTGTATATTAATGTTACTTTAAGCAAAAAACTTTCTTGCTCTTCATTCATTTGTTTTGTGCCTCCATAATATAAATATTTGGGAAACATGTTTATAAAAAATGTTTTGAACATTAAAACAAGCATCATCAAGGTTTAAAATTATAAGGTTTTTTTTTGCCATTCCCAGCCAGGTCACACACAAAAATATCCACCACAAAAATTACCACTGTCACACCTGGCCATGTGAGAGACAGGTGTGGTCTGCTCCTGTCTGGTTCCGGTGTATTTTTCCCTCTCTGCTCTTACACAATCCTTGTCTTGTTGGTGAGAAATAGTTGTTGTGGAAAGGTGATGCTCATTAAAGCAAAATTGCAGTACAATTCTTTACATTCTCATTTAGTTTGTTCTCTACATTCCCTCTTTATCAAAATAAGATACTTGCTAAAATGTAATTAATATAGTAAATACACAATCTTTCTCTCTCACTCCCTTTTTCTCTCCACCTTTCTCTCTCTCTTCTCTGGTGAGCTGAGTCATAAGCAAAAAAGGCAATAGATTATAGCAGTAGATGTAGTTAATACTACTAACTTTATCCATTTATCTAAATTAATAAGAATGTTTCATATTGCACAGCAGTGTAACATTCACTCTAAATAATATAATAATATATTGTAATTTCAACTGTTTTATTATTGGTGATATTTAACAATATAATATTTTATTATTTAGCTGTGTGTTCAACATTAAAACAGAAAGTGTGTTTTTGCTTGTATAGAGTGGAAAGTTTTAGATGAATATTTTCCTCTCATATTTTTTATTATCTTTTCTCATGTCTCATGTGTCTGGGTTTGGTATTGAATGTTTAAGGAAACTTATTATTTTTAAGGTTATATATGAAATACAGCCCATTTTCCTTCTTTTATTTTCAAATCTGTCACTTTTTCTCAGCTGATTTATTCAAGCTTTCAATACCCCCTCCTCTTTTGCCTGTGCTTTTCTCAGCAAGCAGGAGGGTTTTACTTTACTCCTTTGTCATCCTAATTGATTGCATTAACCTTTTGAGTATTGAATTTCCTGTGCATCATGCCGAGCACAATGTGGAATATTATCATAATCCCCCCAAGTAATGGACACACGGCAATCAACAACGCTTTAGGAAAAGTACATCTTTGAAAGATGAAGCATCTTATTATTTACTATCAAAGTCTCCCTTGGACTAGAAGGTTTAAAAAACTTTGAAACAATGTTGAGTTTTTATGTCTATGTTTGTTTCACACAGCTTTCTTTTTTAAATTTATGATCTCATTCCTAATGTATTAAATTATGCATAATTCAATACATTTTAATGTGAATGTTCAACATTGTAATTTTGTAAAAGTATTTTATGATGATGTATTATAATGCAAAATTTGGGCACTACAAGACATATACTGTACTATGCTTTACATTAAGTTTTGTTCTCTCTCTGCCTCTCTCTTCATCTATCTGTTTATGCATCTTTCAAATATTTCTTTAATATTGTTTTATATTTTATATTGTAACACTTTTACTCTAGTAAACAAACTTCTGCACAGTTAATCAGCCATTTATGTATGTATAGTTACTATTTACTTTCTAAATTTTATAAGTAAAAAGAGAAAACATGGCATTAATGCTCACCTTTATTAAAATGTCTAAGAACACAGTTAATCATGTTCTGAAAAGCCAAGAAAGGGTATAGAATTGTCATAAATAAAAGTCTGCCCAGCGATAGATTGGCGCCCTGTCCTGGGTGTATCTGCCCAGCGCCCGAGACGTTCTTCCCTGGATGGGCATGGGGAACCCCACCGCGACCTTAATAGAGGATCAAGCGGAAGATAATGAATGAAAGAATTAATAAAAGTCAATAATAATAATAATAATAATAATAATAGGCACTGCCTTTCACTGCCATTCTCATACCAAAACTTGTCTTTATTCAAAACCAGCATGTCTGCTGGTAATGGGACATCAAATGGTGAATTTATAAATCCCAACAAAAGGCACTATCTGGATATGGTTATAAACACCTGGCTCTTTTGTCCCATGCATTCTTTACACAGGATGTATTCAATTAAATTCTTAGAAGTTCTGTGCTGTAGAAAAAAAATTGGGCCAAACTTAAAGACTGTGTCAAACTGACTTTTCAGGTTTTTAAGGGTGCCCAAACAACAGAACAAAGCATAAATATAATTGATTGTTGAGTAATACAGGAGCTGTGATATCATATTTCAGTAAAAACAATATTTGGTTGCTAGGAAACCAAAATAAATAAATAAATAAATAAATAAATAATTAGAAAATAAATTAAAAGAGGCCCTTTATGTTCAGGCACACTGACCTATAATCAATAAGTATTGTAAGCAGTCTTGTTATAGCTTTTAATAAAAAATATCTAAGAAAATGTGTTAATTTTCTATATTAAAAAGATAAAAGTGATATCACTATCTTAATCCTGAGCAAAAATATATTTTATATTGATTTTGTTCTGGACATACCAAAGGATTTGGTTGAATGACTGGTCAAGGTCATTAAAGAGACAATGTCACTGGGGTTCACCTGCTAAAACCTCTGGCTTTCTTATTCAAATAGGCTAAAGCACAGAGCCACATGCTTATGTCGACAAAAAAAAGCATATTTTGACTAAAGATCATCTCTGATTATGAGGTTTGTGAAGCATAAGAAATCTAATTTGTCTTCTTATTAAAATAATCTGTAATAGAACAACTTTATTATAGCATTTAAACATGCCACAACATATGAAAGCCAATTGTTGAATAAAACTAAAGTGTATTTTTAGCATTTAGTTAACATAACTAAATGCTAGTTAACAACATTTTAGCCTTTTTAACATAAACTTATTTTAGACCATTAAGTCTAATTATGTTATTTATGTTAATATCAATATTTCAATATTTACTTTTTCGTAGCACATCCATCTTTGCCATCCTGTCCACTTACCCTTTTCCAAGTAGCAATTCTGACTGAAATATGGCAATGCTGGCCCACTGCTGGCACTGTCAAACTTCAGTTTGCCAAAAGCAACATACAACCATTTAGATGGCCCACATGATTATTTACAATGATACACATTTTTATATAAACTTTTTAGTATATGTTAGAAGTGAAACTAGAGAGATTAATTGACTCCCGATTTAATTAGTAAAATTATTGTTTAAGAAATACTTGATTACTTATCTCATAAAAACTCAGATCAGAATCATCTTAGTTTCTCTATTGAAACTGGCATTTAGCGCATTGAAGGGTTAGATACAAATATAGTAACAGTTTACACACACACACTACTTTAAACCACATAGAGTTAGTGAGACATCTTGGACCACTTCATGGTGGTTGTAAAGAGTTCATAAACCCCAACATGTTCCTGAAAAGTAAGTCAATGTCAATGTCAAATGGCATTAAAGCAATGGTGTGGATTTGTATAGGACACACATACACATACTGTACACCTATACAGGCTTTCACTTATACAAGAAAGATAATGGCATAGTTTTACCAGTATCTACATTATGTTGTCTTATTATATGTCTGCCTTAAATACTTTGTTATTATAAAGCATTTAATTCTAAACTAATTACTTGACACTCTCTATAGTGATTAACTCTCTAATAGCTTTGTCTTAAGCGTATTTTGTGTGCTTTTTGAAGTATGCATAGGGTCACTGGCCTGCTGGAAGACTCATGATTGGTAATGAAATTTTTAAATGGACATTACACTGGGCTGCATTTTTTTCGTGGTCCTCAGATTTCATGCATACACTTAAGGCATCCAGTGACTGAAGCAGCAATACAATTGTAAAACTTTTTTTCCATGATGTTTGACTATAAATAAATATATTCTCAAAATTTCATATTTTATTTTTTATCAATAGTTTAAATATGTGCATTGCCCAAAAGCTATATTTCACTTTCTTATGTCCACAAGATTTTTCTTTATTTTCGTTGTTGTGCCAACGCAAAAAAAAAAAAAAGAGCATTAAAAAGCACAAAGAGCAGGAATATCCACATTCATATAGCATTGGGGTTTTATCCCACTTGGAGTTAGTAATTTTGCTTACCTGTTACACTGAAAAAAGAGCATTATGCCCACCCAGGAGGCTTGGAATTCAATTTGGCCTGAACAAACCCACATGAATTCAACCTAGACCACCTTATCAAGGATTATATTCACGCACTCTTTATCATTTAACCAAGTATTTTGATAATATTTCTATTTGTTTTGAGCTTTGTAGCTGTTCATGATAATACAATGGACAGTAGCACACTGCATGAAGCCATATTTAACAGATCTTAGATCAGGCATTTATGCTGTGACCCAGTCCCCTTCACACTGGTGACTGCCTGTAAATTTTCTGCTGCCCTTGCTATTCAGCCAATTACACTGAAAGAGCTTTAGTGATTTTTTACCCCCTCCCACCAACCATTATTTATTTTCCAAATGAATACAATGTATCTGTGAAGGTTAAAAATGCTGAAATTTTATAGTGTTTATGATATAAACATTTTCCTGCCTGTCAACCATGCTAGAGTTGATCGATAGACTCTGCTTGCTTTATAAAAAAAAGATTGTAAATGACATCCTAGCTTTGTGATGGCCGCCCACTATATGCTTCAAATCTATAATCCATTATTCAGTATTTTACAGTTATAAAATATTAACATGTAAGTATCCACAAGGAGATTCTAGACAGATGACTGTGAAAGAAAACAGACTAGAATAGTGGAGCTTAATGTTATAAAGAGTTTAATTGTTTAAAGTTCAGTAGTATGTTTCCACCTAGTACTGCTTCTGTAGCTATAATTTATAGCAGTTTGCTATTTTCTCTGCAAACCTTCAGAGAATGTGTAGACTTTTTCCTTGCTTTTTATGCAGTAAACTCTTTAACAACCTCCAGCCACACTATATCTCAAATAAGCATTGTAAAAATAAACAACTTTTTGTTTTTATTGATTGTACAAAAAGTTTTAAGTCTACCAAACATAAGTGAATCCATCCAACATTTCTGAACAGGGTTGCAGAGGTAGCATTTTTACATTTTGTGTCCTTGTTCCAAAGTTTGAATTTCATTTTTTTTAAAGTCGTATCCGTGGGCCACTGCGGGCAACTTAATTGTTGCTCCTGGGATTATAAATCTTTATTTGAAGCCAAAATTTCATGCACTCTATGGTGCTTGCAACATAGTCAGTAACATATTTTTTTAATTAGCAAAATTGACATTACTTCTATCTGTATTTTTTTTCTGAAATGAAATGATGTAGGCTTGTGAACACTCTTAATTTCATTATGTAATCAGTAATGCAAAAGTATGTATGCCAGAAATTTTGGTGATTTCAAATAAAGACTAAAAATTACCGTCATTTCTTAACACAGAGACTTTTCCATCATTATTAAATAATTGTATAGATGTGATTGGCATTATTTTTCATTGTAACTGTCAAATATTGAGATTAGCAATAAAATATTTCAACTTTTACTAATAAAATTCCTTGATAAGATATTTGGGATACAGAAAAAAATGTATTTTATAGGCATCTGTGATTTATTTTGGGGTATGTCTATTTGTATATTTATTCATTCATTCATTATCTCCCGCTTTATCCTCTATTAGGGTCGCGGTGGGGTTCCCCATGCCCATCCATACAGACACACTCTATATGGGGCAATTTGGAGAATTCAATTGGCTTGATCCATATTTTTGGACTGTGGTAGGAAACCGGAGAGCCCGGAGGAAACCCACGCAGACATGGTGAGAACATGGAAACTCCACCCAGATGGGGATTCGAACCGGGAATCCCTAGCACTGAGAGGCGAACGTGCTAACCACTAAGCCACCGTGCCGCCTCTATTTGTATATTGCGTTCCATTATTAAAATCTTTATAACTTATCCCCAGAATAATTGTAAAATTTGTAAGATTAGTATAAATACTGCAATACTATATTCTTAAGCAATCAAGTCTGTTTGTATTTAGCCTTTGTGTTAGGAAATTCTCAGTAGGAGTTTAGAAACTGCATTGTCTAATGTCACACCCCAAGATTACTAATTACTATTATGTTTTGAACATATGTAATATAGTTTTATTGGCAAACAAAATAAATTTCAAATTTCAACTGTGTCTTTTTAAATACAGCAAGAAAAAATGTTGACATTATAAAGCATTTACTGGTGCATAGAAATGTGTTTGAATAATCTTGATTTGAATATTTTTAACCACATTTAATTGTACTTTTATTTTTAATAAAATAGTAATAACTTCATTTAAAAATAACCTCATTTAAAAATTTATTAAAATAATTAAAATGTAAAGCAAGAAAACAAGACTGTGTTTGTTTGGGTGTCGGGATGTAACACAGACCATGGCGGCTTCTCTGAATGCTGGGCTTGCACCTCTTGCGCTTCCTTATTCCCTCTCTCCCTCCCTCCCTCCCTTCCCTCTCTCTGTTCTGTACTTGCTCCACACTGTCTGCATTTTGCCGCTTAAGTGTCTTCACATCCAGGTGAGGATTAGCCATAAAATCCCCAGTTTTTATCACCCGTTACAACAATCAGTTTTGTCTAAAAATTAAAAAGATCTCTATCTCTATCTCACACCATATGACACACAAAACAGATTATCTTTAATACCGGGCTTGCTTGAGTTGGGAGAAAAGAAGATTAAGGTTGAGTAACAATAAACATGCTGCTTCTGTTAGATCTCCTAACTCTCCTAACTTAGATGTTAATGTTTGTTCAGAAGGATTTTAACTGCTCTGCCCAAAAACTTGTGTTTTTTACTGGAAATTGGACTGTTCAAGGTCATGGGGGTGCCAAAGCCTAACACAGTACTCATAGTGCAAAATATGTTGTTTTACACAAGAATTTGTAGTGTAGCCTGGTGGGTTTTTTTGGTATTATTCTGCTCTGTTTTGGCCTGTAACAGGAGTGAGGGAGGAGACAAGCCTTGCAGGTGACTAAACAGGTGACTGTTTTTGTGCATGGGAAGAAGTAATGTTATATCTCAGGTACTTTCTTGAAAAATACCTTTTGTAACATAGCACACAAAAAATGAATTCCAATTGAAGTTTAATTTTTAAGTTGGTTATGATAACATTGTGTGGTGAACAATTTTAATAATATTATATTACACTTACTATTTTATTACATTAAAGTACTCGTTATAATTAAAATGTATCTAATTTTAACAAATTTAACTTGCAAGAGTAGCAAAAGTGCAGTTTGTGGAAAGTAATGACTAAGCATTTTGTTTCATTATTTATTTATTCACAAAAGTGACATTAAATTTTGTACTAGTGTAATGTTAACAATGTAACACTGTAATGTCTTTTTTTAACCTTTATGGATGATATACTTACTGTTTTCTCTTTCAAGATTACCTTGATTCCTAGAGGTTTTCTCCTCAATGCTCGAGCATATGAATTAAATTAAGGTGTCATTTAGTCAATTATAGCATCATAACTCAGAAGGGCAGACATTTGAAGACAGAGTGCATCTTAGTTAAGTTCATTTCCTTTGGTCCATGATCCTGGATTTGGCACACGGCACTCTACATCGAGCTGTCCAATAAGGCCTCACTAATTTTGTTTACGATTGTATATCTTTACAGATCAACAATTTCCTTTCATCATGTTATATTCTTGTTTTCCAGATGCATGGCTGCAGTTTTAACTCCTTGTTAAAGCTTCAGAGAATTTTATAATTTAGTAATTAAAATCTTTGATAGGCTCTAGAAATTGCTACTAATTGAATTTAATGAAAGATGAATTTCAATTTTATTAGATTACCAGGAACCCTGGCATAGGTATTTATGTGAAGAAAAACATACAAAAATATGCTGTGTGGGCTAAGATGGCATAATAAAATTAGAGATAATCAGATTTCTCTGTCATGAAATTCACTCTAATTTCACTCTAATTTTCCATTAGATAGCTAGTTTACAAATATTTGCTCTAGAATTGGAGAACCTAGCTGTCTAAACTGATTATAATCAGGGCCTTCATAAATGTGCCCTGTTTTGTCTTTGTTTTAAATCCTGTATGGGATCAACATCAGGAAGATTATATTAGAACCTTCTGAATCCAGGAGAGATAGGACAGAAACAATGATTAGAGGTAGGGGTTGAAATCAAGCAAGTTGTTAATTTTTCAAATGAAGTCAAGGTTTTTGTACTAAAGATGTAAAGACAGAACAGCAAATATATAAACATAATAATGTGTTTATTTGTTATTTGACTTTAAGGAGGAACTGTATTTTTGCTTTAATTTGTGCATGTATTTTGGCTCTTTATGATGTGAATTGTCTATTTAAAAGGGCCAAACTACAACCCTTTTTTAGGCTTCATTTCTTTCTGTCTCATAATATACTCCTAGCTGAGAATAGATTTTTGTGAAGGTCATACCATGTAGCACATGAGTCCTTGTTCTTATTTAGGCAAACTATTGTTTGTTCTGTCTTTTAGATTACAGAAATTGTAGATTTTGTAGATCACAAAAAAATATATCTAATTAATAATATTATAATAGCTAATAGCTAATTTCCTTACAGGAATTGCCTGTTTACTGTTCATCCATGAACTCATCTCTGGCCCTTTGGCAGACAACCTGTCCCATTCTCAAAAAAAATAAGGGATCACGTTTAAAGTTCTAATGTTCATGTAAATAAATCATTCGGCTTTGCCTTTTTTCTTAATTTTCCTTACAATATGTTTTGAACTAGGCTTTATCAGATGCTTTTGTCCTTCAGAAATACGTTTTATATGTTATAGGAGGGCTTGGACTGCTTGTTTGTTTGTTTGCAATTTGTGTAGTCATTGTTTTTCTTTGGTTGATAATCTTAGTTACTGTTAAATCCAGCCACTTATGTTCCATATTATGTGCACCCCTTTAGTTCTATATAAACTTTTTCCCTTTCCTTGTGTGTCAGGTTTTCATCACTTGAATTTATATCTTGTTGTTGATGTTGCATGTTTAATGGTTTATGATATTTAATTTTATTATTGCCTTAATCACTCCCAAACTCTAGCCTGGTTTTGTTCCCCCCCTCACAACTGCACATGCTGCAGTTTGTAATAGATCAAAAACCCGTTTACAAATGAACTATAACTCTGTATTGGATTTTCTTTCTCTCTTTTCCTCACTCAAAGTGGAACCTTACCTTTTTTCCAGGCTTTGCATTGTAATCCCCTTCCACCTAAGTTGTCCAGGTCCTATCCTGCCCGATAAGGATGTGTTTTCAACTGGGGATGTCAGTCAACCTCCCTGTTTTGTACACTTGGCTGTGGACATTGCTTCTCCTTTCTGCTCTGCTGCTCCTGTCGTTTTCACCTGGCTTTTGCATTGCACTGCATCTCAGGATGGCTTTTGCGTCACAACTCAGAATGGATTTTGAGCCAATATACTGGACGGCTTTTTGCCACAATACAAGATGACTTTCCCACTGCTACTCAGGACATCTTTTCCACCACTTTGCCGGACGGCTTCATGCCGCAATGCAAAACGGTTTTGTGCTGCAACGCAAGATGGCTTTCATGCCACTACCCAGGATGACTTTCAAGCCACAATGCCGGAATTTGTCCGCCTTGTGGACATTGTCAACATTTACTTCTCAGAAGAAGAGTTGTGTTATCATGTAGTCCTTATTTTATGTTAAAATAGTTACAAAACTAGTTAAGATAAAAAAGTGTGAACTTTAGCATTTTCCATTCCAACCATCACTAGTCTCACCAGGATAATGGCTATGAACAAGTTGTATAATAGTCCTCTAGATTACAGGAGCACGAAAAGAAACCTCTTAGCGAATTGTTAATTCTCATAAGTCCATCAGGAGGGCATTGAACAACAGTAGTGTAAATGGATGGCTATCCAGTATGCCACTTTTGAGCATCTGCAGTTGGCTAAAAATGACATGGTCAAAGGCTATTTTTGCGAGAATAATATATAATATATTTTTAAAAATTAAAATGAATGCTCCTTTTACGCAAATTTTTTTTTCTGTACTTTCTGTCGTTATTATTAATGTTTTGCTATATTTGGGTCGGGTGGCACGGTGGCTTAGTGGTTAGCATGTTCACCTCTCAGCACTAGGGATTCCCGGTTCGAATCCCCTTCTGGGTGGAGTTTCCATGTTCTCCTCGTGTCCGCGTGGGTTTCCTCCAGGTTTTCCGGTTTCCTCCCACAGTCCAAAAACATGGATCAAGTCAATTGAGTTTTTCCAATTCCCCCATATAGAGTGTGTACAATATGTTTGTGTGAGTGAGTGTGTGCCCAGCAATAGATTGGCGCCCTGTCCTGGGTGTATCTGCCCAGCGCCTGAAACGTTCTCCCCTGGTTGGACATGGGGAACCCCCCCCCCACGACCCTAATATAGGATAAAGTGGAAGATAATGAATGAATGAATATATTTGGGTCAGGATGACAATTTTTGAAGGAATAATAAGTTTTAACAGCGATGGATTGGCGCCCTGTCCTGGGTCTATCTGCCCAGCGCCCAAGACGTTCTCCCCTGGATGGGCATGGGGAACCCCACCGCAACCCTAATAGAGTGGGAGTGAATGAATGAATAATAAGTTTTAAATTGCACAGATTTGAAAGGAAATGGTGAGGACATTGTGTACATCTGTACACATAATGTCTGACTAATAATGTCTGATTGGTGGGGTACAAATTATTTAGCGATCGTTTTGTAACCTTTTTTTAACATTTTGTAAGTTGTTTAATGAGAATTAACAACTCTTCTGAGTTCCTGAGTTGACATTTTGCTTATCACCTTCAAATTTTATGCTATTCCAGAAAAGTCACATATTTTTGCCATACGCAGATATTATTTTATTATAATAAAATAATATATATAATACTGCAGGAAAATTGCACACTCTGAACTGGCCCATTTGCAGTAAAAATGTGCAGGAAAGGTTAGACTTTTTACTCCACATGACCCTGGGCCTAAAGCACAAAAGTCCCTCTTTTTCAAGAGGACACAGGCTTTTGTCCTAGAAGGCAAGGCACTCAGAGCGGGTGGCCATCAGATCAGCCCCTCCCGGAGTGTGCGGTCAGGGGCAACAAAATGTCTGGCCCCTGCATCTCTTTGACTGATGCTGCTCTGCGATGACACACAGGGCCACAACTTGGCCCCATGTCACCATGTCCTTATGCCCCAAGCATTTGATCATAATAACCAACATCAAATGCCATTCAGCTCATTTCTAAAAAAAACTGACCTGGCAGCAGGAAAGAAAAAGATTAGCCACTCCTTTTGTCACAGTGTAAAGTGCAGTCTTCATTTAGTTTAGATGCCTGTCTGAAACCCTAGCACATATATTATGTGACAATGTTTGGACTTTTTTTTAAGAAAATAGAATGATATTTTTAAATTTGTAATTTTTATATTCCTTGAAAAAAAGTGGAGTACTTACTATTTTAAGAATTCAATGTGGCATTCATTTATTGCAAATTGTTGTTTAAATACATTTTCATGCATAATAAATGATGGCAAGATAATATGACTGATGTATGTAAGCTCACCACTTGCTGGTTAAAGATGGAAACAGGTGACCATTGTTTGATTATGACTCATAGACCTAATTACTGAATCAACGAAAACCTGTTTGCTGCATGCTGTGCCATATGACAGCAGTTTGCAAACAGGAACTGGAGATTCAGTCATTTCACAGAATTATAAGGCATTACCTAAAATATGTATTTCCCCTTTTTAAAAGCTGCTTTCAGTAGTCATTTTTCTTTTCTTCTTTTTAGGTATTTTTGTCAATGGCAGGCATAACATGTCCCTTTGTTTTGTTTTATTCACAGTTGAACATCAACTGTATTACTACTATACAAAATAAATTTCAAAAATTCACTTTGCATGCCAGGTTTGAAGAAACTGCCAGGCAAATAAGGGCCTTGTCTTATAAAGTATTCATTGCCACCTGGTAACTGCTACCGTTTATTATTTCACCTGAAATTACAATGAACAGTGATACCTTATCAGGGGACAGAGGTAGGGGGTGGGGGAGTAAACAGAAAGGGAGTGAGCTAATGTTATATATATATATATATAATCATTTTATAAATTATTCAGATTTAGCTTCTTTATTTACAGTCAACTTTTCTTATTTATGTTCACTCAATCAACACATTAATTGATGTTTTCTCTGTATTTACAGTTTTAAAAGTCTTGTTACATTGCTCTTATTTACTATGTTATATAACACGGTTCCAGAGTTTTACTTCATCAGTGGATGTCAGTCGTATAATATAGATTAGTAATAGTTTTAGTGTCAGTTCTATTTTCTGTTGTAACTGCTTTTTATTCAATGCAGCTTTATAAAATTTACCCTTGTCAGTAGAATGAATTGGGTCTGCAACGACCTGAAATGAAAAACAAAATGAGTTCGGTTCAGTGGCAGAAATTTGGGAATATAAAATATTTAATGAACCATGTAGACATCAAGATTGTAGTCATTCTCCCTCGCTCCTTATTTGCTAATTTGCATGGGAGCAGACCAGGCTCCACCCTCCCTCGTGCGGACCAGCCCGTAGACTGCGCAGATGGGACGGCCGGCCCACCGAGGGGAGGAGGCAAAAGTCTGTTCCAGTTCCTGCTCTGCTGTAATTTCCTATCTCCAACTCCTCGGGTGTGTGTATGTGTGTTTGTGTGTGTTCGGCGTGTGTGTGTTTGGATTAGAACTAACTAGAGAGGGAGAGAAAGAAGCGCAAAGAGTGAGAGAACGAGGGGCCATCTCCGCGTTCTTGCGCCCCCGTCAGCGCGTAGGGAGGAGGGGCCGCGTCGAGCTGCCAATCAAGTTCACTCGTGGCACCCGGCATTATATTGCATGAAAACTATTGACAGATTACATGTCAAGCAGTTTAGTTCACGATTTAAAGAAAATGGCTCTTTATTAGAAACTTATTCTGGTTAAACTAACATTTTCAATAGTTTTAATCGCTGATGAATTTCAGACTTATTAGCGTAGTATTATGAAAGTTACATGCTTGGGAGGATTTAACTTCGACTGTCCTGAATATGGTGAGTGCTCTTTTATTTCTTTAATACGATTTTTATTGTTTTGTTTGATTGTTTGTTTGTTTACAAACTTATTTATGTTTTATCTTCTGTGTGCAAAGCAAACATGGACAATGATAGTAGTTAAATTCTTATTCTACTTATTTAAACGCGTATGTATTTTAGGGTGATAATTCAGTTTTTTTATTTGAAAATAAACGTTTTTTTATTTTGTGTTTATTTATTTATTTTATCTGCGTCACTCTTTTCAGATAAGTATTATCTATCAGTTTATTGTACTATCCTGTACTATTCGTACTTTATATATCCTTACGTTTAATAAGGGAACGAGGAGACGTTTTATACACTCAGGTATGTGAATTACTCGGCGTGGCCTTAATGTTCGTTGCCAAGGGGACTGAACAAACAAACTGTTGGCTTTGTTGTGACACATGTAAGGACACACTGAGCAATCCCGTCTTTATCCCAGGCCCTACGTATAAGACTTTTAAGGAGATCGGTAAATGTTTTACCTAGTTAAATAAGATTTTACAAGCTTCTAGATATTTTTTCAAAGTAGTGCAATTATACTAGTTTAACTTAAACTTGCTTTTTATGTGCTATTTATTCTACGTGGTATCTACAATACTTATTATTCAATAACAGTGAATAGTTTCAATGACACACCCTAGGTTTTGTTTTGTACTCTGTTCATAGTGCACTTGTTTTATGACTCTTTATTCAGTATGATTGGTTTGTGTTTTAACTGTTCAGTTGTAGTGCGTTTGTAATGTGGTGCATCGAAAAGAGAACCAGAAAAAACACACACATTTCAAATGCGCTCGCCCTAAATAACTTTCAATGAAGTTTAGCAAACCTCTGACTTGACTTGATGTCTCAACAATAAAACCACTGCTGCTGTCCTAAATTGCTGGTCTTCACATGACAGCAAATTTACATTTTTTAATTAAATTAGTTTTTTTTCCCCATCAACGTAGACGTTGGCTCTATTCTAATAGCAGAACCAGGTAGTCTGTTTTAATAGTATTTTGATATAAATTCAAAAGTATGCACTTCTTCATTTTTTATTCATCAGTGCATTGTAAATTCATAAGTTAAAAGTGGCAAGTTTTTAACCTGAAGGTTGATAATTACCCCAAAACTCATTTCTTTAATAGGTATTTCATATGTTAGGTTTTTATTTTTTATTGTCCAAACCCAACATTGTTAATTTGTAAAACACTGCCTTAGTATAAACACACGATAAAATGGTTATCAAAGCATCAGGTGTTCATACATCTTTTAAAAAGTATATTTTATTAATATTAAATTAGGTGACTGTAATATTTTTGTTTCATGCTATTATGTGAGAAGTAATGATGTTTATGTGGAAAGAGAAAAAATAGAGAATAGTTAGACAGCTGGCACTTGCCTGAGCCTGTCTATGTGCCAGCTGATCCGATGCAGCCGCCTAAACATCATAATTAACTTAGTGCTCCTAATACCCGAACTTCTATCCTAGGCTATTTACCAGCACAGTCAAGATAAAGAGATAAGAAAGGAGGTGAACTTCATGAGTGCAGAAATGCTGGTGTAAATTATGCTTTTAAGTTATAATGTAGGAAGCATGGCATAGGTTCCTCTTTCCTCTTTTGTCCTTTTCTCTCCTGTGTGCTCATGCAGGCAGCCAGCCCTAATTAAATGCTCAAAGCATTTCTGTCACCAATACACAGTAATGGGCTAATTAATACTGCACAAGAAAGTAATATACGTAATACCTTAAGGCTCTTAAAAGTTTTGGTCAATCTACACTTATAGTTAACTAATATTGAAACTACAAAACAGCGAACAAGAGTAATAAAATGTTGTTTTGAACTATACCAAAATGATAAGCATGCTTGAGAACAAAAATACACAAAATAGTTTATATAGTAAATTCTGAAGTTTTCAGTGTAATTAAAGTATTGTTAATTTTTTTTTCATCTGGTTAATGACAGTTCCAAATTCAACCCACTGCACCTTTAAGCCTTTTTAGCTTTCTAGGATCATATCTGACACCTGACACAGTAAACAAAACCTGACTTTGTCACTGCAGGACCAATGTCACTTAAGGTCATTAATTTTCTTATTCTTTTTTTTATTAGCTTCAGTATAAAATACAGCATTATAATTAATTAAGTTATTATTTTATTTGTTTAACACATTTGACAAAATTAGTTTATTTTTTAAATCTAACATGTGTATATGACATTTTATTTTTACCACTTGACATTTAAGAAACTTAGAACAGCTTAGAAATTCTTTGTTTTGTTAATGTGCTATTTCATTTTTTACCCTGCTTAATAAATACAGTTACTAATTAAGTTTTTTAATTGGAGTGAGAATTGTATAATGTATAATGTATAAGAAAATATTAAAAATGAACCAAAACTAATCTGAAATTCAATTTGCCTATGATTTGAAATAAAAATAGAAATAAAAGTATATTAGTAACTTTGTAAATATAATAATAATAATAATGATTATGATGTTGATGATGATGTATGCGAATTGGAAGTTTGTCCTGGTAATAGGAAAATCTGTAATGCACTGAGCAGATGACCTAATCTGTAAAACAAATTGGAAGGAAATAAAATACATTGATGTACTGTACTGTCAGGCTGTGGTAAAATTTTGCATCTCTTGTTATAGGAAACGTATGACATTTAGATAGCAAGAGTGTTTCCTCTTGCTATGTAATTTTTGTAGCTGGAAGAGGACACACCAATTTTATTATTCTATAGGAAAATTACAAAGTTCCCTTTGAGATACCAGCCTAGGAATGCGCTCATAGAATGGTTCTATTTCACATTTATGATTTTTCACATGAAATTCTAATTTCACGCAAAGTGGGGGATTGGAATAATCTGGTGTTACTGATATGGCAAATATGAGTGAAAAAAGAAATGTGAAGAAGCAATTAGCATGGTGTAAAATTCTTTAGTCCGTTTCTCTAAAACATCGGTTTGACTGGCCCAGAATAAAATTTCCATGGTCAGCTTACCGACACACACTTATTAGGCCATCTGAAAGGAAGATTAAGTCTGCACAAAATGTAGTGTCTAATCCTTTTAAATGTGGCAAAGGGTTTAAGATGGGAGAGAGGCTATGGACAGTTTAAAGGCAGGTACACTTTACTGTAGTAAATGAGAGATTTTACATGCCTAACATTAACATGCAGACATTGACTAATTAAAAAAAAAATTGGTTTAGCTCTTTCACATGAAATGAGTGCTTTTTATTATTAAACAGGTTTACACAAATTTTATTTAGTAAGTAGTTGATAACTTTTGTAAAATAATGTAGATAAAAATTTGTACAAATAAAACTAAATCTAAATACACATATAATAGTGTTGGTTAATATATAGACCATTTTATGTTATGATAAACATAAAATTTATGCTTTATGATATGCTTTCCTATTCGAAGTATATTGTTGATAGTGGCAGCATTAAAAACACTGGCCAGCTGAGTATGTGATTGAAAAGAGAGAATAATCAGTTTTGTTTAAAGTAATGCAATTTGGCTGTGCGGGAAATGTTCTATGATCATTTTATTCAGAGTTTAGACATTTTAATAGTTTTTCACACAAATGAAAATGTGTATATGTGTGTAATATATATATATATATATATATATATATATATATATATATATATATATATATATATATATATATATATATGTGTGTGTGTCTGTGTGTGTGTGTGTGTGTGTGTGTGTGTGTGTGTGTGTGTGTGCATACTGGCCTAGCACACAAATAATAGCTCCTTTGCAGTGGTCATCTCCATCAAAGTCTAATGTAAAAGAGGACTTGCAAAGACAAAACATTAACTGCAGTCTGTGACTGTAGAATTAGGACATGCACCTACCTGGTAATTGAAACAGATAAACTTGACTGGCTGATTGATGTTTATGTCTGTGACACCTTCCATATAAAGAAGATGCAACAATTATTGTTGGACTTGAAATGTATATGTTAACATATGTTATATTATAGTAATTATCATATGTCATACTATGGAGTATTGTGGGTTTAAAACGAAAATCATTGACTATGAAGATATTTGTAAAAGTTCTATTAAAGCCTATTATACTCTTAGATTATCTGTTTGCTGATGGATTGTAATACTCTATCTCTGCCGTGAGTATGGGAGGGGTGATGATGTGCACTTGGCAGTCCTAAAATACTTTCTGTATTTTAAACTCTGCACACAAATGTCATCAATCTGTTTAAAAATGTACATTAAGATTTTATTGCTGATTGCTAGTTAGCTGAAAGATCATGTATGGGTACACACATTAAATGATATATTGTTTTGTGAATTTTTGTTTTAGTGTTGATTAGCAAAAAAGCATATTACTGTGTTATAATCTTTCACAGAAAGTGCATCTGCTCTGGAACAACTATAGGCCGATGTAGTGTTCTGTTAGATAATTGACTGCAAACAGAGGTGCCGGCATCTAAAAGCTCCCCTGACACAGGTCCCTCCCCAATGTGTCCCCCAAATCCCTCTAGCTCCCCTAACCCCCACTCTCAAACTGTGTGTTTTTTCATGGGGTATTCTATTCACTGGGGTCAGTAGCAGCAATAATTACTGTCTGTACATGATAAATCTAAGGCCCAGCTGTTCCATTCTGTCATAGAGGCTACATGGCATCTCTGCTGCAAAGGGTTGGGGGTAAGCATGAGGGCTCAGTAGTTTGCTGTTTGACTGAATTTTTTTAGACTGTAACATGATAGGATTACATGGTTTATGGCCCCACCTGTTAAGAAGCTGTTAACAGAACAGTTGCAATTCATGGCTAGGGCTTTTTTCAAACACAATCTTTTTAGGAGATTTAATATTTTGTTTTATTGATTGTAACTTGTAAAAAAAAATACAAAATGTTTTGATATTGGTTTGGTTATTTGCTTGATGAGTGTTCACAATGCCATCAAATACTTAAACAGGTCAGTCTGTTATGTTTCTGTTTGTTAACACTGCCTTCTAAAGTCACTGTAAATCTAAGGTAACATAAATTTTGATGGCAAAATAAAAAAAAATGTTATATGTTCCTTTTACTGACTCACTAAGTGATTGGGTATCTTGCAAATAGTGTCAAACACAATGTCATTTAACTAGCAAACAAGAAACTTGACACCAGGCTTGTGAAGTATTATTTTTGCAATTTTATGTTCATCTATTCATATGTATTGAGTAATGAATTAAAAGCCACCCAAGGCCATCCAAGCCAGCTTTGTGTCTCAACATGATTTAGATATTTTCCACAAGTGCCCAGAACACATTTAATGCCACCTTCTCTTTCATGGCCGAGAAAAGTAAAATATGAAATACTGTTACATTTCAAGTCTAGATTAACCATTTTCATTGGAAAAGGTTTGGTAAACTAGTATTGTATGGTTTGTTAAATACAGTTAAAAGAGAGATGCAAAATTTTAATGACTTGGTAAATTCTTTATTACTTCATGACCATATTTGGTTTGTGTTGGCCAGCCACTTTGTGTGAGCTCTCAACACCTGTCGCCCTCTTGTGCTTGGATTTTCTATATTTGGCTTTAAGCTGCTTCATCATTTGCTGAAAAAGGACACTGCTTGTCCCTGAAAAAAATATTGAATAACTTTGTAAAAAAAAAAAAAGAGTGAACAAGAAAAAACTGTAGGTTTTTAAATATATTTCCTTAGACATGTATACTTTCCATCAGACCTGTAAAACTGATATCATATTATCTATACTTAAAAAAAAAAATCCATAGTAGCATATTTCTACAACTGACAGCAGTCTTATCGAAATTAGGGCGGAGACAAGGAGGAAAAAAATGTTTAATAATTATATTTCAGGAAGCTTTAATAATCCTGATAAGTAATCTGTGCCTGCTGATAAATGAAAGAACAAACTGACTTTTAGTAATTTTATACCTGCAGAGTTTTGAGGGTTCACAAATTGTCCTATTTGTGCAAATTCCCTTTTGTAGCTACCCTATAGAGAGAAATAAGCATCACAACCCTTTAATTGTTTGGGAAGCCTGGCCTTTTTCCCCTCTCCCCTGCTTCATTTCAGAGATGGGCTTCAGCTGCCCAAGAATGGCATTAATTTTTTTATTACCTGTTTGACTCTCAAGCCTTATTACTGTTGCCCCTTTATGTTCACCGTCACCGTGGAAACTGGATGAATAAACGTCCGCAAAAGAAAATGAGTTGATTAAACAGGTCACTCTAGCAAAACAAATTCGCTCGGCCGAGCTCAATTTGTGTGCCATGTGCCTGACTTAACAGTTTGCTTAACAAGCATGTTGTCTGGAAAGGCATCAGAAAGAGAAAGTGAACAAAGCGTGATCTGTTAAGGAAAAGTAGATGCAAATTATAAACATGTTGTGTTACATATATATTTTGTACCATAAAATCTGACTTCTTTGCTTTACATATTGAGTTCATAAAATGAGTTAAACATAAAATATTTATTAATATAATTTGTACATTATAATAAATAATACCTACCGTCATCTAAGACAATTGTGTTTTTACTTACAGATGTAATGTAATGTTTGTTTTGCTCGCAGCCTTTACTTTTTAGTTTTTTTTTTGTTTATATATGTGTGTGTGTGTGTGTACTAACAATTTTTAAATTTGTGAGAGCACTACTACCATACTGCAGAAGTGTCTGTTGCAGAAACTGAAAAGCCCTTGTGCATTATTGATGTTTTAATTTGTGCAAACGCCGAAGTCTTTGTTAACTGATTATAGTACGTTAAAGATAGCAAAGGTTCTTTGGACAGAAACAGAAGCTAGTGGTCAGGTTCAGGGGAGTACGGCCCTATCCTCTATCTGCCACGAATATGAAAAAAAGTTAAATGTGTCAGATAAAAAGGTCACTTGATCTATTGTTCTTACATTTTTACTTATGGTGGTGGTTTATAGACATTTTACTTCCCTTATCAAAAAATATTTGATGTAAATATAATAGAACTGACCTGAAAAGCCCCATAAGCAAATAAGGTGTGTCACGCCAGCAGCTGACCTTGGGAAAAATGCTCTAGTAGATTATAAATGCCTTATGCAAGAAAAACAAACTCATAAAACAGTAATTTCGAAAGTAAGCTGCTTAGTGTAAATTATGGTAATAGGCTGACATATCTATACCTTAGCATATCACACATTTTTCTATTAGATAAATCTTTTTGAATGTAATTAGTACTTTTACTTTTTCATTTTAGTGACTTTTACGACAAAAAAAGTATATGTCAGTCATCTTTATTGTTAGACAGGTGTCTAGACAGGTAATATACCTTGTCTGAGCTAATTTAGTTAATGCTTGGTTATTTCAAATGAATATAATTCATTCATTCATTATTTTCCGCTTTATCCTATATTAGGGTTGCGGGGGGGTTCCCAATGCCCATCCAGGGGAGAACGTTTCGAGCGCTGGGCAAATACACCCAGGACAGGGCGCCAATCTATCGCTGGGCACACACTCACTCACACAGACACGCACACATACACACTCTGTATGGGGGAATTTGGAGAACTCAATTGACTTAATCCATGTTTTTGGACTGTGGGAGAAACCGGAGAACCCGGAGGAAACCCACGCAGACACAGGGAGAACATGGAAACTCCACCCAGATGGGGATTCGAACCGGGAATCCCTAGCGCTGAGAGGTAAACGTGCTAACCACTAAGCCACCGTGCCGCCAATGAATATAATATATATAATAAAAATAACATTCTGCATCTCTAAAAAGTGACAGTCCTGTGGGTGCTGTGCAGGGTAAGGTACAGGGGATTTAAATGTTTTGTATTGAGGAATATGAGGAATATGGGCAATGGTCAGCATTGTACACCTTGTACATTGTACAACACATTGTACACCTGCAAAATTTTGTGTAAAATTAATAAAAGTACAATATTAGAAATTTTACTGACGTGAATACAAAAAAAAGCACAAAAACACACATGCACACACTCAAGCCCAAATCTCAAATATTATAATAAGTACCTGCTCTTAGAGATGGAATCTGACCAGTATGGAATTAAAAGCTAAACAAACATATAAGGCTTAAAAAAAGATAATTTTATGTATTTTATGAGAAAAATGTAATGCTTAAAGTTTATTTTGTTTATGCATGTTGTTTATTGAGTATGGAACAAACATTGTATGCATTTTATGTTCAAACAGATTATAATATTGGACATAAAACAACATGCTTTATAAACAATGAATCACATATTTTTATATACATTTTTGTACTAGTCGTGGATAACTTTGAAACTCACTAATGATTGTGGATAATTTTAAGACTCAATTGCTTATTTGATAATAGCAAATCCCTGTACTGTTATTATGCTTGCTTACTGTTTTTGAACTATGACCATTTGAACTATGCTTTGTTTGGATAACAGCAATATTTCATTCCTAAAGAGATTAGGTTTTGTTTCAACTTCTTCCTTATTAGTTTTGCAGTACCTAAGAGGCAGAAAAATCTCAAACCATATACTGAAGGCATTAAAATTTTGTTTTGTCAGCTTCAAGATGCCTATATGTGGCATCAAAGTTTAAAATCAAGCAATGTTTTTATAACTATCACTCAATAGTGCATAATTAAAAGCTTTTGTCAGTTTTATCAATACTAGAAGAAATATCTGACTGCTTTGTATATGGTTGTGGCATTTGTATTTTATTCGTGAAATTTGTGTGTCTGTGTGTGTGTGTCTGTTTGTATACATGCATGCACATATTTATTGGAATTTTACTTTGAACTACTCATTTTCTTATAGTTACGTTCTGCGCCAGGCGTTTCCTGCTGCCTACTGTATTCTAATGTCAGTATGTCAGTTTCTTGAAGTGAACATTCATACATTATTAGAAAGTTTGGTTATGTAATCATAATTGTCTAATCTCACAAGTTAAAGTAAAAATCATTAGTTATTTTCCTTTAAAATAAATGTTTTATATTATATCAACAGTAATATTTAGATGCATAGACAAGTTGCATTTAAAGTGCTATAACTCGTTTACCCAATCAGTCTAAAATTAACCGAAATAGACAGTTAAGCGGGTACTAAAAATCAATGAATAATTCATATCCTTGTTCATGTCCTTGAACACATTATGTGATCTCTCTCAATGTTGGATCTCACAGGATAAATGAGCATGACCAATCCATACTCTCTACACATTACAGTAATTTAAATGGCAGATATAAACACATTGTATATATTTTTTATATTTTTCTGTCTATAAAATATTATAATTTATTATCATTAAGGTATTTGAAAGTAACCAAATTAGTGTTCAAAAGCAAAATATTTATGTTAAAGCATTTATTGATTAAGTGAACTACATATGTGTATTTTTGTGACACCCCTGTTTTAGATGACACAGTATGATTAGTGGATTAACAGATAAATTTCCAGACATTCACACAGCTAACATATTGAAAATACAACTAAGCTTTTAAAAATGTATTGTATTTAACCATAATTAGGTTTTATAATTCCGGATCCCGAACATGCTGAGAATCAGCCTGGGGTTAAATCAATCAAAATGATGGGTCATTGATCAGCCCTTCAAAATGTTGCAGTCAGTTTGAATGGCATTTGAGGCCACTGTTATGGCTTAGTGGAGGGGGAAAATAAGGGAATAGTGGTTTGCAATAAGTTGATTTAATTTGTTAAATATTAAAAAGGTTTAACAGATCTTCAAAGACATAAGGGTTAATATGAAACATACATATTAAAAAAATTTGAAAACATTGCATATCATTTTAATTGATACAATGATGATGTATCCACAACAAAACATTGATAATAAACATACAACAAAATTCCTGTATTCAATAGGCTATGGCTTTCGTCCAAATGCTTGAAATTTGTTTTGTGGATGGATGAGTCCAAATTAGTTTTTTTTTTGTTTGTTTTAAATAAGTAGCATATGTTTAAAGAAAAAAAATGCATTCCCATTAATGTTCAACTCATCCCAGCTGTGAAACATGGCTGTTGTAGTATCATGGTTTGGTCCTGTTGTGCTACATTTGGAACAGGAAGCCTTGCTATTATTAATGGAACAATTAATTCTGAACACAAGTAAAAAAAATTATATATCTTTTACAAAACCTGTCTTACTGTGGATTTTTGAAGTTCAAACTCCTTAGAGTTGTTTTTGGAACCTGTTTAAGCATACACACACACAGACATGCAGTGTGTGTGTGTGTGTGTGTGTGTGTGTGTGTGTGTGTGTGTGTGTGTGTGTGTGTGTGTGTGTGTGTGCGTGTGCGTGTGCGTGTGCGTGTGTGTGTGTGTGCGATGTGTGTTTGTGCATGTGTGTGTGTGTGTGATCTTTATCTCAAAAGTGCTTAATCCTTTGCATGCATCTAACTTGAAAACAGAATATTTAATGTTTCATATAATAAATTTGTCAGCACAGATCAAATCAGTAGTTGGCTGAAGAAACTCCCCTGTCTCATAGCAATGATGAGGTTGTGTCATGATTAATTTAGTCATTCTTTGTTGATGGGGTAGATTCACACACACTACCATTCGCTCCCCTGAAGTGATGCTGATGGTCATTTATAAGGACCTTTTCTTAACCTATTTACACTAAAAGCAAGAACATAAAAGTCTGACTGTTGAGAGTTGCATGGGCTATAACATTGACATTTTAAGAATATTCTGTACAAATAAATACATTTCAAATAAATAAAGTAGCAAGATATGCTATAATTGATATCAATTTGTCACATAAAGAGCGGGTTGTGTCTTTTGAACCCACAAAATGTATGTACATTTTTTAAAAGTATAATAGATAAACAGATTTATACTTATAGGTCATTATTTGTTAAGCATTTGCATATATTATCAGAAAGCAGTTGTTTACCTTTTTTACTGTTGTATCATTACTTAACAGTAATTCAGTAAAGGACATTCTGTCACAGGGCAAGAGATTCAAATTTAGAGGAAGGGCCTTCATACCAGTTGTCTGATGAGATAGAAGGCAGCACATGGTCTGTTGGCTCCACAATGTGACATGTATTGAAGCAGCTGGTCCCTGCCAAATGATTGCTCCTTTTTTTTGGCCCATGAATAAGGGATATTTAAAAGATTGTACAACTGGGGTTGCAGAGTCCACATACCATGGCATAACATTATTAACCCATTTAATAAAGCAGTAACTAATAGAAAAAAAACATTTAATGCTGTTTTTTTAATTATGCATAAATATAAATACCAAAATAGATAAAATTTACACTACTACCTGTTTCTGTTTCCTTTACTCTTTTTTAATCCATTTGCATTATGTTGATCTGCAAGGATGCCAGTGTCTGTTCCAATTATATTCCACTTAATACACGTAACCTCAATTAACATGCAATCAAGCACAGATAAATCATGTCCTTTAACTTACACTCTGCTGCACCATGTTTCCTCTGCATTATTTAGTTTTTTCCATTAGCATGTTTTATTAACTGTGCTATTGCATACAACTGAATATGTTTGTAAATCTCATGTATGTTTTTGTTATTTTTATTTAGTTATTGTCAGTAAACAAATCTTAAATGGTAAACAAATGTTCAAAAATACTTCAGAAAATTCCTGCCAAAAGCTACCTTCACTTCCATAATGTCCCAAACTTATTCTTTTTTTATTCACTGTCATGTTAGCTGTTTTTTGGTTAATGGTCTATACAAAGATGTTTTTGGGCTTATCTAAGATCTGATTGGGCTTTGATGTTGACAGGTAACAATGGAATCGCTAGGCGTTGAAAATGTCATTTTTAAATAATGGTAAAAAAAAAAAATGTATATATATATATATATATATATATATACCAAATAAGGTTCGTTCGATCACTAGGAGCTACTTAATTCCATAATCATCATTTTAGCTAATTGTTCTTTAGGTGCAGCACAAATGAAATGTATTATTATTATCAACAGTATCGAGTAAATGTGGAAATAAATATGTAGTTTATATGAAACAAATAAAAAGAATGACATAGGCAGCTATCGAATGACTTTCAACTCATGCACAAATTTTCCAGTTTCAACAACATAATTTTATACAATTTAATTATTAGTCGTGAGTTTTACCATCCATATTTCGTTGTGTGTAAAATAAATTATAAATACTGAAATTACAGTAAATTAAAAACTTTTCAGATTATAAACAATACTTTTATTATTATTATAGTTATTTTTTATTATTTCTAGCAAAGGTGCCAACATTGCTATCTCAAATAGAATAGAGATTTAATAACATGCTAAAAACTGCTGGTATATCTCTAAAGATTTGCTGTCAGTCATGAATGGTTTGCTCGTAACACACCACTCAAACTTGCGCATATATCTGTTTCCTGTGGCATAACAAGGAAGGATTGGGGTACAAGGACTCATTATTAACCCACACTTTTACTTTTTTAATCTGACATTCACTCTGCAGTCACCACACCAGTCATGCCCTAGGACACTATAATTTCTTATTATGTTCAAATGTACGTGCAAGTTAGTACTACTGTTTCTGCAGGGTGAGACAGTTGACTTTTGTGTCACACTATTAAGCAGCAGTAATTCTCCAGGTACACTGGAAGGCATTGTTTAAATAAATCCACAATTTAAAATAAAGTATGCTATGAAAAAGTTGTTTCTGTTCTAATCTTCAACACTCAAGTTACTGTCATCCACAGTAGTTCAAAAAGTAGGTGGCTTTATTACACAACTTACAATTTTAGGAAATTTTATTTTATTAATTGTTTTTTAATATTTACATTTTTTTTTACTTTTACATTAATATTGTATTTCTGTTCTATTATATTATTTTCAGTAATGTGGCTTCAAAAAAGCCAGTAAAATATGAGTAATATTTGATTTAGTTCTCATAATTGTCTCTTCCTCTTGTTTTGGGTAAAGGCAGTGGATTTAAAAACTTTCTATTTCTATTGATTTCTATTGTATTAACATTATTTTTTAACCATCTAAATAAAGTCATGGGTTAAATCATTTGATAATCCTAAAATAACTGAAATCTATAATGTTCTAATCTTAAAAGAGATTACACAAAGTTGCTTTAATTACCTCTATATTTAACATTACTTACTGTTCGGGATTCTGTGGAGGTTCATGTACTTTTTTCTCCAGAGTTTCTGTGTATAAAGAACATAGAAATTGTCATGGGCATCGTTGACTGCAAACGTCTTCGAAGTCCACAAAATAAACAACAGTTGGAGCCTTTCTGTCAGTGAGATGATTGTCTTCATAGCAGAGCCATTTCTATGAGCAACACTCCGCCCAATTTGTACATTGATCGAGATCAAAAATCTGCTGTTCCTGCAATCAAGGAGACGATGTCCTGTAACCGCTACAAAAGACATTATGAAATCTTTGCATTTTGACAACAAGGACACCTGTGCTGAACGTGTGAAGACTGAAAGATTTGCTGCGGTTTTGGACATCTGGCAATATTTCGTAAAATTGCCATATGTTTTACGTTCCAGGCCAAGACATTACTGTTGACGAGCAGCTGTTTTCAACCAACGCACACTGTCCTTTCCTACAATACATCTCAACTAAGCCTGATAAATTCAGCATAAAGTAAATTCTGGATTGCTGCAGACTTAATAATGAAGTATAACTACATATTTTGGAAAGGACCCCAGTACTTCCAAGGTAGAAAAACTGGTTGAAGACGTCAAGAATCTCACCTATTCTGATTAAGTTTTGGTTAATCCTCTTCTAGGATCGTGGTGGGGGTTTCTTTTGCCCATCCAGGGGATAACATTCAAGCACTGAGCAGATACATCCAGGACTGGGTGCCAGTCTATTGCTAATACACACTTACTCAAACAGACACACAGTAAATAGGGGCAATTTGGATAGTGGTAATGTAGAGCAGCCAATTCACCTTGAACCCATGTTTTTGGACTTTTGGAAGAACCCACAGAATATCCACATGGACGTGGAGAGCACAAGGAAACCCAGATTGGAATTTTAACCTGAATTCTCAGCGCTGACCACTATGCCACCATACCACAATGTCAAAAAACTTATGGAGCCATTTCTGAGCAAGAGCAGAACTGTCACCACAACTTCTTCACTTCTTTTGCTAAACCACAACACAACTAGGCACAATAAACAAAAGTAGAGATTCCCTCTTCCAAGGGCCAAAACGCCAAGGGCCAGGCAAAATTCTCCACAACAGTTGATGCTGACTGTGTATGCTCCGAAAATGATCTCAGTTCTCAGCACCATGCACCAACATGTGCTATTTGCCAATGGGCACAAACGTAAACTAAACACTATTACATATTACAACTATATAATGTATGGTATTTAATTATTTATAGTATAAATGCTGGAAAGGGTCATGAAGAAAAAGCAACATCTTTCTTCACCTGCTCCTGGAAAGAAGACAGTGTCAGGTGCGGAGGAATTATATATATGTATTTATAAAATGGGTAGTTCGATTCCTTAAAAATAATTGGCTGAGCTGTTTGTCCAGCTGTGATATTATTGACAATGCACACCGCTTAACATTCATATCAATTCATGGCATACAATACAATTATTTTAAATCATGTACCATAAATGAAAATACAAATTAATATAAACAGCAAGCCGATTCCTGATAATCATTAAAACTGTTGAAGCTGTTGTTTTTAAATTGTGTACTGTAATATGGCTACTTTTTAAAAAATGTATTTAACGGCTATCCTGTTCAGCAATCAAAATTCACTTTGTGTAAGACCAGTTTATTAGCTGATTTTGTGTTCAATAGACACAGTTATGACTCAAACCTTTGTTTTTTTTTCATTATAGTGTGTTATTAACCATTATTATAAAAGCAATGATGCACTCTAGGTTGTGCATTATTGTGAATAATTCATGGAAAAGAAATGTAACGGCTTTGCTTCATGCCTAACAACACCTCTTTCCCATTATTTATTAACAATAATTACCCCCCCCCCCCCCCCCCCCCCCCCGCACCTTATTGCTTAAACATATTGTCCAGTCAGCAATGATTGCTTCCCCCAAAAAATTTTTTGGTTTAGTTTAGAATATCAACCTAAAGTTGTAAATTATAGGTGGAGCTACAAATAGGTAATGGATTTCACCCGTGATAATTGTATATCTGTGTAATCTTGATTTTGGCTATATAATAAGTACTACAAATCTGTATGCAATGAATCTTAAAGTTTAGTTTTAAATTACTTTATTATTAAAGTTGATATATTAAATTCATCTGTGTTGCAAACAGGGTTAGACTCTTTAAAAGCGGCAGAGACTGCAGGTTATTCAGTTAAGAGATGGCTCCATGGCAATAACAGCATAGCAGAGGTGAAATGCCAGCACACACCTTTATCTACAGGGATTAATTAAACTCAAAAGTAGATTTTTTTATATTGTAGTGTAAATTGTTTTTAATTGATTTTCAAAGATAATTATTTAGAATCACGAACAGTTACAGGAAGGCTATTTCAAAGTTGAGGAGCCCTGTAGGAAAACACCAGCGATAATTTTATTAATTCTAAACCAGCGGAGCTCACGTGTTGGATTTTACAATTGAATGACAACAGTGTTCCAAGACAAACACTGAAAGTTTAGTTTAGTTTAGTTGTCATTTGTCATTTCTCCAAATTGTCATTGCACCCATGCAAAAGCTGAAGATAATGGATGGATGAATTCATTGTATCAAGAAGCCATGGGACAATTATAGCCATAGTTTTCAAGTTTATATATATTACTAGCCCCTTCTCAGCCCAGACTTATGATCACATTACCTGCAAATGGTATACAGGTTTATTATGCATAATTGTTCTAAACAATTTCCACATCAACCATAAGTTAGTTTAACTTTAGTGCTAATCACTCTTAACGACCAATACCACTGGTGTTGCTAGCCTATATCACATAAAGTGGTGAGACATCTTGAGACACTTCTTGGTGGTTGTAAATCGTAGTCGTAATTGAAGCAACTGTTTGGATTTGTGTAAGGAATACACACACACACAAAAATATACAAACAAAAACACAGACTTTCATAATTCATTGCAAGATTTATTTTATATAGTGCTTTTATATACAGTCATGGCCAAAAGTTTTGAGAATTATACAAATGCTATTTTTTACAAAGTCTACTGCTTCAGTTTTTATAATGGCAATTTGCATATACTCCAGAACGTTATAAAGAGTGATCAGCTTAACAGCAATTAATTGCAAAGTCAATATTTGCCAAGAAAATGAACTTGATCCCCCAAAACACATTTCAACTTCATTGCAGCCCTGCCTTAAAAGGGCCAGCTAACATCGTTTCAGTGATTTCTCCATTAACACAGGTGTGGGTGTTGATGAGGACAGGGCTGGAGATGAATCTGTTATGAATAAGTAAGAATGACACCACTGGACACTTTAAAAGGAGGCTGGTGCTTGGCATCAGTTTCTCTTCTGTTAACCATGGTTATCTCTAAAGAAACACGTGCAGTCATCATTGCACTGCACAAAAATGGCCTAACAGGGAAGAGTATCGCAGCTACAAAGATTGCACCTCAGTCAACAATCTATCGCATCAGGAACTTCAAGGAGAGAGGTTCCATTGTTGCCAAAATGGCTCCAGGGCGCCCAAGAAAGACCAGCAAGTGCCAGGACCGTCTCTTAAAAGTGTTTCAGCTGCGGGATCGGGCTACCAGCAGTGCAGAGCTTGCTCAGGATTGGCAGAAGGCAGGTGTGAGTGCATCTGCACGCACTGTGAGGCGGAGACTCTTGGAGCAAGGCCTGGTCTCAAGGAGGGCAGCAAAGAAGCCACTTCTCTCCAGAAAAAACATCAGGGACAGACTGATATTCTGCAAAAGGGAGTGGACTGCTGAGGACTGGGGTAAAATCATTTTCTCTGATGAATCCCCTTTCCGATTGTTTGGGACATCTGGAAAAAAGCTTATTTGGAGAAAACGAGGTGAGTACTACCACCAGTCTTGTCTCATGCCAACTGTAAAGCATCCTGAAACCATTTATGTGTGGGGTTGCTTCTCAGCCAAGGGAATCGGCTCTCTCACAGTCTTGCCTAAAAACACAGCCATGAATAAAGAATGGTACTAGAATGTCCTCCGAAGGCAACTTCTCCCAACCATCCAAGAGCAGTTTGGTGATCAACAATGCCTTTTCCAGCATGATGGAGCACCTTGCCATAAAGTAAAGGTGATAACTACATGGCTCAGGGAACAAAACATAGAGATTTTGGGTCCATGGCCTGGAAACTCCCCAGATCTTAATCCCATTGAGAACTTGTGGTCAATCATCAAGAGACGGGTGGACAAACAAAAACCTACACATTCTGACAAAATGCAAGCATTGATTGTGCAAGAATGGACTGCTATCAGTCAGCATTTGGTCCAGAAGTTGATTGAGAGCATGCCAGGGAGAATTGCAGAGGCCCTGAAGAAGAAGGGTCAACACTGCAAATATTGACTTGCTGCATTAACTCATTCTAACTGTCAATAAAAGCTTTTGTTACTCATAATATGATTGCAATTATATTTCTGTATGTGATAAAAACATCTGACAAACACACATAAAAACCAGAGGGCAGCAGATGTGAAATATAAAAATATAATATTTGTGTCATTCTCAAAACTTTTGGCCATGACTGTAGTACTTTACAATAAGTCTTTGTCTCAAAGCCGATTTACAGTGTTCTAAGCCTGAACACTCAAAAAAGAAAAACTCCCAAGTATTTGTTTTGTATGTAAAGGAATGAATCTTTGTGAGGCCTAATGCTCAGTTGGGTTTTCAATGTCCTTGAGAGGCCAGGCAGTGTTAACAGTGTAAAATAATAATAATAATAATAATATTAATATTCAAGATTTAATTTAAAATCTTATCTTATCTTATCTTATCTTAAAGTTTTATAATGCGGCACGGTGGCTTAGTGTTTAGCACGTTTGCCTCTCAGCGCTAGGGATTCCCGGTTCGAATCCCAATCTGGGTGGAGTTTCTATCTTGTCCACGTGGGTTTTCTCTGGGTTCTCCCGTTTCCTCCTACAGTCCAAAAACATGGATCAAGTCAATTGAATTCTCCAAATTGACCCGTATGGAGCATTGTCTGTGTGAATGAGTGTGTGCCCAGCAATAGATTGTCGCCCTGTCCTGGGTGTATCTGCCCAACGCCCAAGACATTCTCCACTGGATGGGCATGGGGAACCCCCCCATCCTGCGACCCTAATAGAGGATAAAGCAGAAGATAATGGATGGATGGATGGATAGTTTTATACTTTTCAGTGAGTAGCTTTGAATCTGACCAGAAAAGGTAGGATGATGGATGCTGCTTTTACGGCTATTTTAAGGTGCTTACATATTTTCTGTTTCTGTTTCAAATCACAGGGGAGATAATGGCAGTAGTAAGGTAAAATATTTTAAGAACAAATAATAGACAATGTTCTTTTCTGTTTGTGTCATTATATAAAAGTGAGGTAAATAAAAAAAATGTATGTTGATAATGTCTAGTGTGTGATAGTTAATCAGTTCTTCACAAATAATGTTCATAAATATTTTTTTTTTTATTGTTTGGTTTTATTATTTTGATAGAATTAGGGTTAAACTTAACATGCCTGCATTTCCACTAATGTACGGACTTGTGTACTATGATTTATAAGAAGTTTGCTTTCCTTATGTGAATGATTAAGTGGCCAAAGAGTATGCTCAGGCTGTTCATGTATTCATTCATTCATTATCTCACACTTTATCCTCTATTAGGGTCGTGGTGGGGTTCCCCATGCCCATCCAGGGGAGAACGTCTCGGGCGCTGGGCAGATACACCCAGGACAGGGCACCAATCCATCGCTGGGCACACACTCACTCACACAGACACACTCTATATGGGGCAATTTTGAGAATTCAATTGACTTGATCCATGTTTTTGGACTGTGGGAGGAAACCGGAGAACCTGGAGGAAACCCACGCAGACACGGGGAGAACATGGAAACTCAAACCCAGATGGGGATTCGAACCGGGAACCCCTAGCGCTGAGAGGCGAACGTGCTAACCACTAAGCCACCGTGCCGCCTGTTCATGTATACACAACAAAAATAAATAAAAATCAGTAGATAGAGTTTGTTTCTAAAAGACAAAATTTATTTGGGATGTTGACAATAAAAAGGTCACTCCTTTAAATGGCATATTTTAAATAACTGATAAATTTATTTAATTCTCTGAAAAGTAATATTACATCAGCAATTACATAATTTTAATGAACATTCTGTCACATAGCCTCCCTCTGAACATAATGACTTCAGTTCCCACAATACACTTCTGCAAGGACATTCCAATGCCACGCCCCTTCCTCACTCAGGTTCACCGGAATGGTAATCACCTTCACCTGTGCATCCGTCTATAAATACTTCCAGTTCCCATTCTTACGTCGTGAAGAATTGTTATTTTTCTGTGACATACCGAGTGTTCTTTGGATTATTGTTCTCCCGGTTTATGGACTTTTCGCCTGTTTTTTCCCGACTTCTCTCTTGGATTTGCCCTCTTGGATTTGTGGCTATTATTTCCATATTTTCTTCATTGTTTATTCCGGTTCCTTTTTGTTTTGCCTGGTCTAAGTTTAAACCTCTTATTAAAAACTAGTACACTTTGATTCTGCATTCATCGCTCGTCTTTTAAGCGCATCCGCATTACACATTGTAATGACGCACTTTTGAGACATTACTTATATTATTAACTCTACTTCAGTACTTTCTAGCTATGTTCCTATACTAACTTTTTTTTTTTTAAATCAGGCAGTTTTGAAATTAGGATCACACATTAATATGAAAAATACAACTCTATATTAAAACATAGTTTTTTATAGTAGTTTTTAATATAAAGTATAAAGAAAATGACATATAGGTACAGTATTATGCATAAAGCTATATGTACACATGAACAGGCTTAGGCCAAATTAGTAGTGCTTGTGTGTGTACACAGGAAAACATTACGTTTTAGTACAGTAACATATGCTACCCTAACTGAACATAGACTGAGATACCTTATCAAATCCATACAAAAATAATTCTGTTACTTTTCTCCTTAAAGAAAAAAATAGATAGGGTGTGGGGCACGAGAGAAAATGGTTAGAGAGTGAAAGGGTGAACGTGAGGGGAGGAGGGAAAAACAATCTCATCAGTGAGAGGCGTTTGCTTAGGAAGAGCTGACAGTCTTTGTGTATGTAAATGAAGAATTTAGACTAATGGAGTTGAACCATTTCTAATTTTGTGATGGCAAGAGGATTTTGATTGAAAGTAATTAAGCAAGCTAGCTGTAAAATTAATTAAAGCAAAAGGAGGGGGGATTTTTATTGGATTGGATAGCGATATAGCTACTGTCAACCAGGGGGACAAATGGGGGTGACCTGGATTCACTGCCCTCCCTCCTCCCACTTGGGACTTTTATGTCACTTTAATCTCCTTAGAGCGGCTGGTGTGCATTTGTTCGAAATAATCAAGGAAATATGGTCAGAAATTGTCAGCTTTCAGATCTAATTTACCTGACAGCCTTGTGAAAGTGGGTGCATGTGCATGAATGTGTGTGGTGGTCCCCCCAACCAAACACACACACACACACACACACACACACACACACCACACACCACACATAAAGAGAGTGAGAGAAAGGGATAGAAAGAAAGAGACCCACTATTACTTTCTTCTCATCTCAGTGAAATGTTTTTGACAGTTTGGAGACATAGTGCCTCATCATCAGGATGGACATTGAGGAATCTGTCTAGATCGAGATTTACCATACAATGATGCGGAGCATTTACATTTACATTTACATTTAGTCATTTAGCAGATGCTTTTATCCAAAGCGACTTACAATTGAGAACATTACAAGTCAGAAGTTATGGAGAAAACCAACTATACTGTAAATTCATCAAACCTTATTGTTAACAATGCAGAACCTTATTGTTATTGATATTTTTCCCTACAACGGGTATTTGTTAAAGATATGCGTCTTTAGTAGTTTCTTAGTGCTTAGTGATTCTGCCTTACGGACAGAGTTGGGAAGATCATTCCACCATTTTGCAGTGGTGAACACAACGGAGTGAGAATTAGCTCCTCGGTGAGGTGGAATCGCCAGCCGGCAATCCTCACTGGAGCGAAGTGAACGAGTCGGAGTGTATTTTTAAAAGATAGAGTGTAGGTAGGAGGGGGAATATCCAGAAATGGTTCTGTATGCCAGAGTCAGTGACTTGTACTGAATGCGAGCAGTTACAGGGAGCCAATTCCCTAGGAATTAAGAGGGTTAAAAAAAAAGTAGCCTGGTGTAGCAAATCAAATGCCTTTGATTAAGTGCAACTATATGTTTTAAAAAATAGGCTGTGTTTCAGGTATGTTTTATATAAATTATCAAAATGATTATTAAAAAAAAAGATAAAACTAAACTTAAACAAATTGAATGCATCATTTTAGAGGTAAAAAAATATTTTGAAAAATATTCCAAGACTCATCTTTAAAATTCACCCTAAGGTCAGACCCTGACGACACCACAATCTCAAATCAGATGTCTGCCAGCCTCACCGACATTTCTGTCACCAAAACTGGAACGATCTTCCCAACTTTGTTCGTAAGGCGGAGTCACTTGGCATCTTTAAGAAACAACTGAAAACTCTTTCACAAACACCTGATATAAAAAATAATAATAATTTAAAAGGGGGTGGGGTGCAGAATAAGATAATGATCAGTTTGAAAATTCTACAGTATAGCGGGGTTTTTCCTAACCTACTGAATTATGTTCTCATTTGTGAGTTGTTTTGGATAAAAGTATCTGCTAATTGATAATTTAAATGTAAAATCAAAACAACTCTAGTTTATAGAAAGACTATGGTTAAAAGTCTAAAGTCTTAGCACAAAAGTGTGTTTTCATTTTTGTTTGGCCTATACTTCTTCTTCTAGCCCTGTCCTGTATATCCTCCTACGTTATCCTAACCACCTGGGTGTCCCCTCTTGCCACATCCATTTGGCCTTCCTTTCTTACTTATACCTGGCTTTCATCTTTAAAACCCTTTGGAAATATAAACCTCATCACTCTTCTGGACATCCCCAACCACCTCAATCTTGCTTCCCTAACTTGCCCATCCTTGTCACTCTCAATGAGAATCTTAATCCCTGCTACCTTCAACTTTTGCCTTTTTTTTTTTCTTTTTTTTTTTTTTTACTTTTTACAACTTTAAAACATGGATCACGTTTGCAGCCTTTTATTTAACTTTAAATGTGCAGTTACTTCCTCCCTGCTAATCTAGAAACTACCTGGTTATCAATCTCTACATCATCCAACCTTATCTCTCTTTTATTAAAACACAAAGACAAAAAAAACTTTATTTAAATTATTAATGTGTTGTTGAGATGTAATAAGACTGAGTTACTGGCATTTTCTTCAAACTGGACATGACAGCAGACTGTTTTATAAGAAGATAGTTGTAGCCTCTTATTCCCTTTGATGCTGTAGTAGACAGTTCTTTGTGGTTTTGTTTTTTGGTTTTACACAGGTTACACAGGTGTAAAAAAAAGTGTTAATGTGTTTTCTTTTTTTGTCTCTCCTGTAACTGGTTCCACCAATAATCACCAATAAAGCCGGTCCACTGGGGGTAGCCAGAGGTCCACAGCAGGTGATTAGAAGAGTATCTGCAGGTGTTCAAGATGCTATTTTAGCGGCTTCTGAGCTAGTGCCAATTTTGCTGTTTTACTCTGTGCCATTTTTGTGTCGGTTGCTGGTCATTCGACTGGGGCGGCATCTCTGTCTTTTTTATTTGCCGGTTTATTTAAATCTGGTCGCTGTTTATTTAATTGGGGCTGTATTCTTATTTTAAAATTTCCTCTTTTTACACACCTGTTGCTGGTCCAACGACTGGAGCAGTGACTTATTTCAGTCTTGCTTGTTTAATCTCCAGTGACTGTTATCTGGACCAGGATGGCACTTTACTTTTGAGTTACTACTATTTTTTGAAGAACTGCATCACTAAACATTATTTTGTTTGTGCTTCTCTTTCCTATTTTATAAAGGGTATTGTTTATTTAAACACTGCTTACATACCACTGCTCATTATCATGTTTATTTTAGCATGCAGAAGGCAATGGTCCTTTCCCAGCATCAACCTCTACCTTGGAACTATGCCCCCCCCCTCGTCCTCTCCTATCGGAGCAGGGCCTTCGACCATGTGTTGATTATAGGGCCTTAAACTGATTCACTATTAAAGATCATTATCCCCTCCTACTTATGTCCTCAGCCTCAGAGGGGAGACACTGGCTGGAAAGCAGATGGCACCCCTTCCATGTCTGGACCGAGCACAAAATCCTGGCGTAAATCCAGGAGACCAAACAACTCAATCCTTGCCAAGCTAGATGGGCACTGTTTTTTAACAGGTTCGTGTTTACACTCATGACACTCACTATAGCCTGAGTTCAAAATAAGGACCCCTTAAGGTCTTCTCCTGTGGGCTTCCTGTATCCTCTCCTAATCCTCTCTCACACTTGGACTATATTGCTGGACATACTCACAGGCCTGCTGCTCTCAAATGAACACATTGTTAATTTTGGTGATTGTGGATAGATTCTCCAAGGCATGCAAGTGCATCCCTTCGACCAAGCTATCATCTGCCAAGGAGACAGCTATGCTACTGTTGCAGCAGGTAGTATGCAATCAAGGGTTTCCATTAGATGTTGTGTCAGACCTCAATTCACCTCTGCGTTCCACCCTCAGTCTAATGGCCAGACTGAGTTGGTCAACCAGGACCTGGAGAGGATGTTGAGGTGACCTCCTGGTCTAAACACCTGAAATGAACAGAATTTGCCCACACCACCCTCTGGCATTCATCCTTTTTTTAGTTTATGGAACAGGAGGTCAAGCCAGTCGACTGTACCACTCTGCCTGGCGCAATGCTCAAGCTAAACTCCTGGCCATGAGAGAGAGAATTCTAGACACTCACATGGTACAGGGGCATACACAGTATTAAGTGAACTTGGCAGGATTACAGCCCAAAAGAACATCCTTGGGTACTGGGTAGACACGTTTTATACCCAGAACAGAGTGACTGTGAGGCAGGTCTGGGGACGTCGGGGCATTCCATAAAATGGGTGGTTCTATAATGCGTTTCACCAATAAACCTAGCTGGACCACTTGAGGAGGTCAGTGTTCCATGTCAGGTAATTAGAAGAGTGGCTGCAGTGGTAGACGCTATTTAAGCAGCTTCTGAGATGGTTTTGCTGAAAGAGAAGCCATGATACTGTGCATTCTTACACTTAAAACTTTTCCTGTTTTATTCTGTTGGGCATTGTTTACTTACATGCTACTTACCCACCACTGCTCATTATTGTGTTTATCGCTAACTTTCTAGTTCACTTAGTTACACGTGTGGATTCAATGTCGTTAGTTAGACATTTGCTCAAACTAACCATTTTTATATCAACCTCAAATATTAATAATTGCAAACAACATGGTGTTTGCTTCCACAGGTTAGACCTGAATGTTTTGGTATCTCAAGAAAACTGTTCTTGGCAGGTAAAATAGCATATGCTAATCAAGGTCCTTTCAGAATGTGATCACAAAACTGTGTGGTATTTTAAAAGCCAGCAAAATTCTTGAGATTAAGACAAAGTAGATTTTTAATTTGTGATAGATCCCTATCCACCATTTTTCACCAACAAGCACCAGCTTGCACTCTCTATAGTTTTGGTGTTGTATTTTGCAAATGGATAACTCAAATCTGAATTTTATCATTCTATTAACCTTTCAACAAAATCTGCTGTTTTATTATTTTTGGTTCCCATTTGAGCAAAAAAAGTGCTGCACAAATGTTCTAAAAGGGCATTTTTATTTGCTAATTGTTTTTTATATAAAGTTAAGATATTTATACTCAGATATTGTATGTTACTGAAATGTAATCAGTTAAATGTTGTACACATGTGATGAGGTTACACAGACCTGTTTTATGTATGTTCCCCCTGTTCACCATATCAAAATAGAAGTTTTTTTTTTTTGGAATATTTATTTTTTGTAACAGGTGCCTAGGTCACCTGTCACCTGTTCTGTGTTTCCTTTCATTTTTTTTTTAGTTAATTAACGTTCATTTGTCTTTAGTTTAGTTAATTAACTCTGTCTTGTTATTGGTTTGTTGGTGCACGTGATGGGAGATGTTTATGTATTTATTTCCGGTGTTCCTCGTCGTCCGTGCACGTCTTCGTTTCATGTTGCACTCATTTTATTTACCGGTGTGTGTGGTGTCATTACACCATAATAAATTTGTGTTCCTGCTACCTGCGTGTCTGGCTCCCTTCTGCGCGTTAGAGCGCTGCGGCTCTGCGCTTCCTTTGCGCAGCCGCGCTTAGCGGTAGACGAGTGTGACATTTTTATGTTGTAACATATTTTTTCAGATCATGTTTGAAGCAGTAATTCACTCTTATTGGATCATTGTTTCTCTTAAACCCATTAATTATTATAAAACCACTAATAGCATGATAGCTGCATAATTTTTGTCCCTTCTTTAACACCATATGCCTTTAACCCTGTCCACCCTGACTTTATTAATTTTAGTAGCATTCTCAGTGTTAGAGCAACAAACAGGGTATCAGATTACAGTTCAGCAGGCTGAAGGTTACTAGTCAGAGTAGCCTGGTCTTGATTATAATGCCTTATAATTTTAGGGGTACTTTATATATGAGGAAAACCCTATTAAATAGTATACTGACTGTTAGGCTTTCAGGAGGTTACAGCCGGTAAAATGCATTAGAGTCACCCTCTCCCCTCCTGTTCTCCAGTGTTTTCCTGATCTAATGTACTTTCAAAGGAATTGAAAATAGGGGTCAATAATTATGCATTTTAATTATTAACCTACCTCCTGCTTAATTGTGCTTTTTAAAGTCTCTATGCGCAGACATGATATTTTATTGCTCTGTTGGTCTGGGCAAGCCTAAGCCGAATCACTTTTCTGTCAGCCATAATACAATTTTAATGTTAGTGCACTGTATAATGCTGTGGCTTTTTACCGCAGCCTAGTGCACTTTTCATACTGTACATATATTTTAAATCATCATAATTGTCTGATTGTATATGCTTTGTTTTATTTTCTGCATGTCACATGGATAAACTTCATAAAAAGTTGAGTAATTAAGATGAAGATACGGTCATTTTGGTTGTTTAAAAAAAAACACTTCTGTACATACTGTTGATCAGTGGAATGTTGGCTTTATTGCTGCATGACTAAGCAGGTGCTGGCTAGTGTGGCTAGTGTATTGTTGAGTGAAAGTCACATGGAATTGTTGGTAGTATGGGTTGATTCCAGTCTAGAGTGATTTTAAAGAGACTGTGGGAATGTGTACTTTAGAATATATGCTGGAAGAAATTATGAGGAATGGTGGGGAGGTTTTCACTTCCTCAATATACCATTGTAAAAATAAATGTATAACTTAAAATAATTTGAAAATTAGAAAAAGATTGCATTCACTTTAATTATTTGCTCATAAGATTTTTTTCTTTTTGACATCCCTAAAGAGTAAAATAAAACATCTTTAATAAATATCATAAAATAAATTCTTGCACCTGCATTAGAAACCAAACATAGTCAGACTGCAATGTCCATATACTCTTGAACAGGTGTATTTATGTCTTTTAGTCCATACATTTGAGATAGACATGCACTGTATTTACATGAATATTATATGAAAATTATTGTGGTCAGAAATAATTATTGTGACTAGCCATTATTTATTTGTCACTAAACCTTCTCTAACACTGCAAAATTTGCATGGTAACAATAGTTCAAATATTATGTATATGCTATATGAAGAGTTTTTTTGTAAAACTCACACATGAAACCAAATTAAGCACATCTCAGTTACTATTTATTTTAGAGATATTACCATGTATGTATATAACATTTAAATTAAGCAGGAATTTCTAAACATTTGCATTAGTCTAATTATTAATGTATATTTAAAAATAAATAAATGGATTTTGACTGTGAGCAGTCCTGTAAGTTTCACTTCTTTGAAAGTAGTGTTATGTTTTATACACCTACAATTTTACAGCACACGTAACAGCGATTTGAGCTGTCAGGCCCATGATCTGCTTGCTCTTTGTGTGGGAGTGGAAGAGGAACATTGTAATTACTGTCTTAGAATTCATATAGCAATACATAAAAATGGTATTTATCTAGTCTCATATGTTAGTGCTGGTGGTTAATGGCAGGGAGAGGCATGTTTTTGCACAATAGTGGAAGCAATGAGGAGAAGTCGTGACTTGGTCTACTGCTTTAACTTGGTTCTTAACAATCATGGCCACCATAACTTGCATAAATATGTTGGCTTATTTGACAGCAAACTTATTTCTCAGACCGAGGCACAAAATATTACAAAGTAATGTTTATTTGAGTTATAATATTTCTCTGTAAAGTAGGATTATCACAGTCTTCATATCGCATACATCAGGGGTGGGCAAACTCATGGGCCACAATGGGATCTAAAATTTGACAGATTTGGCAGAGTGTAAGCGGATTGTTGTGCAAAAAAAAAATCCAGATTAATTTTTATTACGCTCAGTATTCAGTCCCAATGTGTATATCTTAAAGGACTCTTAAGGCCTTTTTCTTTAACTTGCTGACTTTATCTTCATCAATCAGTTCCACACGGTGAGTCACTATCCAGCTAAATAAAGTTATTTTTTAGATTCATATACTGATGATCTCCAAACACAACAGATCTGCTGTTTTTACTATGTATTCTTTTAAAACCTCTTCTTCAGGGTTTGCTTAAGTGAATACCATCATAAAACTTACCTTGGTACTGATCTCTTGTCAGTTTGTTGCTTCTAACATCATGCCCATTTCTGCGTTGTCTGCTTTCCAGCATAGTTGTCATTCTTAGTGGTAAAATGAAAACTGATTTTGTATTATAAAAAAATGCAATTTTTTATCATTTATCAGACATACAGATGTTAATCATACTTCTGTAAAAAATATTTTGTTCTCACTTCTTATTTTGTTAGTTTACAAATTTAAATTTAAAGGCAATATAGAATGGGATGTCATACGAGCTCCTATGTGGAGGTGTTCAAATAAATATCCCCATTGTGTATATAAAAGGCCAAACTAAACAAAAATAGGAGAATGCTCAGAAAATCAATACTTCTATTACTAATAATAATAATAATAAAAGCTATGACAAAAATAAACCAAAAGGAAGCACTAGACTGAGTGGTGATCCTTCTGCTAAACACATTGAATAGTTAAGCAAGCATTGTTTCTAACATAATGTGAGGTCAGAAGTGTAAAGTGCCAAAATGAGTGCGCTAACAAAGCTAGTAATCCTAATATCCAATCAAATAAAACAAAATGCTAAAAAGGAAAGCTTAAAGTGTCTTAACTACAAACCAAGCAGGACAAAATAACTAAAATACCAAAACAGGAGTTCTAACAGAGGCAATGTTCCTAAATACTTAACAGGCTGACAGGAATAGTAACCATGATAAGCTGGTGGGCTAATGAGTGAGGGGGAGGGGGTGACACACAGCAAAACAACAGGGAAGGAAAAAGCACTTCACCATAAAGTAGTCACAATAGCAACTATGCTATTATCAAATGAAGTGTGACCTGGAGTGAGGATTCAGGGTGCAAGGCTTAACAAATTGTTGTAACTAAATACAATCAAAAATGTTTTAGAACATATTTAGTAGATTTCCACAAAGTCCTCTTACTCTGCTTCACTATGTAACTATCTTCAAAACACTAATTGTCTAATAACTTGTCATGCTATGCCATATCGAATAGATTTCTCACTCTTAATGCACTGCACTTTTAGCAATAACTGTGGTTTAATATAACAAATGCATTTTTGTGCTGTACAGCATGCCAGCCAGCATAATTACCAGTTGTGATTAGATATCTATTTGCAGAAAGCATCTATTAACTAGAAATTTTGCCAAAATAAAACTGATTATTTAACTTTAGCATGGGTTACATTTTACTGTGTAATGTATAATTAGCACCATTTAAAATCTTACAATTATAGTCAAGTTGGCTTGTAAGACTTTTCGTCATTTTCCTATCTTCTTTTTCTTTTCATCTTCTTGATCTTATTTTTATTATTGTATTTGCTTTCATCCAACATCTCATTTCACAGTTTTTAAGCTAAAACAACTAGACTTCATAGAATTGTACGATCTGTGCTAGATTCATTATGGACCATGTTTCTTTTTTGTAAAACCATAAACCATAAAAACATGTTTTATTTTCCCATATGAACTCATTGTAAACCTTCTCAGGGTGGCATTTGTTTACAGCAATGTAAAGTAAACACAAGCATTAAACTAATACAATAGTTACTAGAGACACATGGATGTGTGTCCAAAATATTAAATCTCAGGTATGACCAAAACATTGGTAAAGGCCTTTTGTTGACAAAATGATTTTATAATAATTTTATTATTGCTTTTTTAAATGTGTTTTATTCTGTTTTTGGGCTAGAATTGCCTAAATTCACAGGATAATAAGACCTATAGCTGAACATGTTGCTTGTGTTTTTTGAAGAGATAAGTTGGACCACCTCCAGGGCCCATTTTTTGACCTCTTAGGAAATCACTTTAAATTCACTCAGGATGAATACATTTCCTTACAGTGATGTAAAGGAGACAGAATCCTAAATCGTTCAAAGTGTCCAAATTTATGTTGACGCCCAAGGTGAAGTGTCCAAAAATAAGTGGGCACCTAGAAACGTGTCTCAAAGTATGAGGATACTAAGTAAAAGAGTGACCAAAAGTATGTAAATGCCACGTGATGTGTGTCCAAAAGTAAGTGGTCTGATAAAATAGTTTAAATGGTTGACTTATATCAAGCTGATCTAATTAGCAATAATAATTACGTGTATACTGTAGAAGCTTTTCCGGTGTTAGATTGAGGTATTTATCATTGAGGTTAAAAAAGTCTTGTCAAAAGTAAGTTAGTGAGCTTGTCATCAAGCACTTCAATTTAACTACAGAACTAGTTGATTAGTAGATAACAATACTGTGTTTCATGTGTTGAATGGAAAGTAACTGTACCATGATTTCAATCAAATTACAAGATACTAATATTAGAAAGTTTAAAAAATAGAAGCGTAATTTCTTGGACACTCGCAAGCTTGTGTTACGCATTCTTGATTCCTGAGTGGGAGGAAAAGTAGGTGGCAGTAGCAGTGAAAGAGGGGGTGTGGTGACACTAAATACCCCTGATATCTGATTAAGTAACTTCTTTAAAATTTTATTTTCTATCATTGGCAGTTGATGCTGATTGATATTACTTTTCAGCTCTTTGAGAAATACAAATATTTTCACAATTTCAACTGAATAACTTACAACAACAATGTCAGATCTGGTGTGGAAACACAATTGTGAAGTTTTAATGTTTCACATTGGATTTGGGTTTCATGAGGCACATTGTGAAAGTTTAGTCATTGTGCTGCTGCATATTTACATATATTAAAGAACTGGTCGGTTTTAATGAATATTGTCTTGTGTACATCTTGGCTTCCTTTTGGCAGCTAGAGTTAAAGAAGCTGTCAAGACATTTAGAATAATCAAAATCTCTGTGTGACAATCAAGCAAATGGACAGTGGCAAATGTTGAAATTAAGTTTATGTTTTGTACAGTTGAGCACACCTGTCACAGCATTTTAACATGGTGTGTAAAATATAGAACAGAAATAAGTCAAGCAAACCATAAAGTATTATGAACTAAGCTATATTTAATACATATAATGTATTTTGTTATTAAACTAATATATTTTTTAATTTTAAAAACAATGTGCCATTAAAAGTTTCAATACTTATTATTAGATTATTTAGCCAATTTATTTTTTCTCAAAAGTGTATGTATAAGATGTAAACGTTTAAAAGCTCTTCTCACCAGTCCCTTTTCTTTCCATTATCTTTAGCAGGTTCAAAGAATCCAAACTCTCTAATAATGTTATGTTTTTCCCATGCTTATTGTCTTCTTAAATGTTTGCGACTAAATGAACTAATATTCAAACTTTATGTCTTTGTGAAAAAGACAGCTAGTGCATTGCAGTAAGCTCTGGGGTCCATTACAGTTCTGGCTTTCACAAGAATTTTTTTTTTCTTTTAACATCATTCCTTATGAATAAATGAATCATATAAAGCATTTTTCCATATTTGTCTAAATTGCTTTAAAAGCATTTTATCATGTCATAAAAAGTGCAATTGATCTGCAGAGCCTAAGTCATTGGGCAGCTGTGTGTTTTGTTAATGGCCACTTTGCTCCAAGCAGCTTATTAAAAAATTTATATATAAATGCTAAAATTGCATAAATTATTTAAGCACAAAGTAAGCATTTGTTTTGGTTTGGAGTTGAGGGATATCAAAAAACGGGATCTGGTTTAGGGTTTTATGCTTATACAGGTCACCCAAATACCATCTGAAATGTATACATTTCATTTAAATATAGACACATGTTTGTCTGTCTTTTTCTTTCTCTTTCTCTCTCTCTTCCTCACTCACACACACCCACACACACACACACACACACACACACACACACACACACACACACACACACACACACATAACCTTACATAACAATGCCCAGGCACAAAAAAGATATATATTTTTGATGACTTCGTTTCAGCAAGCACAGAACGTCACTTATATCTTGGTTGATTGTACTTTCAAGTTTTATGATGTTTTTTCATTGATTTGTTTCACTGGCGCAGCTGCCGACCTCTATTGAGGGACGAACGTAATCAGCGCTGACGCAAATTAGATGGTTATTCGTTTCGAAAATTGACAGAAAAAACAATAAAAAAGATGAAATGCTCCCAAATCAATAGATATAATGAAATTCAAATAATCCGAGAGATGAGGTCTCCATGGCAACTGATAATGGGGAAAAGAAAACAATTTAATAAAGGACAGACACACTTTGAAAACAGATTGGGGGGTGGTCTAGCTGTAACATGAGAAGCAGATGAGAGGAAGGTAGCTGGGGGGGGGGGGTTGAAAAAAGGAGAGAGAGTGAGAGAGGAAGAGGGGAAAGTACAGGTCTAGTGATTGTTTCTCTAGTGTGAAGGATCAGTGTCTGTCCCAAGGACGGTGTAATAATTAGAAAGGCGTGTGGGCCAAAAAAGTGCAGATGCAGGTTTTAATACGCAAAAATTATTTCAGGGGCAGTCAATCGGAAAACCATTTGTTGGTGACCTTCCTGAGAGCCCCTGGTACAGGAAAATATGGAAGCTATGTGGCAGCCTGGACTGAGTTATGGCATATTTAAGTTTTTTATAGTGGCCCAGGGAATGGTGAATGGCTAGAGGATTTGAGGATTTGTGGTGTGTGTGTGGATGTGTGTGTGTGTGTGTGTGTGTGTGTGTGTGTGTGTGTGTAGGGGTCAATGTGTATATGTGTGTCTATAAGCGAGTAACAAAGGGACAGAACAAAAACAGACAAAAACTGCAGATCTGACTTTATTTACAAATTACATTTTAAAAACACCATTTACAGAAAGTCCCAGTAGAGTGAAAACTACAGTGTATATGTAACACAAAAAACATGATGTGAGAATAGTAGTTGTCAGTTGTGTCTGTTAGAATGCTAGAATGCTTATACAATGTATATGTAACACAAAAAAAACATGCTGTGAAAACAGTAGTTGTCAAATGTGTCTGTTAGAAATCACAAGCAGGTAAATGGTTCTCTTAATTTTTTGCTAGAACATTGACACTATAGTCATATTAAACTGATTTCAAATCATAAGGATTTAAGTATTATATATTAAAAGACTATTCCATATTTTAAAATGCTCTGCTGCTCTTAACTCTGCTGCTATTAATTAATAGTGATTAGTAGACACACTACCATAATAACTGATCTGAGAGTTCATGACAGTTTGTCATAAGAAGCAATTTGTGATCTTCATTTAAAAGACTAAGATGAATAAAATTCTAATTTATATTGTTATGTACAGTTGTTTAGTATGAAATTCCACCAAAAACTTCCTATACCATTTTTACCATTTATTAATCACATTGTGTTCTTTGATGAATTTTTGGAAACTGAATTCACATAAGTCTTGTCACTTTGCAATGTTAATAAATTCAACCAGCACATATCTGGGTGTTTGTCACTCCATGGTCCTAGTGAGGAAAGCAGAATAAATCTAGAGAGGCAGGTAAGCATTTATATTTAACTTATTTTTTTGATGAAAGAAACTCACACATGGGCAGGACATAACCTGACACATCAGGGAAGAGGAAGGTAAATATATATAAAAAGCTAAAAGGGACACATGGTCTGAAAACATAGGCGTAATCAATAAACAACAAGCAGGTTAATTAACAAAGAAAGCCAAAACAAAGGCAAATGGTAACAGGAGTGTGACAAGCAGTGTTTAAATCTTTCAAAAAATATCTTCTGCTCTGTTTTTACCTTTTAAATTATTTAATCACTATTTGGTAAGATTCATGTTTAGGTAACCTGAGGCTGAGCCTGCCTTAACCAGAATACTGTTTATTTAATTCAATATATTTATGTATTATTATTTACAACATTTTAAAAAGCTATTAATTGTTAAAACAATACTAAACAATATTTTGCCATGGACATTTTGTGTGGGTGAGGGGCTTATTAAATTATTGTTTAAAAATACAAAGGTTTTACTAAATAATATTTTGCCTGATGGAAATAATATTGGATTGTTTTTGTAATGTATTGTGGTTCTGAGAATCCTCTCACCAAGAAAATACACTCTGAATAATCGTGGACATTTATTATAAAATTATATCAACAAGTTCAAGGATAGACATAAAACATATTATTTATATATAAATTCTCTTTATTCTCTTAATACATTACCCAATACAATTAAAGTACATAACTAAACCATCACACATGAGGTGAGTATATATAAAGCTGAAAGAAACACATGGTCCCTTTTAGCTTTCATTCATTTATTATCTCCCGCTTTATCCTCTATTAGGGTCGCGGTGGGGTTTCCCATGCCCATCCAGGGGAGAACGTCTCGGGCTCTGGGCAGATATACCCAGGACAGAGTGCCAATCTATCGCAGGGCACACACTCACTCACACAGACACACTCTATATGGGAGAACCCGGAGAAAACCCACACAGACACAGGGAGACCATGGAAACTCCACCCAGATGGGGATTCGAACCGGGAAACCCTAGCGCTGAGAGGCGAATGTGATAACCACTAAGCCCCTTTTTTGTGTGTGTGTGTGTGTGTGTGTGTGTGTGTGTGTGTGTGTGTGTGTGTGTGTGTGTGTGTTTTATGCCTATCCTTGAACCTGTTGGTATAATTTTATAATAAGTGTCCAAGATTATTCAGAGGGTGTTTTCTTGGTGAGTGGATTCTCTCAATGTTAATATATAATATATAGCAATGTTAATAGTGGCTCACGAGTAGCTGAGACCTTGAAATTCCCTGCTAAATAATCACTTATAACTTTCAAATCTGGCAGTCTTGTGTCATTGGCACATTTCATTTCTTCCTTTTCACAAGCCAATCTATTATCCATATTAAGTGGTATTTGTAATGTGTGAACAGAACATTATTATTCAGCATAGTAAGTGAACAGTAGGGCTTTATCAATGCCATCAGTAACCTACTTATTCCTTTTCTTGTTTCCGCTTAATCAATCTATAGCCTATGGCTAATATTCACTCAGTAACTTGTTGTGAGTTAATCTTAATCTTAGACGCTGAGGTCTAACAGAACAGTACTGCTTGTCTGGTTCTCAATCAACCATGCACAAGAAAGTAAATTAAGTGGCATATCTCTTATACTTCACTCTGTCTCCTGGGCTTTTTCCTATAGAGTCTCTAGAGACCTGAAGGAAGTGAAGGACCCCTACTGGTAAACTAGGTAAACACGTAGCCTTGACATCTTTGTTGCATGCATGCCTTGACATTTTTGTTGCATGCAGAGAGAGAGAGAGAGAGAGAGAGAGAGAGAGAGAGAGAGAGAGAGAGAGAGAGAGAGAGAGAGAGAGAGAGAGAGAGAGAGAGAGAGAGAGAGAGAGAGAGAGAGAGAGAGAGAGAGAGAGAGAGAGAGAGAGAGAGAGAGAGGAGTACAGTCATGGAGGTGTGTGGAGAGAGTGGAAAATGTAATGCGTTTGTAAAGAGAATTGTACCAGCTACTGGTATATTAAGGAGAGTTAAAGTAAAGAAAAGAGCTATTACCAGGTAAGAGTATTTGACAAAGTGGACACTAAACAAAAAGTAAAACAATGATAACAATAAACTTTATGGTCAACCTATATTTTTACAGCATAATACCTAGTTGTGTGCTTGTGTGTTTGTTTGTTTGTGTATATGTTTAAGCGCGGGGGGGGGCTGTGTCTGAAAGTGAAATTTGCAATTAATCTTGCTTTTCTACTGTATTTCTTAATTATTATTACTAAGATAAACATTATCTTAACCAATGGACACAAATATTATTAAAAACATATTTTCAATACATTAAAATAATTGATATATGTGTATGCAGTATTTGTATTTGGATAGTCTCATGTCTTGGTTAAAAACATGTTAATTGTTTGGACATTTAATGTTTCCCAAAGTTTTAAAGTTTTTTGGTTTTGGATATGCCGTTGTGTGTATTTTACTCAGCACATTGTTTTTCATTACTATGTAGGCCTCTGAGAAGGATATTAGGGAGATTAAATAACTCAGCTTGATGACATTTGGTGCTGTCTACCCAGCAAATTTGGTTTCCTGTTGGAGTACAACAATCAAATTCTCAGCCACTTACTTAGAAACAAAAGTATAATAAATGTTTTGTCAAGCTTTGAGAAACGGTGCAAATTTAGCTTTAACCAACATTTTGACTTATGTAAATACATATAATGTTGACAGAGATAAACAGATATTTGCATAAAAGTTTCAGATGAGTTTTATGTGTTTGTTATATGTATGCGATATAAGTTTTTTGCAAAAGTGAAAAGTCCAAATTTTGGCAATGGATCTGACAATCTCCTTGATTGTTTGAGTATGCATGTTTAAGCTTGTGCTAGTGTGTAGGCGGGTTTTCATTTCTGTTTGTGCACATGCTCATAAAAGATTTTACTAAGCAAATATTTCCCCTGTTTTCATTTTGAGTAGTGGGAGATTGATGACTGAATTGTTGAAAACATGTTAACGGCCTATGTTTATACATATATATATATATATATATATATATATATATATATATATATATATATATATATATATATATATATATATATATAATACAAAAATAGACTGCATTTTGAAGTTTCTTGTTATTGGCTTCATTGCATGCACTAGGTTTCTTAGGTGCTTGGCTTTTTTAATATACATTACATTTACATTTGGTCATTTAGCAGATGCTTTTTATCCAAAGCGAATTACAAGGTGAGCACAGGGTTAATCACAACATCCCTTGAGCGGGGATGAGGGTTAAGTGCCTCGCTCAAGGACCCACATTGGTAACTTCAGTGGACCTGGGATTTGAACCCCCAACCTTCACATTGATAGCCCAACGCCCTAACCAATTTTTATTTATTTATTTGTATATATGTGCCTTAAGCAGAGACATTCAAATACTTTAATGGACATATAAAGATGTGCCCTTTTTAAAAATCTGTTTATAAAATATTTTCCATACATTAAAAATTAATGTAATGTTTGTACTGGAAAAATATTTTCATATCTTACTCTAAGGGAAATGTTATTTGTTTTTCAGAATTGAACACTTTTTTTGTAGTTTTTGGTTGTGTTGTTTGATTGTCTCAGGCTAATCAAACTAAGTGTGCTTTATTTTGTAAAGTAAATCCTTTCCAATTACTATATAACATTTATTTTTTAATAATTATTAAATTGAGAGTTTAATTTGTCTTATTTAATTGAAGATTTGCTTCTATAAAAAAAGGAATTTGTTGTGAATATATGACACCTTTTTTTATATGACACAAAAGTGTGTCCATGACCAAAGCATCTTTTGACATGTTTTCATCCATGATAATTTGTTGTGAATATATTACACCTTTTTAGACAAAAGTGTGTCCATGACCAAAGCATCTTTTGACATGTTTCCATCTATGATAACCTCATTGTCTGGACAGCTGTCAATATGCTATAGGTAAGCTCTTGTAGTGCTTTCATCATTGAAAGAACTGAATGAATTTAATGAGTTAATAACTTAACTCAATTAATTGTATCTATTGTAAAACTTTACTTGGTCTCAGTTTGATTAGAATTGTTTACTATTTAGAGTTGTGTACTATTTTACTATAACTTTGGTCCGAAACATTATCAGATTTTGAATTAAATACGTCCTAGATTAATCCTTGAATTAGATGAAAGTAACAAGTAAAGTAAACAAATGAGATAAAAATGTTTCACAATGTCAGGGTTGGGAGTGCTAGGCCACTCCCCCCTGTTTTCTAATTTTGGTTTTGGCCGTTCGGGGTTCCCGTAGGTAGGGCCCATCCCCTAGAGCTGGGATTGGGTCCTACCTAATCACATGTGGCCTGCTGACTACACTTAAAGCGCGCATGCACCCTGAGTCAGCAGGCCAGCATTATATTCTATACACGCGTTGTACGCCTATGTTACGTCGGGTGTTTTCTGCTATGTCTTTGTTCGTTTCGGTGTTAGTTTTGTTTGTTTGGGTAGAGTTTAGCTCCCGACACGTCCCGCCGTGCCTTCAGCGGCGTTCCCGCTGATTCTGATATTAAAAATCCTCTCTGTTGCTTACCTGGTCGCCTGACCTTGCTTCTTAGCACCACACATCACCGCACAGCGCTGCCGTTGGACGGACTGCACCACCCGGTTGTAACAGAATGCTGGCCTCTCAAGAGACACTGGACGCTATGCCGGACACCCGGCTTATGGACAAGAACTGTGCTCTGCTCGCATCTACTCGGGTCACCTTTGCGCTCGCGTCTACTCAGGTCACCTCTGCGGTCGCGGGTACCCCGGTTGCCTACACGGGAGCGAGCCTCTCCAACACTTGAGTTCGCGTTATTCTCTCCGGCACCTGAGTTCGCGGGAGTCTCTGTGGCGCCTGAGCCCACAGGTATCGCCCCTAATAGGTCACGTCGCCCTTGCGCTCTCAAAGGGTCACGTCGCCCTTGCGCTCTCAAAGGGTCGTGGCGTCTCTGCGCACTCAAAAGGTCACGTCGCCCTCACGCTCTCAAAGGGTCACGGTGCCCCTACATCCTCAAAGGGTCACTTCGCCCCCGCATCCTCAAAGGGTCACGCCTCCCTTGTGTTCTCAAAGGGTCTCGTCGCCCCTGCATCCTCAAGGGGTCACGTCGCCCCCGTGCTCTCAAAGGGTCACGTCGCCTCCGTGTCCTCAAGGGGTCACGTCGCCACTGCGCTCTCAAGGGGTCGCATTGCCTCTGAGAGTTAAAAGAGCCTCGCCGGTTCACCGCCCTCAGAAGGCTAGTCAGCAGGCCAGCATTATATTCTATACACGCGTTATACGTGTTTTCTGTTATGTCTTTGTTCGTTTCGGTGTTAGTTTTGTTTGTTTGGGTAGAGTTTAGCTCCCGGCACGTCCCGCCGTGCCTTCAGCGGTGTTCCCAATGATTCTGATATTAAAAATCCTCTTTGTTGCTTACCTGGTCGCCTGGCCTCGCTTCTTAGCACCACACAGTACAGCGCAGCGCCGCCGTTGGACGGACTGCGCCACCCGGTTTGTAACGCACAGATGTATTGTTAAGATCAGACCTTGACACATGTTGCCCACTAACACCTGTCTTTTTCATTTGGCTAATATTAACTTGCTCATCCAAAAGGTTCAGATGGGGTTCAAATTCAAAGGTATGAAAAAAAATGATAATTTTCCTTAAATAAATAATCAAGTATAATACTTTTGTGTGGAAAACAAATTTAAAGTTAACATAAAGGCAATAAAAATTCACAAATGAATTCATTTGGGCGCCAAACCTGGATTCGAACCTGGATCCTGGATCAGTGATGAGAAGTAATAAATAAACAATAAAACAAATATTGAGTGCAGCAAACCCAAAAATTAAATTTTTGGGTTTGCTGATGTCACAATTTTTTGTGACATTAAAAGCCTACATCTATTTATTTACTTATTTGTACACTAATTTATTTATTGGATATTAGGAAATAAAATTACAATTTGCTGATATAAAGTTTGCGTGCATCAACTTAACATTTGCCAGTATGCATCTTACAGAATTTAATAACCAAAGGTCTTGTATAAAAGCAGAAATGTCTGAGAATGTGCTGTGTACTGACTGTGACGAGTTCAGAAGTGCCTTCTGTTTTTCTGTGCTAGTCCCTGTGCTCCACACATGGTTAACACTAACGATTCTTGGTATTCTTGAAGCCCTTTGAATTTCTGTCCACAATTTCTGTTAAGATTTCGAAAATGTACTATTTGCGTGAGAGTCAAAGCACTGGTAATTGTCTTAAATTAATTCACACTATCTTCATTTATGACTGATTCGCATTAGATAACAGTGCACAAAAACAGTGCACTAATGATTACATTTCAGAAAATGTGCAGTAGTAAGCTATCACCTTGCATAAGGTTTTAGTATTAAAACAGTAAGGCCTTATCTGCTGGCCTTACAAATATCTGAATCACAGACTGATGTTAATTATATTTTTTTCCATGAATACTTATTAAATAAATCCAAATGGTCCAGACATGTATTAAAGCATTTAACCAATCACATTCGGATAATGTTGATCTTTCAGACACTCCTGGAAAAATTTTGCCCTGCTGAAAATACAGTGGCTTATTTGACCATGCAGTTTTCCAAGAAACCTTGTCATGACATACCCAGCTCTGAGATTTGTGCTACAAAAAAACAATTTATTAGACACGAAGAATTAATTGTTGTATTATTTGGGGACATTGTTATATATATATATATATATATATATATATATATATATATATATATATATATATATATATATATATATATATATATATATTTTTTTTTTTTTTTTTTCCCCCCGTTCCTGTATTTTAAATTAGGTTGTAAGGAGCTGCTTAATCCTTTTGGCAATTGAGCCTTCAGAAACACAGACAATGGTATATAAATATGCATGCACCATATGGCTGTACCAGTACTGGTACAAGGTGTGTCCAGAAGGTAGATCAGGATCAATATATTATCTGTTTCTTACATCAGATTTTCAGATGTAGATTGAATAATTACAGGACATTGTCCAGAGATGTAGAAAGAAAGCAAGCCAGAGAACTAAACCATATATATTAAGGTAAAACCCCTTATAAGCTCATCTAAAATCCTTTTCCTGATTCATTAAGTAAGAAAGAATTGAAACTTCACTATAGCCACCATTATTAGATGCATAGCAAGTTGAATATTTATTAAATATTCTTTAATATTTAATACCAGCAATCTGCTGCTGTAGTTCCTCACATTTGCACTTCACAGAATATCCATTTCTGTTTAAAATAATTATAAGCAAGATGCTGCTGAAATGCAAAGTTGCAACCTGCACTAGTATGAAGATTACTGTTAGCTTCAATGCAATCATGGCATTTAGGTCAATGCAAAAAGACATTGATATCATTCCATTTACTTTTTGTTTTTCAACAGAACAATTTTGACTGCAGATTTATGTAGTGCTTGTGGTGGTGATGTGTGCAAAAAGCTGTTGTACTGTTTACTTGTTGTGTTGCTTCCGTTATACTAGACTATATTGCATAAATAAAATCAGGAAGCCAAAAAGTTTTAGTGAAGAATATACAAGAAGCTGCTGTGGTTTTATCAAAAGCAAATTCTTTGTTTGACTCAGCCAGCAACACTTCCTTTTGGGTTCTCTGACCAAAATAGCACACAGTTTCAGTAAAGCAAGTATCTACCTCATCAGGCATGTGTTTAAAAAAATATATAAAAATAAAAATTAAAAAAAGAAAGAAAGAGACTATTGCACTAATGCTGACACTTGATGTGTTAGAACATTTGGCAGACAGCTCTTTTTTATTTAATTTATGTACATGAATATTATATTAAATTTATTTCAAATTTTTCCTTTAAAAGCAAAATGTTTTACTGTATATACTTAGAAAAAGGCTCCTTTCTGGTTCAATCTGTTCTTGATAATTCTTACTAATCTATTTTTTTTACTAATTCTAAGTAATCATATATTTTCATAGAACATGTCCTGCTATATGGGATTTCACATCATTATTTTGAATTATCCAAAAGTAGTCAAATGAAAATAAATAAAGTTAAATAAAAGGGCAGATTCCACTCAGAAACAGCTTGGGACTGTCTTGTTGTGAAGGTGGGCCTTTGAGCTTACCATTGAGCCAGTCTTCCACTTAAATAGTACAGCACTTCAAAGTACATTTAAAAAGCCTTTAAATTCCCATTAAATTCACTATATGCTAAACAGCATTTATTCAGTGCAAATTCAAGCTTGTGACTGACATCAGTGACCATAATGTCAACTGAAAAGATGGCAACTGATGTCACCTATGGGAAAAATTGTCACAGGTTTACTGCCAGTAAATATTACAAACCATTATGTTCTGTAAGTCCAATTTTCATGTAAATGTGTAGTTCTTTGTGTAGTTTAAGCTTACTTATCATTGTAAGGGGGTATGATATAATTTTTCTTTGCTGTTTATTTTAAGTAATGATGGGTGGGTTGTGTTTTAGCATGATCAGTTCATATATCGCTATGGTAGTTCTACTGGTGTGTTAATGCTGTTTAAAGTTTTTGCAATGCAACAGTGATATAAAGGTGGCTAAATCTTTGAGGTATTCCTTCTAAGGTATTGCTGGTGCAAAAGTACAAATTGCATATGCCAAAAAGTATTTTTGAATATTTTTTTATGCCCAGCGATGGATTGGCGCCCTGTCCTGGGTCTATCTGCCCAGCGCCCGAGACGTTCTCCCCTGGATGGGCATGGGGAACCCCACCGCGACCCTAATAGAGGATATGAATGAATGAATGAAAGGAATGAATTAAATATTTTTTTATTATGATTATCTCAAGAAAATTTGTAGATCCAACCACAATATTTCCCAAACACTTTATCTTACCTTTATCTTTAGTACTCGGTAATGAATTAATTACTAAATGGACTGTCTTAAATTGAAGTTAGGAGAATGGAGAAAAATAGTTGCAGCAATTGCTAAGCCCAAACAAAGAGGCACAATGAATACAGAAGCACATCTCCAAACAAATAAATAAGGGCTCAATAATTGTGTCAGAAGCATAAAGGTCTAACGAATAATGAAAGCATCTGAGCTGGGATGAAAAAGACTGTCTATAGATATCACTCCCCATTAAAGTATTTATCTTCTACTTAAAAATGTTAAATAAATTTTAACTTACCATTAACAAGTTCTTTATTTTTATGTTCAAAAAAGCAAATACCATCTCTAGTTTGTATGATATTTTCTGGAATGTTTTATCTTATTCCAGAATTTTTTGGTGGTAAGGCAGGAAAACACACTAGACAGTTTGGCAGTTTATTACATTGCAGACACACAAAAACATTCGTACACACATTGCCATTAATAGCAATTTTGTATCACCAGTTTACCTACAAGCATGTTCCATCTTGCTATCACTTTATTGCAATGACTTGCTTCTTGCTGTGAGGCAATTATATTGCTGTTCAGGTCATATATGATAGTATATTTACTATTTTTCAATTATCAACAAGCAGGATGTCTTTGCAACTGCTTTGCCACTGTCTTTCTTACTGATGTAAGCGTTGTGTTAACCATGTGCCCCAGCAAGTCTTAATGCTCCTACAAAACAATGTTCAAAGAGGCAGCATTGAAGTACCACGTGACCCCTACAAACCATTGCTTTTTTTGAAAAAAAGGTGTTTACTTCAGAAAGCATTCACACCCCACAATGAATTATTAAAAAAATAAATAGAAATTTAAAAAACTGGCCAACTGGCCTGGTCCTCAAGCAGCTGCATCATCGGTGCTGAGACAATAAGGGGATTTTCTGTCCAACTGTGGGCAACTACACACAAACTGTGGCCGCACCCCTTAAGATATCGCAATAACAATGTCTTAGCACTGATTCTAAGAGGCTCTAAACCTTAATCTGCTCAGTGCCAAAAATGATGATAATAAGTTCAGGTGCATCTGCAGGTAAAAGAAATAACAAATAGACTATTGCAACAAAGTTTAGTCCTACATTGCCACCATATTTGTGGCTAGAGGAAAAAAGCCATGGATTACAATAATCTTTATCCTAAATTGCAGTTTAACAGGTTTTTAAAATGTTAAAGAAAACAAAGAATTAAAGTTTAAATTTTTATTTCTTATTTTTTTCTTATTTTTATAAGTTTCCTGCATCTCTTTCTAGAATTATCATATACTATCATATAATTTGCCTTGTGCTCTAGGTTTCTCAGCTTTGAAGGTTGCCTTCTCCTAGCAGCTGTTTAAAGCCTTGCCATATTACCAGATTTAGATGTAGACTCATTATGGGTCATGTAACAACCCTCCAGTGTTTTGTTTTTAATAATTTCTGAATGCTTTCTGAAGTATGCTTAGGGTCATTGTCCTGCTGAAAACCGATGATCTTGGATTTTGTTACTAAGCTCTACATGGGGCTTTCAAATTATTTTCTGGTTTGCAGATTTCATAAAAATATGCAAGATGAAGCCAATTAACGGTCCCAGTACTAAGCTTTTAAAAACTAAAACTGCAAGATTGACAGGGTTAGGATATTGTATTTATGGGAAATCACATTTAATCCGCCCTAAAACATGTATGTTATTACAGCACGTGGCTACCGTTTCCTGTGCTAGCTGCTTTTTTGGTACCACTACACCACTATTCTCTGGCAACATAGAGTAATCTCTTCAGTCCCCCTAAAAGAAAGAATAGGTGGCAGATTGTAAGCTGCTAAGCCACTGCTGGAAGTTGGCAAAAGCTAGTGCCGTCCATGACACTTGTTCTCTACTGGCTAGGAGGTACAATTCTTTCCCCTATTGCGTTGCACTTTTTCAGTGACTTGGCAGCACAAGGGCTCACCCTAGTGTCTCGGCATGCTTGGTGCAACAGCACTATTATCAGATCTTTTATTTATTTTAAAAAGGATCCGTACGCTGTCTGAGATAAACGTCTTTGTCAATTGTTGGGTTCGCTATGAACACATTTTACCAGAATGCCATGCACATAACACATAAGCCCAAAAAAAAAAATTTGAAAAAATTGAAAAAGTCTCAACATATTAAGCATGTCCCAATAATTGGCTTTTATACTTTGCTTTTTTGTTTTGGTCATTGACACACAGCAGCATGACTCTGTGCTTTGCCATGGTGATTATGCTCAGATGTATCCATGAGTCGTTATACCTGCAGATGTATCTCAGCTTAATCACTATGGCAAAGCACAGCATTCTAACCGCTGGTGTCACATTACATAACTTTTTCCTGACTTCATTTCTATGGCTACATAAAGCTAGAGGCATTTTTACTTTGGACCAAGCAGATCACTTATTCGCTACACCTGCAGGTGCATCTGAAGCCAATTATTTTCCCAGCGTTGAGCCTTTAAATAAGCTTGCAGAGCTTCAGTTTAGCACTGGGATATTAGAATGCATACATTGCATCAGTTAGATTGAGCACAATATAGACAAACTATTAGATGGTTTGACAGAGCTGTTTAAACATGTAGCAGCTCTGTAATTCTAGGTAGTTGTAGGCGGCACTGCGCTGTAAGTCATGACACGGTTGTTGAATAGAAGACATAGTAGCATACTGTAAATTACATTAGATGCTGGTGATGACCCCCCCCCCCCCCACACACACACACACACACATTTCAATATGGGCTTACATAATTAATTATAATTTATTATGTGTTGTTGTTTATTTCACATATTTAACTAAAGATTGTTAAGACATTCTATCTAAATTACAATTTACAATGTCAAATACAGTACTGAAATCAACAATTAAGATTATCATCTAAGTACACTAATTATTCATTAACCACTTTTATTTATCTAATAACATGTGGTGAGCCCAAAATATTATGATGTCCTACATAAGTGCCACTGTAAATAGTAGTGTAAAGTTCTGAAGTTGTCCTCATATTTTGCCAACCCCAATGTAACTTTTAAACTAGATAGCTCATGATCACAAACAGCATTAAACATTGTGTAAATTAAAGACTTTAAGGCAGCACGTTCCTATTTCTGGCTTGTTTTGGCTTAGAATTGTGCCACCTAATTGTTCCTCTTACAGTAGATTTCCTTTTCCGTTAAATTTTTAAAAATACACAGTGGCATTTGTATCTATTGTCCTGTCTGGTATGTGTTCATGCGTGCCTTTGTTTTTTTAGGACTTGTTTGTGCTAGCTGCTACAGCGTCTGTTTGTGACGTTGTACCTTTATTCTGAAAATAGGAGGGAGAGAGAGGTGGGAGGGCAGATTCAAATTGGGGTGGGCTGTTTCTGTAAGAAGTTAGACTGTGCTTCTCTAAGTTGGTTCAAAGACAGCATGCAAGGTCAGGTCCAATACTTAAAGCAGTAAGTGCTTTATTGATAGAAAAGAAAAACAATCTGCATGCATTGACTTATTAATAATAGAGAAGGTTTGTGTTTGTTTGTGTTTATGGGTCGGAAGTCCTCATAGTGATTCATGATTGTTTTTTTAATAGAAGAGGTACCCTTATAAGTATATATGTTTTATATTTATGTTTATTTTCACATTAAGGATTCATTTGTACAGTGAAATAAAAAATAGAATTTCTCATATAAAGAGCACAGTGCTGTGTTGGGCAGTATTTGACACACTCTCTACAATAATTATACAGTATATATATATTTATATGTATTCCTACCACCTTCATAGTTCTTATCTAAATGTATTCTTTAAAAGCACAAGTAAATCCCCCACCTATATGTTCACTAAAACATGCTTCTCTTGTAAATAGTCCCATATTTACTCCAAATAAATGGCCTATGGCCCACCAATAACACCAAATTTTTTTTTCTTCAAAATGCATTCTGCCATAGTATTGTTTTTAATTATCAGACCCCAGAAATTATTATTATCGTGTCTGACACAGCAATTAAAACTTCAGGTCAGAAGCACAACAAGCGGTGATCAGTGGTGAAGCTGAGAAGTTTTAATTAGACAATCAGAACCATTAATGCACAAAAAAGGTGAGCACTGGGAAATTAACGTGAACATCTTAATCAGGGTTACCGACTCTGAAGAGGAGTCAAGTGAACAGAGAGCAAAAAACAAATCATTTCTGCACCACTGGGACAAAACTCAATTAAATGTGCATGCAGAAAATTGAAATTTAGAGCATAAGCACAGACTGCTGGAAAAATTACAGCAAATCTGGACATAGGGTCGTGGGCCTGCATATTGTTATTCTTGTGTAATAAAAGTAAAAGAGGGGCCAGATACTAAGGTCTGAAGAAAAAAAAAACATCAGTAGCTTTCTGCTCTACTTCCCCATTTACAACAACGGGGCAGTGCAAGCAGTAAATTTACAAAACAAAAGAAATTAGTGTTATTTTATGCTTTAAACACACACACACCAAGGAAAATGGCTATTTTGAGTCTATTGTCTGTTGTGCTTTATTAAAATTATTATTTAATTGGAGGTTTTACTCTGTCCACACTAATGTCTAAAACATTAAAAATACCTTTAATAATTTCACTAATATTCTGCATAAGTCAAAAGCAAGTAAGTAGGCACAGATATAGATTTCACCAGTATAGTTTAGAATTATGAAATGATGAATCTATTGATTATTATTGTCTGGATACTTCTGCTACTAAAAAGAGAAATTAAGTGAAAGAAGAAAGGAGAAGAGAACTGTGCATGTCTAAACAGTCCTTAACATCCATTAACCATGTCTGATTACAGTTAGCGGACATACACAGAAATAATGCACATTCAACAGCATTATTAGTATATGAAACATCACTTGACTGGGCATGATTCTTACAAATACAAATAAAGCTTTACAAAGACATGGAGAGTTGGGACCTATTGTACATTTACATTTAGTCATTTAGCAGACACTTTTATCCGAAGAAAATTACAAATTAGATATTTCTTTTTTGTTTAAGGTTTATTGTGTTGCTTATATAGTTTAAGTATAATAATAATAATGTAATACAGAAACAGTATTACATCCATTCATGTCCTGCAGTCTTTCAGTGAAAATCTTGTGAGAGTTACAATAAATATTTTTGTATATATGCAATTATCCATGTTCCTTTATTTATGAATTTAGGATAAATAAGCATGTGTAAGTAGCTCAGAGATTGAATCACTGCGGTTTTACTAAAATGAAGAGAAGCAGGTTAGGGTGTAGAAGTAAAAGGACTACTGCTTGTTATACCTACTTTGAATACAGCGATGCCAGTCCTTTGAGAGTTGGAAAACATCCCATGTGTGAGCCTGTGCTTTCATCCACATCCTTAGTAATTTCACCACACTGTACACTATTATACAGATAAAGGAAAACAACAGGATCGCCATAGTGATTGTCATTATCAACATAAAAGCTGGTAAAACAACAAATCAGTAATAAAAAATGACTAGACTAAAACCTGCTATGACTAAACAAAAACCTTTATTTGCTTAATAGGCTTCTAACATTTTTAGTTAATATGTTTATTGTTGTTTTTTATTATTAATTTTATTAGATTTATATATATATATATATATATATATATATATATATATATATATATATATATATATATATATATATATATACACACACACACATGTTGTATAATGGAAATAAATCCCTACACATGAGATGCTGCTCATGAGATTCGGGCTAAAGTGTAATTTATTATTTTCAGGAAATCTCTTGTTAAAGTATGTAAGAATGGTACTGTAAACAAAAAAATGACATGTATCGTTACACCCAGATGACCCTGAAGTGTTGTGTAAAAATACCACGAAAATTTATGTCTTCCACTTCCTAATAGTTTTTACAGCTGATTTTATTCCCAAATTACTGCATGCTTAAGTGTGAACCTTTCACCTCAGCCCTGGAATTGTCCAAGGGCAGATACCTCTCTTTAGTAATGTTTAGTTATGACTAGTGTGTGCAGCATGGAAAAGTGCTCAGTAGATTATTGCTCAGCTCATTGTTTCTAAAAGGAAGGGCAGAGCACAAACACAGCAACTGAGAAAGCAAGTGCCAAGGCAAAGCAGCCCCCAGCATGTTGTCTGACAGAGTGACAACCTATTGTCTGTGCGTATGATTCAACTGAACAGTAATAATTACAGTTTATTTTTTAAATTACAAAAAACTTTTACACTTTAAAATAAAAAGAAAACTTTTACACCTTTAAAAGGTATTTGCTTATTGTTTTATTAGGATTATGTAATTTTGCAAAAAACGTGTCCTGTATGAAGCCACTATACATAGGTTTGTTAACTTTATTACATTTGTTAAAATTTATTACATAAATCAATATGTTATGTAACTGTATTCAATATTAGTGTGTAGATACATTAAACATTATCCAAATTTACTTGTTTTCCTTGAGACAGTTATTTGTTATTTATTTAATACAAGCATTATTAGTCAACATAGACAATTTTTTTTACCATCTTAAGATTTGGATGTACTGAAAATTAATAATTACCGGTTCAAACAGACAGTGTGGTTCAAACAGAAAATGGTACATGTGTCTATAATTAAGTTATAAAGTCAAAAAGCCTGATCCGACCTGGCACTAAGACAATAAGAAGTAATTAGATCAAAAGTGGACAGCACAATAAAACATTTTAATGAAATGTCATAAATTAGTCAGACATGTCTAATAAATTATGATTTGCACAGAACACTCTGATCTAAAGACTACAAATACATACAAAGTAGACATAAACATTCTAGTATGTTTACACTGTGTAGCTATGTTCAACAGGTCAAAACAAGTTCCAGATTGTTACAGGTGCCTGTGGCACCTGTCCCTCGTTTGGGGTGGTAATTGTCTTCGTTGGGTGATTGGTTTGTTTTGTTCACGTGTTTAGTTCCTTTTGTATTTATTCTGAGTTTTCCTTCTCTTCGCGCACGTCTTTGTTTTGTGGTTTGTATACCCGATGTTGCTTTGTTCATTTGTTCCCCCCTTTTGTTGGTGTCCCGTCACCGATTTTTAATAAATTCTATTTTGGATTTTATCCCGGTGTTTTTCTGGACTCTCCTCCCGCGTGAAACCACGGTACAGCGCTACACAACGTCCCCGTGTAGGACGTAATTCCGTGGGAGCGTTCCTTGGACCCACGCACGCATTTTTCCCCGTGTGGTCGGTACCCGGGAGCGCTCACTAGGCGCGAGCGGCTGAACGCAGCAACTCCGCGTTAGCCGCCCTCCTCCCGGGGAAAAACGGACGAAGCTAACAGAAAGACGTGCCTATTATATCTGGAGAGTTCCGGACACCAGGGGTCGCCCATTGCTGAGTCGGATTACCAGAGGCCGCCCGCTGACGATTCCGAGTACCAGGGACCGCCCACTGCTGAGTATGAGCATCAGGGACCGCCCGCTTCCGTATCGGAGCACCGGGGACCGCCTGCTGCGTGGCCCGGGCACCGGCGGCCGCCCGTCGCTGTTTCTGCGCGTCAGAGGCCGTTCGCCGCCGATCCCGAACACCAGGGGCCGCCCCCTCGCCGACTACAAGCACCAGGGTCCTCCCGCCGCCGACTCTGAGCACCTGGGGCGCTCTCCCCGCCTCGCCACTAGAGGTCACCGATTCGCGCCCCTGCAACGAGATGTAGTACTCTATGCCGTCAGCAGGGGGCATCCAGCATGCCTCATTACCAGAGGGACCTTCCCCCCCCCCTTTTTTTTTATGAGAACTGTTTGTTATCTTTTTTATTTATTTTTTGTTGGGTCGCTGTCCTTTTTTGCGCGACCCTTGGGGTGGGGGTATGTTACAGGTGCCTGTGGCACCTGTCCCTCGTTTGGGGTGGTAATTGTCTTCGTTGGGTGATTGGTTTGTTTTGTTCACGTGTTTAGTTCCTTTTGTATTTATTCTGAGTTTTCCTTCTCTTCGCGCACGTCTTTATTTTGTGGTTTGTATACCCGATGTTGCTTTGTTCATTTGTTCCCCCCTTTTGTTGGTGTCCCGTCACCGATTTTTAATAAATTCTATTTTGGATTTTATCCCGGTGTTTTTCTGGACTCTCCTCCCGCGTGAAACCACGGTACGGCGCTACACAACGTCCCCGTGTAGGTCGTAATTCCGTGGGAGCGTTCCTCGGACCCACGCACGCATTTTTCCCCGCGTGGTCGGTACCCGGGAGCGCTCACTAGGCGTGAGCGGCTGAACGCAGCAACTCCGCGTTAGCCGCCCTCCTCCCGGGGAAAAACGGACGAAGCTAACACAGATAATATATGGAAATGCATTTACACTTATTCTTGAAACTACGGCTTGTGTAATATTTAGGGCTGTATTCAACTACAAATTTTCGTAGTCGAATCTGATTCGTCAGATTTTCCCTATACTCGACTGATAGTCGAATCAGTTAAAATTTCACCACAAGATGGCGCTATAAGCGTAGTTTTTTAAAAAATATATTTTTTTATATTTTACTTGTTTTTCTAAAGTCATTCAAAAATTTTATTATCATAAAATTCTCACATGTGGTACATGAGACAAAAGGAAACTATGGGTCACGGACCCCGATTACCCTGTTCTTTTAAAGTTAGACCTAAATTTCAATTTTAAATAAGAAATTGCATTAAGTACACCTAAATATTTTACATTTATTAAACTTATAGGTTTGTGCAAGTTCCGTTTAATATGTGGGTTTATTACTCCTCTTCCTTCTTTTCAAATTAAAATTACATTTGTGTATATTTGCATATAAAGCAGGAAAGTGACATCAGAACACACATAGTTACTTTAGGTGCATTTCCATGCCAGGTGTAAACACATGTACTGTAGCTGTAGCTGTTCATTTGTGATTTGATTAGTGAAATCACATTGAAACGACCTAAATTCTCAATTGACTTAGACTGATTTTAATAGGACACCTAAAATGTTACGTTTTATTTTACACAAAAGATTTATTTGTGTTTTATAATGTGTTTAAAATCTGAAACAAAAATTGGCAGTTCTAAGATAAAAGAATATCAAGCAAGCTATGAGTGTACACTAGTGCAAATTTTCTGAATAGTAGTTTACTACAAATGTTTTTCCAAGCAGCATAAAGTACCATGTCACTGCCAATTCAATGCAATACCTTCTGACAAGAAACCCTGTCAGTACACTAGTGATCTCCTGATTGTCCCCTTTGGTTAAAGCTGTCATAGCTAGGGCTACACCCATCTCAGAATTTGACCCTCAGATATACAAATCAGATTAGTCTAGTTGAAAAAAATCATGTAATTTCTTGTTCTTTCTCAACAAAGAAAACATGAAAATTGTCACTGGGTAAGCAACTGCTAATGTGACAATTGTGACATGAATAAATCTTAAAGAATCTCAGCCTTATTATTTCTTTAAACCTTATTACTAAAATAATCCAAATAAACAAGGGTTTTCTATGTGTCAATTTCTTTTGAGTTTCTTTTTTTTTTGCTTGCTTGAAAAAAGAAAGTAAAGATTACATCTATGTAAACATTCATTCATTTATTCATTATCTTCCACTTTATCCTATATTAGGGTCGCGGTGGGGTTCCCAATGCCCTCCCAGGGGAGAACGTTTCAGGCGCTGGGCAGATACACCCAGGACAGGGCACCAAACTATCGCTGGGCACACACTCACTCACACAGACAAGCACGCATACACACTCTATATGAGGCAATTTGGAGAACTCAATTGACGTGATCCATGTTTTTGGACTGTGGGAGGAAACCCACGCAGACACGGAGAGAACATGGAAACTACACCCAGATGGGGATTCGAACCGGGAATCCCTAGTGCTGAGAAGCGAACGTGCTAACCACTAAGCCACCGTGCCGCCTCTATGTAAACAAGGCCATTTAATTACAGATTTACTTTGAATAGGATTAAAGACAAATTAAATATCTAAAACTTATAAATGTATAAAACTTTCTCCTGCTTTTAGAGGCCTGTGAAGTAATGTAAAGTACATGAATCCTTTACATTTATAGGTTCTGGTTTCATTGTGCAGGTTTCACATTACATCTGCCACAAAACAAAAAGCTATTGATCTTTTCAAATTAAAATAACATCTGTGTTTATTTACATGCAAAAAAGGAAAGTGTGAGCCGATTATAAATGGTCAACCAAGATACATTTCTAATGCCAGATGTGAACACACACTTAAAACTGTCTTTTTCTGAAGCAAAGTCACATTTAAGTAACAGGGTTGGAACTTTAATATTTTTTTAAAAAGGCACTGACTTTTAAAAAAATATTTATAGTTACATTTATAATTTTACGTTTTAGTATCCAAAGTGCATTACAAATAAGAAAAAAACAACTTAAACAACTTAAAAACAAACTTAATTTGTAAGTATGAGGCAATAAGTTTATCCACAAAATCATTGATTACTGTCCAATTTTTCATCTGATTTAAATGCACCCACTCTGTGTTTTTTTCTTTAATATTTTTAAAATTATATTCTTATTGAATTCTCAATGCCTTAAGCAATATATATAATAAAAATATATATATTTTATTATTAATTGTCTAATCTTATGCTTTTTCTCCTTGTTAGCTGAAAGGGGTTTGTGCACTGAAAGGACCTCAGGAAAATCTACAATGGCTGCTAAAAGGAAAGGTGGTCTAAAGCTCAATGCTATTTGTGCCAAGTTAAGCCGTCAGGTGGTGTATGACTGTGGCTCTCAGAATGCTGAGGGAGACCAAAGCCTGGCAGACAACATTGAGTGGGGTAGCTCACACAATAATGAGGGTGACAGGTCAAACAGTGACTTTGCAAAAAGCTTGACACTGGGACAGAGCTTGGAAGATGACCAGAAAAGGCGAGAGGCCATAGAGAAGTGGGTTAATGGTGAGTATGCTGATGAGCCAGTCTCTTTGGATGGCTGCAAACAAAGAGGGCCTAAAACCAATGGAGGAGACGAGGGCCCTCCTGAAGGCGTGTATATGGTACAGCCCACGGGTTGTAGTGATGAAGAAGAAAACATTGAAGGAGAGCCATTGTCTTTATCACAAGATGGCAGCTGCCATGATGACCAGGACTCAGATTATCCTAATAAAGAGACTGGATATCAGCCTTCCAGTGCAACACCCAACTGTCATGTTTCATTCTCTTCTTCAGGTATTATTATATATTTCTCTTAAAAATATTTTAACCTCTTACTTTACTAATAAATGAATTGATACCCAACTGAAAAAAACTGTTGTGAATCAAATGTCATATTTAAACCATGTGTATAAAACATTTTTCTGCTCCCAAAATATGTTGGTGCTTTTTAGTTTCCCTTCAGGAAAGGTGTTCTGTGATAGCAGGTGCCAGCTTGAGCATTATTTACTTGAATGTGCCATCCTATAGCATACTCCTTTCTCCCTCACACTAAACAGGTCCTAATGCCAACTGGCTGCAGCCAGGGCTGTATACACTGTGATCCATACAGCCAGATTAGTTTTTTCGACTTTGTTCTTGTTGTAGTATTTGATTTCACTAAAACTAAAAAGCACCAACATATTTTAGGAGCAGAAAAACATTTTATACACATGGTTTAAATATGACATTTGATTCACAAGTTTTTTTCAATTGGGTATTTTATCCAAAATTCAATGCACTGGCTATTCTTACACCTTTCTACCAGCATCAACTTAAAAGCATAAATCTATCCTGCTTTGTGTCAGTACTTAGTCGTGTAATATCGTGGCACTTTAGTGCCACGATATTAGTGATATTACTATAGTGATTAGTGATTCAGAATCACGAACAGTAACAGGAAGGTTATTCAAGTATCCAAGTGTGTTTATTTGTCATTCCAAACATTGAAACATACACAGTGAAATACCTTTCTCAAGGAAGAAGGTGGTACAGTAAACTACAAAACACAACATGTGTGCAGTAGGATGTGCAATACAAAACTATGATAAATAAAAAAGACAATTCACAATATACAGAACAATAATCAATACGTACTGGGAGGTAACAGTGCAGGAGGCTCACTAGTATTGTGAGTTGTAGGTTGCAAATATGTCATTGGTAATTAATGTAATCAGTGTAGTTTAGCAGCAATTTTGTCCATACATGTAAAAGTATACAATGTGTTTTAGCAACTACTTTAAGAAAAAGAACATTATAGCAAAATGCTTTTATATTATTAATAAACTTTATTTTTACTTAATGCAGAATGTACCTAGCAAGTGCAAGTTAAATATCACAGGACTAATATCAAACTGTCTGGTTGCAGCATTTTGAATCAATTGTAGTTCAGTACTGAGTCAGATAGGTAGGTAGATAAATGAACTTCTGTAATCAGCTTACAGTTTTCATCAGTTTTGCAGTATGATTAAAGCTTTGCTGTGGTCAAGCATTTTGTGCTTAAGTCATTCGCAGTCAACCTCTCTTTCTTTCTTGCATGATAGGCAATGTTATGTTCCTTCTCACACATATATATATATATATATATATACAGTTGTGATCAAATTTATTCAACCCCGAATGCTGCGAAGGGTTTTATGGAATTCAGTGCACATTTGTAATTGTGTTCATAATGAAATCTTACAAGGACTTGTTAAAGAACTAAATGCAACTAAGATAGCATCAATTGTTTTTGTCATAAAGTATTAAATGGCCTTTTTGTGATTTCTTCATTGACACAATTATTCAACCCCTTTACAACTACCACTCATAAGAACAGAGGTTCATTCCAGTGTTTTCAATCAGGTATTGAAAACACCTGTGGATGTCAACGAGCAGCAATCAAGAATGATGAGCACCAATTAGGCAGATTTAAAAGGACTGTGATACTCAGCTCCTTCTAGACATCTACTGGTGTGTTTACAAGCATGGTGAAGGCAAGAGAATGGTCCCAGAAGACAAGAGAAGAGGTTATTGCTCTTCACAAGAATGGCAATGGATATAAAAAGATTGCGAAGTTGTTAAATATTCCAAGAGACACTATCGGAAGTATCATTCGCAAGTTCAAGTTAAAGGGCACAGTGGAAACGTTCTGGTCGTGGCAGAAAGAAGATCCTGACCGCGACTGCTGTGCGCTACCTGAAGCGTAATGTGGAGAAAAATCCCCGCGTGACTGCTAAGGAACTGAAAAAAGACCTGTCAGATGTGGGCACTGAAGTTTCAGCTCAGACAATAAGGCGCGCACTGCATAACGAAGACCTCCATGCCAGAACTCCCAGGCGCACCCCCTTGCTGACTCCAAAGAACAAGAAAAGTCGACTGCAGTATGCCAAAAGTCATGTGGACAAGCCACAAAGGTTTTGGGACAGTGTACTGTGGTCAGATGAAACTAAATTAGAACTGTTTGGGACAATGGACCAGCGCTATGTTTGGAGGAGGAAGAACCAGGCTTATGAACAAAAGAACACCTTGCCTACTGTGAAGCATGGCGGGGGGTCAATTATGCTTTGGGGCTGTTTTGCTTCTAATGGTACAGGAAAGCTTCAACGTATGCAGGGTACCATGAATTCCCTTCAGTACCAGGAGATCTTGGAGGAAAATGTGATGGAGTCAGTCACAAACCTGCGGCTTGGGAGACGTTGGACCTTCCAACAGGACAATGATCCGAAGCACACATCCAAGTCCACTAGAGCATGGTTGAACATGAAAGGCTGGAACATTCTAGAGTGGCCATCGCAATCACCAGACTTAAATCCAATTGAGAACCTCTGGTGGGACCTAAAGAAGGCAGTTGCAGTGCGCAAGCCTAAGAATGTGACTGAACTGGAGGCTTTTGCCCATGAAGAATGGGCTAAGATACCCATAGGTCGCTGCAAGACACTTGTGTCAAGCTATGCTTCACGCTTGAAAGCTGTCATAACTGGAAAAGGATGTTGTACTAAGTACTAAAAAATAATGTCACTAGGGGGTTGAATAAAACTGATAATGATGTGAGCACAGTAAAGACATTTGTGGTTATTCCATCATAAATATTATGTTATATTTGTCTAATTTATAAGTGCCTCTTTGATATAATTGTAAATAAGATGACTGAAATGATCCAAATCAATGTCAAACTGGCCAAAACACTTTATTTCAGTGGGGGTTGAATAAATTTGATCACAACTGTATATATATATATATATATATATATATATATATATATATATATATATATATATATATATATATATAAGACCACATCAGTCAAAGTAAATTAGACAACAAAATATGGAAGAAAGTAGTCCCTTTTATAAAGAAATAATTGATTATATTATTATTATTGTGCTGTTCTTAGTTTGAAGACTTCACTAAATGAATTCCACTAGTATATTTTGACTTGTTTTTCTTGCTCCTGTTTTGCTAATTGTAAGTAGGGCATCTATAATGCCATTTTACTGTGTGGCTTACAATTATAATTTTTTTCCTCTTCCTTGCTGCTGTCTTTTAAAGGCTGATATGAAGTGCAAATAATTATGCATATAAACATAGTGACTTAATTATCTCTCACAACATTGGTGACAATGTAATTAACAAACATTGCAAGATCAATGAGAGAAACTGCGACCTTCAAAACATTTAACTCCTCACTCTGTGGTTCCATTCGCTCCTGTGTTAAGAGCACTAAAATATTCTACAGCAATCCTCTAAAAGCTTGTGTCATTTACACATATATAAGTAGTGGTATAGAAAAATACAATTATTGTAGAGAGAAATATATGAACTATATGAACTTTGGCTCAATCCAATGAAATAATAAATAAAAGTAAAAAAATAATAATTTGCAAATAAATACTTGTTGTTTTTGTTGTCAAATCGACCAGGTGATCATAAAACAAAAATTATATTGTAATTAAAATGGCTACCACATAAATTATAACAATAAGTAGCTTAAACCATATGTACGTTTCTTTAGATAAAAGCATCTGCTAAATGACTAAATGTAAATGCAAACCAACTTATTTGCATTAGGATTTTAAATTTACAAAAATATTAAGTTCACCAACTGAGGTATGTTAATAGGAAGTGGGATTAAATTCAATTAACTTATTAGCAGAAACTGTCCCTTTAAATAATACTTTGGTGTGCTTCATCTTCGTAGTAATCAGTGCTTAAATAATTATCTCATCTCATTATCTTATACTCATTATCTTATACTTAATCCTTTAGTAGGGATTAGGGTTGCAGTGGTTCCCAATGCCCATCCAGTGGAGAACATTTATGTCTGTTCCTTAACTGTAGCTTCCTCAGATTCAAAGTCGACAGCACAAATATTCTTGCCAATACTGATTAGGTTTATTCTTGAGTTTGCACTTTAACCTTGTACATAACCTTACACCCAACCGTAAGAACTCATTGGCTGCATGAAATATCTAAGGAGGCTATAGTTTCACGTCGTACCCTGCGGGTCTTCAGCTTCTGAATGACCCTTAATGCTAACTTTGGAACCTTTGTAACGTGGTAACCGTGGTAATTAGCAGAGTAACCATGGAAATTAACATTATCAATGTTCTTAAAAGAACAGAAGTTCTATTATACACTATTATACAATTTTACAAACATTTAAACCAATTAAAATATAAACTGCTTAAGTAGGCAGTTACACTCCCACCAAAATCTATGATTTTAAATCATGAAATTAAATTATACCAAGCCGATTATTTTACAGTACTAGCTTGGTGATGAATTTGCATGAATTTACAACTGTAAAGTGAAGATGAAGATGATGGTCTTCACTCTGCTTCTAGTAATGTCACCGTCTTATGGATAGGCCTCTCCAGATAAATTGGTTTGGAAACATGCCTTCCCTTCTTATTCAGGTTGGAATCGCTGATGCACAACTTTACCTTTCTCACTCTACCGTCTCTTCCTGGATACACTTCAACGACCCTTGCCAGTTTCCACAGGTTACGAGATGTAGCGTCTTCTTGCAGAAGGACGATATTGTTAACCTTTGCATCTCTGCGATCCTTGATCCACTTCTGTCTTGGTTGAAGGTTCAGGAGATACTCTTTCTTCCACCAACTCCAGAAGAGATTGGCCAAGAATTCTTGGAGCCAACGTTCCCACTGAGGTTGCAAGTCATCGGGTGAAGTATCGTTCCAACACGGTTGCAGCAGGATCTGCTTTCCCGATGGTCCTCTAAGGTTAAGTGGTTTCTCCCTGACAACCATTCTAAACCGAAACTCGTCAGAAGTCACGCACCACTGCGCCACAAGAGCTCTTTCTATTTGAGATTCTCCTAATGTCATATCCTTGGTTATAGTAGCTTCAGCAAATTCTTTCTTGGGAACGGTGTAGAGGACTTCTCTGCTATTGGAAACAAGCTTGTGAAGTCGTAGGTTGCCTGTGCTGCAAAGTTCTCTGGCTTCTTTCACAAGATTCCCATTCTCCCACCAAGGGAATCGAAAATAATCTTGGTCTTCTGTTTTCATATGGAACTGGTGAAACATGCGCTCTATGTCACTTCTTCGGAAGCGAAACAAAACTCCCACCAAGGCATTCGTTAGATCTGGACCGGTTGAAAGATGAACATTCAGAGAGGTTCCTTGGAACTTGGCAGAATACACTTCACTTGTAAGATCTGAGGGAGACTGGAGATCTGGTACCACTTTCTTCACTACTACTTGTCTGCCCTACTCCCATACTATCTCCATAGTTGAGACATGGATTACCACAGCCTACCACACTATATCCCAGATCCGTTTGCTGTGCAAAGGGTTGGTTTCCTTCACCAGCCACTACTCGTTTTGGTAGTATCTCGTCTGAATAGAACCCTCTTACTTGTAAACCAGTCATCTTCTTGCAGGACACAATGCTATTTGTTGAAGATAGTGTGGTAATACTCAGCTGAACTGGTTCACTCCTTACGTTGAGTGCCCTTGCGGTCTTAAATGTCGTATCACTCTGTGTATCCAGAAGTGCGTACACAAGAACTTCGCGATATGGCTCAGCCGCAGAGACCCACACTGGGATTATTGTAGATGCATGGGTGTGGCTGCCACTCTGGATCACCGTATGTACTATGGCTCTACATGTACTTTTACTTGGTTGATCTTGTGGTTGTTCTGGCCTTTCATCCTTTGGCATGTCTTTGTGTTTTGCTTCTTCAGCCTTTACTACTTGCGTTCTTTCTTGCTTGCGTTCTTCTTTAGTAAGATTATTATGAAGGCAAGTTGGATGACCTTTCTCGCATGTCTTGCAGATATTTCTCTCACTGCAGTTCTTGGAACGATGACCCCATTTGGACAAACCTGACTCTTTCTGTAATTGTCTTCTTCATAAACTTACGGCAATCTGGAAGACTGTGTCCTACCTCCTCACAGAAGACACAGTCTTTGACGTTAGCATTCTCATCTGAATTCGTTATTAAGGTATTTGCTCCTGCTCTATTACTTATACCCTTACTTTTCTCTCCTTCACGTGGATTTGGTGTAGGGAAAGATGTCATTGGGTTACAAACGATTTTGGCTTCACGTGTTAGAAACTGTACAAACTGACTGAAGCTTGGAAATTTTGTACCTTGTTCTTGTAATTTTATGACTTTCCGTTTCCATCTCAAGATCAACCAATCTGGAAGTTTAGTAAGTATCTTTCTGTTTTCGCTGCAACTGTTAAGCACTTCGAGATCTTCGATCTGAAACATTGCAGATTCACAACTACGAAGGAAGTCAACCAGTTCTTGCAGTTCCATATTATTTTTGCTGCTTATTTTGGGCCATGCTTCGATCTTATCCCTGTACGCTTGGGCAAGGATGAATGAACTGCCATAACGTTCTTCCAGGATACGCCATGCATCAAAATAGGCTGACTCAGTCCCTTGCAGGAAGTAACTCTCTATGGCCTTCTTCGCATTTCCACCCACATATTTTCGTAGATAATGGGTGGATTTCCCGAAAGCGAACGTTCTTAGCAAGTCACGAACAACTTTAAGAACGACGTAACTTTAAGAACGCAAATTTTACGGCGCTTTCCCAAAAGCCTTCTTAAGTCTCCTAGACTAAGAGAGACTTTTAAGTCGTTCTTAGTAGACTCCGCCCCTGAAAAGGCACCTTCAGTCGAAAACTGAATCACAGATTACCACACAATCTCTCATTACATTGCACCAAAAATAAACAAATAATTTAGAAAATATTTTTTAAAAACTATATAAACACTAAATAATCATATTTAAATTAGGATACTGTTACAAAAAGCGGGAAACAACCAATTTTTGACCAATCGCTTACCAAGCAAGCTTATCCATGGGTGCACTTTTAACCAGAATTCATAATTCAGTGGCATGGCAAACCAACATCATAATACACTTTTCTGAAAGCAAACTAAATACGATGCTTGATTAAGTAGAACAAAAAGACAAATTATATCCATTATTACATTATTTTCCAAAGCACAAGATAGTTCCACCAACAACGAAGAAAGTGGAGGATGTATGACAAACTATCAGTGCTTGCAATTCAACTAATCGTTCAGGCATAAACTGCATTTGGCAGGAACATGAATGCCGTCTTCATTCTCACATTCTTAATATTAATTCATTCATTATCTCCCGCTTTATCCTCTATTAGGGTTGCGGTGAGGTTCCCCATGCCCATCCAGGGGAGAACTTCTCGGGCACTGGGCAGATACACCCAGGACAGGGCACCGATCCATCGCTGGGCACACACTCACTCACACAGACACACTCTATATGGGGCAATTTTGAGAATTCAATTGACTTGATCCATGTTTTTGGACTGTGGGAGGAAACCGGAGAACCCGGAGGAAACCCATGCAGACATGGGGAGAACATGGAAACTCCACCCAGATGGGGATTTGAAGCAGGAATCCCTAGTGCTGAGAGGCAAACGTGCTTACCGCTAAGCCACCGTGCGCCTTTATTTATTTATTTATTTATTTATATTATATCCCCATCTTGGTGGAGTTTCCATGTACTACCCATGTCCGTGTGGGTTTCCTCTGGTTTCCTCCCACAGTCCAAAAAAACATGGATCAAGTCAATTGAGTACTCCAAATTGCCCCATATAGAGTGTGTTTGTGTGAGTGAGTGGGTGCCCAGCGATGGATTGGTGCCCTGTCCTGGGTGTACGAGCGCCTGAGTTCTCCCCTGGATGGGCATGGGTAGCCCCACCGTGACCCTAATAGTGGATAAAATGGAAGATGATGGATATATATATATATACATATATACATACATACATATTTCATTGTATGTGTGTGTATATATATATATATATATATACACACACACATACATACATATATACATACATATATGCATGTATGTGTGTGTGTATATATATATATATATATATATATATATATATATATATATATATATATATATATATATATATATATATATATATATATATATATATATATATATATATATATATATATATATATATATATATATGCGATTTAAATCTGGAAACTAAAGATATCTATAAAATAATGATAATGTATAAAATAATACGTGACTAAAATACCGAATTCCAGGTGATAATATTAGTGCTTATTTTATTTCTGTGCGATTTAAACAAGCAGTGCGTCTGTGAGTCTTTGTTCGCTGCCAGTTACGAACTTCTTAGTGAGTTACGAGTGGGTCTGAGCACTCGTAAGTTACGAGCGATTTTAAGAACGACTTAAGCTACACATGCATTCGGGAAAGCCTCGTAAATTTAAGAACGTTCTTAAGTACGAAGTTACGAAGTACTTAGCGCTACGACACTTTTGGGAAATCCACCCAATATATCTTTTCTTCATCTGGGATGTTCTTTCTGTCTATAAGCGTCTGAAAGGACACCTTCCAGTCCTTTTATCGAAGTGGATCACCACTGAATATTGTTGGTTCTGGGATGGGAAGGCGATTAGCATTAATCGATTCTGCAAGTACCTTAGCAAAGGATACTGTGTTGTCTTCAGGTGGATTTATAACAGCTTGTGGTGGAAAAGAACAACGTGGTGGACTCAGTTCCTGTTTGATTTCCTTTACACTCTTCGTAGGAACAGCTTGATGAAGCAGCTTATCCATTTCGTCATCTAAACTTTGACTCCTTTTAGATGTTCGAGAAGAACGTTTACTTTGTTCAGATACTTGCTGCCTTGCCTTAGCAGCTTTCAGTTCTTTAATCATTTCCAGACGTGCTATTTCTCTGCGCTTGGCTTCTAGCACTCCTTGTCTCTTTACAATTTCAGCTTCTTGTTCAGCCTTTAGCTGAGCAGCTTGAGCTTCCTGTTTAGCCTTTAGCTGGGCCTGTTCAGCCTTTAGCTGAGCAGTTTCAGCTTCCTGTTTCGCCTTTAGCTGGGCAGCTTCATTTACTAGCCTCTGTAATTCTTCTATATGATGTTCTTGCTCTAGCATTACTTTCAAGGTTGCTTCATTGTTAGCAACTTCGGCAACTGAATTCATTTTACTAGAAGAAGATCGATGGGAATAATTTGAATTCTTGCTGCTGTGAAGGCGAATGCTGCTCTTGGCTGACCTTGGCTCTTCAAGACCATGTTCTTGAACATTCGTTGCTCGATGCATGATCTTCTGTGTCACTGATTGACAGATGTCGATTCTACGACGTGTATCTTGATCAGGAACACTAATTCGTCTCAGCTCGTCATAGATAGCATTCAAGTTTTTTGAGGCATCATTCGCCTTGGTAACATTTTCATCCAACAAGTCGGCTGAACACTGTCCACCTAAATTTTGGTTGACGGTCTGAATGACTTCCTTCCACTTCTTGTAGCACACACTGAAGCAACGTTCAATTCTTTTCACTCGTTTGTCAAGTGGTGCTTGACCTTTCTCCGTCTTCTTGCGGACCCTTTGGTCTCTTTGTGGCTCTTCAGGAATTGAATCAGGACCTTCTGGACAGTCAGTCACTTGTGAATGCGTGTCATCATGAGACTGCGCCTCATCCTTGACGCTTGATCTTGTCTCTACGAAGATCTCGTTGCTATTCGTATTGCTATGACTATTTGGCATCTTCTATCTGCAGATTCCTCAAGCAGTGAAGCACTGAGTTCTTACTGTAGCTTCCTCAGATTCAAAGTCGACAGCACAAATATTCTTGCCAATACTGATTAGGTTTATTCTTGAGTTTGCACTTTAACCTTGTACATAACCTTACACCCAACCGTAAGAACTCATTGGCTGCAGGAAAGGAGGCTGTAGTTTCACGTCGTACCCAGCGGGTCTTCACCCCCTGAATGACCCTTAATGCTAACTTTGGAACCTTTGTAACGTGGTAACCGCGGTAATTAGCAGTGTAACCATGGAAATTAACATTGTCAATGTTCTTAAAAGAACAGAAGTTCTATTATACACTATTATACAATTTTACAAACATTTAAACCAATTAAAATATAAACTGCTTAAGTAGGCAGTTACATTAACCACAAACATAAGACTGCCCAAAGTTTTTACTAGCAGGGTTTGCTTCCTGCTAAATCTTCCACATGCTTTTACGACTGATCATGGACAAAATTTACACAGAGCCTTTGGAAGAATGAAGATTAGTTACAAAAGAATCAAAAGAAATAATGTGGAAAAATCAGAGCTTAAAATTAGTTTGTAGAAAGGGTATGGATTCTTGAACGTGTACTGATGGCAAACAATGCTAAAGTCCTCTAAACATAAGAGTGTATATTAATTCATCAGTGCTTTCTATAAAGCAATTGTACCAATTGTAACATGCCTGAGTAATATGGGCGGGTACTTGTAATTAAGTGCTCATGGAGAAATAGTGGCACATAAATACTACCGTTCAGGATATTGACAATACTCTCAACTATACTCTCAACTGGATACTCTCAACTGGATGCGTCCTTGGAAAATGATTTGAATTGCCTTGTTTAAAACATTGTGGCCATTTTAGACAATTTATATTTTAAACCATTTTAGATACTTAATATTGTTATGGTCTGTACCTATGGGGAGTTAGTGATACTATTTTTCAATTGTAAGTTTAATGGCTAATAATGTGCCATTTATTTTTCCATAATTTTGCTATAATATGCTAAATATTTGCTAAATAGTGAAAATATAGAAGACAAAATATGTTTAAGAGTTTAAGAATGTTTGCCCTACACTGGGACTATTCTGAATGATCTACATGCACAATTAAAGACTGTGAAGGAGCAGGATGACACAGAATAAGTACTGAGCTAAAACAGTTTTTGTGTGTCGAATGTGGTCAAGGCTTCAGTATGAAGTGTTTTGCCTTTTAGGAGCAATGTAAGAGAGAGGATGATAGAGTTGAAATAAATAAACTGGATGATAGAGTAAATAAACTATCTGTGATAATAAGTTGCAAGAACTTGCAAGAATTATTTAAGATCGCATACCAAACACAAAAATGGCCAATCAATCCACAGGTTTAACATAATATCCATCTGTATCCAAAAAAATTATGTAATTCACAATTCTCAGCTTTGTATAAACAGACCATGCTTAAGAAAACTGACACTCATGTTATTAATGTCTACTAATATTAACTTCTCTAAAAATTCATGCATCAATCACCAGGCACTGGAAAACTACAGCAAGACAAAATTTGATTACCAAGTATTCAAACTGCCTTGATGAATACAGTCTTCCATTTATCTCCCACATATAGATGCACACCAGATTACAAGCATTGCAAAGACCCATTTTGGAAAAACTTGTGCTGGCGTCAAATCAAAAGTAGAATACATAAAACTGTGTAGAACTTTCCCCATCTTCACTGCAGGTCCACTGAGTACAATTTCAATTAAGAATGAAAATGAAGGCTGCTGGAGATTTTCAGGGTTGAATGAAGTCTGTCCAAAGTTCATTATGGATTTATATATCCATTATTGGATTGTACTCATTCTTTCTTTGCATTACTGTTTTAGAGAGGGGATACATGAAAGGATTCCCTTGTAAAAAACCCTTGTAGCTTTCCATACCATTTATTTTAAAGCAAAAATATCAGTGCAAATATTAACAATCAGCTGGGATCAAATGCATACAAGGATGAAAAGTAAGGGCAAAAAACAGTACAAGAAACATCTTAATTTGCAACACCGACACAGCGTTCAAAAAACAACATGCAAACAATTACAAGAGGAGAAGAGCTGACAGCCGCAATATTATAAAAGATGGAATCCACTAAACGATGCCTGAAACGGAAACTTAAAAAGGAAGAAAAGATGAATCAGCAACAAGGGAGAACATGTAATAAAATGTAATAAAGGAATAAAGGTGATCCATATTAACATAATAAGCTAATTAAACAGATGAAGAAAAATAGTAAAAAAAAAAAAATGAAGCAATCCTGGAAGGAAAAAAAAAAAAACTGGAACATGCTACTCTTGATGCACATTTTAAAACTTAAATACATGTAGTAATCTGTTCAATGTGTTATGTTACGACTGCTGGAGTGATTTGGTTACAAGCTGTATTTATTATTATACTATTTATTAAACTGGTTTCATGATGATGGTTCGAGCAAGCAACACCAGTGATTGGTGGGATAGAGTGATTAGTGCTATTGTACACAGGTAGAAATTATTTTACACACAGTGTAAAATATGCCAAAAATATAAAAAAATGACAATGAATGTTTTACTGCTGAAAACATATTTTCTTCTGAGAAGGCCTATAACATTTTTTAAAAGGTATATACTCCCTGCCCCACCCAAAATAAAAGAAATGGGTAAAAGAAATGGGTAAGGCAAAATAATTTGGGTGAACAGTCCATGGGCCAGGGTTCTACATGGGAGGAAACCAGGGTTACTACTACTCAGTCCTTGGCTGAGCCCCTTTGAGATGGGTCAGAGTATTTGGCAAAAGGGCCCCTAGGAAAACGGACATTGGCATTGGCTGATGGGTCCCTATGAGAGGTACAGAATCCTTGGCTTAGCAGATAGGCAAATAATTTAGGACAGAGTTAGCTAGTTTACTTCCTGTGGTCTGTAAAAAATTAACATCTGTCATCAGGTATCAAATTGTATACATTTACAAATCATTTTAAATAAATTTTTACTGTATATAGTGTATATATACGGTACCAGTCAGAATTTGTATACACTAACTCTATTGTCAAAAATTTGGACACACTGCTCGATTGTCTATTTTCTCTATTTACTACATACAGTATCTCACAAAAGTGAGTATTTTATCATAGCTTTTCATGGGACAGCACTGAAGATATGACACTTTGATACACAAACACATATCCAAGCTGACCACTGCTTTTCTAAAGAAATTGAGCGCAAAGGTCCCAGACTGGCCAAGCATGTCTCCAGACTTAAACCCTATTGAGCATCTGTGGGGAATTCTCAAACCGTAGGTGGAGGAGCGCATGGTCTCTAACATCCATTAGCTTTATGATGTTGTCAACCTGTAAAGCTCTACTGAACTCCATGCCCAAGAGGGTTAAAGCTGGATAAATATTGGAAAATAAAAAAATAAGATGATAAAAATTGTAAAATTAAAAGATAAAATGGACAAAAAGTTGTGTCCAAATTTGCTGGTATACTGGTATACTGAAAAAAGATGTGTATATTCAAGTTGCCTTCAAAAAACTCTGAAAATCTTCCAAAAAATTCTTCTAGTCTTTCTTCATCCTTTTACCTGGATAAAAGATAATGGGACATATTAAACCAGAAACATATAAGGAAAAACATGCATTTGTAATTTCATTAATCAATTATCAATTAATTAAATCATTTAGATATTTTTAAATATGTAATTTAAGTATTTGATTAACATTATTTGACTCTTTATAATATAGCATTTCTTTAATCATATGTATATAAACTTATATATAATTATATATTAAACATCAATGATTTACAAAGATAGTACCTTCCAAAATATAATGTAATGTTCAACATTTATTGTTTAGGTGAGGTCTCTGCCTTGCGTGATTATGCTGCAACTACAATGAAAGAGTTTCTTCACATGTTTGGCTATGATGACCAGCATAGCCGTGATGAGCTGTCCAGGAAGATTCTATTTGATAAACCAAAATCTGCTACCTCAGAATCGTCTGCCCTAAGTAGTGAAGAACTCACACGCAGAGCACGCTTTTCCAAATATGAAGATTATATCCGCAAGCTTAAGGCTGGAGAAACATTACCCTTTCCAGTGCAAACCAAATCTGAAGAGCTTAACACAAAGGAGAGCACCTTGCTCTTACAGTCCACCTCTTGCCAATCAGGAACTGAAGTTCAAATGTTTTCTCCTAACATGGAGCAAAAGTTTGCCACTGGCATGGCAGCAAATAACCAGGTATCCCGCACATCCAAATATGACTTCTTTATCCAAAAGCTGAAGATGGGTGAAAGCCTGAAACAGCAAAATGGCAATGCGTACAAGCGACCTTCCAAATATGACCTGGAAAATGTTAAGTATCTGCACCTTTTTAAGCCTGGTGAAGGGAACCCTGACATGGGTGGTGCTATAGCGTTTAAGACAGGTAAAGTTGGACGGCCTTCAAAATATGACATACGAAATATCCAGAAGCTCCTCCCTGGAAAAGATGATTCCGTTGTGATACCTGGCATTTTGTCCTCCAAAACAACCACCCAAGGCACACCTGTTATTCCCAATGCTGCTTCTTTGGGACCTGTTTTACCGCCATGCTTGCCAGTAGACCAAGTGGGACATTTAAGCTTTAACACTGAATACATGAAGTCAAGCTTCTCCAAGACTGACTCCATAACTACTGGAACTGTTTCATCAGTCAAGTAAGAAATCATGCACATTTAACACCAAATATTTATGAGTATATTTGCTTATTTTCTTCCTTTAATGTTTTATCAGTGAATATTTACCTTGAAAGAAAATCCCAAAAAAAAAGAAAAACTTCCACCAGTGGCATTAACTAAATTGCCAATCTATGAATTACTTATTAATTGATTCCAAAATAGTGAATTTCAGTTTTCCAATATAGTAAATATAAAGCACATATATGTATAAAATCAAATTGGCTGTTTCTAAAACATATTCTTACCTGTTGTTGTTGCTTCTGTTTTTTTGCTATTTTGTGTGTTATTGAGTTATAGATGTGGTACTTCTGTTCTATAATACAATTAGTGGTTCACTTTTTGCAGTAAAAATGTAGATTACACCTACACAAAATATATGCACATAAACACAACGGTAGTTGGAAACAGTTTTACAGTCAGTTTAACAAACACTTTCTTATGATTGCTGATTTTGTGTAACTAGAGCTAAAAAATTGGCAGTTGCTGTTACGTTAATGAAGAAAAAAGTACTATAAGTGATTAATTCATTTTATAAATCACAGTCAAATGAAAAGAAAATATGGCTGTTGTCTTGCTCTCATCACTTCATCTTTCAATTTGTGCAAATGCTCATGAATATTTAATGCACTCAAAAACATTTGCTTCTCTGTTTTCATTTTGGGAAGTCATGCATCAATGTTTTTATATACCTTAAATTTCATTCATTCCCCAATCAAATTGCTGCTGCAAGAACATGAATATTGATAGTTCATAATTGAAAATTGCATGTAAGTCAAATATTGTGTTAGATTTTTATTATAAGGAAAGTGTCATGTTATCATTAATTTCGCAACTTCTTTGTGTTTACAACAGAAATGGACTTCCTGTGGAAAAACCTGTAACAGAGGATGTCAATGTTTATCAGAAATATATTGCCAGGTACAGTTTCCACATTGTTTTTTATAAACTAAGACCCGCTGATTTATAGTATATATATATATATATATATATATATATATATATATATATATATATATATATATATATATATATATATATATATTTTTTTTTTTTTTTTTTTTTTTTTTTTTTTCATTTTCAATACCTTTGCACTGACACTGACTTAAATGACACTCAAGAGTCAAATTCCTGAGATAAATTTTGTGCTTTATATTCATTCTGCTATAACACAAAAGAGGTAATTATCATGAACTTATTTGTTTTTTAGTGAATTATAAAAAATGTCATTTCAAAAAAGCAAAGAAACTGGGGCTGTGGTGTAAATGATCAGACTCACAAGCCATAACATAAAGGCCACAAATCAAAGCATTGGCAGTAATAGACACATGCACAACTTGTGGGCACACACACACACACACACACACACACACACACACACACACACACACACACACACACAAAAAACCTCTCCTTGGACTGATTACATTTTGCAAGAAGATTTAATTAAGGAATTTTTAATGAGGCTTCTGCTGGCACTGCCAAGAACTGTTTTGATATTTGCACTGCATAATGCATACAATTTGTCTAAACATCTCGGCAGTTGATGCACGGGAAGGTGGCAGATAAGATCAGATACAGTTTCAATTTCCGTGTTGAAGAAAATAAAGAGAGAGAGCGTGAAAAAAGAGGGGAATGAAGAGAGAGAGAGGGGAGGGAGGAAGGGAGAGAGAGAAAAAAAGGAAAATGAAAACTCATAAAAAGGGCACATGCAGTCCAATAGATCAGCAGGGAGTGGGGGGTTGGTTTTTGGACGGGATCATCTTTGGCATCAACACTAATATAAGCACACTTATACTAAAACTAATCTATATTGACCTCCTCTATGTGGTCTCTCTGCAAACTGACAAAAATGTAGTTGATGCACTGTGTTTCTTCAGAGTTAAAAAGCAAAAGCCTCTACTGTATTGTTGCAGTTCTAGCTCTTTTGCTTTGCGCTTTATTCAGCATGTCTCCACTGTACATATGTAGCTACCATCTCTGTATCATGACGATATTAATATTTTATTATCTACTGAATAGTGAATGGGAAATGTGCACAGGCAATATGATATGGCTGGCTGTTGATTGGAAGAAAGGGCTGTTCCCAAAGGGGTTTACATAGACAGGGGTTGAACAGAGGCAGGCGTGTGTGTCACTCTTGGGGGCTGTTAGGCATAATGTGAATGCATTTTTTTTGCTTTCTTTTTTAAAAGTGATAGAAAGCACCCAAAGCAGTAACAGTCCTTTGAAATACCAACAACCAGTAAAAGGTGTTTTTGCAATAATGAACTCCAGGAGTGAGAGCAGCAAAAGCAGCCTCAGGATAAACTAAGCTTACAAGAGTAATTCTATTACATTACCCCCCTGCTTCAGCAGATGGTACTTTGGCAGCAGTTGTACAAATGTTTATTTGTGTGTTTTGAGCTGTAATTGGAGGTTTTTACCAGTCATAATCATCAGGGTTATAATCAGCCTGTAAACACTCAGAAAATAGGCTTCTTTAAAGCAGTGCCAATCTTTGGCAGCCAGGGCTAGTCCAAATTTATAGGTGAAAAAGGAAGCATAGCACACAGAAGCACTCAAACCTTTCTATTAAAGTCCAACCCTCCTTTGATTAAGGCTGAGCCTGTTAACCTTAAGTACTAAGTACTGATCTGGTAGGGTTGGAAAAATGTTACAAATGAATAAACCACATCTGGGGCTACACACTGCTTCTGAAGCCACTCGAACTAATTTAGAGCCAATTGCCATGACCGAAGTATGAATTGCAATCACATGGTTGTTGTAGTGTCAGCAGTTGTAAGAGCTCTTGACTAGGTGTGTTTGTAGCCATTTGTGATGCCTCTATGCGCCATGTTTACGATTCTGTCAGTGTGAAGATGTTTAATAGTCCTAGAAAAAAGACTTAATTTAAAAATATCATTTACAGCTTAGCCTTGTTAGGCAAGAGGTCACATTTTACAAATCACTCAAATAAAATATTAAGAATAGGTTATTCTTATATAGGTTAGTCGTACATGAACACGTTTCTGATGGAGTGGCAATAACTCTATATAAGCATATATCTATAAAACTGTAAAAGGTAATGATATTTTGCTTGCTATTTTGTGTACAGGTTTTCAGGGAGCCAGCACTGTGGACATGTGCACTGTGCTTATCAGTACAGAGAACATTACCATTGCATGGATCCTGAATGCAACTATCAAGTGAGTTCACACATGCTAACATAGACACAATTTAATAAGTAGTGCATTTATTGCATATTGGAATTTGAATCCATAAGTAAAACATACATCAACTCACCAGTAATGAAAAGACGAGCACACAGAAAATATTTTAATGTTACTTCTCCACTTTAATATTTGCTCCACCAGTCACTGACTAATCATGACACCTTTTTTCAGTATTTTTTCAGGATTTAATTTAACACAGTATTTAACAAAATACTAACAAAAAATGATATATACTGTATATATACATTTTTTTTCAACTGATTAAAACAATTTCACATTCACCTAAATATATTTACATAAGGCAATTGTCACGGTCAGCTGCCGTGTCCGGGAAAATGTATTGGAGATTGCATGGGCAATAGCCAGGTAGAATGACAAAATAAGTGTATTAATTAAAGATAACAACAGGTAGGTAAACCCTACAACTTAGAAATGCCCGGCACAAAGCATGAAACATCAAAGCTTTGCAAAAAAGAAAGGAGTTAATAAATTAATTTAACCAGCTAAAAACAATTAATGAACTAAACAAGGCAAACTAAATGATGAGAGGGCAGGAGAAAAATAAGCACTCCTGATATTATCCCCCTCCTGAGGGCTTCATATGAGGTAGCAGCAGGAGAAGATGGAGGTACCAGGCCCTGCAAAGAAAATGTCCACAATGGGACCCACTTGGGCGGGCTGCGAAACCTACTCACTGACAGGACATTGAGGCAGCCGCACTCCATCAAAATCAGTTGGTAATATGGTCTACCCTCAGGGTCAGTGTGTCTGGCTCAAGTCAGGGAGTCCGTCTTAACACTCAACAGGTCTGACCTAAGAATCAGAGGGTCTCGCCTTCCATCATGTTGGTGTGGGTGTGGCCACACAAGCTTCTTACCACACCAACAGAGATGCCATTAGTAGAACTGGTGGATTTGTCCTCGCATGGACAAGCCACAGCAAACAAATGTGTAATAGATACATCTCTAGAATCACTAGAGGTGCACACCTAAAGGGCTTCCTCAAACAATAGGACCAATGTGATATCTAGCATTGGAGCTGTTGCCTAATGATTAACAAACACATCGCAAGTCTGCAGACTGCAGATAGCATAACAAAATAAGAGTATTAATTAAAGTTAACAACAGGCAAACAGCAATAAAACCAAATGAAGAAAACTAACTTTTTTACCTTTTTTTTTACTTTTTTGCTGGCTCTTACCTTCACTCTATCTTGCCAGAATAGACTCGTTCAATGTGCTCTAGTGATGAATGTTACCTCGTGATTCAACCTCATTGTGGTGCTAATTCTCACTACATATTATTTACCTCTTCTAAATGGTGGAACAATCTTTCTAACACATTCCATAAGGCTCAGTCACTTACTATGTTTTTTTAAAAAAGTCTCAAAACACATCTTTTCCACAAGCACTTGCTATGAAAATATATTATTATTATTATTATTATTAATAATAATAATAATAATAATAATAATAATAATAATAATAATAATATATATATATATATATATATATATATATATATATATATATATATATATATATATATATATATATACAGTACAGTACAGTATTATAACATATATATATATATATATATGTATTATAACATATATATATATATATATATATATATATATATATATATATATATATATATATATATATATATACACTCACCGGCCACTTTATTAGGTACACCTGTCCAAATGCTCGTTAACACTTAATTTCTAATCAGCCAATCACATGGCGGCAACTCAGTGCATTTAGGCATGTAGACATGGTCAAGACAATCTCCTGCAGTTCAAACCGAGCATCAGTATGGGGAAGAAAGGTGATTTGAGTGCCTTTGAACGTGGCATGGTTGTTGGTGCCAGAAGGGCTGGTCTGAGTATTTCAGAAACTGCTGATGTACTGGGATTTTCACGCACAACCATCCCTAGGGTTTACAGAGAATGGTCCGAAAAAGAAAAAACATCCAGTGAGCGGCAGTTCTGTGGGCGGAAATGCCTTGTTGATGCCAGAGGTCAGAGGAGAATGGCCAGACTGGTTCGAGCTGATAGAAAGGCAACAGTGACTCAAATAGCCACCCGTTACAACCAAGGTTGAGCATCTCTGAACGCACAGTACGTCGAAGTTTGAGGCAGATGGGCTACAGCAGCAGAAGACCACACCGGGTGCCACTCCTTTCAGCTAAGAACAGGAAACTGAGGCTACAATTTGCACAAGCTCATCAAAATTGGACAATAGAAGATTGGAAAAACGTTGCCTGGTCTGATGAGTCTCGATTTCTGCTGCGACATTCGGATGGTAGGGTCAGAATTTGGCGTCAACAACATGAAAGCATGGATCCATCCTGCCTTGTATCAACGGTTCAGGCTGGTGGTGGTGGTGTCATGGTGTGGGGAATATTTTCTTGGCACTCTTTGGGCCCCTTGGTACCAATTGAGCATCGTTGCAACGCCACAGCCTACCTGAGTATTGTTGCTGACCATGTCCATCCCTTTATGACCACAATGTACCCAACATCTGATGGCTACTTTCAGCAGGATAATGCGCCATGTCATAAAGCTGGAATCATCTCAGACTGGTTTCTTGAACATGACAATGAGTTCACTGTACTCAAATGGCCTCCACAGTCACCAGATCTCAATCCAGTAGAGCATCTTTGGGATGTGATGGAATGGGGGATTCGCATCATGGATGTGCAGCCGACAAATCTGCGGCAACTGTGTGATGCCATCATGTCAATATGGACCAAACTCTCTGAGGAATGCTTCCAGCACCTTGTTGAATCTATGCCACGAAGAATTGAGGCAGTTCGGAAGGTAAAAGGGGGTCCAACCCGTTACTAGAATGGTGTACCTAATAAAGTGGCCGGTGAGTATATATATATATATATATATATATATATATATATATATATATATATATATATATATATATACAGCGATGGATTGGCGTCCTGTCCTGGGTCTATCTGTCCAGCGCCCAAAACGTTCTCCCCTGGATGGGCATGGGGAACCCCACCGCGACCCTAATAGAGGACAAAGCGGGAGATAATGAATGAATGAATATATATATATATATATATATATATATATATATATATATATATATATATATATATATATATATATATATATATTTGCTGTACAGGCATTAAAAAATGTTGCTTTAATTAACATTTAACAAGAATTGTAATAAAAAAATAGAGTATTTTTTAATCAGATTTAAGTGTATGGTTTGTAAGAAAATAAGTAAAAGACAAAAATAGTGTTCTCACTAATTGTTCTATGTGCAGCAATAGTGCACTGTTGCACTGTCTCAAAGTAACTTTACAATACTTCTAAGCCCCAAAGAGCAAGCCAAGTGACACTAGCAAGGGCAAAACTACCAGGTATTTGTTTAATTATAAAGGAAAAAACCTTGTGAAGACCAATGCTCAGCAGGGGACTCGTCTTCCTTAAGCAGCCGGAAAGTGAAATACAATAGTACACATGTACAGATTATATATAAATTATGTATATATTTTTGAGTATCCATTTAATAAGTAATGGTTGTGTTTTTGTTGTTTTAGGAAGCATTAGATTAGAGGTGGGATAATGGCATATTTTACTACTTTGTGTTTATAATAATAAACACAATGTAGTAAAAATGTAGTTGAAGAAGCTGTTAAATAAATAAGAAGTATGTAACAATACAGGATGTAACACAGGACAAAAAAACGGGTATGAAAGAAAGGTTCATTTATTCATTATTTATCTTCCACTTTTATACTATATTAGGGTCCCGGGGGGGTTCCATATGCCCATCCAGGGGAGAAAGTTTCGGGCGCTGGGCAGATACACCCAGGACAGGGCGCCAATCTATTGCTGGGCACACACTCACACACACAGACACGCACGCATTTGGAGAACTCAATTGACTTGATCCATGTTTTTGGACTGTGGGAGGACACGGGAAGAACATGGAAACTCCACCCAGATGGGGATTCGAACCGGGAATCCCTAGCGCTGAGAGGCGAACGCGCTAACCACTAAGCCACCATGCCGCCCGAAAGAAAAGTTATATAATTTTATTACATTCAGCATGACAGTTTATTTCACAGATTTATATATTTTATAAAACAATTGTTTGCTTCCATATCATTGTAGGATTTACTATACTAAATTTGAATTCAATGTTAAAATTTTTACTGCTGGGTAAATAATCATCTGTGACTCTTTGCCTCTTAATGCCTATTTTCCGACATTTAAGCTGCTAGATAACAGTAAAATGAAAAATGAAACAATTTATGTGCAAATGATCAATGTTAGCACAACTCTACAATTATCTAACTGAGACTTTTGTGCCAGCACTCCTTTGTAATCCAACATGCACCATCACTGTTTCTGTTAAAGAACAATGCCATTTGTCTGTTTATATGCTTTGTGAAAATTTTGCACCAATTTAAATAAGCTTATCATAGATAAGTAGTAGACAATGTTGATGTTTATAATTATAGGTAGAGAAGACTATTTAGCAAAAGAATTGATGGAACACTGTTGGGAGAAAATAATCTTGCCACATTTTTATTTATAAACATAGTAAAATAATATGGGTGGATTATTTTTTTAAAGGGTGAGCCACAAACATATTTAAGTTATTTTTTACATATTTTGTAAATTTTGTAAATGTTGCTGTATTATTATTTTCTTTTTATTCGTGTTTTTATTCTGTGACTAATGTGGGTCCTTCAGCAAAGCCCTCAACCATCATTGCTCAATGAGTACTGTATCAAGGCCAGCCCTGTGTTTTGACCCCAAATATCAAGTTGGATCACTTTGTTCCTTATCACACAAGTTGTTTTACACATTTTTATATATAAAAAAACTTTAAATTTCACATAGGATAAAATTTTCAGTTTTTTTTTAGTAGAAGTTGTCTGCATTACATTTGATTGTTAAAATGCAACACTTTTCTAAATTTAAGGTAGTGTAAACACCACCCTTTTAAGACTCTAAAACATAAAACATTGGTAAGACCCATAGCTGACTCTGTTTAATCATGCATGACCTAGCTCTCACTGATTCAATCATTAGTGTGTACTCTGTCACTAAGCAACCAACTGCAGAACTTTTAGTTAACGGGTCTGTGCATGCCCATTGTACATAAATTGCCACGTGATATACATTTCTAGACATTTTAGTGTGGATGAAGATTGATTCTGATACCAAGATAAAAAGCACATAAACATGTCAATAATTTGATATTAAACAGCATTATAAAACAACAACCAAATTGCCACACTCCTTATGCATATGAATTTTTTGTTAATATAAATAGAGCGTTTCTACAAGGCACAACTAAGCATGCAAGAAGAAACCATAGTTAATGTACAAACAGGTCAGACACTTCTGGGCAAAAACACAAGGTATCTTCTCAAAACAGAATAGGGATTATCTAATATTTTGCCCAGACAGTTGTGTAGGTACTTCAATTAGGTTTTTCTAGAGACATTATTAATACTTTATAATCTGTTCTCTAATTGTAAGGACAACAACAGAAACATTACAGAACATATATTTTATTTTAGTTATTTTGTTGCAGCCTAACTGATCACGGTAGTGCAGATTTCACTAACTTATTGCTTTATTTTGTCGATGTAAAAGCTACCGCAGCTTATTTGTTGTTGCACAGTTTGTGTTAAACAACCTATAATAGCACGGCACTGATCCACTGTATCTGATCCACTCATACCAGTGCAACACACACAAACACCATTACTCTGTCAGTGTCACTACAGTGCTGAAAATAATTTCCTAACCAAATATATCTTGCTTCATGGTGGGTCTGTGACCTCACCGTTGAATTATGCAAAAAAAACATACAATTTGTAATTCATCGTCAAAATTCAGTATTTCAGTATTTCAGAGCAGAAAGTATGTGTGACAAAAATGACAATACGGCTGGAATGAAAGTTTACCTTTACAAACCTTTCACAGCATTTGTTGGTATGTCCTTGTAAAAATTATCAAGGGTCTAAGACACATCTAAAAATATTTTAGTTACCTACATATACAGAAACAAGATTTTAAATTTTGTGATTTTACTATTGTTTGCCAGAATTAAACTATTCTGTGGTAAGCATGTAAATTATATATAGATACATGTGCATAACTGGGACAGTATGCAGAGTGAAAGCAATGGACAGGCGTAGTTTACACAATAAAAATACTTTTTTTGCCATAAAAGTTACTTAAATGTTTTAATTTTTTATTTTTGCATATATGCCCAAACATGGACATATAGAATTCTGTATTCTGACATACAGAATTCTCTTTTCTGCCTTTGACTGCCATTCACAAACTTAAATCTAAATCACAATGTCTCTATTGCTCTTTCCAGGCAAGGCAATGTCAGGCCTGTGTCAAACTGGAATTCCTTTTTTAATAAGGTTTCACAAGGAGCTTGTGGCAATCAAATAGTTACATACAAATAGCCTCACCTGCCTTTTGGTCCTATTATCTTGTTAGCTTATTATCTAGTTATTGTTTGTGCATAGGTTTATGTTTTTCTGATAATAAACAATTATAGTTTAGCTTATTATGTACTGTTGTTTTTATTTGGTTCATTCATCCTGCCCTGTATCAACATACAGTACAGTATCCAACTTTAAGGATACTGGTGGTGATTTAATGGTGTAATATATTTGTTACATTTTTTTAAACTTGACAATATGTTCAGGTTGCTTAAGTGGCCTTCAAGGTAATAGAACACATTTGGGATGTGGTGGAATAGGAAATTTGCATAATAGATGTAAAGCTGACTTTTAGCAACCGAGTTATGGCAGGTTTTTAAAAAAAGTATGTGTATATATAATTTATATATAAAAGACCACTTTTTAATTAGGCTTTCTTTTTTAATTTAAGTTTAAATAAGACGAACTATTGTAATGTTCCAAATTAAATGACCTTGTTTTTTTTTTGTTTTTGTTTTTTTTACAAAATATAAAAATAGTGCAATAAAGTTCTGTAGAAATCAGAATCATTTAACAATTGAGGCATATTCACAATTATACCAAAAAAAAAAAGTATGCAGATGTTACGCTCGCCTACCTCAACCGGAGCGTCTGCGCAGATGAAGCGCAGAGCCGCAGCACCTTAATGCGCTGAAGGGAGCCAGGCATGCAGGTGAACAACAGAATTTTATTTAAAGGTGTAAGCACACCAAAATCACAAGAGGTACAAACGCCAGCAAACAAAAACTAACGACATGCACTGAGGAAGGGGAACACAGGAGATAAATACAAACTGACACCCGACCACGTGCACAAAACCAACCAATGAACATAAAGAGTTAATTAACAAAAATGCTGAACCTGAACAAAAGTTAATTAACTCAAAATAAGGAACAGGTGCCCTAGGCCCTAGGCACCTGTTACAGTACCCCCGCCTCTACCCCCGCGCAACGGGGGACACGACCAAGGAAAAAAAAAAAAAAACCCGTGGGGGCTGCGTTGTCCAGTGGACGCCCTCTGCGGACAAGGCGTTGAGGATGCCCTCTGGCTGCGGGGCGAGGTGCATGCCCTCTGGCTGCGGGGCAGTTCAGGTGGACTCCCTCTCGCTGCGGGGCAAGGTGGACGCCCTCGGCGGACAGGGAGTGGAGAACGCCCTCTGGCTGCATGGTCCGGTGGGCACCCTCTGGCTGCGTGGTCCGGTGGGTGCCCTCTGGCTGTGTGGTCCGGTCGGCGCCCTCTGGCTGCGTGGTCCGGTGGGCGCCCTCTGGCTGCATGGTCCAGTGGGCGCTCTCTGGCTGCGTTGTCCGGTGGGTGCCCTCTGCAGACAAGGCGTTGAGGACGCCCTCTGGCTGCGGGGCGAGGTGGACGCCCTCTGGCTGCAGGGCGACGTGGACGCCCTCGGCGGACGAGGAGTGGAGCACGCCCTCTGGCTGCGTGGTCCGGTGGGCACCCTCTGGCTGCGTGGGCAGGTGGGCGCCCTCTACCTGTGGAAAGAGGCGAGCGCCCCTTGGTGCACGGGCTTGGTGGCGTGCGGCCCCTGGTGGACGGGCTCAGCGGCATGCGGCCCCTGGTGGACGGGCTCGGCGGCGTGCGGCCCCTGGTGGATGGACGCTGGATGGACCTCGGCGGGTACGCACACTGGCTTGACCTCGTCGGGTTTGCACGCTGGCTGGACCTCGGTGGGCACGCACACAGACTGGACCTTGGCGGGCACACACAGTGGATGGACCCCGGCGGGCACGCACACTGGAGGTGCTATGGCAGGGGTGGCACACTCGGAAAGGCTGGTGTGCCCCCTGGCTGGCCGGCCGCGTCAGCACCTCCAGTACCCCGTTCACTCGCCTCCACCTCCGCCTCGGGATTGCCATTCTGCATACAGTACATATAGACGCCGACCGCCACATCCAAGGACAGGGCAACAGAGGAATATGACACGGGGAAGACAGACTGGACGTCTTGGCTCCGCGCCGGTGGCGCACTCTGTGTCTCGCAACGGGGGGTTTAATGAACCGGACTGGACCGTCAGCCCAGAACTCCTCAGTGTTTAGGAGGGTTCGTATAGGCAGAATATGCCCATACAGGTACGACTCGCCTGCCTTGTCATCGGAGATCTCGATCAGATCAAGACCCTCCTCTGCGCAGAGCGACTCGTAACCACTCTTCCACATCCACTCATCATCAGAGTCGTACCACTCCGAAACCACTTCATTAGACGACGGGCTTCGAATACCGGCGTATTCGTGGACACGACGGAGGGCGTATGAGGGTTTACGGCCCCCGCAAAGAAAAATGAAAAAAACACTTACCTGGGCTCTGGACTGCCCAAATTGATTGGCACGTCGTTTCTGTTACACTCGCCTACCTCAACCGGAGCAGCTACGCAGATGAAGCGCAGAGCCACAGCGCCTTAATGCACTGAAGGGAGCCAGGCACGCAGGTAGCAGAACAACAAAATTTTATTTAAAGGTGTAACCACACCAAAATCACAAGAGGTACAAACGCCAGCAAACAAAAACTAACGACGTGCACTGAGGAAGGGGAACACAGGAGATAAATACAAACCGACACCCACGTGCACAAAACCAAACAATGAACATAAAGAGTTAATTAACAAAAATGCCGAACCTGAACAAAAGTTAATTAACTCAAAATAAGGAACGCCTGTTACTGCAGAAAACATACCTGTATGCAATACTTCTGGGCATGCTTATTTATATTGCTGCTTCTCCTGGTCCTCCTTGCAAAAAGAGACTTGCAGACACTTGTCCTGCTGTTAGATGCTGTTTTACTGCCCTGTCTACCACTCCTTCTTTAATGGCTTGTGTCCTTTAATTTTCTCAATGATCATGCAGAAAGTGTAAATAGAAAGTAATTGTCTTAGCTACTCTGCAAACTTTTTTTCTTTTTGGGGTTGTCTTGCTGTAGAGTCTTCAGTGTACCTTTTGCACCAAAACAGTAGCAACTTTTTCATAATGTCTAATGGTTCCAATCTAGACATATTGATATTGAGGAGCCTAAGTGACTTGTTTTTTAACATGATTTTCCAAGTTTTCCTTTACTTTTATTGAGCAGCATATTTTGAGTAGTGTTTAAGGAATTGGGACACCCACAAGAAAGTTTATGACATCCTAATCTGTGTTCAATAACTTATTGTAACTATATAAGCTTCAACTCTTTTGGAAATTACTTTGTCTACTGTGTCTGTGTGAAGACAGATATTAATGTTGGAAGATGGGGTCTGGCTTGCAATCAATATTTTAGTTTATTTCATTGGTATTAGATGTTGTTTAGGTCAGCGTTCTGTTTAGCAAAACTTTTCCAACCAAACTCACTTAACCATGCTGTTACGATCGGGCGGCGCTGTCCGTACGAAGGCGGCGCAGCGCGGTGCGGTGTGGTTTAAGGAAGTGAGCCAGGTGACCAGGTAAGCAAACAAAGAGCAGTTTTAATAGCTGAAGTCAGCGGGAACGCCGCTGAAGGCACGGCGAGACGTGCCGGGAGCAAAACACTTACAAAATAACCAAACCAAACCAAACACGGAAACACCCGACGTAGCATCTATGCATACATACACATACACAGATACACACACAATGCTGGCCTGCTGACTCAGGGCGCATGCACGCTTTAAGCGTAGTAAGCAGGCCACATGTGATCAGGTCGAACCCAATCCCAGCTCAAGGGGATGGGCCCTACCTACGGGAGCCCTAAACGGCCAAAAGCCTGAAACAAGGGAGACAGGGGGGAGTGGCCTAGCACTCCCAACCTGACACATGCCTTTATAAGCTTTAATTTTCTAGGTGTTACAACTTCTAAACGCAACACACACACACACACACACACATTTTGTGTGTCTATGTGCATTATTATAGTCACATTACTGTTTGTTGTGTGTGGCGTGTGAGTACTTAGTAAGTGAAACAGCAATTTTTAACAGTTTTAAAACCTCATTGTTACTGTAATGGTGAGATTAATCCATGCTCTGTGACATTCCTTTTGGGGTCACGATCACTGTGTAACAGTTAAAAAGGGATCTTAAAAGTACAAAAAACAAATATGGTAATTAAACTTTAAGAAACAATGTGTACAATATGTGCAGAAACAAGTGCTATCCTATACAGTTACTTTCACCTCTGCCCCTTAGTAAAAACTGGTAAAAAGATTTGGGGAATCGTACACCAAAATAAATCCTTCATCAAAATAATATTACTGTTAACAAAATGACATGTGCCAAGGAAACACTTTTCAGTTATTTAGCTGGCTAGTTGTCTATTGTTCTTTGCATGTAAAATAACATGTGCCCTTTATCTTAAAACCTACAATATAACATCACATACACCCACCAACACTCACACAAATTCTATTACCTGTATCTGTCAATGACCTATAACTGTATCTTCCTGTTTACAGAGATTTACCAGTAAACAGGATGTGATCAGGCACTACAACATGCACAAGAAGAGGGACAACTCCCTTCAGCATGGCTTTATGCGTTTTAGTCCACTAGATGACTGCAGTGTCTACTACCATGGGTGCCATCTTAATGGCAAAAGCACCCACTACCACTGTATGCAGGTACGTTTTCACAAAATAACACTGTATGTGATCTACAAAAACACATTCATTCACAAATTAAAAGTTTTGCCAGAATTATCATATTGACTTTCAGTAACTTTTTACTATATATTTTAGTGTGATAGTTCTTCTTTCCGAAAACAAATAAGAAAGTTAAAAAATGGTCATATCAGTGTTTCTTTTAATTGACAAGCCAGTTCCTTAACTGCTATGCAAGATAAAACTAGTTTAGACCATTAAACCACTACTACATTATTTTCTTTATTTGTTGATATTATTAATTATCCAGTTGAATATTAAAAAGTCAGTAACTTGGTAATGACTGAAACTGACGGCAAACTAATGACAAAATGATAATCTATGTTAGAAGAGATATTAGCTTTAAGAGGAGCAATTGCAATTGTAATTGCAATGCTATTATTATTGTTAGCAAAGGCATGTGTTCTCTTTGTTATATTGTAATTTACTATAATATCACACAGTGTATTGCAATGAACAAATAGAGTGTTAAAAATAAATCATCAGCTGACTATGGATAACCACATTAAATATTATACAAATTATAATAAACTAATAAAGCCTAATCCTACACTTCTATTGCACTCTCTCACTCCTAAATTGGCAAGGATACAATTCAGTTAGATGTTTATATAAATCTGACATTTTTCTTTGTTAATACCATGTACAGGGTTGAAGATAATATTCCAGATGAGTTGTTTAATCTTATACATCTGCTTATTTTCAAGGTGTCACTCTTCTCCATGAGCTTTTTTTCTTTGTAAGGAACAGAGTCAGGGGAGATATATTCTTTTTTTAACCCTCTCTAACAAAGTTATTGTTATAAGACATTTCAAATCTTGTTTTAAAAGCTCTGAGAATCAGCAGATGTTGGCATGCCTTTGCTTGATTTACAGGGGAAAAACACAGTGGCATTTTTTTCATTGTTTGACTCAATATGGTTAAGATGCCCTGTTTGTGTAGTTGAAATGTGATGAGGATGATATACAATTGCTGGTTTTAATTTAAATATTAGTTTGCGGCAGCAAAGGACTGCTGCTGAGTAACTGCTCAGACTAAAAACATCTCTGTTTTCAGCAACCCCCATCCAGCTTTTAGATTTGTTCAGCGAGGTACAGAAAGGCAAAAACGTTGCCTTCAGCTGCTAAGTTGTATCTGTGAAAAGTCTTAAACAGAAAAAAGGTTTTAAGCATACACCACTTGCAGCTTCTTTGTCCTGTATTAAAATGCTTGTAGTATTTATTTTATTTTGGTGTTTACATTGTAGTTTCGAAATGCTGTTTACAATGAAAATATATTTGTTGATACTTGGAAGCTCATCACATGTCTTAACCTTGCTCGGCTCCTCCAAACATTCACACTTACTTAGTTGTACCCATACTGCTACACAACAGCTGTCTGGCCTGCAGTTGACGCTCCCCAAACACTTGGTAGAAAAGTTAATCAACCACCACCATCTGCTCCCCTGGGCATATGGATAACCTGGAAGTGCAAAAAAAGAAGCGGTACATTCCAATCATTTATCCACTTTTTATGTGGTGTCCCTATAACTGGAGCTGGATGTGATTCAAGCAGAGGGATAAGGCTTATCTCAGTTGGTAGTATCAATCTCAGTTGGTAGTATCAAAGGGTAAAGAATAGAGGTGATAATATCAATCAATTTGAATTGATGCATTGATTATACGGTCTGCAAATCGATGCATTGATACATTGATTTATTGTTCAATCAGGTTATCGAATTTTTTTACCTGTAATAGTCTATTCTATTCTAGTGTCCACCACAAGCAGCCACCTTCAAGTTCCACCTTCTTTGGCATGGCAATTTGGTGAAGGTAGCTGGCCAAACTCATTGAATACCAGTGCACTGAAGTGCTGGCAGTGTCGCTCCTATGACCAAGTAAAGTGTGAGAGGATCATACATTGGTGGTCAGGCTACTTCAGCATGCAGTTGGCAGCTGGTAGTTCTTGTGCTGCTTTTTGCTGCTTTTTGCCAGAAGTGAAAATGACAATAACTAAAAAGCCAGGTCTTCCACATTGTCCTGAAATGTTGGTGCAGCTGCAGTCTGTGCGCATTTGTCAATTTTCCGCCTGCAGTTGTAGCCTGTTTTTGGTCCTGGTGTATGTCTGTGAGGGTCCAGATGTGATTCCCTCATTTTGATGGTTCCATGTCTGCATGTCTTTCCTCATCTCCCAAGTTATGGCACCAGTGTGACAGGAATAACTCTTGTAATTGAGAAAACTAGGAGGCAGGCTTTGGAGTAAACCCAGTTAATTTTTTCTTTACGGCAAACACAAAGACCAGATTTTCCATATACAGATATTGGATGCAGATTGCTCTTTCACAGCTACCTTTTTTGCCTCTAACCATACATTTACTCCGTCTTCACAATTTGAAACTTAATTGTTGCCATATTCAACAAAGCCATATTTTGTGAAACTAAATGGAAATTTTTTTGAAGAAAAGCTACATTTAATGTTTTTTTACATTTAAAGATTTAATTTAAATACGAGACCACATCAGTGGCATAGAAAGGGTTACAAATGATAGTCATGAGGTAATTTTTAGCATCTCCAATTTACCTGTTGGTATGTCTTTGGAATATGTTTTTGCCTGTACCAGCAAGCATGCTACCGTGGTGCCGAAACCCAGGAATGAGGATTCTAGAAACAGTGTACACAAATATATGCACATGCACAAACATAGCTCTCAACTTTCTTGCTGAGGTTGTTCCTTATTTCAATCACCTCTTGTTTCCTCATCTCTTCCTTTCATTTAGAGACTTGGTGTTTGATGTCATCAATATTAGATTAATATTAGATTCTACTTTCACAAAAGACAAAATACCATACGTGAACTGCATACGTGAACACTCCATCTTTCGTTTGTCAAACAAGTCCATTAAAGGTTAAGGTTGGAGGGTTTTTCCATCCGCTGTTTTCTCTGCCTACTTTGAAAGAAATAAAGTAGCAGGTTATCCAGCACTTTGGCAGGCAGCTTGTCCATGCCACATGTTTTTAGCTACACCAAACACATGGCCAGGCCACTTTAACATCTTCCGTGGACACAACAAAGACTGAAGACAAAATTAGTCAGATCCAATTATTTTCATTGATACATTTCTTAATGGGCTGGCTGGTGATACAGAGAGATATAGATACAGAGATTACCAACTGCAACTTTTTGGTTTGAATCTTCTATGTGTCTTTTTAAATCTGACACAAAAGTTCAGCTGGACAGGGACAAACTGATTTGGTGTCGGTGGTCAAATTTTAACCTCACCTGTCACTACCTCCTGTTTTTTTTTTGTTTGTTTCAGAATTAACTTATAAAATTTGACTATCAAATATAACTTCAATCTCAAAGTTTTACTAATTTTGTGAATGCTGTGCCATAAATGTCTTAAAGAAGTCATATATTAATAAAATTTAATTCCTATTTCCATTAGGTGGGCTGTAACAAGGTGTACACTAGCACCTCAGATGTCATGACACACGAAAATTTTCATAAGAAAAATGCACAGCTCATCAATGATGGATTTCAAAGATTCCGTGCAACTGAAGACTGTGGCACTGTAAGCTGTCAGTTTTATGGCCAGAAAACCACCCACTTCCACTGCAGGTGAAAATATTATATTCACAGAAAATATTAACAAATGTTTTTATTTCATTTTCTTTAGCACAGGTGAAACCTTTTTTTCTTTGTGAAGAAATCACAACTGATTTTGTCCTAACTGCTATTGATTATTCTCAGATTATCAGGATGATAACTAATACTACATTTACTTTAATTTAAATTGAATGTTATAAAGATGGTATTGTGAAATAACAATAAAAATTTTGATTTTAAAAATATTAATTTTGAAAACTACAGTGATACTAATGAATACAGAAAATTAATAACATTACGGGCGGCACGGTGGCTTAGTGGTTAGTACGTTCGCCTCTCAGCGTGAACGTAGGTTCGCAGGTTCACCTCTCAGGTGGAGTTTCCATGTTCTCCCCGTGTCTGCGTGGGTTTCCTCTGGGTTCTCCGGTTTCCTCCCACAGTCCAAAAACATGGATCAAGTCAATTGAATTCTCAAATTTGCCCCATATAGAGTGTGTCTGTGTGAGTGTGTGCCCAGCGATGGATTGGCGCCCTGTCCTGGGTCTATCTGCCCAGCACCCGAGACGTTCTCCCCTGGATGGGCATGGGGAACCCCACCGCGACCCTAATAGAGGATAAAGCGGAAGATAATGAATGAATGAATAATAGCATTACTAGGAACGTTTAACTTTTAGTGTTTCAAGTTAACATAATTGTGTAATATTTGTTTTCTTTTTAGAATTTTGATACATTTACAATTTTTTATATAAATACTGATTAATTTAAATGAGAAATTCTTGTGATCCTTATTTTAGACGCCCTGGGTGCACTTTCACCTTTAAAAACAAGTGTGATATTGAAAAGCACAAGAGCTACCATATTAAGGATGATGCATATGCCAAGGATGGTTTTAAGAAGTTTTACAAATATGAGGAGTGCAAGTATGATGGGTGTGTTTACAGCAAGGCAACCAACCACTTCCACTGCATCCGCCAAGGCTGTGGCTTTACCTTTACCTCCACCAGCCAAATGACATCACACAAGCGCAAACATGATCGTCGACATGTCCGTTCCTCAGGTGTGCTGGGTCTCACCAGTCCCTACTTGTTGCCCAAAGAGGAACATGATGAGTCTAGTAATGATGACTTGGTGGATTTTTCAGCCATCAGCAGCAAAAACTCCAGCTTGAGTGCCTCGCCTACAACCCAACAGCCTCCATCCATTCCACATGCAATGCCCACAACTTCTTCAGCCAGCACATCCAGCCCTAGCACCAAGCTAACTACTGCTTTACCAGCCACTAGTCACATATCTACACTGCTCTCACAGTCTAATAATATACCGATGTCTCTGGTGCTATCCAGTAACACCATCAGTGGAGCTTCCAACAAATTCTTTCCACTTCTACCTCGGTTGTCCATGCATATACCATCAGCAGCTTCTAATATGATTTCTGCCACAAGCTCTGATGCCCATTCTACACCCCATGATACAGTGACACAAAGCTGTAGCTTGGTTGGTGAGGCAGCATCTGTGTCAACTACTCCCTCTTCCTTCTCTATCATGGAGAAGATTTCAGCCAGTAAGGGGATGATATCACCTATGATGGCCAGGCTGGCTGCTGCTGCCCTCAATCCCATGGGCTCTTCAGTTGCAGGTTTGTACAAAAAACTTTTTATTGTTTTAGGTGGTACTAGGGCACTAAGTGGCCTCTGTATACAATACTGTATATGGCCTACAAATTGTTAACATATTCTCAAGTTTCTTACAATTTCTGACTCATTGTAACACAAAGTTATACTGTAAATATGCATAAATGCATAAAAAAACTACATTTTTTAAATTAAAAATATTATAAAAGACATTTATGTTTTTTATGAAGTATTTTTGCTTTATATATCTTGCAGTCAGCATATGGATATTGCTAAAATAATGTAGTTGAATTGGTCTCAGTGTCATAAGATGTTTTCTTTTTTTATATTATAAAAAATATTTTAAAAAATTATTTTATTTAAGTTTATTTTAAATGAATTAAATGAAATGGTTAAATTATATAATAATTTTTTTTTTCACAATTTTATCTTTGATGGTGCTTGTTGTGGGTTGCATGTTAAAGCCAGGTATTACTGTAATAAATAAATGTATGACTATGCACAGACAGCAATAACCCTTTTGCCCTGTAACTTTACTTTAAGTATAAGTATAATCAGTATGGTTTTGTCACCAGATGATTTGTTGAACCATTTCTTTCAGTTTTTCCCAGTTACCATTGGAAATTAATAGCTTTCGGTCACTTTGTTGTTCAGTGTCAGTCGCTGGGTGCTCACTCTCTTTTTTTTCACTGCACTCTCTCTCTCTATCTGATAAAG